>JAGSMP010000157.1:0-1492500 GCA_029286625.1 Parnassius orleans | reverse complement strand
CTCCTGTGTTTATTTTGTGTTGAACTAAGCCAGTCTTTCCTATGTCAGCATCGTTTGACGAGAAAACATCGGCGTACTTGACTAACAACTTCTTCGCCTTGACCACTTCATTCGGGGAGAGAACGCTGCGACAGTCTTCTGAAAGTGTGGTCACCCTCGTTTGTGCATCCTTGCTGGGGGTCCCAGTCGATGGATATTGGCACCCACGCAACCAATCCACTTCCTCACAAGTACCAACCAGTGTGCCTTTTTCCATAATCTGTTCCTGATCACAAAGGTTCAGCACACGTACTCCTGAGATGTCGGTGGTTCTGACCAAGGTTCGAGCCACTTTCCACGGAAGGTCATTGTCCACCCTTTCCACGAGTACACAACGATGAGCTTGCCCAGGATTCCGAGGAAGACTAACCGGCACAATCGTTTCCGATCTCGGCGGCAGAACAATCTTCTTAAGGCTGTACACATTCCCGGTATCGCCCTCCACGAAAAGTTCCTCATGTCCACATTTCAAAACACCTTGCTTAACATCGATCTCACAACAATTCTTCCTCATGAAGTCTAGGCCCAGGATGCAGTCGTCCATTATATCAGCCACGATGACATTATGCAGGTAGATCATGTTGCCTAGCTTCAACTCCATCTCCTCTCCACGGACGGGTATGCGCTGACCAGTGGCTGTTACCAAATTAATGCGCTCTCGGTTGTATGCGAGTCCCCAAGGAACTGACTTATGTTGGGAACTGACAACCGTGCGAGAGGCTCCAGTGTCTATGGTCAGTTTACACGGCGTTCCGTTGACCTCGCCTTTGATGATTAGGCTGTTCCCATCATGGGTTTGTGAGATCGAAATCCTTGGGGCTTTTAACATCAGCCAGCACCCGCCCCGCAGTCCTGGCTTTACTCGTTTCCTGCTGCTGCTGGGCGGTGCTGTTAGCCGCACTACCCTCTCGAGATCGATCACCTCCTTTCTACAGTTCGCTTAGGGCAGCTGGATCGAAGATGGCCCTTTCCCCACAGCTGTAGCACCTAGGCTGTATCCTTTATTGCAGTCGCAAACTGCAGCTGCTGCAACCTCCTGACGCGATGGGATCGATGATCCTGCCGTACGGCTTCCACCTCCAGTGCATGGGCTAACGCGTCCTTAAGCGTCTCGTGGTGCCCGAGCCTCACAGCAGCTCTGACTTCAAGGTCGCGGATGCCGTCGATGAATGTCTGCACCAGGTTCCCCAATGAGCGCAGGTACAGACTGGTATGCTTTTCGAACCAGCTTTTCCACCTCAAGGGCCCACTGCTGCAGGTTTTCGTTGCTGCGTTGCACGCGATCTTTGAGCTGCGCACGAAAGACGTGTTCCAGGTGAGCGTCGCCATATCTCGCCCAATGCCTCAAGGAGCTGCTCAAGTCACTTCCTTACCGAGAGCTTCCAGAACAGTTAAGGCCTGGTCGCGCAGGCCTAGGATGAGAGCAGTCATGGCCTGACTTTTTATTCCAGCCGTTCGCCTTCATGACAGCCTCGAACTGGATTTTGTAAGCCGACCAGGAAGAAGTCCCGTCGAACGGCGGCACTTTGAATCCACGTAGCGAAGGTGTTGTAGCTACCACGGGAGCTGTAATTCCATCCCCAATTTTTAGGTCGTCCAGCGTTTTCTTCACGTCAGTCATCACGTTGTCAACCCGATTGTTCACTTGGTTGATTCGGGTTTCAGCTTCCGACAGGCGGTTGTCATGTTGAGCAACCCTATCCTTCACCTCCCTTATCTCTTTCCCGAAGGTAGCGTGGAGGTCCTTCATGAGAAGCATCTGCTCCTCCTGTCCCCGCTGCAGCCGCTCTTCCAACCGACGGGCCTGTTCCTCCTGTCGGCGGGCCTGTTCCTCCTGTCAGCGGGCCTGCTCCTGCAGCATCATCATCAGAGCACCTAAGTCAGGTGCTGCAAATGCAGGAGCTGCTGACGGGCCGACCTCCGTGGTCGGCAGCTGGCCCTCCGACGCTTGCGATGTTGTACCACCAAATCGTCTCTGGTCCGTCTCCTGTTGGCGTTGACTTCGGGTACGGATACCTTCCGTGTCATCTTTAGGTAAAATCGGCATGATTAAATCCCACTTCTGACACCAATTATTACGAGCTTGGGGTTCGAGACAATTAAAAACTGCCGATTGAATTACCAAAATTGACTCTTTAATTACACAACACTAATTACACTTTAAACCACACTAATAACAAAACGCAATTTTACTACAAATCGCTTAAGTTCGTAGTTGTATCGCTTCGAAGTCTTCGCTGGTATGGCCAATTCAATACCGACTCGGTCGTGGTCTATACCGGCCTTATATAGCGCCTCAGATACTTTCCAGAACCTTCCTACTGTACTGTAGAAACATATAGAATGTTCGAGTACATATCGGTCCCGAAATTTCTAGAAGGATCTTGACTCTCCTAGTTCTGCTACTCGATACTAGAGGGCGCTAGTGGTAACTAGTGTTGCCATGTGCAAGACATTAATAGTGGCGCGCAACAATACTATACTATATTAGGATAGGGCAACGGAGCCCAAGGGGCCAGCAGCTGGCCGACTTCATGGAGAAAGAGGGCCTCGATATGATGAACTCTTTCTTCCAGAAGCGGCCCCACAGGAAGTGGACCTGGTCGAACCCGACGATCCGACAAAAAATGAGATTGACTTCATTATGATGACCAGTCGACAACTGTTCAGTGATGTCTCAGTGATCGCGAGGGTGAAAACCGGCAGCGATCACCGAATGGTGAGAGGCACACTGAACCTAAACGTTAAGTTAGAGGTCACGTCTAATGAAGTCAACGCTCCGTCCCCCTCGGGCTATAATAAAAGTCCAGAAACATTCAACTCGAGTTACAAAACCATTTTCAGTGCCTAAAAGGTTGCAATGCAGTGGACGATATAAATGACAAGCTCGTGGAAACTTTTGAAGTTTTGCAAGACCGCCGCAGAAGAACATAAAAACTCTCCGATCACATTCTTAATCTCATGGCTGTTAGACGGGAAATGAAGCTGCAGTCTTCAGTGGATTTGACAGCATACAGGCAACTAAACAGACAGATCTCCAAATGCATGCGGCGGGACTTACGCAACTTTAATACTGCTCGTATTGAAGAAGCGATCGAGCGGAACCGGGGCTCAAAATTCTTTGCCAGAGATCTGTCTGCCAGAACGAGCCAACTGACAAAGCTGAATACCTAGTGTGGCACGAGCACGCAAGTGTGAGTAACGATCCAAGAGCAAGTCTAATTCGACACTATTCCGATGATATTCCGAACGTCAGTCGGAGCGAGATTAGAATGGCTCTCCAGCACCTTAAAAACGGCAAGGCCCCAGGCGAGGATGGAATTACAGCGGAGCTTCTGAAAGCGGGTGGAAAACCGGTACTTGTAGTCCTTCAGAAACTCTTTAATTCCGTCCTCTATAGTGGCACTACACCGGAGGCGTGGAGCAGAAGTGTGGTGGTCTTGTTCTTCAAGAAAGGCGACAACGCTCTCTTGAAGAACTACAGACCGATTTCCTTTCTGAGCCGCGTCTACGTGCTGTTTTCGAGAGTCATTACGAATCGTCTCGCATGCGGACTCGACGACTTCCAGTCTCCCGAACAAGCCGGTTTCCGAAAAGGCTTTAGCACCATAGACCACATACACTACCATCGGCAAATTGTACAGAAGTCCGAGGACTACAATTTGCCACTATGTCTGGCGTATGTGGAAAGCCTTTGATTCCTTCAAAGGGCGGTGCTGCAGACCCTTCAGCGGTGCCAAGTTGACTGTCGGTATATCGAAGTGCTGAAGTATTTGTACAGTAGGGCTACGATGGCTATCCGAGTACAGAACCAGAGTACGAAACCTATCCAACTGCAGAGAGGTGTAACACAGGTCACCCTGTTATATCCCCGAAACTCTTCACCGCTGGATTGGAAGACGTTTTCAAGCTTCTGGACTGGAAAGGATACGGTATTACCATCAACGGCGAGTACATCACTCACCTTCGATTTGCCGACGATATAGTCCTTATGGCAGAATCGCTGGAGGACCTAAGCGATATGCTCGATGACCCCAATAGTGCCTCCCAACGGATAGGTCTTAAGATGAACGTGGACAAAACAAAGATCATGTATAACGTCCATGTCACACCTATGCCGGTAGTTGTTGGGAGCACTAAGCTCGAAGTTGATGATGAGTATGTTTACTTGGGACAAATAGTCCGACTAGGTAAGTCTAACTTCGACCGAGAGGTCAATCGACGGATTCAACTCGGCTGTGCAGCGGTCGGGAAATTACAGCACATCTTCTCGTCAGGTAAACTTCAAAACTTGAAAACGAGACTGTATAACCAGTGCATGTTGCCAGTGATAACCTATGGAACTGAGACGTGGTCCTTCACTGCTGGCCGGATGAGGAAACTCAAGGTCGCTCAGCGAGCTATGTAGAGAGCTATGCTCGGAGTTTCTCTGCGTGATAAACTTAGAAATGAGGATATCCGCAGTAGAACCAGAGTGACCGACATAGCCCAACGGTTTAGTAAGCTGAAGTGGCAATGGGCCGGCCATATAGCTCGTAGAACCGACAACCGATGGGGAACCAAAGGTTCTCGTACCGGCGGACGAAGTATAGGGCGTCCCCCCACTAGATGTAGTGACGACCTAGTAAGACATGCAGGAAGTCGATGGATGCAGGTAGGTCAGGACCGTGCTTTGTGGCATTCCTTGGGGGAGGCCTATGTTCAGCAGTGGACTTGTGAAGGGCTATAATAATGATGATGGTGATGATGAGGTACTATATGAATTGCAGGATCGTCAACACTTTTCTTTTTAAAAATTAAAATATCCTCACCCGTAATTTCCATGAAGTCATATTTTAACTCCATTAATATTCCATTGATTTCCGTTGCGTGGACACCCGCGTTTGCGTGCGTTTTTGTCAGGTGAATTGTCAGCCACCATGATGCATCACGAAATCAGCGCCTCTAACGGTGGATTTTACGACATGATCACTAATGTTTGACCATATCATGAAGTAGCCTTGCGTTTAGCTTTTCATATCGTCAAACGCTGATTATTCATTGATGTGGCCAGACAGATATCATGATGTAGTCAGCGGATATTTTACATTTCATGAAATACAATCATTTTATGAAATGAACGATTAATTTATGAAATGATTAATTCTATGATTTGGCTACGACACGTATACTTCGTAACTTTTCTTATAGTTATTGTGTTGATTATAAATGAGGTTAACCGACCGTAGAACAAGACTGACCGACATAGCACAACGGATTAGTAAGCTGAAATGGCAATGGGCCGGCCATATAGCTTGAAGAACAAAAAAGGTTAAAAAAGGTTCTCGAGAGGCAGCCTCGTACCGGCAGGTGAAGTGTAGGGCGGCTCCCCACTAGATAGATTGACGACCTGGTAACACATGCAGGAAGTCTCAGCTCAGGACCGTGCTTTGTGGCATTCCTTGGAGGAGGCCTATTTTCAGCAATGGACTTGTCAAGGGCTGTAATGATGATGATGATGATTGTGTTGATCCTTAATTCTTTCTCATACAAATCATATTGCACCTCCAAGTTAGGTTGACTGGTAGAAAGTCAACCACAAAAATATAAATAAATAAATATATAAAAATAAGAAGCAAACTTGCATGATATCGGTGCACAAATTGCCGTGACGGTGACATTACTTATGTAATGAAATGTAACGAAGGGCACTAGTGCGATTGTATTACTCTGGTGGAAGTCGTTTTCCGGTTGGAAACTCCGAAATCGTATTATGTTTTCAATAAGAATAATATTTCGTTACCCAAAATAATAATTTAATAAAGACATCGGTTTTTAATTGATACTGACTTTTTTAACACGCTTTTATTAGCTTAGTATGTATCTATGTATCTATGTAACGGAATTTTTTAATGTGATTTTCATCCCCTTCGAAACGTCGGATTGATTTGAAACTTCGCACACTTATCAAGGACCGATGACAATGCAATAATTTAAATAGTTTGTCCCATTATCCTTGCCAGGATCCTCAGGATTTGCGAATAATTCATAAAACAACTACGATTTCTGCCAGTTCAATTTACTGTAAGCCGCGTAAAAGAACTTCGTTCCAAAAAAAACATGCTTTTGTAGTTAGCCGCACTAAAAAATAGAAAATAAATAATAGTTTAAAAAAACTGAAAAAACACGCTTTTGTAGATAACCGAACTAAAAAGTAGAAAATAATTTTCAATAAGTGTAAAATAAGAAAATAGTAATTACTTAACATTAATAATTCATTTTATTGTAAAAAAAAAGCGTGGGGTGCTTGATGTCATTTGTTGTAAATATTTTTGTGGATATTTGTAAAATTTGCGTCTTCATAAAAATATCTGAAAAAGCAACACAATACAACTAAACGAAACGTCAAACGTCAAAACAAATACGATATATTCCATTTTTTTTTATAAAACTGTAGTGACAAACGAACTTACAGTCACCTGATGATAAGTGGTTACTGCAGTCCATGAACTTCAAACAAAGTAGGCTGCAGATACGTTGTCAACTCTGAGGACTAAGATGGTATGTCTCACAGTCTGTAATTATATTCATCATCATCATCATCATTACAGCCCTTCACAAGTCCACTGCTGAATATAGGCCTCCCCCAAATAATGCCATAAAACACGGTCCACACACAAAAGAGGCAATGAACTGGCCATATAGCTCGAAGAACCGACAACCGATGGGGAAGAAAGGTCCTCGAGTGGCAGCCTCGTATCGGTAGGCGAAGTGTAGGGTGTAGTGTAGTATGTTTCGTAAGTTTATCGTAAATTTTTCATATAATTTTAAAAACACTGGATTAAAATACAACAGAAATACCTCACAATAAAAAAGAATAAAAAAATTTAAACTTAATTTGTTCGTCACGGTTTTAATACATTTTATCAATAAAAGACCGTATTAGTCACCGCTGGTTACGTAGTAACATTATTTAATCTGTGACGCTGGCCTTGCCGCGGTATAGTACACTCAATTAATCATCTCTCGAAGAAAAATGTCTTTACAATTGTATTTTTGTGGCTTTTACTTTTTGGGTTGTGACAGTGTTAAAGATGAAAAAAATTAATTAGCATGAAAATAAAATAATGTGCATTATCTAGTTTGGAAGAGCACGCTCCCTCTCTCCCACTTGCATGCACAATCACTGCCAATCTGTGGTGACTATAATAAATTTCGGCGATGTAACGTCTGATTCTATTAATCAGTTTATAGTGCACGATATCCTATCTCCGTCCAATCCTATATTTATTTGTGAATAAAAGCGTTATTCTCACTAAATACAATTATATTTTAAATTAATATTATTATTGCAGAAGAGAACAATAAGTAGCAATTTATAACCTGGGTCCGAAGGAATCCATTTAAAGAAATAAATATATTAACTTTGGCCTCAGTATATTTACGAAAAACAAAAACAGTTTTATTAAAAATAGTGATTTCCTAGTATTTACATCCTGTAAATACCAGGAACAAGCACAAGTTAGTTATACCAATTACTCGACTCTAAAGAGTCAGTAATTCCTTCATGGGGCAATATATACGCTTTTACAACTTTAAACATTTTTATTAAGCAAAAATTTATAAGTGAGGGTTAATATACTACCAAAGTAAATGACTGATAGTAACCTCTGGGAATGAGGTGATCGTTACCATGCTGTTTATAAATGTTTTCATACTTAATTGTATAAAATATAGTGTAAATTATTTATTTTCTGTCCCGCTAAAAGGTCCCGCTGGGTTACGGAAAATACTTCTGTTCTGGGAAGAACCAGCAGGAAACCCAGCGGGACTTTATTTTTTTGAAAAAAAAAAAGAACAGCTTACAATCATTAATGTTAAACAATAATTAACGAAAACATTTTTACTTGGTAGAGCCACGCTGCAGCTATATTATGGTATTAGCACTTATGGGTCGGCTCAACCGGGGTAGGACCACGCTCTCACAGAATCCATCCATCCATTACAGCCTATAGAAGTCCACTGCTGAACATAGGCCTCCCCCATAGATTGCCTCACAGGGGGCTTTTCTCACAGAATACCAGCGTCAAATAGCAGCTTAATGCTGCTGTATTTTGTATGGTGATTGTAGAGAACCGGAGACCTTTTTTACTGGAAACGAGGCATTTCATCTTAGTCCTTAGGGGTGACAATGCATCTGCAGTTTGATTCTTAATTGAGGACAAATGTAGATGTCTATGGGCCACAGCATTCACTTACCATCAAGTGGACTGTGTGCTCGTTTGTCACCTTTATTCTATAAAAAAAACACAAAACAAATTAGAAATAGCTTGGTAGCGATCAACTCATTCCCAGGGGTTATTATCAGATAAGCAAACATTCGGCTACAGGGTGTTTTTAATAACCGCAACAATTATGGAGAGATACCGACCGAAAACTCGGGCTAGTCGAGATCAAATCCAGTCCAAAAGAGAAGCTATGGTTGAGCGTGTGAATCTCACTGCAGGCAGTCTCCGATTCCATTGCTCCAAAACAAAGGCGACAAGTATTGCGTCCAGGGCCAAAGCAGCCGCAAGGAAACTAGGTGTCCTATCAAGGGTGCGGCGGTACTTCACGCTGGGCAATTTATATAAAGAGCAAGTCTGGTTGTACATGGAGAACTGCTGTCACATATGGACTGGTGCTGCAAAATGTCACCTTATTGATAACCTTGATTTAGTTGAAAACAATCTTGTCAGCCTCGAGACAGGAGCAGAGTAGCCAGCCTTTCGGTATTCCATAAGATGCATTGCGGAGAGTATGCGCAGGAATAACATGCTTTAATTCCTCCCTCTCCTTTCCACCATCGGACAACCAGACGGTCAGCGGGTCTTTGCCCCATTGTTCTCGATATTCAATCCATTCGAACCAAACGGTTTGCTTCGTCTTTCGTAATGTGTACAGCAATGGAGTAGATTAATCTGCCGGCGTCTGTCTTTTCGTCTGAATACAATCTGGGCGTCTTCAAGGCGAGATTGAATAGGCTTTTGTTACGCTAAGACAGTGCAATTTTCCAACTAGGGCTTCATTACCACTTACCACCAGATAAGATTATGGTTAAACACTGGCTTATAATGAGTAAAAATAAATCAATTAACTTCGTCAATAAATATAATCGGTAGCATGAAATGAAAAACAACAAAAAAAATATTATTAGATATTTGTACTTACGGTTATATGTGTAATGATCGTGGGTTAATTATTTCTTCTGTTAACGCGAACACTACTTAAAATAAGTAAATAAAACGCGATAAAATCCGTATGAAATTTTTCTTATTGTGTACGAGATAACCAAGGTTGCGGTTAACCTCATTATCTAGCGTAGGTCTATTCGTAGGTTTGCCTCATAAACTGCCGCAATGCGCGGTTTATAGCCATTCGCATATATATGTATATATTTCGCATGTGTTTCACGAAGTCAGTACTATATCTGTTCGGGTTTTAATATATTACTTACGTCAGAACATAAAGCTGCGACTCGAGAACCATATTTACTTTTTAAATGATTCTGCGACCTTTATGGCTGGTCTTAGTGATTTACTACCTTTGTAAATCGTTTATACCAGCTTCTATAATTGTACTACAGATACGAAGTGTAACAGTGAATCGGTAGCGAAGCCTCCATAGAAGCTGAGAAGCCGGGCTTGCCCTATCAAACTGCTCAATCAATAATATCAACTAATAAAATAACTCGTAAACTATTTCAAACTATTTCAAATTTCCCGCGCGCCCTCTGTTCTACACAGGTATGGACCCTAGTCGCGGCAAACTGCTGTCATAAAAAAGGAGTTGAGTTGAGCGATTAGTCGTCTCTCTCGCACGCGTGGGCTTTTTACCGTGCTTTCGAGATTACGATCGCTCCCTTTCTAACCTGTGGCAAAATGTTCTATTATGAAATATAACTACGATTGTTTATATAGCAATTAGTATGGAGCGTTAAGCTGGGCTTTCGGTGTGAAGTTAGTCGAGAGCGGGGGCGCGTGGGCGATACGTTTGCAAGTTTACTTCACATTTCAATGTTTACTCTGTGTGTTTACTTGAGTGAATGAATATTGCGAGTTGAAAATTTATGCTTTTTTAAAGATTTTTAGTGAAAATGGAGGATAATAGTGTTCCTTGTGATGAATTGAAGCGTGTTAAAGTGCTAATCGGCGACGAAAAGGTAAAATCTTTAAAGTTTGTTAAGAAAAAACAGCTCATATCCACTCCGAAACCAACGCCTGATCTGTGTATCTCTAAAATTACGCAAACCATTTTGATAAACAAACATTGAAAAACCAATTGATTGCATTGTATTCCTCCCCTAAATTAAAAGACCGCAATGTTTTCGAACTCATTAACTTTATAAACGAAAATAGTCTTGAAGAGGCCTTTCCCCAGCTTTTAAAGTTAGCTTATCTTGTCGTAACTATTCCAACCACAAGTTCCTCCGCGGAACGTGCTTTCTCGTCTCTGAAGCGCATCCATACTTATTTGAGAAATACACAAGTCTTTCAGACTTATCAATTATCGCAATTGAAAAACAGTTATTGGTACAATTAAAACTTTCACCAACATTTTACGCGGACGTAATCAAATCTTTTCTTAAGAAAGAGAGACGATTCGACTTAGAATATAAATAATTTGTTTTTTTTTTTAATTTTATACATAGTTTCTTTGTACTTTGTTCATGCTTTTCTTTTGTTCATGTATTGTATTGTATGTAAATATCTTTTTCTTTCGCTCAAGCAAACCCAAACTCCTTTTTTCAAAGCCACCGAAGGTATGCAATTGCTGATATGTCATACAATCTATCTAGCAGTAGTATGCCTTCTGTGTGCTTTGTTAAACACGTCCTTGACAGCACTGAATATGAAACTGAAGAGTGGAGACAGATCAAGATTGGTGTATTTTTATAAAACTGCTAAAAACAACAAAACCATATCTTGAGCTTGCCCTAGTTTGCAACCCTAGCTTCGCCACTGCAGTGAATGTCATAGTTTCTCCAAAGTTCGTACTCATTTATTTATTATATAGACAACAAAACAGATAAAAATCAAATTACATTTTTTTTTAAAAACTCTTTATATACCAATTTTATACCAAACTAGCTGTACCCCGTGACTTCGCCCGCGTGTAATTTGTTACGATTGGATTTCATGGGTTTTAATTTTTTTGCACGGAACCCTAATACTTCTTCTAAAATAAAAGTACCCTAAGTTACTCCTTATAATACCAGCTATCTGCCAAGGAAAGTCCCGTCAACATCGGTCCAGCCATTTCGGAGGTTAGCCAGAACAAACAGACAGACAAAAATTTTATAAATTGTGTTTTTGTTATAAGTACCGCATATACTTTCATATGCATTTAGTAAAAAGCTGTTATTTTGACATTACAAACAGACACTTCAATTTTATTTATTTGTATAGATTATATGGACAACAACACAGATAACAATCAAATTACTTTAAAAAAAAAGCACTTTATGTAACAATTTTATACCAGATTGTTATATTATTATTATGACACATCATCTTTTTATAAGTATTACAGGAGAGATCAACTCTTCGCTTTACAATATTTATGATATACATATAAGTAGCGGCACGAAAGTCTAGCAGTGACCGTTATTGCACATAAGTCGCGCTGATTGGCTCGTGCGTACAACTAACAACAGAATCATCATCATCATCATTATTACAACCACCATTGACCTCCACCAAGGAATGCCACAAAGCGGTCCTGAGCCACCTGCATCCATCGACTTTCACTGCCCCCCCCCCTCCCCCCCCCTACTACATAATACAACAAATGAAATTAAAACAAACAACCAATTTCATTTACGTTTCATTAACTTATTTTTATACGTGGTAGAGGCACGCTGCAGCTATATTATGGTTGTAGCACGAATGGAATAATGGGAATGGGAAATGGGTTCTACTGCGGATATCCTGGTTTTAAAGTCTATCACGTAGCGAAACCCTGAGCCATTGAGTTATATTATGTACTACGTACTAGAGAAGCTATTCCAAACAAAAATGTGCGCTACTCTGTGTTCGCGCATGCGCAGTAGATAGTAAAATATTACGATATTATTACCTATTTATTCACTTGAACAACAAAGAATTTTACTTACTTGACTGCTGAATTGTTATTTACGTAAGGTTTTAAACTTTAATTTGAAATCTCGTATTATTATCGCCGCTCCACACTGCATGAATATTGAAGCCACAGTAAATGACACTAAAGTAAGGTACGGTATACGGATTGCAGTACAGTTCAGTTGAACATAGCGAACGTTCCGAATGCGAAATCTAGTGCGTAGTACATATATATCAATGCCCCGAGCATTGTCCTCTCCATAGCTCGCTGAGCAACTTTGAGCTTCCTCATACGGCTAGCCGTGAAGGACCACGTCTCAGATCCATAGGTCATCACTGGCAACACGCACTGAATTCAACGCGGCTGGGCAGCGTTCGGGAGACTACGACATCTTCTCGTCAGACATACCTCAAAACCTCAAAACAAAATTTTCATTCTTAATCGAGAATAAATATAGATGTTTATGGGCCACATCATCCACTTACCATCAGGTGGACTGTGTGCTCGTTTATCACCCTTAATCTATAAAAAGAAATGGGAATGGTCTTGTGTGAGAGCGTGGTCCTTTCCCGGTTGAGTCGACCCATTCGTGCTACAACCATTATACATATATTTAATCTGGAGGTAACCGTGGTTAACTATGACATTGGGACGTCAAATACCTCAGTCCCTCCCGTGACCATGGGTGCCGTAAAGTACTAGAAACGTCGGGAATATAAAATAAGTTAATATACGCGATAAAATCCGTAAAACTAATTTTATTTAAATGTGTAGTGTTCGCGTAAATATAAGAAATCATTATGTAAACCATAATATAACTGTAACGTGGCTCTACCACGTTTATGACTCATAGAGGCAAATTTAATTTGAAATCTAGCATCATATCGCACGCAAATACAAATTTTACACGACGGTGTTAGTTCCGGGAGGAGGATGCTCCATTGCGACTCGCAAAAAACTGACGGTATCCTAACGGCAGGGTGCGGGTCGCGAACTCAGTGTAGTGGGTTCGATTCCGCCATTCGACTGATATCGTGAACTACCCCTAACACAAGCATTTTAAGCTTACCAGGAGTGGTTAAAGGGAATATTGTAATGCTAATAGCATTGCTAGTATTCATTATTTTAACAAGTGGTAAAATTAAAAATTTTGTACAGCCGACTTCAATATAAATAATTATGGATAACTCAAAAACTACTAGTCAGACCTTGATCAAATTTCAATGAAAAAAAGAATCATCAAAATCGGTTCACGCAGAAAGTTATGAAGTAACACACGAAAAAAAGAAAAAAAAATACAGTCGAATTGAGTAACTCCTCCTTTTGAAGTCGATTAAAAAAATACACCGGCCAAATCCGCGCGATCCACGGACTCGCAGACCGATAAACCGCTAGTTGCAATATCATACGAATTTATCACGGACGAACGCTTCGTTATGAAAGATACCTCCTGCTGCTAAGTTGTAAAAAATATGTTTCTTATAAAAGTTATAATGATAAACGTTCGCCTAACTCACTTCTCAAAATTTTACGTGGTAGAGCAATGCTGCAGCTATTTTATGGTTGTAGCACGAATGGGTCGGTTCGATCGGCGAAGGACCACGCTCTCACAGAATACCATCGTAAAATAGCAGACCAATGATGCTGTGTTTCGTATGGTGAGTGTAGAGAACCGGATACCGTTTTTACTAAATACGAGGCATTCCATTTTTGGTCCTTAGGGGTGACAAAGCGTTTGCATTTTGATTCTTAATCGAGGATAAATGTAGATGTCTATGGGCCACAGTATCTTATCATCAGGTGGACTGTGTGCTCGTTTGTCACCCTTATACAAAAAAAAATATATTAAAATTTGTTACGTAAAGTATAGTCTTCCGATAAAAAAATGTAAAATCGGCTTACTATCCTCATAGATATATTGAGTTTGAAATTTGAAGTTTATTTAACATACATTACATCATTATAGTTACAGTTATTTTTGAGCTCTGAAGCCTGCGTTAGTTAAAACTGTGCTACAGGCCTCAGACTTCCCATCTAATGTCTAAGTATTATAATGTACCTATTGTAAGGCCAAGTTGCGGGTGTGTATGTGTGTGTGTGTGTGTGTGTGTGTGTGTGTGTGTGTGTGTGTGTGTGTGTGTGTGTGTGTGTGTGTGTGTGTGTGTGTGTGTGTGTGCGCGCGCGTGTAAGTGCGTGTGTTATTAAGTGATCTTCGTGAACAAATCTTCAGTCGCATCGTAATTCAAGCCGTTAAGAGTTTGTTTTAAGATTTTCTTAAATTCGTGGTTATTAAGATTTATAACAGTTTTAACATTTCTGTTATTAACAGTTTTAAGAGTTATATAGTATGAAAAGAAAATACCATTGAATTGATTACCTCCTGCGTTCTTAGGTATTTTTTATAGAATCCAATTGACAAACGAATTCGGAGTCCACTTGATGGTATGTGGCTATGGCAACCTATGGACACCTGCAACCAACTTCAAAAAAGATCTACTGAGGACTACTACATGGTGGCAGAAACAGGATGATCCCTATCCAGTACTATGCTGCTTTTGAAGTACTTTACGTGATAGCGCCATGCTGCAGCTATATTAGTAGTATAGTTGTTACACGAATGAATCGGCTCGACCAGGGTAGGACCACGCTTTCACAGAATGCCAGCGTAAACAGCGTAGAGAACTGGAGACCCTTTTTACTGGAAACGAGGCATTCCATCTTAGTCCTCACGGGTGACAACGCGTCTGCATTTTGATTCGTAATCGATGATAGCAACATGTGCTCGTTTGTCACCCTTATCCTATAAAAAACATATTTATAAAATGAGTTATAACAATATTTGCATGTCACACAGTATTTTATTCGAATCCACTGTCATGAAACGAGTATTTATACGTACACTATGTACACAGTGAATTAGTCGGCGCGACCTTCCCCGTCCCACGCCAGGTAACGCACGATGTACCTACATCGCGAAATGACTGACAAAGCCATCAGTTTGTTGCATAATTACGTGTACTTGATATTTCAATGCATCTGTATCGTTGTATATGTTATAACTTCTCGCAATCGTGTTTTTATTTACGATGAGAATAATGATTATTGTTACCGTTACGGCCTATTAAAGTCCATTGCAGAATATAGGCCTCCTCCATAGATTGCCTCATAGGCGAGATATTTGCAGCCCTATAAAGCTACCAGTGTAAAGTCAGCAGAAATCTTAAAATTGTACACTGGAATTTGTAGCCAATTTGTTGCTAATTAGTTACCAAAATCACGATTTTGTTGCTCCAACCAGGTTCAGTTACCCCGTGTAGTGGCGGGTAAGAATACCCACTACCCCATATCTTCCCGTTGGTGTCGTAAGAGGCGACAAAGGGAAACTGATACAGAAGATGGGCAGCATCATCTTTCTGATAAAAGCAAAAAGCAATAAAAAACTGCGGTTGCCAACCCGCTCGCCAAGCGTGGCAACTATGGCAATATACCCCCCATGAGTAACGACACAAATAAACGGCCCCCAGTCCCCGGCGGCCCCGCCATTCCTGGCTACGGTGGCGACCATGGTAACGGCGGGGCAGGGGGTGCTAAGATTCTCCGGTGGAGGTTCGGAGCAACAAAATATCTGCTGTTTTTTTACTCAAAAAATGTCTTGTAAAGATAGCATTTACTCATATAATTATAAAATAAAATAATATAAAATAATTTAATTATACTGATCCGAACTTATTCTACCTTAACACTAATATATACTATTGTGGTGGCTACTCTACACCTCCCACCGACAAAAAAAAAGTTATCTATTTTTTATCAAACCTAAAAAACTATTCTAAACATAATTAAAGAATATCTAAATGAAAACTATAATCTAAGGCATAATGTCTAGATTTATGAGGGCGTTTGGCTAAACCCTTTGGCACGTAAAAATGTGTAGTCACATTAGTTATAGTAATTGACATAATCAGGCTTAATTATGTAACATAACATAATATAATATTATTATGTTTTGATTTTCGCAAACATTTGTTATTTTTTATTCGTATCCTTAATCATTAAGACAAGTCATCTAGTTCCGATATTTAATAATACATAGTATTCATTTCATTATCATATCTCTTTTCACACTTCAATACTTCTCTTTATTCCCTTTTTTACTTCATATATTTATGTACTTCATTCTTGTTTAACAATTATTTATTTTCATTTTACTTCACAGCATTTTAGCTACATATTCATTCAATATTTGTGTCATTTCTTTCACGTACACGGCTCGCGTACATACATGATCAAGACAATGACCAATATCACTTCATCCAATTCTTTACATTTATAGCGTTTCAGTTCATATAATTTATTATTTAATTGTATCATAACTTACGTACACGACTCGCGTACATACATGATCAAGATAATGGACAATATTCCTATACAATTTTGATAAATTCTTATTTCACTCAATAACAATAGTTAGAACTCATTCTGTTTTTATCGAATCCTGTTCGGATTTAAAAATGTTTAAAAATTAATCGGTTATTAGGTTTTCCAAACTCTCAGCTGATCAGGCCGATTGTATGTGGATATGCTAACCTCCGATAATTTTCTTTACCTTACCTCACAACTACACACTATTAATATTTTTGATTTATAATTCCGTATTTCGTAACTTAGCCATAAATCTACTCACATCTTTTACAAATTTATATTATACAGTCTCCTATAATATTTAGGTATATCATTGTCAGTCAGGATTGAGGCTCACAATATGGGCACAACAAAATTGAAGTTAATTAATTGTATACATAATATAATTGAGTTTCTAAATCGTTTTGAACGAAGTTATTATTTTCATAATCCACATAAGTAAGTTAGATATTCAAACTGTTATCTTATGATTTAAAAGTTTAATCAATATTAAACCAAAAAAAAAATATTGCATTTCATATTAAGATACAGAACAAAGAAGTCAAAGCAACGTAATCATTTTCAATAACAATAACATAATTACATAACAACTGACAGATCAAAATACAAATTGTAATCCCACTCCTAGCAGCGCAAGCGATTTGAGGGCCTTTATTTTGATTACCAAAGTACGTATATGGAAACGTTTGCGATTACATCGTATTATGATCACCTAATTTTAACATAACTTGTACAATGTTATTATTACATACATATATGGATACAAGTAAAATGATAGTTTTAAATTTCTTATTTATACAGAATTGTAGATAGTTACATTACTTTTACCTGGATAGAAAAAGATTGCTAGAAGTATGATATTTACTATATCGTTTACAGAAAATAATTGAATAATCACTATAACACCTATCAACTGTACACAACAAAACATTAAATAATTTAAACATTCAAAAGAACAATATTAATTTTTAAGTAGGTTATTATATAACTCACTGCCTTTATAAAAGGAAAGAAAAACTAACACTTATTAATAGTACCTAATTGTTTTTAACCCTTTTCAAATTGAATACTTACATTGAAATAAAAATTACTACAGAAAAAAAAACACAACGAAATATATCATCAGTGTTATTTTAACTAAACGAAAAATTAATTGATCATAAACCATGGTAAACCTTTAAGTATGTAAAAATTTAATCTATTATATTATTTCATTCGTTTATGCAGGACACAGGAATAAAAATAATATAAAACAATAAACAATAACTGTATAAAATTGAAGATAAAATCGTCTTGTGCCTACATACAAGAGTGCTTAAAACGTAACTTAATTTTTAATATTGCATTATGATTTTTTTTAGATACAGTAATAAATATATTAAAATATCGATTAAATCGTGAAGCATCTGATTAATAAATTCAACTTTATCATATATTAAATACAAAATATTAAAAACATAACTTTTTTTATAATAGTTAAAACTTTTTAAAGAAATCTTAAAAATAAATGATAAAAAATACGCTGATTCGATCTTACCTCAAATTTTCTTTTGTTCTTTTTGGTTCAATTTCCATATTCTTCTGGACGAAGCTCACAAGAGTACAACCGTTTCCTTCCTTTTTAAATTAATCTGTCATATCTTGAATTTTGGTCTTTGGTCATTAAATAAAAAAAAAATCCACATTTTATTTTCCTCATTCTTCATTAGTTGTCTTCATAGTACTTTTATACATATACATTATACTTTAAAATGTTAGAGAGGAGTTAAACAAACGAATGATGATATAAGACTCACTTTATTGTATTAATAAATTTGATTATATAGGATTATTATTACACTTGTGTGTGTGTACTTTTATATACTCTACTACTACTACTACACCTTCCATTCAAAAGAAAAAATGTGACAATACAAGGATACATTTTTTTTTAAACATCGATACATTAAAAGATTTTATTTTTGTAAATATTAGGAACAGTTACATTATAAAATAATATATAAGGTATTTATTTTAAGAAGATTTTTTTTTTGATTATTTAATTTAGAATATTTATAATTACGTAATATTAAGTAATCTACAGAAAGAAATAATAATAATAACAATAAATGTACTTAGACAAAGCATATAAAATATGTTTTATTTATTATTGGATATACAATTTCGTGCGGTTTTTATGTACTAATTCATTTTTACCATTCTTAATTATTTCTACGTTTGGTGCTACATCTTTAACAACTTTATAAGGACCAGAGTATAGATCACTTAGTTTATTACCTGACTCATTTTTTAAGAGTACTAAATCATTTACATTGTATTTTATAGGCTTGGTATATTTATCAAATATAATTTTCCTCTTTTCTTTAGACTTTATCAAATTATTTCTTGCGTCTCTTTGTGACAATTGTAACCTGTATTTGAGCTCACATGGATAATGATCGTAGTTATAAAGTGGCTCTAAATCTACTGTCAAATTACTAGGAAGTGAACATTTTTTACCAAAGACAAGTTCATAAGGACTGAATTTCGTCTCTGTATGAACTGTCGTATTATAGGCAAACGACCAAAATGGTAACCAGTCGCTCCATGTTTCAGGGTGATTATCAATTTGAATGCGAAGAAAAGCATTTAAATTTTTATGTGACACTTCCAACGCACCTAGTGATTGGTGGTGGTAAGCAGTCGAATTTAATTGTTTTATTTGAAGCAATTTACATACCTCTTGGAATAATGATGCGGTGAACTCTTTCCTCTGTCAGTAGTTATTACTTTTGGTACTCCATACCTAAGAATAAAGTTAGCAACAAAACTCTTTGCTACTTCGTTGGTTTTTAGAAATTAAGGGATATGCTTCGACATACTTAGTGAGTTCGCATTGTAGCGTTAAACCATAAGAGTAATTATTATTATCAACTTCAAATGGACCTACTAGGTCTAAATATATCTTTTCAAACGCTGTGTTAGCTGTCGTTGTTATTTCTAATGGCTCTTTACGGGTAACGAAAATTTCTGACGCTGACATTTGTCACAATGCCTAACAAAGTTCTTTACATCCTTATCTAACCCAGGCCAATAATAATACTTTTTATATTGTTGACCATCCTTCTCATACCTGCATGGCCACTGCTAGGTAGGAGATGAAGTCATTTAATATCACCTTTCTGTCATCCTTACTATATATCGTTTTACATTATTTATTATATGTACACGTGGACCGGTCCTATCATTCATAGATTTAACTTCTTCAACTAGTTTTTAATAAATTCCTTATTACCATCCTTCTTTATTATACATACTTCATTAACATTTATTAACTTACAAAATTATCTAATTCCTCACAAACTCGCGTCGCGTCATTCGTGAGTCGGAACTTAGATATTTAATATAAATTATCTTTTCCTTTTCAACATAACAAAATGTATTATTTTCTTTACTAATAACTCTTAATTTTCTCAATGTTTTCAAATCATCTTTATTAACCATACGCAACTCCACTGATTCTGCTGGTTTGACATGATTACTTACGACTTTCGGTTGATCAGGCCTCAAGTCTGTGGGTATCATGTCCAACGAGGAGGATCCTGGTTTATTTATTTTCGCGATTTTGCTCGTGTCATGACATTAACAATGTTCTCATTTAACTTTTTAACTCTTTCGAACTCAAACAGATTCTAGATAACGCATCTGCAGCTGCATTATCTGAACCCTTTACATACTCTACGTCAAAATTATATTCCTCTAATACCAAACGAAACTTCATAAGCCTGCTCGATGGATCTTTCATGCCAAATAGGTATACTAGAGGTTTATGGTCAGTCCTGATTTTAAAATATTGCCCATACAGATACGGTCTGAAATATTTGACGGCCCATACTATCGCTAACAACTCTTTTTCTATAACTGGATAGTTTGATTCAGCCTTATTCAGAGATCTGCTAGTAAATGCTATTGGTCTTCCATTTTTATTCGACAGAACTGCTCAATTGCTTTATTAGATGCATCGGTTTGTAAATGAAATAATTTTCTTTTGAAAATCAGGGTAATCTAAAACTGGGGGACATAATACGTTTTTGAGTGTTTCAAAAGACTTTTGACATTTTCAGTCCAAACGAAATTAGTATTTTTCTACAAAGTTGGTTTAATGGTTGTGCAATTTCAGCAAAGTTGGGTATAAACTTTCTATAATAATTTGTGAACGCCACAAATCTTTTAACTTCGTCGGCATTTTGCGGACAAGGATAGTTTTTTACTGTATTTATTTTTTCAGGATCAGGTAAAATCCCTTCGTTAGATATACAATGTCCCAAATATAAAATCTGTTTTTTAAGAAATGTACATTTTGACGGATTTAATTTTAAATTTACTGAACGAAGTCTTTCAAAAACATCCTGTAAGTTTTTATTGTGGTGGTCTAGTTGTTCACTAAAAACAATGACGTCATCTAAATAAATCAAGCATTTTCATTATTTAGTCCTGACATTGCTAAATTCATCATTCGCGAGAAAGAGCTGGGACTTGTTTTTAATCCCATGGGCATTCTCGTCATCTGATATTGACCAGAATCGAAAGCAGTAAATTTTCGACAACTTTTATCTAAATTAACATTGTAATACCCTTGATATAAATCTAAATGTGTAAAATATACACTTCAGACAAAGATTCTAAGATTTCTGTGATATCAGGAGGGGTACTTATCATCCTCTATACAGTTATTTAATTTACGGTAATCCACTACCAATCGCCATTTTTTATTACCCGATTTATCTAATTTTTTAGGCACCAATAATATTGGACTAGACCAGTCACTTTTACTAGGTTCTATAATCCCTTCTTTAAGCATGTTGCTAATTTGACGATTAATTTCCTTTTTCTGACTAATTGGTAACCTATAGGGTTTTGAAAATACTGGACTAACGTTTGGTTTCAAAAAAATATTGTGAGTGTAAATATCTGTTGTTGTCAATTTATCGCCCTCTAAATAAAAAACATCTGCATATTTTGCACAAATATTTTGAATACTTTGAATTTCTAAGTCATTTAAATCATTTAATTTTAATGAGGAAAATAATCGTTTTACTCGGTCTGAATTATTCTCATTTTTCTCAAAACTACAAATGTTATAATCGTTAAGATCATGAATTGCAGGATTTATTCCTGACAATGTTACTGATTTTTCGGTAACATTTAATATTTTTATTGGTATTTTTCCCTTAATTGGTGTCGCTATCGAGCTAGCCAAATAAACGCCATCTTGTAATTCTCGTGAACAAATAATGCAATCGGTTTGAAAATCAGTTTGAATATAATGTATGGATTCACTTCTTGGGGGAATTTCCAATACGTTAATATTATAATTATTAGTGAAAGGCAAGAAACAAGTGTGGCCCGACCCTAATTTCAAAGATAAAATATTTTTCTCGAAATCTAAACATGCTCCAAATCTATTCAAAAAGTCTCTACCTAGAATTCCATGACGAAATTGGTAACGAATTAAAAACAAAGAACTTGTGATTAATAACAGATCCATGAATCATTAATGGAACATAAACATATCCGATTGTTTGCACCTCGCCACCTAGACCGTTTATAATTACATTCTCTTTATGTAATGAAACACTTAATTCGATAGCATGTTTATATGTTACGGCGGATAAAGATGCGCCTGTGTCGACTAAGAAAGAATAAGTCTTATTGCATGATGAAACTGGTAAATGAATAAAACAATTGCTATTACTACTAGCCAAAATTAAATGATTTTGTTTATTCTCGAAAAAACTTATCTAGTCGGGGTTCATTTGAAGTTGATTCCTGGTTTTCATTAATTATATTGACTACATTTCTTTTTATCCCTTGATTTCCGCGATAATTACGAAACGTACCTCGATTATATCGTCTTCGCTGTCCTTGGCCACGTGAGTTCGAATGGTTCCATGAACTCGATCGCTGCGAGTTTCCATGGTAGTGTCCCTGCCAGAAAACATTTGCCGATTACGCCCGTTGCCACGTGGGTACCTAGAATTATGATGAAAATTCCTAGGATAATAAAATTTCTTACTGGACATACCCATCACCTCTCCTGCGGCCGATGATGATGAAGCCTCTTCATCTTGAGCTGCTTGAATGGCATCTTTCAGAGAGCTGTAATTTCTAGCAGAAATTATTGTGCTGATTCGACGATTTCGTAAGCCATCGGAAAATTGCTTGATCGCTTGTTTTTCATTAACAGTTTTCAAAATATTGTAATATGCGGTATTACCGTTGGCTTGCGATATCGTAAGGTCCACAAATAACTCTGTTATTTGTTTTCCATAATCAGGAATTGACATATCATTTTGGCGTAATTTTGCAATTTATTTTGAATTGCTGCTGCTCCTTTTCTTGGCAACAACTCTTTCTGCATGTCACTAACCAAGTCTTCAACATTAGAGTAATCGTCTTGAAGACGTAATTTAGCAGATTGAGATAATCTACTTTTTAATATGAATTTAATTAAATTATTTTTGCATTCCTGTTTTGTTAACAAAGAATTATAATACTGAATATTGTCGATTAATTGTTTCACACTTGTTTCGTCATCTAACATAACAGGTAATAAAGTCAAAGCCGTTTTCAAATCGAAAGTATCCATATTGCTCGGATTTTCAGATTGTACACACTCGGGCTTACACAATTTTATAATATCCTGATATAATGATTCAAAATTCTTACAATAGGTTTGATAAGATGGAATATCAGTAGATTTAATCTTACCTTCCTTTACTTTACTATTAAAATTTATTAACAACTTAGAGTATTCACTAAATATTTCATTGGCCTCTTTAAGTTTAGTATCTAAAACTTTTCCTTCACGTCTACTCGGTCCAATTTTAATTAAATATGTTCTCACTTCTTTTAATTGCTCATATAACTGTTCTAAAGAAATATTCATAACTTACTACCAATACGTAGAATAGAGTATACTATAAATAATTTTACGAAATATTTAATATAATAATAATACGGTTACATGACGATTAAAGACAGTACAACGAATACATGATTTAAATTAAAATATAAAGTTCAGTAATATAGACTAGAGTCCCAGATTAATGTAGTTGATTTATAAACACTATACCCTTTTTTTTTTTCACTATTAATAGACACGCACTTTTTACTCATTTTATATGCACATAAACGCCACTTTTAAACTTCGATCCGCGACGGTCATACTTTATAATACGCCCTTGGTTGACTTGCCTCTTCCACATTTGTGGGGGTTGCGGTTGCCGAAAATAGACCTTCTTAGGGTATTTCTGTTTAGCTCTGTGTTAATCCACTTTATATGACATCGCCTATATGTTCGATACAAGCAATATAGGGACCCCAGTAGAAGTACCAGCACAATGATAGACAGCAAAATATTACTCGTAGTCAGGTGAAATTGCAATTGTTCAATTCCTGCCTTATTGCTTCCCACTGCGTTTTGCACAATTACGGTTTCTTCTTTAGTCTGTTTACCGCCCATCTTGGATGTTATTTTCGTTAACTTTTGTTAAACACGTATACACAGTCGCGTAACTCCAGATAGAACGCCATAGCTTGATTTAGTTCATCAGTTGCACACAGAAAAAATGTTCCACTCCAAATATGGCAGAGGGTGTCATATTCGCGTCGCGAATTACTTCGACAGGGTCGCCATGTAGGGCGAATGTTAGAGAGGAGTTAAACAAACGAATGATGATATAAGACTCACTTTATTGTATTAATAAATTTGATTATATAGGATTATTATTACACTTGTGTGTGTGTACTTTTATATACTCTTACTACTACTACTACACCATAAACATCCATCTACATTTATCCTCGATTAAGAATCAAAATGCAGATGCGTTGTCGCCCCTGAGGACTAAGATGGAATGTCTCATTTCCAGTAAAAAGGGTCTCCAGTTCTCTACACTCACCATACAAAACCCAGCAGCATTAAGCCGCTATTTCACACAGCACGCAGATATCCTGTGAGAGCACATGCACATGGGTCACAGCATTGACTTACAATCAGGTGGACTATGTGCTCGTTTGTCACGCTTATTCTAAAAAAAAACATATTCAGGTCACCAATTATTCTTTCCATTGAGTCCAAAGCTTTTAGGTGGCATTTTACAGCAGCAGTCCTTAATATACATAATACTCTATGTGCAACTGATACCATAACCAATAAACTATTTTTTATTTTATTTTAATACATTATATTAAGTGAAATAAAAATTCATAAGTAATAAAAGAACGAGATATTTTTGAGATATATTTGAGATATTTTTATGGAACATTTAGATTATCGGACGAGCAACTTGCCGAATAACTCGCAGTTATTATAGACATATTCGTCTGTATTCATTCAACGTAGATCTTTCAAACATGGATGACGTGCGTCTCGTTGCTACGACTTTGTGTCTACTTTTATAGACTCACAAATATTTGAAATGAATAATTTAAAATTTAAAATTTTGTACAACCGACTTCAATGTAAATTATTAAGAATAACTCATAAATTATTGGTCAGACCTTGATCATTATATGGGATAATTTATATGGGACCACATGTGAGGCATCAGCTTTCAGACAAAAAAAGAATTATCGAAATCGTTTCACCCAGTAAAAAGTTATGAGGTAACACACAAAAAAAAACATACAGTCGAATTGAATACCTCCTCCTGTTGAAGTCGGTAGAAAAAGATGAAAAGACGGAAGTATTAGGAATAGTTAGTATTAAATAGAATATATAAAAGTAGTTTGCCTCTCGTTAATCCTTAATTTCAGCTGAAACGAGTAACATATATTTTGTCAAAGAAAGGTATTAGAGAAAATCATAACGGTAAAATGGCCGAGTACATTATAATGATAGTTCACGGGTCACCCGAATAATGACGAGTATGTAATCACCGATACAAATATACACAAACAACCCTTTGATTCGCGCTCTAAAACCGACATCGAGGGGAGAACAGGCGAGTACCGGGCCGAGTGGCGAGCACACTCGAACAAGGCGTTTACATGTTCGTACACGTGCCTATTCGTCTGTGTTCGGCGAGTTTCTAAACGTTCCATAACGTTTTAAAATTATTAACATTGACCCTTTTACATACTAATACTCGCAGCTCCGCACCGTGGCGTGTCTTTGTGGATGAACGCAGCCTCCCGCTAGTGAATAGTGAACCTTTATCTGATGGCATGATTTTAAAATGTCGTAAAACAAGAAAAACTTTACGATTAACAGTGATAAACATAATATGGAGTTAAAGTAATCATTCAGTTTTTTTTTTTCAATTCAATTCAATTCAGTTTTATTTATTGTAAGAATCTAGTACATAATATTATTTTTTTATAGAATAAGGGTGACAAACGAGCACACAGTCCACCTGATGGTAAGTGGTTGCTGTGGCCCATAGACATCTACATCTGTCTTCGTTTGTGAATTTAAATGCAGATGCGTTGTCAGCCGTGAGGACTAAGATAGAATGCCTCTTTTCCCGTAAAAAGGGTCTCCGGTTCTCTACACTCACCATACGAATCACAGCAGCATTAAGCTGCTATTTTACGTTGGTATTCTGTGAGAGCATGGTCCTTCCCCGGTCGAGCCGACCCATTCGTGCTACAACTATACTATTAAAATAGCTGCTGCATGGCTCTACCACGTAAAAAATATATAATGATGTTATTAGTTAGAGACCTTACATTCTACCATGAATGGCGTGCAATATCTTTACTTATATACTAAACTATTATTAATATTACAATTTAATAAAATAAATTCTAAAAGTAGCATGATCTAATACCTGCCAAAAATTATTTTTAAAAGAAAACTATACGACCATATCCGTAGCCTAAAAAGTTGAGTCAACATACTTTATATGTTTGTAGTTATTTATATATACATTTATAGAGATATATATGTATAAATGTGTGTATTTATTTATTTATATATATATATATGTGTATCAATTGTGTGTATTTTAGGTATGTGTTGCATGTATATATTTGATTTGAATTTGCTTATGACAACTTAGCTGTCCATAACTCACTCTGTTTCTTCCCAAGGTTAGCTGGTAGAGAATGCCATATAGCATTAAGCTCGCCTTTTGTACAAATATTTGGTGCAATAAAGAATAAAATATAATATAAAATATTAATATATATATCTTATATTATATATATGATCTGAAAATTAATTATTTAGACTGTGAGAAAGCTCGTTTCTTGAAGGTCCCTAAGTCGTATCGGTCCGGAAAATCTCCGGTGGCGAACGATTCCACAAAGTAGTCGTGCGAGGAAGAAAACTCTTAGTAAATCGCACAGTAGTGGACCGCCAAGCATCCAGATGATGTGGATGGTAACGTGAGATTTGGCGCGATGTGTGTAGGTGAAATTTGGCGGCTGGAATTAATTCGAACAATTCCTCTAAATATAAATTATTTTCATATTATAAAACTACACTTCAACACGCCTTTCATAATCCTCTCGGAAATTACAGAAGGTCTGTGTAGCAGTGGGATGTATATACTAACATTATTTTTTTTTTAATTTCTAATAATGTCCAGACCGAATTTCGGTCATGGTAGCCAGGAGCAGCGTAGCCATTTCCGCAGGACATGATTATAGTGCCCAAGTGTATGCGCAAGCACAAGTGCACTCTCTATTCCGTCATACTCATTGTCCGATTTTACGCTAACCCAACATTACCGAAAAGAGATCTGGCGCAGGACCGGCTCGAAGTGAATTTCTTGACAGAAAAACTCAAAAACTAATTTTGACCTAACCAGGGATTCGAACCCGGGATCTCATGATCAGAATTCCCGTTACAACCACTAGACAATCTAATAATAATAGTATATTTTCGACAGCAAAATACCAAAGTGAAGATTCTCTTATAGACTAGACCGCGTCGTCGCGAGTAGGGTTACCAGATAAGAAAATAGGTTTTATTTGCAAAATCCCTGACTTTTCAATAAATTTCCTGACATTGACGCGGAGGCATCAAAAATATCTAATTATAAAAAACTCGCGCATGTACTTTACATATGCGCAATATCCAGCAAAAAAAAAAGTAATAACCAGATTACGAAAAATATTTAAAATTTTTGCAAAAAAATTTAAATCTATATAAAGATTTTATTATTCTATATAACATAACATGTCAGAAACTCGTTTATATATATTGGTAAATGTACAAGCTGTAGATTTTGTTTTATTAAAAAAAATAAAGATAAGATAAATGAAACAATTTAGTTGTTGCGATTTGATTAATTCAATATTATTTTAGTGATTGAAGTTCAATAAATATTTAAATCAGTCTCTGAGAGATCACTTCATATTTGTGCCATTTGCTGTTGAGACTATCAGTCTGTGGGGTCACGTGCGATGAAATCCCAAAAGTAACTGTATCCGCGACTGGTTATCGCTGTTGGTGATGAGAGTTCTGGTTCTTTTCTCGCTCAAAGGCTTGAAATAGCCATTCAGTGAGGGAAACGAAAAGTTTCTAATTTTCCTTGTTTCCCTGACAGAGGGTTAAAATGCCGAACATGTCCGGGAAATTCCTGACATCTGGTAAACCTAGTCACGAGTGACGCGTCGTTCGTGTTACGCAACGCGACGGGTTTTTCGGACCTCGTGGAATTCCACACGAACACCTTCGCATATAACATATCCACTTTACATATTTTTTGAAGATCCACCGTCTTGGATAACGAATAAAAGTTGTCTAGTTAATATAGACCGTTACAGACTATTAAAGTCCACTGCTAAACATCAGCGTCCCCCATAGATTGCCTAATAGGAGGGATATTTGCCATAGTTGCCACGCTTGGCAAGCGGTTTGGCAATCGCAGTTTATTATTTTTAGTCGTTATTAGGAAGACGCTGCTGCCCATCTCCTGATTTGTTTCCCTCTGTCGCCTCTTACGACACCCACGGGATGATAAGGGGTAGTAGATGTTCTTACACCACCACTACATGGTAATATAGACAGCAACGTAATATTAGTAAGTTAAATTACATCTAAAACCCTCTCAGAAATTATAGGCCTGTGCTTACCTAAATTACATCAAATTAAATAAAACTAATTTTACGGATTTTAGTTTTTGATTCCTGACGCTGTAGCCGCTTTTGTCGAAGTCAACACAGACGTAAGCGGAGCGCTCCCGAGCGGCCTTTAGTCGCTCGGGAACTGTCCGTTAGGGTTGTCCCGTCACGAAAATAAATTGAAATGGTTCACACTACATGTGCTGTAAAAAACTGTGGGTCGTCCTCATTTTAAGATAAGGAATTAGTTTCATCAGTTTCCACATACACAAGAATTTGTTTAAACGTGAAATAAAATATCATCAATTTTTCATTTTTTTTATTACTTCCCATTCGGATAACCCTAGCAATTTATTGTTTATGTCGGCTTTTCCGAAAACATCAAACGCGATGACTGATTTTATGTTCTTCTTAGGCTGTGCTTTCGTTTTCTAAATATTCGAACCTAAGATCACTACTTTTTTATAGAATAAGAGTGACAAACGAGCAGACAGTGGATTCTGTGGCCCATAGACATCTACATCTATCCTCAGTTAAGAATCAAAATGCAGATGTTTTTGCGCGGAACCCCAATTTTTTTTTCTAAAATAAATGTAGCCTAAGTAGCTCCTCATAACATCAGCTATCTGCCAGTAAAGTCTCGCCAAAATCGGTCCAGCCATTTCGAATATTAGCCGGAACAAACAGACAGACAAAAAAATTTTTTTTCTTGTAAGTACCGTATATACTTTCATATGGATTTAGTAAAAAGCCGTTATTTTTAAATTACAAACAGACACTTCAATTTTATTTATATGTATAGATTCGACATAAGGTGCACGATAGTTAATCTGTGACTATACAGCGCGTGATTTGTGCCCATTCGGTGGAACGTTGCACGCGCGTCGATCATAATTGACTTATATCGTTGTTTTTCTTTGAATGGCTAAACATTTTTATATCTCGTTCACATCAATATTCGAAGTTTACACATTTTTCGGTTTAGGAGAATTGAGAATACTGTAATAAAATGTTTTAATTCCGCTCAATCCACTACATTCGACTGAAATCATCATTTTCTGGAATAAAACTAATTTTACGGATTTTATCGCTATGACGGCGCATCACTGAAATATCGCCTGCCAGATCTAGAGTAAAGGTTTTACTCATAGATTGTTTTAGGCTGCGTTTCCACCAGAGATGTGCGAGGTAGCTAGGCGGTACGAGGATGCGTAGCGTAGCAATAGTGGTAACGTGGCAACTGGAGTTGTTTATATGACTTGAAAGAAAAAACATCATCGAGCAACGTAACATTATTTGCGACGAATTGCAAACGATCTGCATATTATATTTTCTTGTATTCTCATTGTTAATTTTACAAAATGAAGAATAATACTTCGTTGATTGATTAACTCTTGTATTTTATTTTGTTACGCACGCATACTGGCCATCCATCATGAGTGCATCCGAGGATTTTCCTCATTCGCCCATAGATTATTATCCAACTAATATTATAAATGTGAAAGTTTGTTTAATTTAAAACACTTCCAACCAATATTTAAACAATAATACAAGAGCAGCAATCCGCCACCGGTCAAGTTCCCGCCTAAACTCAGTACCTCAAACACGTCAATCCCCTTCTCAGAGTAATTATGACCATCTTAGAGTAATTACATACATAGAGTAATTAAATACGTATGTCAAACCCCGTGATTATGGGTGCTTTGACGCACTTAAACGTCAGAAATTAAAATTTATTCAAATTGAACGTGACGAAATCCGTAAAATTGGTTCTGTTTAATGTGTAATATTCCTTTAAATATAAGAAATCATTATTATATCTTCATTACAGCCCACCACAAGTTCACTGCTGAACATAGGCCAATGTAATAATTTTAGTTTAGCAGTGCCTATTTAATATAACGTAAAGTAAATTTGCAGTCTTTATACGTCCCACTGTCTGACGGATGCCTTCTCTCATTTAATATAAATTTAAAGTTTATGATAATGACGTAGTAGTTATCTTCGTGATAGACATATAAATGAAGATATCCGCAGTAGAACCAGAGTAACCGATATAGCTAAACGGATCAATAATCATCATCATTACAGCCCATTACAAGTCCACAGCTGAACTTAAGCCTCCTCCAAGGAACGCCACAAACCACGGTTCTGAGCCATTGACATCTATTGAATTCTGCATCTCTCAACAGGTCGTCATGGAACGTTCAACACTCCGCTTACCGTTGCGAGGCTGCCACTCGAGAAGCTTTCTTCCCCATCGTTTGTCGGTGTTAACGTTAATGTCGGTTAATGACACGTTGGACTATGTTGGTTACTCTGGTTTTAGTACATCATTATTATCAGCTTACATAAGGCTCCCGAGGCACGCCACTTAGCCTGGTTTTCGAATACACGCATCCAGTTTCTACCAGCCACCTTGCGCAGATCGTCGCTCCATTCAGTGAGGGGGCATCGTACACTACGTTTGTATAGACGCGGTCTCTACTCCATAACACGTCTACTCCACCGATTGTCTCTTCTGGTTTTACTACAGTAATGTATCTTCATTATGAAGTCTATCTTGCAGAGGAATTCTGAGCATATCACTTCTTATTGCAGGGAAGGACAATGTCTTAGATGCATGTGTCATCACACGCACTTGATGCGCCTTCTTGTTTTCAAGTTTTGAGGTATACGTTACGAGAAGATGTGTCGTACTCTCCGGAACGTCACCCAGCTGAGTTGGATCCGTCAATTGACCTCCAGATCGAAGTTGGACTTACCTAGTCGGATTATTTGTCCTAGGTAAACATACCCGCCGACAACTTCGAGCTTAGTGCTCCCAACAACTACCGGCATAGGTGCGACATGGACGTTACACATGACTTTTGTTTTGTCCATGCTCATCTTAAGACCTATGCATTTAGAGACACTAAGGAGTTACACTAAGACAGAAGGTCGTTGAGCATAGTGCTGAGGTCTTCTATGGATTCTGATAATGACAATTATCGTTACCAATTGAAGGTAAAAGTCAACCCCATCAGTGCCCTGTGGTAGCAGCGTCGACAAGTTTGGGCTCCACGGACTTTCTTGTAAGAAAAGTGCTGGTAGGTTTTCACGGCACGTTCTTTGAACGATGTCATCCGAAGGGCTCTTGTCTCTATAAATGTTCCCTCGATTTTAGAGCCTTGTGGAATATTTAGAGACGATGGCAGGAGACTCGACGGTATGACATTGGTCCCTTGGGAGAGGTAAAGCCCTAGTATGGGATGCTACTTACGTAGACACTTTGGCGGCCTCTCATCTCAGGGTACCTCGTTTAGAGCCAGGGCGGCATCAGAGGCAGTTGAACTGAGCAAGTGGCGCAAATGAGTCTCTGAGAGATGACTACATATTTGTGCCTCTTGCTGTTGAGACTATCGGTCCGTGGGGTCCACGTGCGGTGAAGTTCTTAAAGGAACTCCATCCGCGGCTGGTCGTTGCTGCTGGTGATAAGAGGGCTGGCTCTTTCTCGCTCAAAGGCTAAGTATAGCCATTCAGCGGGAAACGCAGCCAGCGTTCTTGGCACGATACCGCGTGGAGTAGGACTGTTGGATAATTAAATTATTAGTTTTAGTTTTTTATTATAGTTTTTAATATTGTATATAATAAAATATTGAAGGTGAGTGTACTCGCCATTGTTGTTGGAACCATAACCTTTCCATTTCAGCAATATTTCACAATAACTGAATTACGTTTTTTTTTTCATATTTAGAAGCAAATGCAAAAAATGTAAAGCTGCGAGAAATTTTATGATACCAATACTATAATTCGTTAATACCTTTAGTCACTTATTGGGACAATCATCGCTGAAAATGTACTCCAATTTATAGAAAATTAAAAAAAAATACAAACACTGATTTCTGTGCAAAAGTACTATCACCAAACTATTTCACAAGAATGAAAAATTGTCTTGTGAGATAGTAACAATGTAACACAACGTGTCCACTGTGTACCAATACGAGTTAGCAGAATTTCCATTTCTTCGAAATACACTTAACTTTACAGAGATGTAGTTTTTCCCACGACATTATTCATTGTCGTCGAGCACGTTTTAAATTGACACTTTTTATATAAGTAAGGCAAACGAGTGCATCATATCACATATCATCATGTAGAAGCTGTGGCCTATAGACACTAACATCTATTTAGAATATCGATATTTTTTTTATAGGAGAGGGGGCAAACGAGCATGCGGCTCACCTGACGGTAAGTGACTACCGCCGCCCATGAACAACTGCAATACCAGGGGAATTGCAGATGCGTTGCCGGCCTTTTAAAAAGGAGTAGGCTCTTTTCTTTTCTCGAATATCGATTTAGAATCAAAAAGCATATGTTTTTTGATTCTAAATCGATATTTTATCTCTGAGGACTAAGATGACTTAGATCAAATCAAATCAAATCAAATTAATTTTGTTGTGATCGACAAGTTATGACAAGGAAAAATTCAGTCGCGTTGCGATCCACAATTTGGTATACAATTTAAAATATTATTTCATCATCACAAGCAAATATTTAAACAAACGACCTCTATTCAAGTAATGAAAAAGTTTTAGTACGAAGGAAGAATAAATATAATAGAATGAAATAATAAAATTAAAATTAATATTTATAGAAATGTCATTAATTTAGTCGTATTTCAATTATTTAATAATCACTGAAATTGAAAAGTTCTTGAATAGAATAAAATGCATTGTCAGTTAAAAATATTAGTAGATCACTTTTAGAACTATCCAGTTTTTGATGGTGTCATATGTCTTCAGGCAATTGTAGAATTTGTTACAATTAAATAAAAATTCGCCGGGCTACTTGTGTATTGTAAAATTAAGGCCCCATGCTGCACTTGAGCAATTTAAAGTTTTAGGTATTACTTACTTAAATTAAGTGTTGATTATCTCTATACCTGTCTCTTTCTATTGGCATTAAGTAAAAAAATAGAGAGCAACTTCAAGCATTTCTTAAAATGACGTGTATTAGAAATGTTCACGGTCTTCAAATTATATTGGAATCATTCAAATTAAATCTTTTCTTTTTTTATAGGATCAGGTGACAAACGAGCACACAGTCCACCTGATGGTAAGTGGTTGCTGCGGCCCATAGACATCTACATCTATCCTCGATTACAAATCAAAATGAAGATGCGTTGTCACCCGTGAGGACTAAGGTGAAATGCCTCATTTCCAGTAAAAAGGGTCTCCGGTTCTCTACACTCACCATACGAAACACAGCAACATTAAGCTGCCATTCCACGCCGGTATTCTGTGAGAGCGTGGTCCCTCCCCGGTCGAGCCGACCCATTCGTGCTACAACTATATTACCAATATAGCTGCAGCATGGCTCTACCACGTAAAAAAATATTAAAAATTTTTAGGCCACTTGAAAAATTTGTAAAGATATTTATATAGATTAAGAATAGATTTTGGCAAATTTTAATTTAACACATACTGCAAAAAGACGGTGAATCACTTTCCACGGAGTTGATATATGTTGAGCCGAGACAGAGCATACAGTAAAGTACAAGTACCGAACATACAGTAAGTACACCTTTTCCGCCCGCTATCGGACGATACTCCGCCCCTTATCTCTTGAAGTGTGGTTAGCTCACGTCGGCAACAGCTTTACAAACACGCGGTTTAATAAATACACATACAAATAATGTTTTGTGTAATATTCATTATCATAGATATTATTTTTACGACGTGGTAGAGCCACGCTGCAACTATGCTAGCTATATACAGCTGCATCACGGATGGGTCGGCTAGACCGGGGTGGGACACGCTCTCACAGAATAACAGCGTGAAAAGGCAGCTTAATGCTGCTGTGTGTCGTATGGTGAGTGTAGAGAACCGGAGACCCTTTTTACCGCTAATAAGACATTCCATATCTTAGACGTCAGGGGTGACAACGCATCTGCATTTTGATTCTTAATTGAGGATAAATGTACGAGTAGATGTCTATGGGCCTCAGCATTTATTTGCCATCAGGTGGACTGTGTGCTCGTTTATCACCCTTATTCTATGAAAAAAACCTTGAAGACCTACATTGTAATTGGATAGAAAGACAGATGCTAGCATTACGAACGACAAAGCAAACCGTTTAGTTTGAATGCTTGGAATGTAAACTTATTGTTTAGTAGTAATGGTCACCGCCGAGCATTTGGTTATCCGCTGGTAGAAAGTGGAAGAAGGATATTTAATCATGTAATTCTCATGCACACTTTTTTTAGTAAGTACTTACATATATAAACTCTAACGCCCCTCACCCATAAGGGTAGACAGAGGACGGAGTTCCATTTGGCACGATCCTGACACACCTTTCTCGTCTCCTTCAAACTTAATTTGGCCCATCTTCAATAATTTTCTCCGACAGCCAGTTTCAACGAATACTAATCATCCTCGCAGATTATAATATATTAATTATAGTGCACGAGTGGATGCTTAAGCACAGGTGCACTCTCTATTCCCACACTCTCATTGATTCATTCTGCGCTTGGGCTCTGTAGATTCCGGACGTGTCGGTCGAGTTCAATCCCGTCACTCCACTCTCTTAGGTCATGCGCACAAATTATATTAATACAACACGCCTCAAGTACGCTGTACTACTTGGTGCTGTGTCTTTGGTGACTGTTTTGGTGCCCTCTCCGTGGTGCGCGAAGCACGCTGTCCCGCGAGATAGCAGTCTCACAGTGAAGTGTAGTGAACGCTTGTTGTCGAGCAAAGTGTGTTTTGTGCGTAACTCTCCTTCTTGGCTTCCTGGTAAACGGTAACCGTAAGTAGAGTGGAACACACCCGCCACCTCAGGGGCGGCCACCATTTTAATTTTTGTGTTGCGTGTTGCATTAGGCAACAGCTAGGTACACACCCTAGCGTACCAACGCGCTAGGTGTATAGGTGTTTGTCGTAGGCACACATTGGAGTGTGCACAGATGTGTACCAAGCTTCAATCTCACCGATGATCTGCGTGAGGGACGGCCTTCTACGGCGATGACTGAAGATAACATCAGTGTTGTTAGGCGTATGCAAGAGACTGACAAAAGAGTGACTTATCAGCAGATTTGGATAAGTTTAGGCATTGGTATGAGTCAAGTGTATAAAATCCTCCATGAAGATTTAGCGGTCAGGAAGCTTTGTGCCCGGTGGATACCTCATAATTAGACCGAGGCCCGAAAACTCCGTCGTGTTGATTGGTGCCGTGAAATGGTTCAAAGATTTAACGGAGGTGACTCAAATGCTGTGTTCAACATAGTTACGGGTGACGAAAGCTGGATTTATTGTTATGATCCTGAAACTAAGAGACATTCTGCTGTCTAGGTGTTTCCTTCCAAGGAGTTGCCAACTAAAGTGAAGATAGGTCGAAGCGTGAGAAAAAAGATGGTGGCCTCGTTCTTCGGAAGGACAGGTCATTACACAACAATTTAGAGAATCGAAAAACAGTTACTTCAGAGTGGTACACTAACAATTGTTTGCCACTTGTCTTGAAAAAAGTTCGGGAGGAACGACCTCGAAGTAGGATCCTCCTTCACCACGACAACGCCTCGTCGCACACCGCCAAGCAAACAATCGACTACTTGGCGACGTCAGACGTGGAATTACTGGGTCACCCGCCCTATAGCCCCGACCTCTAAGAAAAACTTAGAGGAAAACGTTTCATGGACGCCGAGGAAGTAGTGGCTGCGTTTCAAAATGCCGTCGAAGAGACCCCTAAGGATGAGTGGGCAAAGAGCTTTTCTCAGTGGTTCTATCGGATGCAGCGATGTATTGATGGTAATGGACACTATTTTGAAAAGATATAATAAAACTAATAACTTGCTCGTTTGTTCAGTTTTTGATTTTCTAAGAACTTTCAGTGTCACCCTCGTACGATCGACGAACTCGCCGACTTTTTCAGTCGTGCCTGCCCCGACATATGGGCTGTATTTCTTGCACAGCGGAATGTAAGGCCCGCGCCCGGGCCCAACCCGTGCCCCTAGCCGGCTCCTCTACCCAGCGCGTCTGGCCCCCTACCGATCGTCCGACCGTGCGGATCGACGACTCTTTGTCGCCGAACACCGGATCTACGACCTCCGTGTCCATTGACACTATATATGACGCCGCGTCCCCCGCGTCCTCCGCGATGTCCACCCGCGGCCCGTCTCTGGTCTTCTCGGATGCCGAATCAGGCTCCGACATGGAGACCGATACGCGTGTCCCGTTTAAGCCCGAAGACGAAGGCTTCACCCTCGTTCAGGGCAAAAAGCGCAAACGCGCAGCCCCTAAAAAGGCAGCCGAGCCTAACTCGACCCGTTGTCCCCCACCGCCACTCCGGCTAAAAAGCCAGCCCCCGCGGCGCGCGCTTAACCCCCTAAGGCCGCGGCCAAGCCCGCAGCGAAAGGGTCAAGTGGAATAACCTTTCTAATTTCTTAAACTCAAAAAATAAACTGCCCGAAGGTGCAAAACGCCGGTTAGAGCATCCGGATATTCGTAGGGACGACTGAGGACTTCCGCAGTGTGACAAATCACCTGCGCAACCAACAGATCAGTTTCCACGCGTACGCCCTCCCCGAGGAACGTAATCTACGCGTGGTCGTCCGGGGGCTCTCCAAGGAGCTCGAGACCGTCCACGTCTTAGAGGACCTCAAGGCCCAAAATCTCCCGGTCCGAGAGGTGCACAGGATGCACCACCAGACCGATAAAAATCGTTTCTTAAATCTGTGCCTTGTCATTCTGGAACTGTCTCCGGAAATCAAGGAGATTTTTAACGTTCGGCGCATCTGCAACCTAACTGGGATTGCTAAGGACCCAGTAGTGAATACTGCTCTTTTCGCCGATAACACGGAACTTTACGTCACCCATCATAATAAAAGAATCCTCTTCGAGATGCTCCAAACAGCAGTCAACCGCTTAGACGATTGGTTCCGCTTATGGAGAATCGAAGTGAATCCTGAAAAAAGTGTAGCCCCCAAACAAACACTCACACCACCCCCACTCTCAATCGTCAAAACAAAAATCCCAAGAAATCGATAGGTACGATCATCCTGTAGGGCCGCCAGATCCCCTGGCAATCAACGGCCTAATACCTAGGGGTCACAATCGACCACGGTATGACATTCGCGAAACACATTTGCAATGTCCGCAACCGTGCCAAATTCCTCACTAGTCGCCTCCACCCACTAGTGAACAGCAAGAGCAAATTGTGCTTAAGACACAAACTCCACCCTTATAAAGGGTGCGTAAGACCTATCATGTCTTAGGCAAGCGTAGTTTTGTACGCGGCAAATAGTAATTTGTACCACCTCCAAGTCGTCCAAAATAGATTCATTCGCATAGCCACCGGAGCTCAGTGGTACCAGCGAAACTATGACTTGCACAGAGACTGTCAACTTTCCGACGATCTCTGAATATTTTATGCCTCGGCGCTATTTTGAGAGGGCCGAGACACATGCCAACCCGCTAGTGGTAAACGCAGCCACCTATGCTCCGACTCCGAATGTTACGGGAAGCCTCCGGAGGCCCCGTAACGTTCTAATCGAACCACCTGTTCCGCTAGATTCCGACGACCGAAATCTCGCCGGCCAGTCACACACAACCACTAAACAGTCACCTAGTGTCACAAACACTGTTAGGACAACAACGGATGGGACGCAGCGAGTCCGCAGACGGGCGCACCGCATACCCCTCCACACCGCGTAAACACCGTACACCCGCGTCCCTGGGCGGTCCTCACCGCCCAGAACATCGAACGATATGAGTTAGTCGTCAGAGCCGGGGCCCGTCACCCCCTGTTCGGACGGCCGCTAGATAACTCATTTACGTGCACTTCAATCTGTCGTAGGTGAACATCGTTACGTAAGTAACGATGCAGAATAATAAAATCATCTTTTTACAGAAACCAGAAAAAATCACTCTCAAAGTCCAATGCGACGGTAATCTGACACGACCGGAGAGAGATCAGGCGCAGTACCAACGGCTTTAAGTGGTTTCCGAGGCACGTGGTGGAAACACAGTCAACGTCCTTCTGGGCTGCTACTGAGATTTTCTTGACAGAAAAAACTAATAACTGATTTATCCCGACCTGGAAATCGAACCCGGGACCTCATGATCAGCAACCGCGTTTACGACTACTAGATTAATGAGGCAGTCAAATATATCGCCAATTTCTCTTATCATCCAATTTCAAGGTCACCCAGATCATTCAGATTCACTATTTTAATAAATTAAATGTTTGTTAATAACCATGCATACCTAACGTTTTTATTTTGGAATCAATGTATTTAGCGATTTTTCCGGACCGATACGACTTAGGGACTTTCAAGAAAAAGCCTACTCTTTTTTAAAAGGTCGGCAACGCATCTGCAATTCCCCTGGTGTTACAGATGTTCATGGGTGGCGGTAGTCACTCACCATCAGGTGAGCTGCTTGCTCGTTTGCCCCCTCTTATATTTAAAAAAAAACTTAATCCGTACGTGTAGTTCCAATAAACGCGATCAGTTGCCACAGCTAAGTGTTGCGGAAAACTCTTTTACATAAGTAACGCAGGAATGCGGTTGATATACTTAACTGAGTAATTTACCTTACGCAATGCGGAGACAATGTTCACATGTTGGCCGCTCGTCTAACACGTTTGTGACATAAACGGACGCATTTAGTATCCACTTGCCTGCCGATAGGGACATTAACTTCGTACAATTACCATATTTATTCGTTTTTTTATAATTACTAGCGATCCGCACCGGCTTTGTACGTGTGTTATCTGGATATCGACAACAGTGCCATCTACCGGATCCGATTGTGAATCTAAATCATTCTCGAATCAACTTAAATACACGGACAGAATAATTATAATAAAGGTAGTAGTAATACACGAGCAGACTGTCCAGGTGCTAGTAAGTGGAGGTATGGATACCAGCAAACAACTTCAAACAGAGAACGGACAGAAGGAGAGGTAACAGACGATGACTCCGTGTCGCAGTGGCTTAGCAATGAGTTGCGGTGCTGAGAGCCGCGGGTTCGAATCCGTATTGTGCAAGTATTTGTATGGCCTAAAATAATTGTTCCGGGTCTGGATGCTTGTCCTTTTGCAATTTATGTAGGTAAACTGCCTCCACGATACAGGAGAAAATCCAAGTGTGGGAGTAACGTTTAATAAATAAAAAAGAGAAGGTCATAGATGTTGATGACCCCTGCGGACAAAGGTGAAATGCCTCGCAGTCTCAGGGCTCTCAGTATTACTTTAAACTGGAACACAGTACTGCTCGCTCTGCTGTTTGGTGGCAGAAATATTAATAATAATAAGCCCAACCAGATGAGAAAACTATATAAGTAACCCAGATGCTAATAATAATAATAATACTTTATTTTCACCACTTGACATTTAGCATCTGCAGCTATATTAGTAGTATAGTTGTAGCACGAATGGGTCGGCTCGACCGGGGAAGGACCACGCCTCACAGAATACCAGCGTAAAATAACAGCTTAACACTGTTGTGTTTCGTATGGTGAGTGTGGAGAACCGGAGACCCTTTTACTGGAAAGAGGCATTCCATCTTAGTCCTCACGGTGACAACGCATCTGCATTTGATTCGTTATTGAGGATAGATGTAGATGTCTATGGACCACAGCAACCACTTACCATCAGGTGGATTGTGTGCTCGTTTGTCACCCTATCCTATAAAAAAAACTTGCGTAACCATAACATTTATAAATAACTATTCTATGATATATACTTAGTCCACAATAAATGTGAGACATCTGTGTCTGTACTAGGTAAACATATCTGTATTTCAGCTCACGGTGCTCTTCCTTATAAAGTATTTTAATAATATACTAAAAACTGTGACCCTAAAAATAGGGTGAGAATATGTGTGAAGAGAAAAAAAATTGGTCTACAGGACGCTGCGGTTGTTTGGGCACATAGAAATAATGAATGAGAAAAGAGTGACAAAGCAAATTTATGATACAAAAGTGAGTCATAGAGTTGGCAAGGGGCATCCTTGACGGAAGTTTTTTTATAGAATATGGGTAACAAAGGAGCACACAGTCCACCTGATGGTAAATGGATGCTGTGGCCCATATACATCTATATTTATCCTCGATTAATAATCAAAATGCAGACGTGTTGTCACTCCTGAGGACTAAGATAGAATGCCTCTTTTCCAGTAAAAAGGGTCTCCGGTTCTCTACACTCACCATACAAAACACAGCTGCACCCCGGTCGAGCCGACTCATTCGTGCTAAAACCATAATATAGCTGCAGCGTGACTCTACCACGTGGTAGTTTATCGACCAAATTGGCGATATATTTAAGACTCTTATTGGGAAAGCGAGTATGCGTAGATAAATGAATGTAAAAGAAGGTAGAGAGACGAGTCATCATCATCCTACCAGCCCTGAGAGATGAGTGAGGATAGTGCCAAATGGAGGTTCATAGTCTCTGCCTACACCTTTAGGTGACGGGCGTGAGCTATGTTGGGACGCGTAGAAGTACCGTTACCCTGAGATAACTTACGGCACCTAAGCTGCGTTAGTAGCTTCAAGTGCAAACATTCTCAGCTTAATTGGAGTGTTTACATGAATACAAATCAGGTAACGTTATTAGCATTGCCTCTTGTTCTTCTTAAGAATTTTAATAATTTTGCTCATTAAAATCAATTTAATGTATAATTGTGGTCAGTTAATTAGAATTGTAAAACCTTGACGAGGTGATTTTAGTTTCCAAGGAAATCATTAGTTCCATGTGGTTTATGCAACACTTTTGAAATGAAATGTTTGAGTTATTGCACAAAAAGTAAAACAAACACAAAAAAATCCGATACCATCCACACCATCTAGATGCTTGACGGTCCCCCACCATGCGATTTACTAGTTTTGTTCCTCGCATGACTTGTTTGTAGAATTGTTTACCACCGGCGATTTTTTCGGACCGATACGACTTAGGGACCTTCAATAAACGAGCTTACTCCTTTATTTCAGTTGCAGTTGTTCGTGGGCAGTGGTCGACATTTTCCATCAAGTGTGCTGCATGCTCGTTTGCCCGCACTTCTATAAAAAGTACAACTGTTAATCATTTATTACTCTGTACCGTGTAGTGGCGGTGTAAGAATATTCATTACCCCATATCATCCTTTGGGTGTCGTAAGAGGCAATAGAGGGAAACAAATCAGGAAATTGGCAGCAGCATCTTCCTAATAACGACTAAAAATAAATAAAACTGCGGTTGCCAATCCGCTTGCCAGGTGTGGCAACTATGGCAAATATTCCCTCTATCAGGCAATCTATGGGGAGGCCTATGTTCAGCAGTGGACTTTAATAGGCTGTAACGGTAACAGTAACGGTAGTTCATCACGCTGCTCAAGTGAGAACTTCACATGTTCTAATTTTTTTATTTCTATACATGTATGGTTTCCTCACAATGCACGGTAAATCAGCACTTATTTTTTAGACAAACGAGCACAAAATCCACCTATTGGTAAGTGGATTCTGTGGCCTATAGACATCTACATCTATCCTTAATTAAGAATCAAAATGCAGATGCGTTGTCACCCCTAAGGACTAAGACGCAATGCCTCGTTTCCAGTGAAAAGGGTCTCCGGTTCTATACACTCACCATACGAAACACAGCAACATTAAGCTGCTATTTTGCGGTAGTAGGTATTATGTGAGAGCGTGTTCCTTCCTCGGTCGAACCGAACCGTTCGTGCTACAACCATAATATAGCTGCAGTGCGGCTCTACCACGACTCTACACGGTATCACGGTCCGTGATAAACTGATAGCTCTATAATTCTTTCAGAAATGAGAGAAGGCCTGTGGCTTGCAGTGGAACCTATAAAATTAAAATAACAAGTGGTAAAATAAAAAAAAATGTACAACCGACTTCAATATAAATTATTAAGGATAACTCAAAAACTATTAGTCACACCTTGATCAATTTAAAGTCTTTATAATCAATTTATAACTTGAAAGCACCAGCTTTGAAATAAAAAAAGATTCATCGAAATCCGTTCACCTAGAAAACAATTATGAGGTAACACAAATAAAAAAACATACAGTCGAATTGAGTACCTCCTCCTTTTTGAAGTCAGTAGAAAAAGGAGAGAGTTTTGTGGCACACAAGTTTTGACGTAGTTTGTGTATACTTTGTGTATCTATGAACAAATCACCAACGTTTTACATAATCATTAATGCGGGCTCAGACCAACAAAGAGATTTTTTTTTTAATAGGAGAGGGGGCAAACGAGCATGCGGCTCACCTGATGGTAAGTGATTACCGCCGCCCATGAACAACTGCAACACCAGGGGAATTGCAGATGCGTTGCCGGCCTTTTAAGAAGGAGTAGGCTCTTTTCTTGAAGGTCCCTAAGTGGTATCGGTCCGGAAAAATCGCTGGTGGTAATCGATTCCACGAGGAAGTTGTGCGAGGAAGAAAACTTCTTCTAAATCGCACAGTGGTGGACCGCCAATCATCCAGATGGTATGGATGGTATCTCGAGTTCTGTCGCGATGTGCGATGGTGAAATTGAGCGGCTGGAATTAGTCCGAAAATTCTCAGAGCACTCCCGTGGTACATGCAATAAAATACGCAAAGAGATGCAACATCTCACGCATTGCCAGTGAGTCAAGCCGATCGGACAGAACTCGGTCGTCGACGATTCGAGCTGCTCTGCGCTGGATGCGGTCAAGTGGAAGGAGCTGGCACTGGGAGCCCTGCCCAGAGATGGGAGCAGTATTCCATGGGGCCGAACTTGCGCCTTGTAAAGTTGCAAGCGGTGTGCCGGCATGAAATACTGTCCCGCTCTGCTGAGCACGCCAAGCTTTTTAGAGGCCAATTTGGCCTTCTCTTCCAAGTGACCACGAAACTGCACATCACTCGATATGTCGACACCGAGGATTCCGATACTGGCTGAGGCAACAAGGGAGTGCCTTGAAACTGAGAAGATACGACAAAGGGTTCTTTTGGCGGTAAACATGCAAACTTGTGTCTTCTGGGGATTGAACTGGACTAGATTTAGTCGCCCCAGTCTGAGACTTTGTTCAACAAAGTCTCGACTGAACTCAAGTTTGTTCCGGTACTCAGTGACGTTTTCCCGAGAAATATTGGCACGGCCGGTGTATAAAGCATCACCAGTGCTGTCGTCTGCATAGCAATGAATGTTACCAGTTTGCAACATATCATTGATATGCAGAAGAAATAGCGTTGGTGATAGCACGCAGCCTTGTGGAACACCAGCGTTAATGGGTTTGTAATCGGAGCATGCACCGTCTACTACGACCTTGATGCTCCGATCTGCAAAAACTAGTGATCAATTGCACAATTTCTCAGGAAGCCCATAGGAAGGAGCTTCGAAAGAAGCGCTTTGTGCCAAACCCGATCGAAGGCCTTCGCTACGTCCAAACTAACGGCCAACGCCTCTCCTTGGACTCCTGCCTCCGCCCATCTATGAGTTAGGTAACCTAGAAGATCACCAGCTGAGCGACCTCGACGGAAACCGTACTGGCGGTCACTAATCAGCTGGTGATCCTCAAGGTACCGCATGAGCTGGCAGTTGATAACAGTTTCCATTACTTTGGAGAACAAGGAGGTGATAGCGATAGGCCTGTGGTTGGACGGATCTGAGCGGTCGCCTTTTTGGGATCAGGTGCACAAAGCTGCGTTCCATGAGTTCGGGACTACGCCTAGGGGTAGGAGTACCGGAAAAGACGCGTTAAAACCGGTGCCAACTCCGGGCACGTCTTCAGCACAATGGGTGGGACTCCATCAGGCCCACTCGACTTGTTGACGTCCAGGAGAGAAGTGCTTTACGCACCAAGCGCTGTGTAAACAGCACTTCCCGCGTGGAGCACTCACACCGCGGGATGGTAGGCGGTATGTTCCCCGTCATCAAGAGTCGAGTTGGAAGCAAAAGAGCCTAGCAGATCGGCTTTCTCCTTTGCGTCATGGGCCAGTGAGTCGTCCACCCTGTGCAGAGATGGCAGAGATGGCTGACAGAAATTCCTTGGACAGCCTTGGCGAGAGACCAGAATGCACGTGTTCCCGTAGGAGACGAACTAGTTTCTCGCCAATTCTGCCGATGTGCTCTGACTTTGCCTTGGCAATAACACTTTGAAGGACCTGGAGGCGGAATTATACTTCTTTTTAAGAGCGCTAGTGTTTACATCCCGGGACGTTGATGCGTCAGCCCAGGCCCGGTAACACTCCTGCTTATAGCGTGATGCAACTTTACAGGAGCGACCAAACCATGGCTGAGTTCTGCCTCCGATAGGCACCACAGATGATGGAATAAATAATTCCATTCCTGAAGTACCACATCAGTGACAGAATCAGCAACAACGTTGGGATCATCCGGCGAGAAGCAAACCCGCCCCCAAGGATAGGATGCAAAAAAAGACCGCATCCCATCCCAATCGGTTGACCTATAGTGCCAAACACGGCGGCGAGCTGCAGATCGCAACTGCAATGGGAGCGTGAGTGGCACCGTGCTCCGGATCAGACAATGGTCCGAAGAGCCAAGAGGGGCATCGACGGAGACCTGTTATCCGTCCGGATGAGAGGTCAGCAGAAGGTCCAACAGGGAAGGTATGTACCTTCCACATCTGGGATCCGCGTAAGCGAAGTAACCAGTTGTGTCAGACCATATGCCAAGGCAAAGTCATAAACAGATCTACCCGCATGATCGGTTAAATGGGAACCAAGCCATTCAGCGTGGTGGGCGTTAAAATCACCGAGCATCACGATCTCTGCAGAAGGACCTGTTGAAGCACGGAGTCTGCAGCCATTTGGACGTGGTCGATGAGTCGGTCTGTGTCGGCATTACCGCTATGGGACCTATAGAGGCACCCGTAGACGCGGGGATGGTCGTCGCTGTCTACGCGCAGCCATAGGATGGACAGGTCCGTACCTTCAAGACTGCCGAGGCGTCGAAAACAGATGTCCTCTGACGTACGCAAACTCCAGCCCGGGGCACAAAGGAGTGTTCCAATTTGTACCCCGGGCAGGAGAGATACGAAGTATCAGCCGGAGAGGACGCCTGTGTCTCGGTTAGAAAGAGCAAGGCCGGCTTTGCCGTCTCCAGATGGTAGTGGACGGCGTTAAGGTTTGAATGAAGTCCCCTGATATTGCAGAAATCCACGGAAAGCGTAGCAGGGGTTGCCTTTGTCTTTTTGCTCCGCTTGCCCCGAGCAGGTTTCGTCTTGAAGCCTGAGCACCCACGCTCAAAAAAAGTAGGGTAGCATGGGCGTGGATGCTCAGCGAGGGATTCTCCAGGGATGCTGGTACCCTCCTGGGGTAGTCTTCGTTTAATTCCACTACCATGTTGATTGGGGATTAGCCTCCGGCCACCTGCACTCACCAGGCGAAATGCAGAAGTAAACCTCTACTTCACGCTGGTATTCTGTGAGGTCGTGGTACCACCCCGGTTTGAGCCGGCCCATCCATGCGACAGCAAAAGCTGCCGCGTGGCTCTACCACTGTAAAATAGATAGACGAACTGTGCACATTTCAAGTTTCGAACTGTGCACATTTCAAGTGACGCCGAAACCATGCTCAACTACTTGACACGCACACACGCACACATCTTTCTTCTTACATACATATCAGTAAGTTTTCTTTAGTAATGCACTTGAAACCATATTGTTGGTAAAAATGATTTTAGACGCATTTGTGCGCGAGTGTGTGTTCTTACAATAAGTTGAGCATAGCTTGCTTCGGCGGCATGGTTTCGGCGTCACTTGTATACGTAGCGCTCCTCCTATCTCCTTTGTTGACCTGAAAATGCGGGTAATAATCAAAATACCTCTTTTATATCGTTACCGATTGCCACCGATCACGGCCTGCAAACAAAACTGTGTCGGATTTAGAATTTCACTTTTAATTTAATTAAAACATTCTCTAAAATTATTTCGAAGATATGTGAAGTTTGCCAACAGGTATTGGGGCAGCGCGGCGAACATTTCCTTGCCCTAAAACCCTTTCAGAAATGAGAGAGGCCTGTGCCCAGCAGTGGGACGTATAAAGGCTGTAACTTTAAAACATTATATTATGTTAAAACTGGTTAATATTTTAATTCAAATGTAAAAAATATTTTCTTTTCTTTCGGTAGTCTTACATAGGTATTATATTATATTTTATCCATTAATAACAAGCATATTATAAGCACATCGGCTGTTCAGTACCTAAACTCAGTTATCTGTAAAATTATCCCTGACTTTTTTAATAGCAGCATAGAATTTTTTTTAATAGCACATTATATGAGTAAATAAGTATATTATCTTACTAAATAAGTATAATTTGCTTTTATAAATTAAACTAGTATTATAATTAGCTATCATTTTTAGACGATTGTAGATTTATCAATAACTAGCGATTCGCCCCGGCTTCGCACGGCTGATTTCTGGATCTCGACAACAACGCCGGGTCCAATTTTGAATCTAAACTATTCTCTAATCAACAATCACACACAAAATTTCATCAAAACCGGTCCAGCCGTTTAGAGTTCAATCACATACACACGGAAAGAAGAATTATATAATATAGTCTTCCTCTTGAATAATTCTGTCTATCGATGAAAACGGCATCAAAATCCGTTGATCTAAGCGTACAGATGGCGGGAACCGACTTTGTTTTATACTATGTTGAGATAGAGAAGTTGAAGTAACCAACGAGCTAACTACACCTTGTGGTAAGTGGTAACGACAGCGCCTATAAATGAATAGAATAGAATTATTTTTATTTGACATAAATTACAATTATTCAATTTAAACGCATTTATGATTTTACCACTCGTCCGTGAAAAAAAAACCTTAGCCCTGGAAAGAACCAGCGACACTCTTTTAAATAAAAATATACAATGTTGTACAATGTTGTTGACCCTGCCAAGCTTGAAGACTAAGATGTAATCACCACACAGCCTGTTATTATTGTAATGGCTGTCTTAATACACTTCAGACTGCATATACACACACACACACACACACATACGTACACAGCAGTGACTGCGCTGCTGCGTAAGAGGTTGGTGTCTATCCAGACGGACGAACAGACTGCTAGGCAGAAAACAAGCCCTACTACTCTGTAATTTTATCTTAGGTTCCAAAATGAAGACTTGCAGTTTTATCTTAAGTTCCAAGAAATGAAGTCTTGCAGTTGACCATAGATTAACCACCGCCTAAGAAAAACATACAGTCAGTCATCACGTTTGATGTTGTCGGAAAAGCCGACATAAACAATAAATTGCTAGGGTTGTCAGAACGGGAAGTAGTAAAGAAATAAAAAAAATGATTTTATTTTATTTCACGTTTAAACAAATTAATGTGTATGTGGAAACTGATGAAACTAATTACTTATCTTTAAATGAGAACCACCCACAGTTTTTTACCGCACATATAGTAAATATAAAATAGTAGTAAAATGGTTCACATTTTAATTTATTTGCGTGATAGGACAACCCAAGCGGCCATTGGCTGCTCGGGAGCGCTCCACCCGCGTCTCGCCCCGCACCGCACCACACGATTGCCCCGTCTAGACGCCTTCAATGACCGACTGTTAGTTAGACTGTGGATTAACTAAGTGTTAAGGTAAGGCTCGATAACAGCTACGTCTTGTAACGACATAACTATGCAATTATGTACTTAAGTCTTTAATCCATAAAGTGATTGAAATTAAAAAAAACATAACACATTCCAATATTCCTTTTGTATGTTTATAATGATTGAGCATTGGTCATTTCAAGGTACCTTAATTTTTTATAGAATTATCCCAATCGGTACTAATCAAATTTCTGATTACAGTTTTAAGTTCTGATTTGTCATGTGCTCTGTAGTGAAATAAAACTGCGTATGGAAACTGGTTGCCTGTCTAAGAATTTCAAAATATTTCGATTACATGAGAACATAGAAAATATAAATAAATAGCAAAAAGAGATTTTTAATCAAATTATTGCCATTTACTTCTTTTTAAACTTAAAAATTACAGTAATAACGGTCGTGTTATTTCGGATTTGTTTACCAACACGGGCCGGTCGCCCTCATACAATATTATGCAGATCGGTCGAGCTACAGATCCAAATCTTTATCCGAGTTGTCGCTGTCACCGAGCGATACTGTAATATGTGTAATAAAAATAAAACTGTTTTAATGTATCTATGTGTGTGTGAAATTGTTAGTTTATTGTTTTAATTGTTATTCATTTTTCGAATTTCGTAGTGACAGACGATTGTTTGCGAAGATTTCAGTCCGAAAAAATGACAGACGGTTCTGTACCGGGGAAAAATGCTATGATTACTCCCCTCCGGTCCGCCGGTGGCCCGTGTTGCTCTATGCATGTGAACCATATGTGAACCAAGTATTCCTTGCTAAAATTTGAAGTAGTGGCCTTAAATAAAACTAACTTTGTGGATTACGATGACATAAATACAAAAATATTGAAGTAATGTATTCATGAAAAAATTTACATATTGACTCAACTTATTAATTTATCATTCTCATCAGGAAGCTTCCCAGAAGCATCGAAGTTCTCCAATGTAAAGCCTATATACAAACATGGCAACAGAAACGTCGTTAGCAATTATAGCCCGATTACCCTGGTACCTACACTTTCAAAAGTATTCGATAAGTGTATGTATAAAAGGCTCCTGGAATTTTGCAATAAATGTACATTATAAATAAAAATCAATATGGCTTCCAAAACATAAATCGACTAATTTAGCTAAACACCATCTTATTAATACATTGTTGACCACGGGACTGTTTTTTGATTTAACTAAAGCATTTGACTTCGTGTCACACGATCACTCAATAAGGGGTATTCCGTTGCAGTGAATTGGTTCGTATTTAAAAAATCATACTAAATGTGTTTCAATAACGAAATTGATCAATAAAGAAGTTAGGACATATACATTCAACTTTCTTAAAAATAGTAACGGGGTTCCACAAGGCAGTATCTAAGAGCCTAAATTATTTATATCATATGTTATAGTTACGACTAAAAATAATACAATTAATAAGATAATTGAATGGTTACAAGCTTAAAAACTAACTTAGTAAAGTCAAATTTTATCCATTTTAATAAGTCAAAATATAACCAATAATACAATTTCAAGTTAAAAATAACAAAAATCAATGAAATAGCACAAATAAAATATTAAATAAAAAGGCATATCAACTTTTATTTTATTGACTATAGCTGATGTTAACCGACTGAAACACAGGCATATAGCATTAAAGATATATGATACATCGAACATCCGAATACAATGAATGAACATAGTTTTTCTCACACACGTAATGCAGGATAATGATTCATAAGTCGTAACTTGCATTGTTCAAGCCTCGTTGCACAGCGCCTGATAAGCACTAAACGTGTAGATGCTGCAGAAACCATTCTAAATTCAGTTTAAATACGATACCTTAAAGTACAATATCGATAACTCCCTGTCTATATTGCTGCCATATACGTCATACTTGTATGCTGCTTGTGAATACTAGACTGCTCGAGTTTCAATGTACTGATGGGTTTCTTAAAGAAGGTATTCACATATTATAACGTCGATTTTTTTCATATCATCACTTTTGCATTAGAGCCCATCGAAGTTCATTGTTAAACATAGGCCTGGATTGCCTCATAGTGGGATGATTGCTATAGTAGCCACGCTTGGCAGGCGGGTTGGTAACCGCAGTTTTTATTATTATTGTTGTGTTGGTATCAGCAAAACGCTGCAGCTCATCTCCTGTTTCGATTAACCACTGTCGCCTATTACGAGTACGACAGCTACGGGACGATATGGGGTAGTGGATATTCTGACACCGCCACTTACACGGTATTTTTTTTTTCATATGTATCGTTGTTTTCCCTTACAGACGAGTAATTACATTGTATCCGACAAATTCCTGTGTAACGCTTTTGTGATAATTAAAAGTTTGAATTCAGTGGGGCACTAAACGTGTGGTGTCCATCACCACGTATCTTCCAGTGTAGGCCGTAAAATGTGATCATCGGAAAAGCCAGAAATATCTTCGCGATCTTACGATGGCGGTATAAATAAATTAATTTCCTGAATACCAGCTACTATAATCCTGTCCTGTACAGATGGCTAGTCTCCGTTCAGACTGGCCACCGTGAACGAAATTCGGTATAGTGGACATTACTACTGTCGCCAACCTATCTGCTGGAAAGCCTGCAGTAGACTGAATTACGGTTTGATAAAGAAAAAAGAAGTGGCATGTTTGACTATTAAGGAAACGAAAAACAATATTTTTAAAAGTTTACTAGTCCCAACATTTATCGTATTTGCTGTCGGTTTTCATAGCTGGTTTTGGTGTGCCTAGATTGCACCTACATAAGGTATGTTTACTATTGAACAGAATAGAATAACTTTTATTCAATACTCATTATAATGGATAGAATGAGGACCTAGTAAGACATGCAGGAAGTCGATTGATGCAGGTGGCTTAAGACCGTGCATTGTTGCATTCTTTGGAGGAACCCTATGCTCAGCAGTGGACTGGTGAAGGGCTGTGATGATGATGATGACTAATTACAATAGTACTTATTGAAAGTCATTTTTATGGTTCCGTTATGTCAAAAGAAAAAAATCGAAGCCCATATAGGATCTTTTTGACACTATGTTGTCCGTCTGTCAAGACCCTTTTTCATGAGTTTTTTCTCAGGAACAAGTTGAACAGGTCTACAGTAGCCTGAAGGTGTAAAAAATTGAAACTTCTAGGTCAACGCAATCAAAAGATGAGGCCATTTATGTCACGCGTTTGGATACTCGCAAACTCACTCATCCAAATCTATACTTTAACCTAGAAACGTTAAACTTAGCAAGAAGCAAGGTCTTACAGTACAAGTAAAGGAGGAAAAAATGAAAAAAACACCTTAATCTGTAGCTATATCACATCAAACATATTTTTTTTGCTATCACAAACTTTACCATGTGCTCGGTGGTGAAGGAAAATATCGTGAGGAAACCTGCATGTCTGAGAAATAAGAAAAAAATATTCCGAAGACGTGAAGTTCACCAACACGCATTGGGGCAGCGCGGCGGATATTTCTTGCCCTAAAACCCTCTCAGAAATGTGAGTAGGCCTGCGCCCAGCGGTGGGACGTATATAGGCTGTAACTTTATCACAAACTTACATTCGCAGTTGAAGCATTCATAGTGATGTTGACCGATGTATGGAAGAACATTTTTTTCCATTGAAATTTTATGTTTGTTTTCAATTCAAACGAGCTCTTTTAAAAAGATCAAACTTGCTAAAAAAATTTATTGTCTATCAAAATACATTATATATTCCATGACTATATAATGTATTTTGATGAATTTACATTATATAATTAATATAAATAAATGTATCACGCATGCTTGCAGTAATGTAAAAAATGCGTTCATTTACCCTCATTTACTTATAATAATTAATATTTTTAATTTTATAATCGTTCATAAGGAGTAAACTCGTCGTACGTCGGAACTGACACACACACTTTTTTGATCAAAACATTGGCTTTTGATCAAAAACGGGAAGAAGACAAAATTAATACTTTATAAAAACCTAGACTTATTTAGTTATATGATAACATCAATGTCGGGTGCTATTTCTTTAAATAAATAAAGCAGTTAGTTAGATAACCTAACCTTTTTTTTTACGTGGGGAAATCCTCATGGATACCGGCCTCTCGCAAAGGCGACAGACAGGTTATGCCGGACTCCTACCGGCTAAAACCCCACGGAGTTCATCTCTTCGACCTTGGTCGGGGCTACAGGAACGCTTTCGCACACTACCGCAGTCCCGACGGCGATAGCCCTTACAGGGTCCGTCTCGATGACGGAGCGGAGCTGGAGTTTTCCACTCCTTCTTCATTTAGGGGCGCACGGAAAACACACCGTGCGCGTCATCTCGAAGCATTAAAGACGACGGACAGTCCCTGTGTCCGCCACCTAAGCCTCAATTATGGTGGGTGTAGGAGAGCTTGATATGCTCTCCTCCGGCGCCCAACTCTCCGGCTGCGGATTGGGGTATCTGCCGTCCTTTCTCTCTCCCTCTCCGCAGCCTCCTTCCGCAACATCACTTGTTCGCAGAAGGTTACGCCGGCACTCCACGCCCTTTCGCATCCAACCATAGCTTTAATTAAAGCTGGGAGCGAGAGGTCGTCCCCACTACATCCACGAGGTCACGACGCAACTCAGCCCACGCTGGGCAGTCCTCAAGGGTATGCTGCGCCGTGTCCTCGTCGCTACCACAGTGATGACACTCAGTTGTCGGCTCTCTTCTGGCTATACGGCACAGATACTTACCAAAGCACCCATGCCCGGAAAGCACCTGTACCAGCCGGAAGGTCAGTGACCCGTGCCGCCTGTTCAACCAGTCTGGCAAGACCGAACGAACAGCCTCGACAGTCCTGCTTCCTGCCTTCGGGTGAGCTAGACGCTCTTTCCACTTTTCAAGCATAAGCTGCCGAGCGTGAAGCTTCCGCGATTGCCACTCTCTGGGAGAAGGACGATACCCTCGATGTCGAAGTTCCGAGCGCCAATCGTACAGAGACGCAAGGAACTCTGCCTCCATATCCCAGGGTGGGGACCCCGCCAAGACACATGCCGCCTCATAGGAGATCGTCCGGTACCCTCGTACGACTCCGACGGCCATCGCCCTCTGGGGCTTTCTCAGGAAGGTGACCGTTCTTTCCGTCAGAGCCCCTACCCATATGGGGGCCCCATATAAAGCCATGGACCGAACCACACCCAAGTAGAGGCGGCGGCAGTTAGCATCGGGCCCTCCGACATTGGGTAGCATTCGCTTTAAGGCTGCTGCCGCTCCCGTTAGCCGAGGGCCAAGCGCTTGAAGTGCTCGCGGAAGCTCCAGCGGCTATCAAGAATGTGTCCAAGATATATTTATTAGATGCTGTTGGACCCAACCTGAATTCGGACATCACTGACAATAATGTGGGATCCCTGTAGCGGCGCTTTTCGAGGCCTGTGAAACAAATGGCCTCGGACTTGCTAACGCCACTTCCAGTCCCAACATTCTAATTCTGCCGACAACCTGTGCCACAGACGCTGTGGCTGCCTCATATGTCTCACCCCGGGCAGTGATTAGCGTATCGTCCTACCTATGTTCGCTCCTGAAAAATTAAATCAATTTTAAGTCCTTATATTTGGCCCATGCACCTTTGCGGGTCTCTGCTCCTCCCACTTTGAAAACCCATGCCTTAATGCATTATAGTTTTTCTCCGAGATTATTGCATAATTATAAATTCAATTATAAAAGTGAGTCACGACCTGGTGAGACATGCAGGAAATCGATGGATGCAGGTGGCTCAGGACCGTGCTTTGTGGCATTCCTTGGAGGAGGCCTATGATGATGAAATTTTAAAAATGTTGTGTAATATCAACATGAGTTACCTAGAACAAACAAGTCAATGCCTCTTTGTTTGCACGTAAACTCTGACATTATGATTGCGCGAATATTTGCTTATTTGAGATTATTACAGAGTACGACAAACGACAATTAGCAGGAAGTGGTTAATTTAATTTGCTTATGTATTACATCAGTTGTAAATAGTAATTCATTATTAATTCATTCAATTATTCATTAGTTGTAATGCATTACAGTAATCAAGGCTTTCGAAAACAAATTGGGGAATATTTGATCAATTAGCATTGGCAACAGGAACAACGATTTTCTTAAAGGAAATCGAAATGCAGTTGTATGAGGATATTAAAAAATACTGTACTTAATTATACGTAAACGAATCGAACAAAAAAACTATACCTTATGCATAAGTAAGCTATTCTATGAATTTCGGTCATGGCGGCCAGCCTCAACAGTGACTATCCATCTGCGCTGGACAGGATTATGGTGGCCGAGTGTGTGCGCGAACACAGATGCACACTCTATTCGCTCACTCTCAAAGTCCGATGGGATGCTAAGCCGACACGACCGGAGAGAGATCAGGCGCAGGACCAACGGCTTTACGTGATTTCTGAGGTACGGGTGTGAAACACCGCCAACTCCTGACTCCTGGGTACTACTGAGAATTTCTTGAAAGAAAAACCCAATAACTGATTTTGGCCCGACCTGGGATTCGAACCCGGGACCTCATGATCAGCAATTGCGTTTATGATAACTAGACCAACGAAGCAGTCGATACTCTAGATACCAGTGCTAGCTCTTATTATATTTGGTCACCTAGCGTAGAAGCTTCGGGGAGAAAACGCCCGCCTTAAATTATTAGAACGGAGAATTCCGAGTCCGATGCCCGTTAGTACATAGTAACTAACTCGTTTTGTGATTTCTAAATCTCAACAACAGCGCCACCTGCCGGTTTCAATTGTGAATCTAAACCATTCTCGAATCAACTTAATCAAACACACACGGACAGAAGAATTATATATAGAGATTAATAAAGATATTATATGTGTGTTTATATATATAATTAATAATAATGTATGTATATAATATGTGTGCAAATGTTTGTGTATTTTATGTGTCTTGTATTCACGTGTCATATTTATATAATGTTATATACATATGTAGAATAGGAGTTAATAATATAACTGTTTTTAACCGACTTAAAAAGGAGGAGGTACTCAATTTGACTGTAATTTTTTTCTTTTTTTTTATGTGGTTACCTCATAACTTTTTTTACGTGAACCGATTTTGATGAATCTTTTTTTATTTGAAAGCTGGTGCTACTCATGTAGACCCTTATAAATTTAAATTTGATCAAGGTCTGACCAGTAGTCCTTAATAAATTATATGAGTTACTGCCCTGGTGGCCGCGGGTTCGAATCCCGCACGGAACAAGTATTTGTATGGCCTGCAAATAATTGTTCCGGGTGTGGATGTTTGTCCTTGTGCAATTTATGTTTGTAAACTGCCTCCACGATGCAGGAGAAATTCCTAGTGTGGGGGTAACGTTTTTATTTTTAAACACATAAAAATAAATAAGAAGTCGGTCGTACAATTTTTGTGCGACACTTGTTCTTTTTAAGTTTTTTTTACTGTCCTTAATTTGCACCTACCAACATCTTTATTTATTCCATCTTTCTTAGGGTTGAATGGTATAAAATGCTATAGGGCACTAAGTCCGCCCTTTGTAACCCCTAGTTGAAGGTGTGTTGCAATAAAGGATAAACAAAAAAATAGTACCAATGAATTTAATTCGGAATTTTAAATACTGATTTACCAATTGGTGGTGAACAAAAAATATCGTACGGAAACCGAAATAAAAACACGCTAACACAACGTATTGATGCAGCGCGCCATCCTCATCCTTTACCCGAAACCCTTTCAGATATGAGACGAGGCTAGCGTTCCCTAGAGGAGCGTAGATAGTAAATTCTAATTAATAAAAATAAATTTTTGTTTGTTCGTATTTTATGCGCTGCCATACCGTTCGTCAGGTTGCGGTAAAACATTGTCAACTTATTGCTTGCACTTGCGCGAAGGTTATATGCATAGTACAATTAACTTACAGTAGGTGGCGTGCGTGTTGTACCGACAAATTTATTTAAAAATTATATATCATTCAATTTTAATTAATCTATTATTATTACTAATTTAAAAAATATATGTAACTCTTCCAAATTTAAAACGATATATCCACAATTATTTCTTTTGCGGCAGCAACTCGCCTGATACCACCTAGTCTTAAATAAAGAAATTAATAAATAAGAAAGAAAGACATTTTTACATAGAAATAAATAGGGGATAAGTAAAAAGAAATCGGTAAATAATTAATTGGATTTCAACACCAAAAAGACCACTTCAGCATAATACTATAGCAATGTTGCAGTGCTGTTATTCTATCTGTTATATATCTGTACTGTACAATTATTTTTCTATATTGATGTATATTTCATAGTACGCGAGCAATCAGGGTTCGATCCCCGCCGGCACCAATGAAATTGTCAATTCAATTTTAAATGCTGACTAACCAAGTGCTCGGCGGTGAAGGAAAACATGAGGAAACCTGCACGTCTGAGAAATAAGAAAATAAAATTTCGGAGACATGTGAAGTTTGCCAGGACGCATTGGGGCAGCGCAGCGGACATTTTCCCTAAAACCCACTCAGAAATGAGAGGACGGTTGTGCCCAGCAGTGGGACGTATATAGGCTGTAACTTTAACTTTAACTAACTTTATTGAATGAGCACACTGTCCACCTGATGGTAAGTAGATGCTATGGCCTAAAGACATCTACATCTATCCTCGATTAAGAATCCAAGTGCCTTAACTGTCCTGAGGACCAAGATCCTTCTATATTCTACCTCATTTCCAATAAAAAGGGTTAACATAATATTGCTGTTTAAGTCGAATGATAATCTATATAAATCAAATGATAGAGGTTTGCAGTTGTGCGCGCATCACTAATAAACTACTGGGTATATTTCAATTAGGTTTTCTAAGTTTTATTTCTTAGACACTTATCTCTTATCTAAAACAAAAAAATAGCAATATCTTCATTTTAATATAAATTTATTAAAGTTTTAACAAACAACGATTTTTATAAGCACTACGTGTTCAGTGACGTGTAAGCAACGCGGACGAAGTCGCAGGAATCAGCTAGTGTAAAATAAAAGCAATAATACTTCATCACCAGCCCGTGAAGGTTACACTGCTGGACATTAGCCCTCCCGTTGTAGGGAGAGGCTTATACCAGAGATGTTTGCCGATCCAATATGACTTAGGGATCTTCAAGAAACGAAGCTTTTTTAACAGGCCGACAAAGCACCTGCAATTCTCCTGGTGTTGCAGTAGTTAATAGGCGGCTGCCGACATTTACCATCAGGTGGGACGTATACTTGTTTGCCCTCTCTCCTATAAAATGTAAGATTTATTGTATTTAAGTAGATTTATGTATTTGTGTACGTCTGTATTAATATATTTATATTATATGTACATTTGTATGATATATGTATAGAATACCTTTATATAATATATATTCTTGTCTATTCGAACTTCGTTACCTTTTTTTTCTCATTATTAGTTTATTATTGCTGCACTACCTCCCATATGTTTATCTCTGCTTAGCCTAATGGTTGATTAGACGATTAGGAGAGAATGCCTTACGGCATTAAGTCCGCCATATGTACGATTTTATTTTTTGTGCATTAAAGTTTAAATAAATAAATAAATTTACCTTCACGCTTAGCAGGGGGATTGGCAATCGTAGATCCAGAGGTCTCGCCTTTGACACTGCTCCTCATCTCAGATCCAGGTATTCTACCTAACCTTGTTGACTGACAGACGAGACATTGCGACCTCGTGTTGGCAACAAATATGTTTTAAAATACCGAAACAAGACCCAATAGACTGATCAGGACAATACAATGGTCAGCATTTGTGTGCGAGTATCATGCATTATTAACTACTAACCAAACGATTCATCGTTCATCGCTTAACAACAGATTGTTCAGCCTAGCGTGGCGGGATGATCCTTCTAGGGTCTTGGCATCTGGCGCTTTTCAGAAAACGACTTAAAAATTATGGTGATGAATAGTGCGACTCAAACATATGATGTTAGACTGTTTTTTCAAATTCATTTATTTGCCAGAATGTAGGTGTACAATAAAGTATGATTAATTAAATTATATTAAATTATATCTAATTAATTAAATTTAATTATAAATTATAATATAATAATAATTAATTAAATTTTGTATTTTTAATGTGTGTTACCTCAGAACTTTTTTCTAGGTGAACCGATTTTGATGATTCTTTTTTTATTTGAATGATGGTGCTTTTTTATCAAGATCTGACCAGTGGTTTTTGAGTTATCTTTAATAATGCATATTTAATTGACTTCGACTAAATTGATGATGTTCTAATTTTATTTATATTGAAGTCGGTTGTACAAATTTTTAATTTTACCACTTGTTTAAACTCTTATATTATTATTATTAGTTTGACATGTGTATTGAAGAAAACTACTTTTACGGATTATATCGCGTTTAATTAACTTATTTTATTAATTCCCGACGTTTCGGGTGCTTTACAGCACCCATGGTCACGGGGACTGTCCCCGTGACCATGGTGACCATGAAATATTCTTTTTTACTTCTCAGACATGCAAATTTCCTCGCGATGTCGTCCTTCACCGCCGGGCACGTGGTAAATCAGCACTTAATAATAATTACTGTTATTTAACTCATCCATACTCCATTAAATGTGTTAGTAGCAAACTTATAAACTATGTTAGTAGGTAGCATTATGTTGAGTCACTGGCCTTCTCAGCATCACGTCACTCATGCCATCAGATCATTTTTTATGTCTGTGTTCTGTTATTAATCATTGGTGTTTTTATGTACCATTATATTTTCTGTATTAAGAGACTTGTAAAACTGTAAATTTTCACACAAAACGCGATAACGCTTTTCCCCCCGTAAACATTTATATAACATTTATTACATAATTTTCATTTTTTTTGGAAATTTTCTACCGACTTCAAAAAGGAGGAGGTACTCAATTCGACTGTATGTACTTTTACGGATTCTATCGCGTCTAATTAACCCATTTTTATTAAATTCTCGACGTTTCACAGCACCCCTAGTCACGGGGGACTGAGGTGATTGACGTCCGGATGTCAAAGTTAACCCGTAGTACCTTCAGCTTTTTAATTATTAATTTTGGTCCGATCTACGCAGAATGAACTTACTGTGTCTTGAAGTCTTGCAGTGGTATGCTTGGGTTTAGTTTTAATTTTATTAATTACAGGATCCCAAGCAGGTGGTACCCATCCTCCCTCTCTATTGAAATTAGGATGTTTTTTTAATTTCAATAGCCTCACGTATCATCCTTGGCAGGAATCGATGTTCTTTCGCGAGAATTTGTGGTTTATCAAATCTGATATAATGGCGGGGGCCCTCTAGGACATGATCACAAACTGCAGAATCCGTAAAAGTAGTTTTATTCAATGTGTAGTGTTCGCGTAAATATAAGAAATCATTATCGACTGTATGTTTTTTTTTATGTGTGTTACCTCATAACTTTTTTCGGGGTGAACCGATTTCGATGATTCTTCTTTTATTTTAAAGCTGGTGCTTCACATGTAGTCTCATATAAATTTGATCAAGGTCTGACCAATAGTTTTTCAGTTATTCTTAATAATTTATATTGAAGTCGGTTGTACAAAATTTATAATTTTTAATTATTTTTATGTTGATATAATGACAAACTAGGCACGTACGTATTTTTTTTAATTGATATTTCGTACGTTATAAGTTATTAGAATCTAAATATCTATATTTTTGACTTAAATCTTCTTCGAGCGTTTTTGTTTTTTTTACTTAAACTAAACTGAATTACTAAAAAAACGTACAGACCTAGATTAAGGTGTACTGAATCTAATTAGACCAAAATTGTCTAATTTCGTAAAGGTTTAGGGGGGTGAAAACTATATCGCCTGAAACAATATTTCAAAAGGAAATGTAGGCAACTGTCTCCTAGTCTTGCAACTCTCTCTATCGCACAAGGTGGGAGGCAGAGCGAGCGGTATGAAACAGATAGCATTTTTTAAATTACCTACATAGATAGGTGTAGACATAGACATACATACTGCGTAGTGTCGGTGCAAGAATATCCACTATCCCATATCGTCCTGTGGGTGTCGTAAGGGGTGACAGAGGGAACTGAAACAGGTGATGGGCAGCAGCATCTTCCTGATAACAACTCAAAATAATAAAAATAAACTGCGCTTGCCAACCCGCCTGTCAAGCGAGGCAACTATGGCAAAGTACCTTTATGAGGCAACATATAGAGGCCTTTTTTTTTTTTTTGCGGATGGAAAATCATCTAATGACGCCTTTCGCTGTGGGTGGAGCGGAAGGGAGTGTCAGACTTTTACTGACTAAAAACCATCCGTGTTCCTTCAGTGCCCTTACGTTCCGGAGCCGCGGTATCTCTTTCGAACAGCCCGCAGCAACATATAGAGGCCTGTGTTCAGACTTTTATAGGCTGTAATGGATGGATAACGGATAAATGCTTGTCTATTGTCTAAACTATTAAAATAATAACGACACACTATTATTAAAAATACACGTATTATTATTATTTTCTTCATCCTATCAATTCTACGGTGCCAGGTACAATACATGTGCATATTTGTTTTTGTAGAATAATTGTGAGAAACGAGCACACAGTTCAACTGATGGTAAGTGGATGCTGTGGCCCATAGACATCTACATTTATCCTCGATAAAGAATCAAAATTCAGATGCGGTGTCACCCTTGACCCATGAGGACTAAGATGGAATGCCTCACTTCCAGTAAAAAGGGTCTCCGGTTCTCTACACTCACCATACGAAACACAGCAGCATTAAGCTGCTATTTTACGCTGGTATTCTGTGAGAGCGTGGTCCTTCCCCGGTCGAGCCGACCCATTCGTGCAATCAACTCCGCAAAATCGCACAGTTTCGCTTATCAGATATTATGCTCAAGATACTGTTAGTGCTTTCCTAGATTCTATGCATCAGTGAGGCAAAACTGGAATTAACAGCGAGTAAAATTTACAGCGAGCGCTGATCCACTGAGCTATGAGTACCACGGCTCTTTTAAGATTTAATTCGATTGTCACCGACTTCTGCCGATGTTTGAATATCAGTAACCAATGACAATACTAATTAATTATTATGACCTAGCAGTCTCACTGAGATCATCACATCTCATGACCAATTCGTTGTCATAGTTTTTTTTTTAATTTCATAATATTTATATTTGTTTGTAAGCTACATTTTATGATATAGAACTACAAAACTGCATGTAAAAACATTATTAATCTCTTCTTCTTTTTATAGTAGGTACTTTTGGCTGACGACCTAATTGTGTTTACTGAGTCCACGTTGGTTTGATCGTACAGGTTCTTTTTTTAACACTTTGTACTTAATCTCTGAAAGACCTGTGCCATATATCTTATGTATAAATTATCGGAAGAAGTTGACAAATTAGACATCTGACACATCGCCTATATTGTCGTTTTCTTTCATTTGAGCTACAATTTTTTTATAACCTCAAATCTCTCAAATAGGATCATGAAGATGTCAGTTATGAAAATTATCTAATGCCGCTATACTTTTAAAACATGGATGTTACCCAACTTATCTATAAGAAATAAACAAGAAACCAAAGAAATTAAGTACCAATTAATAACGGTTATATTTCTTAATATTTAAATTATAAATATTTAAATGTAGCATCACGAATGCGCTGATAGCGAATACGTTATAAACCTGTTATATTGCTGAATATTACAAGTTGATTAAGCGATTTTAATCATTTGGCAACACTTGTGTGTAAGCCAACGTCGTGAAAATTGTTTATATTAAACCTGATTATTAGGACAAGTGTTTGCATCATACCATAATGATACAACTAGCAATACAATAGCGTTACTAAATTTAATGCACATTAGATCATTTGTCACTTTTAATGATTATTAAGTAATTATCGAAGTATTTGTGGCAGGTTTATGACATGTCATTGAAAGTTTTCAAATGTCGATAAGACATTAGTTAGGAGAAAAAGAAAGACGGTAAAAAAAAACACTAATGCCGAGTCGGCGACCGCGACGGAAGCGTCCTTGAGCCTTTACCCCTCTCCCGCCCCCTTCTTTGAGTTTTACCCCGCGTGTAGCACCCACCAGTCCGTGCCTCCGCGGTCTTCCATATCATAATATCATTACACAAACACTCCGAAATTTTCGATATCATTTATTGATCATTCAACAATAATTGCACTTAAGTAGGTAAATTACTCTAAACTACACATTTAGATAATCAGGTAATAAAATTCAATCGATTTACGCTCATAAAAATAAATTATCAATATAATTACAATATATAGTTCCATTGGAATTCCTTAAAGCGTACAATACCTATGTACAGTAAAATCAATGGCAATTTGTTGTGCGAGCGGGAGGGGCGCGTGTGCGACGCGGAGCGGCAACGTCGCACGCCTACGCACTCACTCACAACTTCTTCACGATGTCGAACTTGGACTTCAGGTCCATCGGCACCTTCTTGGGGTCGACCTTCTTCTTGGCGGCAAGATGCGCGCGCATCTCGGCCGCCGTCATGGTGAGGTTGAGGCGCGGCGCCTCTGCGTCGGCAGAGGGCGCTCTCGGCGGTGAAGGCGACGGCGGAGCTACGTCCAGCTCGGCAGGTAGAGCTTCTCCAGGCGCCGGCGCGACCACCAACAGTTCCGCATCCTCCGGGCGCTGCTTGATGCGCGCCACCACTTGCTTATGCGTCTCGCCCGCAATGCTCTGCCCGTTCACTTCGAGGATGCGGTCGCCGCGCTGCAGGCCCGCCGCCTCTGCGGGCGAGCCCTCGTCCACCTTCCCGATGTACTGGCCAGGTTTGCCCTTCTCCGCGTGCAAGTTGAACCCGTAACCGTCGAAGTTCGGCACCTTACGCACGTGGCAAAGCCGCGGCTCGGCGGCCGCCGATCCATTCGCGGACATCGCTGCGACTGCGCGCGCCCGACGTGCGGCGCGACGAGGTGCTACCCCCCCCTCCCTCTAGCCTCCTCACTCTGCCCCGCCGCTGCCGAGAGCCTCCGCGGGGCGGTGGGGCGCAGCCCGGCCTCCAGTGCACAGCGGGTCGCCGCCGAGGCGCGAAGTATTGTCGCGAGTGTTGTGAGAACGAGCCTTCCTGTTTCCTTCCTGCGAGTCGTCGACCTGCTCTTGTCAGAAGCGAGGGTGAGTACCGAGGCGGGACCTGCGCGGACGCAGCGGCTCCCACGGGCACGCGCTCGCTCTGCCGTTCGCCGTGAAAATTGGCCCGATACCTGTTGTTTCGTCAGATGCCCCGTGTTCACGTTTCTTGTTAACAGTAGTAGTTCACTTGGCTTCGTATCGTGGTATCGTACAATGTAAACGTATTGTGTACCGAGATGTACCGTCGTTAAGAGTGCTCCGGATTAGCAATGAATGCGGTTACCGGGACACGCCTTTCTACCGGCTACACATTAATTAAATTTATGACAGTTAATGTTGCTGCATAATGAGACACGGTTCCACGGTAAAGATTCCGAGAAAAACCAAGCGAAATTCATCATTAACTCTAAATTAGGTAGTGAAGAAGCGTTCGGTACGAGCGGACGTTAACGCCAATCGGAAATCGGTCGCGCAGCAAAACTTCCGTTCATTCCGAAGTAATAAACCGCTTACTAATTTACGGAATCGGTCGTTCTAATATGAATGAATCTAACTAACCTTTGAAATGTGAATGAAATGAATGACATTTTCGTAATAACATTATTTCATAGGTGATGTAGATATTCCAACATAAACATTTCTTTAAATTCATCATACTAAACCTAAGTCAAAACTAAGTTGTTCAAATATTGTGTTTTTGATTTTCTTTGCTCAAAATTAATGATATTCAAAAATTATGAGCCGCAATTTGAAACACTTCTTCAAACCCGACAGTTCAGTCTTGATTCCGATCACAGCTAACTAACACCGCAATGATTGCGAATTCCGCGCATACTTTGAAGTCGGCTTGATGTAAAGATAAACAGTTAACATCAAAAAGTTTACAATATCATCGACTTTAGCTATATCATCTGTGATAATCGTTCTCTGAATAACACACTATTTAGGGCTGATGTTATATTAAATCATATTATTTAGATATAATAATGTCCTCCATACCGAATTTCAGTCATGGAGTCCAGTCTCAACAAAGACTAGCCATATGCGCAGGTGCACTCTCTATTCCTTCTTTTTCATAGTCCGATGAGACGGAAATCCGACACGACCGGAAAGCGGAAATATATCAGGCGCAGGACTAAATGGGTTCACGTGCTTTCCGAGGCACGGGGATGAAACACCGCCGACGTCCTGACTACGGGCTGATACTAAGAATTTCTTGTCAAAAATCTAGTGCAGTAGAGTATTGAAATGGCCTGAAAAACAGCACTGCGTTGTTGTTGCTTTACGTTTTAGAACTAACAAGTAACAAAGGTAAAAAAAGGATCAAAAATAATATCAGCAACACGTAGTCAATAGAATGACAATAATTATCAAACCCTGGAATGTACTCACTCTAGTTGAGCCGTAGTAGCTCAAATGGTTAGCGCTCGCTGTAAGTTTCACAGTACGCGAGCAACCCGGGTTCGATCCCCGCCGGCACCAATGAAATTGTTAGTTGCAATTTTAAGTGCTGATTTACCACGTGCTCGGCGGTGAAGGAAAACATCGTGAGGAAACCTGCATGTTTGAGAAATCAAAATAAAAAAATATTTCGAAGACATGTGAAGTTCGCCAACACGCATTGGGGCAGCGTGGCGGACATTTCCTTGCCCTAAAACCCTCTCAGAAATGAGAGGAGGCCTGTGCCCTGCTGTGGGACGCATATAGGCTGTAACTTTACTTTACTTTTACTCACTCTAATATGATCGCGGGGACTAAGAGAGGTGTAAATTTACATGACATTTACCAGATCATCCATGGCCAATATGTGTTCTTTTATATCATCCTGAGCCGATGTATGTTTATTTGACATAATTTGTAGAGATTTTGTAAGTGATAAGATTTCTCAATTAAGACACTCTATTTCAGTCTCATAACAGTTTTCATGTTCTCCACCTGAATTGAATATAATTTAAGTTTATTTATTAATTCTTGCTTTTCCTTTATATATATTTTTAGTATTAATTTTTGTTTTAATTAACTTTACATTTTTTAATTTCCTTAATTTGATTTCCAAATCAACAACGTAAACATCATGTTATCATATATCTATGTAATTGCTAATTAATAACAAACAATTTTCTTTTAAGTTAATAGAATCAGGCGTTACTTTGCGGAAATCTATTGTATTAAAGGTATTAAAAATTAATTTGCTAAGATCCGCGTAAATAATAAAATGTTGTGTCTAACCTAGTTTGAAGAGCACCTCCCGCCCTCCCTTAATTGCGTGTACTATCCCCGTCACCATTAATCCCAGACCCACTACTCCTAACACACCTACACTAGGAAAGACACACCACCGTCGATAACGTATTCGCCTCTACACGAGGCATCCTCAGATGAAGTATACTCTGCGGTGGCCGACCGCCAAGTCTGTTTGCCGACAAATTGGCTATTCAAACCCAAATCCCAGGGACTAGTGTGGGACGGGACATCAACGCATCAACACATTCATTTAAATGTGGCGCTATATCTTTATGTTCAATATTTTTGCTGTTGCAAGATTTTTATTTACATTCAATACAACTTTTGTTTTTTCTCATTTATATTTAAAGAGTCAAAAAATAATTCAATTGAGGCATGCTTAAAACTCTTATAAATGTCAAAATCTACACCGGTTCCGAAAACCAGACCTCAGGGAAGAACTGGCCAGAAACTTTTGGGTCTTTTTTTAAATGACATGTTACGATGTCATTGACTAAAATGCTAAATGCATAATGAAATTTTGTAAAATGATATTTGAAATGTCAATTTAAAACATATTACACAACATACAATAATAACTTTAAAATATAGTACACAAAATACAATTAACAGTAGTTAGCCAGGGGACTTGCAAGTACTGATTAAGAGTTATTCCTGTCTTTAATATAATATTGATCTATTTTAGAGTAAGCCTTTTTTAACAGAATTTTCTATTTTTTTACTTATTTTAAGCCAGTGTTCGGTCACAATCCCACCTGGTGGGTGATAGCCCTAGATGGTTAATCACACTGTCTTAGCGTAATAAAAGCCTATTCACTTTTGCCTTGAAGACGCCCATATTGTATTCGGACGGAAAGACGGACGCTAGCTAATTATTCCACTCCTTTGCTGTACACGTTACAAAAGATGAAGCAAACCGTTTGGTTCTAATGCTTAGACAAAGGGGTGAAGACCCGCCAACTGGTTGTCTGATTACTGAAAGGAAAGGGATGAATTAAAGCGTGCAATTCCTGCGCACACTCTTCGAAATGCATCCTATAAAATACCGAGAGGCTGTCCCGAAGCTGACAAGATTGATTTCAATCAAATCAAGGTTACCAATAAGCCTCTTAGCACGTCTCTCCACTGAGTCCAATGTGCTAAATAAAGCAAATTGTTACTTACAGCCAATATTAAGATTGGTCTTGGAACTAGTTTCAACGTCTTCATTAAATACTCAAAATGCCATATTTTCCTTTATTATAATCTTGTTATAAGCGTCACATTGTATAGAATTAGTGATCTCTGATTATGAGAGTTATCGATGATCGGGGACTTTGATCATATATGTAGATCCTTTACTATCTAATTTATATTTCCTCGCTTCATTCTTCAGATATAACTATGATCAGGTAGTCTTTTACATACAAAGTAGCAGGACTACTTGGTTATAGTCATATCTTCGAATGAAGTCTCATATAACATCGATCGAACTTCCCTTGAGAAGACCGTTTGATCTCATATTATTAATAATAAATGTAAGTGTAATGATAAACGGCGTAGTGGCGGTGTAAGAATATCCAGTACCCCATATCGTCTCGTGGGTGTCGTAAGAGGCGACAGAGGGAGACTAAAACAGAAGATGGGCAGCAGCATCTTCCTGACATCACCTCAAGTGTGGCAACTATGGCAAAATCGTCCCTGTGAGGCAATCTATGGGAGAGTCCTATGTGTAATGATAACTTTAAAATGCCAATCTCACCGGCACGCCATCAGGAGTTCAACCGACGGCGAAAAAATTATCCAAAACCGCCGAACTCAAATTCCATGGACTGATAATGGGGTGCGTTACGTGTGGTGAGCTTGGGCTATTGGTAAATTAGTGTTTAATTATTAAATAATAATAAATTATATTTAAAAAAATATAGAAACACGCTAAAGGAAAATTATTTTATTTTATCCTGGTGATCCTGATCAGGATACTAGGATAAAGTTATTAAATTATTGTATTGTCATCGGTCTTTGATACGGGTGATTTTTTAAGTCAATCGGCCGTCTACGAGTTGGTGAAAATTATATTAAAAAATTCCGTTACCTAGATAAATAGATAAGATGCACGCGAGGGTAATAAAAGCGTGTTAAAAGAGACCTATTTATGATGGAATGGAGAATTCTCGCCTTGTAAGAATCAACCGAACTGTTTTGCTGCTTGAACTTTAGTGCTGAAAATAAGCACTGGCTTTGTGCAATGCAAATACAATCTTGGCGTATAGAATGCGACGTAAGACATCCAAAACATTGTTGTACTAGTAAAATAGATATGTAGATCATTGTTCATAGTTCTGTAGCTCGTGCTACATAAACCATAAACTATAACAACGGGTTTACTTTGTTGTATTATTGGACATCCGCTGCACCGGGCAGCTTGTGTTGGTTGCCTCGCTACAACACATGGTAAACAAATAACTTTCTGGTGAACCTAGAGGGTATTTGATCGCAACCATAGTTTGAGTATTGATGAAATTAAAATTATTTATTTTTCGACGTAGGTTGTTTCAAAATAGGTTTATCCAAACGTCAATGTATTTAAATGATTTAAAATTTTGTTGTTAAACAATAAATACTAGATGTAATAGTCAATGAAGTGGAAAATGAAACAGAAGATGGCCAGCACCATCTTCCTGATAACAACTGAAAATAATAAAAAATTGCGGTTGCGCGAATGTTATATGCATAGTACAATTAACTCACAGTAGGTGGCGTGGTATCGTACCGACAATTTTTTATTTGAAAGTTATATATCATTCAACTTCAATGAATGTTTTTTTTTATAGGATAAGGGTGACAAACGAGCACACAGTCTACCTGATGTTAAGTGGTTGCTGTGGCCTATAAACATCTACATCTATCCTCGATTACGAATCAAAATGCAGATGCGTTGTCCCCCCTGAGGTCTAAGATGGAATGCATCGTTTCCAGTAAAAAGTCTCTCCGGTCTGTGGCAACTATGGCATATGAGGCAATCCATGAGGGTTGCCTATATTCAGCAGTGGACTTTTATAGGCTGTAATGGAAATGTTTCAAAATAATGTTCGTCTATTGTCCGAAGAAAAAACCGCGAAAGAAATTTCGTTAGTATTTTTAAAGGCCAATAATAATTACAATATTCTTTATCAAATGTGGAAAAGAATTCCTTTATATTATTACAACACAAACAATACTTATTTTTCAATAAAAAATATACAAATATAAAGGAAGTGTAAGAATATTTACCCCATATCATCCCGTGGGTGTCGTAAGAGGCGACAGAGGGAAATTGGCCATTAGTTTGGACATAGCGAAGGCCTTCGATCGGGTTTGTCACAAAGCGCTTCTTTCGAAGCTTCCTTCCTATGGGCTTCCCGAGAAATTGTGCAATTGGATCACCAGTTTTCTGGCTGATCGAAGCATCAAGGTCGTAGAAGACGGTGCATGCTCCGATTACAAGCCTATTAACGCTGGTGTTCCACAAGGCTGCGTGCTATCACCAACACTGTTTCTTCTGCATATCAATGGTATGTTGCAAACCGGTAACATTAATTGCTATGCGGATGACAGCATTGGTGATGCTCTATACACCGGCCGTGCCAATATTTCTCGGGAAAACGTCGCCGAGTACCAGAACAAACTTGAGTCTGAAGTCGAGTTTTTGCTGAACAGTTTAATCCTCAGAAGACACAAGTTTGCACGTTTACCGCTAAAAAGAACCCCTTTGTCGTATCTCCTCAGTTTCAAGGCACTCCCCTTGTTGCCTCAGCCAGTATCGGAATTCTCGGCGTCGACATATCGAGTGACGTGCAGTTTCGTGGTCACTTGGAAGAGAAGGCCAAATTGGCCTCTAAAAAGCTTGGCGTGCTCAGCAGAGCGGGACAGTATTTCATGCCAGCACACCGCCTGCAACTTTACAAGGCGCAGGTTCGGCCTCACATGGAATACTGTTCCCATCTCTGGACAGGGGCTCCCCAGTGCCAGCTCCTTCCACTTGACTGCATCCAACGCAGAGCAGTTCGAATCGTCGATGACCAAGTTTTTTCCGATCGGCATGACTCACTGGCACTGCCTAGAGATGTTGCATCTCGTTGCGTATTTTATCGCATCTACAACGGGGAGTGCTCTGAGGAATTGTTCGGACTAATTCCAGCCGCACAATTTCACCATCGCACATCGCGACAAAACTCGCGATACCATCCATACCATCTGGATGATTGGCGGTCCACCACTGTGTGATTTAGAAGATGTTTTCTTCCTCGCACAACTTCCTTGTGGAATCGATTACCACCAACGATTTTTCCGGACCGATACGACTTAGGGAACTTCAAGAAAAGAGCCTACTCCTTTTTAAAAGGCCGGAAACGCATCTGCAATGCCCCTGGTGTTGCAGTTGTTCATGGGCGGCGGTAGTCACTTACCATCAGGTGAGCCGCATGCTCGTTTGCCCCCTCTCCTATAAAATAACCACCGAAGCATTCCTTTCTTAATCCTGGTGACAACGTCATCTTGCAAATCATACGTTTCTTTTATCACACAATTTCTCACCCTGTCATTCAGATTCAGCCCTAGCATACTCCTTAATGACCGCATTTCTACAGCATTTATTCTACTCTGGTGCTTTTTTATACCCAACACCCACATTTCACTACCATACATTATCGTTGGGACTAACATAGCATTGTTTATTGCCATACGTGCCGTTTTTTGACACATTCTGACTTCCCACAAAAATAATTAAATAAAAGAGGGGAAACATTAAAGGGATTATTGAAAAATGGTATTTATATATTATAAATACTTTATTGTACGCCAAAAAATATTAACAAAAAAAGGAGAAATAGAAATGTGGTACGTCTATTCTTGAACGTTAAAATACGAAAAACGTAAAAATATCCACTACCCCATATCGGCTCGTGGGTATTGTAAGAGGCGACAGAGGGAAATTGAAACAAGATGGGTACAAGTATGGTAACAAGTTGGGTAGCAGCATTTTCCTGATAACAACTCAAATTATAAAAAATGTGGTGGCCAACCCGCCTGCCAAGCGTGGCAACTACCTACCACCTACGAGGCAATTTATGTAAGAGGCCTATGTTCAGTAGTGGACTTTTATAGGCTGTAATAGATGGATGGATGGATAAATGAATGGACATAGGCCATAACAAAATGCGCCAGCAATTTATTAAAAAGGTACCAATAATCTTCGTATTTTGCGGCAAAATTATCATTCGATAGGATATAGATATAGCAATTTGTAGTGGATTTTCTAGCTTTAGTCTGTCGTTAGAGTTAGTCAACGGATTCCTAACGTGCACGGTCAACCTCAATCCAAAAAAACTTCTCGTATTAACTTTTTTTACGGGGTAGAGCCGCGCTGCAGCTATATTTTGATTGCAGCATGAATGGGTCGGCTCGACCGGGGTAGGACCACGCTCTCACAGAATACTTAATCTAAATTAAACTAAGCTTAATCTTGCTGTGTTTCGTATGGTGAGTATAGAGAACTGGAAACCCACTTTACTGGAAACGAGGCGTTGCATCTTAGTCCTCACGGGTGATAACGCATCTGCATTTTGATTCGTAATCGAGGATAGATGTAGATGTCTATGGGCCACAGCAACCACTTACCATCAGGTGGACTGTATGCTCGTTTGTCACCCTTATGCTATAAAAAAGTGGATTTTCTAACTTTAGTCTGTCGTCAAAGTTAGTCAACGGATTCTTAGCGTGCACGGTCACATCAATCAAGAAAAACTTTTCATATTCCCCCTTGCGCTGTTATACGAAAATTAGACTAAATTTTGACTTATAAATGTACTGACCCAAACAGATCAATCAAAAGCAGCACCTGTTTATGTACAACGTATATCGCCGCCATCTCACTTCTGTGGTCTTTTGACACACTTTTCTTATATACAAATACTGTGAACTCTTTTATAGTCATTCCTTAACCTAAGGTTCGTTTAAAAAAAATGTTTTGCCCGAATATAGTAACCTCAGATCAGCACATACAAATAGGGACTCGTTCTAGATTCATAATACGAAGGTATATAAGGTCTTATGCGTTAGAGGCTTTAATAGATTTATTTATAATGTTCGCGAAAAGGTCAATTAAGGTGCTTTTTAGATAATGAACAAATATATTTGTTCCATTCGTGCATGAGTAATCGATTACACGCATATATTATTACGATTTTTTGAATTGAATACTGGTCGTCGCTGCTGGTAATTAGAGGGCTGATTCTTTTCTCGCTCAAAGGCTAAGTACAGCCATTCAGCGAGGAAACGTAACCAGCGTTCTTGTAACGATACCACGGGGAGTAGGACTGTATGTCAATTTAAATTTTTAGTTTTAGTTTTTCTTTATTATAGTTTTTTTTTAATATTGTGTGGAACCTTTTAGTTAGATTTAATTTTATACTATTTTTAACAATAAGAATTACATGTAATCAATATTGAATTGAATATTACAATTCAAACCTTGTGTGAGCATTCTGGCAGCCTCGTAGCGGTAAGTGTGATGACTAAATGGAGTGACGACCTACCAAGACTTGCAGGAAGTCGATGGATGCAGGTGGCTCAAGACCGTACTTTGTGGCATTCCTTGGCTCCCCCAAGCCTATGTTCAGCAGCGGACTTATGAAGGGCTGTAATGATGATGATGATGATGTGCCAGCATTAGCAAAGCACTGCAGATACTATGCACATGTGTTGATTTTAGTGCAGTGTCTGCGGTCTTCTCTATTTGAACTTGGTTGCAGGTGTACATAGGCTGCTACCACTGACCATCAGGTGGATTGTTTATTTTCCCCTCTTTCGCTTTTTTCGCTTTTTTGATTATTTGGGGACGATACGGGGTAGTGGATATTCTTACACCGCCTCTACACGGTAGTTCTAACTAATATAAAAAGTTATAGCATAAAAAGCATGCGAAACTAAACTATGATCTGTGTGAGAAATTGCGTTTGATTTTAGTGAAAATGTATTATCTTTAGTCGGAATTAAGTACCGATCATAAGTCTCAATTAATCAAGTTTCTAATAGAATAACCAACGAAAGCGACAAGAAGACTTATCAGAAATCTATATCTAAATACGTTGACATTTTGGACTAAAATGGAATACCTCGTTACCAGTAAAATCGGTCTCTGATTACTCACCAAACGAAACACAGCGGCATTACGCTGCTGTTTAGCGCCGGTAGTCTTTGCAACCAGGACCAGGAACGAAATATAAGCGCGAAATAGCAGCATATTGATGCTGTGGCATTCCATCTGCGTCCTCAGCGAGGAAAACGTAATCTTAACTTAGGTTCTTAATCGAGGGTAGATAGATAAATAGAGGTAGGTCCGTAGGTCACAGCATTCAACTACCCTCAAGTGAACTGTGTGAACATAGATCTATATTTATATCTCACGTATGAGTATGTAGGCATCCGGAGCCAACACCTTCCAAATTGATAGCAGTTTCAGTGGTTCCGGAATGTTCCATTAAAGAATCATAAGGATTCTACGACAGTCTGACGACAGTATCAGTAGACCACAAATCCTCGCAAAAGAACAGCGATTCCTACCAAGGATGATACACGAGGCTATTGAAATTTAAAAAAACATTCTAATTTCAATAGAGAAGATGGATGGGTGCTGCCATCTGCTTGGGATCCTATAGTTAACAAAATTAAATCCAAACCAAAGCATACCACTGCAAGACTTCAAGATACTGTAAGCTCATTCTGCGTAGATCGAACCAAAAATTAATATTCAAAAACTGAAGGTATCCGAGCTAACTGTGACATCGGGACATCAAACATCTCAGTCCCCCCCCCGTGACCATGGGTTGCTGTAAAGCACCTAAAACTTCGGTAATTAAAATAAGTAAATTAAACGCGATAAAATCCATAAAAATAGTTTTATTCAATGTGTAGTGTTCGCGTAAATATAAGAAATTATTAATATCATTATCTCAGCCTATCAAAAGTCAACTACTGAACATAGATCTCCCCCATAGTTTGCCACATAGAGGAATGTTTGCTTGGCAAGCGGGTTGGCATCCGCAGTTTTTTGTTATTAAGAAGACGCTGCTGCCCATCATCTGGTTTGTTTCCTATGTCGTATCTTACAATACCCACAGAACTATGTGGAGTAGTGGATATTCTTACATTGCCACAACACAGTCGCTTGACAGGGTTGCCAGCCCCATTTTTTATTAATTTTTAGTTGTTATAAGGATGATAGTGCTGCAAATCTTTTGTTTAAGTTTCCTGTGTCGCCTCTTACGGCACGCACTGGCTGATATTTCGTAGTAAATTCTATATTCTTCTTTTTCTCTTATTACTTTTGTAAGCTGTTATTTTAAAAAAAAGTCCCGCTAGGTTTCTTGCTCGTTCTTCCCAGGACAGAGGGTTTTTTTCGAACCAGTGGTAATTAAACAAAAGAGTGACTTTCAATAAGTATTATTTATAATCTATATTGAATAAAAAGTTCTGTTTCTGTTTCTATTTTAGTATTTATATTACTCGAGTCGTATTATCACAAATTTATTGTGTATTTGATTATTTTACAACATAATACGAGTATGACGAATTTGTGGCCTGTTGCTTTTGATTAAATTTTATGAGACAATTGAAATTCAGTCGAATTTGTTTTTATAAATTAATTCTTAAAAGCTTTTACAAGCTAGCCGATTAAGACTGGCTGATAATGAAACACAGATCAAAACAAGTAACTAACAAAAATACAAATAAAATAAGTAGTTTTCGATGATAAAAATTTTGACCTCAGGAGTCCTGCATATATTAAAAAGGATGAATTCCGCTAACCCAAACAAGAGCTTGACGACAAACTTTAGCCGTAATAAAATGGAGCAGCTTTCTATATTGTTTTAATTCGGGGAGTACTTATCAAATAGGGTTGACAATTGGAAAATTAAAAAGTCCTGAGGAATAATCTGATTTCTACAGAAACGTCTTGACATTTTGTTGTAAACGTAAATTAACAAGAGTGAAAAATAAACCAAATCGATTATTGATTTTGTGCACTCCCATGATGAATTCACGTCACAGATTATACCTCTCTCACGCAAAAACTGGTACTGCATTTCGCTGAAAAATCGAAAAAGCCTGACATTTTAAATATCCCACCGCAATTCTGATAAGAGCCCAAAAGTCCTGACATTTTAGGATAAATCCTGACATATGGTATCCCTACTATCACATACCAATTTCATTTCGAGTTCAAAACATATGGTGCCTATTTTATGCATAAAAAAACGTGTGTACTTATGTACGCACGTAAGAAGTTATACTTCTTTAGCGGAACAAAAAAAATAACTAAAATAAAACACGTTTTATAGATTCATATATGTTTAAATAACTATCTTAAATATAGTTATCAGTTCTCACGAAAACTTGACAGTTGATAGACAATTACCAACTGAAGTTGTCGCTTTTAGGTTTCGGTGTGCGCGCGCATCGTAAAAAATTCACTATCGTCATTTTTCTCAAACGCGCCAAAAGAAGTATAACTTCAAAAATAACCCAGTTTAATGCTACACTTGAAAATAATTGTGTGTTAACAAGGCTTTCTATAAATACGAGTGCAAACACAGCTCTTGTAAACCTAACCAATAAGAACATAAAGTCCACGGCAGTGTAAAGTAAGTTGATGATTTTAATTACACATAAAGTTAGCTAATAACTTGGATCGATGTATTTATAAACATACTATCGGCCCGCCCCGCCTTTGCCCGTGTTGATAAATTATTATCCCGGCGCACCGACCGCCACTGTACATATTTTGTCCCGCGCGTGAGTTTTTACAAATATATAAAAATGGTAACTGTGAGTTATCCTTAGAAGATAGACAAAATATGCTGTCACGGACTTTATTTAGATTTTTTCCAAAGAGACAATATTATAGCCGTATAGTATTTTCATACAATCAAATTAAAAAATTAAAAATTAATTCAATATTTTCATCTAATGACTCAGCTCACGCTGTGGTAACTCTCACGAGGCACAACTTTTTCCGACTTAGTTGACGAATATCATCATAACTTTTAGACGTAATATATCTATATAGATAATATGTAGCCTATGTCCATCTGGAATAATGTACCTTTTAGTAGGTGCGGTGGTTCGGAGATTATTCTCCACAAAATTCGCACACTTTATAATATTAAGTATAGATTACGTTTTGTGTTTATATTATTACTCGTAAGGCTAACACTAACACGATGGTCGTGAAGTTTTACTCCATAAACCGATATCGTAGTTGTATACATCTCCCTCTAACGTAATATCTTCTGTTTCACTCTGCGTACACACAGCGGTGTCACGTAGGCAAGTACGCACACAAGCGCGCTTGAGCCGGCGCAGCAATCGGAATGCCCGATGAAATCATCGACCTAATGCCTTCTAGAAACCTTCAAACACCAATTATCATGTCGGCAATGCAGCGATCAGGGCTTGAGAATTTCTGATGTAGCAAAAACATGTATTCATATAACATGCAAATTAATCGGCGACTGCCGATTTTCCTGTATTATATATCCATTCTATTTGACTGTCGAATTTCACCCATCAAAAGTCCACTGTTTATAGGCCTTACACATATATTGCCTGAATAAGAGGGAATATTTCAATTGTTGCTACGCTTGACATCCGCAGTAATTTTGTTATTGTTATTGAATTAAATGAAACTGATTTTACGGCGTTTACGAATTCGCGTTTAATTTTAACTTTTTAATTTCCGGCGTTTCGGGTGCTTTGCAGCACCCATGGTCAATTCATGATTTGTGGTCAATCAAATCTTATATATATATATATATATATATATATATATATATATATATATATATATATATATATATAGTTAAATATCATTTCTATTTTGTGTTCTATTCTATATTACTACATCTACATTAACTTCTCACCACTCCATAGGTTCACTGGTAGAGAATGCCTCAAGCCCTTCAGGAATTAAGTTAAATGAAATGCAATAAAGAATAATTAAAAAATACATAAAATTTGTCGCGGTTTTTATTACGATTTATTAAATAACATGATGTCTTTATATTCTCTAATAACACTATCATGAGAAAGAATTAAGGCCGTTACAGTATGATGCCATTAAATATCCATTTAAAGCAAATAATTTACCACATTTTAATGACAATTGCTTATCAAAAGTGAATGATCAAATTAATAATAGATTACCCAGTTCTTATCTACTTGGGCACTACAAAGAATTTAAAGTATGTATGTTCGAAACAAACAAAGCATTATAAAACTGTGCGATAACTTGTTCCGCGGCTACAAGCTAGTCGCATAGCTGGGGAACGTGTTTATGAAGAGTTAGATAAGATAAATGCTTTTAGTAACGTTAATCCTATGAATTGTTTCACCTCTATCCACTGAAAGACTTTTTTTTTATTAATTATTTAATAGGATAAACAAACAATGAAAATTTTTCATTAGGACACTAACACCGTTTATCACATAATAACTAAGTATGTATATATATATATATATATATATATATATATATATATATATATATAGTTAGCAAAATTAATTAATTATATATATTTAATTATATATATATATAATTAATATAATACAAATTTTATGCATATCGTGGATAGGTAGCGCTATCGTAATCTAATCTAATGTAGTAGAAACTAATGTAATTTTTTAAGTTACTAGGACGAGTTGCCGAAACATTTATTTATTTATTTTTCAACAAGTAACAATTAACATCTTATAATACAGCAAAAACATTGATGTTACCACTTCAATATAACGTTACATAATGGTTACATATTTAAGTAATAGAATAGAATAGAATAATTTTTATTCAATATAGATTATTACATAATACTCATTTTTTTATTTACCACTGGTTCGGAAAATATCTCTGTCCTGGGAAAAACCAGCAAGATACCCAGCGGGACTTTTTTTTAAACATATGTCACTTTATAATAATTTTTTTTTGTTTGTACAAATTTTAAATGAGTAATAATAGAACCAGCATGGTGGCGATCACCTCATTCCCAGGGGTTTTTTTTTCACTTATATATTCTTTGATATTATAATAACCCGTTTTGTACAATTAATCTTTAATAAAACATTTAAACTTATTTATAGACAAATTTTGTACAATTTCTGGGATTTTGTTGTAAAAGCGTATACATTGCCCCATAAATGAATTACTAATTCTGTGGAGTCTAGTAACTGGTTTTACAAGCTTATGTTTGTTCTTAGTGTTTAAAGTATGAACATCTTTATTCTTATCAAAGCTATTTATGTTTTTATGTACATACATTACATTTTCATAAATATATTGCGATGCCAAAGTTAATATGTTTATTTCTTTAAATTTTTCTCTAAGGGACTCTTTACAATTTAAGTTATATAAATCGCCCGTACGGCTCTCTTTTGCAAAACAAATATAGCTTCGATAACAGTTGCATTACCCCATAGCCAAATTCCATAAGACATCACGCTATGAAAGTAACTAAATTAAACTAATCTAGCTGTCTCTAAAGAGCTAATACAAATCCAAATTTAAATGTGGTAAACAAAAATACATTTAGAGTTATGATAATGCTACAGAAAAGTTAATGTTCTATCATAATGTTATATTTAATAGTCATCTGCCTCAAGGGCCGAAAATCAAAAGTGACAAACGAGCACACAGTCCACCTGATGGTAAGTGGTTGCTGTGGCCCATAGACATCTACATCTATCCTCGATTACGAATCTAAATGCAGATGCGTTGTCACCCGTGAGGACTAAGATGCAACGCCTCATTTCTAGTAAAAAGGATCTCCGGTTCTCTACACTCACCATACGAAACACTGCAGCGTTAAACTGCTATTTAACGCTGGTATTCTTAGAGAGCTTGGTCCTTCCCAGGTCGAGCCGACCCATTCGTGCTGCAACTATACTACTAATATAGCTGCAGCGTGGCTCTACCACGTTAGAAAATGTGTTGAAGTGCGTATGGCACATGCACATGCAAACAACTGTTATTGATAACGCGGGGGTCATAGTAGGACCCTTAATAGACTGAATCTTTTTCTTATAAGAAAAGGTTGGCAAACGAGTACACAGTCTATTTGATAGCAAGTGGAAGCTGTGCTTGATGTGTTGTTACCAGTTAACGGGTCTCACAAAATACTAGTATGAAATAACACGCTGGTATTCTTTGCAAGAGTGGTTCGTCTCCGATCGAGCCGATCCATATGTGCTGTAGTCCAATACGTACTGGCTCTACCACGTATACATGTAATCTAACGACGGCTTACTCTGGTTCATTTATTCATTTATAACTTCATAGGGGGATATTTGCCTCTCTATTTGCCTTTGATCCTATATGGAAAACTTCCTTTAACCCCTCTAAGGTAATCTATGGTATGGGCTTTCAGCGGTGGACTTTTAGTATTGACTTTGGATGAATAGTAATGGATATAATTGTATTAACGAATGACCGACAAAAGTAACAAAATCTAAACATCTTTTAATCGTTTTTCACGAACACAGGAATAAATAAAAAATATGATGATTTACAAAATAATTTCTTGTGTCAAAGTAACAAGCTTACAAATATACATTTCAATAAAATCTCTTAATTATTCCATGTAATTAATTAAAATTTGTGCTACGTATAATTTATCATCATCTGTCGGATACCGTTAGATTTTCCTATCATTCTCTATAGTCTACTTTAACAACACCCACAGAAATAAAAGGGATCGGAAAAAAATCTTACCTCCCGCCGTGCGACACAGATGGAAATGAAATATTTGTGTACATTTCGAGACGAGGCGAGGGTAGAAAGCAGTGGCACGCGTTGAAATCTTTTACGGGAAGATTCCAACTTATAATGGGAACGTCTGGAAACATTAAGTTTGTTCATACAAAAGAGCTAATTTAGTAGATTTCTTACACATAAATGAGTACTACCAAATGAATGAAAGCTATTTTGCGGTTTTTTTCCTAATGTTTTAATAGAATCCGTTATATGACGAAAATAATTATGTTTTATATGACGCAATATATTATAACAAAATTAAAAATATCATCTGAAATATATAGTCGTTCTGTATCAGTGTCTCATATACTAAGTATGCGGATTGTATGGATGACGTGTTAAGTGCGTTGACGTCGACATCGCGGGTACTTCCTGTATGACGCGCCACTGATAAGCTTCCAACGATATTAAAAAAAATATTGTTAACATATTATATTCAACTTTTTTTTTCAAAGTACATTTATTTTTAAAATATTACAAAGTTTTATCAAACAAACCAGTAATGAGGCAATCCATCTTAGTCCTCCGTGGTAATCACGCATCTATATCTATATTCTTCATCGAGGAAAGCTGTGGGTGCCCGTTAGGCTCCCTTACTTAAAAAAAAAATACTAAAAACTCGATTTTTTAAGTTATTTTTTTTTTCAAAAACTTGTGAATATTTTGATTCACTCTTATGATATACAATATGTAACATTCCCAAACTACATGCACGCTTATCTAAGTAAAGTTCGCTTTAATATCATAGAAATATTATAGAAAATTAGATTTAGATCAGCTAAAGAAGCAAATGTTGACCGCTTCACGATCAGTAAGCCAGCTGACCGCTAACTCACTTTGTAGTTAATACACGCGAAAGAAGTTCGTGTGTATACGTACTGTATACGCAAGGCGCATCTGTGTGCACCCATCTCGGCAGAGCCACGTCTCGCACGGGCTTTAGGGCGCCACTTTCTAATTAACTGAAATTTACTCTAATTACACTTATTACTACTCTAATATGAATATCTTTATTTTAGAAAAAATTACCGTTAACCGCACTGTTATTTTTTGGGGTGAACTCCGTTGCAGCCAATTAAAGTCCACTGCTGAACATAGGCCTCCCCCATATATTGTCTCATTTGCCATAGTTGCTACGCTTGGCAATCGGGTTGACAACCGCAGGTTTTTATTTTAATTGTTTTTAGGAAGACGCTGCTGCCCATCTCCTGATTTGTTTCCTTCTGTCGTCTCTTACGACACCACTGATATGGGATAGAGAATATGCTTACAATGCCACTACACGGTACTCTCTCTGGTACTGGTCTGGGTGAGCTCGCGGAGAAATATCAGAAGGTCCGTTTATTTGTACTAAATGCAGAAAAATAATCGGACAACAAGTAATCTTACAAACTCGTTAACAGAAGACGTGCATGGTCTCGCATACAAAAATCGACTTGCTGCTGTTATTTTAGATTTACGCTGTTAAAATCAGATGTCGATGATACATATATGGAAATAAAAAAACATCGCGTTAAATGAAGATTACTGGGATCCTATCGCGAATTGCTAATGACTGAAACCAGCTGTTTACGTCGATATACAGAACATGTCCTCCAGCCACCAGTCTCCAGTCCCTCCAGCTAAAGAGAACGAATCGATCAAATCTTATTATATTATCTTATTTTATCTCTTTTCCACGAGTCTATCGAAATATTTCATCTACGCCGCCACATTAACGCTATGTTTACAGTACATACACATTACAAAAGTAGAAAGTATGGCACCGAAAGCGACGCGCGCACATTCCAATGTTTTCTAGGGCTCCACTGAAAAGACGCGCTGCAGCAATTTCCGTGGCAGCTTAAGATCAGTCGGAGGCCAATTTTGGTAATACGTCATCTTCACAAAAAAAAATTATTTCCTTTTTTTTCTTATTTTTAGCCAGTTCTTGACTTCTATCCCTGATGCTTACTATCCCCGATGGTAAGTGATGCAGCCGAAGATGGTAAAGTGCACTGACTAGCTTAAAAAAATCTATTCTCTTTTGCTTTGATGTTATTTTGGTCTAACGTCTGAATATGTGTCCTTTGCTAGTTTTACGAATGGACGAGGATCAAAGCAAATATATGTTGCAGAAGTGAACGGCAGAGTCGGGAAGGGTCGCCTTAGACGAAAGTTTTTCGACCAAATTGTCGATATATTGAAGATGGACCAGATTAAGAGTACCCTTAACTGACGAGCAATGTATGTATTAACATTCTAAAACCAGAACAATTCGGATTTCGAAGAAAGTGCTCCACAACATTAGCATGTTATGAACTGATCAAAACTATAGCTGAAAGCTTTAATTCACGAACTCCACTTTTAAGTGTATTTCTTGATATGAGCAAAGCTTTTGACTTCGTGTCACACAGTCTTCTACTAGATAAATTAGACAGGTATGGAATAAAAGAAACTGCCCAAAACTGTATTGAAAGTTATCTTAAAAATCGTAAGCAGTGCGTTGAAATTACAAAAGTTATAAAAAACACAAATATATCAAAACGCTCCTAATATCTTACAAACTGTTTTGGCGTTCCACAAGGCAGTGTACTGGGACCTTTGCTATTCTTAATATATATTAACGATCTTCCTGAATTTACTACAAGCAAATGTATTTCATTTAAATAAAACTAGTTTTACGGATTTTATCGCGTATATTAACTTATTTTATATTCCCGACGTTTCGAGTACTTTACAGCACCCATGGTCACGGGGGGGACTGAGGTATTTGACGTCCCAATGTCATAGTTAACCACGGTTACCTCCAGATTAAAAATTATTAATTTTTGTTCCGATCTACGCAGTATGAACTTACAGTATCTTGAAGTCTTGCAGTTGTATGCTTGGGTTGGGATTTAATTTTATTAATTATAGGATCCCAAGCAGATGGTAGCACCCAACCATCTTCTCTATTGAAATTAGGATGTTTTTTGATTTCAATAGCCTCGCGAATCATCCTTGGAAGGAATCGGTGTTCTTTAGCGAGGATTTGTGGTCTATCAAATCTAATGTAGTGACGGGGCGATCCTGTACATGTTCACAGACTGCAGACTTCCCGGAGCGTCGATTCTTCACATCAGCTATGTGTTCTTTAACGCGGGTTTTTATTGATCTTTTAGTTTGTCCTATATAAGAGAGACCACATTCACAATCAAGCTTGTACACTCCTGCATCTTGCAGAGGGACATTACACTTAACTGATGGTAAAAACTGACTAATCTTCTTCGGCGGCTTGAAGTATGTTATGTATTTCATTCGCTGATGACACTACTCTTATAATTAAAGGTAATAATAGATCTGAACTTGAAGTCGCAGTTAATGGAGCTCTAAATGAGGTCATACAGTGGATGAATATAAATAATTTAGATATAAATATAAGTAAGACTAAATTTATTGAATTTAAAACCCTCCAAAACATTTCAAATAACATTAAACTCACTTATAACAACTCGATAATTGAAGAAGTCGCTTCTAGGAATAATATTTGATAAATTTTGTTGTTGGAAGCCTCATATAGAAAGCCCATGTGCTAAAATAGATCGTTTCGTTTTAGCATTGCATAGACTGAGAGATATTGTATCAGAAAAAGCTGCGCTCATGGCATATCATGGATACATCTCATCCATACTAGGATATGGTGTTATACTCTGGGGGTATTCGGTGGATTCGGATAAAGCATTTAAAGCACAAAAACGCTGCATAAGAGCCATTTGTGGTGTTGGTCCTTTAGTGAGTTGCAAACCTTTGTCAAAACTAAAAAGATCCTGCCTTTGCCTTCATTATACATATTTGAAATGTGCATGTTTGTTCATAAGCATCCACATTTATTTCAACGTAAGTGTGAAGTGAGTGAAAGTAAGGGTAGATACAAGAATAGGTTATATGCACCAGCAAATCGTGTGAAAGTTACAAAAAGGAATGCATCTGCAATGTCAATAAAAATTTATAATAAATTACCTGATAATTTAAAACTTAAAAGTTTATTGTCATTTAAGAAATCTGATTTGGCATTGTTACTCACTAAATGTTATTATTCTGTAGAGTAATAATGAATGATATTTTTAAAATATAATTAATTACACGTCACCTTCCAATTTTTAAAGAAATTATGTTTTTTATATTATTTTATATAAAATTTGACTAATTTAATTAGTAATATAGAAATAAATTATGACAATTGATATTTAACATTTATATTTGACATTATATAATTATTGACATAAGAATATTAATATTGACATTGAACTATAATAATAATCTTACTTGAGATAATAATACTTACTTATATATCTTATAGGCATTTCCTGACACTGTTACATAATTAATTAATTATCAAATCATTTGAATAATATTAAATCATTTATATGTTGTTAAAATTCATATTGTTGTATATGTTGCTTAAACTTATTGGTTAATATTTGCACACCACTAAGGTAGAATATGTAGAAAGAATTATTATTCTTGCAAATAAAGATTATTATATGCGTATTATTATTATGCGTGGGAATATCGTTTCAAATGGAAGTCCGTAGTCTGCCTACCCCTCTGAGTGACAGTCGTGAGTGTTTATATATGTATGTACCATCCTAGTTTTACAGGTATATAGGACATAACTTATAAGTTCGGTACCGACCGACACCAATTCAATTGACAATTGCTATTTTAAGTACTGATTAACTACGTGCTCGGCGGTGAAAAGAAAATATACAAGGTCTCTCTATTACCAAGCTTAAATATTTTACTAAGCAAAAACTGAATTACAAATATTATAATATAAATGAATACATCCCTAAATGAGATGGTAGTTTACAAGCTATTTCTCAAATAAGTTTTATACGTACTTTGTACAACCTGTATTTTATTGTAAAATTTTACATTGAGAAAAATAGTCACCTTTGGTCTCTTGCTGGTTTTTCCCTGGACCTAGCTTTTTTTCCGAACCAGTGGTAAAAACAACAAAATGACTTTCAATTATAATAATCGTTACCGCTACAGCCTATTAAAGTCCACTGCTGAACATAGGCCTCCCCCATTGATTGCCTCACACGGGGCTATTTGCCATAGTTGCCACGCTTGGCAAGCCAGTTAGCAACCGCAGTTTTTTTTATTTTTAGTCGTTATTAGCTGCCCATCTCCTGATTTGTTTCCTTTTGTCGCCTTTTACGACACCCACAGGGTGATATGGGATAGTGGTGATTCTTACACTACCACTACAAGTTGAAAATTTCTAGTAATCTTTATGGAATAAAAATTAGTCTATTCTATTCTATTCGACAAAGTTATTTTAATATACAAAACAATCTAACACATAATATTCACGACTGATCGGTTTAACGAATCGATATTTTACTTTAATCTCGATCTGCCGACTCCGACAACTCGAACAGCGCGGTGTCACAAAGCCTCTTCGTGTCACGGTCACAAACGCTCGCGATTCATTAGCACCATTGAGAGACACACCCTTCCCTCCTCTCCTCCCTCCCCCCGCCTTCATCATACCTCCGCCGCTCTCACGGTTGCACACAACACGTCACGCGTCAATATCACCTCGCAACACTACACACACTTTCTATACGTAGTAGAGCCATGCTGCAGCTATAATATGGTTGTAGCAAGAATGGGTCAGCTCGACCTGGGAAGGACCACGCTCTCACAGAATACCAGCGTAAAATAGCAGCTCAATAGCAAACTGGAGACCCCTTTTTACTGGCATTTCATCTTAGTCCTCAGGGGTGACAACGCGTCTGTAAGTGTATAAATGTAAAAAAAAATGTATAAATGTAAGTGTCCGCCAGCATCCACTTACCATCAGGTGGACCGTGTGCTCGTTTGTCACCCTTATTCTAAAAAAAAAACACTCAACAATAAATAAATCAGAAGATTTGTTACATATGTCCTTCGACCTTAAACAGTCGTAATACGTGCTCAAATGTAATGTCATATACAAAAAAACGTTTAAAATACCTCTTCATTTCATAATAACATTTGTCACGCGCGAACTGCTGCAGGAATGTGTTGGGTGTTTCCTAACAGCCTCCAAGTGCGCGGTTTGATGTACATCTGTCGAAATTCAATAAATACCATGAACTAAACAAAATTCATAATATAATATTTTTAACCAGCGATCCGCCCCGGCTTTCGCCCGGTTAATTAATAAATCTCGACAACAGCGCCACTTACCGGGTCTAATTGTGAATTTAAATCATTCTGGGACCCACTCAAACATTTTCGACTTTTTGCGAGACTAACGGACGGCAACTGATTTTTATTTATATAGTGTTGGTACATATCTCTTACTTAATCCGCTGTGTTGCCGTTTAAAATATTTGCAGTAAAAAAAGCCAGAATAACTATAGTCTGTGGATATCTCATGTTCCAGAGGCCAATCACAATGTATTCTCCTCGATAAAGAGTTATCAAGTAAAAAGGGGCTCCAGTTCTCTAGGCCATACGAAACACAGCATCATTAGCTGCTATTTACGCTGGTATTCTGTGAGAGCGTGGTTCTGTCTTGGTCTAGTCGATCCACTTGTGCTAAAAATAACATAGCTGCAGCGTGGCTCTATCACATATAAAATTATTCCACGTAAGGGGTTAAACTCAGTAGCGCGCTTGGCTCACAGGTTGACAACCGCGTTATGGTGCGGCCATTTAGTCTCATTTAAATTCTGCGCACTTGATGTCTCCCTGCATTAGTCCTGGTGGTTTGAAATCTTATACAATCAGATTTTTGATTGGTTAGTTACTTACGAGACCGTGCTAGCTCAAGGGCTAAGCGCTCCCTGTACATTTCATAGTACGCGATCAATCCGTGTTTGATCCCCGCCTTCACCGATGTAAGTGTTAATTGCAATTTTAAGTGCTGATTTACCACGTGCTCGGCGGTAAAGGAAAACATCGTGAGGAAACATGCATGTCTGATAAATAAGAAAAAATATTTCGAAGACATGTGAAGTCCGCCAACACGCATTGGGGCAGCGCGCCGGATTTCCTTGTCCTAAAACCCTCTCAGAAATGAGAGGAGGCCTGTGCCCAGCAGTGGAACGTACATAGGCTGTAACTTTTTTTTGTTAGTTACAATATATATTAATATCGCAATGGTCAATTAAACTAAACATGCGTTTCTTGCCGATTCCACCTAGGACCGATGTATTTTTCGAACTAGTGGTAAATAAATAAATTACTTTCAATAAGTATTATGTAACAATCTGTATTGAATAAAAAATATTGTATTCTATCCTATTCTATTCATGGCGATTACGTCAAACACTATCTACAATCGGGGAGACCCATGTCCAGCAATGAACTCTTGGGGTGGATAATGATGATCACAGATGATATTCATGCGCTGGTTGAGTTACTGTAAATTTTAATATTTCGAAAATTGATTAAAACTAAAAATCGTACTTAGTGATTAAAGTCATAATTATTTAAGACTTAGACAAACGCATAATTCAAATAAAAGATCAGACTGCGAGTGATACAAAATATAAAAAATCATTAATATTATCACTGTTCAAAGTTGAAGTCTCCGGTGAGTCAACGAATTCCGCACATAGTTATCAAGGCTCTTATCGCAGCTTATTATTCGGGACGTCCAGATAACCCGGTGTTATTTTGATCTAGATTTTACATAGATATTAACTAGTTAATTTTTCATAAAACTCCAGAGGGGTAAGCAGAGACTACCAGCAAAATAATTAATTTTAGTTTCAGTAAAATTATTTTTATCGCATTAAAGAAACAAATGAGATTTTAAATAAAACTAAATTTTACGGATTTTATCGCAGATTTATATTATAAATTCCCGAGGGACTGAGGTTTGACGTCCTAATGTCATTTTTTTATTGAAGAAGGGTGACAAACGAGCACACAGTCCACCTGATGGTATGTGGATGCTGTGGCCAATAGACATCTACATTTGTCCTCAATTAAGAATCAAAATGCAGATGCGTTGCCACCCCCGAGGACTGATATGGAATGCCTCGTTTCCAGTAAAAAGGGTCTCCGGTTACTCACTCACCATACGAAACACAGTAGCATTAAGCTGCTATTTTACGCTGATATTCTGTGAGAGCGTTGGCCTACCCCGGTCGAGCCGACCCATTCGTGCTGCAACCACAATATAGCTGCAGCACAGCTCTTTAGTTTTATCTTTGAATAAAATGTAAAACGATATGTGGAATAAGAATAGAAGGGGAATTGGTCGAGCAAGTAGATGAGTTTGTGTATTTGGGATGTGTATTTAGCAGGGATGGTAGCTATGATAAGGATATAGAACCACGTGTGAACGCAGGAAATAAAGTAAACGGGGCTCTACACTCTGTTGTGGAAAGTCAGAATGTGTCCAAAAAGGCACGTATGGCAATTCACAATGCTGTGTTAGTCCCTACTTTAATGTATGGTGGTGAAAGTTGGGTGTGGCAGAAGAAGCACGAGAGTAGAATAAATGTTGTAGAAATGCGGTCATTAAGGAGTAGGTTAGGGCTGAATCTGAATGACAGAGTGAGAAATTGTGTGATAAGAGAAGAGTGTGGTTTGCAGGATGATGTTGTGACCAGGATGAAGAAAGGAATGCTTCGGTGGTTTGGTCATGTAGGAAGAATGAATGAGGAAAGAGTGACAAAGCAAATTTATATGGCAGAGGTGAACGGCAGAGTCGGGAAGGAACGCCCTAGGCGAAAATTTATCGACCAAATTGGCGATATATTGAAAATGGGCCAAATTAAGAGTACCCTTAACCGACGATCGTGTATGCGTAGGTATATGGATGTGGAGGAGGCGAGAGTTGTGTGTCAGGATCGTGCCAAATGGAAGTCCATAGTCTCTGCCTACCCCTCTGGGTGACAGGCGTGAGTGTTTATGTTTATAAAACTTCAACGCGCTAAGCAATTCAACGATAATAATTTTATTTAATGTGTTTTAAGTTATAACTGCACATAATTTCGCGACGCGTTTTTTTAAGATGTACCGAATAAAGAAAGTCACTGTGTCGTGTCACCTCGGAGTACCAATTTTATGATTATGATTGTTTTTATAGAATAATGGTGACGCGTACACCGTTCACTTGATGTTAAGTGAATGCTGTGTTCCTTAGACGCCTACATCAATCCTCGATTAAGAGTCAAAATATAGATCCGTTGTCACCTCAGACGTCTAAGATAGAATACCTCGTTACAAGTAATAATTATGAATTTTACAAAAAGTAAAAAATAACTTCAAATTACTAAAAAAATAAGTTCTTTATTTGCTACCCTTACGGGTGGAATTTTTTCTCCAAATTTATATGGAACCATCCTTGAAGTATAACCTATTTAATAAAAGAAGAATCATCAAAATTGCCTTACAATCTGCGAAAATATCGCGTAACATACATACAAAAAAAAACACACAGTCGAATATATAACCTCCTCCTTTTTGAAGTCAGTTAAAAAGGGAGTCCGGATCTTAACATTTATCATACGAAACAACAGAATTAAGCTGTTATTTCACTTTGTGAGAGCGTGGTTCTTCCCCGCTCAAGTCGACTCATTCGTTTTGCAACCGTAATATAGCTACAGCGTGGGTCTACCACGTTAAATATGCCCCATAGCTTAAAATTATATTCATTCTCTTGCCCTTCACACCGTAGCACACAGCACTGTTACTTGGCGGCAGAAATAGGAAAGAAGACAGTGTGAACCGAATCTTATTTTTAAGCAAAAGAAAGCCCTATCACCCAGTGAATTTGAAACAAATTCTGTAAATAACTGATAGTGCCACGTCGTAGATTATTATGGCTGCAGCAATAATGAATCAGTACCACTGAGAGTGATACGTGGTAGAGCTATGCTGCAGCTATATTATAGTTGTAGCACCAACGGGTCGGCTCGACCGGGGAAGGACCACGTTCTCACGGAAAACCAGCGTAAAATAGCAGCTTAATACTGCTGTGTTTCGTATTGTGAGTGTAGAGAACCGGAGACCCATCCATCTCAGTCCTCCGGGGTGACAACGTATCTGCACTTTGATTCTTAATCGAGTACAGATGCAGATGTCTATGGGCCAAAGCATTAACTTACTATCAGGTGGACTGTGTGCTCGTTTGGCGCCCTTGTTCTATAATAAAAGGGAGACGGACCACGCCCGAATAGGATGCCAGCGTCGCAGTGTGAAACAGTGTTTCGAATGGTACCACACTCTTACTAATTTCTGCCGTCAAATAACAACACGTGCATTGTTGTGTTCTGGCCTCAAGGATATAGACAGCAGGTATAATTTTTTTGTATATAGGAGAGGGGGCAAACGAGCATATGGCTCACCTGATGGTAAGTGTCTACCGCCGCCCACGAACAACTGCAACACCAGGGGAATTGCAGGTGCGTTGCCGGCCTTTTAAAAAGGAATAAGCTCTTTTCTTGAAGGTCCCTAAGTCGTATCGGTCCGGAAAAATCGCCGATGGTAAATTCCACCTGCGTCTCGGTCAGAAAGAGCAAGGCCGGCTTTGCCGTCTCTAGATGGTAGTGAACGGCGTTTAGGTTCGAGTGAAGTCCCCTGATGTTGCAGAAATTCACGGATAGCGTGGCAGGGGTCGCCTTGGTTGCTCAGGAGTGGAGTAACTTAAAATAACTTAAATTGGTATTATTACAGGCTCAGGACGTCAATCACCTTATCCCTCCCCCTGTGACAATGTGCGCTGCAAAACACTCGTAACATAGGTCAAAAATAAGTTATAACAAATGGTAAAATAAAAAAATTGTACAACCGATTTCAATACAATGCAATAATAAATGTATTCAACCGATTCATGATCATCATCATGTCATCATCATGATGATGACATGAGAAATACCAGCTTACAAATAAAAGAAAAAAATTTATTACATTTTCACGGCACAGGTTGCAAGCATCACCTTCGTACCACATCAGTGGAAAACAACTTAAATAGGTAGATTCTATCCGGGACCTAGGCGTTATTTTAGATAATAAACTTCGGTTTCACAAACACATTGAGGACATAACATGTTGGGTCTTCAAATGTTAGGATTCATAATTCGTAACTGTAAGGAACTAAAACTAGCGACTAAAATTTTATTATATAACGAATACGTTCGTTCGATTTTGGGGTATTGCAGCCCGGTTTGTTCACCACGCTACGAAGTGTATGTTAAGCGACTAGAACGTGTGCAGAAAAGATTTTTATGGCATGTCTCATATCAATCCGGTCTAGCTAAGCAGTTGCCTTCGTACGTCGATAGACTTTCAAAATTCAAAATGAAAAGCTTAAAAATAGGAGGCTTATATTAGATCATTTGTTTTTATATAAATTTTAAGAGGTGGTCTGTATTGCCCTGGACTGTTGGAACAGCTTCAGCTTAATACACCCTATAAAATCTCGCGAAAAGGGAAATACACACCATTTTCTACCAAGGGATCCAAAAGCAATCTCGGCCATCATGCATCATGAACAGGCTGCAACGACAATATAATGTGCTCCAGAAAAAAACGGACGTAGATATTTTTTCAAATAGCCTCTCTAAATTCAAAAAGTTACTTCTAGGTGCAAATTTGAGTACGGAATAATTTTGGATTAGTTTAGCTTTTCTTATATTTTATTACTTTTTAAATAAACATTAAACACTCACACTTGCAAGTCGTGGCAGCCTGTAGTTGAATTTGCACTTAGCTTAAATCTTAGATAATAGCTTAAGAATTGAATGTTTTTGGTGTAAGATTTGTTTGCTGTCCTCAATAAATAACATAACATAACATAAACACTAATGCCTGTCACCCAGAGGGGTAGGCAGAGACTACGGACTTCCATTTGGCACGATCGTGACATACTTCTCTCGCCTCCTGACATATATCTACGCATACACGCTCGTCGGTTAAGGGTACTCCTAATCTGGCCCATTTTCAATATATCGCCAATTTGGTCGATAAACCTTCGTCTAGGGCGTCCCTTCCCGACTCTTCCGTTCACTTCTGCAACATAAATTTGCTTTGTCACTCTTTCCACATGAACAATTACATGACCAATCCACCTAAGCATTCCTTTCTTAATCCTGGTCACAACGTCATCATGCAAACCACACTTTTCTCTTATCACTCTATTTCTCACCCTGTCATTCAGATTCAGCCCATACTCCTTAATGACCGCATTTCTACAGCATTTATTCTACTCTCATGCTTCTTCTGCCAGATCCAACTTTTACTACCATACATTAAAGTAGGGACTAACACAACATTATGAATTGTCATACGTGCCTTTTTTGACACATTTTGACTTTTCATAACAGCGTGTAGAGATAAATAAAAGAAGAATCATCAAAATCGCTTCACCTAAAAAAAGTTCTGAGGTAACACACATAAAAACCTTCAGTCGTATTGAGAACCTCCTTTTTTGAAGTCTGTTAATAATCGCGATAAAATCCGAAAAAGTAGTTTTATTTATGAGGTTAGAATTTCTTTACATTGTCCATTCTTAACGTGCAAGTTTCTTCCCGTTTAAGTAATTTATACATCGAAAGATAATTTATTTTCGAAAAGGAGACGCTTAAATAAGTTTTTATTACGTATTGGAATGCGCCCTTGGCAGATGTAAATAGTTACGTCTATAGAATGTCACTCTCGCAACCGGTTTATATGGATTCATTGTAAAAGTTAAGTTGAACATATTTAAATTCAATTGTAATTAAAAATTAAACTGACTTAAACTGAACGAGACAAAGCTGTTTAAAAAGTTTGTAAATGTCACTATTAATTAAAGCGTTGAACGGTTTACTAGAAAGTGACAGCATGCGTGCGTATTGTATCGTAAATAGGTTTGAATGGAACGAGTCTCTCTGTGGGTCTTCATGAGAGCGACGCGGCCGCGTATACACACAGACAAGCGTCCCTACTTTCACAAGCCTCCGGCATACCGCTAGTCTTTCATACATAGGGTTATCAGATGGAAAATTGAAAAGTCCTGACAAATAATGTGATTTCCATAGAAAAATTCTGGCATCTTATTGCAAACGTAATTAACAAGCGGAAAAAAAAATATTGGTTTTGTGCACTCTCCCGATCAATCCACGTCGCAGATTCCACCCCTCTCATGCAATGCAATTGAAAAAACCAAAAAGCTCCACATTTTCAAAATCCGACCGCAATACTGACATATGGTATCTCTATTCCTACAGAGACCAGCCCTTATTATTATTTTTTATTTGGATTGAATATGAAACTCCTATAATTATACCTAGGCAATCACAGCATGCGTTGTGTTACTTATTACCCCCAACGTAAGCAGAGGGGTGTTATATGTTTGTAGTGTGTATCTGTGTAGTTATCTCTTGTGTCTGTCTGTGGCATCATAGCTCCTGAACGGACGAACCGATTTTGATTAAGTTTTTTTTGTTTGAAAGGTGCATTAATCGAGAGTGTTGTTAGCTATCTTTGAAGAAAATCTGTTCAGCCGTTTGAAAATGATCAGCTCTTTTTGTTTCGGGGGTTTTGACATTTTTTAATTTTAGTTATATCTAATAAAATTTGTAGTCATTTCGGAACTGGTACGATGGAAGACTTCCTCGTTTACTTTTTGTTTACATTTGTATATATAATATATGTGTACAATGTACATGCACACCTTTGGCGCGAATGTTATTAGTTCTATTTCAATTTTTATAGATAATTATTAAATAAGGTTAATGGTAATACTAATGTGAGTGCTATGGAAGAGTGGAGTCTCCTAACGCAAGTTTTTAACCCCAGACGAAAAAAGAGGGGTGTTATAAGTTTGACCGCTATGTGTGTCTGTCTGACTGCCTGTGTCTGTCTGTGGCACCGTAGCTCTTAAACGGGTTAACCGATTTGGGTGCGGTTTTTTTTATTTAAAAGCAGGTTTTCGAGAGGTGGTTCTTAGAAATGCTTTATCAAAATCCGTTCAGCCGTTTCAAGGTCATCAGCTGTTTTTCCGGTGTTTTTTATTTTGAATTTGAGTTATTATTCTTAAAAGCAGACCCCATCCCCGGTTATATTGTATGTATGATCATTAACTGATTTTTTTAAATTAATTGTACAACTTATGCTGAATGAAACATGTTTCACTCTTCCTTATTGATATGGACAATGCATGAAAACCTGTATAGAAAATTCAAAGGATAAACTGAGCACTCAACTCCTACAAAAATTCACTAAATTATCCCTCTAACCAAACATACTTTTTTTTATTTCGACAAAAATCTTTTTCCCATACATTGAAGTAATTTACTAGAACTTTTATATTCTTGTGCTAGAATAGACACCGCGAACAAAATCCGTGCGGCAGTGCGGGGCTCGTGGTCCGAGGCACAGAGTTGGCATAGAGTAAGTTTGAGCCCGTGGGCTCTAACGTGTTGTAAACAGCCAAACCTCAGCGTCTCTTTTACTACGTAGTTCTAGTACTATTATTTATTCTATGGTAGTACATTTTGCTTCAATGTTCCCATACTACAATTGCTGACGGTTCCTTTACTTGAAGGCAACGGAACATAATCCGCTATATTTTAAAGTTATATCCTGTTGGATTCCTGCACGCGTGCGAACGAGACAGTACGCGCGGGTTCAGCATGAGTAAACGAGATGGGGAGAGCTGATCGGGATGCGGCGCACGCGCAGTCGCAAGCCCGTCGCGCACCTCGCCGTACTTCCGCCACACCTCATTCGGCGCTCAAATTTTTTAAGTAAAAGCTGTGTTACTTCCATTACGTGTGTTAGGTTTATCAACGTGAACGAAATGAGAACTTTGGACTTTATGTGGTCCAGATCGATATCAAAATGATAGCAGTGATAAATGAAAATAACAGTGAAAACGTAAATGTGACGCATTGAGGTATACGGAGAAAGTATTATTCAAATGTAAATATTGAAAGAGAATTGTTTGAAGAGAATACATTACTGAATCTATTTAATAAAAATAAGGTTTGAAATATACAAATCTGAGATGATAAAACAATTTCAAGTTAATGGTTGAAACACGTTCGCAATACGAGTACGATTGGGTGCCACCTGTGCCGCTAACTGTACCTGGTGCGGTTCTGCTCTGCTGATCGTCTATTATTATGCTTGAATTCGGACGAGCACTGTTCGTTATACAGTCCACTGTTTCTGATAATTTTAGTTCGTATTGTTAGCAATTTCTATTTGATTATTAAGTCCTAAGCGGCATGTGCTTTTTAACCGACTTTAAAAAGGAGGAGGTTCTCAATTCGACTGTATTTTATAATGAGTTACCTCAGAACTTTTTTCAAGGTTTTTCGAGGATTCTTTTTTTATTTAAAATCTGGTGCTTCTCATGTGGTCCCATATAAATTTGATCAAGATATGACCAGAAGTTTTTGAGTTATCCTTAATAATGCGTATTTAATTAACTGCTTTAATTGCTGCAGCTATATTAATAGTATAGTTGTAGCTCATGGGTCATTTTGACTGGGGAAGGACCACGCTCTCACAGAATACCAGCGTAAAATAGCAGCTTAATGCTGTGTTTCGTATGGTGAGTGTAGAACCGGAGACCCTTTTTACTGGAATAGGCATTCTATCTTAGTCCACACATCTGCATTTAAATTCGCTAACGAGGATAGATGTAGATGTCTATGGGCCACTGCAACCACTTACCATCTGGTGGACTGTGTGCTCGTTTGTCACCCTTATTCTATAAAAAAAAATGGTATTTTTATATTAATTATTTTATATTATCTTTTTTATATTTTATATTATTTTTTATATAATTTATTGGTGGTAAATAAAAAAATGACTTTCAATAAGTATTATGTAATAATCTATACTGAATAAAAATTATTCTATTCTATTCTATACTATTCTATTGATGATGTTCTCATTATATTTATATTGAAGTCGGTTGTACAATTTTTTTTATTTTACCACTTGCTTCAATCTCATTTCTCCAAGAAGTTACAATTAATGATATTTCTAATGATTTAGAAATTTGCAAAGCTATTTGTTAATGCAAAAATTGTTTTGTATTGCCGCTATTGTTAATAAGCCCAAAATTAAATTAAAAAAGCAAGTTGTTCTATTAAAATCACATATAATTAATCCTTGTCAAATAGTTAATCTACTAAACTAAATTAAGAGTTTAAGATTACGAATCTAGCAGTAGTAATATTTCCTGTTTACATACATATACATAAACACTCACGCCTGTCACCTAGAGGGGTAGGCAGAGACTACTTACTCACCTCTCTCGCCTCCTTTACATCATATACCTACACATACATGCTCGTCGGTTAAGAGTACTCTTAATCAGGGCCCATCGTCAATATATCCCTAATTTGGTCGATAAATTTTCGTCTGGAGCGTCCCTTTCCAGATTCTGCCATTCACTTTTAATATTATTTATAATTCCTTTTAATGGGTACGATTTTCTTCTACAACATAAATTTGCTTTGTCATATAGTCTAACATAAAAAATAATGTTTGTTTAAATAAAACTAGTTTTACGGATTTTATTGCGTATATTAACTTATTTTATATTCCCACGTTTCGAGTACTTTACAGCACCCATGGTCATTGGGGACTGAGGTATTTGACGTCCCAATGTCATAGTTAACCACGGTTACCTCCAGAAAATTATTAATTTTTGTTCCGATCTACGCAGTACTAACTTACAGTATCTTGAAGTTATGCAGTTGTATGCTTGGTTTGGGATTTAATTTATTAATTAGGATCCCAAGCAGATGGTAGCACCAAGCCATCTTTTCTATTGAAATTAGGATGTTTTTTGATTTCAATAGCCTTGAATCATCCTTGAAGGAACGAACACATAGCTGATGTGAAGAATCGACGTTCCAAGTCTGAGAAAGAGATTGTGATTAAAATTGAAATTGTTATGGTATCTGTTGTCCTTAATATCCTTGTGGATAGTTTACACTCACAAGAATTATTCATCATCATCATCATCATTACAGCCCTTCACAAGTCCACTGCTGAACATAGGCCTCCCCCAAGTAATGCCACAAAGCACGGTCCTGAGCCACCTGCATCCATCGACTTCCTGCATGTCTTACCAGGTCGTCACTCCAACTAGTGGGGTTATATACTTCGCCTACCGGTACGAGGATGCCACTCGAGAACCTTTTATCCCCATCGGTTGTCGGTTCTTCGAGCTATATGACCGCCAATTGCCACTTCAGCTTATTAATCCGTTGGGCTATGTCGGTCACTCTGGTTCTACTGCGGATATCCTCATTTCTAAGTTTATCACGCAGAGAAACCCCGAGCAAAGCCCTCTCCATAGCTCGCTGAGCGATCTTGAGCTTCCTCATACGGTCATTCCATAAGTCATCACTGGCAAGAATCAGTAGTCGAAATATAAATATACTTTTATACCATTGACTCTATCTCCATAAATTTTCGAATAAAACACAGTAATGGTATGGTTCTTTTTTTATAGAATGGGGGTGACAAACGAGCACACAGTCCACCTGTTGGCAAGTGGATGCTGCGGCCCATAGACATCTAAATTTATCTTCGATTAAGAATAAAATAGCAGATGCGTTGTCACCCCTGAGGACTATGATTGAATGCCTCGTTTCCAGTAAAAAGGGTCTCCGGTTCTCTAAAATACACTCACCATACGAAACAGCAGTATAAAGCTGCTATTTTACGCTGGTATTCTGTGAGAGCGTAGTCATTCCGCGGTCAAGCCGACCCATTCGTGCTACAACCATAATATAGCTGCAGCGTATACTGCAGACGTGAGTAACCTTTTTTTCTACGCATAATAGCTAAAATTATCATTGCCATAGCTCCAATAATTATCTTTGATCGTACTTGCATCTTTATTTTCCGTTAAGACTTCATTAAAACACTATATGTGAGAAATTTATGAAGTTTTTGGATTGGCCTTCTAGACGACATATGAATAGAATAGAATAGAATATCGTTTATTTCTTAGTATATGGTAATTACAGATGTTGAAATTATAGAATGATTCATATACTACCGTATTCGGTGTAGAAATATTACAATTAGAATAATATTTAACACTTTATAGTATTTTATTTAAACAAATTTATACATTTATAACATTATATAATTATCAATTGTAAATATATATTATTATTATTATTAATACAATATTGGGAGTTCATTTATGTATAATTTATAAATTTATAATCTATGAAATCGTTAACAGAATAAAACACATATCCAAAAGCCAAAAAATATTGCACGTTTAAATTTATTTATAGGCAACTGTCTGATCTGTGGTGGCAGCTTATTAAGATTGTTACATGCAGTGGGCATTACGACTATACAAATAAAGTCTTTGGGATGGTGCCACCAATTGGTTTGGGTTTCTGTCTTGGATCCTCTTGGAAACACGTTCATTTATTGGAAATAGATAGAATATCTCTTAAACAAACATATTTCAAAATATAGAGACAGGGCAGTGGAAGTATCTTTAATTTTGTATGGCTTACAATGATCTAAATAATTAGCGCACACATGGATCTAATACATTTTTTTTACTTTAAACGCCCTGCCTATATTCACTGAATTACCCCATATAACTAATCCATAGCGAATTGAAGAGACGTACCCATGATATGCACTGAGGACTGTTTCTTTACTGGCTGTGAGTCTTAGTTTGCGAAGAGCAAATACAAATTTATCGAGTTTACTACACACTTTATCTACATGTTCTTTCCAGTTCAATTTACCATCAATAATTATACCTAAAAATAATGTAGATTGTACTGGTTGCAAAACAGTATTATTATATTGTATTTTAACAGGGTGGCACTTTGAATTTAGAGTTTGGTACTGTATTAATTTAGTTTTATTTAAATTTACATGTAGATTATTCTCTGTAGCCATTGCACTGCATTTTGTAACTCATTATTAGTTTCAAATTCGAGATTATTTTTGTTTAAACAGCTTATGGTTAGTGTAGTCGTCAGCAAACAATGCATTTATGTTTTAGGTTACTACAGAGATCATTAATATAAATAATGAATAAAAATGGCCCTAGAATGTTGCCCTGCGGCACACCACAACTATTAGGTTTAAGTTCAGATTCATATGTAACTTTGAATTATTTTCATTTTTGAGAGTAATGTTCTTTGCTGGCGATTCGACAGATAGCTTTTAAACCAATCATGTGACTTTCCTCTAATTCCATACCTCTCAAGTTTGAAAAGTAATCGTTTATGCGAGACAAAGTCAAATGCTTTGCTCATATCTAGAAATATTGATATTGTCGACATTTTGTTATTAAGTGCTTCTGTGACCAGCTTAACTAAATTAAAGTGCTAGTGCAGTGGAGCTACTTTTTTAAATCCAAATTGATTGTCAACAAGAATATTATTCTTATTAATATAATTACTAATTTTATCATGCATTACTTTTCAAAAATTTTGCCATTATTGGTATTAATGTGATAGGCCTATAATTATCAATGTTTGTACGATCACCTTTTAAATAGAGGTCTAATTACGGATATTTTTAGTCTAGTAGGAAATATTCCTTGTTCTAACGACAAATTAATTATGTAACTCAGAGGAATTGCTATATGTTTAGTACTTAATTTAATTATTCTTGTTGTGAGTTCGTCATAACCGGTAGCGTGTATATCATTCAAAGAGTTAATAATTTTCATAATGTCAGTCGGTTACTGGGGTTAAAACAAGCTATCTCTTTGAGCGGGAATATTAATGTTATTCAAGTCATTATTCAATTCATCAAAATTATCTTTATGAGTAAGTTCAATAAAATAGTTGTTAATAAGGTTACATATATCATTAGTTATTAATAGTTTTATCTTGGTAAACTAAGTTTTCAATATTACTTTTATCAACAGAACTATCAAAATTATGTTTTATAATAGACCATGTCGCTTTACATTTATTTTAGAGTTAAAATATATTTATCATTATTTATTCGTTGAGATTTTGATATACATTTCTTTAATATTTTAGAATATATAAGATAATTTTCTTGTGAAAGTTTTTGCTTATAGCATCATGTATATATTTATAATATAATGTTCTTTTTTAATGCACGATAATTTTAACCTTACTTATCCATTTATTTTTACAGGTTTATTGCCTTCTTAACACGTATTACGGAAAACACAATTTGAAAAAAAGAGTATAAAGGTCATGAAAAACGTTAAACGACTTGTTGCAGCATGTTCTGTATACTTCATCAAAGCTTAAAGCTGTTATGCATTCTAGAAATTTATTAATGTTATTTTCATTGAAATCTCTCACAGTCTCATACCAATATTTTATTGATTTAACATTATTGTTATTTTTGAAGATAGAAAATTAATGATTGACCTGTATCATGGTCCGAGAGAGCTAAGTTATGTATATTAGTATTCACATTAGTTGAAATAACTGACTATTTGGTCAATACTAGATTTTTTTCAGTAGGTAAGTTTATGAGTTAGCAAATTAAAGTTCTTGAGGACTGATATTAATTCTTTTTCTGCGTATTCTCTTTGAGAACGTCTATGTTCCAATCTCCGCATATAACGATATGTTTTTTACTATTAAGAGTTAATTTGAATAATACAAGTTCTAGATTTTTAAAAAAATAGATGTGTCGGAATCTGTTTCTATAAATACAAATTACACAAAGATTATAACTCGGCACTTCTATACCGCAACATTCAAAACAATATGTTGTCGCAAAATCATTAATTACCGACAACGGAGTAAAATATATACCTTTTTTACTAAATACATGTCCCACCTTGTTTTTATCCTGTCTTGAGAAATTAGCAGCTAAATTGTAATTTTCTAAATGTAGGTTGCCTTCATGACCAGATTTTAAAAAGGTTTCGCTAAAGCAAATAAAGTCTATATCTCCAATATGCTTCCTCAAATCGGTCATTACTATTTCAAAAAGCTCTATTTTGTTTAATATGCCTGCTATATTCTGGTGAAATAATATAAATTGTTGTATGTTATCAAGAGATGTCTTACTAGATGGACCGAAAAAAGCTGTTTTGTTTGACACTGTCAGTCGTTATTAATGTTGGCGAATTGAAATCAGTTTCTAAGTCAACAAGAATACGCTTAAAGATACTTACAAATATACATTTTATACCTAATCTGTTAATTTTACCTGTTTTATTCGACAACATTTCATAAGTTAAGTCGTAGTTAGTATCAAAGAAATATGCATATTTATAATTTTCAATGTCCATATAAAGTAAATTTTTAAACATTTCTACTCGGTAATTATATATAGGGGCTCCTAGTACATATGTGGGGGTACATAAAATTATATTTGTGTTACTTATTTCTATTAGCGTTTCTCTAATTAATCTGACTAATTCAATTGAATCCATTCTTTTTAAAGTCACTTTCACCAATCTGCAATTCTTCGGCTTCTTTTCAATCCAATTCTTGATTACAAGACTGATAAAGGAAAAGACTCGTAGATCTTCTATACTCACTACACTCAGGAAGCGGGTTATTAAGTGAAGAGGCGACAACTTTGCACTGCTCCTAATTTTCACCCTGTGGAACCTGAGTCCAGTATTTCCAAATTCAAGACTCAATTCATTTCTTTAAGAACAGCCTTTATATTACCATTCATTATTGTTTTCTTGTAATGTTGTGATGATGTGAGCGCTTGACTAATTAGATCTCATTTTACGTTTACAGATAACACAAAAGAAGCATAACCTCAGCGAGAGAGTGTGAACCAAGCGATGATGCCTGGCCATCCAGCCTGAGGCCGTGGAGAAATGGCGCTGCGGGGTGGCGGCGGGGGTGCTGGCGCGGGGGTCGCGCGGAGCGGCGGCGGGGACACGCAGCGGGCGATAGATGAGTTCGAGCAGCTGGCAGGGCTCCGGGGCCGCGCCGTGTACGTGCTGGAGCACCTCGCCACCTTCACCGTAACCAGGGAGACCGGCATCGTGTACCCGGCCGATGGCATGCGCCGGCTGCTTCAACTGGAGAAAACCAATGGTACCTGACTCTCAAAACATTAACATCGGTTGTGTTGGCGATTTTGTTTTGTTACCGTTACTGCCTATTAAAGTCCACTACTGAACATAAGCCTCTGCATATTCATAGGGGGAATGTTAGATATTTGCAGTTTTTTTTTACAAGACTATACAATATTCTTTATTGTACACTAAAAAAAACAAATAACGTAATAAATTAAAAAAAATTGTCGTTATTAGGAAGACGCTGCTGCCCATCTCCTAATTTGTTTCCCTCTGTCGCCTCTCACGACACCACGAGATGACACGGTATTTTTCTAAATTAATAATAAATTTCTTCTTTTAGGAATATGGAGTCAGAAGATGCAGTTATGTTTAGAGGATCAGTGGGTGCTGGTCATGGATTATGAAACAGGGGTATGTTGTTACGAGTAAATTTAATTTTTCATTCCGTGCGAAATTAAATAAAATGAAAGCAGCTATCCAGTTAATGTTTTTAATGATTTTAACTGTACGATGATTTCAGTATAGTACCACTATAGCACAGTCTAACTACTGTGCTATAGTGGTACTATACTGGTGCGGTGCGGGGCGAGACGGGGGCTTAGCACTTAACTGTCCGTTAGGGTTATCCTGTCACGCAAATAAATAAAAATGGTTCACACTACATGTGCGGTAAAAAACTATGAGTCGTCCTCATTTAAAGTTAAGGAATTAGTTTCATCAGTTTCCACATACACATTAATTTGTTTAAACGTGAAATAAAAAAAACATTTATTTTTTATTTTTTTATTACTTCCCGTTCTGACAACCCTAGCAATTTATTGTTTATGTCGGCTTTTCTGACAACATCAAACGTGATGACTGACATTATGTTCTTCTTAGGCTGTGACTATAGTTTCGTTTTTTTAAATAGATATAAAGATGATCAAACGAGCACAAAGTCCACTCGATGATAAGAGAAAGCTGTTGTCCATAGTCATCTGCATCTCATCTATCCATTACAGCCTATAAAAGTCCACGGCTGAACATAGGCCTCCCTCATAGATTGCCTCATAGGGGGGACTTTGCCATAGATGTCACGCTTGGCAGGCGGGTTGGCAACTGCAGTTTTTTTTTATAATTTTAAATTGTTATCAGGAAGATGCTGCTGTTTATCACCAGTTTTAGTTTCCGTCTGTCGCCTCTCACGACACCCACGGGTCAATATAGTTTAGTGGATAGATATTCTTACACGCCACTACACTGCAAATCTAACCTCACACACATGAGGACTAAGGCCCGTATTAATAAACGTTACTCAGCTCAAGTACACGCACTTGAGTACAATCTTGCGGTTATGATCTTATTAATAAACATATCTCAAGATGCAGTTTAGGTTTACGATATCAGCTGAGTGCCACACTGATTAATAAACGAAACTCGACTCTCTTAAGTGCAAGTCACAGAACAGTATTCCTAAGTACAGCGTTTTGAGATACTGACTTTGAGATTTTTATGTGTTTATTAATTAGCAACGATCTTGAGATGCTGATTTCGTAATGAGGGCGTATCAAATGATTACGCACTTGAGTTCGTCGTTGAGTAACGTTTATTAATACGGGCCTAAGATAGAATGTACTCACCATACGAAACACAACATACTGTTATTTCACGTTGGTATTCTGAGCGGGGTGGTACTTCAGTCGATCCATTCTTTGCTGCAGCCAGACAACACATCTACCACGTTTTAATCAAGCATGTCATTCATGTACCTACAGTGAATGCCTTCAAGAATAAATTGGATAAAATTTCCAAACATTTGAATGCACATGCATCAGCTTTTAGCTGCTACCTAGTTATGTATATATCAACTACAATAACTTTGAATAGCCTCGTTGTTCAAAATATAAAATGATGTTTAATGTCCATGTCACACCTATGCCGGTAGTTGTTGGGAGCACTAAGCTCGAAGTTGTTGACGAATATTTTACCTGGGACAAATAGTCCGACTAGGTAAGTCAACTTCGACCGAGAGGTCAATCGACAGATTCAACTCGGCTGGGCAGCGTTCAGGAGATTACGACCCATCTTCTCGTCATGCATACCTCAAAACTAAATTGTACAACCAGTGCGTGTTGCCAGTGATGACATATGGAACTGAGACGTGGTCCTTCACTGCTGGCCGTATGAGGAAGCTCAAAGTCGCTCAGCGAGCTATGGAGAGGGCTATGCTCGAGGTTTCTCTGCGTGATAAACTTAGAAATGAGGATATCCGCAGTAGTACCAGAGTAACCGACATAGCCCAAAGCATTAGTAAGCTGAAGTGGCAATGGGCCGACCATATAGCTCGAAGAACCGACAACCGATGGGGAAGAAAGGTTCTCAGTGGCAGCCTCGTACCGGCAGGCGAAGTGTAGGGCGTCCCCCACTAGATGGGTGACGACCTGGTAAGACATGCAGGAAGTCAAGGGATGCAGGTGGCTCGGGACCGTGCTTTGTGGCATTCCGTGGGGAGGCCTATGTTCAGCAGTCGACTTGTGAAGGGCTGTAATGATGATGATGATGAGCCTCGTTGTTCTAGTGGTTGGTAATGCGGTCGCTGATTATGAAGTCCCAGGTGCAGATCCGGTCGAGACAATATCAGTTATTGGGTTTTCTGCATGGAAATTTCAGTAGCAGCCCGGAGTCAGGAAGTTGGCGGTGTTCCACCTCCGTGCCTCGGAAAAGCACGTACAGCCAATTGGTCCTACGCCCGATCTCTCGGTCGTGTCGGATTACCATCCCATCGGACTACGAGTGAGGAATAGAGTGCACCTATGCTTGCGCATGCACTTGGTCACTATAATCCTGTCCTGCGTAGATGGCTATTCTTCGCTGAGACTGGCCACCGTGACATTAGTCGCTCTGGAGGACATTATGATAATTAATGAAATAGCTAAGATTCGCGTAATAAAATAAAATGATGTGCCTTACCTAGTTTTCAACACCACCTCTTCAAACAGAGCAAGCAGAGAAGCAGAGTCTACTTCACCTTGGAGGATGCCTTGTTTAGAGGCGAAACACGTATCGCGCTATCTGCAGTGGTGTGTCTTTCCTAGTGTAGTGGTGCTGGGATTAATGGTGACGAGGATGGCGCACGCAATCATAATTTTATTTTCTTAAAACACATAATTTTATTTTATTATGCGGATCTTAGCAAATTAATTTTTAAAATCTTTAATATAATGAATTTCCGCAAAGTAAGGCCTAATTCTATTAATTAATTATAATAACGTTATGTGGTCAGTCGATCATGGAGCGGTTCCCGGCGTCATACGTACACTCGCCGACCGCGTTCACGTCTCCGGAGCCGGGCGAGCTGTACAACAACGTGCTGGCCTTCGTGGTGGGTGCCCCGGATGCGCGCCGCGAGCTCCACATCTTCCAGTGCCACGACGTCAGCGCGCAGACCCTCGTCGAGGAGCTCAACGCGCTCAAGTAACTATTTTCTTTTATAGAATATGGGGGACAAACGAGCACACAGTCCACCTGATGGTAAGTGGATGCTGTGGCCCATAGACATCTACATCTATCATCGATTACGAATAAAAATACAGATGCGTTATCACCCGTGAGGATTAAGTTGGAATGCTTCGTTTCCAGTAAAAAGTGTCTCCGGTGCTCTACACTCATCATACGAAACACAGCAGCATTAAGCTGATATTTTACGCTGGTATTCTGTGACTACGTGGTCCTTCCCCGGTTGAGCCGACCCATTCGTGCTACAAAAATACTACTAATATAGCTGCAGCATGGTTCTACCACATAAATATTTAATTTGAGTTTAATTTCTGCTTCACAGCTGCTTACAAACAATATGAGGTCTGAGCGTATGCAATGTCACAAAGGCTTCCATAGACTGACTAGCTTATATTGTTCTATTCTATTCTTCTATTCTGTCAGTTGCCACGCTTAGCAGATGGGTTGGCAACTGTAGTTTCTTCATTTTTTAGATGTTATAAGGAATACGCTGTTGCCCGTCTCCTGATTTGTCTCTGTCGCCTATTACGACACCCACGGGACGATATATGGGTTAAGAAACAAAACATATTGATCAAGTGACAGTGAGTGAGGAGCCATAACGACGTGTAGCATACAAGACTTGAGATTTAGGACAAGTTGAAGAATATATAAATGACATTGTGCATATGCCACACCTAAAGATTGTAGTATTTCAAGAGCCTTTATTTAATCTTATCACGAAGATACGGAGGACGACCTCGGATGTGAAGAGATGAGGCTTATATCAATCGAGATGTGAATGCCGGCGAATGCGCAAGCGCGCATTTCAGCACCGAGATGATCCACTTCCGACCGACCGTGCTGTTACCCGTGTCCGCCTATTCCTGGTGTGATAGAAATTTTATCATACTAATATGCTTTGGTTTAACTCGTCTACGAGCTTCTATTTTTAGTTAGCTTCATTCTAATTGTTTTTATGATTACCGAAAAAAATATGCGAGCTTGCCAGTAATTTTTTAATTTATAATAAAGTGATCTTGAATCAGAGCCTAGTGATTAAAATTGTGCGTGTGCCCAGGGGAGTCGGCGGCGGTGCATCAGCGGAGAGCGGCCGTGACTTCATCATCGAGCGGGAACGGGAGAGAGAGAGGGAAAGCGAGATGGAACGACCCCGGCGACAGGTAAGAAACTGGAAACTCATTTTTTTATAGAATAAGGGTGACAAAAGAGCACACAAACCACCAGATGGTAAGTGGATACTGTGGTCCATAGACATCTACATATATCCTTGAATCAAAATGCAGAAGCGTTATCACCCCTGAGGACTAAGATGGAATGCCTCGGGTCTGTACACTCACCATACGAAACACAGCAGCATTAAGCTGCTATTTTACGCTGATATTCTATGAGAGCGTGATCCTACCACTGTCGAGCCGACCCATTCGTACTACAACCATTATATTGCTGCAGCGTGGCTCTACCACGTATAATTTTATTACATCTACTGGTCATTTATTATCACAAGTGCACCGCTGATCATAGGCCTCCCCCAAATGCCACATAACACGGTCCTGAGCAACCTGCATCCATTGACTTCCTGCATGTCTTACCAGATCGTCACTTGAAGTACTGGGAAGCCGCCGTACAGTTCGCTTAACGATACGAGGCTGCCACTTGAAGAACGTTTTTTACCCATCGGTTGTCCGTTCTTCAAGCTACATGGCCGGCCCATTGCCTCTTCAGTTTAATGATATACAGCTATATGTCTAATACCGTTACCGTTACCGTTACAGCCTATTAAAGTCCACTGAACATAGGCCTCCCCCATAGATTGCCTCATAGGAGGATATTTTCCATAGTTGCCAGGCTTGGCAATCACATTTTTAGTTGTTATTAGAAAGACGCTGCTGCCCATCTCGTGATTTATTTCCCTCCGTCGTCTCTTATGACACCCACGGGATGATATGGGGCACGTTCGCGGAGCAGGAATTTTTTTATTGCTTTGCATTTTTAAACTTAATTCCCATCATAAAAAGTTTTATTTCTATTGCAACTAAGATAGTTTTAGGAGCTTTTGAACAGTATTTGTGATTCGAAAACTGAGTTTATCCTCAAGTAATTAAAGTTCACATTTGTATAAATTGTAATAATATGAAATTCTTCCTGCTCCGCGATCACGCCATAGTGGATGTTCTTACACCGACACTAGACGGCTATAGATTAAAATTTATAATATGCCAAATGAAAAATTAAAATTTACTTTAATTTATATTACGTAGATTATATTGTATTTTTTAACTAATTAATAATAAAGTGATTGTGGAGGTCACATTGATACTGTTGTTACATTAAATAGGAATAGTTTCTAGAAAAGAATTGATATGTACGTATGTATGAATTTTATCAGATTATTTGTCCGTATCTGATAAGCGTCACTAATCAATTGCTTATCTGTATTGGGTATCATTTAAATTGCTTATTTTAAGTGGTACAATTAACCCATCACAAACACAAGAAATATCAATATATGAAATACTTACTTATTAGTTAATTCATATCTCAGCAGTTAAGTACTGCACACTACGGAGATTATAATAATAATTATTAATCGGTATCAGTTCAGGTAGGTTCAATTTTACTTATATGTTACGTTAGTAGAAACTGATCAAGTGGTAAAATTAAAATTTTTGTACAACCGACTTCATTTTAAATTATTAAGAATAACTTTAAAACTATTGGTCAGACCTTAATCAAGTTAATTTATATGGGACTACACGAGAAGCACCAGCTTTGAAATAAAAAAAGAATCATCGAAATCGGTTCACCCAGAAAAAAGTTATGAGGTAACACACATAAAAAAAGAAAAAAAAAAGAAGAAAAAACATACAATCGAATTGTGTCTCCTTTTTGAAGTCGGTAGATAAAATAAGAACATCATCAATGTAGTCGAAGTCAATTAAATACGCATTATTAGGGATAACTCAAAAATTACTAGTCAGATCTTAATCAAATTTATATGGGACCATATGAGAAGCACCAGCTTCCAAATAAAAAAAGAATCATCAAAATCGGTTCACCTAGAAAAAGTTCTGAGGTAACACACATAAAAAAATACATTCGAATTGAGAACCTCCTTAAATGAAACAAATTTTTACGGATTATATCGCGTTTAATTTTACTTTTTAATTCCCGACCTTTCGGGTGCTTTACAGCACCCATGGTCACGGGGACTGGGGTGTTGACGTCGATGATGACATCGGGACGTCAAACACTAATTCGTCCCATAAATTACAATAGATTTGATAGACCACAAATCCTCGTGAGTCTTCGCGTAAATATAAGAAAACATGATGAGAACCTCCTCATTTTTTTGAAGTCGGTTGAAACGTCGTTGTCGGTTTATGGAACTCATAAAACATGTAGTTCAATAATCCTTGCAAGTAGGTTAGAATCCACTATGTTGCTAATCATCCGTACACTGTTCGGGCTCCCACGCACGCGTCGTGCAAGAGAATCCACTTTTTTTACATTGTTGCGTAAAAATATTCCGGTTTTGCATCAATAATAAATTAATAATGCAATAATATAATGGTAGATAAAAAATTGTTGATAAAATACCTGGCCACAAAATAACTAAGACAATAGTTTATACTGATTACATAGAGATTCCGACATAGCCTAACGGATTAGTAAGCTGAAGTGGCCGGCCATATAGCTCGAAGGACCGACAATCGATGGGGACAAAGGGTTCTCGTACACTTCGCCTCGTACCCGTAGGTGACGTGTATGGTGGCTCCCAACTAGATGGAGTGACGATCTGGTTAGATATGCAGGAAGTCGATGGATGTAGGTGACTCGGGACCGTGATTTGTGTTCTTTGTAATGATGATGAAATAGAGATTTTAGTCATTTGTTATCGAACGTCATTTTTACTTTTATCACTACTTTAGAAAAAAATGCATCCTGCGTAGAACCAACAAGGATTGAAACAATTGTGTAACATTTCTTCCAAACGAATATTTTACAACACAGTGTGCTGTCGTTTGTAATAAATTGTTATAAATCTCCTATCAAACATTGATTTTGCTTTCGTTACGTAGTTAGATACAATATTTAAGAGATATTTTTCTTTTTATTATAGTGGATTTATACGCGGTAGAACCATGCTGAAGCTATATTATGGTTGTTACGAATGGGTCGGTTCTACCGTGGTAGGACCACGCTCTCACAGAATACCAGCGTAAAATAGCAACTTATTGCTGCTGTGTTTCGTATGGTGAGTGTAGAAAACCGGAGACCGTTTTACTGGTAACGAGGCATTCCATATCAGTCCTCAGGGGTCGCAACGCATCTGCATTTCAATTCTTAATTAAGGATAAATGTAGATGTCTATGGGCCACAGCATCCACTTACCACTTACTGGACTGTGTGCTCGTAAGTCGACCTTATTCTATAAAAAAAAATCCAGTAGTGTAAACTTTGCATGATTACAATAGTTTAAAAAATCAATAATCGGGTCACGCGACTTACGTACCGGAAGTGCTGGATAATCTGGCGCGAATTAAGCGTGACTTCGCAGAGGCATGTCAATGGCACCGCAGCTACCACACCTTCTTTCTTTATTTTTCTTCTTCTTTTTTTAAAAGACGTTACCTCTAAATTAGGAATTTCTCTTATATTGTGGGGGCAGTTTACATACATAAATTTCACAAGGACAAACATCCATACCCGGAATAATTATTTGTAGGCCATACAAATACTTATTCCATGCGGTATTCGAACCCGCGGCACTCAGTGCTGCAACTCATTGCTAAGCAACTGCGCCACTGAGCCTCCAAAACACCTACATCAGCAATGGAACGCCGCGCCGTGCTCACCGTGAGTGCAATATACACGATAGATTGCTAGCTTTTTATTGGTTTTTCTTTATTATATTATATAAATAATATATTATTGAACATTTGTGATGAATATTAATCGTTAAGTAGGTAGAATAATTATAAAGATAAGAAAGGTACAATGACATTTATTACTTAATTTTTTTGTTTGATTATCTAATTAATTTATTTTGTTTGTGTAACTAAGTTATGTCTTAGCAATATAATAAGGACATTGCTGTAATATTCGTACACAATTTATTGTTAATGAATAAAGATATTGATTGATTGATCGATATTACGCAAGCCAGACTTGCTAGTATATCAGATCGTATCGCATTTTGATTTTTAACCGAGGATAGATGTCTATGGGGCACAGCATCCCTTTACTATCAGGTGAACTGTCTGTTCGATTGTCACAAACCTTGTGAAAACTTATTTATTTTTTATTAATAAAAACTTATTAATAATTTATTTTATTGAGACCGAGATAATAGGAAACACTGTATACCGTATTCTATCTCATTCTCTCGTCGGTTAAATCCTATAGATGTATATGTTTGTCTCTTTTTAGTGTCGCTTTTTCGTTTCATCGAGCTTCAAATCACAACTAAGAAGTTTTCACTACAAATAATTTGTTTTTCTTCAAGTGCTATCTGGGGGGAATGCGGGTGGCGATTCTACTAACCCATTCTTTTAATTTGATTTAACAAACAAATAAACTAGTATCTAATTTGTTTGTCGGCAGCAAATATCCGCGCAGCTGGGGCGCGGCGAGAGGGCCGGCTCCGGCGGGGACAGAGACGATGCGTCCTCGACGGGCTCAGAGCGGCTGTACGAGCAGGACATCGCGATCCTGAACCGATGCTTCGACGACATAGAGAAGTTCATTGCGCGGCTACAGCACGCGGCGGCCGCGTCGAGAGAACTCGAGCGACGGCGGCGCTCCCGCGGCGCGAAGCGGGCGGGAGACGGAATGCTGGCGATGCGTACCCGGCCGCCACCGGAGCGGGATTTCGTGGACGTGCTGCAGAAGTTCAAGCTGTCGTTCAACCTGCTGGCTCGGCTGCGCGCGCATATTCACGACCCGAACGCACCGGAACTAGTGCACTTTTTATTCACGCCGCTGGCGCTGATTGTGGATGCTGCGCAGGACGTGGCGGATGGGAGGCTGCCGGCGCGCGTGGTCCAGCCGCTGCTGACGCGAGACGCGCTCAACCTGCTCGCCAACTGCGTCACCAGCAAAGAGACCGAGCTCTGGCACTCGCTCGGCGACGCCTGGCTCATACCCAAGTACGCTTCTTACCACTTCTTTCGCCAAAATGAGTAAACTATCAGACTACACACTGGGCACTAACTTCCTTTATCAGAGAAGGTTTTAAAATACGTAACACAGAAATATTTGAATGAATCCCGGCATATTATTATAATACAACCTAAAAGTCGAAATGTTGCTAATTGCTATAAAATAAACGTGTTAGATTCCCTTTGTTAGTCATTCTCCTTCATTTTCATATTTACCAGATACGGGAATCAGGAATACCTGGATTAATTAATTCATTCATTACAGCCCTTCACAAGTCCACTGCTGAACATCGGCCTCCCCCAATATAAATATAATATAAATATCAATTTAATAAGGTAAGGTTAGAACAAAACACAACATTTATAATATCAAAATGTTATTTTTATTTAAAAATAAATATCTAAGTTAGTTAATTAGTAGAAGTAGAGGATTAATTATTTAATAATTATGAATAAAACCCGAATTATTCTCCGATACGAGATGACACTTATGCTCAGTGGTGGGAAGTAAATATAGCCTGTAATTTTTTTTAAATTACCGATACTAATTTGTTTCGTTCAGGTTCCAACGCGCGCCAAATGCCTAGCCACTGCACTCCCGAGTTGTCATGATATATTTTTTTTTCAATGACTACTAATTTTGATCTTCAGTAGAAAATATCTTGTAGAAAGAAAATTGTGAAGTGCACAAATCCAGACTTATACCGACCGACCGTGTAGTGGCAATGTAAGAATATCCACTAGCCCATATCATCCCGTGGGTGTCGTAAGAGGTGACAGAGGGAAACAAACCAGGAGATGGGCAGCAGCGTCTTCCTAATAACGACTAAAAATAAAAAACTGCGATTGCTAACCCGCTTGCCAAGCGTGGCAACTACGGTATCCTCATATGGAGGCCTATGTTTAGCACGTGGACTTTAATGTCAGTGAAATTAAAGCCAGTTTCCTACTCTGACTTTGAGGAATAGAATGACGTCACTACGCTACAACAACAGCAACAAGACAATGAGAAGACGCTAATTCAATTTATATTTCATTCATGATTAACATAGAAACAACAGTGTATTATCCTGCCATACGTCATTCATCTCCTGTTTCAACTCCCCTGTCGCCTCTTACGACACCCACAGGATGATATGGGGTAGTGGATAAATAGATAAATAGATAGATAGATAAAGCCTTTATTTGTTTCTCCAATCACACACGTAAATTTAGTGACTAAACTAGGTACAATGTAACGTGTTACAAAAAAGTTACATAAACTTAAGATCTAAATATACATGTGTGTTACAGTTTAACAAATGGGTCCTAACACAGCAATTAATATAGCTCAGAGAGCAACCACTGATTTTCAGCTAGTGCCCTCGAGATGACGAGACGAAAATGAGCCCAATAGTATAATCAGTGTAAATAAATATGTATGGATTGTGTTTCCTTTCCTTAAATACCAGATGTAAAGTACAGACCGTCAATGGGCAGTACCAAACGTGGCCACGCTTGTTCGACCGCCAATTGGTGATACAAGCTTGGCGTTTATAGCGAATTCATTATGTTAAGATAAAAAAGAAAATTACATAAATTTGAAAATTTTTCAGAGAGCAATGGAAGACGACGATCCCGCCATACCAGCCGGTGTTCATGGACGGCTGGTCGCCGGACTACCAAGTGGATGACCAGCCCTTGCGCAGGTAAAAACCTACACCAATTAGCATTTGTGTCGAGTTTTGTATTTTGTTGTGCTGTCCTGTGTCGTTTACGAGTGAATTGTCAAGGACGTCGCCGCGGCGCGAGTCGGCGAGGGGCGAGGTGCGGAACGAGGTGCGAGGCGAGGTGCGAGGCGAGGTGCGGGGGGAGGTGCGGGGAGAGGTCCGCGGTGAGGGGAGGACGACGTTCGGGAGGAGGTCGCGGAGCGGGGCGACGGGTACGGCTATGATCGCGACGAACCCGACCTTTACACGGACCAGTACGCTCCATACCCCAGGTATTTTCTTCTGTTCTCGACAATTTTTTATAAAGATGAAACTAATAACATCAAAAACCACAAATTAAAAAATCATTTAGGTGAGTACAGTTGCAACTTTAATCAAAATTTCGTTTGTCACATCACATCCTCTTTGTCAGCCAAAAATACAAAATTATCTCATTTATAAAACAAATCAGGAGATGGGCAGCAGCATCTTCCTAATAACGACTTAAAATAAAAAAACTGCAGTTGCCAACCTGCTTGCCAAGCGTGGCAACTATGGCAAATATCTCCCCTATAAGGCAATCTATGGGGAGACCTATGTTCTGCAGTGGAGTTTAATAGACTGAACGGTAATGAATGGCGGCGAATACAACCATTAACAATTAGAGCACGTTCTATAATAAAATGATATACCTAAAACATTTTTGACTCACAAGTAGAGATGCCATATGCAGGATTTGTCCTGACATCTCAGGACTTTTGGGCTCTTGTCAGAATTGTGGTCGGATTTTGGAAATGTCAGGCTTTTTCGATTTTTTTCAATAAAATACATAAGGTTTTTGCGTGGGAGGGAAGAGGTGGAATCAGCGACATGGATTGATCGCGAGAGGGCACAAAACCAATAACTGATTTATTTATTTTTTCACGATTGTTAATTTTTACGTTTGCTATAGAATGTCAGGATTTTTCTATGGAATCAGGACTTTTGAATTTTCAAGCTGGTAACCCGACTCACAAGTGTATTGTAAACCCGAGCAGAACCGCTCTAAGAAACAGGCAATAGAAGTATGACGCATGTCATACTTATCATCATCTTTCTCATTAATTTTAAAGAGAGATTTTATATTTGAAAAAAAAAACAGAAAAGGAAGACCTCCCGTGAAACGATACCGCCCCAAGCAGAGACCTTTAAAGCAAGCATCCACAAAGAATGTTCTGGAGTTATTTACATTTATCTGCAATAATTATTGTGCTGTATCATAGCGCGGTTGTATGAAGCTTTGCCTCTGTACGGTACGGTTTCTTTACTCATGTGACAATACTATAAATTTTCTTTTTAACCGAGGTTAATTTTTCATCAAATATGTCGATGTCTCTAATTGTTCAACAAGTTTGGATTAAAAATCTATACGACACTAATACTATAATAATTAGTTCTTGGAATGGGTATCTTATAAGTGTTTTTCTGATATTTTTTTTTTAATACTGATTCAATATTAATTTGAACTGTTGAACCAAATGTTTTGTAACAGGAATGATAATTGTATATTTCTTCGATCACATTACCCTCACCGATCTTATCACACGTATTTAAGCAAATAAAACCCTACTTTCTACAAAACGACTTACGAAAATTGCTTGAAATGATTTTTTTTATAGAATAAGGGCCCACAGATAACTACATCTATCTTCAATTAAGAATCAAAATGCAGATGCGTTGTCACCCCTGAGGACTAAGATGGAATGCCTCGTTTCCAGTAAAAAGGGTCTCGATTCTCTACACTCACCATACGAAACACAACAACATTGAGCTGCTATTTTACGCTGGTAGTTTGTTAGAACGTGGTCATCTCCAATCGAGCCGAACCATTCGTACAACCATAATATAGCAGCGTGGCTCTGCCATGTGAAAAACTGCTTATGACCATAATGCTAATGGGTCATCACAAATGTGTCTATATTTCCTAAGTTTCATTGATGCTTTACCAATGAAAGCAAATTTCCAGGAACACGAGATCGACAGTGCGGGAAGACTCCGGCTCTGCAGCCTCCTCACCAGAACGAGAACCGCCTTACCGTGGCCCGGATCGAGATGATGGTCAGTATCAGCTTTTCTTATTTATGGCAAATTTAGAAAAAATATTATTATAATAAATATATAGACTAGAATAGTATACTTATACCAACGATCTGCCCCGGCTTCGCACGGATGATCTCAGGATGTCGACAACAGCGCCACCCACCAGGTCCAATTGTGAATCTAAATCATTCTCGAATCAACCTAATCACACCGTTAATTCGAACCCAGGACCTCAGCAACCACGTTTAGGAACACTAACAACGAGGCAGTTAAATTACATGGGTAGTGTTGTTCGCAGATGATCTGGGCGAGGCGTGGGCGCGGGGTGTGGCGGCGCGCGGGGGGCGCGTGGTGCGCGTCACGTACCCGCGCACCGCCAACAACGACAAGGAGCTGTCCGTCGTGCGCGGAGAGTACCTCGAGGTACCACCACCCACCACCACTTCCGCTCACCATAAACATTACACTGCCTGTCGACCACTGTAGCCCATCCATAACAGTCTATAAAAGTCCGCTGCTGAAAATGGGCCACTCCCATAGATTGCCTCATAGGGAAGATTTTGCCATGGTTGCCACGCTTGACAGGAAGGTTGGCAAGCGCAATTTTTTTAATATTTTAAGCTATTATCAGGAAGATGCTGCTGCCCATCTTCTATTTTAGTTTCCCTCTGACGCCTCTTACGACATCCACGGGACGATATGGGGTAGTGGATATTCTTACACCGCTACTGCACGGTCAGCCCATATACAGCCCATCACCGACACCGGATACATCATTTTGAAAATCTGGTACTAGTGTCCTACCGAAACTTCAGTTTCGGCCACCTTCGGCCACAAAAAACCACCTTCTGGGCCGAAGTTTTGGCCGAAGGCAAAGGTTTTTGCAAGCGCCGAATTTAAGCGAACTGTTACGAATAAGCGGGAGCGGGATGGACGTGGTGATACAATTTCTATCTCTAGATCAACTTCTAGAGATGATTAAAACTTTTTATATATTATATAGTCAATATTAACCTTTAATTTAAAAGTTTTAAAATGATGTAACTGCCTACACATCGAAAAAATATTGTTTAACAGTGCGCGGCGCGTGGCAGGAGAGCTTTTTATAGCACAGACTAAGTACGTTTAGATTAGTTAAAATTAATTAATTTTAGCCAATCTTGAGTTTTTAAGCCGATTAATCGGTTGGTTGGTTATGGTTATAAGAGCGTAGTTATCTGTCTCAGGCATTCTTTTGCTTACTAAGTAACTTCAATCACTGTACAGTTATTGTATAAAATATTAACGAAATAAATTATTATTATTAATTATTACAAAATGTTTCAAACATCGACGAGGGACATTGAAGTAATATTTACTACGTACTAGAAGAGACTCAAACTTACTTAGTCTGTGCCATGAAAAGGTACACTGAGCCTCCGACCACGCGCGTCGCACTGTCGCACAGAATTTGTACGCGGTGTCTGTTCTAGTATGCCCTACGTATTACTTTAATAACGAGGGAATGAGGGCTAATAATCTTGCGTTCACCAGATGTCGCTAGTAGGGACATCTGGTGAACGCAAGATTGCTGAGGTGAAGTTTGTTGTTACACAATGTCACATAATTGAGAAGTTTCGGTTCTAATATAATTTCATTGGTTTCTAGAGTTGACGGCTCCGTGGCGCAATGGCTTAGCAATGAGTTGCAGCGCCAAGGGCCGCGGGTTCAATCCCGCACGGAACAAGTATTTTTATGGCCTACAAATAATTGTTCCGGGTCTGGATGTTTCTCCCTGTGAAATTTATGTATGTAAACTGCCCCCACGATACAGAAGAAAATCCTAGTGTGGAGGTAACGTTTTAAAAAAAATAAAATAAAAAAAATACAAAGAAAGTATTGGATAAATACACTAAACAATGCCTCAGTGGTTTCTTAGTTAATGTTTTTCACAAAACCTTAACTAAGAAACCACTTAAAAACTTCTTTAGCATCGTTGTGATTTGAAACTGGAAACGAAAAAGCGACACTAAAAAGAGACAAACATATACATCTATAGGATTTAGCCTGCGTGAAAATGAGATAGAATACAGTGTTATAAGCGACAGTAGCCTAATGGCAGGGTGTGTGGTCTCCCCTGAGGGCTGAGATGGAATGCCCCGATTCCAGTAAAAAGGTCTTAGTTTTTTACACTCAGCATACGAAACAAAGCAGCATGGAGCTGCTATTTTATGCTGGTATTCTCTGAAGGCTTTCTTATTCTTACCGCTGTCGAGCCGACCCATTCGTGCTACAACCATAATATAGCTGCAGCGTAACTCAATCACGTAAATAAAATATATATTATATAATATATAACTAATATTACGAACAGAAACATTAACCATTCATTCATTCATAACAAATTTACTTCCCCACTACGTAATTTGTCAAATATTTCACCTCGTTCCTCAGTGGTGCCGCCCTGGTGGCAAAAAAAGCCGTGGGTGCCATCATTGTTGGGTCATACTGATCGAGTGTTTTTTGCAGGTGCTGGACGACTCGCGCAAGTGGTGGAAGGCGCGCAACCGGCGCGGCGTGACGGCGCACGTGCCGCACACCATCGTGGCGCCCGCCTTCTCGCCGCCCTCCTCCCCGCACCTCTACCCCAACCCCATCTACCAATATCATCATCATCAGGTCGGTCACATTCCTTGCCACTACCGCTGCACTGTCCACTGTGTATCATGAGGTTACTATGGTACTACCTGTTATAGTGGTATAATCTGTTTAATTTAATCAAATCAATTTAATTATGTTAATTAATTATTAACTGAATATGACTACATATTTATGCCATTTGCTGTAGAGACCATCGGTCCGTGGGGTCCACGTGCGGTGAAGTTTCTAAAGAAACTGTAGTCTTTGACTGGTCGTCACTGCTAGTGATAAGAGTACTGGTTCTTTTTTCGCTCAAAGGCTAAGTATAGCCATTCAGCGAGGAAACGCAGTCAGCGTTCTTGGCACTATACCGCAGGGACTGTATGATAATACAAAATTTTAGTTTTGTTTTTTTTTATTATAGTTTAATATTGTATATATTTAAATAAATTTATAGATATAAAATAATTTATTGATATTGTAATTAATACAGGGAAGTTTGAAGCGTGGAATGTGAAAGAGATTTTTTAATACTGTCATTCTGACTCAATATTATAATAAGGAGGTAAATCAACTTGCAAATAATATATATTTTTAGTAATTCAATCATAAGAGTATAGATAAATAAAATATACAGACTACATAAAACAATTCAATACTTAAAAGTATATTGAACAGCAATTGTTATATAATATTGTTACTTGTAAACACAAAATAACGCTTAACACAACGCATGCATTTTTTGTGGTCGTTACCGACGCGTGTGAGTATAGACAGTGACAGTGTGCAAGCGAGAGGTGAATATAGCGACGCCATTTATAATCCTATTCTTTATCTGCGCGATTAGTACAGTATATCTTATAGCCGTCGATAGATGTTGTTATCCCAACCCCATCTACACGATCTACCAGGTCAATAACATACCTCACTACTACTGCTCATCATGACTCTACTGTGTATTTATTTATTTATTTATTCATAGGACACCAGCAGTACACACTTTATTACATTTTCATTGAATGTAGGCCTAATCTAAGGACTGATGTGTGTTACCTTATAGGTGACACAGCATTACAAAATAGATAGGTACTATTAAATTAAGACATGGATATTAGGTTTCACATTTATAATAATGATCTATTACATTTTTCCTATATTTAGGGAAAGTTTCATGAAAAATATCATAAAAGTAAGAGTAAGAGTTGTATCATAAGAGGTTACTGTATGTCTTATGACTGTCGGTAGATGGCGTTATCCCAACCCCATCTACATGCTGTACCAGGTCAATAACATACCTCATTATTACTGCACGCACATTACTATGTATGTCTTATGGCTGTCGAAATATGGCGTTATTTATTATCTTTTTATAGAAGAAGTTTGACAAGCGAGAACACAGTTCACCTGATGGTAAGTTAATGCTGCGGCCCATAGACATCTACATATTATATCTTCGATAAAAAATAAAAATGCTAATGCATTGTCACCCCTAAAAACAAAGATGGAATGCCTCGTTACCAGTAAAAAGAGTCTCCTGTTCTCTACACTCACCATACGAAACAGAACATTTTTCTGTTTTTTTAGCTGGTATTCTGTGAGGTTGTGGTCTGGGTGGGTTAAGTTAACCTATTTGTGCTGTAGCCATAAAACAGCTGCAGCATGGTATCAGGTGAAATATAACCATGTCGTTTCTGACAGACTTTAAATACCCATACCGGTTATGGGAACGTATGTCAAAAGTACGACCCCGCTGGTATTGCGATCGTCAATCCATCAACCAGGCGTAACGATTTAGGCACATACTCTACAACGGAAGAGGCATATGTCCAGCTGTGGACAGGCTAACGGGGAAGCACAAGAAGAAGATAAGAATCTTTGGTCAAAACACATACTTTTTTAAAGCCAAGCCTTTTTCGAATTGCCGTTTTTATCGCTTACTTAAGACAATCCAAAACCATCTCAGAAATGAGAGGAGGCCTGTGCCTAGCACTGGGATGTATATAGGTTGTAACTTTAACTTTAGAACAACTTAAGTGGGCGATAAAAACTAATGGGTAAAAAATCAATGTACTCCAGACTGAATTTCGGTCACGGCGGTCAGTCTTAACAGAGACTAGCCAAAGACAGGATTATAGTGCACGAGTGTGTGCGTAAACACAGGTGCAATCTCTATTTCCTCACTTTTATAGTCCGTGGGATGGCAATACCAAACCGGCGAGAGATCATCAGACGCAGGAGCAACGGCTTTACGTTATTTCCGAGGCACGGGAATGTAACGCTACTAACCTCCTGATTCTGGACTACTAATGAGAATTTCTTGACAGAAAAACCCAATAACTGATTTTATTTTGGCCCAACCAGAAATTCGAACTGGAGGATGATCAGCAGTCGCGTTTGTGATCACTAGACTAATGAGGCAGTAATGGGCTAGTGGCTAATTAGCACCCAGTGAAAGTCTCACCATCATCATCATCATGATCCTAAGTTTTCACCAGTTCACTCCTAAACATAGGCCTCCTCCAAGGAATACTTAAAAGCATGGTTCTAAGCCACATACATCCATCGACTTCCTGCATATCAGGTCGGTACTTCACTTACCGGTACGAGGCTACCGCTTTAGAAGCTTTCTTCGTTGTCCAGCTAGGCCGACCCATTGCCGCTTCGTCGGGCTATGTCGGTTATTCTGGTTCTACTACGGATATGTTCATTTCGAATTTTTTCACGCAGAGAAGCTTCGAGCGTAGAATTCTTCATATCTCGCTGAGTGATCTTGACCTTTCTCATGCAAACAGCTCTGAAGGATCACGTCCCAGATCCATACGATATCATTACTTGCAACACGCATTAATTATACTCATTTACGAAGGTTCTAACAATATGTTATTGTTTTGCAGGAGGGAGGCGGGCGCGGTTCTGGGGGCAGCAGTCCGACGGGCGGCGCGGGTAGGGCCGTGGGGCTGGCGGGGGGCGGCGCGGCGCCGGGGGGCGCGGGGGGCGCGGGGGGCGCTGGTGCAGCGGGGGCGCCCGCCGCTGCCGACTGGGTGCGCCGCGAGCGCCTCGGCAAAAAGGGCGAGTTCCGATACTTCTAGCGACGGCCCTTCTTTCCCACATCCCAATATCCCAACATCCCAACCCTACCGACCGCGCTTCTGATCGCACTTTACAATGCATTAGTGTTTGTTTCTTCTTGGATGAAATATATCTTATACAAATACCATCCAAGAAGAAACATCCGGCTCGAGGGACCAGATGTTTCTTCTTGGATGGTCAGAAGAATGAATTAAAGGCGCTGTAAATGATAGAGTTTCTTCTTTATTTTGTCATCTGTTAAACCGTTGTCCATTCCAAAAAGGGGCGGGGAAAAAAGGGCCGATCGTGACATAGGTGAAGCTATATGAAGTCACCATGTCATAGATGATATTATTTCCGGTAAACGTGTTCCGTTATGAAAGGATGCATTAATAACAGTCTTCGATCAAACAATAGACAACTAGATAATGCAGCAGCGCATACAATGCATATGGCGCATGTCTTATTTGTTAATAAAGAAATTTGTACTTTAACCACTATTGCATATGGTTGATTTGAATATAAACGAAAAGATGTTAAGCATATATCGCTTTGTTATTACGGGTTTGAAGTTTATAATACAATAAAAATTAGTTTTCACTCTATCAGTTGTGATTTTGTATGTGATCCATTATTTAATTATAACAATATAATTGAGCGAATATTATACTGATAAAAATTATTCCGCGCTTATATAATGATACGTACATGACGCTGACTGTATTTGTAACGTCAGTGTTCCCACGCAAACCCATCTCCCCTCCCCGCTCCCGACCATCCTTGACCAAAGTGCATATTCGCGCGCATCCCGCGCAGTCCATCTGGACAACCTTTAGTCATATTTTATAAATAGAAGTAAGATAGTTATCTATTACGGAACAATAACTAAAGCTTATGGGCTCGATGATTTAAGTATCGGAGCTCGTCGCGGCGCATCGCGTCTGTGTGTGTGCATCAATGTTGTGTGTGTTACGCTACGCTGTCGTGCGTATGTGGGGATTGTTGTAGCTACATATTATGTGTCCGTACTTTCAATAGTGTGGTAATAATATGGACGAAGCCATACGTATAATTTTTTATTTAGTATCAGTTTATTGTATATTTGACAACTTATTTTTATGAATAAGCGTATGGTTTCTTCTCACTTGAAATCACATAGCTTTTACAGCATATCTGAGATTTATAAGATATCTATTATTAAGAACAATGCGTTCTCTATTGGCAGCTAAACATTTATTTGTAAATAATAGATCTACGTTATCTTACCAAGACTTACTCTGAGTTGTAATGTGAAAGCTATGTGGTTATAAACTTGTGTGGTTAGCTGCTTTTGTATGGCCTTCCAGCGGCCTCGACGAGACGCGTCGAGAACATTCTTCACGAATATATTGTTACAATAATTTAACGTAGAAACCTGCTCATCTATAAAGATATAGTTTGCTCGTTGTGTTAGTGTTGAAACCGTGTTTCCTTTTATTAGTCCTCTATAAGTAAAGGTTTTGCTATCTCTATCATGTCATCTTGTACTTATTTTATCTAAGCAGAGTCTATAAGCAGATATTTAGTCGTACTTAAATTATTATTTTTATTAATTTACAAACTATACTCGATTTATACTGTAAAGCGATTTAGAATATTAGAAATGTTAATATATGTTACTCGTACGCACGAAGTGGGCCCTCCATCGAACTCAGAAATCTAAATAAATGTAATTATAAAAAAAATTATAACCTGGTTATGTATTTATAAGGTTAATATTTATATTAAAGGTTTTGCAATACTATCACTTCCCATATTGTATATATTTTGTAATATATTTATGTATTGAATACAAAATTCGAACAATACTTACCTTTTTAAAAGCTTTTATTTAACTTGCAGTGTTTGTATGTTTGTTAGGGTCAAATCTTGCACCTCAATTTTAAAGAAGTTATCCTCCACCGATTGAGCTGAAATTTTGCACACATGTTTAGTTTGGATGACATTGTCATTCCAAATCCAATATGGTGAACCGTCCAAGATGGCGGATCAATTATTTTCTATGCACTCCCATGATATGGGTATCAAATCATATGGTTTGCTGAGAAAAATTACGAAAATTAAATGACGTCACTCTAAATCCCATATGGTGGACCCCCAAAGATGGCGGCTTATGTTTTATTTATGCACCCCCCATGATAATATGGATATCAAATGAAAAGATTTGCCGAGAAGAATACGAATAAAATGACGTCCGCGTTCAGCTCTTCGAGGAAATGGTGTACTACTGCCCGGCTAAACTGTAATTTAACTTTCAATATTAGTAAAGTATTGACTATTTAAAAAAAATCTTTGTTTTTTTTTAAATTAATATTAAAATTTTATATATTAGCTAAGTAAATAATTTTATGGATTTTTGAAAAAAATGTGGTAGACAATAATTAGCTATTTATTAATAAAACAAAAATCGCATTTCATTATAGTGATTTCGATAGCAAGGCCCGCCCCTCGCGTCCTCCTCGTCCGTTTTTGTATTTTATATTTTTATAAATTAAAATTATTTATAACACTCTGTTTTATTCTATTTGTGCCTTCTCCTAACACTGTCCTTTAACACTCTGTTTTGAGGATTAAAAAAACAAAATACAAAATTCAGAATAATCATATCCAAAGAATCATGTGTGGTGTGCGTAACGCTTTGCTTTTTGTATGCTGTTGTTGTGTGAGTGTATGATTCACTGTCGCAGTATCGGTGCTAACTCTGTGGATATATTCACGGTATATACATAGTGGTGCATAATTACGGTAAGTATTTCATGATATAAATGTTTATAGTAAAATATAAATAGTGTCTGGTATAAAATAATCATTGCTATATCATTTTGTGTTTACTTTAATGCTTTAAAAATTATGATTTTTATATTAAATACCGTCAAGTGTCCCATTTTCCATAAAACGAAGTAATATGAGGTAATACACTCGTCTAACCGTTCAACCAAACATTTACTCGAAACGACACGTTTTTCCCACAAGAGACTCCGTATCTCTAGACTACGCAAAATTAAACCTTGGTAAATATCTAACTCGGTTAAATTCGTATGATGTTGTGTCGATTTACCAACGAATTAATTTGGCGATCTATGGATCTATACGCCAAATTAATTCGGCAGGCATTCCTCTTGAAACATCGAGTTTGGAGAGTTTGTTGGGGGTTGGACGGTGATGTCCATTTTTGTGTTTTTATTGTAAAATATAAGTTCAAAATATTCTTTAATGAAAATATTTTACAATAACTCAAATAAGATAAGAAAATACTAGGGAACCTAGTGTAACACAAAGTCGGTTGCGACTTGGCAGAGATTGCGGCGCCTCCCCCTCCCCCGCCGCCGCCACCGCCGCCGCCCCCGGCGCCGACCACGCCGCCGCCACCGCCGACCATGACCGACACCATAAAGTGTAAGTTCCAAATCAATTCACACAACCCTCCATCACATCCTACCATCTAGAGTACTCGTCAATAAAACTGTTTCCTTTTTAACCAACTTCGAAAAGGAGGAGGTACTCAATTCGACTGTATTTTTTATGTGTATTACATATTATCCACATACCTTTATTAGGTGAATCGATTTTGATGATTATTTTTTTATTTGAAAGCTGGTGCTTCTCATGTGGTCCCATATACTATATATGTCTGACCAATAGTTTTAAAGTTATTCTTAATAATTTATATTGAAGTTGGTTGTACAAATTTTTTTATTATACCACTTGTATCGTATATTTATTTAGTGGATGGGGGGCCTCAATTTCTGTCTAAAAGTACATCTGTATAGTTACCTCCCCCTTATCTACTTCTGCCGACAAAAGGAGCCAGCTTAGAATTTGGTCCATCGGGCCGGATTTGGTCCATCGGGCCGGATCTTGTATCATTCACAATACTTTGTTATAATGAAATACCAGTTGTGAGACGACTGGGAAAGGGCCATTCTGTCATTACCGAAACCAGATACATAATTACTCACACCGAGATATTTTATCTCAATAATCAAGCGTTACATCGCGCCTAAATATATCCTTAGGTACTCCTCAATTCGATTTTGTGCAAAAAGTTAGAACATATGCTAATTTACTTTTATTCAACGTATTTTATCAGGGGTCTCAATATTTTAGAGTTTGTACAAAACTATAATTAAGGATATAGTAATATATGCGCTGGCCGTGCGATGGCGGCGATAAGATTTGATAAAAAAAAATTCAGCACGCCATTTCGTCTAAACGTATTTTATCGGAGGCATCAATTTTTTGAGTTTGTACAAACCTATAATTAAGGATATAGTAATAGACGCTCTTACTGTGTGACGGCGGCGATATGATTTTATAAAAAAAATATCCAACGCACCATTTCGTCTCGTGAGTGTCGTCAAAGGACTCACTTCACACGCGCTCACTAGGAGGACTTAGTAATGAGTTGTAGCGCTGAGGGTCGCGAGTCCGAATCCCTCACGGAACAAGTACTTGTATGGCCTACAAATAATTGTTCCGGGTTTGGATGTTTCTCCTTGTGCAATTTATGTTTGTAAACTGCCTCTATGGTATAAGAGAAAATCCTAATGTGGAGGTAAAGTTTAAAAAAAAAAATTGGTTGCCTGTAAAGTCGGTATACGGGCGAAAGTTTTACGTGACAACGACTTTGAGTGGTAAAATAATTTTATTATATCTGTCTCTCTCGCTCTTAGGCGGGCTAACCATGCCCGAGTGGAAGGGACGCGTGCCTCTCACTCGCTCTCATTGTGAGCGCATAACGTGAGCGGAGCGTAACGCAGTTTCTTGAAGTGTCACCCGGCAAACCAATTTATAAGACGTTGTCACGTCAAAAAAAAAAATCAGAAAGACAGTATTAGATAAATACACTAAACAACGCCTCAGTGGTTTCTTAGTTAATGTTTTTCACAAAACTTTAACTAAGAAACCACTTAAAAACTTCTTTAGCGTATTTTTTTGAAGGTAAGAAAAAAAGGTCTACTATGATAATCGTCAAAAAAATCTTACGGCTTCTGATTGATGATAGTATAACTATGTCGCTTAGGGCGGACGTAAAATAACCATAACAGCGACGAGTACCAACGATTGTCAATACGCCCGCCAAGAGTGACCAACATGGCAAACGAGAGAGACTCATGTGCGGCAGTGGACTTTTACAGGCTAATTTAGAAGAATATACGCTCTGAGAACTCTACTTATTGGGTTAGATATTAAGTAAACAGCTAATTCGTAACTTTATTATTCATTTTTATTTTTATATAGATTAAGGGTGACAAACGAGCACACAGTCCAGCTGATGGTAAGTGGTTGCTGTGGCCCAAAATGTAGATGCATTTTCACTCGTGAGGACTGAGATGGAATGCCTTGTTTCCAGTAAAAGGGGTCTCCGGTTCTCTACACTCACCATACGAAACACAGCAGCGTTAAGCTGCTATTTTACGCTGGTATTCTGTGAGAGCGTGGTCCATCCCCGGTCGAGCCGACCCATTCGTGCTACAACTATACTACTAATATAGCTGCAGCATGGCTCTACCACGTAAAATGTAGTATTCCTTAAAAACCTCGTAAAAGTCACGGCGTAACGTGTTATTTTTGTTAAATTTTAGTTTCGTTGTTGCATATAATAATAATTTTCATTCATTTCTTTGATCGCATAGTGGTGGTGCAAGGAAAATAATAATAGTATTATTCACTACTCCATATCATTCCGTGGGTGTCGTAAGAGGTAGCAGAGGAACACAACGACAATGGACAGCAATGTCTTCCTAATAACAACAAAAAATAAAAACTCGGTTACCAACCCGCCTGCCAAGCGTCTCTATGGGGAGGCCTATGTTCAGCAGTAGACTTCTGGTAGGCTGTAATAATAGTATTCGGTTCAGCATTTTATACTCTTTTTTTAAATTAAGGAATCTTGCTTAGTAATGAATCAATGAGACTCGATACCCCATTTATTCTCCTGTGTGTCCTGAGAGTCCATTATAGATAGGCTAGGAAGATTTCAGGGCCTCAAATAGCTGGCGTTCGTCCTAAAATATTCAAGAAGTTTCTAGCCTGGCGACGGGAGCATCGTTGCAATATCGGCAAATCTTTTTTTTTTTACAATGAGAGAGACTCGTCCAACAGTCATCGTTCCAGGTTTGCAAAAATAAGACGGAGAAAGAAACATGATCAGCTCCATCCCTTAAACAGTAACGTAGATGCTGTTCCCTATTGCCGATTTGAATGAAATTAAAACCGATTGGGTGGTAAGAGGTGACAGAGGGAAACAAATCAGGAGATGAGTAGCAGCGTCTTCCTAATAACAACTAAAAAAAACTGCGGTCGCCTACCCGCTTTCCAAGCGTGGTAACTATGGCAAATATCCCCCCTATGACGCAATCTATTGGAGAGGCCTATGTTCAGCAGTGAACTTTAATAGGCTGTAATGGTAACGGTAAGGGTAAAACCGATTGGAATCGAAGCGTTTTAAATTGGTAGAAATACTATCAGAATTTCATTCATGTTGTACAGCGACGAAATCCATCAAGTCGACCGGCAGTGAGCTGCATGACGAGCTGAAGGTGGTGCTGCCACAGATCCAGCAGCGTAAGCTCGATATTAAGAAGACGCCGGACATTTTTATACACCAAGTAAGTTTTGCACTAAATCAACCGCAGAGAGTAATTTAATATCGTGTTGGGGTGTTTCGCTCTCACCCTGGTGCTTAACATTTATTGAGATCTTAAAATTAAATGTTACAAGTATTTATGTATTATATAAAACTAAATCCTTATTTACTAATCTATCTTTATTAGTATTATTGCAAAGTTTTATTTTATGCTTTTTATTCATAGCTATGCTAATAAGCTCCTCTGAATTATTATTTATCCTTTATTTCAAACACATCAACTAAGGGTTACAAATGGCGGACTTAATGCCTTGTAGTATTTTCTACCAGTCAACCCTGTTATTTCCGCCAAAACGTCAAAATGTTTTTTTAAAATAGAAATAGGGTGACAAACGAGCAAACAGTCCACCTGGTGGTAAGTGAATGCTGTAGTCGATGGGCATCTTCATTTATCTTCGATTAAGAATCAAAATTCAAATGCATTGTCACTCCTGAGGACTAAGATGGAATGCTTCGTTAGCAGTAAAAAAGGGTCTCCGATACTCTTCACTCATTATACGAAACAGCAGTATTAAGCTGCTATTTCACGCTGGTAATCTGTGAGAGCGTGGTCCCACCCCAGGAGAGCCGACCCATTCGTGCTATAACTATAATATAGATGCAGCTTGACGTGGTAGAACGTCGAAGAATATCTTTGAAATGTCTTTTTTCGGAATGTCTTACTGAATTGAACTGATGAATTACATTCACATTTTAGATTTAAAATAAATTATATATTAACATTATCAAATTATTCACAGAAGTCAAACCCTGATGAGGTAGTGGAATGGCTCGTGGCCAAAGGGTTCAGCGCGACAGCGCAGAAGCAGATGCGTATGGCTGGCTACCAGCTGTTCGCACTGAGCCGTGGGCAATTCGAGCGCGCCCTGGGCCAGGACGAGGGCAAGCGCCTCTACAGCCAGGTGCTCGTGCAGCGCAACGTGTCCGGGGTGAGTCGCCCGCATCCTTCCCCAGGTCTATACTGCTCTCGACTTCACTTCACCTTCACCTCAAGCATCATGTCGCTATTGAAGTCATTTCTATTTCAATATAGATAACAAAAATACTTATTGAAAGTCATTTAAGCTTTGCCACTGGTTCGGAAAAAAATCTCTTTTCTTTGGAGGAACTAGCACGAATCCCAGCGGGACTTTTGGAACGAAGTTCCTTATCGCACGGTACGAATTTGGCGGATGGGGGCAAGGCGAGAAAAAGTGTAAGATTTTTTCGTCACGACCCTTTCTATAGTGCGAGCGAGGTGGAATAATATCCATCTCCCTCGCACTTTTTCTTATCTTGCCATGAAAGAAATATTATTTTAAATGACGCTTCATTTTAATAGACGCTAGTAATTAATTTAATTGTATTTGTTAATCAATAGTATAATACGTTTATCAATAATAATATACTACGAAAGGAACTTCGTTCCAACCAAGTGTTCCACGACTCTCACGTATGTTTTTTTTTAAATAAAATTAATTTACAAAATATTATTTTATACAATTAATATGAAAACATTTAGAAACAGCATGGTAGAGATCACCTCATTCCCAGGGGTTATTATCAATCATGTTTCAAAAAATTCAAAAAAATCAAACTTTTTGAGAGATGAGGTCTCAGAAAATATGCAGGATATATTGTAAAAACGTATGAAGGAATTACTGACTCTTTGGAGTCGAGTAACTGGTACAACTAACTTATGCTTGTTCCTAGTATTTACAGGATGTCATCCCTATTTTTAATAAAACTGTTTTTGTTTTGTGTACATGCATTAATTTTTCGAAAATATACTGAGGCGAAAGTTAATATATACTTTTTTTAATTTTCTCTAAGGGATTCCTTCGGACCTAAGTTATAAATTGCTCTTATGGCTCTCTTCTGCAAAACAAAGATATTGAATAAAACTATTTTTACGGATTTTATCGCGTTTAATTTTACTATTTTGATTCCCGACGTTTCGGGTACTTTACAGCACCCATGGTCACGGGGGGGACTGAGGCGTTTGACGTCCCAATGTCATGGTTAGCCCGGCTACCTTCAGTTTTTTGAATATTAATTTTTGGTCCGATCTACGCAGAATGAGCTTACAGTATCTTGAAGTCTTGCAGTGGTATGCTTGGGTTTGGATTTAATTTTGTTAATTATAGGATCCCAAGCAGATGGCAGCACCCATCCATCTTCTCTATTGATAAAATCCGTAAAAATAGTTTTATTCAATGTGTAGTGTTCGCGTAAATATAAGAAATTAAAACAAAGATAGTTTAAATATCAGTTGCATTACCCCATAAGATTCCAGACATTATGCTATGGAAATAACTGAAATAAACTAATCTAGCTGTTTCAACACATGTAAGGCCTCTAATCTATTTTACAGCATATGCTGCAGAACTATTTACATCATATACCTAAAAGCTAAGAATGGTTAGGCACAATGACTTTCCGTTGACTTTTTTGACTGTTGTGTGATGTTATAAAATTAAGTCAACTATTTTTAGTCAGTTTTTAACTGTTGGAAGAAAAATAGTCTACTTGTAAGTTTTTTGCCGCTTCTTCTCACGAGGTCTTAACTTTCAAAAATGTCTTCGTAAGTCTCAATTTTGAAAACAATATTATTTTTACTTTGTGTGTGATAACATATAGAATATTTACGTAGTATTTTAATTAATGATTAGGTATTTAAATAGATTATAGTTTTGTTAAAGATTATTTTTAATAAAGGTGATAAACAGTTAGTTTAAAATTTCATAGTTCGCGAGCAAAATTGTTGTTGTTTCAGTTTGATCCAATATACTGGCTGCTGTGAAACCATTTTTGAAGTTACTGGTGGACAGTTAGCTCGTTTGTCTTTTAATTGTTTATTCATGCATAACAGCCTGTCAAAAGTCCACTGTGTAATATGCCTCCACCATAGTTTGCCCCGTTTTGGGGAAATTTGTAATAGTTATTTCGCTTGGCAAGTTAGGTTGCAGTCAGATGATCAGGTTAAGTCTAGACCTGAGGATGCCTCGTGTGGAGGCGAAACACGTGTCGTATTGTCGTCGGTGGTGTGTCTTTCCTAGTGTAGTGGTGCTGGGATTAGTGGTTGCGGGGATAGTGCACGCAATTGAGGGAGGGCGGGAGGTGCTCTTCAAACTAGGTAAGACACATCATTTTATTTTATTGAGCGAATGTTGGCAAAGTAAATTTTTCCAACTTTAATGTAGTGCATTCTCTTTAGTCGCTACAGCATGATGTGAGAAATATTTAATTTATACTCGCGATTGTTGTCACTTGGTGAAGCTCCAGCTTCATTTTTGTAATTTGGATAAACACTACTACTAGTTTTACAAAATGAAAAAAGATATCATTGTTTACATTAGCGCCTGCCAGTATCGGGCGACCTTCCGTACAGGCCGGACGGTTGGCGCGTAAAAAAGAAAAATGGCCTGGCGCTTGACGGGTTATACTAATTATAAAAGCGACCGGTTTCGCCTCACGGCATCATCTGTTCAACATTGAAACTAATAAAAGTGTTTATCTTAATCGCAAAAAAGTAAAAAAATATATATTTAAATCTCCTTTGATACATCGTTCGTCATGCGTACAGCAAAGGAGTGGAAAAAGTTGCCAGCATCAGTCGTTCCAACCGATTACAATGTGGGCGTCTTCAAGGCAAGAGTGAATAGGTTTTTGTTATGTCAGCGCGCTTCACCATATTGAGCTATATCACCACTTACCATCAGGTGGGATTGTAGTTAAGCGCTGGCTTAGAATAGTAAAAAAAATCGTGTATATTGAATTGCGCAGTACAAGACGACGTCTTCCTCGGAACTGCAGAGCATCCTGCGCAAAGTCCGCGAGAAGGTGGAGGTGACCTGAGTCTCCTCTACGTCGGCTCCTCGCGCTGCTGACTCAAGACATCCTTTATCAACAGTTACAGTCTACTATTTATTTCTTTTGCATATTACTTTGTTGAACTATTAAAGTGTTTTTTTATTTCTTATCGTATTTTATTTTTTCATCTTACTGAATATTATGACCTGACTTCTCTTTGGTAGGATCGATTAATGTAGTGTTATTTAGATTTAACATAGCCAAATTTAATATTTATACATTTTTCATTTTTTTAAAGAAATCTCCAAGTTTTTTGGATAAAATTTAGCTTAGATCACTCTTGGGTATTGCTCTCTATCAGTTTTCTTTTTTATAGGATAGGGTGACAAACGAGCACACAGTCCACCTGATGGTAAGTGGTTGCTGTGACCCATAGACATCTACATCATCTATAAAGAATTAAAATGCAGATGCGTTGTCACCCGTGAGGACTAAGATGGAATGCCTCTTTTCCAGTAAAAGGGTCTCCGGTTCTCTACACTCACCATACGAAACACAGCAGTGTTAAGCTGCTATTTCACGCTGGTATTCTGTGAGAGCGTGGTTTCAGTTTCATACAGTTTATTGCAATCGGTTTAGCCATTGCGACGTATTGTTCATGTCTAAATGGCATAGAAATAAATCCCTCAGCTCAATTTGAGGCTTTTCTTTCGATATTACAAGCAGATACTTCAATTTTATTTATTGTATAGATTATATTTTCGAAGAATTGTGAATTTATAAGTAACGATGGCCTATATGTTTATTGAAGATGTGAAGATTAATTAGGTAAGATAGCGATAGCGCGTAGCACCATTAGACTACATATAAGCACCACCGTCTAAAATAACGACACGTTTCGCCTCTAAATGAGGCATTTTCCGGAGAATAATGCTCTACGATAACTAACCGCCAAGTGGCAGTAGCATTAACATGCTGTATCGTGATTTTTTTTATAGAATGCGGGTGACAAACGAGCACACAGTCCACCTGATGGTAAGTGGATGCTGTGGCCCATAGACATCTACATTTATCCTCATTTAAGAATCAAAATGCAGATGCGTTGTCACCCTTGAAGACTGAGATGGAATGACTTGTTGACAGTAAAAAAGGTCCCCGGTTCTCTACACTTACCATACGAAGTGGTCCCAACCCTGTCGTGCCGATCCATTCGTGCTACAACCATAATATAGCTGCAGCGTGGCTCTACCACATAACGTGGGTTTGTTTGGTTATTTATTTTATACGTACAGTTACCATCACAGGGTTACCTATTGCAATAGTGCAGTAATTAAAAAGTGAACAGAATAATTTAAATAACACATAATATATATACTTAACATCCTAAAAGAATCATAAATAACATTAAAACACCGTGTAGTGGCGGTGTAAGAATATCCACTACCCCATATCATCCTGTGGATGTCGTAAGAAGCGACGGAGGAAAACAAATCAGGGGCAGCAGCGTCTTCCTAGTAACGACTAAAAATAAAAAACTGCGGTTGCCAATCTGCTTGCTAAGCGTGGCTACTATGGCAAATATCCTCCCTATGAGGGAATATATGAGGGAGGTCTATGTTCAGTAGTGGACTTTAATAGGCTGTAACGGGTTACCGTTAGGTGCATAAAGCGACCCTTTTGAAATTCACTCAGACTACAATTAAAAATGTCTGTCCAATCTGTGAGCACAATGAGACAGCAGGTTTGGGTATAGTAGCCACTTACCATCAGGTGGACTGTAAGTTCATTTGTAACATAAATTATAAAAAAAGTTGGGAGTATTTATCAAAATCACGATAGTTAGCTTGCGGATTGACGATCGTTTCGGGGCAAACATCCTGTCGTTGTTCGATCATTTTCTATCTGTCATGTAATGGTTATTATGCTAGTTGTGCTTGTTGTAAGAGGTATCTATAAGGAAAGGCTAAAAGTCCTCATGACCTCAGAAAGATAGCGACATACCATTTCATATATAATTATCATCATCATTATTACAGCCCTTCACAATACTTAAAATATGGGCCTCCCCCAAATAACGCAACAAAACATGAACCTAAGACACCTATAACCATTGAGATCCTAAATGTCCTCTACACTTCGCTTACCAGTACGAGGCTGCAACTCAAGAATCTTTCTTCCCCATCGGTTATAGGGTTTTGGCCGTGGAAGAAAAAGGGGAGATCTCACGCCGAGTAAGGTGTTATATATGTCGGAGACTACAACAGAGGATCCCAATTTTGATCTCGGAAATACATCAGGATAGCGTTAATTGTTAAAAATAATAAAAGTGTGAGAGTGGATGTTCAATTTGCTCTCTTGCTTACGCAATTAATCATTATCAGTAATAAGACAACGTAACGCACTATACATTCAGTATAGAAAAATTACAGTTCGACCACACCGTAATATGTCCCGCCACGATCACACACCAGTGTAACGTGGTACGTAATTAAATGATAACACCAAAGTATGCAAACCTACAGCAACACTACTTATCTCAGTGTAACACAGGGCAGCCTCAGCAACACCAGATGTCCTTGCCTGCACTAGAGAATTACAACAACGAACAGAACCACGACACTATCTTAGCACTAGTAGAATGACTACACTCGTAGAATGACTTAAGCGGAATCTCCCCCGCACGACGCCTACAGAGAACTTTATACTGCACAAACAAGTGGGGGTTTCTCGATATACCCTCAATTCCACCTCGATCCAACCGGTATTTTATAGACGCTCTGACATATACATAGTTAATTATCTATGGGGTAAGGTATTCATCCTGGGGAGCGGCCGACGCTACTTGTGTTAGTAAAGAGCTGTTCTATATATACCGCAGTACTTCCGAACTTTGATAGCGTGATTTAGACTTCGGTGTGTTTCGCTTGTGACGCGATGACAGCGCCGCCATAGTTTTCTCGATCTATATGACCTACCCAATGCTGTATTTTATTGTATATGCCACATATTAAATACTAAGACTGGCTAAGACGAGCAAAGTTAAAGGTGACAAATGGTCCTACGATCGTCAATCTCCTGTAAAGAGTGCCGATTAAAGCAAATCTTTCCCACAATCACAGAGGCTGATTGGACATTGGATATTGAACTGTTACGTGCTGATAAAGAAAAAAATAGGTATAGGTGTATTAAACCGACGTCATAGGATGCTTGTTCTTTAAGCCATGTCTTCATTTATCTCAGTACCAAGTGATAATAATCATTTATAGTACATTGCTTCACAATTTGTTGATGCGTCACATTGCGTAGTTTTTGGGAGATTTTTGGCGGCAATTTGAGCCAGCAGACAGATGGCGATAGTATCTCAAGGCGCTTAAGCAGATACTTTATCTTGAGATTCACAACACCATCGCAGCACTTGTTTCATCGTTTCCACTAACAGTTCACATGCGCAGATATTTAATACACAAAATCGCACCACCTTTACATATCAAAATCCACTTCAAACCATTATTTAAACAATAATACAGCAGCAGCAATCCGCCGCCGGTCAAGTTCCCGCCAAAACTCCGAAAGTGAGAACATCCTAGCCATTCCACAGACGATAAAATAGGCTAAGAGATTCTCTTACGCCGCCTTCACATAATCTAACCAAAAATCACATTTTAAATTCTTAAAAATAAATGAAATGGAAAAAAAACACAAAACAAAGAATATAAAATGTGTATATTATAATACATTAACACTTTCAAACGTCTTCTTATAAATAATCTAATAGTCGATTACCTTAAGTAGTACAACAAAGCTGCCACTTTTTACAAAACAATAACAAACTTGTGTCATTCAAAAAAATTACTAAATATTACAATAACATTAAAAATATGTTTAATGGAATCCTATACACCAAATTCAAATACAATAACAAACATATGTGATGTACTCATTTGCTACTATAACTAGAAAGAATCTGTACCCTAAACATGTTTTTATTTAATTAATAGCATCAGGCGTTACTTTGCGGAAATCCGTTATACTAAAGTTGTTAAAAATTAATGTTGCTAAGCGGTCAGCCACCGCAGAGACTACTTCACCGCATGATGCCTCGCTTAGAGGCGAAACACGTATCATATTATCGACAATGGTGTGTCTTTCCTAGTGTAGTGTTGTTGGGAGTAGTGGTGACGGGTATAGTGCACGCAATAGAGGGAGAGCGGGTGGTGCTCTTCAAACTAGGTAAGACACGTAATTTTATTTTATTACGCGGATCTTAGCAAATAAATTTTAACAACTTTAATATTTTCTGTTATTGAATTTGCTTTTTAATTCAAAAAAACGTTTACATAACTATTTACGATTAAAAAATGTTTTTGAAAATGCAATATTATCGATATTTTGTTTCGATTCTAATTGTGCTATAGTCTTCTCTAAAATGGTATAAACCTAATGCCATAGCATAATCTAATTAGAGGCATTTTAAGACCACAAAATCGCTTGACCTTGACGTATCGGGAGTAAAGCACTACCTCAAACGCTTCGCGTTATGAGGCGTGCAACAATGAGATATGTAATTATTACAAGGCTGTTTCTTGATTGAGCAGTACGACAACGTTGCAACATAATAAGCCGATGTCACAGATAAATTATTATTTTAGTTAATGCGTAAATATGTCAAACGCTGGGAGGATATCAACGATAATCAACGTTCCATCTTATCGTTGTCCTACTTATATCGGATATTGACAATTTTTCAACAAATATTACTGTTATTGTATATAGGAAATCGCCTTCGCACCGACCAATCAAGAATCGGCCTGAGTTCTGCTTGAGCACTCGGGCAATAATGAACAAGTAGGTAATATCGATCATATCTAATAATGGGTCCAAGATTCGAAACCTATCAGGAACTAGCATAAATGTTTTTTTTTTGTAAAGGTGCTTTAATAGTCTCCCTGTTCACTGCGAATTCATGAAAATGACAAAGAATAACTACGTCACTGCCTCATCCTAATCATTACGTTGCACCACAATATATACCTATAGTGTAATACATATTAACATTTATAACACTGGTAACACTAATAAGAAAATAGTAGAGAATTAGCGTAACAGATATTCCGAGTAAAAATAACCAAATTACCCCAAAATATTCTATATAAATTTTATGGTGGCAACAATGATAACTCAAGCGCAGGTTTGGCCATGATACCACGTGTCGATCGAAGACTTGCTATCAATAAACGTTATGCACGTGGCTTATAAATAAAAATGTATCTTAGTGTTGCAACTCAAAATTCGGCCCCAGTGAGGACTGAGGACTCGTAACCATGGCCCTCAACTACATAAACATAAACAGTTATGGTATGTTACGTAGTGGTCATCCGAGAGATCATAAAGATCTATGTTGTTCTGGAAACAAGTCGTACCTATATCCCGTGTAATGGTAACACAGAAAATTTTGTGACAACACAAACGAAATATCACGGAAGAAATAATTGAAATTTTTAATTTATCCATTTTTTTTGGAGTTTACTTTAGAGTGCATGAGATTATTTTTACAATTGCTGAATTCGTATTCGAACATGTTTCAATGAATTATGCGAAGATAGAATTCGGTTGGATAATTTTATTATAAAAATACATAATTTTGGATAATTAAAAATCAGAACGCTATTTAAAAAAATATGGCACTAAATATATTAACTAACCTTGGAAAGAGCTTAATAAAGTAACTAAACAAACTTTATATATTATGAATATACAAAGTATATCAGAATGAATTAAAGACCTGTACTCAATTACAGTATCAAAATTTAAAACTTAGCCTAATTTCCTGATTGAAAAAAAAATTGTATTTAAATGTGAAGAAAAATTAATATAGCAAAACATTAAAGAAAAGACAAAGTACCTTCAGCTCTTTAATTTACTGTTTTGCTTACTTTTGCACGTTTAATTTATTTATATATTATTTATACATTCAACTTACATCTAAAAATGCATATCACATACAAACTAAGAACTAATCCGACTTTACACACACCCTACCACGTTCCCATGCACACAAACATGCACACACAGTCATCAGTAGTCTGGACGCACACAAACAAATCACAGTCACAAATTGATGATTTCTCACTAAACACTATAAAAATATCTTTTGTCCACTATGTGGATATTTTTCTGTTATATTTTTCTGAAATTATATAGGTGCAATTATATATATTACCCAACAAGCGCCCGCACTTTATGAGTATATCGTGGTCACAGATCGGTCGTGTCATTCATTAAATTCAATCCATGTTTAATTAAAGCTTGTCTGAACAAGTTCATGCTATGTGTGCAATATGTACATTTAATTGTACAGAATAAAAAGAATAACCGGTAGTGGTTTATTTCTAATCTCTTCTAAAAATTAATAAATAATCTCTGAGAGGTTTTTTTGGAGCAGGAAAGTTACCGAGCTGCCCCAATGCGTGTAACCGGACCGTAGTAAATCAAATATTGCAATTAACCTTTTCATTAGTGCGCGTGGGGATCGAACTTTGTTCACTCACATGCTTTGAAATTTAGTGGCTTAGAGTGCTTATCTTCCAAGTCACCGTTGACTATTATTTGTTTATTTACGAGTAAATTAGAAAATGTTAGCAGCATCTCTATATATAAAATCAATCGCTGTCCGTTAGTCTCGCTAAAACTCAAAATCGGCTCGACCGATTTTGCTGAAATTTATTATGTGTGTTTGAATGGGTCCCTAGATGGTTAAATTCTCATTTGGACCCGGTAGGTGGCACTGTTGTCGAGATCCAGAAATCACCCGTGCGAAGCCGGGGCGGATCGCTAGTAGGATTTAAATATGTAAATTACCCGGCGCCTGTACCACTGATCGTCAACCCTTGTATCTTATCTTAATAATCTTGTTTAAGATACAATACTTCAAGAATATGTGAAGTCCGCTAAAATACTCTGGTGTAAATTTAAATGAAAAGGTTAAATCTTTCTTATGTGATAAAATTAAAATTTTTGTACAGCCGACTTTAATATAAATTATTAAGGATAACTCAAAAACTACTAGTGAGACCTTGATTAAATTTATATGGGACCACATGAGAAGCACCAGCTTTCAAATAAAAAAAGAATCATGCAAATCGGTTCAACTAGAAACATACAGTCGAATTGAGTACCTCCACCTTTTTGAAGTCGGTTAAAAAGTAAAAGTGACAAGTCGCACATAGTCCACCTTTTAGTAAGTGTATGTTGTGGCCCATAGACACCACCACTACACCGTCACCAACCTGCAATCAACTCCAAACAAAGAAGACTACAGGTGTATTACCACATGTGAGCACTAAGATGTAATGTCTGTAATTATAATTCCTCCCTATATTCTTCAGACCGAAACACAGCAGTGCACGCACTGCTGCTTTGCAACAGAATTGAGGGTGGATATGTATGGTGAATGATAAAAACCTTTTTATTGGTAACTAGGCATTCCATCTAGTCCGGAGTGCGCATTGGCTTTTTGGTATTTGTAGACCACAACATCCCTTACCATCAGATGTACTAATAATATATACTATGGACATAATAATGTCCTCCAGACCGGTCACGGTGGCCAGCCTCAACGGAAACTAGCCATCAGCGCAGGATGGGATTATAGTGCCCAAGTGTGTGCGCGAGCACAGGTGAACTCTCTATTCCCTCACTCTCTTAGCCCGATGGGATGGTAAACCGACACGACCGGAGAGAGATCAGGCGTAGGACCAACGGCTTCACGTGCTTTCCAAGGCACGGGGTGAGACACTACCAACTGACTCCGGGCAGCTACTGAGAATTTCTTCACAGAAAAACTCAATTACTTTTTTGGGCCTGCCCGGAATCAGAACCCGGGACCTCATGATCTACAGTCGCGTTTACAAACACTTGACCAACAAGGCAGTCATCAGATGGACTATATGCTCGTATGTCACCCTTACTTTAATAAATAAAAAGATGCATGTAGGGCACAACACCGCTTCTACTAACTTACCATTAATATACTTTACGTAGCTGAGCACAGCTAATTTTTATTTGTTCAGGCCAGCTTTAATGTAAACATTTATTACACACGTACAGTTAAATTTAAACCTATACTTTGTTAAAACAGAATTTGAATATAGATGTTAAAAATTTCTTTCAACAAATATAATATATTGTAAATTTTCTTTAACACAATGGTTCAAAATATTGCATTCAATAGTGGTATTATAACTTTAATAGGTTTGATTTTATAAAATTATCTTAATTTGTTTTGGCCTCAACGAGACATGTAAGCTTACATAGAAAAATTTAATTATGTACATACATGGCCCATTTTTGAAATTTTAATTACGTAACATGTTTAACAAAAATATACTTTGATCAAATTTAAAGATATCTTGTGGCTTTTATTGCCTTTTCTTCTCTTTCTGTATAGTTTATGTATCTTGAAGCGATGTCTACACAAGATGGCGGCGCTTACAAGATGGCGACGTGCTAGGCGCTCGCAAGGCTCGAATTGCGCGCAGCAACGCGGGCCGCGATGGCAGCTGTCAGCGCCGAGCCCTTGCCACTGCCATCCTCCGCGCCCAGCAGCGTGAACTGAACATCATGGTGATTTATTAATATCGAAATTCTGTTCGTGTCCTCTTCTAACGACTAAATATTAAAGGCTACATTAAAGTTACAGCCTAAATACGTCCCACTGCTAGGCACAGGCCTCCTCTCATATCTGAGAGGGTTTTAAGGCAAGTAAATGTCCGCCACGCTGCCCCAATGCGTGTTGGCGAACTTCACATGTTTTAGAAATAGTTTTTGTTATTTCTCAGACATGCAGTTTTCCTTACGATGTTTTCCTTCACCGCCGAGCACGTGGTAAATTTAATTAAAGGCATTAAATATACGATAATTAATAAGTTAAGATAAAATTGTGTGTATTACCTAGTTAAAAATAACCTACCTCTAACATAATATATAAAACACACAGTTACTCTTAACACCACTACATTTCCTAGTGTACACACACCACTGTCGATAATAGGTGAAACACGTGTCGTACGTGTTTCGCCTCTTATAGAGGCATCATCAGGAGAAATAGCTCTATTTTTATTGACAATGCCTCATCCATTTTGACCTTTTCTCAGCTTCACACACCTTTAATATAATGAATTTTCGCAAAATAATATCTAATTCTATTCAGGATATAATAAGTAAAAGAACTCATCTCTTGTTTAGAGGGTGTCGTAAGAAACGTCCAAGTGTATGCGCTTGCACAGGTGCACTCTATTTCCTCACTCTCATTGTCCGATGGGATGGTAATTCGACACGACCGGAGATAGATCAGACGCAGGACGTTTACGTGCTTTCCGAATTTCTTGACAGAAAAACCGATTAACCGATTTAGGCCCGACCCGGGATTCGAACCAGGGACCACATGATCATTAGCATTTACGATCACTCAACCAACGAGGCCTTATTTTTATAGAATAAGGGTTAAAAACGAGCACCCAGTCCACCTGATTGTAAGTGGATGCTGGGGCACATAGACATCTACATATACCTTCGATTAAGAACCAAAATGCAGATGCGTTGTCACTCCTGAGGACTAAGATGGAATGCCTCGTTTCCTGTAAAAAGGGTCTCCGGTTCTCTACACTCACTCTCTATTCTGTGAGAATGTGTTCCTACCCCGGTCGAGACAACATATTCGCGCTACAACCATAATATAACTGCAGCGTGGCCCTACCATGTACGTGTAGTGCGTTACGCTATTGTAATGGTGTTTATGATAAATTGCGTAAACAAGTGAGCAAGTCCAACATCCGCTCTCATACTATATTATTCTAAATGGGAACCTCTGAATACGTTTGCCGACGTATACTGACCGGGTGGTGCGGCGCCAGCAGTGCGATGTACTTGTGCATGAGGAGCTGTATGCGCGGGTGGTGCTTGAACACGGAGCCGTCCATCGCCACTGCCACGCGCGCGCGCCCCATGCGCCGCAGCAGCTGCGCGATGCCTGCACACAAGCACGTACACCATTGAGTTCTATGTACTACGTACTAGAGAAGCTATTCCAAACAAAAAATGTGCACTACTCTGTTTTCGCGCATGCGCGGGAGATAGTAGATTTTAGTCCATGATTGTAAATAGCATTATAGCATTACCATTGTAATATTATTACCTATTAATTCACTTGAACAACAAACAATTTCACTTATTTGACTACTGAATTATTAATTACGTTCAGGTTTAAACTTTAATTTGAAATCTCGTATTATTAGCGCAGCTCCACACTCTATGAATATTGAAGCCACACTAAATGACACTAAAGGTGTACGGATTGCAGTACAGTTCATTTGAACATAGTGAATTTTCGGAATGCCAAATCTAGTACGTAGTACATATATATCGATGCACGTACACACACAAACATATTATTTATTGAAGTGATCACTTCTTTAGAATCGTTGTGATTTGAAACTCGATGAAACGAAAAACGATACTAAAAAGAAACAAACATATAGGATTTAGCCTGCGAGAGAATGAGATAGAATATTATATTAAATTAGTCGTGTTTAGGCCATCTAGCGTCTATTTTACGCACCAACTTGAGATTCAATCGATTTTTGTTCAATAAAATTACTTTACCTATAGAATGAAGTAGATGGCGCTATTACAAAGCAATTTTACTCAAAAGAAAATATTCTTTTGATTTATTACACTAACATTTAGGCTCTACATGTCTAAAAATAAGAATTGTAAAATTTATTTGCTATAAAATTAAAGTTTTATCGTATATTTTATATCGCACTTGTGGTTGAAAATTATCATATTGAATAAATCATTTTCCGTGAAATATTTTTATTTTATATTTAATTTGAAGGCTGCACTTTTACCGCGTGTGAACTGCACACATGTTTTTTCTTAAAGACGACAAATTGATAACTATATTTTCAATTTTAGTCTTTGGTCTTTGATTGTCTAAAATCGAAATAACGCCACATTAATAAACCTTATCCAGGCGAAGCCTGGCGTGTTGCTAGTTCTAAATAAAGGAACATAACATGCTTATATAACTTTTATAATAGAGAAATACGCGAAGTTCAAATTTAGAATATTATAATGAAACAAATGAAATTTCCACAATTATAATAAACTGGGAACAATTTAATGATTTATGAAGGAGTGTCTTGGACAGAGCTAAAGGTCTGCTATAGATATTAAATGATGAACATGTAGTATTGTACAATGACAATATTCTGTACAGAGGAGAATGTTGTCCTAGTTTAGTTAGACAATGTGGTAGACTTATTGTTTCTATTACGTAAGCGACAACCTGAATCCTAATTGCAAAGTTTATCTTCTTCACAAGTTCACAGATAAACATACGCCTCTGCCAAGTATTACCATAATCAGGTCGTCACTTATTTAGGCGTCGTCTAGCATTTTTGACAGAAGTTAGGTTAATATCTATGGTACTCTAAAACGAATTTATCCCACAAAGAAGAGTAGTAGGTATATCTGTTTTACTCAAATATAATAACTCGCATTTGGTTCGTTCGAAATTCGAATTAGTGGATCGTGTTATAGATATTTTACGGTATTATTATGTCTTCGAGTTCGATGTTAGATGTTCTGTGAAGTGACGCTGGACTGCAGCAGTATCTAAAACAAAGTTAGTCTGTCGCCCGATATATAAATACATATCGGATATTGTACAAGTTGCCGAGTGTCGGAGATTTTCTATAAGGTAAATCAGGATAACATGGCTTTGCCTCCTTATAAAAACAAAACTAGGGGAAGGACAGAGACTAAAACTTGAAGCCGTAAACTATAACTAATATATTAATAAATAAATAACACACAAAATTTGGCAATCATTAGGAACACTTCAGAAAATCGACTTAAAAAAAACCCGTTCATGTCCATATTTACTGTACTGTCAACTGTCAAAATAACGTCAATAAAGCAGCCTTTTGACCTTATATTATTTGATTGACTGATGAAGAGCTATTGTATCACAGAGCTATAATAATAATAATTATTTATTTATTTCCCACCACAAACGACATGGAAGACAATATATTATGCAAACAAGGTTATAGTTTTGGAGTTAAACGAAAGTGACCATATTGACGGGATGTTTTTATAAAAGCGAAAGATGAGAAGCGAGCAGACACTCCACCTGATGATAAGTGGATGCTATGGCGCATTGATATCTTCATTTATCCTCAATTAAAAATCAAAGTACAGATGCGTTGTCACCCCTGAGGACTAAGATGGAATGCCTCGTTTACAGTAAAAAGGTTGAGCTGCTATTTTACACTAGTATTCTGTGAGAGCGTGGTTATAATGAGTAATGTTGATGAGATGAGTGTGAAGCTGTGAAGGCAGTAGTACTCACAGACGGAGACGAGCTGCGCGGCGCGGTTGGAGATAACGCGCGACGTGTTGCGCGACAAGCGCGTCTACTCGCGAGATGTCCGCGCCGCTCGCCTCGCGCAGCGCCGCCGCCGTGCGCACCCACCCTCCTGCGCAACTTTCCCTACGCACACAAGCACCGCCTCAGTGAGAGAAGACTATAAAAAATATTCACACTCTCTACTACACGAGAGTAACGATACTCACACTCTACTGGTAAATGCACACGCGCACACGCACCGCCTCACAAGACCAGCTACAAGAGTACCTACACTTGTAGTCCACTGGTAAGTGCACGCACGCATATGCACAGTCACCCTCTCAGTGACAAGCATATTATACTAGAGAACCCACACTTACACTCCACTAGTAAGTGCACACACGCATACACACGCACTGCCCCATCGAAACAAGCTACAAGAGTACCCATACTTGCAGTCCCACGCAATGCCTTCAGCGAGACAAGTTACAAGAGTACCCACACTTGCAGTCACACGCACAGCCTTAGTGAGACAAGCAGATATGAGAGTACCCATACTCACACTCTACTGATAAGTGCACACACGCACACGCACCGCCTCAGCAAGACAAGCCACAAGAAAACTCACATTTGCAGTCCACTGGTAGCGAGACAACCATACACGAGAGTACCCACAGACTCTACCTGGTGGTAAGTGGCTACTGCAGCACAAGAGCACTTGCAAACCACATCAAACATAGAAGCCTACAGATGCGTTGCTACCCCTGAGGAGTAAGATGAAATGTTTCACTTGAGGTATATATTATGTACTATAGATGTACACAGCAGTAGTTCTAATCCGATAGGTAGGGTGGTACCAACTCAAATGGAGTTTTAGACATATAAGGAGTTCTACCATTTAATAAAAGCATAGGTACTGCCCCCACAAATGCAAGCGCCCCATGTAGTGGTCCACGGTCCACCCAATGGTAAATGGAAGTGAGACCCTAGACACCTTCAACTATTCTTAATTAAGAATCAAAATGCAGATGTGTTGTTACCCTTGAGTGCTAAGATCGAATGCTTCATTTCTAGTAAAAAGGGTCTCCGCTTAAACTAGACCCAAAATCAAAAAAAAAGGGTGACAAACGAGCACACAGTCAGTGATGGTAAGTAGATGCTGTGGCCCATAGACATTTATATTTATCTTCTATTAAGATTAAAATGCAGATGCGTTGTCACCCCTGACGACTAAAATGGAATGCCTCGTTTCCAGTAGAAACAGTTTCCGGTTCTCTACACTCACCATACGAAACACAGCAGCAATAAACTGCTATTTTACACTGGTATTCGTGAGAATGTGGTCCTCCCTCGGTCGACCCATTCGTGCTACAACCACAATATAGCTGCAGCGTGGCTCTACCGCGTAGTTTTTTGTTATTGCATGAATGTTGACTTTAACTGAGATCGCATCAAGTAAGAGAAATCCACAAATAAATTACTCCAGGTGGCGCAAAACCATCTCGTCTACGCTAAATTTATAATAAATTTAGTTTTTTAATTTAATTTAATTTAATAAGTAAAAACTGACTTCAAATTGCTAAATTATATATTTGCTACCCTTAGAGGTGACATTTTTTCTCCAGATTTATATGGGACCACTCTTGAAGTATAACTTATTTAATAAATATAGAATCATCAAAATTGGTTCACAATCTGCGAAGATATCGCGTAACATACATACAAAAAAAAACATACACTCGAATTGAGAACCTCCTTTTGAAGTCGCTTAAAAATGCCCAGACCCGCGACGGGGAGCAGTCAAAGGGGTGCGAAGTACGAAGTACTACTTTCGCGGATTGATGATTGCAGTACACTGCAACCATCAAACCGCTTTTAACCATGACGACGCTACAACGATGATACAATGGGTAAAGCTCATGTCCAATAGAGGACTTTTACAGGCTAGCGGTGATAAAGAAGAATAATGGGGTATACCAATCACTAGGCCGTGATTGATACAATAATATAATGTCCTCCTGATCGAATTTCGGTCACAGAGGTCAGTTCAACGGAGACTACCCAGCTGCGCAGGGCAGGATTATAGAGCCCAAGTGTATGCGAAAGCAGAGGTGCACTCTCTATTCCCTTATTCTCATAGTCTGATGGGACGGTAATTCGACACGACTGGAGAGAGATCAGGCGCAGGACCAACCGCATTACGTGCTTTCCGAGACACGGGGGTGAAACACCGTAAACTTTCCGACTCCGGGCTGCTACTGAGATTTTTTTGACAGAAAAACCCACTAACTGATTTAAGCCCGACCCGAGATTCGAACCCGGGACCTTATGTTCAGCAATCGCATTTAAGACCACTTGACCAATGAGACAGTCATTAGTATAAGAGGTGCTCGACTTACTCTTCGAACATGCTGAGGTGCGCGGAGGTGAGGGCGGCGGGCGCGGCGGGGAACAGTCCATCCCGCGCCAGAGCGCTCAGCGTCACGCGTAACACCTCGCCCAAGTACTTGCCGCCGATGTACTTCTCGAACCTGCCAACCGATATATGTTTCTAATTCAAGAAAATAGCCAAGCCAAACAAAATATTAAACAAATATAAATATGGATGACAATAACTCCTCCTTTTCCTCCTCCCTCCTCCTCTCCTTTGTATAACAAGGTAAATAAATTATTTACATCCACACCTCATCCACACACACATACAGACACACACGCACGCACACACGCACACACACAGAGAGAGAGAGAGAGAGAGAGAGAGAGAGAGAGAGAGAGCATTACATATCTTGTTTTCCTTAAAAATTGTCAAATTTTTATTTTCTTTTTACTTTACCCTTTCATGAGCTTAACTGTTATTATTGTGTGATTTTTGTATATTGTGACACTGGAATAGTACTGACGTTTACAGCTCAGGTTTTCCTGTTGTAAGCGTCAGCTGAAATAATGCTGTGTAGAATAAGTAAACATTTTGTGTTTATTGTTTAAGGACTTTGTATGGTGTGCAAATAAATGTATATTATATTATATTATATTATATATTAAATGTTTGTCTTTTTTTAGTGTCGTATCATCGAGTTTCAAATCACAACGATTCTAAAGAAGTTTTCACTTCAATAAATAAACTTTTTTTAAACTGCTTACTTCAGTGATTAAGCTTCAACCTTATTCCTTAATCAAACTTACTCGTATTCTTGACGGAATTCGAACCCGCGCCAATGCTACTGTGTGGGCTAACTTTTTTTTTAAATGAGTAATGTCAAGCAGTTTAGTAGTTTTTGATATACTCGTAATAATAATAATGTCCTCCAGACCAAATTTCGGCCACGGCGGCCAGTCTCGACGTAGACTAGCCATCTGCGCAGTACAGGATTATAGTGGCCGAGTGTATGTGCAAGCACAGGTACGCTATCTATTGTCTCACTCTCATAGTCCGAAGGGACAGTAATCCGACATGATTAGAGAGAGATGAGGCGCAAAACCAACGGCTTTACGTGCTTTTCGAGGCATGGGGGTGAAACACCGCCAACTTCCTAAATCCGGGCTACTACTGAGAACTTTTTGATAGAAAAACCCAATAACTGATTTTTGGCCTGGCCCGGGATTCACACCCGGGACTTCATGATCAGCAATCGCGTTTACGGCCACTGGATCAACGAGGTAGTCAATTGTTGTCAAAATATCGGTCGAACTCTATGTAAGAAGTACAGATAGTAGAAAAAACCTAAGATAAAACCAACGTGAAAGATGTGGCAAGCAGCGAGTTGTTGTCGACCTCGCGGTCGAACTCGGTGCGAAGGAAGTCGAGGCAGCCGTTGTCTCCGAAGGCGCCCCACTCGATGTCGACGACGACGTCTCGCACGCGGTCGTGCGCAGCCTCCCAGTGCGACACGCGCTCCGCACGCTCCACGTAGCATCCGTTAGAACCGGTGCCCATTATCACGGCGATCTGCGACAAGAGCGTACATGGACATAACTTAAATGAGAAGGCTGATAAATTGGACTGCGAGCACCACAGAAAATATAAACCCTAGGTATTAAATGAAAGTAATTTTACGAGGTCCCCTCGTGACCATTACTGCTGTAAAGCACCCGAAACGTCGGGAATTAAAAAGTTAAAATTAAACGCGACAAAATCCATAAGATTAGTTTCATTTAACGTGTAGTATTCGCGTAAATATAAGTAATTATTATAACATTAACCCTAGGTTTTAGACAGCTTCTTATAATAATAACAAGTGAAATTTAAAAAAATTATGTATTTGAACATTGTCATCCGATTTTGAGCTATATTTAAAATTTCAAGTCTCTAGCCCTGCACGAAGTTAGTTTAAAATCAATTACTCTAAATTTGACCCAAACAGACACACACGAAAGCAAGTTAATAAAAACGTGGAAACTAACTACTTATAATTACTACGTTTAAACAATAGAAGGCGCTAGTGGTAACTAGTGTCGCCATGTACCAGGCATTAATTGTGGCGCGCAACAATACTATATGCTACAGCAATCACATTGGTGTCATTTCATTTTTATAAGTAATTTTCCATAAAATTATTGTAATATTAAATTTAACGTAGAGATAACGTGTTGTGGCTAAATAATCATAAAAAACAAATCTAAATCCCATTAAAACCTTTTTTAATTTACAAATTTATAAACATAAACTTAATGTTGTTGCTTTCAAATTAAGAAAAATGGGCTTAAAAATTCCATGGCATCAGGTAGAGAAAACACGATGACCAAAAAATTTATAAAAATGTAAAATAAATCATGAATATGGTATTTGGAGCCAAAATAATAAGAATTATAATATTCTTGCGTAATCAAGTACTGGCATTTGGAGATCTAGATATGACATATTCTCCCTTGTGCCAGTTTTAAATAAATAAAATACATTTTATGTAGGCAGTGGCAGCCCAATCAGTGAAGGACCATGCTCTCACAGAATACCGGCGTAAAGACTCAAGTTAGTGCTGCTATGTTTCGTATGGTGAGGGTTGTGAACCGGAGACCCTTTTTACTGGAAACGAGGCATTCCATCTTAGTCATCAAATGAAAGTATCAAAAGGATATTTTCTTTCGAGTAAAATTGCTTTGTAATAGCGCCATCTACTTCATTCTATAGGTAAAGTCGGATTAGTATTATTACTTATTAGCTACCTCGGACAAAGATTTAGTCTAGCTATTCAAAGGGGGAACGCTGCCAGTATCTTCGGAACCTTGCCTAAAGGGCCTCCTTTTTAATAATATATTTTAGTTATTATAATATATATTTTTTAAGGTTTTTAGTTTTAGGTTCATTTTTCTAGTATATATTTTGTTTTTAAGTCATATTAACGTAAAATGGACGCTAGATGGCCTAAACATGACTTCTCTATATATAAAAATCAATTGCTGTCCGTTACTCTTGCTGAAACTAGAAACTGGCTCAATCGATTCTGATGATGTTTTTGTGCGTGTTTGAGTGGGTCCCTGGATGGTTTAGATTCACAATTGGACCCGGTAGGTGGAGCTGTTGTCGAGATCCAGAAATCACCCGTGCAAAGCCGGGGAGGATCGCTAGTATTTAATATAAATCGGTAAATTATGAAATCGTGGATTGTTATGGATGGATAGGATATGATAATTTTATCCACTATGGTTAATTTAATTTATTTAATAATTTTAATTTTTTAGCTGTTTATTTTAACAGTTAAAAGTTATATTAATCATCTTTGAAGCACCGCACAAAGAGGAGACCGAGATAATAGGAAACACTGTATACTATATTCTATATATCTCTATGTTTATGTTCGTCTCTTTTTAGTGTCGCTTTTTCGTTTCATCGAGTTTCAAATCACAACGAAGCTAAAGAAGTTTACACATTAAAAAAAGAACTCACTCCAACATCAGGGTCGAGACGTGCACCAGCAACCAGCGTGCCGGTGGTGTCGTTGAGCAGCACTTGCACGGTGACGCGCAGCCCGCGCGCGTCGAGGCTGCGCTGGAGCAGCGCCGCCACGTCCACGCCCCGCATGCCAGAACAGCAGAACGACTTCGTCCACGTCAGCAGCTCGCCCGACGAGATCGAGTGCTGCCGCATCGGGAACGAGAACGTGAACCCTGGCAAAGGCACAAATGATAACAAAATACAAACATATTATAAATTTATTTTTCTTTATATAATAAAACTCCACTGCTGAACATTGGCCTCTACCATGGTCTGTCTCATAGGGAGGATTAATGATGTAGTGGCAGTGTAAGAATATCTACTAACCCATATCATCCTGTAGGTGTCGTAAGAGGCGACTGCGGAAACTAACAACAACCCCATGAGATATATATTATATTAATAATAATAAATGTTTATGTGGTACAGCCACGCTATTTTAGTTGTAGCAATGGGTCGGCTCGATCGGGGTAGGACCACGTTTTCTCCTGTATCGTGGAGGCAGTTTACACGCATAAATTGCACAAGGACAAACATCCAGACCAGAGCAATTATTTGTAAGCTATATAAATACTTGCTCCGTGAGGGATTCGAACCCGCGTCACTCGGCGCCGCAACTCATTGCTAAGCCACTGCGCCACGAAGCTCACAAACAAGCATAAACCACAACAAGTCAATCAGTAATTTTTATAATAATAATTTAAAATTAAAAAATTTGTACAACCGACCTCAATATAAATTATTAAGAATAATACAAAAACTACTGGTCAGACCTTGATTTATATGGGACCAAATGTGAAGCACCAGCTTTCAAATAAAAAAAGAATCATCGAAATCGGTTCACCCAGAAAAAAGTTATGAGGTAACACGCATAAAAACATTTTTTTATAGAATAAGGGTGACAAACGAGCACACAGTCCACCTGATGGTAAGTGGTTGCTGTGGCCCATAGACATCTACATCTATCTTCGTTTGCGAATTTAAATGCAGATGCGTTGTCAGCCGTGAAGACCAAGATAGAATGCCTCTTTTCAGTAAAAGGGTCTCTGGTTCTCTACACTCACCATACGAAACACATCAGCATTAAACTGCTATTTTACGCTGGTATTCTGTGAGAGCGTGGTCCTTCCCGGTCGAGCCGACCCATTCGTGCTAAACTATACTATTAATATAGCAGCAGCACGGCTCTACCACGTAAAAACTGAATACTTCCTCCTGTTTGAAGTCGGTAGAAAAGTATAAAACATCATCTTCTTTTTCTTTTTTCTTTTTTATATTCTTACATTTTTATCCAGTTCTGAACTATGTTCAAAATTTCAAATCTCTAGCTCATCGAGAAGTTAGTTTAAAATCCAATGATATTCTATTCTATGTATTTATGTAACGGAATCTTTTAATGTAATTTTCTTGTAGACGGCTGATGGTCTCAAAAATTTGCACATGTATCAAGGACCGATGAAAATACAATAATTTAATAACTTTATCCTGCTATTCTGGATGAAATAAAGTAATTATGAGGATCATCACAGCTCATGATCAATGCGTGTTTTTTTTAAGTTTTCTTAAATTGTAATACAACTCTGTGTAAAAGTATCGGGAATATGTCAATAAAAGACCCGCGTAAAAGAGGTCGTTCTAATTTTTTACTGCATGTTGGTAGCACTGTACTGATTTAGCGCGCAAAGTTTGAGCGGGATCTGTCATTTAATTTGTTTTAAACTACACTTTTGTTGGTCATAGTTTTGAGTTATCGGCGATTTTACAATGGAAAATATTGTTGAACAAAGAGTGTGCCTTAAATTTTGTGTTTCGAATGATATTTCATGTGGTGAATCACTAAAATGTTGCGAAATACCTACGGCGAATCGTGTATATCGAAAACAAGGGCTTATGAATGGTATAAGGCTTTTAAAGAAGGCCGAGAAGTAGTAGTAGACTTGCCTCGTTCTGGTAGACCTTCAACCGCTACGACCAAAGAAAACATCGACAAAATCAAGAAGCTAGTGCTCGAAAATCGACGTATGAGTCTGAGAGAGTTGGCTAGTGAGGTGAACATATCTTTTAAGTCCGTCCACAACATTCTCATTGACATTTTAGGCATGAAACGCGTCGCCGCTCGACTAGTTCCAAAAGAGCTCAATTTTGTTCAAAGAGCGCAGCGAAAGCATGTCGCTGAAGACATGGTTTCGAGCTTCTACGGATCCGACCTTTATGAAACGTATAATAACTGGCGACGAGACATGGGTTTATGAGTACGACATGCAAACAAGCCAACAGTTCAGAATGGCGTCTCGAAAACGAGCCGAAACCCAAAAACCGCGGCAAAGTCGCTCCAAAATCAAGGTGATGCTGACAGTTTTTTTTGACTACCGTGGTGTGGTTCACCTGAATTCCTTCCAAAGGGAGAAACAGTGAATAAAGAATATTATTTAGGCGTCATGAAGCGTTTGCGTGAGAGTATCCGCCGAAAACGTCCAGATTTGTGGCAACACAACTCATGGATGCTGCACCATGATAATGCACCATCACACACAGCCATTATAGTGAAAGAGTTTTAGCGAAACATTCAACAAAAGTTCTCGACCAAGCACCGTATTCACCTGATATGGCTCCGTCTGACTTTTTATTTCCCAAGTTAAAATTACCACTTGAGGAAAACGTTTTGAGTCGATAGAAGCTATAACAAAAATTCGCTGAATGAGCTAAAGGCCATACCGCAAATAGCCTATGAAAATGTATGGAAGACTGGGTGAAGCGTTGGAGATGTTGTATTGCAAGCGATGGGGCCTACTTTGAAGGCGATAAAATAAATTTAGATGAATAATTTGTATTTTTGTTTTATTGACAAATTCGATATTTAGTACACAGAATGCAATACCTATTATTGTATATAATATCATTGTTAATACCTATTACTAAATTCGACCCGATTTGGTAAAAACGTGGTACAATAAACTGGACTCAGTAATGGCAAATAAAGGAATTTGAATTTGACAATAGCACTGATTTTCAGGCCGGTCCATACCTCCGGCGACTTGAACTAACACGTTCACCGCGGCACTGATTTATCTATACTTTCCATTACTGCGCTTCGGGCCGTTTTGAGCCTAGTCCTAAACCAGACATTATGGCGGCACTGGACTTGTTAAACCTGCCGCCCTTAGGAGACTAAAATCGCTTTTTTGGCGTGAAGTCAAATAAAAACATGGATTTTTGTTATATTTATTATTAACAATGAATTGATACACCCAAATCTGCCGCCGCCTGTGGTTGGGTTAATTAGTTTAGAATCTGTAGGTAAAATAAAATGTGGGATCTTATACGCGCCGTACCGCACTGAATAAGGGCAGTTTTCATATAGTTTAGTTTAGTGATGGGAAATAAAAATATCGGTAAACTTTATTTTGATTGTATTTATTTAAAAAAAATATAAGTAGTACCCACTTTTCAAGTGAGAGTTTGGCTTATAAGAGAAAAAAAGGTATCTTAATGTTTAGACTTAAGTCCTTAATATTAGAAAAGTTAAGACTTGCATATTTCCTGTTAGTACAGTTTATTTTGTCAAACTTATGGGTGTTTTTCATTAAAACAGGTCAAATAATAATATTTTTTGCACCCAGTGCATTCTGTGAGAATTTTCTTCACTTTTTTATCAGCCTGACTACTTGGCAAGAAGGTACGGAGTTTTAATATAACATCCGACACATCGCCTCTTCTTTGAACCCTTTTCGAGTTGACGTGTTTTGTTTGTTGCGGGTTCTGAAAAGATAAAATGAATATGTTGTGTTTGTGTGTGTATTTTGCAAGCGTATATGTTGAAAAGTTCTTTCTGCTCAACCTACTACTAGGAGATAAAAGCGTGTTTATATTGTAACTTTTGTAAGTACAGGGACGATATACAGTACCCACCTTAGTGAAATCATACAGAACCTATGCCCTCATTTACCACCCGTATCACCACATATCACCGATTTAAAAGACGGTGATGAAGAACATCACCGTCTTTTAAATCTAACTTTTTACGGTAACGTTTCGACATGTTGTAGCGTGCGCAGTCTCGAATGCGATGCACAACACTGGCCGCGTCTAGCTAGCGCAGGGTGCGGTACGAGGTACGCGGTATTTCCAACTTTGTTCCGCACTATATGTAAAATTTTATTTATCAGTGCGGCACAAGGTTTAAAAAACCCGGTATTAAAGTAAGTATACCACAGAACTCGGGATCAATAGCACATCTCAGATATATATTTATTTCCTTCCTACACTAAACCAAGTAGAAGTTACGCCTTCCGCACGACAGAGAAGTCTATGTTTTCGTTGCCGCACCACAGGCGAGACATGTACAAGGTGTTTAAGGCCCTGTTTCGCACTGCACGTGCTAATAGACTATATAATATGACGTAATATAAAGTCAGAGACACTCAGAGAATTATGAACACTAATAGCGACGCCTCGATGTCGTCAATAGCACGCATTTTTCCTAGTTCCTGTCACCAGTGATATTGTTGATTGATTTTAAATGCAGTTTTATTACATGCTCGGCGCGAAACACTTACATCACGAGGAAGTCTGCATATCTGAGAAATTAAAATATAGTACGTAAGGGTAATATGGTCACTTTCTTATAACTCAAAAACTATAGCCTTGTTTGCATAGATGGCTCTGTGATACGATAGCTCTTCATCAGTCAATCAAATAATAAAGGGTCAAAAGGGCGCTGCTTTATCGACGCCATTTTAAAAGTCAAAATTATAGTAAATATTTTAGTCGATTTTAGTATTGAGTAGTGTAGTGAATTATGATTAAGTTGATTTTTCGAAGTGTTCCTAATTATTGCCAAAGGGTGTTTGCTATTTTTTTCTTAATATATTAGTTATAGTATACGACTATGTGTTTTTGTCCTTGTCTTCCTCCTAGTTTTGGTTTTATAGGGCGGCAAAGTTTAAGGTGACCATATTACCCTCACGTGCCTTATTTAAAGGACATATTTTATAATTTGAAGCAGATTTATTTCCTTGTTTTGTTTCAAAATGTTGTTGGTAAAGCTAACCTTTAACCGCTAACATTTACCAACCCACCAAGGTTGGTAAATGTTAGCAGTTGATCGTGTAATGGCGGTGTAAGAATATCCACTATCTGTAGAAGCCCTATAGTATTTTTATTCATCCTTTCACCCCAATAAGCCCACCCACACACACACTGAAGCGGCAGACTATTTTTTTATAGAATAAGGTCGAGCCGACCCATTCGTGCTACAACTATAATATAACTGCAGCGTAGCGACCACATATCTAGACGACCTCAGAAATGAAAGGAGACCTGTGACCAACAATGGGACGTATTTAAGCTGTTACTGATTGATCTCAATTACCTAGCGACAGCTCCTGATCCTCCATGCCCTCGCAGTGAAGGAAATCTTGCACACAATCTGCCAGGAAGTTGAAGAGATCTTCTCCGGGCCCGAGGCGAAGAGAGTCACTGTAATTTGGGAATAACTCATGTAATCAGTCATCCATTATATTAAAGATATTAATCAGTTATTAAATAACACTATTACTAACCTATTGACAGCCCAAGTATTAGGTTACATTAGAGTCATCATCACAATCGTCATTATTACATCCCATAACAAATTTACCTCTGACTATATGCCTTTTCCAAAGGCCCCCGTTACCGTTACAGCCTACTAAAGTCCACTGCTGAACATAGGCCTACCCCACAGATTGTCTCATAAGATTTTGCCATAGTTGTTACTCTTGGCAAGCGGGCTGGCAATCGCATTTTTTTTAGTCGTTATAAGGAAGACGCTGCTGCCCATCTTCTGATTTCTTTCTCTCTGTCGCCTCTCACGACACCCAAGGGATGATATGGGGTAGTGGATATTCTTACACCGCCACTACACAAGGCCCCGATCAAACCAAAAATACCCACCTAATGTGATACTGTTTGACTTTCTCCCGAACAAGCTGGCCGCTGGACAGCTCCAGCAGTAGCACGCGGAAGTTGGTGCCGCCCAGGTCCAGTGCCAGGAACACGCCCTCCTCTGTTGGCAATATATAGTTTATTAATTCCAAAAGTGACAATTACATAATATGTACATAAGGTAATATTACCCAGCTGTGGTGAAGTTATAACAATTCATTATATCAAAATTAATATCAAAATATTTATATAAAAATTTGACAGTTATCTTTCGTGATAACTGCAGAACCCACTTTTTCAAGTATTTAATTTTTCAACATGAAATGAGTTGTAACTTATTACCAAATGTAGGACACATTTGGTAAAGAAAATTTAATGTATTTTATTTTGTTGGCATTCAAAAGCAAGTTATTTATTGTAAACTAGTGTGATACTTCACATTCAAAAGAGTTTTCACCTCTATCAATTTTAAACACTAGAAAGGTACCAATATTGATCCTTGCGGCACACCCATAAATGAGGGTGATGCCGAAGCCTCAGTTTCATTTATAACTACTTTTTGCAATCAGTCGGCCAGGTATGATTTTGAGACTTTGATGTACTCGTAGTGTAGCTAGATTTGGATGAATATTAATCGCAAAAAAAAAAACGGATGTATATCCCATAAGAATGGGTTTTGATATAATCATTAAGGTCGATAGGCAGGTTAGAGACCGCGATAGTATTTTACTTAGGTTACGAGTATGCTGTTGCCCCAAATTTGGTATTTAGTTTTAGAATTTATACAGTCATACCATCATTAACACAAATCCAAACCAAAATCAATATGAGGAAAAAATTAATGGGAGAGAGAAAATGGTAAGACTAGGTAACTCTTAAAATAAATATGGTATAGGAAAAGATTGCAGTAAAGAATTATAGAAATAAATCCGAAGAGCTGGGGAACCGAGGTCACTGATGATATGACTAGTTGAGTAAGTGTAGAAAGAAAAACATTAATGAGTTGTTATTGCAATATCAATTAAAAATAAGTAAATATATAAAGGTTATCAGTTTACTAATATTATTCAACATATCCCTTATTACAACATTCACAGTTTTTCCATTTGTTTTTCGAGCACCAGTTTATTTATCAATTACCAGGTCGTAAGTTGATATCAATCGTTGAGGCGCCGATGAGTTTGAATTGGCACTGTCTTCTCGTGCCGCAAATAGCTCTCCGCTGATGAAGTCATTGAGACTTTGAAGAGACATTTGTTCTCTTTATTGCTTTTCAATTGAACTGCTTGTCGATGAAGAATGGTCTCTTAGTGCATCCATAAAATTATTTATTACATGTCTACACAGTTTTGACTTTTGACACGGCATACTGATACGTCGATATGCTGCATTAGATGGTTACATTTGATATTATGCCTGAAAATCGTTCCTGTTGGTAGTGTTTTTGCTAGTGGACCAATTAACGTCACAAACGGTTTTATTGTTTCTGTAAGCATCGTGTAAACTACCATATGCCAATACAAAAACAAAATACCAAATACAAAATACCAATGACGCTGTTCTCTTCTTCTAATTCATTTTTGTTTTATACAAGTAAGCGTCACAAACGAGGACACAGGTCATCTGATGGTAATTAGATATTATGGCGGAGTGGCCCAATTAAGAATTAATTTAATAAGATGGAATGCGTCATTATGTGCAAGAAATTTCTTCGGGTCTTTACTCTCACCAAACATTAGCAGCAAGCAGCAGTAAAAGATACAGAAAAAAAACCCAAACTACGTTAGATTTGCAGTTTTTCTACAAGCCAAATTTCATTTTAAACAAATACTAACACTCCTTTTTTTCAATGAATAATGTCAATTTATAGGTTATTCATTTTGGAATCGATTCTACCCGATCGTTTTTTTTTAATTAGATTTTTTTTTTTTTAAATCGGTTTCTCAAGTGATTTTCGATCCGCGCGTCGCTTGCTAGTGTCCCGCGGGACCTTGCCGAGGTGAGACCTGTGCCAAATTTTTGCACAGCGAAATTGTTTTGCGAATTTGCGAATTTGCGAAATTAATATGGTAAGTTATCTATACTTATTTTTCGGCGCCGCGCCGGCGTTGTCCGCACGTAAGTGCCTATTGCGCTTGGAACACCTGGCCACGTGTTTTAAAATTGCAAGTAACGATTACATTAGTGCGACCCTAGTGGGGATCGATCTCGGTTTACTTATAGAGTAGAATAGAATCATTTTTATTCAATATAGATTACAAGAATACTGTTTTGAAAGTCATTTAAACTTTACCACAGGTTCGGAAAAATAGAAGAACCAGAAAGAAACCCAGCGGATTTTTTTTTATTTACAATATGATATTTTATACAATTAAATATGAAAACATTTAGATATAGCATGGTAGCGATCATCTCATTTCCAGACATTGTTATCAAACATGGACTCTTTAGTAGTATAATAACTATCTTTAGTTAGTTTAGTTTTCATAATTGATAATAACTCTTTTTGCTAAATAAATTTTTTAAACCTTTCCATAGAGACATGCATATTTTCTGTGGCTATACATTGTCCCATGAAGGAATTACTGAGTCTTTGGAGTCGAGTATGTTGTGAATGACAATACTATGAAAGAAAATTTATATGACAATCCTAAATCTTACTTTGCAAGACATATTCCCTCAGTACGTCTACTTAATGAGTAAGTACTCAATAATACTCATGATCATTTTGATAATAAAGATTGGTTCAATTCGACGCGATCTAGTTTTCAGCAAGTGATATCCGGCCAGTTGTGTTAGGTTATTGTTCCCCCCACGTCATGTTTCAATCAAGGCATTCTATTTGTGGATGAAACAATTTCTGTCACTAATTTTGCCAATAATGCAAATAGATAGTCCTTGTAAGGATTCTTTAAGAAAACAAATATTGGTCATGCAACAAGAACATACAAGATTTTATAAATACAAGAAACTAGAGATACGAAATATCTTTTTTTGTAATAGAATAAAGGTGACAAACGAGCACACAGTGCATCTAATAATAACTCAAATTCAAAATTTTAAAAACCCCCGAAAAAACCAGCTGATAGCCTTGAAACTGCTGAACCGTTTTTGATAAAACATGTCTCAGAACAACCGCTAGAAAAACTGCTACCAAAATCGGTTCACCCGTTTAAGAGCTACGGTGTCACAGACAGACAGACACACATAGCGGTCAAACTTATAACACCCCTCTTTTTGGGTCTGGGGTTAACAAATGGATGCTGTGACACATAAACATCTACGTCTATCCTCGATTTGGAATCAAAATGTTGATGCGTTCACCCCTGAGGACTAAATGGAATGCCTTGTTTCTAGTAAAAAGGATCTAGTTCTCTACTGTGATTTGGCCAATATTTTTTTATTTTATTTACATTCAAGTTTCTCAAGTATTTTATATATGTAATTATTTGCCACTTTAGTTAAAGTAGTTTGCACAAAATAATATCAGCTCTCGAGACATCGCGTATTTGCAAAATTGAGTAGCAGTGCGGGCACACGCCGTCGCGTCGTGTAATTGACATAACCACATTATGAGTTTTGGTGAAAGAGTTTCTTATCTATACATATAATAAAACTGTAGAAAAATCGTGTTTGTAATTCTAATATATTCTTGAAAAAACAAGTCCAGGGGTCTAACTAAAATTTATTACATTATAAATTTTATACTAAAATTTGGGTTCTGAAGCCAAATTAGTGGTTTTTAGAATTTTTGTCTGTCTATCTGTCTGTCTTTCTGTCTGTCTGTCTGTCTGTCTGTCTGTGTATTCCGGATTCACGCAAAAACTGCTGCACCGATTTACATGAAATTTTGTATGTAGGTAGTTAGTAACCCGGGGCTACTTATAGGTCACTTTTTATCCGATTACGGAACTTCAAAAAAATAAGGTTAAGTATTTTCCTTCCTTTAGATGTTAATTTTCTATTATATCTTAGTTATAGGCGGTATGACTGGTTTTTTTCAAATAAATACCATATTTATAAATAAAGAATAAAATATAGTTATAGCCTCGGTAAAATAATTTGAAACCACACTGATTTATTATCAAAACAGCGCCATCTGTCATCAAATGGAAAAAGTAGTATATTTTGCTTTCAGTTACATAGTTATAAAGTAAATAATATAAATAACTTACAAAAATTTAAATAATTAGATTTTTAAAATTATTTAAAAATTCTAACGTTTAGTTTTTTAGTATTTTTGTTATTTTATTTTAAAAGTGTAATAATTTCAATAGATAAAAATGACGTATATCAAAAATATGAAAATTGATAAGGTTTTTCTTAGAGTATTTATAATAGCTTGCTTATTCAACACTAAGAGATTTTTATATTGTTCGCTTCTATCGCTGATATTACTAGATATTATAGTTTTGGCTTTCATTATTTCATCTAATAATAGCGCCATCTACTTACTTCTAAATAAACTAAAATGGTTAGTCATGATAAAATTAAATAATAGAATGCTACTGAATATACGATGTAAATAATTGAAAATTCGTTCGTGGCATCGTTGGATGTGTAATTACTAGGTAGATGTGGTCAACAATCATGCATAAGCTTAGTTTTAGTTTTTATGAATTGTATTTAAACAAATACCAAGGCCGTGTAGTTCGCTATTAGATTTCATCGTGGCACGGGAGCAAAACGTGTACGATTCCCTCGAGGATGAATCTGTTGATTGATGTAACATGTATGTAAGCTGCCACTTTTTTACTTTTCATGGGGCAATATATGCAGTTTATATTTCATTTATATTTTCGGGTATGTTCTTTTTTGTTTTTACTCTACCGTAAATATTAAGGGTTGCAAAGATGAGTAGAACTCATTATCGTTAGCCTATCAAAAGTCCACTAAAATTAACATAGGCCTCCCCCATAAATTGTCAAGTGGCTGGATATTTGCTTTAGTTGCCACGCTTGGTAGGCGGGTTGGTCACCGCAGCTATTATTATTTTGATCTGTTGTCAGGAAGATATTATGCTGCCCATCTCCTGTTTGTTTTCCTATGTCGTCTCTTACGATGAGACGGTATGAGGTGGCAGATTCTCTTTCACCGCCACAACAAGGCGAACATTTTTCTACTCCCGTTCATGAGTTTAGTGCTTCCCACGTTCACTGTGAATAAAATTTATAAGGAATAAAACAAATTTTAAGGATTTTTTTTTTTGCGTTTAATTTTAACTTTTTAATTTCCGATGTTTTGGGCACTTTACAACACCCATAGTAACGGGAGGACTGAGGTGTTTGACCACCTGATGTCATAGTAAGAATATAATAGAATAGAATAGAATAGATGCAGTAGTATTAAAGTTGGTAAAAATTTCTGCAGTAGTATGCTTGGGTTTGAATTTAGTTTTATTATGGGGTCCTTAGCGATGGTAGCATTCAGCCATCTTCCCTACTTAAATTAGGATGTTTTTGTATTTCAATAGCCTCGCGAATCATCATTGGTAGGAATCGGTGTTCTATTGCAAATTTTCTGATAGACAAAAAATTGCAAAGATTTGTTGTCTATCAGATCCGATATAATGGTTGCGACGATACTAAACATATCACTGACATATGACATGACATACTTTAGACTTCCCGGAGCGTCGGTGCTTCACATTAACGATATGTTTCTTCACGCGGGTTTTTATGAAACTTTCATCCAAAGATGCGTAAAAACCCCCTCGTAAAAAAAGTTAAAATTAAACGTGATAAAATCCGTGAAATTCGTTTTATTCCATGTGTAGTATGTACATTATTATTGAACTGCATTTATGAAATTTTGAAGTCTACTCGAACGTAAAAAAATATCCACATCTATTTTATGGTACTAATCTATATTACGACCTTTGTACTCTACTACGTACTGCGTACGTACGTACTACGTACGAGCGTGTATGCGTAGATATATGGATGTAAAGGAGGCGAGAGAGGTGTGCCAGGATCGTGCCAAATGGAAGTCCGTAGTCTCTGCCCACCCCTCTGGGTGACAGGCGTGAGTTTTTATGTTTATGTTAATCTATATTAAATAGGACCAATGATATGAATAAAATATTTCAAATAAACATTATACCGTAAATTGATAGAAGACCATGAAATTCATCATAATTTTGTTAAAACAAAATTGACTTTAATTATGAATAAATGTAAAAAGTAAAATGTAAATAATAATAATACATTTTGATTCCAAGACAATTTACCTTTCTTGTGGATACATCGGAAGACACGCCCGATATAAAAAATATTAGGTGTTTCCAAACATATACATATATGCACGTGTTCCTGTAGCTATTATATCTGTGCCAAATACAAATCACCTACGTCTAATGGGTTTTTGGCGGGAACTTGATCGGCGGCGGTTTGCTGCTCCTGTATTATTGTTTGAATAATGGTTTGAAGTGGATTTTGATATGTAAAAGTGGTGCGATTTTGTGTATTAAGTGTCTGCGCATGTGAACTATTAGTGGAAATGGTGATACAAGTGCTCTGATGGTGATGTGATTCTCAAGATAAGGTGTCTATCTGCTTAGGCGCCTTGAGATACCATCGCCAACTGTCAGCTGTTTGCTGACTCAAGTTTCCGTCAAAATCTCCCAAGGGCAGCACAATGTGACGCATCAACATATTGTGAAGCAGTGTACTATGAAGGATAAATAAACATTTGCGGAAATTATAATAAACCGAATAAAAATACCTAAGACTTGGCCTAAAGGTCTAGATACCAGGCCATAAACTCCAAAAAAAAACCTACGTCTAATAGTTTTTTAGAATTAAAAAAAAATCTTTGACAGACATAGAGACATAGACACCGAGGTGACTCTAAAAGTAATCGAAGTTTGCTAAATTTGGCACGGAATAGCATTTAATGATGTTTCTAAATTCAAGTTCACGCGAACGAAGCCGCGGGTAAAATGTTAGTCTAATATAAATGTAGACACATCACCATTATTAACATTTACTACAACAAAACACAAGTTCCATAATTGCCTTTATTCTCATATTTATATGTATAAAACTGTATCAAATCTAATATCATCATAATATCTAATCACTTCATAGATCACTTCATAGGGGGAATATTTTCCATGGTATCCACGCTTGACAGGCGAGTTGGCAAGCGCAGATATATTATCTAGTATTTAAAAATTCTATAAAGCTTATATGCGCGTTAATAAACTAAAATTTAAAGAAACTTCATTGTAGAATCGACTACCACTAGCGATTTTACGGACCGATGCGACTTAGGGACTTTCAAGAAAAGAGCCTAGTCTTTTTTCCGGCAACGAATCTGCAATTCCCTGGTGTTGCAGTTGTTCATGGGCATCTGTAGTCACTTACCATCAGGTGAGCCACATGCTTGTTTGCCCCCTATGATATAAAAAAAGAAGTAACTAAGTAAAACTAAGGTATGTTTTCGCTTCACCCCACGCATATGCCCTAGGTTTGTGTTTATACGTCAATTTACAATCAATAAAACCAAGTAGTAGCGGTGTAAGATATCCACTACCCCATATCGTCCCTTGGGTGTGGGTGTGTGGGTGAGTGATTGCAGAAAGTCGAATCCAATGATTTCATTGAATTCAAGTAATAACTTTATTTAAATTAGGTAGTACATTTGACCCCGCCAATTTTAAACCTATTTCTGTACTGCCAACTCTTAGTAAAATTTTTGAAAAAAATACTCATAAAAATCAATTCAGTTTCACAATGGGTCACTGGACAACTGATTCTGGTGTGGAGCTCATTAAACATATCTCCAGTGCATTCACAGGATGCTTTAGGTATATTCTGTGACCTATCCAAAGCCTAAGATTGTATTCACCATGAGACATTAATTAGGAAATTACAACACTATGGTGTAAGAAGTGATGCTCTTAAATTTGTTATTTCATATTTAAGTAACAGTGTGCAATTTGTGCAAATAGTACAAATGGGCGTGCCTGAGGGCTCAATTCTCGGCCTCTTTCTGTTTCTTGTCTATATAAATGACTTGCCTTAGATAGTAGGGGATAACCAAGATATAATATTATTTGCTGATGATACTTCATTAATTTTAAACTCAAACGAAAATTACTGAAACATTTTGAAGTAAATAATGCCATATCTTAATTAGTAAATTAGTTTAATGTTAATTAATATATATTTTTTATAGAATAAGGGTGACAAACGAGCACACAGTCCACCTGATGGTAAGTGGTTGCTGTGGCCCATAGACACCTACATCTATCTTCGTTTGCGAATTTAAATGCAGATGCGTTGTCAGCCGTGAGGACTAAGATAGAATGCCTCTCTTCCAGTAAAAAGGGTATTTTACTGGAACGGAGGCATTATTCTTCAATTTGCATTTAAATGGCACTAAAACTAAATGTATGACAATCAAAACTCCAAATGTCAAACATCAAAATACTAATGTAATTTTAAATGGAGAGGGAGTTAAGTCTTGTCGATACCACCATTTTTTTTTGGAACTACATTAGACACGAAGCTTCAATGGAGCCCTTACATATCAAAACTAGCAAGCAGACTTAGTTCTGCAGCATATGCTGCAAAAAATTAGAAACCTTACTAAGGTGATGTTGTGTGTTGGCAGAGTCTTGCTTGAGTCTCTTTAGTTGTTGGCAGTAGTAATCCGAATCGATGGTTTTGCCAGGCAGTATAAGCTCATAATAAACGATGCCCTTCCAATCCCACCATACACACAGCATCACCTTATTGCGTGTTAATCCGGGTTTTGCTACAGTCTGTGGAGCTTGATTTCCCTTTGACCATGATCTTTTTCGCACGTTCTTGTCGAATCCACTTTTCATCACTAGTGATCAATCTTTTCAAAAATGGTTCGGTTCATTACGTTTCAATAGAGAATCCCAAATGACTACACGATTCATTAGGTTTCTTTCAGAGAGCTCGTGTGGTACCCGAATATCGAGCTTTTTTTGTATAACCAGACTATTTCAAATGAGTCAAAACTGTTTTGTGGTCAATTCTCAATTCCTCGGCTATGTCGTAACTACTAATATGCCGATCTTGCTCCACTTTTTCAAAAATGGCATCGACTTTAGTCGTATGAGGGTGACCAGAGCGAGCTGCATCTTAAAATTCCCGGACTGAAAACGCTTGAACCAACTTTGTGCTACTCTTACTGACACTGCATTAGGTCCATAAATGTCACAAATATTTTCGCGGCTTGAGTCGCGTTTCTCCCTTTTTTGTAATAAAACTTCAGAATGTATCGAATTTCTTCGGTAGATTCACTCATTTTGGCGGACAGAAAAACAATTGAAAAATATCGGGAAAGTGTTTTTTACTTTTTTTCTTTTTTCTTTTTCTTAATGTCCTATATGTATTGATATTATAACCAGCCAGATACAAACAGTACAACCAAAGAGATTTTTCTTCAATTTTATACAAACAAAATACGAAGAAACTTTTTCCCCGATCTATTATATGTAATGAAACAAGTTACCTGTGCCATCAGGCAATTCGGGCACGTATGTGTTTTCCATCTGTAAGCTGGATGGCAGCTGGCGGAGTCCACGCTCCAGCTCGCGGGAGAACGTCTCGCCGACTCGCGATAGCGTCGCGCCGCACATCACCAGCCCCGACAGCCGCGACTGTACCTGCACGCGATAAAGAATTTTATAAACGGGTTACCCAGACGAACTTCTAAGTTTAAACGGTCTTAGCCTTGGTAGAGCCACGCTGCAGCAATATTATGGTTGTAGCATGAATGGGTCGGCTCGACCGGAGTAGGATCACGATTTCACAGAATAGCAGCGTAAAACAGCAGCTAAATGCTGTTGTGTTTCGTATGGTGAGTGTAGAGAACCGGAGACCCTTTTTGCTGGAACAAGGCATTCCATCTCAGTCCTCATGTGTAACAACCCATCTGCATTCTGTTTATTAGTTGGGGATAAATTAATGTAGATGTCTATACGCCACAGCATCCACTTACCATCAGATGGACTGTGTGCTCGTTTGTCACCATTATTCTATAAAAAAATATATCACACCATTATAGTGTCTTATACAAGATCTAAACCAAACAGTTAAATATAAGTGTTGCCACGCAATCCGACACGACCGTAAAGAGATCAATCGAAAGTCCTACGGCTTTTCGTGCGCGACGCTTACGTGATAATAATTCCAACCGTGGATTTATTTTAATTTAAGAGATCTTATCCACACATATAAATATTTGTGCGCGTCCAGCCCGGCTAGCATGGGCTGGGGACAAAAAATTTATCCCCCGATTATATCCACTGACAAGAGATAAAATGATCGTGTCCTTATGCCAAAGCACGGCAACGGGGAGAAGTATATCCCCGTTTGACATAACGAGTAGACATATATCCCCCATCCGTAGCATGGAGCCAAATGAAAGATAAAAAATTATACTTTTTTGACATTTGAAAGGGACAATTTTATCCTAGTTCATTGGACGTGGGTTTAAGTTTATTTCATACAAAAATCTATCTAAGTCTAAGTCTATCTCCCATTTTATCTACTATTGATATTATATCCACCGGTGTGCCCATGCTCTAAGGGTGGATAAAACTAAGCGAGGGGATAAATATTTTCTCCTTTCCCCGGGGATAAAATTGTCTCCTGCCCATGCTAGCCCTGCAGCAGTAAACTTCAACAAGCTAATAAAAAAAGAAAGAAGAAAAATTTATGCTTGAGTGCGAGTAAAGATGTTCTGCATGCTTTCGGCGTCATTAGAAATGTAAGTAGTCTTCCTCTGTTGGTCTGAACGCCTACGCGTTGATCGTCCTTCCACCGCTGGTGATAACCGCGTGAGCTGGAAGGGGCGTCACTCAAAATAGCACACCGACAAAAAAGAACACTTCCTACGTTTTTAACCCCCGACGCAAACAAATGGGTGTTATATGTTTACCGTGTGTATCTGTGTATCTGTGTGTCTGTCTGTGACATCGTAGCTCCCGTCCGTATGAATCCGTATAAACCGATTTAGATTTAGTTCTTTTCTGTTTGAAAGGTGACTTGATCAAGAGTTTTCTTAGCTTCTTCTTGAATCATGAAAATCTTTCAGCCGTTTGAAGATCATCAGCACTTTTTGTTTCGAGAGGTTTTTAAATTTTAAATTTAAGTTATTCGCTTTACTTGCATCACTATCCCAATTTTTATATTTTTATATGTTCATTGGAATCAAAATAAAAATATACTTCAGTCTAGTCTTGTATCTATTAAAAACATGGATGTAAAATTAACTTTTATAATCACGTGTCGGAGTTTTTATCATAAACAGAAACGCTACGTTGAAGCACACAATCTATTTTGAAAGATGATCGTAGAGCGATTGAATCCATCGCACATCGATCATCTTCGCTAGCTATCCTCTGTGTTCGAGCAATTTAATTGAAGAAAGTTTTAATTACATTTTCACTATCCCTCATTATTGATAACTATTAATTAATGATTGGATGGATTATTAAGAAGTATATAAAGTAATTTCTAAAATCGTAAAAAATCACAATTGACATTAAAAAAGAAAATATATAAATATTATTTATACGCATCAGAGGCCGCTGAACTAAGTGACTGACGCAATTATGAGTTTTTTTTATAGAATAAGGTTGACAAACGAGCACACAGTCCACCCGATGGTAATTGGATACTGTGGCCCATAGATGTCTATATCTATCCTCAATTAAAAATCGAAATGCAGATGCGTTGTCACCCCTGAGGCCTAAGACGGAATGCCTCGCTTCCAGTAAGAAGGGTCTCCGGTTTCCTACACTCACCATACGAAACACAACAGCATTAAGCTGCTATTTTATGCTGGTATTCTATGAGAGCGTAGAACCAGGCTCTCACCCCGGTCGCGCCGTAATATGGCTGCAGCTTGGCTCTACCACGTAAAAAGTCTCTGAGAGTCAGAGTCTCTGAGAGATGACTACAAATTCGGTGACGTGCGGGGAAGTTGATATGAGGTGGTTCTTTTCTGGAAATAGGACTGTATGATAATTTAAGTTTTTAGTTTTAGTTTTTTTTTTAAATTATGGCAATAAAATAAATGATTATCTTCTTTTTTGAAGGTGATCTATCATACAGAGAATCCTGGTGTAGACACCAGTCTCTCACAAATTGATTGTAGCATATCCTAAATCACAATCTACCTAGCTTAGGGGCTAGTAGAGCCTAGGTTTTCTGTATGTAACCTTCTTTTGTGTGACATTATAAGTACATTATATTAGCTTCATTTAATTATTATGCTGATGTTACTTGTACCTACCCATGTTTTCGAACAATAAATTATTTATTTATTTAATACTAGCGGTCCGCCCCGGCTTCGTCTGGCAAGGATCTATGAATGTGGCGTTATTTAGATTTAAGATAATTAAAGATTGTCTGTTTTATAAATTTTTCCTTTAATCGAAAAAACTTCTTGTCGTTCAGATCAAATATGGCCTAGATTCCTCCTGGCGTTGCTCTCTATCTGTTCGTATGTTTCATCGCAATCAGTTCAGCCAGGATTAGCCTGGACAGACAAACAGAAAGACAGACAGAAAGACAATTTTTTTAATGGTTAATAACATGCAAATAACCCCCTGAGCTTAAAAGAAGCCAGTTAGTAATTTAATATTACAAACAAATACTTCACATTGTTAAAAGTTAAAGTTACAGCCTATATATGTGCCACTGCTGGGCACAGGCCTCCTCTCACTTCTGAGAGGGTTTTAGGGCAAGGTAATGTCCGCCGCGCTGCCCCAATGCGTGTTGGCGAACTTCAAATGTATTCAAAATATTTTTTTTTCTTATTTCTCAGACATGCAGGTTTTCTCACGATGTTTTCCTTCAACGCCGAGTACGTGGTAAGTCAGCATTTAAAATTGCGATTAACAATTAGATAGACATTTCTAGCGAGTGCTTAACCCCTGAGCCACCACGGCCTATGTATAGATGTATATATATACCTTTACCGTTACAGCCTAATACAGTCCACTGCTTAGGCCTACCCCATAGATTGCCTCATAGGGATATTTTCCATAGTTGCCACGCTTCTTCAGCGGGTTGGCAACCGTAGATTTTTATTTTTAGTTGTTATTAGGAAGACACTGCCGCCTAAATCCTGATTTGTTTCCCTCATATGTATACAATATATTATGCTGAATGTTATTTTATTTCTACTTCTGAATTTGTATAAGAATAGAATAAATTACGATTACGATAAACGAGTTTATTATTATTATCTCCTTTTCGGGTTTCTAACAGCGACATCGCTTACTTGATACCGTCCTTTTTCCATGACTTAACATTGAAAAAATCAAATTGATTCTGAAAGCAAGGTTCGAGTGAAATCTGTTGTAGCTATCATTGAGAAAGAAGTCGAAGGTGAGTTGATATTTTAATAGCTCGTGTCAAGGGTCGGCGTGGGATGCTGCAGGACGATAACGAGATCGCAATGCTTGCATCTCAGCTTTATTTTCTTGTAGATTAAGGGTGTCAAACGGGCACATATTCCATCTGATGGTAAGTGGATGGTATGGCACATACAACCCTACATCTAACAAGAGAGAATCAAAGCAATAGAGAAGTTGCATAAATTTATATATAAATGAAAGAATAATTCATTTAAAGTATATTTATATTATTATTTTTATTAACAATTCCATTTTTTTTTAGTAATTATTTATTATAATAAATAATAAAATTTTTGCAAGAAAAAAACGACATATATATATATATAAACGAAAATTGTCATTGCACAATAGAGATTATAAAACATATATATTATAATCTCTATTGTGCAATGACAATTTTTTAATTTTGACTACGTAAACATGAGTGTTTTATCATTTCAACATGCGGTGGCGTTCCTAAAGCGATATAATGACGTCACTGGCGTTTGAATTTACATTTTAGAAAAACCATTTTTTATTGTAAATTTTTTTTTCTTAATAATTTTTAGTAAACTTTCAAAAAAATAAAAACATGCAACTTCTCTGGTCTCCGGTTCTCTACACTCACCATATGATACACGGCAGCATATTTCTGCTGTTTCACACTAGTATTATGTAAGAGCGTGGTATAAGCCCGGTTAAGCCGACCCATTCAAGTTGCAGCTCTATAGTGAGTATAGAGAACCGGAGACCCTTTTTACTGGAAACGAGGCATCCTATCTTAATCCTCAGGGATGGCTACGGATCTGCATTCTTAATCGTAGACAGATGTAGATATTTGGGCCACAAGATCCACTTAACCATCATAGATAGACTGTGTGCTCATTTATCACTCTTCATCATCATCATCATCATTACAGCCCTTCACAAGTCCACTGCTGAACATTGGCATCCCCCAAGGAATGCCACAAAGCACGGTCCTGAGCCACCTGCATCCATCGACTTCCTGCATGTCTTACCAGGTCGTCACTCCATCTAGTGGGGGGTCGCCCTACACTTCGCCTACTGGTACGAGGCTGCCACACGAGAACCTTTTTTGCCCATCGGTCTTCGAGCCATATGGCCGGTCCATTGCCACTTCAGCTTACTAATCCGTTGGGCTATGTCGGTTACTCTGGTTCTACTGCAGATATTCTCATTTCTAAGTTTATCACGCAGAGAAACTCCGAGCATAGCCCTCTCCATAACTCGCTGAGCGACCTTGAGCGTCCTCATACGGCCAGCAGTGAAGTATCACTCTTATTCTATGTAAAATAAATTATAGTTTAAAAAACTTAGAGAAACACGCTAAAGATAAAATTATTTTATTTTATCCTGGTGATCCTGATCAGAATAATAGGATAAAGTTATTAAATTATTGTATTTTTATCGGTCTTTGATACGAGTGCAAATTTTCAAGTCAATCGACCGTCTACAAGTTGGTAACAATTACATTAAAATATTCCGTTACATAGATAGATAGATAGATACACGCGAAGCTAATAAAAGCGTTTTAAAACGTGTGGTTTGCCGTAGCGGGAAAACGGACCACACTCAGCTTATATTGTTACCACAAGTACAGCACTGGTTTTCAGTGAGCGAACATCGAGAAACGGACGTTCACGTGTAATAATATATCTATCTATGCACTAACCTTACACATAATGAAGAATAGAATTGATTCTTATATGTACACGAATACTAGATATTGAATAAAACTAATTTTACGGGTTTTATCACGTTTGATTTAACTTATTTTTACTTATTTTAATTTCCGACCAGTTTTAAAGCCAGTCCTCAGCCCATGATCACTTGGATACTGAGGTGTTTCACGTCCAGATGTCATGTCAAAGACCTCAATGACCATGAGTGCTGCAAAACACTCGAAATTACGAGAGTTAAAATAAATAAAAATAAGTTAAATTAAACGCGATAAAATTTGTTTTATTCAATACACGAGTTGAGTAACCAGTTAATAATTTGCCATGTAGAAGCGGTGTAAGAATATCTACTAAACCGTATTATCCCATGATTGTCGTAAATGCCCACAAAGGGAAAACCCAGGTGGGATGGGCAGCAGCGTCTTCCTAATTACAATTTAAAAAACTGCGGTTGTCAACTCGCCTGCCGAGCGTGGCAGCTATGGAATATCCATGCTACGAGGCAATCTATGGGAGATGCCTATGGAGTTTTGATAGGCTGTAAAGTAAAAAATAACGGAGTTAAGTTTATCCCAATATTTTGACAAGTTTGTTTCTTCTTTATACTTAAATTGAAAATTTTAAAATCCACCGAAACAAAAAGAGCTAATGATATTCAAACGGCTGAAAAGATTTTATTTTTAATCATAGCTAAGAACACTCTCAATCAAGTCACATTTCAAACAAAAAAAAAACAATTTTTTGTTTGAAATCCATGTTCATCCGTTTGAGCTATGATGGCAGATAGGCACACAGATACACAGACACACAGATACACACGTTAAACATATAACACCCCTCTATTTGCGTCGGGGTTTAAAATCAATGAAACCAGGGGAAAAGTAATAGAGTGAACGATTCACATTTTTCTACCGACTTCAAAAAGGAGGACGTACTCAATTCGACTGTATGTTCTTTTTTTATGTGTGTTACCTCATAACTTTGTGGCCGGTGGTAGGAAAAGGGGAGATCTCCCGCCGGGCAAGGTGTGCTGCCCGGGGAGCGGCCAACGCTCCGAGTGGTAGTTCGGAGCTATTCTATATATACTGTTTTTAATTCGGAACTTTGATAGCGCGATTTAGGCTTCGATGTATTTCGCTTGTGGCGCGACGACAGCGCCGCCACACCTTTTTTCTACTTGAATCGATTTCGATTATTCTTATTTTATTTGAAAGCTGGTGCTTCTCATGTGGTCCCATATAAATTTGATCAAGGTCTGACCAAAAGTTTTTGAGTTATCCTTAATAATATATATTGAAGTCGGTTATACAAAATTTTTAACAATAAATTATTTAAAAAAAGGATACTAGTAACGCCTTTAAACCCTACTAATACTCCCGATATACACTCCCAGCCAACTAAAAATGCTTGTGTTAGTAGTGATTCACGACAGTAGTCGAATGGCGGATTCGAACCCACGACTTTCTGAGTTTGCTTTCCGCACCCTACCTTATAAGGGCTTATTGTATTTATACCCTATATTATATATATTAAGCTACTGTCGCTTCATTGGGATATTTTTTGTAGAATAAGAGTGACAAACGAGCACACAGTCCACCTAATGGTAAGTGGAAACTGTGGCCCATAGACATCTACATCAATCCTCGATAAAAAATCGGTTCTTAGTCCTCAGGCCGCATAGGCAATCTTAGTGATTCTGAAATACAAGACGCGGCACGTAAGTCTAGCGCTGAACGATACGTGGAGGGGACGCGCACGAATTGAATTGCACGAATGCGACTGGAGAGCCAATCAGCGCGTGCGAACGATACGCACGAGCCTATCAGCGCGACTTATGCGCAATAAGCCAATCAGCGCGACTTATGCGCAATAACGGTCACCGCTAGACGTTCGTGTCGCTCCTTATAATAATGAATAATAATAAAGCGACGGTAGCCCAATGAAGCGACGATTTCCTCAATAGCGTAAAATAGCAGCCTAATGCCGCTGTTTCGTATGGTGAGTGTAGGGAACCGGAGCCCTTTTTTACTGGATACGAGGCATTCCATCTTAATTCTCAGGGGTAACAACGCATCTGCATATTGATTCTAATCGAGAATAAATGTAGATGTCTATGAATCCACTTACCATCAGGTGTACTGTGTGCTTGTTTGCACCTATATAAGAATCAGAGATATCTGTCGCCAGGTACTGCAGTCGTCAATTCGCGTGCCAAATGCAGGCAAACAATAAAAATAAATTTAGAATTTAGAATATTTTTCTTGTTCGTGTATATCTATATCGCTGTGTGTTTTACCACAATAAATTAATAAAGTAATTACTACTGATGGAGTATAAGTACAGCAAATATATATTTTTACAATCGTTATCTTTATGAGACTGTATAACGCGGGCTGCCGACAATTTAACAATTAAATAGTTAAATTGTCAGTATTACATACAAAATATTTATAAATGATTCAATGCCACATCAAGTTGTAAATAACACAGATAATGTTTATCACTAAAGTAAAACTACACTACAAAACACTGTAGCTGAATGTTCGTTTACGTCTTTGCCTATTAAAATTAAATTTACAGTGGTTTAAACACACGAATTTGTGTTATATATTCCGCCGTTATTTAAGCATGTTTTATGTACTGTCTTTTAATATTATAACAGCTGTTCCCCGCGACTTAGTCCGCGTGGAATTTATTACGATTGCAATTCATGGGGTTGGCAACCTCAGTTTATTTTTTATTTTTACTCGTTATTAGGAAGACGCTGCTGCCCATCTTCTTATTTGTTTCTCTCTGTCGCCTCTTACGACACTCCCGCAATGATATGGAATAGTGGATAGTCTTACACCGTCACTAAACGGTACCAGGCGAAATGGGGTTTTCTAATTGGGAATTCTCTAATGCTGCAACCACACGGCAACCAATATAGAATATAGGCGAAAATTTTATAGGCAATTTCGTGAGCAGTTGCTGCTATTTAACCTCTGCTAAAGAGAGGCTGCGTTGCTGATATCGAGACGTAATGGGATTGCCTGTGAGTGCAAGTGATGAAGACGCGTTGTGTGCTTGATCTATATTGATAATTGATGAGCTTTCTATGCTTACTACTTTAGTGCTACTAGCCGTAGTAGTCCAGTCCAGTATTCATAAAATAGTCAGCACTTAACCACCACCTAAATATAATATCTCTCTATATAATCTAATAAATCTGTTAAATGGAAATGAGGCATTCCATGTTAGTGCTCACAGGTGACAACGCATCTGCATTTTGATTCGTAATCGAGAATAGATGTAGATGTCTATGGACTACAGCAACCACTTACCATCAGGTGGACTGTGTACTCGTTTGTCATTACCTTATCCTATACAAAAAATCACCACCGTTTTCTATTATAGTAGTCTCTTCTCAACAACTTTCACAGTATGTCGATACACATCGGGAGGTGGAGTTCGAATGAGTAAGGGTGACAAAAGAGCACACAATTCACCTGATGATAAATGAATGCTGTGGCCTATAGACACCTATTACCCTCGATTAAGCATCAAAATGCAGGTGCGTGGTCACTCTTCAGGACTAAGATGCAATGCCTCGATACCAGTCTAAAAGGCATCCAGTTCCCGTCACTCACCATAATATTAGTCATTTTACACTTTTAAGGGCCGTGGTATCTCAGGGTCTTAGCGCTCGCTGTAAATTTCACAATACGCGGGCAATCCGGGTTCGAACCACGCCGACACCAATGAAATTGTTAATTGTAATTTTAAGTGCTGAAATACCACGCTTTCAGCGGTGAAGAAAAATATCGTGAGGAAACTCGCATGTATGAGAAATAAAAAAATTGGTATGGTGAGTGTAAAGAACCGGTGACCCTTTTTACTGGAAACGAAGCATTCCATCTCAGTCCTCAAGGATAAATGTAGAGGTCTATATGCCTCAGCATCCATTTACCAACAGGTGGAATGTGTGCTCGTTTGTCACCCTTATTCTATTAAATAAAAACCTCAGTTGTATTGCAGCTAAAATTCAGGCACAGAGCGATTCTAACGGGTAAAAGATACTAATAGGCACTTTCTTGGTAGGGAATGGATACAGCTGTAGTGGACATAAAAAGACTATCGAAGAAAAAAATTTAATTTGAAGACGTTTCAATGTCAATGTCATTTAACTCACAAATAACAATTTAGCAAACAAAACTCTTATGAAGGTCAAAAATCTTATTCATTCATCAACGCAAGGTACACGAAAAAACACACGTGGAACTCATCTAACAGTCAGTTTTGAGAAATTGAACGTATTTGCTTCAATTTGTTTGTAATTTTGTAATCTCTATATATAGAAATCAATTGCTGTCCGTTAGTCTCGCCAAAACTCAAAAACGACTCGAAAGATTTCGATGAAATTTCTTGTGTGTGTTTGAGCGGGTTACTAGATGGTTTAGATTTACATTTGTATTCGTTAGATGGCGCTGTTATTGAGATCCAGAAATCACCCGAGCGAAGCCGGGGCGGATCGCGAGTTTAAAAAAAATTACAAGGACTTTAGAGTTGTTTTACTGTATAAAGTTTAGATTAAGGAAATATATCCCGTTTTTGACCCTAACTTAGATCCCTTTTGCATGACTACGTCTAGTTAAACTCTTTACGTGGTAGAACCACGCTGCAGCTATATTATGGTTGTAGCACGAATGGGTCGACTCGACCGGGGAAGGACCACGCTCTCACAGAATACCAGCGTAAAATAGCAGCTTAATGCTGCTGTGTTGTCTATGGTAAGTGTAGTGCACCGGAGACCCTTTTTACTGGAAATTAGACATTCTATCTAAGTCCTTAACACATTCTTAACCGAGCATGGATGTAGTAACTTATCATCAGGTGGACTGTGTGCTCGTTTGTCACCCTTATTCCATAAAAAAAACTTTCTAGCTTCGCTTGCCCAAGTGGACTGGTGACACAAAATTGTCTTTACAATTGATGTGACAAATAAACTTACAGTCCATCTGATGGTAAGTGGCTACTGCAGCCTATGGGCACCTACAATCAACTTCAAACAAAAGCTACAGATACGTTGTCACCTCTAAGGACTAAGGTATAATGCCTCACAGTCAGTAATTATTCTGGTTCTCTTTACCCGTTTGGCGGCAGAAATAGAAGGTATAAATACGGAATAGGGCAACAAAGGAACTTTATCTAAAAATCTAAAAATTACCTCTAGATGGTACAACTAGGTCATCTAAAACGTTTTACGTGGTAGAGCCATGCTGCAGCTATATTAGTAGTATAGTTGTAGCACGAATGGGTCGGCTCGACCGGGGAAGGACCACGCTCTCACAGAATACCAGCGTAAAATGGCAGCTTGACACTGCTGTGTTTCGTATGGTGAGTGTAGAGAACCGGAGACCCATTTTACTGGAAAAGAGGCGTTCCATCTTAGTCCTCACGGGTGACGACGCTTCTGCATTTTGATTCTTTATTGAGGATAAATGTAGATGTCTATGGGTCGCAGCAATCACTTACCACCAGGTGGACTGTGAGCTCGTTTGTCACCCTATTTTATAAAAAAAATAAATAAAAAAAAAGCAGTTTTAGATATATGTAATACTAATGGTATATTTATTTATTGATTGATCAGCATCATCAGAGAGCACATGATATGTGACGCCGCTTACTATTCAATTAATAAATCGTTCAACGAGCATTTCCATAGACAACAAACGGAATGAACGGAAAGATCTAGATGAAGATGTTGATTAAAAACAGCATGCGCTCTGTAACGAAGGTAATGAACACCGTGTTAATAATTACAGATAATTTAAAGAATCAGGCGTTACTTTGCGGAAATCCATTGTGTTAGTTTTTAAGATCTTTAATAATTCCATGCAAATTTCTACGGACAAAGACAAAAAGTCTACTAAAACACTAGAAATTAATGACAATAACCTAATTTAACGTCTAAGGCCAAAGAGAATATAATCACTAAGTTTTGGTATCTGCGCAGTTGTTATAATATTATTAAGTATTGCCAGTATTGCTTAAGTCTATCTGTGTATATATATTATGTATAGTATTTGTTTTAAATTTGGCCTTTCAGTATATCCACGAAAATTTAAAGTATGTTCACAAAAACTAAGAAGTTTTAATAAAAAAAAGTGATATAAGTACACTCTGTAAACACTAGGAATAAACACAAGCTAGTGATACCAGTTTCTCGACTCCACAAAGTCGGTAATTCATTCATGCCGCAATGTATACGCTGTTACAACATACGAGTAGTACCAGAAAATGTACAAGGTCACTCTATTATCAAGTTTAAATATTTTATGACACAATAACTGTATAAAAAGAGTTACTATAATATAAATGAATATGGTTGATAATAAACCCTAGGAAGTTTTGTGAATTTTTTGTACAATCCTTCATAATATATAATTCATTAATTAATTCACTCATTACAGCCCTTCGTAAGACCACTGCTTTGAATGCCACAAAACACGTTTTTTTTCTAGAAAAGGGGGCAAACGAGCATGCGGCTAGCCTGATGGTAAGTGTCGACCCCCGCCCATGAACAACTGCAACATCGGAGGAATTGCAGGAGCGTTGTCGACCTTTCAAGAAAGAGTAAGCTCGTTTCTTGAAGGTCCCTAAGTCGTATCGGTTCGGAAAAATCACCGGTGCTAAACAATTCCACAGAGAAGTCGTGCGAGAAAAAAGACTCTAGTAAATAGCACAGTAGTGAACCGCCAAGCATCCGGATGATGTGGATGGCAACGTATTCAATGATGTGCGTTGGTGAAATTTGGCGGTTGATATTAACTAACTAACTAACTCAGAGTACACCCCGTGGCTCTTCGCAGTGCCAGTGAATCGAGCCGATCAGAGAGAACTCGATCGTCGACGGTTCGACTCGATGTCAAGGAGCTGGCACTGGGGAGCCCCGGCGCAGAAATGAGAACAGTATTCTATATGAGGCTGAACCTGCGCTTTGTAAAATTGCAAGCGGTTCGCCGGCATGAAATACTGTCCCGCTCTGCTGAGCACGCCAAGCTTTTTAGAGACCAATTTAGTCTTCCCCTCAAAGTGACCACGAACTGCACATCACTCTATATGTCTACACCGAGTATTCAGATGCTGGCTGAGGCAACAAGGGGAGTGCCCTGAAACTGAGGAGATACGACAAAGGGGTTCTTTTTAGCGGTAGAAGCGCAAACTTGTTCTTCTAGGAATTGAACTGGACTAAATTTAGTTGCCCCCAATCCGAGACTTTGTTCAAGAAAGAGTCGACTTTAGACACAAGTTTGTTCCAGTGTTCCCGAGATATATTAGCAGGGCTGGTGTAAAAACATCACCAGATCGTATAGCAATGAATGTTACTGGTTTGCAACATATCATTGATATGCCGAAGAAATAGCATAGGTGATAGCATGCAGCCTTGTGGAACACTAGCATTAATAGACTTGTAATCGGAGCATGCACCGTCTACTACGATCTGGATGCTCCGATCTACAAGAAAACTGGTGATCCAATTGCACAAATTCTCGGGAAGCTCATAGGAAGGAAGCTTCGAAAGAAGCTCTTTGTGCCAAACTCAATCGATGACCTTCGCAATATCCAAACTAACGGCCAGGGACTCTACTGCCTCCTCCCATCTATGAGTCAGGTAAACCAGAAGACCACCAGCTGAGCGACCCCGGCGGAAACAGTATTGGCACACACTAATTAGCTGGTGATCCTCTAGGTACCTCATTAGCTGGCTTAATAATGGTTTTCTTTATTTTCGAGAATAAGGAGGTGATAGCGATAGGCCAGTATTTGCCACCTGCATCCATCGACTTCTTGCATTATTATCAGCTCATCACTCCATCTAGTGGAGGGCTACCCTACACTTCGCCTACCGGTACGAGGCTGCCACTCGAGAAACTTTCTTCCCCATCGGTTGTCGGTTCTTAGAGCTATACGGCCGGCCCATTGCCACTTCAGCTTATTAATCCCTTTGTATCATTTATTTTGAAAAAAAAAAGTCCCGCTGGTTCTTGCTGGTTCTTCCCAGGACAGAGGAGTTTTTCGGAACCAATAGTAAAAGTAAAAAATTACTTTCAATATGAATTACTTGCAGTCTATATTGAATAAAAAATATTCTATTCTATTCTATTCTAGCTATCAAATTCGGTAGAAGAGAAAGATAAAATTACAGTGTTAAAAAACAAATATTAATGCGCAATAACCTGGAGGTCGGAGCTACGGCCAGTTTTCCTCGCTATCTCGGTTTAACAGACATTTTATTGTATAATAAAGATTTATAAACATAGATTAAATGGACTGTTAATGCGACGGAAATTTACTCTCCAAATCAATTTTTGCGGGTATTGATTAATAATAATAATGCCCTCCAGACCGAATTTCGATCGCAGCAGCAGGTCAACGGAGAGTAGCCATCTGCGCAGGACACGATTATAGTGTCCAAGTGTATGTGCAAGCACAGGTGCACTCTCTATTCCCTCACTGTCATAGTCCGATGGGATTGTAATCTGACACGACCGGAGAGAGATCACGCGCAGGACCAACGGCTTCACGTGCATTCCGAGGCAAGCGAATTAATTATACATTGTATAAAGATTCAAACATCGATATTTAATTATAAATATTATTTCATCAGAATTATATAATCGGTAGCGTAGTGGCTAAGCGTTTTTTTTTTTATTATAGAATAAGGCTGAAAAACGAGCACAATACACCCGCAACACAACCATAATATACGAGTAGCTGCAACGTGGCTCTACCACGTATCGTAAAAAACGAATATGGAAAAGGCCAGAAAGATCTCATAGCTTCCGAAAGACGGAGGTCTCTCCTTCATCAGCTAGTAACAGTCTACGGCTGGACATGGGCCTTTCTTGATGTAAGGAGGACTTGCCTGAATCGTCACGCTTGGCTAGCCGATTGACGTTCACATTACCTCCTGCACCTTTGGCATTGCTCACCGTCGCCTTTCTGGGAATTTTCATCTTTTTTTAAATATAAATAAAAGTGACAAACGAGCACATAGTCCACCTATTGGTAAGTAGATGCTGTGGCTCATAGACATCTACATGAATCCTGGATTAAGAATCAAAATGCAGATATACGTGGTAGAGCCATGCTGCAGCTATATTAGTAGTATATAGTTGTAGCACCAATAGGTCGGCTCGACCGGGGAAGGACCACGCTCTCACAGAATACCAGCGTAAAATAGCAGCTTAACACTGCTGTGTTTCGTATGGTGAGTGTAGAGAACCGGAGACCCTTTTTACTGGAAAAGAGGCATTCCGTCTCAGTCCTCACGGGTGACAACGCATCTGCATTTTGATTCTTTATTGAGGATAGATGTAGATGTCTATGGTTCACAGCAACCACTTACCATCAGGTGGACTGTGTGCTCGTTTGTCACCCTTTCCTATAAAAAAAGATGCGTATTCAACCCTGAGGACTAAGATGGAATGCCTGCTTACAGTAAAAGGTCCCGGTTCTCACTCACCGTACGAAACACAGCAGCATTGAGCTGCTATTTTACGCTGGTGTTCTGTGAGACGCTCCTTACCCGGTTGAACCAATCCATTATATTTTACATACCCCATAGTCACCGCTTACTACACCCACGGGAAGAGATTTGGTGATGGATTTCTCACGCCAACACCATTATTTTAAAACTGGCATATACTGCACACTCGAACAGAGGACACTTGCTATTATCATCATCATCATCATCTGTTATCATCACTTTGGGTTGATTTTTTTATAGGAGTGGGGGCAAACGAACATACGGCTCACCTGATGGTAAGTGATTACCGCCGCCCATGATTAACTGTAATACCAGGGAATCGCAGATGCGTCGCCGGCCTTTTAAAAGGAGTACGCTCTTTTCTTGAAGGTCCCTAAGTCGTATCGGTCCGGAAAAATCTCTGGTGGTAGTCGATTCCACAAGGAAGTTGTGTGAGGAAGAAAATTTATTTTAAATCGCACAGTGGTGGACCGCCAGTCATCCAGATGGTATGGATGGTATCGAGAGTTTTGTCGCGATGTGCGATGGTGAAATTGTGCGGCTGGAATTAATCCGAACAATTCCTCAAAGCACTCCCCGTGGCGATAAAATACGCAAAGAGATGCAACATCTCTTCGCAGTGCCAGTGATCAAGCCGTTCGGAATGTTTTCGGTCGCCGACGATTCGAACAGCTCTGAGCTGGATGCGATCAAATGGAAGGAGCTGGCACTGGGGAGCCCCAGCCCAGAGATGGAATAGTATTCAATGTGCGGCCGAACCTGCGCCCTGTAAAACTGTGGTGCCGGCATGAAATACTCCGTCCGCTCTGCTGAACACGCTAAGCTTTTTGAGGCCAATTTGGCCTTCTTCTTCCGTGACCACGAAACTGCACGTCACTCGATATGTCGACGTCGAGATTCCGATACTGGCTGAGGCAACAAGGGAGTGCCCGTGAACAAAGTCTCGGCTTCAGACACAATTTTTTTCCGGTACGTGGCGACGTTTTCCCGAGAAATATTGGCACGGCCGGTGTATAAAGCATCACCAGTGCTGTCATCCGGGAATGTTACCGGTTTGCAACATGTCATTGATATGCAGAAGAAACAGCGTTGGCGATAGCACGCAGCCTTGTGGAACACCAGCGTTAATGGGCATGTAATCGGAGCATGCACCGTCGACTACAACCTTAATGCTCCGCTCTGCAAGAAAACTGGTGATGGAAGCCTATAGGAAGGAAGCTTCGTAAGAAGCGCTTTGTGCCAAACTCGATCGAAGGCCTTCGCTATGTCCAAACTAACGGCCAACGCCTCCCCCTTGGACTCTACTGCCTCCGCCCATTTATGAGTTAGGTAATCCAAAAGATCACCAGCCGAGCGACCGCGATGGAAACCTTACTGACGGTCACCAATCAGCTGGTGATCCTCAAGGTACCGCATGAGCTGGCTGTTAATAATGGACTCCATTATTTTAGAGAACAAGGAGGTGATGGCGATAGGCCTATAGTTGGACGGATCAGAGCGGTTACCTTTTTTAGGGATCGGGTACACGAAAGCTGTCTTCCATCATTTCGGGACTACGCCTAGGGAGTAGGAGTACCGGAAAAGACGGTGCCAACTCCGAAGCATACGTCTTCAGCACAATAGGAGGAACGCCATCAGGCCCACTCGACTTGTTGACGTCCAGGGTGAGGAGTGCTCTGCGCACCGAGCGTTGGATAAACAGCACATCCTGCTTGGAGCACTCACACCGCGGAATGGTCGACGGTATTTGCATCCCGAGACGTCGATGCGTGAGCCCAGGCTTGGTACCACTCTTGCTTATGGCATAATGCAATTTTGCAGGAGCGACCAAACCATGGCTGGATTCTGCCTCCGATAGGTACCACAGAGGACTGTGTCAAATTCGTTTTCGGTTATAAACATATCTATCATAAACGTACCTTTAAAACCGGCTAACTAGGCTGTAATGGATTGATAATTACATACCTTTAGGGCTCGCGCACGATCTTCTAAAACTAAAGGCGGCGGTAAGAACTGCGCGTCCCATAAACTCGATGCCGATTGAGCAGAAGCTGAACCGTTTAGCTGGCCTAATCCGTTCAGCTGAGACGATCCATTTAACTGAGCGTTCGAAGCGCCGTTGACCTGTGTCGCTGACCCGTTGAGTTTTGATCCATGTCCGTTCACCTGCGCGTCTCCCGCTACGAAGGTTTCCACTGCCGCCGACATTTTGTATTTGCACTCTAATCAGTGTTATAATCTGAAACAAAAAAAAACATTCATTATTTTTCATCATCATCATTATTACAGCCTTTCACAAGTTCACTGCTGAACATAGGCCTCCCCCAAGGAATGCCACAAAGCACGAACCTGAGCCATCTGCATTCATCGACTTCCTGCATATTCCAAGCCGTCAAGCATTTCGCTTACTGGTAGGAGGTTGCCACTCGAGAACCTTTCTTTCCCATCAGTTGTCAGTTCTTTGATCTATATGGCCGGCCCATTATCACTTCAGCTTACTAATCCGTTGGTATGTTTATGGTAGCTCAACCCTTGACCACTTTATAATGTAGCTCAACTTTTAGCATAAAGTGGATGCGGTGTAAGAGATCTCCACATCACACGCGTGGATTTCGTAAGAGGCGACTGTAGGAAAGAAAATAAAGACCAGGTAGCCTTTGATGGATGGTGGTGTAACATCTCGTATGTGAAATATGTAAATATCCCTTTATTACCACATACCCAGTCTATAACTAACGAACTAATTAAAAAATAAGATAAATTTAAAGAAATAATATTAACTTTGGCCTCTCAATATATTTACGAAAATATAATTTACACAAGAACAAAAATAGTTTTATTAAAATTAGTGATGTATATTCTATAAATACTAGGATCAAACACAAACTAGTTATACCAGTTACTCGACTCTTAAAGAGTCAGAAATTCCGTCAACTTATCTATCAAAAAGATTAAAATTTCAATTAAGCAAAAATTGTTTATTATTATTCTACTACTAAAGAATACATGATTGACAATAACCCCTGGAAATGAAGTGATCGCTACCATGCTAAATGTTTTTGTTTGACGATAAATGATAATTATAGTCATTACAGATCCACTTACCATCAGGTGAACTATGTGCCGCGTTTACCTTATTCTATAATAAATTAAAGTAAATTAAAATTAAATTTTAATTTACTTTAATTAACGCATTGGCCGGTTATTTGATCATTGTCTAGTACTAGGTGGTAACTAGTATGGGCCAATCATTAAAAAATATCCTGATAATGTGGATCCTTTTTCATAGATGCACCCTTTAAAAGTAAAAATATCCATATTTTATCCCAGTTTATTCAGCAGTTTTTTTTATATAGGATAAAGGTGACAAACGAGTATACAGTCCACCCGATGGCAAGTAGCTGCTGTGGCCCATAAACATCTACATCCATCCTCAACTACGAATCAAAATGCAGATGCGTTGACATCCGTGAGGACCAAGATAGAATGCCTCGGTTACAGTAAAAGGGGTCTCCGGTTCCCTACACTCACCATACGAAACACAGCAGCGTTAAGCCGCTATTTTACGCTGGTATTCTGTGAGAGCGTGGTCCTTCCCCGGTCGAGCCGACCCATTCGTGCTACAACTATACTACTGATATAGCTGCAGCATGGCTCTACCACGTATAATTTTAATTGTTATGAGTTAATTTATGAATTTTAATTTTCATGAATGGTGCCCTATTAATCACTTGGTCCATAACATATATAATGAATTCGTTTATTAGTCATCAGATTATCATTTATTTTCACCATAATTGCCATAGATGGCAGTTTTCGTAATTAGTCTTCTTATTATCTTATTTCGTTCAAAAATAATATAATGTAATTAACGTCAAGATAAACTTAACACAAAGCCTATGATAAGGCCAAGCGACACTATTAATGTCAGTCAGAATATTATAAATCACACGAGACGTGCAGATAGCGCAGTGAATCGGCCATAGATATGGACTCCACGTGGAATCATCATCGGTGGTATGAAATGAAATGAAACGCAAAGCCAACTATTAAAGAACTAAAAATTACGCTTGTCTCACTACACCCACAGAACAAAATTCGAAATTATCTTATATACAGCTTCGCACGGCAATAAAAACTGTAATAATGTTCTTTCATTCTAACATCACACTAATTTATCTCTATCTCTATATAATATAAAACAAAATCGCTTCCCACCGTCTGTTCGCTTAGATTTTTTAAACTACGCAACGGATTTTAATTCGGTTTTCATCAATAAACAGAATTATTCAAAAGAAAGGTTTATATAATACATGCATATTATATATTACATCATTCTTCTGTCCATGTGTGACTGAACTCCTCCTAAACGGCTGGACCGATTTTTATGAAATTTTGTGTGTGATTAAGTTGATTAGAGGACGGTTTAGATTCACAATTGGATCTGATAGGTGGCGTTGTTGTCAAGATCGCTAGTTCATTGTAGTCAGAAACATTATACATTATTTTTAATGATAAAAAAATCCTGTGCGGTTTCCAGGAGAGAGATATTTTTCTAATAAGTGGTAAAATCGACAAATTAACTTTTTAATTTATCATCATCACAAGTCCACATACACCTCCCCCAATTCTAAACAAACATGAATTATTATTATTATATACCAAACAGGAAGCAATAAAAAGTAATTTCCAATCATCTTTAAACATCAAAAACGCATTACGCAGCCCACATATCCTTCAGAAGCAGGATTAGCAAACAATTGAAAACAAAATAATCAGTTCGTAATCGGAATTCGGTAGGCCGTTGGAAACGTGACGAGGCAATGAGTGGCGCGATATCGCGATCAATTATCGTCAGACGAAATATTTGGCGGGATCAGCCGACTGCGGACATCGATAGTCTTATCATCGATAATTGTCAATGATCTTTTTTTTATAGAATAACGGTGACAAACGAGCACACAGTCCACCTAATGGTAAGTGGTTGCTGTGGCCCATAGACATCTACATTTATCCTCAATTAAGAATCAAAATGCAGACACGTTGTCATCCCTGAAGACTAAGATGGAATACCTCGTTTCCAGTAAAAAGGGTCTCCGGTTCTCTACACTCACCATACGAAACACATACGACACACAGGTATTCTGTGAGAGCGTGGTCCTTCCCCAGTCGAGCCGACCCATTCGTGCTCCAACCATGTCATGAATCAAATATACTTTTCAGAATCTGGAGTGCCTCAAGGGTTCTATTTTGGTTCAATATTGTTTTGTAATGTAGGAAAAGGTGTCAATGAGAAGAGAGGCGTGTTACTCTGGTTATGAATTTAATTAGACTGCTCTACTTACTCTACAATTAACATTAATATATGATATTATATCGTGTGTGCCACACCTACACTACAGTTTCTTACATAAATAAACAAAATCAGCAAAGTGCTAAAATATTGCAGTATCCTTGTTTGCGGTAAATCTCAAAATTAATCGCACTATTTACACAACTGATGACGCCATATTATTACAAAAAGATCTATACGACATTATAGAATAATACAAATGTAAAAATTTGTCAAATTGTAGACGAAGGATTTTTTTTATAGAGTTAGGGTGACAAACGAGCACACAGTCCACCTGATGGTAAGTGGATGCTGTGACCTATAGACATCAACATTTGTCCTTGATTAAGAATCAGAATGTTCACCCATTGTCACCCCTGAGGACTAAGATGGAATGCCTCATTTCCAGTAATAAGGATCTCCGGTTCTCTACACTAACCATACAAAACACAGCAGCTTTGAGCTGCTATGTTACGCTGATATTCTGTGAGAGCGTGGTTCTACCCCGGTCGAGCTGACCCATTCGTGCTACAACTATAATATAGCTGCAGCTGAGCTCTACCACGTTAAGAGTAGGTACTGCTTGTGGGTACTGGTCTATGGAGTACGCTTACCTAAGACGCTTACCTAAGCTCTTAAATATCCTCAGCTGCGCTTTAGTCCCCGTCGTAGTAAGAATTTGCCTTAATCTTCACGCTTTTTACGTGGTAGAGCCATGCTGCAGCTATTAAGGTTGTAGAACGAATGGGTCTGCTGGACCGGGGCAGGACCACGCTCTCACAGAATACCAGCGTAAAATAGCAACTTAACACTGTTGTGTTTCGTATGGTGAGTGTATAGAACTGGAGACCCTTTTTATTGGAAACGAGGCATTATATCTTAGTCCTCGGGGTTGACGCATCTGCATATTGATTTTTAGTCAAGGATAGATGTCTATGGACCACAGCATCCACTTACCATTAGCTGGACTGTGTGCTCGCTTATCTCCCTTATTCTATAAAAAAGCTTGGCAGGCAGATTGACGATCGCAGTACCAGACGTGAGCACCTTTAACGCTCGCTTTGATACTCGCTGTCCGTCACCGGTCTTACCATCTCGTCAGGTGTCTTTTTTAAAGAAAGAAATGCGTTTATTCCAGCTTAAGCATGCAGCACAACATGTAAAAAAGTTATTATATGCAAAAAGATAAATAAAACGAAATATATAAAAAAACCCTTTGCTGCAGCATGGAACTGCGAAAAGGACCCGTCTCATTGATAGCTGGTCTTCAGTCCGGCCCATACCCTGAGACAACTCGGGCGGCTGAGTGCACGCTTGCTCTTTATGTCCGAAAATTTAAAAAAAATATATAAATGGACTAATAGTAGATTTAGCCTTTTTCAATAGGATAGCGTGTTCATGAAATATTTATGGTAGTTTTGTGTTAAAACAATCTAAGGTTTTTGCCATTATGTTACAGTTAGTTAAAGTTAAAGTTACAGCCTTTATACGTCCCACTGCTGGGCACAGGCCTCCCCTCATTTCTGAGAGGGTTTTAGGGCAAGGAAATGTCCGCCGCGCTGCCCCAATGCGTGTTGGCGAACTTCACATGTTTTCGAATTTTTTTTTCTTATTTTTCTCAGACATGCAGGTCCCCTAACGATGTTTTCCTTCACCGCCGAGCACGTGGTAAATCAGCACTTAAAATTGCAATTAACAATTTCATTGGTGCCGGCGGGGGTCGAACCCTGGTTGCTCGCGTACTGTGATATTTACAGCGAGCGCTAACCATCTGAGCTACCAAGACTCTTTACATCTCTCAAAAGATCTCAAAAATCTCAAAAGCTATAATTTTTTTTTAATTGGCAACTGTATTAAATTAAACAATTTATTATTCGTGAGGAAAACGAATAAACTAAGATAACTTAATTTTTCATCAAATAAAAATAAATAATCCTGTTTGCGTTATTGGAAGAAAAACGTATAAATGTTTCTTTCGCCGTTTTTCTTCCAGTCATAGAAAACTCCAAAAATGGTAACAGATTTGAGAGAACATCATGTTATTATTTTTGACATACATAATAAGACCAAATGCTAAGCAAACTTTTTCATTAATAGATCGAAATCGACGCGTTCTGTTTATACATTAACTAACTTTTCTTTTTTTGTATATTTGCTTCCTTGTTGTACACTGAAACTCAACAGATAGTAAAAGTTATCTACCGAAGCGTAATACGGTCAGGCTAAACATTGATGGCTGGGAAAGGATCTTTGTTTCTTCTATACCTACAAACGGGAATCAGACTTGTCCCTATCATCCCCGAAGAACATTACCCTTTACGCTTGACATAGCTGGGGATCTTATCTCGGCAAGTTCGATAAAACTTTCCATGGACATGTCAGGAACTATTTTTACCCGCTCCGCCCACCGCGTACCCTCGTCCTACATCGGCGGTGCTGCGCACGCGCAACGGCGCGGTCGTGACGTAGCGGCGCGCCTACTTTCTCCCCCCTCCCCGCAGACACCCCGTTTGCTAACAGCGCATGCGCCAATTCAGCAAACATTTGACAAAGATACCTCCCAACTTCACATACAGTTAATATAAAATGGGAAATAAAAACATAATATAGCGGTTAGCCACCACACAGTCTACTTAACCTGAGGATGCCTCGTGTAGAGGCGAAACACGTGTCGTATTATCGACGGTAGTGTGTCTTTCCTAGTTTTTTTTTAATATACATTATAGAATAAGGGTGTCAAACGAGCACACAGTCCATCTGATCGTAAGTGGATGTTGTGGCTCATAGACATTTACATTTATCCTCGATTAAGAATAAAAATGCAGATGTGTTGTCACTAAGATGGAATGCCTCGTTTCCAGTAAAACGGGTCTCCGGATCTCTACACTCGCCATACGAAACACAGCAGTATTAAGCTGCTATTTTACGCTGGTAGTGTAGTGGTGTTGGGAGTAATGGTGCTGGGATTAGTGATGACGAGGATAGTGCACGAAATTGAGGGAGGGCGGGAGGTGCTCTTTAAACTAAGTACTACACATCATTTTATCTTATTACGCGGATCTTAGCAAATTGATTTTTAACATCTTTAATAAACATATGTTTTTTTTTATATTCTCCATTTCATCATCATCACGATTTATGATCACTAGTTAACAGTAAAGCTAACAGTTCATTTCTGATAAAGTTAAAGAGCAGGAACCTTCCATACACCCTAATGACTTGGCAAATTCCATGAGATGTGAATATAGTTCAAAACTTGAGGATTATTTGAAGACGGAGCTACCGAAATGTTTAGCAACATTTGCTCAATTTTTACTGTTTCATCATTACTTCACAAGTCCACTGCTGAACATAGGCCTCCCCCAAGGAATGCCACAAAGCCCTGAAACACCTGCATCCATCGACTTCCTGAATGTCTTACCACGTCGTCACTCCATCTACTGGGGGGCCGCCCCACACTTCGCCTATCAATACGAGGCTGCCACTAGAGAACCTTGCTTTTTTTAACTGTTTAAAAGCTTTTAATAAAGAATATTAGCTCTCCGGTGTTGATATTTGTTTTACAACATTTGTCGCTCACAGAGGCTCATAATATATAAATCGCTCCTCAAGTAAGCTTTCTGCGTCCTCTGTGTTCCTTTAGATGTCTTCAAGCAACAGTTACACTTTCCTTAAAGTATATTATTTAGTAGATATTCTTACACCGCCACTACACGGTCACAAAAAGTGTCCCATATCTTCACGTGAGTGTCGTAAGAAGCGATGGCATCTACTTTTATAGGCTGTAATAGATGGGTGGTATTATTTAGAAGAAAAGCACAGTACATTATCAATATTGTATTATGTTGCAGACGGATATACGCGCTATGCACTCGTATAATTTCTTGCTAATGATACTGCGTCTATGGTAATCTATACAGACAATTTTATAACAGAATATTACCTACATAATCGTCGTCGTCATTTTATTACGTTTTATTGTTACTATTGTGTATCTGCGCGAATGTGATTCCATGACGTAGCAATCTTTCAAATTGTTGCAATAAAGTAAACATGTCTATTTCTAATTTATGTATGTATATTTCTATGAAATAAATGATAGCGATTTAAATACTCCTCTTCTTCTCCTCTACTATCTTGCTTTTTAACACGCTTATATTAGCTTCGCCTGTATCTATCTAACTATGTAACGGGGTCTTAGGATGTTACCACACCAATCGATCGATCGATCGTCGATTGGTGTGGTAACACCATAGATTTAGTATATACTTACGTTAGATTGGCAATGTAAAAGAGAAAGGGCATAGCATATGCTTACGTTAGAACGAGATAGAATTGCTAGACCATACACGTACACGCTATAGGCCTATATCGGGCTGACGTCAATCGTTAACGAAACAAATCCCGCTTATTTTCGCGATATCTTTGATTTTGAAGTATTAATAACTGTTTAAAAGGTGTGATTTAAACATGCTGACCTATGCAGTTCATCAAGAAAGGAAAATTTACAAAATTATACATTTCACACGTAAGTACAATTAAAATATTTAGCACTCTAAATGCAATATTTTAGAACTGGTACAAATGTTTTATACACAAATGGATAGGGAAAAATATCGCAATTTATTACGATAATGCTCTAAATGCGTAAGAATTATATTAAAAATAATAACAAATACGTGAACTCCCGCTATTTCTGATCTAATTTTTGTAGAGATTGACACTATCAACTCAAATTATAGAAATAGATCAATATCATCTTATCAATAATATGTTTCTAACAGGCAAAGTCATATCTTTGGATGCAGCCTCTTGTAACTTCGTAATTTTTTTAATTTTCTATTTTTAATTTTTAAGGTTTCGTAGCCAAATGGCATTATAGTAAATACTTTTGTGTGGTGAAAACGAATTTGTAGCCTTCTTCGTTCGAAGTTGGCTGCAAGTCCTCCATTCTCCAAGTACTCCATGGACTGCAGTAACCACTTACCATCAATCGAATTGTAGGTTTGTTTGTCAATACAGTTTTATATTATAACGAGCTTAAAGGTTAAAAACGTAATTTAAAAAAAAACCCCGTCCACAGTCAGCTTCAAACAAAGAAAGCTACAAATGTGTTTTCACCCCTGAGGACTAAGACAAAATGCCTTAAATAATTATAAAGGCTCTCTATACACAATGGGCCGGAACGCGGCAGTGTAAGCACTGATGTTTATTTCTGTTTATCCCTCTCAAGGCGTTTATGAGATAGGTATTCATTCTGAACGAGTTTTCCGAAAACATATGAAAGGAAAAATTGTAAACGAAAATATGTTTCGAAAATAAGTAAACGATAGCCTTATGTCCTGCAAATAATTTTTTACATACTTGACATACATATGTATGATTCGCCAGCAATAAAAAACCATAAACACTTAATTATTAAATTAATAATCGAAACTTATTTGATTATTAGATAGAAGTATGAAGCAAAATACCTCTAAAGAGAGCTTACGACATTTTTACAATAAATTAATTATTTTTGGTGGAAAATAAATATCACAAACTTTTTGTTTGTAGGTTTATTTTTATGCCCTCAAACAAAAATATTCATTTTATGACACGGCCACAGCGCTCTATATCGATAATTGAAGTTGATGCATGGCGCAGCACTATTCGTCTCGCACACATGCACATTTCACTCACACCGGTACATATCGTTTTTGGTCTCACCCTAATCACACTATCGCCAATCTAATGTATACTATATCTATGGGTAACACCCTATCGGCCATTGATCGACGTTGATCGATGTCGATCGATTGGTGTGTTAGCTTTAGTTGATCGACGGATACTGGTCGATAAAACGTTGTTCAATGTCGACGTCGATCAACAATGAGAAGCAAACACAGAAGACTCTGGATGCGACCGTTTTTCATCTAGACGACATTTTAAATAGCGTTCCGTGGAGCGGGTCGGGTTCTCGAATAATCAAGCAGCTCGATCGACGTCGAATAATCCATTCTACCATCGATCGATGCCATCGAACGACGATCGATCGATTAGTGTGGTAACACCCTTATAATGTAATTTTCACCGACTTATAGCCGGTCTACTTTACTTGAAAGTTTGCACTAGTATCAAGGGCCGATGACAGTACAATAATTTAATAATTTTATCCTAGTGTCCTGATCAGGATCACCAGGATAAAATCAAATAATTATCAGGATCATCACAGCTCATGATCAATGCGTGTTGTTTAAGTTTTTTAAGCTCTTATAATATAATTGATTATAAATTGATTTAAGCTCTTATATATAATTACTTGTATGGGCTAAAATAAAAAAGGTCCGTAATTTTACTCTTTGAATATAATATGTATAAGACGTGATAGCTCAAACGATGATACATCCTTCTCAAGCATGCAGGTTTCCTCACGATGTTTTCTTTCATAATCGAACACGCGAATAATCAACAGTGAAAGTAGCACCTAATTAAGTCCACTCACCGGCAAATTAGCGTCACAACCAGACTACAATTGAAAATCAGTGGTCATTTTCATTTCGTATCAATTGCTTTTTGCCTAATTTTTTATAGCATAATCGTAAGTGGATGCTGTGATCCATAGACATCTACATCTATCCTTGATTAAGAATCAAAATGCAGATGCGTTGTCACCCCTGAGGACTAAGGTGGAATGCCTCGTATCCAGTAAAAAGGGTCTCCGGTTCCGCCCATGAACATCTGCAACACCAGGGGAATTGCAGATGTGTTGCTGACCTTTTAAAAAAGAGTAGATTTTTTCCTTGAAGGTCCTTAAGTAGTATTGGTCCGAAAAAATTGCTGGTGATAGTCGATTCCGCAAGAAAGTTGTGCGAGGAAGAAAACTTCTAGTAAATTGCTGAGTGGTGAACCGCGAATCATCCAGATGGTATGGATGGTATCGCGAGTTTTGTCGCGTTGTGCGATGGTGAAATTAAGCGGCTGGTATTAATTCGAACAATTCCTCACGCACCCCGTGGTAGATGCGATTCCACAAACGCAATTTTTTTTTAATTATTCCATTCCTTACAAGCTCGTATCCACTACTGAAAATAGACCTTTTACACTCGGTACCAGATGTAATTTTGATACTGGTCTCTGCCGCCATTCTAGCATTTATATTTGTCTATACGAAATGGTATACCAATTGTTCCATACAGTTAATTTCCATCACTCGAGTACATTGAACCCGTCTGACTATGTTATAAATTATTTGCGGCTACTTCGTGCTTAAATAATTGCGATAAGCTATTCGAAAGATATTTATGTGCAAATATTGTGCAATTGTAAAAACATATATATACAGGGTTATTTTGTTAATCGGCCAAATTTCCAGAGAAGGTTCAGAATAAGTAATATAGGCAAATGGTGAAGAAAAATTAATTAAAAAAAATCTCAAATATTCTGTCCTTTTTATTTTTTAAATTTAAATTGCGTGGTAATGCATTATTTTAACTGATTTTACTGCGCACGCACACATTCGTAAGGGTCGATCGGTAGGCAAAAACGTTGTTGTCCATAAATCACATTCAATTTGGGATAATTTCAAATAAAGTAGAAGCCTTATATACTCGTATTTTCAAAAACTGCAATAACGGCAAATCATTATTTATATATTTGAACATATATTTACTAAGCCTTTGAGCGACAAAAGAACCGGTGCTCTTAACACCAGCAGCGACGACCAGTCACGGGTTCAGTTCCTTATGTTTTTTTTTATGAAAGAAGAGGCAAATGAGCATACGGCTCACCCGATGGTAAGTGATTACCGTCGCCTATGAAATGAATTTTACAAAGGAGTATACTCTTTTCTTGAAGGACTCTTTTCTTTTTTTAATTTTTCTCAGACTTAGGCAAAAGAGCATTTCAGATAAACATTAGGGTTTGTACGTAGATTTATTAGACTGTACCAAGGTTACATAATGGCGAAGAAGTTTATGAATGTTTATGAGACGGAGGCCGACAGGAGGTTATCGTAAACCTCCTGATAACTTCTGGCCCGGCGTCGCAGACTGCGCGATTCTAGATCTTCAGTATCATTTACTTTACGACAGTGACATTGGAACTCTATGATAATACAATTTGTTTTGCTATCAAAATAACTTAAGGAAAATATATTTGCTCAACGTATGAGATTTCAGTATACTATAATGCATTCCAGTTTCTGATGGAACTGCCGCGCTATTGCAGGGCGTCTCAAATATTTACAGATACTAGAAAAGATAGTTTTGATGCAATCAGACGAAAAATAATAGCCAACCAGATGAAGCGTATGCGAGGCAGCTCCAATTCTTATTTACAACTGATTATCTTTTCGTGGAGCATTGGGCCAGCAAGCACCTTCTGCCCGCCTGCCAAACAAAACAACTAATGCAAATCTATCGTTATGACCTATGTTCAGAAATGGACTTTTGATGAGGTGTAATGGATGAAGGAATGAATGACTTTTTGAAGGGTCTTCAGTCCTCAGAGCAACATTTTTTTATAGTATGTGGGTGACAAACGAGAATACAGTCCACCTGATGGTAAGTGGATGCTATGGCCCATGACATTAACATCTATCCTCGATTAAGAATCAAAATGGAGATGCGTAGTTACCATGCGTAGTCCCTGAGGACTAAGATGGAATGCCTCGTTTCCAGTAAAAAGGGTCCCGGTTCTCTACACTCACCATACGGAACACAGCAGCATTAAGCTGCTATTTTACGCTGGTATTCTGTGAGAGCGTGGTCCTTCCCCGGTCGAGCCGACACATTCGTGCTACAACCATAATATAGCTGCAGCATGGCTCTACCACCTATAATTCGTGCTACAACCAACATACGTGGTTGACAATTGAAGAGAGCAAAACATATTTATAAATTATTTTTAACAATATGCTTGCGGGTATGAGTGAGTGTGTTGCATACAGTTTTGGAATTTCCAAACTATTTCATCCTACTATTATAAACAATATATATTCTTATTTATTTTGTAATAAGCTTAATTAACTTAATCACTTTGACCGTGTACTTAATGTATTTGTGGTACGGCGATAATATTAAAAACATTCCGTGAAATAATTTCATCATTTGTAACATAATAATAAATACATTAAAGATAAAAAATTAATTGCGTTCCTCTGACAATCAACTATTTATTAAAAACAAGATGACCGAGCACGCGGCATCTTATATTACATATAATAACTTACATAATTGTAATAAAATAATAGATAAACAAATTTAACCAAACATTTTTTTTAAATTAAAGTTTAATTTAAAAATATATGCATGCCATTGACTTCCACTTCGTTCACCCATCATAGCCTTTTTTATTTCGGTAAATAACGTCAGCAATGAAGATAGACTGCGACGCGTTTCAACTTTGTCCCTAAGGGTGACAACATCTGTGGTTTTCTTCGTAGGAATAGTGTTGCATATATTTAGTTACTAACTGATGCTGACGACGGAAGCCCTCGGGAGATCAAATATCCGAGGGTTATGAGACGGGCTGACAATGTGGGCAGTATCGAGAAGCACTGCATTCTGCATTTGGGCCATAGCGGTGCGTCACAGAGTCGCCTCGGATGAACCACGAGAACAACTAAGATTAATCTGTTCATAGAGAGCGGTTATTTCATGACGGCACACCGCTTGCAACTTTACAAGGCGCAGGTTCGGCCTTACATGGAATACTGTTCTCATCTACTGTTCTCATCTACTGTTCTCATCTACTGTTCTCATCTACTGTTCTCATCTACTGTTCTCATCTACTGTTCTCATCTACTGTTCTCATCTACTGTTCTCATCTACTGTTCTCATCTACTATTCACATCTACTGTTCTCATCTACTGTTCTCATCTACTGTTCTCATCTACTGTTCTCATCTACTGTTCTCATCTACTGTTCTCATCTACTGTTCTCATCTACTGTTCTCATCTCTGGGCCGGGGCTCCCCAGTGCCAGCTCCTTCCACTTGACCGCATCTAGCGCAAGGCGCTATCTCTCTGATCGTCTCGATTCACTGGCGCTGCGAAGAGATCTTGCATCCCTTTGCATTTTCTATCGCATTTACCACGGGGAGTGCTCTGAGGATGCTCGGATTTATTCCAGCCGCCAAATTTCACCAACGCACATCGCGACAAATCTTACCTTACCGTCCACATCGTCTGGATGCTTGACGGTTCACTACCTTGCAATTTACTAGGAGTTTTCTTCCTCGCACGAATACTCTGTGGAATCGTTTACCATCGGCGATTTTTCCAGGCCGATACTACTTAGGGACCTTCAAAAAACGAGGTTACTCTTTCTTAAAAGGCCGGCAACGCACCTGCAACTCCTCTGGTGTTGCAGTATTGTATTAAAATATGTATTTAAAACGAAGGCAATCTTGTTTTCATTTCAATCTTTGACTCTAAAAACGACTCGCTGACATAGACGTTTCACGTTAAAACGACCGTGCCGTGTGCACCGACTCAGCCCCACCCGATTTTCTTCTTCGTCAGTCATCTTCAAATCCATAGCTGGACATGGTCACCCCCTATTATAGGAGGGAGGATTTGCCCTAATCTAATAAATATGTTTTACGTCTTGCGTAAGCGAAATGTCTATACCATGGGGAGCCATGAGATTTTTGTAGTTTTTCCCATAGTCGTCTCTTACGACACTTACGGGACAAGAAGTGGTGATAATACCTCCTGCTTCAAAAACTCTCTTAGAAGGAGAGGATCAGAATAGGCATAAAATAATTAAAGCGACTATTGCCTAATGATTAAGTATACAGACTGCGAAACTAAAAAGTCGTGGATTCGAATCTGCCATTTCTTGTGAACCATTCCTATCACAAGCATTTTGAGCTCAGGTGGAGTGGTTAATGGGGTAATACTAATAACGTTACTATTAAAAAAAAGAGTCCAGTTCATCGGTTCCTATACAACAGCATTATGCTAGGATTTAGTTTAGTAATATTTGTGAGATCATTACCATTATTACAGTCTATCAAAGTTTACTGCAGAACATAGGCCTCCCAATAGATTGTCTCATAGAGGAGATATTTGTCATATGCCCAAACACTCAGACACTACTCAATTTTAAAATGCCGTTAAGTCTCATGCTGTCTCTATCACTTTAAGTCAAAGTGACTGTGACACCACGAGACTTGTCTACATCTTAAAATTGAGTAGTGTTTGAGTATTTGCCCATTAGTTACGAGGTTTTTTTTTTAAATTTCTCCCATCTCCTGTTCTGTTCTCTCCCCTACGTGATATGGGGTAGTGAATGCTATGGTATTTATAGGTATAGGTCAAATGAGATAATCATAGATTTGAACAATACATAGTCATCGCCAAAATCAATATTTACCGATAGCGCCGAGTCGCTTCGTTTGACTATTTGCACTGTCCAAAAACAACTCCGGTTTTAGATTAAAATTTAAATTCAAAATATTTATTGTAAGTTAAGTACCGTGGAGTCGCAGTGTAAGAATATCCACTACCCCACATCATCCTGTGGGTGTCGTAAGAGACGACAGAGGGAAACAAATCAGGAGATGGACAGCAGCGTCTGCATAATAACGACTAAAAATAAAAAACTGCGGTTGCCAACCCGCTTGCATTTAGCAACTATGGCAAATATCCCCCTGATGAAGTAATCTATGGGGGAGGCCTATGTTCAGCAGTGGACTTTAATAGGCTGTAATGGTAAGTATTACACATTTAGTGTGCGATTTTGTGACAGTAACTAGTCTCATTGGTATTATTCGCCATTGCAAATGTTCTGGTCCTAATCAGAAATTGCTAACAGAAAAATATCTATTATGTATTTTCATCTGAATTTATTTCTGCTGCAGCTATATTAGTAGTATAGTTGCAGCACGAATGGGTCGGCTCGCCCGGGGAAGGACCACGCTCTCACGGAATACCAGCGTAAAATAGCAGCTTAACACTGCTGTGTTTCGTATGGTGGAAAAGAGGCATTCCATCTTAGTCCTCACGGGTGACAACGCATCTGCATTTTGATTCGCAAACGAGGATAGATGTAGATGTCTATGGGCCACAGCAACCACTTACCATCAGGTGGACTGTGTGCACGTCTGTCACCCTATCCTATAAAAAAAAAACACGCTCGTACACGCTCGTTGGTTAAGGGTACTCCTAATCTGAACGAGCGTGTATGCGTAGATATATAGATGTAAAGGAGGCGAGAGAAGTGTGTCAGGATCGTGCCAAATGGAAGTCCGTAGTCTCTGGGTGACAGGCGTGAGTGTTTATGTAAATATGTATCTGAAGTAAACAGGATGGTTATACTGACTGACTATCTTTTTTTTTGTAGAATAAGGGTGTCAAAGACACCGTTCGAGCCGACCAATTCATGCTACAATCATAAATAAGCTGCAGCATCGCTCTACCACGTAAAACCATTTTAAATTTTCTGATCCTCTTCAGAGACGTGTTAGCTCAGGGGCTGAGCGTTCGCTGTAAATTTCACAGTACGCGAGCAACCCGGTTTCGATCGGCACCAATGAAATCGTTAAGTCTGAGAAATAAGAAAAAATATATATTCGAAGACATGTCAAGTCCGGCAACACCCATTGGGGTCTATTATACTATTTATTACATCAATTTTCTTACTTAAATCGCCAGTAACCATCTTCAACGTACATAAATGTAACAAAACAAAAATATATAGGGCAACGAGCACCTCTAAGTGGAATAAAATGTATCGTGTATCAAAACTTACTTATAACGCAGCTGCGGTTAAGTTTAAGGAGGTTTTATAAAATATTTTCGTACATTTTGGTATAAGAATTAAATGTAAAAGATATTAAATAATATTTTTTAGCGTTATAAGGGCGTCCTGACCGAGTAGTGGCGGTGTGAGAATATCCACTACCTCATATCGTCTCGTGACTGTCTCAAAAAGCGAAAGAAGAAAAAACAAAGAGATGGGCAGCAGCGTCTTTCTAATAACAACTAAAATGATTAAAAACTGTGGGTATCATATGTTTTTTCTCTTTTATTGTATCGGGGTATCTCTGCGTGATAGACTTAATGAGGGTATCCGCAGTAGAACTAGAGTAACCGACATAGTCCAAGGGATTAGTAAGCTGAAATGGCAATTGACTGGCTATATTGCTCGAAGAAACGACAACCGATGGGGAAGAAAGGTTCTCGAGTGGCAACCTCGTACCGGTGGATGAAGTGTAGGGCGTACTAGATGGAGTGATGATCTGGTAAAACATGCAGGAACTCGATGGCTGCAGATGGCTCAGGACCGTGCTTTGTGGCATTCCTTGGGGGTGGCCTATGTTCAGTAGTGGATTTGTGAAGGACTCCAAAATGTCCTTCTAGTCTAGAATCTAGATCACTAGTTGTTCTAGTGATCTAGATTAGAGATTATACTACGATAGAGAGGATCGCGGCGGACATTTCCTTGCCCTAAAACCCTCAGAAATTAGAGGAGGCTTGTGACCAGCAGTGGGGCGTATATAGGCTGTAAGTTTAATCAGAAATTTTTTGAGGGAAAATATTTATGATAAATGTATTTTACGTCCGGCGTTAACAACATGGCTATCTATCGGAAGCCATAAGATTTTTCTTGCATTTTCCAACAAAGTACGAGATGTCTGGAACTGTGATTGAATATCCACGTGCCAAGCGTGATAATTAAAAGTAAATCCTCCTAACAATGAGAGAGAAGAAGATATATTACATATATTCACAGTGGTTTGTTGGAATCACAGAACGAGCCAACATTTGAGCTAAAACACAAATGTTTGGTTTTCGGGTCTGTTTCTGTAACCACGTTATCTACGGTGAATAATGATGGATGGCTGAGATTTTAAAATAAATTAAAAATATTTCTAAGACATTATGTGTACTTCACGGATATGTTTTTTTATATAGAATAAGGGTGACAAGCGAGCATACAGCCCACCTGATGGTAAGTGGATGCTGTGATCCATGGACATCTACATCTATCATCGATTAAGAATCAAAATGCAGATGCGTCACCCTTGAGGACTTAGATGGAGTACCTCGTATCCACTAAAAATGGTTTCTGGTTCTCTATACTCACCATACGAAAAAGAGCAGTATTAAGCTGCTACTTTGGGCACTTGTCCCAACGCCAACGATGTACAAGAAGTGAGTAGAGATAGAAACTAGATAAGAGTTGGCGAGCAGCGAGAAGCGAGAAGCGAGTGTGCAGTTCCGATAGATTTGTGGCTGGACTATAAGCGAGTGTACTCTGATCTGCACTACAGAGCAGTAAAAAAAGACTTTAAAAATAATCAAATGCCGTGCTCGTTAACAATATCTACAAAAATCCACATTTATTGCTCTCTTTATACAAAATATTTGTGATTCGTAATGTTTTTTGAGAAAAAAATTCAGCACATTTCATTTCGTTATTATTTCGAGTTTTATTTCTGTCGTGACACACTTCTGTAGTAATTAAGTGCTAAATGTGTATGCCATGATAAGGTAGAGCCGTGGTTGCTGAGTTTCTGATTTGAATTTCACCCTTTATTTCATACCAAGGGAACAACTTGAGTTGATATCCCGATACCGGCACTATTGAAATTGTTGAAGCAATTTTAAATACTCATTTAAGACGTGGGTTGAGAAAAACGTCGTGAGGAAACCTACATGTATGAGGAATAATAAGACGAAACCGTCGGTTGAGAAGGTCGGCTTTAAAATTAAAAAAATTAAAAAAACAAAACGAAAGGTTAAGGATAGCAGTGTTCCCAGAAATATAAAAAAAAACATGTTTGTTGTCAATCCTCTATAATTAACAGTTTACCAAGTATAGTGATAAACGAACACACAGTTCACCTAATGGTAAGTGGATGCTGTGGCCCATAAACATCCACATCTATCCTCAATAGAGACAAAATGCAGATGCGTTGTCACCCCTGAGGACTAAGATGGAATGCCTCGTTGTCTACCTAATAATAAGTAAAAAAGAAAAACTGCGTTTGCATCCCGGCTGCCAAGCGTGGCAAATATGGCAAATATCCCCCCTTTGATAAGCTGTAGCGGTATCGGAATCATAACTAATAACTTCAAACAATATTATTTATATATATTTATATATATTTGCCGCCGGGACCGAAATCAGTCAAAAAGGTCTCATCATTATTAAAATGTATGTAGTATTCGTCACATTCAACACTGACGTCTGTGTCAACGACTCAGTCAGTATCTTTTGTATTGACTTGACCTATATTAAGTTAATACAAAATCTAATAGCTCACAGAATACCAGCATGAAATAGCAGCTTAATACTGTTGTGTTTCGTATGGTGAGTGTAGGGAATCGGAGACCCTTTTTACTGGAAACGAGACATTCCATCTTAGTCGGGGTGACTTCGCATCTGCATTTTGATTCTTAATCGAGGATAGATGTAGATTCCAGTGGGCCACAGCATCCACTTACCATCAGGTGTACCGTGTGCTCGTTTGTCAACCTAATTTTATAAAAAAAAGAATACTAACTATTACCAACGTACTTTAGATAGCGTATTTGATTTTAGAATAATTCCGGAAAGCATAACATCTCTATATAAAATCAATTACTAATTTAGACGCCATGTTTTAGACACGTCTTCGATTTAATTCATATCAATAATGAAGCGTGTCTCCTATGCTGTTTGTCTATAAGTAATTAAATTAGAGGCGGCATATCGAGACATATTTTGGCTAATCAAGTCGTATTATCGTCGGTATAATTGGAGGCGTACGACAATTCGAATGAGTTATAATTTAGATAAGATATCAAAGTGATTAGGATAGAATAATATTAAAATTTAAGATAACTTTAAAAAACACGCATTGATCATGAGCTGTAATGATTCTAGAGAGAATTATCCTGGTAACCCTGATCAGGATAGTGGGAAAATGTTATAAAATTATTGTATTGTCATCTGTCCTTGATACGAGTGCAAATTTTCAAGTCAATCGGCCGTCTATAAGTTGGTGAAAATTACAAATTCCGTTACATAGATAGATAGATAGATAGATACACGTGAAACTAATAATAAAAAAGCGTGTTAAGAACTAGTATAAAACAAGTAGATTGTTAAAGAAAAAACTAATACACAATAATAATTTGACATTCGAATTTCTACTTTTTAGGGTTCCGTACCCGAAGGGTAACCATTGGGACCCTCCGCTATCCGTCCGTTCGTCCGTCCCTCCGTCCGTCCGTCTGTCTGTCAGCGGGCTGTATCTCATGATCCGTAATACGTAGACAGTTGAAATTTTCACAGAATGTGTATTTCTGTTGCCGTTATAACAAAAAATAATAGTAAATTAAAAATCAAAGGGGCTGCTCTACTAGAAACGTGTTTTACGGTGGTACGGAACCCTTCATGCGCGAGTCCGACTCGCACTTAGCCGTTTATTATATTGTGTTACTTCTGAGATGAAAACGAGTACAAACACTACTCTGCACTTATAAATCTAAACTTCTATCCTATCCTATCTAGTCTTTTTGCTAACAGAAGTTCATAAAAGACAAACAACATACAGATATGCTTGTTACATACTTTCATTCTGAGGTGAACGGGTTAAAATGTTGTTAACCTCTTTAAGGACTATCAAAATCACCATTGTAGCCTCTCACAAATACACTTCTGAACATAGACTACCACTACCTGTATCCATCGACTTCCTGCGTGTCTTACTAGGTCGTCACTCCATTTTGGGTAGCATTTGGGGTTCTTCCCCGTCGGTTGGCGGTTTTTTTCGAGTTATATGGCCGGCCCATTGGCTTACTGATCAGTTAAACTATGTCAGTTACGATAGTTCTACTGCGGATAACTTCATTGCAGTTTAATAGTAACACTAAAGCAATACTAATTTTTGACACATTAATTATAACATCATACATGCATATATGTGGTAGAGCCACACTGCAGATATATTATAGTTGTAGCACGAATGAGTCGGCTCGACCGGGGAAGGACCACACTCTCACAGAATACCAGCGTAAAATAGCAGCTAAATGCTGCTGTGTTTCGTATAGTGAGTGTAGAAAACCGGAGACCCTTATTACTGGAAACGAGGCATTCCATCTTAGTTCTCAGTGGTGACAACACATTTGCATTTTGATTCTAAATTAAGGATAAACGTAAATGTCTATAGGCCATAGCATCCACTTACCATCGTGTGGACTGTGTGCTCGTTTGTCACCCCTATTCTATAAACAAAAATTAAAAAGACGATGGAAAACGTTTCTTTCTCATTCTAACCAATCCGTCTACATCCACTGTTGGACACAGATCGCTACCACAGTGAGACTGATACAGGTATATAAGTACGAGATATGTTTAGTATCTATTTGTTAAATGAAATGGTAGCATAATACTTTCTGGTCCTGTGGCAACTTGTAACAACGAGATGATTAAACAATGTGCGCGGTCCCCGCCTGGCCGACCCCCTCGTAAGGCCTTGAGCCATCACTGCGTTGCAGAAGAGCCGCGAGGGTCGGACGCCGGAGCCACGGGTCAAATCTATTAATGGCCTATGTGTATACGTACAAGATTTACAGAACTAGGTTGACCAAAAATTCTAAAAGTTAAAGGAAAAGTTCTCAACTGTATATCTATGCATATGATAAATCTGTAGAAAAGTCGTGTCTGTAATTCTAATATACTCTTGAAAAAACAAGTCCAGGGGACTAAAAGATAAAGGGTACTGAAGCCAAATTAGTGGTTTTTAGAATTTTTGTCTATCTGTCTGTCTGTGCATTACCGATTCACGCAAAAACTACTCGACCGATTTCCATTAAATTTTATATGTAGGTAGTTAGTAACCCGGGGCAACTTATAGGATACTTTTTATCCGATTACGGAACTTAAAAAAGAAGGTTAAGTATTTTTCTTCCTTTAGATGTTAATTTTCTATTATATATGATTATGTTAGTTAATAGGCGGGATAACGGGTGTTTTTTTCAAATAAATATCATATTTGAAAATAAAGTTTAAAATTAGTTTTAAGCTTGCATAACAATTTGAAACTCCGCTGACGATATACGTTTTAATTATCAAAACAGCGCCATCTATCATCAAATAGATAAAGTCTATATTTTGACTTTAGTAACTAATAAATTAAATAATATAAATGACTTACATCTATATGTTTAAATAATTGGATTTATAAAATTATTTAAAAATCCTAACGTTTAATTTAATCGTTATTTCATTTTAAAAGTGTAATAATTAAAATTTAAAAAATAATAGATAATAGTGACATCTATCAAACGTATGAAAATTGATATGTTTTTTAGTTAAAAAAAAAAATCAATTTTCATACGTTTTATACTATATCTGTATGTAAATTGATTAAAACTGGTCTGTCTGCAATTATTGCAAAATTCTCATTAAATCCTTATTTCGTGAAATGGTATTTTCATGATATTTATCACTGTTTGTTGACCATGTCATGATATAGCTTAGTTAAATCAATGAATAGTGATCGTTTAACGATATTAATAACTAAACACAACATTGCTATTTCATGATAATATGGTCATATCGTCAAATAGTTTTTAACCGCTAGTGGCGCTAAAAACTTTATGCCTTTTTATATAATATTGTGGCTCTTGAGCCAGTCGCACCCCAACCTTCTATAGCTGATATTACAAGATAGTATAGTTTTGACTTTCATTGTATTAATGTAATAAAGCGCCCTCTACTTTCTGCTAAATATACTAATGATAAGTAACTGATAAAATTAAATTTTAGAATGCTACTGAATACTTATTCATGCAGCATCAAAAATTGTCACACTTAAAAATATCTAGACCGGTGGCCATTATTGGGATGATTTACCACAATTACCACGTTTGGCAAAATGGCTGACAACACTGTTATACACAACAGGTGTGTTTTGTGTGCACAGTATCCAGTACTGTGTACACAAAACTGAAATTAAGAGAGAAGCTCTTTAGTTGAATATATTGGGTGTCTGTCGGCATAGGATTCTATTTACCAACTTCATATGTTATCACGTTATCTGATGTAAATAATTGAAAATTAAGTGCACTGTGAGATTTCATCTCTATTTGATGGTATAGTTCGTGGCATCGTTGGGTTTCTAAGTACTAGGTAGATATGGTCAACAATCGTACAAAAGCTTTGTTTCAGTTTTTATGAATTTTATTTAAAGACCCGTGTAGCTCGCTGTGAAATTTCATCACGGCAAGGGAGCAAAATGAGTACGAGTCCTTTGAGGACAAATGAATCTGTTATGGGAAATTTTACGTGCTGACTTACCACGTATCCGGTGAAGTGGTAAAGAATAACTTCGTAGGCAAACCTAAATGTCTGAGTAGTTAAAAAAGTCGTGGAAATGTGAAAACCGTTAATACGCATTGAAGGATTGCGGCATACTCTTTTCTGCCCACAAAACACTATAGATAATGAGGAGCCCTGTGCACAGTAGTGAGACGTATGTAAGCTGCTACTTTAGTTTTTATACCTTTAATGAGACTTATAAATCAGTTTGTCATTTAAGATTTTTGTATTTTTGAGTTTTCATATTATCAGACAAATCAAGATTTTTGTGACAGTCCTGGTTTCATAGCTCACATGAGATTTGTAAATGAACAGGCTGTTGCGAAAAAATACTTTAAATATCAAAGATAGCAGATTTTACTTAAACAAAGGTTTATTTTATTTTACTTGTCAAAGGCGGTGATGAAACTGATCCAAACGTAAATTTCATAGTACATAAGCATTATTATATATTTTTACATATATGTTAATTGCAATTTGATGTGTCGATTTACCACGTTCTCGACGGTTAAAGAAAACCTGTATATCTGAGAAGTTCCCCAGTTAAGGTGATCGCGCGTTGGCACTTGCCCAGTAGTGAGTGACATGTATGTAGGCTGCTACTTTTTTAGTTTTAATGGGACAATTAAGCTGTTTTTATTTCATTCATATTTTTGCAGATGTCACTTTTTGTTTTCATAATACCGTAAATATTAATGGTAGCAAAGATTCGAAAGAATAGAACTCATCATCGTTATAATTACAACCTATCAAAGTCCAGTGAACTGAATATAGGCCTCCCCCATAAATTGTCAAATAGGCTAGGTATTTGCTGTAGTTGCCACGCTTGGCAGGTTGGCAGTCGCAGCCTTTATTATTTTGAATTGTTGTCAGGAAGATGATGTTGCCCATCTCCTGTTTGTTTTCTTCTATCGGCTCTTAGGAAACACACGGAACGATATGAGCTGGCGGATTGTCTTTCGCCGCCACAAAAAGAAGAACATTTTTCTGCTTCCGATCATGAGTGTAGTTCACGTTCACTGCGAATAGAACTTCATTTGCAATAAAATTAATCTTAAGGATTTTATCGTGTTTAATTTTAACTTCTAATAATTTTAAGCACTTGGAGACGGGGGCGGGGCTGAGTTGTTTAACGTCCTGATGTCATAGTTTACGAAGACTACAATCAACTTTTAACTAATAATGTTTGGTCAGATCTACGCAGGACGAGCTTACAGTATCTTGAAGTCTTGCAGTAGTATGCTTGGGTTTGTATTTAATTTTATTAATTATGGGATCCCAAGTAGATGGTAGCACCCAGCCATCTTCTCTATTGAATCCTTGGTAGGCATCGGTGTTCTATTGCGAGGATTTGTTGTTTATCAGATCAGATATAATGGTTGGGACGATACTGAACATGTTGACATACTTCAGACTTCTCGGAGCGTCGGTGCTTCACATCAGCAATATGTTCTTTTACGCAATTTTTTATGGAACTTTCTTCTAAAGATGTGTTTTGTACAACACGTTTAAATAAAAGTTAAAATGTAACGTGATTTATTAAAATTTGTTTTATTACATGTGTAGCATTCATCATTATAGAACTGCATTTGCGAAATTTTGAAGTCTACCTGAACGTAGAAAAAATATCAGAATCTATTTATGGTGCCAATCAATATTAAATAGGAACAATGATATCAATCATTAAGGAGGAGCGCTTTGACTCCTTAATTAAACATCAGAGTGAGTATCAGCGCTCCATACCAGGTTCATCGGGGACAATATGTGTAAATAATAATGATAACAGTAAGGACTCATTATTTTCACCTACACTCTATGACAGTGCCATGACAAAGAATATTAACTTAAAAAGTAATTTAAATATTAAAAACAAAAAAGTTATTATGTATTGTGATGACATAGGCAAAAATTTGGGCATGATGTTAAATAACTGTTTAAAAGGACATCTGGTTAGTAATTATTGCATGCCTGAAGCATCCTTTAGTCATATAATGAATAAAGTTTTAACTAGTAAGTTTTCCCCTAGCACATTAATAATTCTTGTTGGGAGAAGAGGTAATGTAAACAAAACTCAATTATTAAAATATATTGATTATCTCAATACTTTAAATGTACATAAAATTATCTTGTTTACATTGCCTTACATACAGGGTTGGCCACAGGAAAATAAAATAAGATTTTATTAATGAATAACTTTTCATGTAATAATAATTTAAACTTGAGATTAAATTGTTATAATTATAATAATAGAATTAATTTAATAGACATAAATAATTTAATTAAGAAATTTATGACTAGAGATAGGTATTACCTATCCAAATATAATTTAAGACAGATAGCAAATGTGCTATCTTATTGTTTATATATTAACTCAGCCAAGGACTTGGCTACACAGACATCTGCTTCTATTGAGCAGTATAATGACTTAATATGTAATTTGGAATCAGTTCCAAGTAATTTAAATTAGAAAATGAGACAATAGATGTAGTCTCTAGCAGTTATAATAATTTAAATAATTTAGAGTGGTGCTTACAAAACCTTAATTGTATGACTCCATAGAGTGATAATAAAAATTGTTTACACCTGGTGCATCAAAATATACAAGGCATGGCAAAGGTATAGGCAAAGAGCTAGAAATTTAATTGTTCTTAAATGGCAACAATATTCATATTTTATGTATTACTGAACATTGGTTAAAAGCTTATAACTTAATGTTTAACTTCAGTAATCACCAGGTGGTCAGTTATTTCAATAGAGAAACGGTTTTAAGAGGTGGCTCCTTAATATTAGCTAGTAAATTATTACCATGTAAAGAACGTAAAGATATTGTGAGCCTCTCTGTTGAGCGAACTGTAGAAATGGCATGTGCTGAGTTTGAGCACCTCATTGTTGTGAGCGTCTAGTCTGTAGACTCCCATGTTCTTTATACGATACTTTTGAAAAAATTATGAAGGACGTTTTTGTTAAGCTTAATAAACAGAATAAATCTGGCGTAATATGTGGAGATTTTAATATCAATCTGCTAGAAGCTTCCTCCCCCAATATTAAATTTAGATCATTGTTTAAATCATATGGTCTTTTTAATTTATTTTTAGAGACAACGCGTGTTACTGAATGTAGTGCAACATGTATAGAAAACATTTTTACAAATGTTAAGCCGTTGCATAAATGTATAATTCAAAAATTGAGTTCTGATCACTGTGGACAGTTAGTTTCGTTAACATATGTTCACAAAAAGCAAGTAGATGACAAAAGTTGTGTTTATTCCAGTAAATGCAGGTCGCTTGGAGAAGTTTAGAAGTAACATAGTGAAAAAAACTCCATCACTTTCATACCAAAATAATCCTAATTTTTTGTATGGAACATTGTTTAAGCTTATTTGCAATGAATTTGATAATACTTTTACTTCTAAAACATTCTCCTTGAACAGTGGGGAGACATTCAATGAATGGGCGACAGTAGGAGTCCATAAGTGCAGACAAAGGTTATGTGATCTTTACCATGAAAGGTCATATAATCCTATTGTCGAATTTAGGGATTATGTAAAAAAATATTCAAAAATATTTAAAAGAGTGTGCTCCACAGACAAGTCTTTGCATTTGAGCAACAAAATTAAGACGGCTTCTAATAAAATTAAAATGACATGGAGTATAATTAATAGCGAAACTGGTAAGATTAACTCTCGCAATTCAAACTACCAGTTAAGTTTTAACAACAAATTAACTGAATCAGATCAAGACGTTGCAATGGTTTTTGAGAAATATTTTACTGATATTCCGATCTTAACCACTAAGTCACTGAATTCTTAACACTTTGTACACGCATTTACATTAAACAAAATGTAAATGCGTGTACAAAGAATTTTACATTTCATAAAGTATAATCAAAAGAATTGTAAAATATTAGGTCCTTACATATGAAATTAGCGTTTTGTCATACTGGACAATTTGGTCTGAAATATCTCCTCTCTGGTTCAGAATTCCAAATTAAAAATTTATAAATTCATTTAGCTGGTACATTTGAGTTTTGAAAACAGTCATTCATTTGTTTTTTCCTTATTATTTTTTTCTTTGGCGTCGCTTATTACCGCACAATGGAAAACATGAAATATCGGTATATTTACGAGTACGAGTTCTACCGTGGCACCAGTGCTGCAGAAACAGCTCGAAGTATTAATGATGTGTACGGCGCTGGTGTCGCAAAAGAAAGCACGGTACATTTTTGGTTTCAAGTTTCCGTTCTGGAAATTTCGACCTTCTGAACCAACCCCGTGGACGGCCGGAGACCAAAGTGGGAAATGAAGAATTAAAGGCTATTGTGGAAGCGGATCGATCACAAAGCACTTCAGAGATAGCTGCAGGCTTCGGGGTAAGTGATAAAACTGTATTAATCCACTTGAAGCAAATCGGGAAAGTAAAAAAAACTTGAACGATGGGTACCTCATGAATTGAGTGAATCGAACTTGCAAACACGCGTGAACTGCTATGTTACTTTGCTCAATCGACACAATCATGAAGGGATTTTAAATCGAATCATTACTTGTGATGAAAAGTGGATACTGTACGATAATCGGAAGCGCTCGTCGCAATGGCTGAACCCTGGAAACCCAGCCAGATCCTGCCCTAAACGAAAATTGACTCAGAAAAAGTTATTTGTGAGTGTTTGGTGGACTAGCGCCGGTGTCGTTCACTACAGCTTTATAAAATCTGGCCAAACGATTACGGCAGATATCTATTGTCAGCAACTGCAAACCATGAAGGAAGAACTAGCTGCTAAACAACCGAGATTGGTCAATCGCTCTAGGCCACTGCTGCTTCACGACAATGGAAGACCACACACTGCACAACAAACAACCACTAAGTTAGATGAGCTACAATTGGAATGTCTGCGACATCCACCGTACTCCCAGACCTTGTTCCAACAGATTAACATTTTTCCGGAATTCGGACAACTTCTTACAAGGAAAAAATTAACTCCGATGCGGCAGTCCAAACTGCCTTCAAAGAGTTTATTGATTCTCGCCCCATGGTTTTTTAGTAAAGGGATCAATGAACTACCTATGAGATGGCAAAAGTGCATAGATAACAACGGTGCATACTTTGATTAATTAAATATACTTTACAAAAAAAAATTGACTTTATATTCCTCCCGTACAAAACGCCAATTTCATATGTAAGGACCTAATATTTTAAAACTATTGATATTAAGAAAACTGCAGATCTGTGGGGGATTTCCGTTAAAGTTATTGCGTCTATAATAGATACAATCGCGCCTCATCTAGCTATTATTTTTAATACTAGTATCGAATCTGGTGTGTTTCCTGATTTAATGAAGCATAGTAAAGTAATACCTTTATTTAAATCTAGTACTACATTAGACCCGCCAATTTTAGACCTATTTCTGTACTACCAACAAATTTTTGAAAAAGTATTCTTGATCAATGTTGAATTTTTTAAATAGAAATAATTTATTTCATAAAAATCAATTTGATTTCACAAGGGGTCGCTCGACAACTGATGCCGGTATTGAGCTGATTAAATATATCTTTAATGCATGGGAGAATTCACATGATGCTTTGTGTATATTCTGTGATCTATCCAAGGTCTTCGATTGTGTTCACCATGAAACATTAATCAGGAAACTTCAACACTACGGTGTAAGAAGTGATGCTCTTAAATTAATTATTTCATATTTAAGTAACAGAACGCAAAAAGTTGTCATTAACAGTATGAGCTCTTCCGGGTGAATGGTACAAATGGGCGTGCCTCAAGGCTAAATTCTCGGCCCCTGTTTCTTGTATACTATAATGACTTACCTTACATAGTAGGGGATAATCATGATATAGTATTATTTGCTGATGACACTTCTTTAATTTTCAAATTAAGACCACAATTACTAAAATATGACGAAGTAAATAATGGTATATCTAAATAGTAAATTGGTTCAATGTTAATAATTTGCATTTAAATGGCACTAAAACGAAATGTATGAAATTCATGACTCCAAATGACAAACAATTAAATACTAATGTAATTTTAAATGGGGAGGAACTGAGTCTTGTCGGTGGTGATCGCCACCATTTTTCTTGGAAACACACTAGACGTGAAGCTTCAATGGAGCCCCCATATATCAAAACTAGCAAGCAGACTTAGTTCTGCAGCATATGCTGTAAAAACATTAAAAATCTTACCAGTGTTGAAACAGCTGCACTAGTTTACTTTAGCTTTTTCCATAGCATAATGTCGTATGGTATTTTGCTATGGGGACACGCGGCCGACACTGAAGTTATATTTGGTTTACAGAAGAGGGCCATAAGAGCAAGTTATGATTTAAAGCCTAAAGATTCGCTACGACAAAAATTTAAGGAAATTAATATATTAACTTTGGCCTCCCAATACATTTATGAAAATATAATGTACGTACACAAAAATAAAAGTAGTTTTACAAAAATAAGTGATATTCATTCTGTAAATACTAGTAACAGACACAAGCTAGTAGTACCAGTTACTCGACTCCACCGAGTCAGTAATTCATTCTTGGGGCGATGTATACGCTTTTACAACAAAATCCCAGAAAATATACAAAATTTGACCTGCTCAAAGTTCAAAATCTTTATTAAACTAAGTTTGTATAAAAAGGGTTATTATAATATTAAGGAATTTATGGATGATAATAACCCCTGGGAATGAGGTGATCGCTACCAAGCTATTTCTAATTTGTTTTGTGTGGTTAATTGTGTAACATACATTATTGTAAGCTGTTATTTTAAAAAAAAGTCCCGCTGGGTTTCTTGCTGGTTCTTCCCAGGACAGAAGTTTTTCTTTTCGTACCAGTGGTAATTAAACGAAAGAGTGACTTTCAATAAGTATTATTTATAATCTATATTGAATAAAAAAAGTTTCTGTTTCTGTTTCTGTTAATCAAATATTGCATATAAGACCATGAAATCATCATTATTTTGTTAAAACTAAATTAGGTAACTTTAACTATGAATGAATGTAAAGAGTAAATAATAATAGTAAATTTTGATTCCAAGACAATTTATCTTTCTTATAGATACATCGGAAGACACGTCCAATATAAAAAATTGTACATGTTTCTAGACATATGATATTAAAGCAATTCTGAAAAGCTTATTTATTTACGTGTTCCTGTAGCATATTATATATATGTATACCAATTATCAATCATCTAGCTCCAATAGTCTTTGGGAATTCAAAAAAATTCTTTGACAAACTGACATAGTGACACAGACACCGAAGTGACTCTAAAAGTGATCGAATTTTCCTAAATTTGGCACTGGCGAGCGAAGCCGCGGGTAAAAAGCTAGTACCTAATAATTGTATGATATACATTATGAATTATTTTTTCATAGAATAAGGGTGACAAACAAGAACACAGTCTACCTCATGGTAAGTGGATTGGAATGACACGTTTCCAATAAATAGTTCTATCTATCTATCTGTCTCCGTTTCTCTACGCTCACCATACGAAGCACAGCAGCATTAAGCTGCCTTTTCACGCTAGTATTCTGCGAGAGCGTAGTCCTTACTCAGTCGAGCCAACCCATTCGTGCTACAACCATAATATAGTTGCAACATGGCTGAAATAAGAGTCCCGCTGGGGTTCTTGCTAGTTCTTCCCAGTGCAAAGGTTTTTCCGAACCAGTCGTAATAGCATAAATCACTAAGTATAATATTACATGTGACCAAAGCCGTAGCGTGGACTAATATAGACGTGGGCGAAGTCGCATCAGCGAGGCCCCTTTTCTTTCGTTCCCTAGATACCAATTAGGTATCTATGGATTTTATAATTAAAGATTGTATATATTACTTATAACACAGATAATGTAATGTATTCGTATAATGAAAGTTTATAATTGTCTGCGGCGCATATGCTATATTATTTATTACAATCAAGCATCAAAGCCTGATAGTTTATGGGTAGGTTTTCTTTTTATAATTGGTTCAAACTAGCTATTTGACTACTGTCGTGAAGCACTCTTAATACTACAACTGTTTTAGGCTAAGCTAGAGGGGTTGATGGGAATTTTAGTAATGTTAGCAGCATAACAAAAACCATTTAAAATAAAAAATTAAAATGTATTTGAAATCTTATTCTTCAACCTATTTTAAGTCCACTGTAGACCATAGGCCTACATAGCAAACCTACATACAAGATCTACTCAATAGATCTATCCTACTGAACATACTTTGACACGACATACCTACTCATAGCCATTAATTCCTGACAAGTTCTCGTATTCCGTCAATCTAACGGTCGCGATCTTTGAAGGTAGTTACAACGGCCTCGCAGTCACACTTAAGGGGGCTTCTAAATTTGTGACGTTCTTTTTCGAGCGTAAAAGTGATCAAATTAATTAGTCATCTGTGGTAAAGTCTGGGGGCATAGCATTTTAATGGGCCTCGCGAGGCCCCTTTAAGTGCGAGGCCGTGGGCTAGGGCCCACTTCGCCCACGCCCAGCTACGCCACTGCTTGTGACGGCATAACAATCGTATCATCCCGAAAGTAACGTTAGAGACTATGAAATGCTAGAAAGGTCTTGTGATCTTCGATAGACAGCGGTGTACTATCTCATATGCTATCTCGTATATGTAGTACCACATGTAGATGCAGTCGTATAATACCGCCTACTAAGCATGGTGATTCTGACAAAATCTACATAATAGGAAAGACTCGCATCCAGCAGTGGAGTGTTATGGCCTGAAAAGAAGAATAAACAGCAGTACCAGACGTAATTTATTTTCAAGATGAGCCATTGTAAAAAAAAATTATTGACCACGCCTTGCCGATGTAATAATAATAATACTTTAATAATAGAATACTTTATATATACCCCAATAATAATAATAATATATTACAGTATATTTATCATTTTCCTTTACATTTATATATTTATACAGCCCAACCAGATGAGAAAACTATATAGATACCCCATAATAATAATAATGTCCTACGAACCGGATTTTGGTCACGACGGCCAGTCTCAACAGAGATTAGCCATCTGCTTTGGACATGATTATAGTGCCCAAGTGTATGTGCAAGCACAGATGCACTCTCTATTCTCTCACTCTCATGGTCCGATGGGACGGTAATTCGACACAACCGGAGAAATTTCAGGCGCAGGACCAACGACTTTACGATCTTTGCGAGGCACGTGGTGAGACACCGCCAACTTCCTGACTCTGGGCTTGCTACTGAGAGTTTCTTGACAGAAAAACCCAATAAATGATTTTTGATTTTTATACATCTAGCAAAATGAATGACAAATTGGGAACAGTCCGTAGAAAATATAACGGCTGGTCACCACGCCGTGGGGTATCTGACGTACATCCTTTACACCGCGAGTGCAATCAGTTTATCTACATCAAGCGTCAACTTATACTATTACTAAAATTGCCTATCTGCGCGTACATGGGGTCTTCCGCACGCATCTTCTAGCCATATTCTGGTCTCCTATAAGTTTAAACCCATTCGGAAACGAAAACCGTTGTATTACCAAACGTGGTTTATCGAAGTCTCAGACTTAAACTATAGTTTTAGAGAGAGAGTACCTTCCCCTATCGAGCTGACCCATTCGTGCTACAATCATAATATAGCTGCAGAGTGGCTCTACCACGTCAAATTTTATTTTATCACCTTCAAATGCAAAATAGTTCCCAGTCCACCTGATGGTAACTGGCTACTGAAGCCATTGACACTTACAATCTTTTTTACTTATTTTGAGCCACTGCTTGACCACAACCCCACCTCGTGTAAGTGGTGATGAGGCCCTATATGGTAACTCGCACTGTCTTAACGTAACAAAAGCCTGTTCACTCTTGCCTCGAAGCGCCCAGATTGTATTCGGACGGAAAGGCAGACGCTGGCAGATTATTCTACTAATACATAGAGTTCTTACTCCCGAAGACTAAGATGAAATGCTTCACTACCTTATCCTATTCAGAACACAGCAATGGGTCCACTACTGCTAGGCGGCAGAAGTAGGCAAGAGGATGGTACCTATCCAGGATTCCTAGGCAGGAACATAGGTACCTAGTAAATCTACATCTAACAAAGAGGAGATTGTCACCGCGAAACCAATTCTTCACTCAACTCATAAACGAAGATCATAGTCTTTTTTTTTACAAAATACGAGTCACAAACGAGTACACAGTCCACTTGATGGTAAATGGATGTTGGCCCATACATCCACATCTATTCTTCATTACAATTTAAAATGCAAATGCGTTGTCACCCATGAGGAGTAAGATGGAATGCCTCGTATACAGTAAAAAGGGTTTGCAGTTCTCTTCGCGCACCTTACAAAAGACAGCAGCATTGAGCTGCTAATTTACGCTTGTATTCTTGGAGGCGTGGTCTGGTGGTTTGAGGTGCTGCAACCCTAATAGCTGCAGCATGGCTCTACCACAAAAAACTAATAAGACTAATCCACACATCATAATAAGAAAAAAAAAACAAAGAAAATACAACCGCCTTTGACTCATGATGATCTGTATCACATGACGCTCGTCAACTTCAATTAGCCGCAAGATAACCGCATCTGTACCCGCAACTCTGTTGCAATTTATATTGCGCGTGTTATTCATCATGCCCTGTACTAATCTATAATACACTGAATGCAATAGCCACGGGGCTGATAGATCCTGTGTCTAGGCTTTGAATTTTATATAAAGCTATTATTTTTACAACACTTTTTTTTTAGTTTTTCTCAAAAACATATTACCCAATTTACTAAACTTCCGATATTTTTTTATAAAATAAGGATGACAAACGAGCGCACAGTCCACCTGATAGTAAGTGGAAGCTGTGGAATAGAATAGAATGTTGTTTTAATCAATATAGATTAAAAGATTACTTATTGAAAGTCATTTATCTTTTTGCCACTGGTTCGGAAAAAAACCGAACACACGAATGTGCTCGACCGGGAAAGGACCACGCTCTTACAGAATACCAGCATAAAATAGAAGCTTAATGCTTTTGTGTGTTTCGTATGGTGTGTGTAGAGAACCGGAGACTATTTTTACTGGAAACGAGGCATTCCATCTTAGACCTCAGGGGTAACAACGCATCTGCATTTTAATTCTTAATCAAGAATAGATGTACATACAGCATCCACTTATCATCAGATGGACTGTGTACTCATTTGTCACCCTATTTCTATTAAAAAATCCCTAAAATAAGATATCTAACGTCTAAACATGTTGTAAACATTACGATATTTAATTTAGCATCACGTAGTTCAAAAAATAAAGAGACCAGTATAGCGTTACTGGGACTTTTTTTTTATAAGATTAGGGTGACAAACGACCACACAGTCCACCTGATGGTAAGTGGTTGCTGCGGCCCATAGACATCTACATCTATCCTCGATTACAAATCAAAATGCAGATGCGTTGTCACCCGTGAGGACTAAGATGGAATGCCTCGTTTCCAGTAAAAAGGGTCTCCGGTTCTCTACACTCACCATACGAAACACAGCAGCGTTAAGCTGCTATTTTACGCTGGTATCCTGTGAGAGCGTGGTCCTCCCCCGGTCGAGCCGACCCATTCGTGCTCCAGCTATACTACTAATATAGCTGCAGCATGGCTCTACCACGTGATGGGTGTAGAAATACCATTTTTATTTTGGGGTTTGACTTTTAGGCTCTTATCAGAATTGCGGTTGGATCTTGGAAATGTCAGGTTTTTCGAGTTTTCAATCAAATACAGTAGATTTTTGCGTAGGAGGGGTGGAATCTGCAAAGTGTATTGAAAGTGTACAAAACCAATAATTAATTTGTTTGTAACAAAATGTCAGGATTTTCTATGTAAGTCAGGTTATTAGTCAGGACTTTTCATGTTTACCTACCTCTGTCAACCCTACGTGGGTGTAGCCGGTGACGCGAGGTGGGTGTGCTTCTTAGAGAGTAAACACAAAGCTTTGCTTACCAACCCGAACGACCGGGGCGAGTGAGGTCAAGAGCAATGGACGCGATGGGTACGATGCTAATTTTGGATCGCGTGTTTGAATTCGGTATAGTCAGTGTTTGCGAGTGCATGGCCTAACTGACGGCTCCGTGGCGCAGTGGCTTAGCAATGTGTTGCAGCGCTGAGGGCCGCATGTTCGAGTCCTGTTTCGAATTGTTCCGGGTTCGGATGTTTGTCCTTGTGAAATTTATGTATGTAAACTGTCTCCACGATACAGGAGATATTCCTTGTGTGGAAGTAACGTTTTGCATTAAAAAAAAACTACTGAGGAAGATATATTTTGGGTATTATTTATAAAATTTAAGTCATGAACGAACATACCTGATGGTAAGTGGCCACTGTCGTCCATGGTCAACTGCAACCTACTTCAAACAAAAAAGGCTACATATACGTTGTCACAGAATAAATAATAGTACTACGTACAGAAGTTGCACTCCTTTGTTGACTGCTTGCCGACGTTTTAATAGTCTACATAGTTATTATTAATCAGATAAATCGCGCACGCAAGCTAAATAAAACTATTTCTGCGCGCGAGTGTCCGTATTACTTTGCATCTTTTTTCCTTCCTACGTCACAACGGACTTTCCGTGGTCACTAAGGGCTGTTAATAAAGAGTAAAAAAAATACATTGTGAAATGTAAAGTAACTTACTTATGTAAAGTACCAATTCTGACTATGATCGACCATATTTCCGCTACTATGTGAGTTCTGTGATGCCCAACGCATGCAACTTGCAAGGCTATTCGTCGGGAATCGCGATGCTTGGCTCGTAAGAAATAGGTAGATAGTGTAAACAACAAATAAACTCGAAATACGATTCCTAACAGAAATGTGATCATATTTTACTTGGTTAAAAATCTTGTAAACAAAGTTTTAATTTCAGTATTTTGTGTTATTATAACTTAAAATATTTTAATTACAACAGACAAGTATAGGTATGTAAGTAGGTACTTGGGTAATGAAGTAAATTTCAAGTAAGTTTGTAATAAAGTACTTAGATATTACTTCTGTATTTACATAATTACTTAATTATTTTTTTGCTATAAGTACCTATCTAACAAAAAAAATATATTTCATTTTTCACGGTAACTTAAAAAATGATATATCTGAATCCTTTTGTTTGCTCATTAAATGTCCATCCTTGCAACAATTATAGTACGAACGACGTTTTGCCATTATAATTTATCGAATAGATAGGTAATATACATATATATTATTCTTAAATTACATTAAAACTTTTTCAACTATTTTATCCTACAATTAAATGTACTAAATACTAAACAAAAACTATTTCGACTAGTATTTCAACAAGTATTTACAAAAAACTATTTACGTAAACAGCGTTAAAAAACTTTAATGTTTCATTCAATCGCCTAGAACGCGCTCGCCCCGACTGCGTTCTGCCCCGGGGGCGCCTCGCGATTGTATGTAATTATTTCACGAAGGTAGCAAGATTCACAGAGGCCTGACGTTGTCACCTCTGAGGATTAAGATAGACTGCCTCACAGCCTGTAATGATATTGGTTCTCTATACCCTTCAGACCGGAACAGAGTTTCAGACTGCTATTTGACGGCAGAAATAAGTAAGAGAAGACGGACTGAAAGACAGAAAAGGAGTCCTACCAGCAGTATTTAAAAAAAAAAGAAGCAAACGAGCATACTGCTCACCTGATGGTAAGTGTCAACCGCCGCCCATGAACAACTGCAACACCAGGGAAATCGCAGGTGCGTTGCCGGCCTTTTAAAACGGAGTAAGCTCGTTTCTTGAAGGTCCCAACGTCGTATCGGTCCGGAAAAATCGCCGGTGGTAAACTATTCCACAAAGAGAAGTGTGCGTTCGTGGAAGAAAACTCTTAGTAAATCGCACAGTAGTGCACTGCCAAGCATCCAGATGATGTGGATGGTAACGTAAGTTTTGTATGTACTTGTGACTTTAGGGAAATACATAATTTTGACGAATAGAAAATTAATTTACTAAGATTGACGTGCATAAACAATCTAGTCGCTCGCTAATATACACCACTTTTAACTCCCGACGAAAAAGAGGGGTGTTATATACTTAATGTGTGTATCTGTGTGTCTGTCTGTGGCATCATACCACCCAAACGGATGAACCGATTTAGATTTAGTTTTTAGGGTTCCGTGCCCGAAAGGCAACAAACAGAACCCTATTACTAAGCCTCCGCTGTCTGTCAGCGGGCTGTATCTCATGATCCGTAATAGATAGACAGTTGAAATTTTCACAGAATGTGTATTTCTGTTGCCGCTATAACAAATAATAACATAAAATAAATTAAAAATTAAAGGGTAGCCCCCTACTAGAAACGTGGTTTTTTTTTTGGCATTTTTGCTCGATCTTAGTAAAGTCAACAAGTAGACGCATGAAATGCTCACAGAGTTTGTATTGCTATATCCGCTACAAAAAATTATAATAAAATAAAATTATATTTAAAAGTACCTACATAGTAATAAATCTTGTACGATGGTACGGAACCCTTCATGTGCGGGTCCGACTCGCACTTGGCTGGTTTTTTTTTTGTTTGAAAGTTAACTTGATCGAGAGTGTTCTTAGCTATGACTCAAGAAAATCTTTTCAGCCGTTTGAAGATCATTAGCTCTTTTTGTTTCGAGTTTTTGTTTAAGATATATTTTTTCTTGAAACAAACGTTATCCCTAACATACGCTCCGCTTAGCGGTACGAGCTACCACTCGACGACCTTCTTCCCCATCGGTTATTAGTTCTTCGAGCTACATGGCCAGCCCATTGCCACTTCAACTTCTTTTTAACCGGAGACCCTTTTTACTGGAAACGAGACATTTCATCATATTCCTCAGAGGTGGCAACGCATCTGCATTTTGACTCTTAATTGAGGATAAATGTAAATGTTTATGGGCCCTCCACTTACCATCAGGTGGACTATGAACTCGTTTGTCACCTCCATTTTATTTATAAAAAAGCTATGTTGGTTACTCTAGTACTACTGCGGATATCACTTAAGGTTTCTATCACGCTGAGGAACTCCGTGCGCTGCGTCCTCATAGCGTCGACAGGAACGGACCGAGTCTTAGTTCCATATGTCATCACCGGCAACATCCACTGATTTAACACTCTTGCTTTCGCAGTTTTGAGGAATATGGGACGTATAGATGTGTTGTAATTCGAATACTACCAAGCTGAGTTGGATCCGTCGATGGATGAATTGGACTTCCGTAGTCGAACAGTTTGTCCTAGGTAAACATACTCGTCAACAACTTCGATACTTAATAGTGATACTTAATCACCAGTATAATATTAAATCTCTAAAACCTACAACTAGCACAATAAATGACTTATTCTATTCTATTCTATTCGGGTATAGTGATCCTAAAAATCACCGGCATTGGTGTGAAATGAACGTCATACATGGTCCTTGTGACCAGACCAAACCTGATATATCAAAATTGTTTTTTACAAATATGAATTCTGGCTGGGGTTTGAACTCAAGACTTTATATTCAACTAAATAATCTATTCTGTAGTTGAACTGTTTGTAAATTTGTAATCGGTTGAATAATAACGGCCAGTGTCTCTCTTTATTTTGTGCCAGTGTGCACTCGTTGACCTGTCGCTGTCAACAACATTAAATACGTAATTACAATGTCATATTTCGTAAGAAATATAGTACGTTAATGAGAAAATATGCTGGGTCGAAAACATTGATTTTAGTTAATGCGATACATCTTTAAACATCTATTACTAAAGTTATTAAAATATCGATTAAATTTAATTATCGTATGGTGATGATTTAAAAAAAACGGGATAGGACCACGCTCTCACAGAATACCAGCGTAAAATAGCAGATTAATGCTGCTGTGTTTCGTATGGTGAGTGTAGAGAACCGGCAACCCGTTTTACTGGAAACGAGGCATTCTATCTTAGTCCTCAGGGGTGACAACGCATTCTGCATTTTGATTCTTAATCGAGGAAAAATGTAGATGTCTATGGGCCACAGCATCCACTTACCATCAGATGGACTGTGTGCTCGTTTGTCACCCGTATTCTATATATAAACTTTGTACTACCCCGGTCGAGCCGACCTATTCGTGTTACAGCTAATAGTAATATAGCTGCAGCGTGGCTCTACCACGTACAAAAACGTAATTATTACGATACCTTTACAGACGATTCAAAATACAGCAGCCTACATATATTCTAATCTTAGCTAGTTTTAAGCTAATGTGGTTATTATTATAATCAGCTAGTGTGCTTTCAGCCTTATTGCGTCCAGTATTATAACAAACGTAAGTACCTATATGAAAGGTCATTGATCCGCACAACAAGCGTATTTTCGTAACAATTTCGTAATAATGGGCAAATTCTTCGAATGTCAACGGACGGTATTCGACAATTGCAAGTGTTTATCGGTGCTCGACGCATTTTATAAATAAATTTAACGTTGGTAAGAAATAAAGAAAAAGGTTAGAAAGACCTTTGTCTTTGAAAGTTACAGTGGTAATTGACTAAATAAAACAGGCCGATAAATATAACTTTTAACAAAAAGTTAAAACCGACTTCGAATTTCTAAAAAGAAGTTATTTATTTGCTATCCTTTGGAGTGAAAATTTTTCTCCAAATTTATATGAGACCAGCCTTGAAGTATGACCTATTTAATAAGAAAATCATCAAAATTGGTTCATAATCTGCGAAGATATCGCGTAATATACATACAAAAAAAACATACACTCGAATTGAGAACCTCCTCGTTTTTGAAGTCAGTTAAAAATATGCATATAAATAAAAATTAAGTGTCTGTCTGTTATATTAAAATAGCCAGTGGATTCTCTTACGGCGCGGCGCCACAAAACGGTTATTCCGTTTCTACACAGAGCAGTAGTGAGTGGTATAGAGCTAACTCGTCTGCGCTCTAGTGCGCGAAGCGGTTTTGTGATTTCTTAAAGGAATGCTAGAGTTTAGAAAAGTACCTCTTATTAACATCCAGGTTCTACATAAATGACTTTAAGCTCAATTTAAATTGCGGCGGAATGGAATGGAAGCGAATTTTTGTAACGAAATTGTACATAGTAAAATGAATTTTATGTTAATTGCGTAACGTGCAAACTAGATGATAAAAGAAGAAGTTTTTGGCTCATATCTAGTTTGAACTTTACACAATTAACATAAAACGCATTTTACTATGTACAATTCCATTCCGTTCCGCGGCAGTGTAAATTGGGCCTAAAACATAAATAAAGACAAAATCAAAATTTACTACCATTTTTTATCGACTCGTAACGCGAGCACAGTTGAAAAACTCGACAACTAATGGATCCGACCGGAACCAGTCTCCTTTGATAAAAATTATGATTGTATTACGTATTGCGAACATTGATCCGTAATTTGTTTTAATATTCAAAACAAATGTGATATTGAAGATTATGTATTAATTCTAAAATGTATAATAATAAAATATGCCAAAAATTAAATTTTGGAGATTTAACCAAAAGCACTTACCCATAGTGCGATGTGAACGATCAAAGAAATATCATCCCAACAAAAACAAAATCCGTGAACACTGGAGAATATTACATTATAATATATGAACGATAGAACCTTTATCGTAAAGAGCTCATAGACTTTATATTTTAAAAAAAAAACAGTTTTTGAAACCTATTTAATGTATTCAGTGATTCCATTCCAGAATCCTATTTGATTATATTGTTTCTTGATTTTGTAATAAGGAAATTTATCCAATATCTAGTTCGGTTTGATTTTACCATTGCAAGCTGTTGGTAAGGTTGGTAAAATCGAAAGAATATAATTAAAAAACCATGCCAACAACTGCGGCCGATTTCTTCTTGCTGTTATTAGTATTTATACTTTAGAAATATTTCTGAGGTTTTAGCAACTCTATTATATTAAGACGTAAAGATTCTTGGTTCAATAACAGCCCGTCTAGAAAGGTACAGTACAAATATAATACGATAAAGGTTTGTTCTCTATCTGAGAGAAAAAAAAAGCTTACGGGCTCTCGGTAGAAAATAATAGTGTTCTGCGGCCAGAGTCACCGCATATTAATAGTCATCGTTTAATAACCAGAAATGTCATAAACTAATTCATTCTAAAGGAATATGAAAATAAATTATGACTAAAGTCCAATGTCACTATAATAGATTTATTTAAATAGTTTAGTAAATAAGATAATGATACGAGTGCGCAGCGTGTTTCTTAAGTGCAAAACAATTGTGGTATAAAGTAAAAAGCGGCAAGGTTATGGAAAAACTACGTTAGGCAAAATCCGACTAGGTTTAAAATAAATAATATTATAACAATGTCTTCCAGACGTAATTTCGGTCACAGCGGCCAGTCTTCAACGAAGACTAGCCACCTGCGCAGGATAGGATTATAGTGCCCAATTGTGCAAGCACAGGTGCATTCCCTCACTCTCATAGACCGATGAGACTGTAATTCAACACGAACAGAGAGAGGTCAGCGACACGTTAAGCGGGACCAACGGCTTAACGTGTTACTGAGAACTTCTTGACAGAAAAACCCAATAACTGATTTTGGCCCGATCCGTGATTCAAACACGGGACCTCATGATCAGCAATCTCGTTTTACGACCACTAGACCAACGAGGCAGTTATTCTATGGGTCACACATTTTGGACACTGATTATGTTAATAGAATGCACTATTGAGAAGAATGAACCTGAAATAGCAGCATTCTTATTAGAGATACTGTTTCGTTTGGTGTTTTGAATGACGAGTAGTCCAGAACCAAAAATCATACAATACAATACAATACTCTTTATTGTACAAAAAGAAAAGATAAAAATAACAAAAAAAATAAACAAATATTGAGGGAAAAACAAAAGACCGTCTTATAGCATTTTCTACCAGAGAAGACAGAAGAAGGATTTAAAAAAAAAATAAGAAAAAGAATAACGGGTAGCTTGCACAAAATAAGAAAAGATACCAACTTATGCACTAAAAGGCAAAATGCTTTAAGTAGATCAATGACCATAAATATGAGGAGGAAGAGAGAGAGATTAGAGAGACAAATAGTGTTCCTTAACCTGTTTCTGGAACACATTGAGCACTTTTAATTGACTGGGGTAAGGAGATCGGAAACGACGTAGATCGGAACAAAATTAATAATTTTTAATCTAGAGGAACCGTGGTTAACTATGACATTGGGACGTCAAATACCTCAGTCTCCCCGTAACCATGGGTGCTGTAAAGTACTGAAACGTCGGGAATATAAAATAACTTACGCGATAAAATCCGTAAAACTAGTTTTATTTAAATGGGGTAAGGAGTTCATCAAGCAAAGAATCATTTGCCATAGGAAACATAATTCTGTATTTTGGAGTAAAATTTTGACCACTGGTTGTTGATCAATCAACTTTGTCCTCTATTTATTAATAATCATCAATAATCATCATTATTAATAATTGGAAAAATAAAATGATATTAGTATTAAAGCACTACACATTACATGGTAATGCCAAGCTTCAGTGTAATATGGTTGCTGTACAATTGGGTTGGCTTAACCGGGTAAGAAACCACACTTACACATCATACGTACCGTCCGTATTAAGAGAGAGAAGAACCGCAGACCCTTTTTGCTAAACGTAAGGAAGCATTCCATCAAAGTCCTCGGGCATAACAATGCATCCTCATTTAGATTATTAATCAAGAATAGATTTAGATTTCTATGGGTCACAATCCACCAACCGTCATGTGTACTGGTACCCGTATGTCACTCTTATTTCTTTAAAAAAATTGAAGCGAGAACCTTCTTGAACATATTTTATAAATATGTAGATTGTTTGTACACACAACATTACGTATTCTTGTGTTAGCTTGAATAAATTATTACCGCTGTGTTGTAATAATTACGCAGTAATCATTCTTTATTTCCCGTTTAAGATATACTCGTATTGTACAAAAACCTTTCGAGATGCGAGTAAAAATCTCAATCACAAAAATAGACTGGAAACAAAAATAATTGGAGCGCCAGCAACGTGCCAAATTAAAAAAAATGTTTACCTACTGTTTACGTGACTGCGCGTCGCAAGTTACCTCACTGTTTTAATTTAAAAGATGAATGGCTCGTAAGTAAACTTTATAAGTATTTAGTGGGTGTGGCTGGCCCTGCCTCGATCTTCAATTTCAAACTACATTTACGCATACAACCGGCCCCTATCGGGCCCAAATACTCGGCTTCTACGTCAGATAAAAATTAATAAATTCACGAAATTTCGACAATAGCTCGTATCGAGCGTTAGCCTTTGGCAAAACAAATCAAGATAATGCGTAGTTATTAAAACTATTCGGTTAGATTTGACGAGTTCTTTTCGCGTTTTGTTTTATACAAACAAGTTTATAGGAAATAATGCTATCTTGATCATGTTCTACAGATTTTATTGAATTTTAGCCACGGGGTCCTGCAGGGGTCAATGTGGGTACCTTTATTATTTTAATTGGGTACGATATTCGAAAACCTTTTGCAATACTTAGTCCAAGATTTATATGTGTTATTTGCAAATGTAATTATCAAGTTCTATGCATTGTATCAAAAGCTTACCTTTACATACAAATATAATTTTTTGAACCAAACAACAATTTTTTGACGTTAAATGGGACTTAAGCATTAATTATTATCTAATTTTCTTAAACATAATAATAATGACAAATGTAAATAAATATTTACGTTTATATAACTTTCTGATAAAATAACCTTTCTGATTTTTTAATCTGAATTATTTTGTTTTTTTTTAGTATGAAGACTAGTTGCTGATTATTTAAATTTAACAATCCCCATGATCTCCTTAACATTATTGACATTCCATATTATTGTAATCCTTTAAATACTACTTTGAAATTATAGTTTAGTTTCTTGCTTTTTAAAACAAATTCTTAAATTATTTTTTGAAATTAATTTTTTTTGTTTATCTGCGGATTTTGTAGATAAAAGTTTGGCAACACAAATGTATACTTACACGTGGGTCCGGTTGCGTGTGGACGCAGAAAAAGATCTAAATAGCACCAAGGCCGATTTGATAAAAAATATATGAATACGATCGCGATCGTGCTGCGGCGGCGGTGGCTGCGCGTACACTGACGTGCGACGCACTCAGCGCGCGGACCCGCACTGCATGCGATAGCCCTTGACATCCAACCTTCGTTCCAACATTAAACCAAATAATCTAGGAGACCACCAATATCCTCCCAGTGCACTAACATGCAATACTGTTATAAATCACATGGTTTATGTATACTTTGGCTCAAACATTGGAGACACGCGGAGGCTGGGCGACACACCCGCTGCCAATGCGATGTCTTTCTCCTTTATTACTGTTCCAGCGTAATAGAATTTTAATGGAGTATTTAATACGCAAAATAGCACGAGATATATAATTATATGTTTTCGAAGTCTAAATTTTATTAACGAAATTGATACCAAGACTATGCGTAATTGCAGATTAAGGTTTTAGTAAAATTCCCGCTCTACTAGGGAATCCGAAACCGGCACCTGTTTTATAAGAACTGGGAGTTTCGGAACTAATCTTCAACAAAATCGGGATTCTCAGTTCCTTTCGGTACTTTCCGTACTAGTTATTTTGCAATGATGATGCACTCAGTATCGGAGCAAGCAATATATTTAGTACTCGACTGGGTACAGGCAAACGACAGAAAATTTATGAGTTTCCTTGCATTTCTCCCTCTCTTAGCCCTTATTTACGTATACGTATTTTATTTGTCTGTAACATTTTATTTTAAATGGCTACTTTGACGATAATGCTTTGAATTTTATCGACAGAATCATAATTCATATATTTCCGCAACATATGTGAGATTTATTATCGGGATTTAAAGCTATCAAGCTTATCTAATGGACATTTTGAAGTGATTTTGATCTCTACTTGTACAATCTCCAATGGATTTCAAGATTTTCTGACATTTCTTACATTTGGCTTAGATTTTTTTTAAAGCGCGGAAGAAGTTGACTGAATTTGAAAGAAGATATCGCCAGCCAAGTGTCAAAATTCTTCGAAATACATCCACTGTAGCAAGTGTCGCTTATTTTTTAATCTAAATAAAGTAATAATAATCTAAAAGCAACATTGTTAAATATAGTGCATGCAGACTTAGGCTAGTACATTTCAACTAAAATTATAACTATAAAGTAAAAATAGTAAGAATCGCGTACGCAGTGTTTGTTTACAGGGGATAGGTACCACCATCTTACCAATTCTTGCTGCCATGCAGAAGTGACTATCCTGCTGTTTCAATTTGAAAGGTACAGAAACCCAGTATAACAGGTTCTGAGGCATTCCATCTTAGTCTACAAAGGTGAAAAATGCATCTTTAACTTTTTTGTTCTCAGTCGAATAGTCATAGCTGCAGTAGTCACTTACCATCATGTGGACTGTGAGTTTGTTTGTCGCTTGAATTTCATACTGATGCTGATTTTCGAAAGTAGCGGAGAAATCGGCAGTCAATTTTGTATTCCCGGTTCTTTCAATACGACAAAACAAGTACAAATTACACATATAGTTGATTCTGTAAACCAGATGAACATTCAGGATCCTTTACCCGTGGACAGCTTTTACGAAACTAATGGCCAAATATAATACTATATGATATAAAATGTCGTTAAGTCTCGTGGTGTCTCAGTCACTTTGACTTAAAGTGATAGCGACAGTACGAGACTTAACGGCATCTTAAAATTGAGTAGTGTTTGAGTATTTGGGCATAAGTGACATTTATAACAACTATTATAAAGATTAGGTACGAATTGGCGTTGATAACAGCATTATAATATACAATAGGTATACAAGAAGACGAATGAATGGTTTTTCTTATTTATAAGATGTTTTACCTCTTAAGTATGGTACACTAAAAGTAAAAAAAACTAATATATTTAGTGATTTCAAAGTATTTACCATTACAATTAAAACACTTTTTCATTCGTTGAAACTATTTTTAAAAACATAAGTACCATTGGTCTGAGGACATGTTTTCACGTGCTAGTTGAAAGCGTTCACAGCTGATTCTGGCACCGTAAAAACCTCTCATCAAATCTTTGATATTTTGGAAAATAAAGAAATCGCATGGCACGAGGTCTGGACTATGTACGGGATGGTTCACGAGCTCTATACCCTTTCGGAAGCCGAAGATGGTTATGTCGCGGTGTGCGCCGAAGCATCGTCGTATGCAGTCGTGGTGCAATACGATTCTTCTTGGTCATTTTTCCCTAACTTTTTCCAAGACACTGGGCAAACAAATGGTGGTGTAACTCAGCATTAACTGTTTGCTCAATCAGGATCCATCTAGGAGAAAAAAAGCGCAATCATTTTTCGTCCACGCCTTTTGCCTGTTTTAATTTCATAGGTTTGTTGTCGCCTTCGAACACCCATACAAAACACTGTTGCTTTATTTCCAGAGTATACCGTGAAATACGCCAACTTTGCCACCAGGGAAAACTTTGCCCGAAACACAATTTTTAAGGAAATCAACTAATAAAAAAAAAATTATCAAACTTAGGACAGCATTTATAATATTGGTAGAAAATAAAATATACGTGTGGCAACACAAAATACTGTTTCCGATCTCAACGTCACTCAGTTACCTGTCGGCACTTGTCGAAAACGGTGCGGTTTTTGGCGGGCCAATTTCTGTGGATTTTTTCAAGTGAATTGTGCATTATGGCGAAAACACAGGTAAGTTTAATCGTATTTTTGTTGTGTAAAACAATGTGCTGAGTATTTTGGTAATAGTTTCATTGCTGTAGGTTGTGTGTTACAAAAGTTATGAAGGCGGGCAAAGTTACCAAGTGATGTGCAGTCATGTAAATGTCAACATTGCCCGCCGTCAAAAAACGTTAAGGGTTGACACTTTTTATTTTCTCTTTACATGACCGCCAAAATGAATGTAATGCTTTCTGGGTTCATGGTGTAGTATGTTGTGTTTTGGTAGACCATAACGCCATAGTGACTCTGGTTAGCTATCCTACGCTTTTAGCTCGTACCCTCTTTTTCGTCTCTTTTTTAGCTCGAAAATTGTCATTATTTTAAAATTTTAAACTTTTTTAGTAGGTTAAAATTACTTTTTTCTTGAGAATTTATGTAATTTCCATGAATAGATGAGTTATCTTATTTACTATGTTATTAGCATAAAATAATTTGCATTTTTTTTATTTCAGAAAAACAAACATAAATCACGTGTTTCTAAAGGAGGTCAAGACGTGAACTTGGATCCAGGGTGTATAAAATTACTCTGAAGAAATGTTGATGCTTGCATGTGAATCTGTTCAATCAGGTCAAATTTCATCAAGAGATGCTCAAAGACAGTTTGGAATCCCAAGGCGGACTATAGTTAATAAAATAAAACGAGTTCACATGAAGTCTGTCGGACATCCTACTGCTCTATCAACTAAAGAAGAGGATCAAATTGTTAAGGTTTTACAAGCTTCTAGCGATTTTGGCTCCCCGCTTACAAAACTTGATCTAAAGCTATTGGTTTACGAATATCTCAAAAAACTCAAGAGATCATATTTTTAAGAACAAGATTCCCGGTGATGCTTGGGTACAAAGCTTTTGGCAAGCATGCTGATGAATTGACCTTACGAGACGCAAAATATTTCAAAGGCGAGAGCTGAAAGGGGCTCAAGACATACTCAACTATTTTAATAACTTAACGTCAACATTAAAACATACCAGCAGAAAATATCGTAAATTTCGATGAAACCAACCTTTCCGACGACCCTGGCTCTTCTAAGAGCATTTTTAGAAGGGATAAAATATCCAGAGAGAATAGTTAATTCCACCAAAGGAAACATATCCCTTATGTTTACGGCTACCGCAGATGGTAGGTGCCTTCCTTTATATGTTGTTTACAAAGCAACAAAATTATACTCAGAATGGGTTAATGGAGGATCACCGGAAACCAGATACAATTGTACTAAGTCAGGTTGGTTTGACAGCGCCCGTTTGAGAATTACTTTGAAACAATAATTCTTCCATGGGCAAATGAAACGGTCGGGACAAAAGTTGTCCTTTGCGATAACCTATCTAGCCATTTGAGTTTCAAAGTAGTAGAGTCATGCGAGCAACATGACATTAAGTTTGTATTCATCCCTCCGAGATCTACACATCTCACGCAACCACTAGATGTTGCATTTTTTGCGCCTTTGAAAAGATGCTGGCGTAAAATTTTGTACCAATACAAGCTCAAGAATCCAACCCAAGCCACATTAAACAAAAAACATTTTCCGAAATTGCTTAATGAATTAACAGAAGCAATTAAAATAAAAAAAGAACATAATAAGTGGCTTTAGGGCATCAGGGAATATTCCCTGAATCCACAGGAAGTCCTTAAGAAGATTCCAGAAATACAAGGAAATACTGTCATGTGGAATCGATAAAGTACTGGTAGATTATTTGTTAGAAACCAGAGCTCATAAGCCTATGCAAGTACAGAGGTAAAAATTAATTGCGAGCCTGGCAAATCAGTAAGCATTTCTGATTTAAATGTGGATACTTGCAATAAAAACAAAAGCGAATCCGTTAAATTGGGTAATGTGCAAAAACAAATCAAGAATCGTTCTATTTAGATGAACATACTGGCCTTTTGTAGCAGAACGTACTGATCTTTGTTCAAATACTTGTACAAATTTTGTTCAAGACTTCAAAGAGTGTTTAAGTATCGCTCAGTATAGGGATAATTATATTCCTGAAAACCTTAGTAGACAATGTATCAATGTAATTAATTTTATTTAGACCAATCATTGCCTATTAAAACCGGAAAATCACTCACAGATCATTTACATTCAAAAGATTTCAAATAGTACCACCAAAATATTAATTGCTGGAAAGGATTATGAAAACTCCATGCAAGATCGTCCTATAAAAATAAAATAACAATACTTTCAAATGTACTCCTAAAAGCAGGAACACCGGTGACTGATGTTTGTTTTAAAGAACTGTCTGATAACACTGAAAATATATCGTTCATTGCCACACATGAAACTGATTTACCAGAATGCCTGAAAGGGAAGAAAAAGAAAGTCGTGAAGAAAATAAAGAAGAAACATACTAGGAAAGATACGAAAAGTGATAGAAAGAAACAGGTTAAGAATAATTCAAAAGGGAAAAAATCAGCCAGACGACGTACTTCAATCAAAGAAGGCGGCCTACACCAACGATAGTGAGTCAAGCTCGATATCTGCGGATAATGATTTTATGACAGTTGACACAGATGATGATTACGAAACAATAAATGATTTTTACATTTCTGAAACCCTAAGAGAACAAGAAGATAAGGAAAATTTTGAGCTCCCTGATGTAATAACCTCCTTCGGATTACATGAGTTTAAATATTTTTCTGAAAATCAAGAAAGACTTAAAGTAAATGACTGGATTATTGTTCGATTCTCCACCAAAAAGAGTTTGAAACACTTTGTCGGTAAGGTTTTATCGATTAATGGTGTAACTCCTACGGTTAAATTTTTACGAAAAGTTAAAGAATCTAAATGTCATACAGGAATGACCTTTTCATATCCAACCGTTGATGACATTTGCAACATACAATATTTAGAAGATGTTTTAACAGTTTTACCCGAGCCAACGATTACTCGACGTGGTCAGATTGTATTTCATGTAGATCTCAGTAATTTCAACATACAATAAAAATAACGCAACAAGCTTTTTTGACTGTTGAAATTAATTATTCAAATTTATTATTAATTTCAATTACTAAGAATTTTGATTAAGACTACATTTTTGATAGAATAATTTAATTAAGTTCTTAGAAATGCTCAGTATATTGATTAATGATATTGTTGATTAGTTAGGAAAAAATATAGATTATATGACTGAAGTGATTTTTTTAAGACTGAATTCACCAATGAATATTATTGATAAGTACCTAAAAGACTGAGAATCTATGCCGTTCCTCGTATCGTAATCGGGAAACATGATTGAAAACGTCTAGTTTGCATTTGATTAGTTAGTATATATAAATTTATTTGTTTAAATTTCATGCGATATATTATGGCAAAAGGTATAGGTAAGGTAGATATATGTAGGGTCTGTATACTTTTAGTGAAATAGCTTAAGTTTGTGAGGTGTATGTCTCTAAGTATTTTATTTTTCTTAAGTTTTAAACATAAAACAAATTTTATCATTTTTTAACGATGTTGATTTCTGTAACAAATTTAGTCAATTAAACACAATTAAACCCTTTAATAAACAACTTTGCATTTTAAAAATATTTTTCCTTATTGCCTCTTCCCACATACTTTATAAAATTTAATATATTATGTTTTATTTTAACTCAAATATGACAACCCTAGCACTTTTAAATCGCTTCTTACCGTTTGTATGGAGAAGAGAAAAAATATCAGGGTAATATTGCCCATTCATTTTAGTTTGAAAATATGTTTGATATCGAGTAGATTTTTTATATACTCGCTTTTATTGCCAAAATGCTTTTATTATTTTTAATATCATTGAAATAAGAGCTATAGTTCCGCTAAAATCTCGGTGGGTAATGTTGGCTAAAAGTCCAGATAACTTTGCCCGCGTTGAAAATTGTCTATATGATCAAGAAAAGATTTCGAAGCTAAATTTGACGGTGTCAATGCATACATATGATCTTAGTGCTGACACAGATAAAAACTATGTCCTGGGTTGCATACAAAATCTTGAGATATCTAGATTTATTTTAAAATTTCGCAATGTTGGCGTGTTTCACGGTAACAATATATTATTATTCATGTTGCATCTTTTGTCACAATGTAATACTCACACAACTTTAAACGTCCGTAGTCATACTTTAACAACATTTTTTGCACCAATCAACTTGAGACGGCTCCGAGGCGCAGTGGCTTAGCAATGAGTTGCAGCGCTATGGCCTACAAATAATTGTTCTGGGTCTGGATTTTTGTGCTTGTGAAATCTATGTATGTAAACTGCCCCCGCGAGGAAATCCTAGTGTGGAGGTAACGTTTAAAAAAAAGACCATTTTAGTTCTGGGGTGAGTTTATGAGGAATTCAGCGGCTACAAAGTTTTCTAACTTTTACATGTGGATGTAATTTTTTGAATTTGCATACTAATATCCAAATGTCCTCGAATCTCCTCTTAGTTGATGCAGTGGTTCTCTTTAATTAGTTACTAATTCGTATAGTTCTTTAACTAGTTGACAGTAGTCACATTTTCCTCAGTGATTGCAATTGAAGGTCACGTTCACGAATTTATCGTGAAGAGAAACACGACCACGATCAAGTTCTGCGTAACAACGCTTTACGGTGCTTCAAATAAGGTGGTTTCCTCACTTGTGTATAATTTATGCACAAAGTTATGTATTTTGAAGACGAGTAGTGCAATCTTGCGGAGAAAGTAAACTTTTAAAATCATATAAAACCATCGCCTTAAAATCTTTTCGTTTCATTTTTGTTACAGATGATAAACTTCAACTTGCAATAAAAAACAATTGAACCGCGACTTTCCGCCAAAAATTATTTTAAGTAATATAAGAGATTATTATGTTTTTAAAAATATAACATTCGAAGTTTCAAAGATTTATGAGCGGCCAGGAGCGCAATACCTGCTTTCAGTGTGCCCTATGTATTAATGAAGATTTAAGAATGCCTTAATTTTCCAGATTTTTATAACCACTAAAAATATGACGTAATCGTTATTTTGGTATTACTCTAGCATCTTTAACGTGCGCAGAACATTTTACTATCTATGCACACCTGTATCTTGTACACGAGTAGAAACTGAGATTGTTTTTGGTATATGCCGTTTTTGTAATAATCTACGTTTAAGGTAAAAGAAAGCTTTAACCTTGAAATTGAACATAGCCTAATATTTTTAAGTTCTCATCATTCCCATTTCTAATGTGTTTTATGTTTTAGATTACATGTCGCTTTTTACTTGATTAAATAATTAAAATGTGGTTTGTTTTAGTTTCAACTTCTTATTGTGACATATTTTTATTACGTTCATTTATTTACCACCACATAATAGTGATAAAATGAAGGTCCTCGAAACCTAGACTAAGTTTGTTTCAAATGTGACTTGAACTTAGATTTGAATTACTTGTAGATATTCATATATCTTTTTGAAACAGATATATATCTCCACTAATAATATAGATATTCTTTACTATCTGAGATTTATTTTACTTTATAGTAGTAGTTAAAAGGAATGAGATAATGAAGATATTATGTTATAGAATGCTGATTAGATATAGTTTTTTTATATTAATACTTTAACAATGTCAAAGACATAAAATTAATAATTAAAATGTGTTTTTTGTTTCTTAGCATTCTACTTTTTTATTAGTTAAGCAAACAAGCAAGAAGTAACTAATTTGAGTTATTTAATAGCCATCCAGCCAGCTAGTTGCACAACTAAAGACCTGTAAGAATCTACCAAACTACAATTTTTACGTGGTAGAATAGAACAACGCCACAGCTATATTATGGATGCAGTACCGATAGGTTGGCCCGACCGAGCAAATACCGCTCTCTCACAGAATACCAGCGTAAAATAGCCGCATAACGCTGCTGTGCTTCGTATGGTGAGTGTGGAGAAACGGAGGCTCTTTTTACTGGTAACGGGGCATTCTATCATAGTCCTCAAGGGTGACACGCCCGAAGAAATGTTCATTATTTCTTGAATTTCATAAAGATCAATGTTACTTACTGTTGTTAACTATGCGATCAATTGTCATAAGTTATTATTATTATTTTGGAGTATTTATATAGTATTCTCATCTGGTTGGGCTGAATAAATATTTTAAAGGAAATAATAAATAAACATAAATATATATTTAATATACTAACATAAATAAATAAATAATACATAAATAAATAAAAACCCAACCAGATGGAAACCCTCGGCAGGGGAGACCAAACGGCCGAGGGTTAGGGGAGAGAAACCGGCGGACGATGCAGGCGGTATCGAGGAGCACCGCCTTCTGCATTTGAGCTTGGAGCGGTCCGTCACGGAGTCCCAGTCGCCTCAGATGACCCGAGAGGCTGACTGGGATTAACCCGTTCGCAGAGACGACTACAGGTATAATTTCGGTCGGCAGTCCACCCCACATGTCGGTCACCTCGTGAGCCAGGTCCAGATATTTTGTTCGCTTATATGTTTCGGCTTTCACGAGGTTCTCGTCATACGGAATGGTGATGTCGACCAAAATATCCTGACTGTGCCCGGTCCATCAGCACAATATCAGGCTTATTGGCAAGAATAATCCTGTCTGTGATGATGGCCCGGTCCCAGTAGAGCCTGGCGCGATCATTTTCGAGCACGGCTTCCGGCAAGTACTTGTAATACGGCAATTTCCGGTCCACGAGACCGTATTTCAGAGCGAGCTCCTGGTGTAGAATTCTGGCTACTGTTGTGCCTGTGCAAGTACTCAGAGTTAGAAAGCGCCGAACAACCGGAGATGACATGCCTAAGTGACTCGCTGGGATGGCGACAAGCTCGACAGATGTCGACGGTGCCATCCTTAGGATGTATCTCCGATAGTTGTTGGTCTTAATAACCTGATCCTGTATCGCACAGACAAAACCTCGGTTTCCAAAGAGGTCACCAAAACGTAGCCAGTGGAGAGAGGCAACTGTGTCTACGAAAGGCACATGTAGAGCCTTGTAGAACCTCCCGTGGAGCTCCTTCTCCTTCCATACGGTCTCCCGGTCGGAAATGCTCTGTACTGCCGGGTCTTGCCATTGCTCGTTGGCTAAGGATAGAGGGGTAAGTCCTTTATCACAAGAAATGACGTCCCTATAGAATGGATCATCCGATCTCGTCTTATTTACTTTCTAATTACGGAGGCTGCACACTTCGCGATTATGCATGGTAAGCGCGCTTAAAAAGCCACGCCCACCATGTTTCCGCGGCAAGTACAGCCTCATAATCGACGATCTCGGGTGATGCATCCTATGGGACGTCATAGTAGTGCGGACTTTTCTATCCAGGGCGTTAAGTTCAGTTTGAGTCCACCTAAGTATGCCAAAGGTATATATGAGAACAGGCATGACCCAACCGTTATATGCGTGTGTCCTATTCACACCGGACAAAAGGCTGTTAAGCACTTTGGTCAAGCGTGCATAAAACATATCGCAAACTGACTGCTTCATACCCGCCTCATCGATACCGATGTGCTGTGACATACCCAGGTATCGGTATGTTTCAGCCTCAGAAAGGGTCCTTATGTTGATGGGCATAGATAAATCAATGCCTCAGAGTTAGCAACCCTTCCTTTCAACATGGAGGACCGCACACTTATCCGTCCCCAGCTCCATTCTAATAGAATTACTAAAATCACAAGTGATGTTTAGCAATTCCATAAGATGGGAGCGACTGGAGACGAATAACTTGAGATCATCCATATAGAAAAGGTGGGTCACTTTTGTACCTCCTTTCCGAAGCTGAAATCCCCTCCCGGAGTCCTCCAGTAAGGTACTGAGAGGGTTCAGGGAGAGGCAAAACCAGATTGGACTCAAACAATCGCCCTGGAAGATACCCCTTCTTATCCTTATGTGGCTTTCCGCATCCGTCATCCGCTCGCCTAGATGACAAAGGATTGTACTCCATTGCCCCATACACTGCCCGAGGAAGTCTCTAACTGTACAGTCAATCTTGTACAGCTCGAGGACCCTCTTTAGCCATGTATGGGGCACCGAGTCGAATGCCTTTTTATAGTCTATCCAGGCGGCGGAGAAGTTCCGACGGTTGCGTTTAACCACTTTGCCAATGACCGCGTCAATGAGGAGTGGTTCCTTGGTTCCACGACCACCGCCCCGACATCCATTTTGAGCGCGCGACATCACCTGATTTAAATCCAGGTGACGAATGATTCGCGTACTCAAAATGGATGTCAGTGTCTTATATATGGTGGGTAGACACGTAATGGGGCGGTATTTGTTAGGATCTGTGGAATCATGGTCTTTAGGAACCAAATGAGTGATCCCAGTAGTGAAGAGGCTCGGGATCGACTTTTGGTCGAGAGCCTCTTGAAACTGTCGGCAAGTACAGCGTGACACACCACGAACCCTTCAGCCAGTAGTGATGCAGTCCGTCGAGTCCCGGACTTTTCCAGTTCAGGGCCCTACGGACCGCCTCAGCTACGTCATCCCGCGTTATGATGACGGGGTCCATGGGCGTAACACTCGCACTGACTCGCCACAACTTCTGTCCAAGGCCCTCGCTGTGGTTTACGGGCTCTGACCACAGGCCGCGCCAGAATGCAACAGTGTCGGCCTGATTCGGTGCTGGCCGTTCCACGTACCATTGGTCGCTCCAATGACTCATAGAGCCTCTTCTGATCACTCTGGAAGAGACGATTTTGTTGAACCGTCTTGACCTCTCGGTATATCGCCGAATCCGCTTTCCCCAAGCAGCGATTCTCTACTTCAGGTCGTCTATGCGCTCCGTCAGTTTTGCGTTATATCCGGCTGGGACAAACTGACATTTGTCCCAGCAAACGCCATCCTGACGGTGCGCACAATTCTCGGCCTATTATTGCCCGACCTGAAGCTTATCAGTCTGCCGATGTGCGGGTTGCTCTACAACTTGTGGCGTCGCATTCACAGTCGTAGTATTTTCATCCGATGAGGAAACAGCCTCACGTCGTAGCCGTTCGAGTTCGGTGCCATCAAATATGTTTGAGCGCAAGATATACCGAACTCGGTCTGCCAGGTTTTGCTCGGTGACGGTTATAGATGGCTCCAGCTCAGCAAAAGTCGATGCATCCCAGCCCGGTACGCAAAACCTCCAACTTCTCCCCTTTCGCCTAAAATACGCCCGCAATGCGTTGCTGTTCATTTGAATTGTCCATCGCATGCGGCGTACTCCACCAGTGGCGGGTGCCGATTGCTGGACCCGCAAAGACCCTGCCGACACCAAGCCAGCTGGTGGGGATGATGGATGCGAGGGTCTGCTGGGTGGTCGCAGCTCCTCGTGATCGGCTGGCGGTTCGCATGCTGTCGCGTCCAGCGCCAGCTCCAGACGCGCGTATTCCTCAATTCCATCATCCATGTAATGGGCGTCAGTTAACGGGAGACGCCCAGACCCGGCACCGTTTCATGGTGAGACCATGTGCACAAGCGGGCCTTTGCACCTTCAGTTTTGCCGAGGCACGGCACTAACACCTCATGGCAAGGCGCTGACTGACTGCGCTGACGTAGCAGTTTTGTCACATAACCGTTACGTCAGCGGGCGATGGGGTCGTCACTTCCCTACGCCTTATTATTATAGGAAAACATTTCTGTTTCTTAGCTCTTTGGCTAGTTCTGACTGCATATACGGGCCGAAGCCAAGTAAATGAAGCGTGTAGTGAGTATTTATGTAGGTGGGGTGTTATGGGTAGCTATTTCATTTTCTTCCAATTGCATGAATTTTCTTACAATTCGACAGGTATTTAAAGACGACTATGGGTACTATATAAACTTTATTTTGTCTCCATATTCTGGTCACTTCTTCTTTAAGCTCTGCATATTTGCTTATCTTCTCACCTATTGTTTTTGTAAGTTATGTGTGTTGGGTATTGCAATATCTACCTCAGCGGCACGGAATCTTGGCCAAGCGGTTATCTCGCGATAGCAAAAGCTTTAAGTGTTTCTGATGAATATTTGTTATGCAAGTATGTCAAAAATGTTTACCCTCAAGTTCAAGAGGGTAATTCATTATGTTTAAGTGCACCATGACGAATTCTTAAATTTTAGTTGAATCGGGTCATTTGAGCGACTAAGTTCACTTTTTAAATTTGTGTGTTGTGAAAAGTTTACTGTAAGGTTATTCAATTATTGTGATCTTGTGTCTTAATTCAATAACTAAAGGTGCTTTAAAGCCAATAAAATGCCATTAACACCAGCACAAGTTGCACAAGCAGTAGCATTAATTGACCAAGGGCTGACACAGCGTGAAGTTGCTATTGTGCTTAACGTACCACGGTCCTCAATGCAGTATTCACTGAAACGATACCAGGAGATAGGCCGCTACACCCGCAGGCCAGGCAGTGGGGCGTAAGGCACATCGGCCCGGGACGATCGTTTTATTGTTATGGAGATTTTGAGAAACCGCTACCTGACCGCTGTTGAGATACGCCAGCGGCTCCAAATTGCAAGAGGCGTTAATGTTGGTGAGCGTACGGTGAGAAGACGAATGGAGGAAGTGAATTTAAAAGCTCGTAGACCAGCACGAGGTCCAGAACTTTTCAGACAGCACCGAGTAGCCCGACTTCAGTTCGCAAGAGAACATGTCAATTGGACCCACGAGCAATGGGCTAGAGTGTTGTTCACAGATGAGTGTCGAATAGCTTTACGTGCTCCAGACGGTCGAGAACGAGTGTGGAGAAAAAGAGGGAGAGAGGTTTCTACCCATTACCACCACCCAAACTGTGAGTTTCCATGGAGGCTCAATAATGGTATGGGGAGGTGTAAGTTCCGACGCACGTACAGAGTTGGTCATCGTCGATAATCGGCTTACAGCTACTCGATACATCGAGGAAGTTCTTCAGGAGCACGTAATGCCTTATTCGGGATTCATTGGACACGACCAATTCCTCCTCATGCACGATAATGCACGCCCGCACGTCGCACATTGTGTAGAGGAATATCTGGAAGAGGTTGGAATACAAAAATTACAGTGGCCAGCTCGTAGCCCGGACTTAAATCCAATTGAGCATGTATGGGTATGGGGTATGCTCAAAAGAAAGATAAAGTCCAGCTCCAAACCGCCACAAACTCTAAATGAGCTCCGAAATGCAGCGCTGGCCGCTTGGGACAGCATACCGCAAGTTGATGTCAGAAACATCATTCAAAGCATGCCAGATCGAATGCAAGCGGTTATCAGGGCTAGAGGAGGAAACACCCGATATTAAAACTGATAGACAATAAAGAAACAGACTTAATTTTTAACTTTGTAGTGTTTTTAAAGTTACAATGGAAAGATGTTAATTTTAGTGAAAACATGTTATCTTGAAAATAAAATTTCGGTGAAGTAAACATTAAATTTCTACGTTCTAAAACCATTAGAGACACTTATTGAATGCATCTACCCTTAATTTACTGTTAAAAAACGTTTCAGTGCAAATAATCAGCAAATTCACGAGTGGCCAAGTTTCCGTGCCGGTGTGTATTAGGTAGGTGATTTTACTTACTTTATCCTGTAGTGTTATGTCTGGTCTATTATGGTGAATGGCCCTGTCGGTAAGTATGGCGCAGTCGTAGTAAAGTTTGTGTGTAGGATTTTCTAAAATAGTTTGTGGAGTGTATTTGTAGTAGGGCGTGTTTGTGTCTTGTATAAGTTTATGTTTGAGTGCTAGTTTTTGATGAATGATGTTTGCTACTTGGTTGTGTCTGTGAGTGTAGTCTGTATGTGTAAGAGTTGTACATGCCCCTGTTATATGTTGTATTGTCTCTGGTTGGGTGAAGCACGTTGTTTATCGTTGGTTACTGTGGGGTCTTTAATGACTTATTTCCTGTAGTTCTTAGTGTTGATGATCTGGTCTTGTATTGCGATGATAAACCCTTCAGTTTCCGGAATAGGTTGCCAATTTTAAGCCATTTATTTGATGCTACTGTATCTACATGTGGATGTTCCAGGTCATGTGGGTGTCGTCCGTGCAGGACTTTCTTTTCCAGTCCTCTAACTTTTGTTTTTGTGGGTTATTAGTGTTATTGTGTTGTGTGTCTGTGTGTTCATTTAGGTTAAGTGAGTGTAGTTAAAATTATTTAGGCTACGGCTTTATGAATGTCACTAGTGCGAGATTTATTTTGAAAGAATGTTTTGAGGCTACTAATTTGTTTCTGCCAAAGGTGTTGAATGTCTATTAGGCCTCCCTCCATTTTGTCGTTGGATTGTGAGTCTTTCTATTGCGGATTTAGGGTGTAAATTATTGTGTTTGGTAAGTGTGGTGCGTGTGGTTCTTTCTATTTGCTGTATGTCAGTTTTAGACCATTTAATCACTCCAAACGAGTAGGTTAATATTGGGATCGCGTACGTATTTAATGCTTTAATAAGATGTTTTCCAGTGATATGTGTTTTGCATACTGCGTTTACTCTCCGTTTGTATTCTGTATTCAGTGTGTGTTTAATTGTATGGTCTAGTCCTTTGAGTTGTCTGTATCCTAAATATTTATATAGATATGTCGGTTCCATAGCTGTGATTGTATCAGTAGTGTTAATTGTGTAGTCGCCTGGTTTTATTTTGCCTCTTATTATGTGTAGTATTTTGCATTTATCTAGTCCAAACTGCATGTTGATGTCTTTACTAAATTCTGTATGTAGTGTCTATTAATTTTTTGTTTCTTTTCTGTTTTGAGTATAATTTAATGTCATCCATATATATGAGGTGTGAGATAGTGATATCTTCTGCGGTGGTGTGTTTGAGTTTATATCCGGCTTGGCACTGATGCAGTAGATGAGACAGGGGGTTCAGTGCAAGACAGAACCATAGAGGACTCAGGGAGTCACCTTGATAAATACCTTTCCTAATAAATATCTGTCGAGTTCTTACGATGTTGTCGTGGTAATTCAATTGGAGTGTAGTTTTCCATCGGGACATGATATGATGTAAGAAGTCTATTATTTTTGGGTTTATTTTGTATATACGTAATACTTGAATTAACCAGGAGTGTGGAATACTATCAAAAGCTTTTTTGTAGTCTATGTAGGTACAATGAAGGTTTCTATTTTTTGTGGCGGCATGTTTGTGGACTATTGAATCTATAATTAATTGTTCTTTGCACCCCATGTGGCCTCGTCTGCACCCTTTTTGTTCTTCCGCTATTATGTTGTGGCGTTCTATGTGTTTATTGATTTTAGCTGTGATTGCTGAGGTTAGGATCTTGTATATTGTCGGTAGGCAAGTAATTGGTCTGTATTGGGACGGTTGTGGGGAGTGTTGAGACTTCGGTAACATGTAAGTTATTCCTGTTGCAATAAATTCAGGTATATTTTGTTGTCCTAAGATTATGTCTGTTAAGTTTTTAGCGATAATTTTGTGTAATGAGTCTAGTTTTTTATACCAGTAATTATGTACTTTATCAATGCCAGGTGATTTCCAGTTGTGTAGTTTTGTTGTAATACTATTTATATCAGATTCAGATATCTCGACGAATTCCATTTTTTCTAGTGCGCTCCACTTAGATTCTTCATCTGCTATCCAACCAGCTTTATCATTATGCTGCACTTTTTCTTCCCATATGCTTGACCAGAATGTCTCCAATTGTTCTGATGTTGGTAGTTCGGTGTTGGTGTCGTTTGTTACGTCTATTTGTGGTTTCTGTAAATTTCTGTAAAAGTTTTTTTCGTTAGTAGCAAACATGGTGTTATCATTATTGCGTTCTTGTGCCTTCTTGTATCTCCTCAGCCTATGGACTTTTAGCGCGAGCTTCTGTTTTAAAGTGTCTAAGAATTCTTCATGTTTTCTATTGTCGTTTTTATGTCTCGTGTGCCTGGCCATGTTCTTAAATATTGCCTCGACTCTTTTGACTACTTTGTTAGATCTGTTATTGTTGATATATTGTGTTAGTCTACCGCAGTCAGCTCGTAATTTTCTATATCTCTTTCGAGTCTCTGTTGCCATGATGGTTTGTTTATGATTCTTGGTCTTGTGCTATCTGTGTATTCTGTTATTTTATAATTAAGTTCTTCAGAAATGACTAACGCTGTGCAATATATCAATGTGTGTACATCTACAAGTTGTGTGTCTTCGGATATATATTGGTTTAGTATGATACGATTAAATAAATGTACTAGATGAGACAGTTTTGGGGTGTATTTAAGTTTGGGTAGTTTTGGACGAGCTGTTGGATCCATACCTGAATATTTAGTTAGAGCGGTTTTCAGTTTGTCGTGTATTTCTTGGATGTGCGTTTCTGATAACTGATTTTGATCGATATTTTCTAAAGTCTCAATATCATTTTCTAGCATTATGTTTATGCTCTCGGTTTGTGTGGATGTGCGCTCTATGTATACTTTGTGATTTTGCTTGTGATTGATTGTAAGATTGAGATTGTTTGTTATGTTGCATTTGAGAGGGTGATTGTGGTGTTATTTGTAGAGTAGTTTCTGATGGTGTATGTGTTTCTGGGATAGGATTTTGATTTAAATCTTCTAACTGTGCACGTACTTCTTCTTTTAGTTGATCTATAACTTCTTGAGATAAAAGTTTATTCCTTACTATTGTTCTTCTTTGATCGGAAATACGTTGTTCTGTTACACTAATTTCTGGGTATTGTCTTGTAAAACGTTCATGCAATTGCTGTCTGTATGTGGTCATGTCGGTCTCTAATTTGGTGATGTGAAAGTAGGTTCGCATGATAAATATGTTTACTTCCTTACTCCATCTCATGCGAACTCTTGGTTTCCCAGCCTTGGTGGACGCGGGCAAGAAGGTATTTACCCCCCGCGCAACATTCAAGGTTGGCAAGGATGAATCAGTATGAGAACTAGTAATAGGAGGTGATAAAGATATGGAAGGTGACGATGGTATCGGTGGTGATGATGGTCTGGAAGGTGTGTATGAAATGGTGCTTGGGCTGATTGGTTCTAAAGGACTGTCTGTTCGGTCAGTCAGTCTGTCACCACCGTCACTGGTTTCGGCTGTAGCATCTTTGTCGGTGAGGGCCCGCCTGTTCAACTCCTCACCGCTGACGGTTCTCATGCTGAGACACCCAGCGCCAGCTCCAGGTGTGCCCCGCGATCGCCCCGGGCAGCGGTCCTAAACGTTTTCTTTTTAAACGGGTCTCTATGTTTAATGGGTTTCCAGAGCCACGTTAGCCACGCCAGTAATTTTTCAATCGTGTGTCCGCCCCACGTGATTAGATGGTCAATCAGGACGTGGTTGTTTAGGCGCTATTATTATTATTATTATTATTATAAAACAAAATAACTTAAGCTCTCACGCCTGTTTCTTACACGGGTGGGCAGAGAGAACAGACCTTGATTTGGCAAGATTAGGACACACCTGTCTCGCTTCTTTAGTCCTGGTCACAACATCGTCTCGCAAACCATACTTAGAATACACACAATTTGTCATAAACAACAAAGACGCGACTTCAGACACAAGTTTGTTCCGGTACTCGACGATGTGTTCCCGAGAAATATGGGCACGGCAGGTGTATAAAGTATCACTAGTGCTGTCGTCCGCATAGCAATGAATGTTACCGGTTTGCAACAATAATTTATTTATTTCAACACTTACAACTATCTTTACGGTTATCCTAATATGATAGTGAATCTTTTCTATACACAATATTATACGCATGTATTTTTTGTATTTTTTTTTTTGTATTTGTGAACTCACTCTGGGACAACAAAACAAGTATATTTTTCTGGCTATGAAATTAAGAGTGCATAGAGCAAGTGTCAGCGGCGCCTGACGCATTAAGTTTGTTTTTCCGTTCGGCACGGCAAGCAGTGGTGGTTGTCGTCGTCTCCCTATGTATCCATCCGGGGCATACATGTTTGTTTTAGTATGTCAGAATTAAAAGTTTTCTCTTCCTTTTTTTTCTTAAAAAACGTTACCTCCACACTAGGACTTTCTCCTGTATCGTGGGGTCAGTTTACATACATAAATTTCACAAGGACAAACATCCAGACCCGGAACAATTATTTGTAGACCATACAAATATTTGTTCCGTGCGGAATTCCAATCCGCGGCCCTTAGCGCTGCAACTCATAGCTAAGCCACGGAGCCGTCATTTCTGTATGAGTACCTTGTTAATATATGAAACTAGAGTAAGTTGTCTCCTAACCCTAACTTCATTATATCCGACCATTCCTATAATGAATGACTGGATACATTAAGGGATAAAGTGGGTACACGCCGTAATTTTTCATATACAGATATCGTTTTTTTCGTAATTTACTTGCTCATTATTTTGATTACTTAAATCAATCATTTTTTTTAAATATTTTAAGATTCTAAGCGATTTATAAGCGGTCTTAATCGTCGCGGGCGCTACGCAATTTTAGAACTTATGATGGCGTTTTTTAAGTTTTTATAGAAATTATGATTCACTCGGGTCAGTCCGGCGATAGCCCGATTCAACGGTTTTCGATGTGTCGTCTTAATTCATAAAATCGCATGACTTACGTATCAAAACTCACTTCAAACCAATATACGATAAAACAGGAGAAACAAGTGTCTAATCAAGTTCCCGCAAAAATTCATTTTGAATGTTATTAGCGGGATGCTGCTATCGTCCATCTTCTGTTTCAGTTTTCCTCTGTTGCATCTTACGACTCTCACAGAATGATTTGGCCTAGTGGATTCTCTTGCATCACCAATAAACAGCTACAAAGAACAAGAAACTATTTTTTCACATGCATTTACTCTGATACAAGTTCGCAGTCAAGATACTCCTGAATACACTTACCTAGAACTATTCGTTCCGGCCCATTGAAAACCAGCACTGTCCGCTGTTGTTTCGGCAACAGCAAGCTGAGTGAGGTCCGTTTGCTTAACGCGCACAACACGTATGAGGGGCGTATTTTATTTACAAATTACGCGCTCGCTGGGTTCGAACCCCGCCGGCACCAATGAAATTGTTAATTCCAATTTTAAGTGCTGCTTCACAACGTGCTCGGCGGTGAAGGAAAATATCGTGAGGAAACTTGCATGTCTGGGAAATAAGAAAAAAAAATATTTCGAAAACTTGTGAAGTTCGCCAACACGCATTGAGGCAGCACGGCGGAAATTTTCCTTACCCTAAAACCCTCTCAGAAATAAGAGGAGGCCTGTGCCCAGCAGTGGGTCGTATAGGCTGTAACTTTACTTTACTACATACTTTAGCTAAATACTTTATCTGTTAAAATTTTTGTTTTTCAAATTTGTCATATCTGTCATAATTATGTTAATTGATGTGTTTACAAACATTTAAACATAAGTGCCTAACTATGTGTATTGTGTATGGCGTGTTTGCAATAAATGTTTCTTTCTTTCTGAATCTGGACATCATGAGGTAACCTGCATGTAAGAAGAGTAAAGTTACATAAAGTCCGCTGCACTAGAGCGGGTCACCGTGGAAGTCTGCTTTCCGTTTCCTTAGTCCTCTCGGAATTGAGTCCTGCACTTCAGTGACATAAGCGGATTGTGAATACCTGTTTCATACCGCTCGCTCCACTGACCTCTATATAATATTTTATTAATATAAGTATCGCAAGTCTTGGAGGCAATTGCCTACATTTCTTTTTTTTTTCTTTTGTTTCGAGCGATAACGTACCTTTACGAAATGAGACAATTTTGGTCTCATTAGATTCAGTACACCTTAGTCTAAGTCTGTGCTTGTTTAGTTTAGTTTTTCAGTAATTCAGTTTAGTTTACTGAAAAAAAAACTCTCGAGGAAATTTTAAGTCAAAAATAAAGATATTTAGATGCTAATAACTTATATCGTATGCAATATTTATTTAAAATAAAAACGTACGAATCTAGTTTTCCAAAAATTATGAAAATTAGACTATGTTTACTGGGCGAAAAACGCTACCGCTTTTTGTATGATAATTTACAGATTCACAATCCTCTTAACGGCCATTTACTATTTTACTAGGACTTTAATAGGCTGTTACGGTAACTATAATTTACTTTCTTGTACCTGTTTTTTTTTGTTGAAGATTCAACACGATACAATACGGCGGCCTTACGAAACAGTGTTCAGATTAGGTACCTGACTTCCACGTCACGGAGACAGATATTTGTACAAAAACATAACATGGTTGCATATCGAATCTAATTATGCTTTCGTCCTCATGTCTTGGGCACTGCATTCTACGCTGCAGCTGCTATAATAGCAACTTAATGCTCCTGTGTTTCGTATGGTGAGTGTAGAGATCCGGAGACACTTTTTACTGGAAACGAGGCATTCTGAGTCCTCAGGAGTCAACAACAACGCATCTGCATTTTGATTTTTAATCGAGGATAAACGTAATGTCTATGGGCCGCAGGGTCGACTTATCATCAGGTGGACTATGTGCTCGTTTATCACCCTTATTCTATAAAATAAAATTAAAAATATCTAAAAAAAATCTGCTAGAAAGTAGTGACGTTATTAAGTAAGATTATTAACAATTCATCTACTCTACATTCATACCGAGATACTAATAATGGGAGAATAAAAGGTTGCTGATGCTTGAATTAACATGACAATTTTATAGATTTTTTCTTAAACTCAAAATAATGATCCCACCTTATGGGATGGTCCTCTTATCTCAAGCCAATAAAAATGTTGTACACGATAAAGCCAAGCTGTTTATAAGGTTGTAGCACGAATGGGTCGGCTCGACCGGGGAAGGACCACGCTCTCACAGAATACCAGCTTACAATAGAAGCTAAGGCTGCTGAGTTTCGTATGGTGGTGTAGAGAACCCGAGAACCTTTTTACTGGAAATGAGACATTCTTTCTTTTTCATTCATCATTAAATATTGAGACCTCAGGGGTGACAACGCATCTGCATTTTTAAATGTTGTCTCTGGGCCACTGCATCCACTTACCATCAGGTGGACTGTGTGCTTGACACCCTTATTCTATTTATTGGCCTATCTATATTTACTGCAGGACCTTTTCAAGGATGCGCTTCCTGGCAAACTTGGAAGATTCCATACAGAGCACATTGCGCACACGGTTTGGTAAGCGTATAGCTGAAATTCTGAATTATTTTTGTGGGTATTGCTTGATTCGCCTTTCGAATGCATATGAAGCCAAACCTAGCCCAGGTTTAGCTGGTTACAATTAGGTGCAGCCATTTTCATTTGGATATACTTAGGTGTATATATTATTTATTCATATACCGTCGTCATTTGTCGGTTGCCAGAGATACAACGCACCGCATCCAGGTAAAGTTGGGACTTGTCCATTTCACAAGGAATATTCTGGCACGTACTACAACTACTTACATTGTGAAAGCTACATTCATAAATTACTGTATATATACTAGAGAGCTACATTATATCCATAAAGTTAACTAAGATGGAGGCCTGGTGACCTGTAACTCAGATTTTAATTACCTACTTCAGGCACCAGCGATACACAACCATTTTTGTGGTTAGCGGTGACAAATAAATCATTTTCATTTTCAAATGCGCCAGTGGTTTTTCCGGACCGATATGACTTAAGAATCTTTAAAAGGAGCCTACTCCTTCCTGAAAGACCGGAAACGTGCCTGCAGTTATAAATAGTGGCACGAAAGTCTAGCGGTGACCGTTATTGCGCATAAGTAGCGCTGATTGGCTTATTGCGCACAAGTCGCGCTGATTGGCTTATCGCGCTGATTGGCTCGTGCGTATCGTTCGCACGCGCTGTTTGGCTCTCCAGACGCATTCGTGCAATTCAATTCGTGCGCGTCCCCTCCACGTTTCGTTCAGCGCTAGACTTACGTGCCGCGACTTGTACTCTGGTGTTGCAGTTGCTTATTTGCAGCGGTAGTCACTTACCATCAGGTGTGCCGTATCATCGTTTGCCTCCTCGTCTATCGTTACAGCCTATTAAATTCCACTGCTGAACATAGAACTCCCCATAGATTGCCTATAGTTGCCACGCTTTTCAAACGGGTTAGCAAGCGCAGGTATTTGTTATTTTTAGTCGTTATTAAGAAGACGCTGCTGCCCATCTCCTGATTTGTTTCCCTCTGTCGCCTCTTACGATACCCACGGGATGATGTGGGGTAGTGGATATTCTTACACCGCCACTACACGGTTATGCTCTTCTATAAAATATGTTAATTAAATAAAACGCCATTTTACTGATTTATCTTTTTAATAGTTCATTGTCCACAATATCAAATGTGTTTATGAATGAATTACACTTTTTCCACTCATATCAAACAAGAATAAATCAAAATAACAAACATTGATTACAATTACGTCATTACGATATTAATTCATTTTACAAAAATATAAACTTATAGTCTAATAATCAATTAAAACAAATGAGGAAAGTTATACACAATCATTTTTAATAACATGTTGCCAGATCGCTCTCCAAGTGTGGAAACTAAAATTAAATTATTTATTAATTAACAATAAATTTGGGAGTGTGTGGGAAAATTAAAATATGTAAAAATAAGTAAAATTGAACGCGATAAAATCGGTAAAATAAGTTTTATTCAATGTGTGGTATTCGTGTAAATACAAGAAATCATTAATGTAGGCGTGGTGTGTTGTTTAAGAAAAATAACTTTACAAGGAACTTGTTAACAGTACTTATTCATTTTCTTTTATAAAATAACACATGATAGGAAGTGGATGCTGTGGCTCATAGACATCTACATTTATCCTAAATTAAGAATCAAAATGCAGATGTTGTCACCCCTAAGAACAAAAAAGGGTCTTCGGTTCTCTACACTCACCATACGAAACACAGCAGCATTAAGCTGCTATTTTACGCTGGTATTCTGTGAGAGCGTGGTGCTTCCCCGGTCGAGCCGACCCATTCGTGCTACAACATATAGCTACAGCGTAGCTCTGCCACGATGGATTTAAAAACTTGAGAACTATACTGAAAGAATTTTCAATAAGTAACAGGTATTCAAAAAAATATTGACGACGTAGAAACTTTTGTGAAGTGTGTTCCACGAAAAAATTCTCGTAAAAAATATGCGAATTGCGAACTTAAATGAAAAGTATGCGATTTGACAGCTAATGTCAAATTTTGAAGTTACACCGCGGCTAAGAAACTTGTTTCATAAAAAGGAATCTAGTGTGTTGTAATTTGCACTTTATGTTACATAAATACGGATGATATTTTAAACACCATGATAAAATAGCGGAAGGTTTTATTATGTTACAATCATTTACCATGTTATGTGCGCCAGACCGAATTTCGGTCAGCGCGGCTAGTCTGGCCATCTGCGCAGGACAAGATTATAGGCGCAGGACCAACGACTTTACGTGATTTCCGAGGCACGGGGGTGTAACACCGCCAACTCCCTGACTCCGGGCTGCTACTGAGATTTCTTTGTCAAAAAAATCCCAATAACAGATTTTGACCCGACCCACAATTCGAATACAGGACCTCAAGATCATCAGTCGCGTTTAGGACCACTAGACCAAAGAGGCAGTCATAACAATTTTAAGGAAAGGATTCAAAGGATTTGCTATATTGAATTACATCAAAGAAATTTGTAAGTTTTGAATCTGAGCAGAGTAATCTTTGTCAAATGTAAGTCTTGGCAAATGTTCATGCACAAACCTCCTAACTTCGTCAACTAATTGTATAACACTTTCTTATAAACTAAATGTACCGTGCACACAATATTCTGAAATAAATAAACTACTTTAAAACAACGCAAACTTGTGATGAGTTTTCAAAGAGGATAGCAAACAGAAATCAGGTACAAAGAATATAAGCTCTTTAAAATAACACAGGGGTCAAAGTGTAACTTAAAGTACGGACAGAGGAACTAACGCACCATAGAGGAGATGATCTGAAGTAACGGCTTTTAAGTGCTCAATAAATTGCTTAATCTAACATATCACAACTCGAGGCACTTGTAGACTTAAGAATTAACTTAACCTAAGTCAGAAGGTGGATTTTTGTGACAACACTATAACTAAATATTAAAAATACTATTTTCATTATTTCACGGCCACTACGTCCCTGGGTTAATTTAAATTTCAGACACGAATATAATAACAATTGACTCTTGTTTTGTACTACGAATCAAGAATAGGGGCCATAAAATTTGTCAGTTAGAAAGGAGATGTCGATGCCATGTAACTCCTGATTTCTGACATTATTCCATGCGGCATGAGGCACTTATCAAGCAAAGTGAAAGCTTAATTTTACATCTGGATAAGCATCAATATGTACAAAGTAATCATAGCACTTTTTTAAATTTTTCTAACAAGCACAACACCGTTGTGTGCAAACCTTACGTAGTACGTGGTAAAGATACTCAATTTGAATTATTTTAAATTTTATACAATACATTCGGTTAAACGTTAATGGACACCTGCTATTGTACGAATTATTACAGAATCGGTTAATCTTCTACTTTCGACGTGATTACATTTGGGCTATGTTCCGATATACACTGTGACCACTGTAAGGTGTGACGTCAATTCAGTATACTGTGAAGCCGTTCCTTTTTAGTTTGTTATACTGGTTACTGTTTAAAACGGAACGCAGTCCAGTGTACTGTCATCCCCATTTTTCGACACTGTTTTCATATGAAAATATTTATCATGTACACGTTTTCTGTTCAACAAGAAAAAATATTATTTGAAAGTTGTCGCGTTTAAAACTCGGACGGTTTGGGTTTGTTTGTTGATATTGTTCAGTTTCTTTTTAGGTGTTGTCGGCTTTGATTTGAATGGACTGTTCGTAACTTTTTTATATACATCATTTTTTATAATTAGTTCCGCATTTATTTTTCTTAGACTGTTCTTCTCTAAAGAGTGTTTCGATTTCGGTATGAGCACTCTGTAATTGTAATGTTTAGTTTTCTATTTGTTCTTTTAGATCATCATCATCATCATCCGTCAAAATGTCTGGGATGCTTGTACCCGTACTATTGAGTGTATCTGTGGGTAATTCACTGTCATCAATACATGAATCTGATTCGCCTTATTGCGGCGGAAAGTGATGTTCCCCAGAAAGTCATTTTTGTCTAAATTAAGTTATTAGTAATGAGTGCTGTTAATTTATATACCCAACTTCATTCCAATTAGTTCGATTGTTTTTCTATTGTATTGATAACAATTACTAAAAATAATTCTGGACCTGGGATTCGAACGCGGGTCAAGTACCGGTATCAATCCATCGCAGTCACGCTGAGCTACGAGTACATTTATGTTAGTCGTCTAAATAGTGGATCTTATTTCGAAGTATGTTTTTACCAAAGAGATTTAAATATATATATATATATATATATATATATATATATATATATATATATATATATATATATATATATATACTGGCTGTGGTCTGGACTAGTTGGGCAGGGCACAGTGGCCATGACTTCGGCCCGTAGTAAGGTGACGCATATCTCTGCGGGCTCATCATCTATACTTCAGCACGCAACGGTCTTAATCACGAATATCGTCCAGGACGTACAATAAATAATGAAATCGAGTTTTATGCGTTACCAACCACAGATCATGGGTTGGCGGTGAACATTTGCGTGCCATACTTTGGTGTACTACAAGTGGGCGGCAAAGTATGGCATCCCAATGTTCGTTTCCGTCTCAGGAACACAAGGACACGTCACTGATGATTACTCTACAATACACATTCAGATGACCGCGGAAAACCGTACTGCGCTTCCCTGGTATGCGTCAACAAACGATCATAGCATATTAGTCTGGGCAATCCAGACGATCGGAAGGCAGAGCATCGCACAATTAGAGAATGGATTTGTGTCAAATGTGTTGTGCCCGTTACTACAGTATCAGTTTAGGGACACTAAGACGCCGGGACAGGTTCTACAGGACCTTATGGTCCGTTGAGCCGTCCATGTACCCAGATCCACCCAACTACCGCTTTTTAAGCAAGGCGATATCGGGCGTGGCCAATGGCGGGCAGAAAGAGCAGGGTCAGGTAACCCTGACAGTAAAAACACGGGGCGGCCCACACCAGGCCCAGTCCGTTCAGTCGGTCCCACCAAAAACGATGAGAGTTCTAGAACCACCACAACAAGCCACCCTTCCACGCGAGGTGATAGCCGCTCAAAAGTCAAATATCTTCATTTGTTATTATACATTTTGGTCCTTCGAGCCGGATTAATGCCTCCCTAAATTTAACTTGATAAAAATAGAGAAAATACTTTAAACTGCAATACAATATTTTGACGTTGAACGTAAAATCAATTATTTTATTGTGATCATATTTGGTATATCTGATATTTATTTTACATCACAATAAAACGTAGTGAATATATTATTTTTGTTTACAACGTCTATAGTGTCACGTCTAAGTGGAAGTTATTCTATAATTTTACCGAAACATGGCGGCGAGCGCGGTGAGGTGTCCACACGAGTTACATTTGATAAAAATAATTACATTTCGTTTATTTTATCGATGATATAGGAAGCTTAAGAGCAAAAAGTCACTTCATGGCCATTAGTATTTTTTCTCGAGTGGTTTATACAGCACGTCAGTGCGAATGAAGCCATATTTATTAGGCTTTAACTTAGCGTTCAAACGTGTCAGGTTGCGGTAAGCGCCTGGCACAGACTAATAAAGTTAGAGCACGTGGACTTTACTGACTAACAGGTGTTGCAAACAAATAAGTCTTGATGTCTGTTCCAGTACGTAGTACAAATTAATTCGATGGTTATTAAACAAAAATTTAAAAAATTGTGTTCCAATTGATTCTACTCATTGCCAGTCATTTTCTAAATATTTTATCGCATAATGTAAACCCGTCAATAAGTGTCACCACAAAAATCCATCTCTTGACAAATTTTATCTTTCACTTACATATAATTTACATACTAACTAATGTTACATAGTGAGATGACGAGTTTATTTACATTGCGTGCAATCACATCATGAGATAAACACACCAACAAAGAAACAGAAAAACACTGCGTACGTTTCAAGTGACGCAAAAACCATGCTCAACTTTTTTTTAATAAAATAAGGGTGACAAACGAACACACAGTCCACCTGATGGTAAATGGATGCCGTGACGATGAGCTGGCCATATAGAAAAAGCGACCACTGAGATGGAGAAAATTCTCGAGTGGCAGCGTTGCACCGACACCGTTTTTTGACGTGGTAAAGCCATGCTGCAGCTATATTAACTGTATAGTTGTAGCACAAATGGGTCGGCTCGACCGGGGAAGAACCACGCTCTCACAGAATACTAGCGTAAAATAGCAGCTTAATGCTGCTGTGTTTCGTATAGTGAATGTAGAGAGCCGGATACACTTTTTACTGGTAAAGAGGCATTCCATATTAGTCCTCACGGCTGACAGTGCATCTGCACTTTGATTCGCAAACGAAGATAGATGTAGATGTTTATGGGCCACAGCAACCACTTACCATCAGGTGGACTGTGTGCTCGCTTGTCACCCTTATTCCATTAAAATAAGCGCTATGTAGAGCTACTCCCCACTAGGTGGGAGTAACAACCTGATTGGACCTGCATGTCTTCTTGACCTGAAGGCTTCGCTAAATTTGTTGACAATCAAAATGCTAGTTACTTTATAGTACATTGCGTATTTTATACGTATAGCTTTTCTATAACAGCTAACACAACTTATAAAAAACATACGACGCAATGTACTAAGTATCAACACATGATGTTTTTTTTAAATAATACTAGTAACGATTGTTGTAAATGCTTGTGTTATGAGTGGTTCATCACAGTATTCGAATGACTAATTCGAACCCACAATTTTCCGAGTTTGCAGTCCGAACCCCAACATTAGGCTACTGTCACTTAAAAATGAAATTGAACCCATGTACAACATATTGATATCAACAAAATTAGAGAATAAGTTTGCTAGAGTAGATAGATATTATAGGACCGTGATTTGTGGAATCTTTGGGAGAGACATCTTTACAGATAATTAAAAAGTTAACTACAAAGTCAAATAGATAAAAACAACACATTCACAACTGCACTATTGGTTAAACACGTTTAAAGCATCCGGAAAAAAAAATATCTCTCTCATAATTCATCAATATAATTCATCATCTAAATCTCTCATAATTTACTTTCTAGCTGTTTAAAATTAACTCACAAATCACTTTAGTTATTTCACCTTAGACTTCTGGAAGATTGTTACTGCAATCACCTGCTAGCGCTATAGTCTGCTGCCAATCCACAGGATTGCGGTAAAGTCCTCTAGCTTGTCCATGTTGGTTACATTAGTCATCAACAAAGAAGAATCATAGCATGTCTGAATTGTTAAAATTCCAATGTACTGCACACTAGTTTAACCGACAATTGTTAAAATATTTAAAATAAGATACTAATAGTTACAAATCAGTCTATTTGGTCGCGAGGTACACCTGTAAGAAAAAAAAGAGATTATGAATTACTAAAAAGTAAGTTTTTTTTATAAAATATAAGTAAATATAAGTAACAAACGAACTTATAGTGTACGTGGTGGCATGTGTTTTTTTTAAAGAATAAGGGTGACAAACGAGCACACAATCCACCTGATGGTAAATGGATGCTGTGGCCCATAGACATCTACGTTTATCCTCGATATCAGTCAGAAAGCTGATGCAGATTTCTTTAGCGAGTGTAGAGAACCGAAGACCGTTTTTACTGGAAATGAGGCATTCTATTGTTACGAGCTTGGGACAGTTCGAGACAATTAAAAACTGCCGAGTGAATTACCAAAATTAACACTTTATTTACAGAACACTAATTACAACTTAAAACCACACTGATAACAAAACACAATTGTACTACTGATCACTTTAGTTCGCAGTTGTATCGCTTCGAAGTATTCGCTTGTATCGCCAATTCAATACTGACTCGGTCGTGGTCTATACCGGCCTTATATAGCGCCTCAGATACTTTCCAGATCCTTCTACTGTAGAAACATCTGGAATATTCGAGTACATATCGGTCCCGAAATTTCCAAAAGGATCTTGACTCTCCTAATTCTGCTACTCGATACCAGAGGGCGTTAGTGGCTAGTGTTGCCATGTACAAAACATTAATAGTGGCGCGCCTCCAAAGACATGCTCGTCCCGAGCATTATTGGCCCCATAATAACGCGCCAGTCGATCCACATGGACGATCTTAGGAGTCCCTCTTGCACCTTTCTGTATCCGGTAGGTTACGTCATTGATCCTTGTCACAATCCGGTACGGTCCGTCCCATTTAGCTTGAAGCTTAGGAGATTTCCCTTTGCTGCGAACTGGATTATGTAACCACACTATTGAACCTTCGTCAAACCCTTTGTTGTTCATTTTGCGGTCATACCGTGTTTTCATCTTTTCAGACGTTTGCTGGCCCGATTGTCTGACGTGCTCATATACGAGTATGTCATTCATTTTGTTCCGCAAGTCATTTGCATAATCGGTTATACTGCGTGGGGCATCAGGTAGTATTCCGGTGATCAGGTCTGCAGGCAGCCGTAATTCTCTCCCAAAGTTTGCGAAAGCTGGTGTCACTGATGTACTTTCGTGAACAGCGCTTCGATATGACAACAAAAACGGTTGTATGTGCCTGTCTCAGTCTCGTTGCCGTTTTTCCACAACGTTTGCTAGGTACCTCTCCAATGTCTGATTAAATCGTTCTACCATTCCATCAGATTGTGGGTGGTAAGAAGTTGTTCTTGTTTTATGAGTACCCATAACTCGGCAAGTTTCCTGGAATATTTGAGACTCAAAATTTCTTCCTTGATCGCTGTGAATCTCTAAAGGTACTACAAAATGACAGAACACTTCATGAACTAGTTTATCTGCAACTGTTGAAGCTTCTTGATTTGGAATGGCAAAGACTTCTGGCCACTTAGTGAAGTAATCCATCACAACCATGAAATACTTGTTACCACTTTCACTTTTTCGGAAACGGCCCCGCAACGTCAATGGCTATCCTCTCCCATGGTGCACCAACATTGTACAAATTCAATGCACCTCTACTACGAGTTTGAGGTCTCTTTACAGCCGCACAACTTGTACATTTGCGACACCAGTCCTCGACATCGTCACGACAGTGGACCCAGTAAAACCGTTTTCGGATCTTCAGTAGAGTTCGTTTAACTCCCAGGTGTCCGCCTCCTGAACAACCATTATAGTACAGCTGTAGAACATCCGGTACTTTAGCTTTAGGGACAACCATTTGCAAATGACAACTGTCTCCCCGACCATTTTCCCATTTACGGCACAGGACTCCATCCTGAATCAGCAAGCTGTCCCATTGGGCCCAATAGCTTTTCGTGGTCGAACTCATCGCTGAGACGTCGCTCCACTTGGGCTTAGGAGCACTGGCCTTCATCCATTCCAAAATCGGCTTGATGTCTGAATCTTCCTGCTGTGCATGTTGTAGGCTGTCCTTCCACTCATTGCTGAGCTGGTCTGTCCTGAGCATCCTCACAGATACCACTTCCTTACCCTTTTGCCTAGTACAATGCTTGCAATCTTCAGGGCAAGGTCTTCTTGACAATGCATCTGCATTGACATGAGATTTCCCGCTGCGATGTTCGATCACAAAGTCGTATTCCTGCAGTAGTTCAATCCATCTCGCGACTTGTCCTTCCGGATTTTTGAACTGCAATAGCCATTTCAATGCAGCATGGTCAGTTCGTAAGTGAAATTTCCGCCCCAGAAGATACACTCACCGGCACGGAAACTTGGCCAAGCGGTTATCTCGCGATAGCAAAAGCTTTAAGTGTTTCTGATGAATGTTTGTTATGCAGGTATGTCAAAAAATGTTTTCCCTCAAGTTCAAGAGGGTAATTCATTATGTTTAAGTGCACCATGACGAATTCTTTAACTTTTAGTTGAATCGGGTCATTTGAGCGACTAAGTTCACATTTTAAATTTGTGTGTTGTGAAAAGTTTACTGTAAGGTTATTCAATTATTGTGATCTTGTGTCTTAATTCAATAACTAAAGGTGCTTTAAAGCCAATAAAAATGCCATTAACACCAGCACAAGTTGCACAAGCAGTAGCATTAATTGACCAAGGGCTGACACAGCGTGAAGTTGCTATTGTGCTTAACGTACCACGGTCCTCAATGCAGTATTCACTGAAACGATACCAGGAGACAGGCCGCTACACCCGCAGGCCAGGCAGTGGGGGCGTAAGGTGCACATCGGCCCGGGACGATCGTTTTATTGTTATGGAGATTTTGAGAAACCGCTACCTGACCGCTGTTGAGATACGCCAGCGGCTCCAAATCGCAAGAGGCGTTAATGTTAGAGAGCGTACGGTGAGAAGACGAATGGAGGAAGTGAATTTAAAAGCTCGTAGACCAGCACGAGGACCAGAACTTCTCAGACAGCACCGAGTAGCCCGACTTCAGTTCGCAAGAGAACATGTCAATTGGACCCACGAGCAATGGGCTAGAGTGTTGTTCACAGATGAGTGTCGAATAGCTTTACGTGCTCCAGACGGTCGAGAACGAGTGTGGAGAAAAAGAGGAGAGAGGTTTCTACCCATTACCACCACCCAAACTGTGAGTTTCCATGGAGGCTCAATAATGGTATGGGGAGGTGTAAGTTCCGACGCACGTACAGAGTTGGTCATCGTCGATAATCGGCTTACAGCTACTCGATACATCGAGGAAGTTCTTCAGGAGCACGTAATGCCTTATTCGGGATTCATTGACACGACCAATTCCTCCTCATGCACGATAATGCACGCCCGCACGTCGCACATTGTGTAGAGGAATATCTGGAAGAGGTTGGAATACAAAATTACAGTGGCCAGCTGTAGCCCGGACTTAAATCCAATTGAGCATGTATGGGTATGGGTATGCTCAAAAGAAAGATAAAGTCCAGCTCCAAACCGCCACAAACTCTAAATGAGCTCCGAAATGCAGCGCTGGCCGCTTGGGACAGCATACCGCAAGTTGATGTCAGAAACATCATTCAAAGCATGCCAGATCGAATGCAAGCGGTTATCAGGGCTAGAGGAGGAAACACCCGATATTAAAACTGATAGACAATAAAGAAACAGACTTAATTTTTAACTTTGTAGTGTTTTTAAAGTGACAATGGAAAGATGTTAATTTTAGTGAAAACATGTTATCTTGAAAAGAAAAATTTCGGTGAAGTAAACATTAAATTTCTACGTTCTAAAACCATTAGAGACACTTATTTAATGCATCTACCCTTAATTTACTGTTAAAAAAACGTTTCAGTGCAAATAATCAGCAAATTCATGAGTGGCCAAGTTTCCGTGCCGGTGAGTGTATTTGCTAAAATGCTGCAACGACTTTACCACAGCAAGCAATTCCCGTCTTGTGACACAATAGTTCCTTTCTGGCTTTGACAACGACTTGCTGAAGTACGCTATCACAACCTCTTGATCACCATTCCGTTGAGACAACACACCGCCAAGTCCTATATCACTTGCGTCTGTGTCAACTATAAATTCCTTGCCCGCATCAGGGTACCCTAAAATAGGTGTTTTGCACAGACGGTCCTTGAGCTCCTGGAATGCGATATCGCAACTTTCATCCCAGCAGAAATGTCGCTTCTCCTCGGTTAGCTTGTGCAGAGGTTTGGCTATATCTGCAAAGTTCTTCACAAATCGCCGATAATAGGAGCACAAACCCAAAAATGCTCTAACCTGTGTCTTGTCTTTTGGAACCGGCTAATCCTTGACAGCGGCAATTTTCTCTGGATCCGTGCTCAAAAAGCTAACTTGCCGTTTGAATAGTGAACATTTCTTCGGACTCAACTTGAGGTTGGCACTCTGAATCTTCATGAGCACGCGTTCCAGGTTTTGAAGGTGTTACTCAAACGTACGGCCTACGATGATGATGTCATCCAAGTAGACCAGACAGGCATCGCCAATTAACCCGGTAAGTACAAGCTCCATCAACCTTTCAAACGTTGCTGGAGCATTGCACAATCCAAACGGCATAACTTTAAATTGCCACAGACCCTTTCCTGTCGAGAATGCAGTTTTATCCTTGTCCTTAGGGTCAATTTCAACCTGCCAGTAGCCACTTTTTAGGTCCAGTGTGCTAAACCACTTTACGCCTGTAAGCATGTCCAGCGTGTCATCAATTCTTGGCAAGGGATAGCTGTCCTTCTTTGTAACGTCGTCCAGACGGTAGTCAACACAAAACCGCATGCTGCCGTCCTTCTTCTTTACCAGCACCACAGGTGAACACCATGGACTAGATGAAGGTTCAATAACACCATCCTTCACCATTCCCTCAATCATGGTTTCCACTTCCTTTTCACGTGCTACCGGCAATCTTCTTGGGCGCTGACGGATAGGCAATTCTTCTCCTGTGTTTATTTTGTGTTGAACTAAGCCAGTCTTTCCTATGTCAGCATCGTTTAACGAGAAAAGATCGGCGTACTTGAGTAACAACTTCTTCGCCTTGACCACTTCATTCGGGGAGAGAACGCTGCGACAGTCTTCTAAAAGTGTGGTGACCCTCGTTTGTGCATCCTTGCTGGGGGTCCCAGTCCATGGATAATGGCACCTACGCAACCAATCCACTTCCTCAGAAGTACCAACCAGTGAGCCTTTTTCCATAATCTGTTCCTGATCACAAAGGTTCAGCACGTACTCCTGAGATGTGGTTCTGACCAAGGTTCGAGCCACTTTCACGGAAGGTCATTGTCCACCCTTTCCACGAGTACACAACGATGAGCTTGATCAGGATTCCGAGGAAGACTAACCGGCACAATCGTTTCCGATCTCGGCGGCAGAACAATCTTCTTAAGGCTGTACACATTCCCTTTTAACGCCCCTTCCACGAAAAGTTCCTCCTGTCCACATTTCAAAACACCTTGCTTAACGTCGATCTCACAACAATTCTTCCTCATGAAGTCTAGGCCCAGGATGCAGTCGCCCATTATATCAGCCACGATGACATTATGCAGGTAGATCATATTACCTAGCTTCAACTCCATCTCCTTCTCTCCGCGTACGGGTATGCGCTGACCGGTGGCGGTTACCAAATTAATGCGTTCTCGGTTGAATGCGGAGTTCCCAAGGAACTGACTTATAAGTTGGGAACTGACAACAAAAGGAGAGGCTCCAGTGTCTATGGTCAGTTTACACGGCGTTCCGTTGACCTCGCCTTTGATGATTAGGCTGTTCCCATCATGAGTTTGTGAGATAGAAATCCTTGGGGCTCTTTTAACATCAGCCAGCACCCGCCCCGCAGGCCTGGCTTTTACTCGTTTCCCTGCTGCTGCTGGGTGGTGCTGTTAGCCGCGCTACCCTCTCGAGATCGATCACCTCCCCTTTCTACAGTTCGCTTAGGGCAGCTGGATCGAAGATGGCCCCTTTCCCCACAGCCGTAGCACCTAGAGCTGTATCCTTTATTGCAGTCGCGAACTGTAGCTGCTGCAACCTCCCTGATGCGATGGGAACGATGATCCTGCCGCACGGCTTCCATCTCCAATGCATGGGCTAACGCGTCCTTAAGCGTCTCGTGGTGCCCAAGCCTACAATGAGCGCAGGTACAGACTGGTATGCTTTTCGAACCAGCTTTTCCACCTCAAGGGCCCACTGCTGCAGGTTTTCGTTGCTGCGTTGCACGTGATCTTTGAGCTGCGCACGAAAGACGTGTTCCAGGTGAGCAGCGCCTTATCTCGCCTCTAATGCCTCAAGGAGCTGCTCGTAAGTCACTTCCTTACCGAGAGCTTCCAGAACAGTTAAGGCCTGGTCGCGCAGGCCTAGGGTGAGAGCAGTCATGGCCTGACTTTTATTCCAGCCGTTCGCCTTCATGACAGCCTTGAACTGGATTTTGTAGGCCGACCAGGAAGAAGTCCCGTCGAACGGCGGCACTTTGAATCCACGTAGCGAAGGTGTTGTAGCTACCACGGGAGCTGCAATTCCACCCCCAATTTTTAGGTCGTCCAGCGTTTTCTTCACGTCAGCCATCACGTTGTCAACCCGATTGTTCACTTGGTTGATTCGGGTTTCAGCTTCCGACAGGCGGTTGTCATGTTGAGCAACCCTATCCTTCACCTCCCTTATCTCCTTCCCGAAGGTAGCGTGAAGGTCCTTCATGAGAAGCATCTGCTCCTCCTTATCGCGTTTGAGCTGCTCTTCCAAACGACGGGCCTGTTCCTCCTGCCCCCGCTGCAGCTGCTCTTCCAACCGACGGGCCTGTTCCTCCTGTCCCCGCTGCAGCTGCTCTTTCAACCGACGGGCCTATTCCTCCTGTGCCCGCTGCAGCTGCTCTTCCAACCGACGGGCTTGTTCTTCCTGTCGGCATGCCTGTTCCTGCAGCATCAACATCAGAGCACCTAAGTCAGGTGCTGCAGATGCAGATGGAGCTGCTGACGGGCTGGCCTCCGTGGTCAGCAGCTGGCCCTCCGACGTCTGCGGAATTGCACCACCGAATCGTCTCTGGTCCGTCTCCTGCTGGCGTTGACTTCGGGTACGGATACCCCCCGTGTCGTCCTTTGGTAAAATCGGCATGATTTAATCCCACTTCCGACACCAATTGTTACGAGCTTGGGGTTCGAGACAATTAAAAACTGCCGAGTGAATTACCAAAATTGACACTTTATTTACAGAACACTAATTACAACTTAAAACCACACTGATAACAAAACACAATTGTACTACTACTTTAGTTCGCAGTTGTATCGCTTCGAAGTATTCGCTTGTGTCGCCAATTCAATACTGACTCGGTCGTGGTCTATAACGGCCTTATATAGCGCCTCAGATACTTTCCAGAGCCTTCTACTGTAGAAACATCTAGAATATTCGAGTACATATCGATCCCGAAATTTCTAGAAGGATCTTGACTCTCCTAATTCTGCTACTCGATACCAGAGGGCGCTAGTGGCTAGTGTTGCCATGTACAAAACATTAATAGTGGTGCGCAACACTATCATAGTACTCAGGGGTGACAACGCATCTGCATTTTCATTCTTAATCGAGGATAGATGTAGATGTGTATAGGCCACAGCATCTACTTACCACCAGGTAGAATGTGCACTCTTTTGTCGACATTATTTAAAGAAAAGTTTAAGCTCGATACTTTTTCTGAAAGATGATGCGTAGGGCATGTATGAGCATGTATGAGAGTTCAGAAAATATTTGGGGGGGGTTATGTACCTGGTGGTTAGTATACCTGGTGGCGCTAGGCGGGCGGCAGCGCGGTGCACGGTGAGCAGTACCTGGTGGTTAGTATACCTGGTGGCGCTAGGCGGGCGGCGGCGCGGTGCAGCGCGTGCGCAGGTGCACGGTGAGCAGTACCTGGTGGTTAGTATACCTGGTGGCGCTAGGCGGGCGGCGGCGCGGTGCAGCGCGTGCGCAGGTGCACGGTGAGCAGTACCTAGTGGTTAGGTTACCTGGTGGCGCTAGGCGGGCGGCGGCGCGGTGCAGCGCGTGCGCAGGTGCACGGTGAGCAGTACCTAGTGGTTAGGTTACCTGGTGGCGCTAGGCGGGCGGCGGCGCGGTGCAGCGCGTGCGCAGGTGCACGGTGAGCACCCAGTGGTTAGGTTACCTGGTGGCGCTAGGCGGGCGGCGGCGCGGTGCAGCGTGCGCAGGTGCACGGTGAGCAGTACCTAGTGGTTAGGTTACCTGGTGGCGCTAGGCGGGCGGCGGCGCGGTGCAGCGCGTGCGCAGGTGCACGGTGAGCAGTACCTAGTGGTTAGGTTACCTGGTGGCGCTAGGCGGGCGGCGGCGCGGTGCAGCGCGTGCGCAGGTGCACGGTGAGCAGGCCGCGCGCCACGAACCCGCGCCCGCACGCCGCGCACGCGTACGGCCGCGCGCCGCTGTGGTATCTGCACCACCACAACCACCCCCACTCATCATTCAACACGTTCCAGCTACTTTTGAAATAATATTGCTTAACATTTTATCTACAGGCTGTCCCTTAAATAGTGGACCAATGTTATGTTGGTGAAAGGAATTTATTATAACTAAGACAAGTAGTTTTAAAATTATCCTTATTTTAATATAATGTTGAAATTCTCACTCTAAAAATTTTACATTTAAATAAAATAATTAATTTTTTTTGTTTAAGGGATTTAAAAAAATATATATTTTTAATTAAAATGTTATTCATGCGTAGTTATCAGCAACATAAAAAATTAAAACATAAAATATTTCCGAATTTTAAATTACAAAATAAAGGGTCGAAACACTGTAACACAGGATATCTTTAGTACAAGTTCCGCTCTCCCACAATGGTCAAATGTTGCAATATTTATATATCATAGAAATAAAACAATAAACTAAGCATGTTTTTATTTTATGTTCGAAATAAACAATTTTATTGTTATTATTTATTATAATATAATATTTTATCGAAGCTAGTGTAAAAAATTATCATTACCTTGTGAAACTTTATTTTTAAAACATCTACGATGAACATTAATGACCATTTTTTCGACAGTAATTACAATAAAATAAACGTACATATTTAGAAGAAAAGTACTTATTACGCCTCATTTCATTATAAAAATGCTTAAAATGACTTATGCACAACCAACATCTAATAAAAATTCTTTAGAGGCCATACATTATTAATTTTTACTACTTCAGCCTCAAGATTTAGTCTTTGTCTCATTATAATTCAAGTGATTCAGATCAAGTGAGCTTGGTAAAGTAAATAAAGTATAAAGAAACGTTTCTTAAAAATTGTAAAAAACAAGCCACCATTGAGCCTCGATTAGAGTTCAAATGACCTATAAATCTGCTATCCAAGATTCCTGCCCATTAATTGACTTCAAACTTGCGCTGAAATCGATCTTCCCATGTCCCATGTCCCACTATCATGTTGAACACTCCAAACCTTTTAAAACATGATTCATTGCTCCATAAAATCAAATTAAGAAAATGTGGATCTGTGGGCATCGACGCAGTATCTCTCCATAAAATCTTTTCGTCGTTGATAATATACGCAGCTGCATGATACGGGTACAAATTATTGCGTTTTAAGACGCGATGTACTTGTACTTCTTGCGATTCCAATGAGTCTAAAAATACGGTGAACTCTACTTCACTCAATGCCCGACGTTCATCACCTATTCTAGGTCTTTCTTCAGGATTTCCAATTCTGGGAATTCTACCTTCTAAATACGCGTTATTGACACGAAGAAAGGCTCGGTGATCGGGATAGTGATCGCGATTAAGATAGCGCTTACGATACGTACGTGCAGCTTGCAGAACATTTCCACACCACACAGGCCATAAATGAAATACATTTGTGCATATTGACGAAGAATCTACGTATAGGCATTTTACATGAGGTAATACCCAGTTGATCAATATCCAAATCACAAGCACAAACAAGTTCAAAGCAACCATAGTTCAACGGATAATAACGGTTGTATCATATTTTAGGAATGAAGTAAAAATCATGTGTGAAACTCAGAGCTGCTCATAGCTCAATAGATCAGTATTAGCTTATCGGATGTTGACTTTACAAAGTGATTATAACATTCTTACGGGACACTAAGATTAGTGATTGATTGATTGATTAGTGGAAACGACGAAATAAGTGCTCCAATGTTGATGTTAACCTAAAGTTCTTTTTCCGCTTAGGCACTTTAAGAAATTGAGGTACTGTCATCATTAACTGTCCGTTGGGCTTAGCTGTCATCAAATACTCCCAAGAACTTCTCAATGTGACGGATCGTTTGTAATTTGAAATTTCGCATTTTCATTTTTTATGTTGCCGATAACTACGCATGAATAACATTTTAATTAGAAAAAAGTTTTTTAATATAATTTTACTTAAATGTAGAATTTTGTGTAGACGGAATGAGAATAGAATAGAATAGAATAGAATAGAATAGAATAGAATAGAATAGAATAATTTTTTATTCAATATAGATTACATGTGTAATTCTTATTGCAAGTCATTTTTTACTTTACCACTGGTTCGAAAAAAAAAACCTCTGTCCTGGGAAGAACCAGCAAGAAACCCAGCGGGACTTTTTTTTTAAAAGTAAATTTTACATTAATGGTTGTACAAACTATTTAAGTACAAAATTTATTTTAGAAACTGCTTGTAGCGACCACCTCATTCCAGGGTTATTATCAATCATATATTCATTTGTACTATAATAACTCTTTTATACAGTTTCAGCTTAATAAAACATTTAAACTTGGTAATAGAGAGAGCCTGTACACTTTCCGGGACCTTGTTGTAATAGCGTACATTGCCCCAAGAATGAATTACTGACTCTGTGGAGTCGAGAAACTGGTATCACTAGCTTGTGTTTGTTCCTAGTGTTTACAGAATGTATATTACTTTTTTACTAAAACTACCTTTGTTTTTGTGAACATACATTAAATTTTCGTAAATATACTGAGAGGCCAAAGTTAATATATTTATTTCTTTAAATTTATCTCTAAGAGACTCTCTCGGTTTTAGGTTGTAAATAGCTCTAATGGCTCTCTTCTGTAAAACAAAATAGTTTCTGAATCAGTTGCATTTCCACAGCAAAATCCCATAAGACATTATGCTATGGAAATAACTGAAATAAACTAGTCTAGCTGTCTCGACACTAGTGAGACCTCTAATCTTTTTTACAGCATAGGCTGCAGAACTTAGTCTGCTTGCTAGTTTGGATATATGGGGGCCCCACTGAAGCTTTGCGTCGAGAGTAATGCCAAGAAAAACAGTGGATTCAACAGGGCTCAGTTCTTCCCATTTAAAACACATTGGTACCCAGATTTTTAACATTCGTTGTTGTAAATTTAATACATTTAGTTTTATTTCCGTTTAAATGTAGATTATTAACGTTAAACCAATGCACTAATTTTGATATAGCATTATTCACTTCGTCACATTTAAATGATTGACGTTTAAGTTTAAAATCAAGGAAGTATCATCAGCAAATAATACTATATCATGATTATCCCCTACAAGGGAAGGTAAGTCATTAATATATACCAGAAATAGGAATGGGCCGAGAATCGAGCCCTGAGGGACACCCATTAGTACAGGTGACCCGGAAGAACTTTTACCATTGATAACAACTTTCTGCATTCTATTACTTAAATATGAAATAATAAGTTTAAGCGCTGTGTTCTTGACACCATAGTACTGTAGCTTCCTGATTAATGTCTCATGGTGAACACAGTCGAAGGCCTTGGAAAGGTCACAAAATATACCCAAAGCATCCTCCGAATTCTCCCATGCACAAAAATATGTTTAATAAGCTGAACTCCAGCGTCGGTTGTCGAGCGACCTCTTGTAAAACCGAATTGATATTTATGTAGCAATTTATTAATATTAAAGAAATTTAAGATCTGATCTAAAATTATTTTTTCAAAAATTTTACTAAATGTTGGTAGTACAGAAATCGGTCTAAAATTATGGGTCTAATGTACTACCAGATTTAAATAAAGGTATGACTTTACTATGTTTCATTAAATCAGAAACACACAGATTCGACGCTTGTATTAAATATAGTGGCTAGATAAGGTGCTATTATATCTATTATAGATAAAATAACTTTAACGGAAATCCCCATAAGTCTGCTGTTTTCTTAACATCAATTGTTTTAAAATATTTAACGATATCTTTTGGCAATACTCTATGGAATTTAAAAGTATTTGAACAAGCCTTTACATTTTGTTTAAGCAATGATTCGGCGACAGTAGGAGAAGAATTTAATGATTTTGTTATCAAAAAAGGAACATCAGTAAAATGTTTCTCAAAAGCCATAGCAACTTCTAGATCAGATCGAGTTAAACTGTTGTTAATATTCAATTGAAAATCCGAGTTGCGCGGTTTGACCTTGCCCGTTTCACTATTTATTATTCTCCAGGTCATTTTAATTTTGTTGGATGCAGTTTTAATTTTGTTACTTAAATGTAAAGCCTTAGCTGTGTAGCACACTTTTTTAAATATTTTAGAATATGTTTTGACATAATCTCTAAATATAACACTAGTATTATATGATCTTTCATTATAAAGCTCATATAACTTTCGCCTACTTTTATAAATTCCTACTGTCGCCCATTCATTAAATGATTTGCGACTGTTAAAAGAGAAAGTTTTAGAAGTAAATATTCTACTAAATTCACAAGTTATAATTTTAAATAACATACCATACAAATAATTAGCACTATTTTTAAATGAAAGTGATAGAAGTCTTTTTATTATATTACTTCTAAACCATAAGAATTTCAACATAATATTAAAATAGATATAATTTTAAAACTACTAGGCTCAGTGCCATATACTACCATCATAACATTGTCCACTATTTACGGGACATACTGAAGATTTAATTTTAAGCAACATTACTTCAAAAGTAGCTGTATGTGTTGAATCCTTTTTGCATGAGTACGTCTTTATTAATAGATTATAAATAAGAAGAGTAGATTGTATAAATTTGGTCCACTACTTACGGGACACAAGATATACATTAAACTTTGCTTTTTTATCAAATTTATTCTTATCAAAAGTAATGAATGAATGAAACTAATTAATAAAAAAATCATATGTGTGCGTGAGTGCGTCTTTTTGCAATAAGTTGAGCATGATTTAGCGTTACTTGAAAAGTACGTTTTATTTATCGTTCTTTGTTGCTTTTAGTCTTTAAAATAATTTATTCCTCAAACATGCAAGATTCGTCACTATGTTATTCCTTTACCGCCGAGGCTGTGGTAAATTAGCTGAACAATTGTCAAGTCATCATTTCAGAACTTGACCTCTTTTGCATATTTTTGCGGTAAATGCAGTTCGCTAATAGCCATCAAGAGTGCTAGACTTATCCATAATATATTTTTATCAAACTTATCAAGCGTTATCAGTTCATCAACCCCTTAGTGCCGTTATTACCCCGAACAAGCACCTTTACTTGTAATTAATAATTTAATTGAAACTTTAGTTACTGACGTACTTTGAAATTTAAGGCCAGCTTTTTTTAGCCCATACGCTACCACGGCTTTAGCTCTGCATGTGTTGTTTAACTACAATAAGTTGTGTATTTGTATTTATACTAATAATTTTAAAATATATTAATATGAATATAGACACAATCATTACCATTACAACCCCTCACAAGTCCACTGCCACACGTTCCTAATCCAGCATCATCGACTTCCTGCATGTCTCACCAGATTATCAATTCATCTCAAAGTCAAAGTCAAAATCTTTGATTCTAAATTGGCCTTTATAAAGCAATTGTGAGTGATTCAATGGTATGTTTCTGGTGAGACATGCAGGAACACCTTATGTACATCTATCACCTAAAACTGAATCGCCGAATTTATGAAACCTATACTTTGGTAAGACAAGTTTAGATTTCACAACTTATAACGAGTGTTAAAGTTATCGGTCCTTCGAGCCGGATAGTGTTTGTTTTATTTTATTTTCTATTTTATTTTATTTATTTAACAAAATCTTACGAAAAATTATTACGATAGTTAGTTGCGTGTTGCATTACGTTGCGCGATGATGATTATAAGATCACGTACCTCTCGTGTATAATGAGCGTGGATCGCTGACTAAAGGCCTTGCCGCAGTGCGAGCACACGTGCGGCTTCTCACCCGAATGCACGCGCTCGTGCAGCGTTAAGTTGCATTTCTTCACGAACCCCTTACCGCAAGTTCTGCAAATTACAGTCGTTACGGTTTATTTAACTAGTGCTGTTAAATTTGTCTGCAAGTCAGCCAATTTTAGTTCTCAGATCTGCAACATACTTTGTTTATATTCAGTTCTGACTCAGTTCATAGCCTTCTTTGTTCAAGGTTGGTTAAGTGGACTGTAAGCTAGTTGTCACTTTAATGTTTTACAAAAGTATATTAAAAATAAGTCATATAAGTAATATAATTAGTAAATGAGCGATTAAAAGGATTCATAATTTTCATATTGAATATGCCATATTGTAACTGCTTTCTGACTGCGTTTGGACGTTTTACACGTGGTATAAATGAAATGATTACAATGCTATTTATCGGTAGCTATAAAACCTTTCTGGAATTTCCCACACTCAACTTGTACAAAATGGGTTGATGAATTTTGTTAAGCGGTCATTAAACATTTAAAGAATTTGACAATTGTTATGCGTTTGACAAATAACTTGATAGTCTGCAGCTATGTTCGAAGTGTTTGACGAATAAATTGCGTGTTTGACTGGATTTATGTTTGACATCTTGTTGTGATTGTCAAACAAACGCGTCATTTTGGTGTAAACTGACGTTAATATCACACGTCTAACGACGACGATCGACGAAGATCCGTTGATCCGTTTGCGGAAAGTTTATGTTTAATGAATCCGTAGGAATAAAGCGTAAAATTTGGCAAACACGTTGGAACGTCGAGCAGTACACATGTGACGGTACGTACTTGCAGACGTTGGGCTTGTGGCCGGTGTGGATGCGCATGTGGAACTTGAGGTGCTCGGCGGAGGAGAGCGCCTTGCCGCAGACGCTGCAGAGGAAGTTGCGCTCGCCGGTGTGCGAGCGCAGGTGGCGGCGCAGCGAGTTGGTGTGCGCGAAGGCGCGCGCGCACACGCGGCAGCGCAGCGCCACCGCGCCCGCGCCCGGGTGTGCGCGCGCGCGGTGCGCCAGCATGCACCTGCACACGCAGCTACACTACACTACGGTACAGTACAGTACGGTACAGCTGCACTACACTACGGTACAGTACAGTACGGTACAGTACGAAGGCGCGCGCGCACACGCGGCAGCGCAGCGCCACCGCGCCCGCGCCCGGGTGTGCGCGCGCGCGGTGCGCCAGCATGCACCTGCACACGCAGCTACACTACACTACGGTACAGTACAGTACGGTACAGCTGCACTACACTACGGTACAGTACAGTACGGTACAGTACGAAGGCGCGCGCGCACACGCGGCAGCGCCACCGCGCCCGCGCCCGGGTGTGCGCGCGCGCGGTGCGCCAGCATGCACCTGCACACGCAGCTACACTACACTACGGTACAGTACAGTACGGTACAGCTGCACTACACTACGGTACAGTACAGTACGGTACAGTACGAAGGCGCGCGCGCACACGCGGCAGCGCAGCGCCACCGCGCCCGCGCCCGGGTGTGCGCGCGCGCGGTGCGCCAGCATGCACCTGCACACGCAGCTACACTACACTACGGTACAGTACGGTACAGCTGCACTACACTACGGTACAGTACAGTACGGTACAGTACGAAGGCGCGCGCGCACACGCGGCAGCGCAGCGCCACCGCGCCCGCGCCCGGGTGTGCGCGCGCGCGGTGCGCCAGCATGCACCTGCACACGCAGCTACACTACACTACGGTACAGTACGGTACAGCTGCACCGCACGAACACTCAATATCGTATAAAGTTAAAAGTTACAGCCTATAAATGTCCCACTGCCAGGCACAGGCCTCCTCTCATTTCTGAAAGGATTTTAGAGCAAGAAAATGTAAAGTAAAAAGTTGAAGTGACAGCCTATATACGTCCCATTTCTGGGCACAGGCTTTCTCTCATTTCTGAGAAGGTTTTAGGGCAAGGAAATGTCCGCCGCGCTGCTACAATGCGTGTTGGCGAACTTCATATGTCTTCGAAATATTACTTATTTTCTTATTACTCAGACATACAGGTTTCCTCACGATGTTTTCCTTCACCGCCGAGCACGTGGTAAATCAGCACTTAAAATTGCAATTAACAATTTCATTGGTGTCGGCGGGGATCGAAACGGGGTTGCTCGCGTACTGTGAAATTTACAGCTAGTTCTTTGCCACTGACCTTAGCGCGATCCCATATTTCAGGCTGTAGCTTAAAATTAGGTTTTCGGAATCTGCTAAATGAAATATTGTAGATTTTGTATACGGCGATTAAATCATAGAAATATATCATAAGCGAAACATCTGGAACCCTGGTCGCCAAGAAAGGGAGGAAAGTTGCTGGAGCATTCTTTAATCCAAAAAACATCCTATCAAACTGAAAATATCTTAGGGGAACAGAAGAGGCTGTTTTAGAAGCGTCTTCAGACGAGATTATTTTTGGTGAAAACGGGAATAAGATCTAGTGTGGAAAATTATTTACTTTGCCCTAACTGGTCACTTCTCACCTTGAGAGCCCGCCCCTTTAGAGACGACTTACATAAGTGAACTTCACGGAGAACAAGATGGCTCTATTTTGTTGTAGGATTTTAGATATTTTTACACCGACATTACACGGTATGTATCGTCCCGTAAGTGTCATAAGAGACGACAAAGGTCAACCGAAACAAGAAATGAGCAACAGCATCTTCCTGATAACAACTTCATATATAGTACATAGATAGTCTATGGCTTTCACTCATAATCCTTTAAAGCGCTTGACTCAGGAGTTCCACAAGGCGCAATATTTGGTCCGTTATTTTTCATCTTAGTTAATAATGATATAATATCTGGTTTTCATAACTCTAATTCTTATACAACTACTCTAACTACAACTTCAAAAATAGTTTGACCGTTTAGTGAAGTGATGTATTGAAAACAGAATGTTCCTTAAAATCAGCAAATGTTTCCACATACGATTGTCTAAAGACTAAAGATTAAGACTAAAGATTCTCTACACACATACAAGATGGGCATAACATGCTGATAAAATCGTAAAGACAAGATTAAGGATGCTCGACTTTGTTTTAAGAAATATTTACGAATCTTTGGTGTAATATACCGATAGCGAGTTTCATTCAAAATTATTGTTACTTTTTAACCCACTTCAAAAAAATTAGCAGGTACTCAATTCGACTGTTTTTTATGTGTGTTACCAGTTACGATATGGCGGTGATCGAAAGACTTTAAAAAAAAATAATTTAATTTCGGAAAGGTTACAAAAACAATAAATTCAAATAAAATGTAAAGTTACAAAAGAAGTTAAGTTATGTGTGGATGGTGTCAGACTGTAAGACAACAGACAGTTCCATTGTCTCCACGGCGATCCTTTCCGCAGCGCAAGCATTCCTCATTTGCCCAATGTTCTGTGTAACTGCTATGTCAGCCCGATTCCAGGGTTACGACACGTTTACTTCCCTCTTTAAGTTGGAAGCTGGTTCTGCAGCTTCTAGGAGAGTATTCGCGGCTTTATTCCAATTGTATATTTTCCAGATTGCATGTAGAGGAGCACTGTAGACCAGCTGGGAATTACCATCATATAAGACCAGATCCAGGTTTCTGTTTCTTGAATGTCTTCAACCTTGTTCATAAGTTCATGGACACCATCTAGTGAGATGTCTTCCAGATGTATCTCGTACTGGACTTCTTCCTGGTGTATTAGGTTCTCGTTGGGTAGAGGGATGACTTCGTTCATAGAGATGCTGCAAGTGTGTGTTCTTATCAGGACTGTCAAGTTAATATCATGAATACAACCATGATATTAACTTGACAGTCCTGTGTTAAGTTGATGAAAAATGTTCCTGATAGTTTCCTATATTCAGTTTTCTGTCCGCATTGGGTTTTTATAATTTTTGGTTCCGTTGATACTACCAACCACTTATTTTCTTTAATCTTCTGCAATTTTCCTCGCTTCAGATTCATGCGTGCACGAGTGCAGTTACCATCTTTATGCTTGATGAGTAAGATGATGCAATTTTCAGATTTCTCTATGGCTCTAGTATCCAGTGATTTGCACAGCCAGGTGTCTTCTGAGAGCTTCTTGCAATCTTTTTCCAAGTAGGCGTACTCATCGCTTCCAAGTGCGAGGAATTTGGATTTGGGTATAATAGTTAGGTTTAGGTTGTTTGGCAAGGAATATATGTGTATATAATCATATAACGTAGGTTGGATGGATGGGATTTCTAATATAAATGTTAAAGAATGTTCTGTACTATAGGCTTTAACGCTAATAGATTTTTCTATCTTATGAATATTTTCAATACTGATCTCCTCGACTGGATATAGTGAAAAGTTATTCTGCAAATTACTAAGTTCCGAAACTAAATTTCGTGGGCTTATAATACTAGGGTGCATTATACCTAATTGTGAGAATGCCATAGCATCTTCTAGCAGCATTAACTTATCTAAAATAATCTGTAAACTAAAACTTATTTGAACGTATATCTCTAAAAAGTGCAACTGGTTTCTTACTGTATCGGAATTAATCGTAATGTTTTTCAGTATAGATTTTAATCTCTTTTGGTTATCATCTATCTTGCTTAGTTGTTTCAAAAATTATTTTATAGTATTTTCAGCCAAAGATAGGGTTCGCTTCTGTGAGCTTTGGGTTTTATAGACCGAATGAAGAATTTTATTGATTGCGCTTTCAAATCGAATAGCGTCGTTGTTATCTAAATTACCAGTTATTAACTTCACTACGGAACCTAGTCCATTTATAATACTACGCCTAAATCTAATCCTAGGTGCAATAAAAATTATTTTCTTAGTAATTAAATCTAACTTATGTTCTATCTGATCCCTATAATATGTTTTATGTATTTCTTCTGAAGTGGTGTTACTTTCAGTTGTCTTACCACTTGCGTATAATGCCATTAATTTTATCGATATTAGATTCAAACGAGTAACATTATAAACACAAGCAAGGTTGAAGGAATCAGTCCTGTTTCAGAATGTGACCTTGTCGAAGTAATAGAACTCCGTTCGTATTGTCTACTTGTTGAAATGTTACGTCGGATCTTGCCTGGAACACGAAGGCTTCGAAGATGGTTATCCTGGAATAAAATGGGGTATTTCTAGAAGCTTGAAATGTACCCGAATAGACTTAGAATTAGGATGATTCCCTACTATCTCTGCTACATTATTAGGATGTAAATAATCTTATACGGTCCTTTAAATACCGGTTTAGTTTTGTCGTTTCTCGTTGTTTTGGCCACCTGCTTATAAACTGTTTCACCTACCTTGAATGTTATCTCCTCTGCTACCTGGTTTCGCTTCGCTATTACTGTTCCTTGTTTTTGGCCATGTGCGCTGACACACATTCCTGAACGGCTACTGCATGCATTTTGTGCTTGATAACATAGTCCTGGTAAAACTGCTTAGGATAATGTAACTCTAGTGGATTTCTAGAAGCTGTATGTCCAAATAGTAACTCGTGTGGAGTATATTCTGTTGCCGAATGGATTGAGTTATTGTAAGCAATGACTGGAAATTTCATAATTAATTGTATGGGATCATCTTTGTTTGTCATTCGTTGGATTCTGATAATCTCTCCTACAGTCGAATGAAAACGTTCTATGGGTGAGTTCGAAATTGGATTGTATGGAGTCGTGAAGTGAATGTCAATACCATGTAAAGCGCACATCTCCTTTATAACTTCATTGTCAAATTTACTGTCTGAATCTGTTGTATTTTTATGAGGAATTCTTAAAACTGAGAACACCTGAAATAAAGCTTCAGCTATATGTCCACTACTAGTGGCGTTCAACGGTATTGCTTGGGCGAACTTTGAGAAATTGTCAAAATGTACAAAACCTATGCAAATGAGAAATATATTTGCATAGGTTTTGTAGGCGTTTCCGTTAAGACTAATGAGGGTCTAAGAGGGTTTCTTTCATATTTAGCTTATAAACAGATACTACATTGATTTATGAATGCTTGGATTGTGAGTAGCATGTGAGGCCAATGGTAGTATCTATGGATTTGCTTGTATGTTTCCTGGATACCACGATGCACAGTTTTGCCTTCATGATATTTCTTAATTATTTCTTGTTGTTCTGTCTTGTTTTCGACAAGGGTAACGCGTGAATTACATCTATAAAGCTTAGGGCATCTGTCATTAAATACCGTCGTGTAAACTCTGGAGAATGCTAGGTATAGTACTTCGTTATAAAAGTAGCAGTAGAATACGCGATCAGCAATAGTGTGTTCTTTTAAGAATTGGATAATTTCCTTCTCTGTGTTGTTGACTGGAATAAATACATCTTTAATTACTGTTCTAGAATTAGTAGACCTATTTTCTACTTTGTATGTTGATCCTGGAGTTGACCTGATATCGAATTGTTTTAGTTGTCTGTCGATCGCGTCTGATAAGATTGGTATCCCGTTGTTTTCATTGTCGGGTTGCGTATGGTTTGTCGATAGTAAGTTATCAGGATCGAGTGTAACAATACTCATACTATTGGATTCTATATCTGTTAGAGGGAGTTGTACGTTGGGCCTAACTGTCACGTAATTGTCGTTGCTATCGCTGTTGTTGTCATTATTATCCACAGGCTGTTGTATTGCTTCTGTCTCCGTATCTACCTCTTGTCGTATGTTGTCGAAAATTCTATTTATGATGTCATCGTCATCATTGTCATCTAAATTGACTGCTAGTGATCAATGCTCTTATGATAAATTTCAACTCGGGAGATAGCATCTGCATTAGTATTTTGTCGTCCTTATTTATAAACGACCGTGTACTCATATTCAGCGAGTTTAAGTCGCCACCTAGTCAATTTAGAATTATGGTCTTTTAGTGACATTTGCCGTCAGGGATCTATGGTTGGTATATATAACAAATTTTCGTCCATAAAGATGAGGCCAAAAGTATTTCACTGCCCAAACGATGGCTAAGAGTTCCCTTTCTATTGTCGCGTATTTCGCTTTTGCATCCGAATGTGTCCTCGATGCGTATGCTACCGGCTTGTCTGAGCCTATCTTTCCTTGTGACAGTACTGCACAAAGGGAACGTGCGATGCGTCTGTTGTCAGTATGAATGGTTCGTCAAAGTTTGGGTCTGCAGGATAGGTGCATTGATTAAAATTTGTTTGCAATTATTGAAGGATTCCAAAAATTCCGGTGTATAACTTTGCTATTTTTCTTAAGACATAAGGTCATCCGTTTCGTAAGCTTGACAAAGTCTTTTATGAACTTTCTGTAGTAGCCTACTAATCCTAAAAAGCTTTTCAAGTCCTTATGTGTTTTTGGTAGTGGGAAGTTTAAAACAGCTTTCATTTTGTCCTGATTAGACTTTACTCCTTGAACAGTTAGTTCATGGCCTAAAAATGTGACGTGTTTTCGAAGGAACTTTGACTTGTCTAATTGAATTTTCAGATTATGTGTTTTAAAAATCATTCAAAAACTTGTTTCAGCTTTTCTATATGCTCCTGCAATGACGTTGCCGTATTATTATGACGTCATCGAGATAAGTGAAAACGTTGTTAATACCTCTAAGGATGTGGTCCATGAGTCGTTGAAACGTACTGGGTGCATTTTTCAGACCGAATGGCATTCTAAGGAATTCATAATATCGTCTTTCTATTGTGAATACAGTTTTTTCTATGTCATCAGTGTGCATCTTCACCTGATGGTAGCCGCTCGCCAGATCTAAGGTCGTAAAATATTGGGCGCGTCCCAGTCTATCTAAGACTGTAAGATGTCATATATGTTGGGAAGTGGGTACTTGTCTTCTACTAGTCTATCGTTTAGTCTTCGATAGTCTACGACTAACCTCCATTTTACCTTACCTAGTGCGTCCGGTTTTTTAGGGACAATATGAACCAATATGACCATGGGGATATACTTTCACGAATAATACCTTGTTTTAAAAGGTTGTACACTTGATTCTGTATTTCTTTGCGATGTTGTGGGACTTGTCTATAATTTCTTACAAATATCGGAATCTGGTCGGTCAGTCTTAACTGATGTTTAACTGCATGCGTAAAAGAAAGTGGGATATTTTCAGAGTAGAAGATGTCTCTATACTGATAGCAAATCTTAGTGATTTCGCGTTTCTCCTCTTCATTCATATGGTCTGTACGTATTTTATTTAAATTGTAACGTAATTCTTTCTCTATATCCGAGTTAACCTCTATGGCATTTATTACTATATATCAGAATTCTCACGGTATGGTTCTAGGTGTATCTTTTCATTATTAGAAATTATTCGTTTTTCTGAAGTAAAATTTATAATAGATGTCCTAAATGTTCCCTCTTTAACCTCGACCATAGCTGCGGGAGATTTTAAGCCGTTAGACCATATGAATTCATCGTGAATGTACTGACCATCAGAATAATTAGTTTTCACTTCTATAACTTTTTCGCATTTTGGTTCAATCGTGAGTTTTTTACTGGGATAGTCAAATTAAATTTGTATCTGCGAGTTAGCAGTGTGTAAAAGTCTATTATTTATATCTATGTTACAAAATAGCGTTCTCATTAAATCCAATCATATTAGGCCTTTATATTTGGGGTCAAAGTCGAATATAAGGAATATATGAATTATATCGCTGTTAAACGCGGGTGGTAGTGGTAGATAGAGCCACTTGATCGTGCTGTGTAATAGCATGTGCTGTTTTTACCTCAAATTCAAGTTCGAAAGAAAATTCGAGTTCAAAAATTGTGTTTTGTATTACACTAGGTGATATCATAGAGCGTGAGGCTCCGGTGTCTATGAGGAACTTACCTTGAAATTCTGGCAGCACAATATATGGCAGGTGATCTTTATCATGGTTGTTTAGTTTTACTAACTTTGGTCTGGAGGCACCGGACCTTGGTAAAAATCCTGTTGAACCTCACCGTCGTCCATTGGAGATTCGTATCCTTGTTGGTTGTAGTTATGCGTACTGACCTTGTTGATAAACGTAGTCCGCGTCGTCCTCAGCATATTGTTGTTCGTATTGTCCAGGTGAACCTGTGTAGAATAGCTCCTCAGCTGCAAACTGTAGTTTTTGAGGCTTAGAGACGGATCTCATTGTGACGTCTGAAACTTTATGCGCAGGATTTGCTTGTTGCTGGGGTATATTATTCCTAAAATTTCCTGAAGATGCCCTAAAGTTACCTGATGATGGGCGGTTCTTCCCTTGCAATATGGATTGCATCCACTGCTGCCTCTGTTCTGGAGTCAAAATTATTTTGTCGCGGAACTGGAGCTTCATTACTCGTCTGGTTTTTCATGGGGCCTAAGTTACCAAACCTAAGCGGTTGGTTCTAAGCTCGTATTGGTTCCCTAAACTTTGCCTGAGCCGATGTTAATGGTATTATAATTATTATTATTGAATGTCTTATTAAAGGCAAGTTTAGCTTCCTCTTGTCTCGCTATTACTATGGTTGATTCTAATGTGATGGGTTGTGCTATTCGCACCGCTATAAATAAAAAAAAAATAAAAAAAAAATAATTTATTTTTGTTCACCAAATTTAAATTAATGACATCATTGACTGGGATCTCCATTTAAGCAAGTAATGCTTGTGTTTGGAAATCCCGCTCTTCCTTATCTAAACATACATTTTTTAATTTAAAACCAAAAATAACAAAACAAATTACTCGACTTTAACTACAAAATTTACAAAATTACAAAGTGTGTGTGTGTGTGTGTGTGTGTATGTGTGTGTGTGTGTGTGTGTGTGTGTGTGTGTGTGTGTGAGAGAGAGAGTGTGAGTGTGTATATGTGTGTGTGTGTGTGTATGAAGAGTTATTGAGTTATATTATATTGTACATAGAAATGAATTATGAAATGCGGTACAGCAGAAATTCGGTTTCTTCATAAGTTTTCGACTGCACCCACTTCAGTATCAGGTTTTACATTCCTGTATGTTTTGTCGTATATGTTCAATTCTATTTATTTTATTATATAGGAATGCAAAACATGAGCTAAATTGCCTACTAGCAAAAACTGTTTTGGTACCAGTAGGCTTAACCACAACATCTTTTCGCCGCTTTTCCAAGATGCATGGGTCAAAGGGCAAAGATTTGTGCGCTTTGAGGATTGTTCTAGTGACATATAATTGTCTAACTGAAAGTAGACCACTTATTCTATACAGTTGTTCAGTGGAAAAACGTCTTTTTTTAAAATACATGACCTTAATAAGGGTTCGTTGTGCTCTTTCAAGCAGAAATTTGGTCTTTGCAGCTCCACCCACACCGGAATGCAATATGTTATGATAGATGTGCAAGGGACGTGTATATTTGGTTAAGAAGATATCTAGGGGAGTCCGACTGCTTAGTACTATCAGGTATTACGTGTCTTATAGTTTTGAAAATCCAAATCAATTTTCGGGTCCTATTAATAACATGTTCGAGGTGTGGGTACCACGATAGCCTCTGATCTATAACGACACCCAGATATTTAGTGTGAGAGAGTTTTTCAATTGATGGGCAGTCACACGCTTTGTTTTTAGCATCCTCAAAACACATATGAATTTTAAGGCAAAAGTCATTTTGTGGCTGCAAGTTATTCGTAATGCTAAAGCAAATAAAATTTGTCTTAGCTATGTTCAAAGTGAGGAGATTTTGTTGCAACCATAGAGCGACTCGAGCTAGACCACTTTCAGCACTAGTCTTGACAGCCTCCCAAGATTCATCAGCAAAAACCACAGCCGTGTCATCGGCGTACGACAGGATTTTGGCATTTGGTATAGTCATACTGCATAGATCATTGACATAAATTAGAAATAAGGTCGGCCCTAGAACGCTTCCCTGTGGAACGCCAAATGATGACACTACCTTCCCACTAATGAACCCAGGAAGCTTAACCTTTTTTTTCTCTCCGATAGGTAGCTTTCGAAAAAGCAAGCGGAGTCCCTCTTATTCCAATTTTTCAAGCTTGTGCACAAGGGTAGGGACAGAGACGGTGTCGAATGCTTTCTTCAGATCAGGAAGACCGCCAAACATTTTTACTGTGGTCGAGTTGTTCTGTTACAAATGTGTAATTCAAAATTGCATCTTCTGTCGATCTTCCTTGTCTGAAGCCAAATTGTGTGGGTGCTAATATATCAAATTTATTTAAGTAATTGATTAATCTAATATTAAGTAACTTTTCCAGAATTTTTGATATTGCTGGTAGAACGGAAATTGGTCTGTAATTACTAATGTCATCTCTGTCTCCGCCCTTGTACACAGGTGTAATAATAGACTGCTTTAATGGTGCTGGGAATAACCCTGTATCAAAACATAGATTATTTAAGTGGGAAATAATAGGAGCCAAGTCATTGACTGCCAATTTCATAAAGTCATTGGGGATATTGTCCCAGCCTGGAGCGCTGTTTGATTTTAAGCTTAAAATTATATTTTTAACTTCTTCTATGTCTGTATGTAGTAAAACAAAGGAGTGTAATGGCACCGGATTGTTTTCCTTAGATCTACTGTGTCACATTGACGTTCTGTATTTTATTAGCAAGTTGCATTCCTACATTTACAAAATAGCTATTTATGAAGTTTGCAGATTCAGTGGGCGATGATTTCAAATTGAATAGTTCAGCGTTAGTATTTTGTGATTGATTATTGTAAGTAATATTTTTTATATTTTTCCATAATAATTTATTGTTATTTAAAGATTTAATGATATTTTCTCTATCATATTGCCTTTTCATTCTTTTTATTAAATAGTTACAATAATTCCTGTATCGTCTGTATGTAACGCGAAGAGTGTCATTATGTGGGTCTTTTCGTAAGTTTTTCTGAAGTTTATTTCTGTTTCTTATACAGCGTAAGATTCCTGCAGATATCCACGGTTGTATTATTCTTTTAGTGCAAGGGATATTAGACACTGATGTATTTAGTTTAAGGCTTTCAGTAATTTTATCTATTGTTGTTAGTCACAGCCAATGGATCGTTACAAAATAATAATTCTGATAAGTTTTTAGTCTGTAGGTATTTTAAAGCATTTTCAAAATTTGTAGTTTGTTTAATTTTATTAACTTTTAGTTGTGTTTTTAATTTAGAAATTGACAGGAGCATAGTAGAATGATCCGTAGTGGTGGTCTGCATAACTGCAATTGATGCTTTATATTTAGATTTATTTATTTTTAGCATGAAGTGATCTAAACAATTTTGCTCTCTTGTAGGTAAAGTATGGCCAGATAATATACCATAGTTTGCAAGCATGTCTAAGTAGTACATTCTATTTTTATATTCCTGTGGTCGTTCCGTAGTTTGAGGCCTAATGTTTATATTAATATCACCTGCTATTATAATACTGCTATGTGAAGAAACTTGGAAATCTAAATTACTCGTGTATTGTTCTATTACCATGTTTTCGTAGTACGACTTATTGGTATGTGTGCCTACAGAAAATAGGGTATCAATTATTTCTCGAAGCCGCCTACCAAATGTCTCGGCGTCCTCGTTTCTGTTACGCTGCACCCTACTTAGCTCTTGCATAACCTGGATTTCATTTCTAGGTTCCTTAATCTATGTACGAGCGTATCTTTAATAGTTTCCCAAGAATTAAGAGTTTCTTGGTATGCTATCGCATCAATCGCGGTACCGCTTAATCTAATCTTTATAAGACATATAATAGCAGGATGTACCCTGGCAGTTTCATCCAACAGATTAAGGATATTTTCAATTTCTCTCATAGAATGGTTTAATCTCTTTGTATTGCCATCGAACTTTGGCATCAATTCCGCGATCATCTTAAAGTTGGCTGCATCGCCGTTAGGAAAAGTCATTTTTAAATTAATAATAAAAAACACGTTATAAGTAAAAAAGTTGGACGATTTGTGTCTGCCTATTTGCGATTTTAGCTATTAGACATATACACTATCGGACCTCAACTAAGAGTCTACAGCGATTTTAGCTGTTAGGCTTATATCCTATGATAATTAAATAGGAATCTATAAATATTTGAGCTATAAGACGTATACCTAATCTCAAAACTAAATGTCTATAGCGATTTAGCTCCTAGACAGAATCACATATACTACTTAAACTAAATACGGAAGGAAAAGAGCAAAGGAACTTGAAATAGCGAGAGTAAAGCGCCTCACGGGTCTAAGTCGGCTCCACGTGAAGTCTTCGTCCGTGCCGCCGTCGCAGATCCGAAGTCGCGATTTATACGATCAATACCGTTCAATTGATAGAAGGTTATACCAATTGTCGCGAAAGACCGACTGCGCCAGTTACGATATGGCGGTGATCGAAAGACTTAAAAAAATTAATTTAATTTCGGAAAGGTTACAAAAACAATAAATCCAAATAAAATGTAAAGTTACAAAGAAAGTTAAGTTATACGTGGATGTTGTCAGACTGTAAGACAGTTCCATTGTCTCCACGGCGATCCTTTCCGCAGCGCAAGCATTCCTCATTTGCCCATTGTTCTGTGTAACTGCTATGTCAGCCCGATTCCAGGGTTACGGCACGTTAACTTTTTTCTAGGTGAACCGATTTTGATGATTTTTTTTTTTTATTTGAAAGCTGGTGCTTCACATGTGGTCCCATATAATTTTAACAAGATCTGCCCAGCAGTTTTTGAGTTATCCTTAATAATGCGTATTTAATTGACTTCGACTACATTGATGATGTTCTCATTTTATTTATATTGAAGTCGGTTGTACAAATTTTTAATGTTACCACTTGTACTTCTGTTTATTACTTTCCATAGTACATGTTATAAGATTAATAACACTTAGCAACGAATGTTTCTCCTCGCTTTCCGTGGTTGCCTTTAAGTAAATTGACACATATCTTTTATTCTATTGCATTCGTGTAATATGCATTTGTGGTGGCGATTTTGTTGGTAATCCTTAGTAAATAAAATAATAAATAATATACAAACAACAACTTACCGCATATAGACGAACCCCTCGGGACAGAGGTCGCACACGAAGCGCTTCTCGGGCTCGCTCGCTGCAGAAGTTTCGTGCGCTAGTCCTGACACACAAATATACACGCTAAGTAACCTCTATTTACGTATTATAGGGGCTTTATGGAAAAATTATAAAACATAAACACTCACGCCTGTCACCCAGAGGGGTAGGCAGAGACTACGGACTTCCATTTGGCACGATCCTGGCACACCTCTCTCGCCTCCTTTACATCCATATATCTACGCATACACACGTCGGTTAAGGGTACTCTAATCTGGCCCATTTTAATATATCGCCAATTTGGTCGATAAACCTTCGTCTAGGGCGTCCTTTCCGACTCTGCCGTTCACTTCTGCAGCATAAATTTGCTTTGTCACTCTTTCTTCGTTCATTCTTTCTACATGACCAAACCACCGAAGCATTCCTTTCTTAATCCTGGTCACAACGTCATCTTGCAAACCACACTTTTCTCTTATCACACTATTTCTCACCCTGTCATTCAGATTCAGCCCTAGCATACTCATAATGACCGCATTTCTACAGCATTTATTCTACTCTCATGCTTCTTCTGCCACACCCAACTTTCACTACCATACATTAAAGTAGGGACTAACACAGCATTATGAATTGCCAAACGTGCCTTTTTTGACACATTTTGACTCCTCACAATAGCGTGTAGAGCCCCATTCACTCTATTTCCTGCGTTCACTCGTCGTTCTATATCCTTATCATATCTACCATCCCTGCTAAATAAACATCCCAAATATACAAACTCATCCACTTGCTCAATCAACTCCTTCTATTCTTATTTCACATAACGTTTTACTTTCTTCTCTTTCAAAACCATCACTTTCGTTTTACTTGCGTTCACTTTCATACCCCTTTCTTTTAATGACCAGTTCATTAAAGTAACCATCATTGCAACTCGACCGCCGACGATGCAAATATGACTTGATCATCGGCGTACAAAAGGCATTTGACGGTTAACTCACCCATTCTCAACCCACATTCTTCAACTTTCAAAGTTTGCAAACAACTGTCCATAAATAGGTTAAACAGCCACGGGAAGCTACACAGCCCTGTCTGACACCTTTTTGGATGCCAAACCAGTCCGAGTAGACCCCGTTGATCCTGACACAAGCACTAGAGTCCCTATAAAGAGACCTTAATGCCTGTATCAAACCAGCGCTCAAACCAAATGAGTTCAGTGTTTGCCATAACATATTCCTGTCCTCTGTCATAAGCCTTTTCCAAGTCCATGAACGCACAAAAAACTTTCTGGTTTTGGCCAAAAACTTCTCCGCAATCATGCGCATGGAAAAGACTTGATCCGTACACCCCATACCCTTTCTAAATCCAGCTTGCATCCCAAATTTTTCCATCAGTTTCTTCCATAACTCTTTCAATTAACACCTTAGCATACAGTTTACCCACAATGCTAAGCAAGCTGATCTACAGTAGTTTTACAGTCCTGCTGTGACCCTTTTCCCTTATATATTGGGACTATAACGGCTTTGCACCAGTCTTCCGGTACCCGCTTCAGTTCCCAACATAAATTAAACAAGGTGTACAGCAGGCCTGCCACCACTCCCTCTCCAGCCCTTAGCATTTCGAGTGATACTCTATCATATCCGCCTGCCTTACCTGCTTTCATGCTTTTCATTGCTTTCATTATTTCATCTACACTTATCTCCCTACCTCTCTCCACTTCTTTCGAAATTTCTATTTCACTTAATTCAGACGACTCTTCACTCATAAACACGCTTTCAAAGTATTCCTTCCATCTCTTTAAACTCGAAGCTTCATCATTCAGCATACAGCCAAAAAAATGGAAAAATTATAGGTTTAAGAAAAACGCGTTTTAAGTTATGTAACAAAAATTATAAACAATATAACCTTCATGTCTATTATTTATCAAATTGGGATCACTAGTCCGCCTTTTAAGCATCAGCGTTGCCAACAATGAAGTAATTTTGAATTTATACAACATATTTACATGAAACTAAGTTTTACGGATTTTATCGTGAATATTAACTTATTTTAAATTTCCGACACTACGATACGATATACGCGAAAAATTCGTAAAACTTAGTTTCATTTAAATGTGTAGTGTTCACGTAAACATAAGAAATTATTATACAACATACTTTAGTTCACATCATCATCATCATCATTATAGCCCTTCACAAGTCCACTGCTGAACATAGGCCTCCCCCAAGGAATGCCACAAAGCACGGTCCTGAGCCACCTGCATCCATCGACTTCCTGCATGTCTTACCAGGTCGTCACTCCATCTAGTGGGGGGACGCCCTACACTTCGTCCGCCGGTACGAGGCCGCCAGTCGAGAACCTTTTTTCCCCATCGGTTGTCGGTTCTTCGAGCTATATGGCCGGCCCATTGCCACTTCAGCTTACTAATCCACAAGTAAAGAGAATTTACATAATTATTTCTTACATTTACGCGAACACTACACATTGAATAAAACTATTTTTACGGATTTCATCGTATTTATTTTACTTATTTTTAATTCCCGACGTTTCGGGTATCTTCGGGTCACGGGGGGACTGAGGTGATTGACGTCCTGATGTCAAAGTGAACCCGGAGTGGAGTACCTTTAGCTTTTTAATTATTAAAAATTTAATGATGTAAATAGACTGAAAATCAAAACTACCCATGGTTTCATTGTAAGTAAGACGTAGGTCTTTACTCACTGACAAAATGGTATGAATCCTTAGTGTGTGGTCTTGTGTGCCCTCTCAAGTGGTGATAGTATTTTTGCTAAATATTGACTGTTGAGCCAATCTGTAAGTTGGCAAATCGATCTGGTAATGGAGCTCTCGGTTTGTGTATTTTTGATAATCCATACAACTTCGTTGGTTTGGCACATGCAGGTATTATCGAATTAGCGGTTTAACGGTAATTAATTTTAAACTGCAGGTAGCCGTAGTTAACTGTGACATTGGGACGTCGAACACATCAGTCCCCCCCGTGACCATGGGTGCTATAAACTACTCGAAACGTCGAGAATATAAAATAAGTTAATATACGCGATAAAATCCCTAAAAATTAGTTTCATTTAAATAGCAATTGTTCTAACTACAAGTCGTAAGCAAAGAATATATGATCGTTATGGAAGGATGGGAGGAAATGCTCACCGTGTTTGAAGAGCTGGTAAGTGTCGCGGAAGGACTTTTCACAGAGTCCGCAATGGTAAGGCTGCGTGTCACGCGCCCAGTGACGCCACCAGTGCGTCGCCCACTCGCTCTCCTGGAACGACTGATCCGCCCCCGGACCGTTACCGTTACAGCCTACTAAAGTCCACTGCTAAACATAGGCCTCCCCATAGATTGTCTCATAGGGGGATATTTGCCATAGTTGCCACGCTTGGCAAGCGTTTAAAAAAAGATTAAACAACTTTTTGATCATGATTTTTGATTTGATCATGAGCCTGAGATCCTGATAATTATTTTATTCTATCCTGGTGATCCTGATCAGTATACTTCTATAAAGTTATTAAATTATTGTACGGTCATCGGTCCTTGATACGAGTGCAAATTTTCAAGCGTCTTTTTACGATGGATACTTATTGCATCTTCTATTTTCGACAGAATTACAAATGTTAAGAGAGTGAATATTGTTAATTTATCTGTTAACAAATAACATAGTAGAATAGGAATTTCATTTATATTCGACAGGGCGATATTGAATTTTGAATAATCCTTGCTCATTTAGGACGTTTGCTCATTTAGGACGTCCGTCCATAATAAAAAGCATGTGGCACACTGTATATTCCGTATATGTTTCGTATGTTTTGCTCACTTCATGCGTCCGTTCATGACGGAAATGATGTGGCACCATTGAGTTATATGTACTACGTACTAGAGAAGCTATTCAAACAAAAATGTGCACTACTCTGTTTTCGCGCATGCGCAGGAGATAGTGATTTTAGTCTATGATTGTAGATAGCGTGGCGTATAAATGAAGGAATTTATTTTTCTATTGTAATATTATTACCTATTTATTCACTTGAACAACAAATAATTTTACTTATTTGACTACTGAATTATTAATTACGTTCAGATTTAAACTTTAATTTGAAATCTCGTATTATTAGCGCAGCTCCACACTCTATGAATATTGAAGCCACACTAAATGACACTAAAGGTGTCATCAAAGGTACGGATTGCAGTACAGTTCATTTGAACATAGTGAATGTTCGGAATGCCAAATCTAGTACGTAGTACATATATATCGATGTGTGGCACTCTGTATATTCCGTATATGTTTCGTATGTTTTGCTCACTTCAAGCGTCCGTTCATTATAGAAATGATGTGGCACTCTGTATATTCCGTATATGGTTCGTATGTTTTGCTCACTTCATGCGTCCGTTCATGACAGAAATGATGTGGCACTCTGTATATTCCGTATATAGTTCGTATGTTTTGCTCACTTCATGCGTCCGTTCATGACAGAAATGATGTGGCACTCTGTATATTCCGTATATGGTTTGTATGTTTTGCTCACTTCATGCGTCCGTTCATGACGGAAATGATGTGGCACTCTGTATATTCCGTATATGGTTTGTATGTTTTGCTCACTTCATGCGTCCGTTCATGACAGAAATGATGTGGCACTCTGTATATTCCGTATATAGTTCGTATGTTTTGCTCACTTCATGTCAGTTCATGACAGAAATGATGTGGCACTCTGTATATTCCGTATATGGTTCCTATGTTTTGCTCACTTCATGCGTCCGTTCATGACGGAAATGATGTGGCACCCTGTATATTCCGTATATGTTTCGTATGTTTTGCTCACTTCATGCGTCCGTTCATGACGGAAATGATGTGGCACTCTGTATATTTCGTATATGGTTCCTACGTTTTGCTCGCTTCATGCGTCCATTCATAACGGAAATAATGTGGCACTCTGTATATTCCGTATATGGTTTAATTGTTTTTTTCCTTACTTACCTTGAAACAGTTCCTATCCCGTATGAAATCATAGCAGTTTTCGTAGTGCAACTGATGAGCTGTCGGCAGTAAAATTCCTTGCGAAGAAACCTTTGATATTTTTTTTATAGAAGAGTGGACAAACGAATATGCGGCTCACCTGATGGTAAGTTTCGACTGCCGCCCGTGAACATCTTCAACACTAAGGGAATCGCAGGTACGTTACCGGAGTAGGCTCTTTTCTTAAAGGTCCCGAAGTCGTATCGGTCCGGAAAAATCGCTGGTGGTAGTCGATTCCACAAGGCAGTTGTGCGAGAAAGAAAAAAAATTCTTCTTGTAAATCGCACAGTGGTGGACCGCCAAACATCCAGATGGTATGGATGGTATCGCGAGTTTTGTCGCGATGTGCGATGGTGAATTGTACGGCTGCAATAAATCCGAACAATTCCTCATAACACTCTCCGTGGTAGATGCGAAAAGATAGGCAAAGAGATGCAACATCTCTTCGCAGTGCCAGTGAGTCAAGGCGATCAGAAAGAGCTCGGTCACCGACAATTCGAACCACTCTGCGCTGGATGTGATCAAATGGAAGGAGCTGGCACTGGGGAGCCCCAGCCCAGAGATGGAAACAGTATTCCATGTGAGGCCGAACCTGCGCCTTGTAAAGTTGCAGGCAGTGTGCCGGCATGAAATGCAATGTGCTGAAATGAAATCACGCACTGCTGAGCATGCCAAGCTTTTCAAGCATATTGTCCTTCTCTTCCCTGCACGTCATTCGAAATGTCGACGCCGAGGATTCCGATACTGGCTGAGGCAATAAGGCGAGTGCCCTGAAACTGAGGAGATACGACAAAGGGGTTCTTTTTAGCGGTAAACGTGCAAACTTGTGTTTTCTGGGGATTGAACTGGATTAAATTTAGTCGGCCCCAATCCGAGACTTTGTTCAGCAAAGTCTTCAGAAACAAGTTTGTCCCGGTACTGGCGACGTTTTCCTGAGAAATATTGGCACATCTGCATAACATGTAACCGGTTTGTAACAAATCATGGATATGCAGAAGTAACGGCGTTGGTGCACGCAGCCTTGTGGAATACCAGCGTTAATACGCTTGTAATCGAAGCATGCACCGTCTAATACGACCTAGATGCTCCGATCTACAAGAAAGCTGGTGATCCAATTGCACAATATCTCGGGAAGCCCATAGGAAGGAGCTTCTAAAGAAGCGCTGTGTGCCAAACCCGATCGAAGGCCTTCGCAATGTCCAAACTGCGTGCAAATGAGCATTGCGTACCGAGCGCAGTGTAAACAGCACATCCTGCATAGAGCACTCACACCGCGGGATGGTCGGCGTTGTGTTCCCCGTCATCGAGAGTCAAATTGGACGCAAAGAGAGAGCTTAGCAGATTGGCGTTCTCCTTTGCGGCATGGGCCAGTGAGTCGTCCTCCTGTGAGAGATGGTAAAGATGGCTGACAGAAGTTCCTTGGACAGCCTTGGCGAGAGACCAGAATGCACGTGTTCCTGAAGGAAGTCGATCTAGTTTCTCGCCAATTCTGCCGATGCTCTCTGACTTTGAATTGCCAATGACACTTTTGAAGGACCTGGAGGCGGAATTATACTTTAAAAGCGCTTGTGTTTGCATCCCGATACGTTGATGCGTCAGCCCAGGCCGGTAGCACTCCTGCATAAGCAGCAAACATTTGGACGTGGTCGATGAGTCGGTCTGTGTCGGCATTACTTATATGGAGGTTCCATAGAGATAGAGGCACCCGTAGACGCGGGGATGTTTGTCGCTGTCTAGGCGCAGCCATAAGATGGACAGGTTCATACCTTTGTATTCCGGGTAGGTGGGATATAAGTAAAAGGTTCCGGTATCCAGTTAGGACACCTGCGTCGCGAAGAGCAAGGCTAACATTGTTAAAAACGCTTTTACGCCCCATCCGAACGCTGTCTGCACGCCTCCCTGCTCCCAATTTGCGACCTCAGGCCTACCTTGGTTACATACAAGCTATTTCTCTATTTCATCTAGATTTCAGTTAGCTTGAATCTGAGGAGCAGCTTGAGGAGTTGCAGATAAATGTTTCCTAATATTTTGTGCTTCTAGGAAAGTCCTCATGTGTGAAAACGCATTTTAAATAGTATTAATCAAATATTGGTTTAGTTTATTTTTTTTTTATAAAATCACTACAATCAGTAAATCTACAATTCAAATAAATGTTAAGGAAAACAGACGATCTCAAAATTCTCACTTTACTTTTACGATTATGCAGCGACCGTTCCAAACGGACTCCAAATGACCGACCAGCGATCATTAGCTAATAAACAAATATTCGCCACATGCCCGAGCGCGAATCGTAAGAGCCCTGCCCCTTTCGTCTTTTCTTATAGTACCCCTGTACAGCCCATATCGTGAGGTCACTTTGCGTATGTAATTAAACATCGATTTGAGTTGACAAAAATTCAAAAATCTAAAAATCTCAACAATATACGGTAGCAGAATACGCGGAGTAATGGATGGAGAAAAGTCGAATATACAGCGCTGATATACGCCGAGAAGTAGCGACCTACAAATGTGCGGCAAGTCGTGGAACTAAAATATTCGCCGAAATTTATTGCAATAATGAAATAACGTCCATGCCAATATTTTGCCCAGATGGTTTACCGACAATATGAAGTCTGTTCGCTGATTATCAGGATGGTTAATCTTGCGTCCGTATACTGGACGCAACAAGTCGGTCGGACGCAACATCATCGGTAATTTCACCCATGTAGGACGCAGATTACTCATCATATACTCATCATATATACTCATCATATATATTGTATATAGATTGTATACATATAGATTGTATATACTCATCATATATATTGTTAGAGAAATTGCATTCATCCGACCAAATAATCAAATTAGGAAACAAAATGCTAACCTGCGGTCTTTATCTCTAGAAAATAATACTTATATAAATCGACTTTCTATGTAACACTTGTACCTTTACTTTATTTTTATAGTATAAGGTGACAAGCGAGCACACAGTCCATCTGATGGTAAGTGGGTGCTGCGCTGCAGCCATAGACATCTACATCTATCCTCGATTAAGAATCAAAATTCAGATGCGTTGTCACCCTGAGGACTAAGATAGAATGCCTCGTTTGCAGTAAAAGGGTCTTCGGTCCTCTACACTCACCATACGAAACACAGCAACATTGAGCAGCTATTTCACGCGATATTCTGTGAGAGCGTGGTCGTACCCAGTCGAGCCGACCCATTCGTGTTACAACCATAATAGCTGCAGCGTGGTTCTACCACGTTTATTATGTCTTCAGTATGTTTATTAGATTTATGCACACCGATATTTTAGCCGCTCCCGCAATGAAGCTATTGGATAAGCTTCAACGAATTCTAATACAATTGGCACCTACGTAATATACAGTACATTCATTTACGACTGCTGACTGAAACATTTTTAATTAAATTACGCTCTCACAGAATACCAGCGTAAAATAACAGCATAACGCTGCTGTGTTTCGTATGGTGAGTGTAGAGACCGATTACCCTTTTACTGGAAACGAGGCATTCAATCTTAGTCCTCGCGGTGATAACGCAACGCAACAACGTAATCGAGGATAGATGTAGGTGTCTATGGGCCGCAACAACAACTTGCAATCAGGTGGACTGTGAGCTCGTTTGTTCGTTTCACACATATCCTATAAAAAAAATTAAACCTCTTCACACTCATAATAAATATTATTCGAAAATTGCTATACCTTTCGTCTTTTCCTATCCACACAACCTACAATTTTCTCATGGCCATGACTGAAAGACATCCAGATTTGTTCTAAATTGTCTTACAGAGTTTCTAAATAATTTTTCGTCAATCTACTTTTAGGTGATTTGTTGAAATTAACTTGCAATTTTGTATCTTTTCATATCGATCGAGTTGATTTGCTAAAAGTTTATCAAATTCTTACATTTTAAACAAAGGATTATAAATAAGAGAGTAAAAGAAGTTGTTGAAAGGAAAAAGCAAGAAAGAACGGATAAGAATGATAGAAGGATATCTGATAACTTCCAGGCAAATATTAAAATGTTCTGGAAACTCGTAAGAACTGCCAGAAATTCGAAACAGCCTAGAATGAATGCTATACGAGACGAGAATGGCTGTATGCTGAATGATGAAGCTTCGAGTTTAAAGAGATGGAAGGAATACTTTGAAAGCGTGTTTATGGTGAAGAGTCGTCTGAATTAAGTGAAATAGAAATTTCGAAAGAAGTGGAGAGAGGTAGGGAGATAAGTATAGATGAAATAATGAAAGCAATGAAAAGCATGAAAGCAGGTAAGGCAGGCGGATATGATGAGTATCACTCGAAATGCTAAGGGCTGGAGAGGGAGTGGTGGCAGGCCTGCTGTACACCTTGTTTAATTTATGTTGGGAACTGAAGCGGGTACCGGAAGACTGGTGCAAAGCCGTTATAGTCCCAATATATAAGGAAAAGGGTCACAGCAGGACTGTAAAACTACCGTGGTATCAGCTTGCTTAGCATTGTGGGTAAACTGTATGCTAAGGTGTTAATTGAAAGAGTTATGGAAGAAACTGATGGAAAAATTTGGGATGTGCAAGCTGGATTTAGAAAGGGATGGGGTGTACGGATCAAGTCTTTTCCATGCGCATGATTGCGGAGAAGTTTTGGCCAAAACCAGAAAGTTTTTGTGCGTTCATGGACTTGGAAAAGGCTTATGACAGAGTGGACAGGAATATGTTATGGCAAACACTGAACTCATTTGGTTTGAGCGCTGGTTTGATACAGGCATTAAGGTCTCTTTATAGGGACTCTAGTGCTTGTGTCAGGATCAACAGGGTCTACTCGGACTGGTTTGGCATCCAAAAGGTGTCAGACAGGGCTGTGTAGCTTCCCGTGGCTGTTTAACCTATTTATGGACAGTTGTTTGCAAACTTTGAAAGTTGAAGAATGTGGGTTGAGAATGGGTGAGTTAACCGTCAAATGCCTTTTGTACGCCGATGATCAAGTCATATTTGCATCGTCGGCGGCCGAGTTGCAAATGATGGTTACTTTAATGAACTGGTCATTAAAAGAAAGGTATGAAAGTGAACGCAAGTAAAACGAAAGTGATGGTTTTGAAAGAGAAGAAAGTAAAACGTTATGTGAAATAAGAATAGAAGAGTTGATTGAGCAAGTGGATGAGTTTGTATATTTGGGATGTTTATTTAGCAGGGATGGTAGATATGATAAGGATATAGAACGACGAGTGAACGCAGGAAATAGAGTGAATGGGGCTCTACACGCTATTGTGAGGAGTCAAAATGTGTCAAAAAAGGCACGTTTGGCAATTCATAATGCTGTGTTAGTCCCTACTTTAATGTATGGTAGTGAAAGTTGGGTGTGGCAGAAGAAGCATGAGAGTAGAATAAATGCTGTAGAAATGCGGTCATTAAGGAGTATGCTAGGGCTGAATCTGAATGACAGGGTGAGAAATAGTGTGATAAGAAAAGTGTGGTTTGCAAGATGACGTTGTGACCAGGATTAAGAAAGGAATGCTTCGGTGGTTTGGTCATGTAGAAAGAATGAACGAAGAAAGAGTGACAAAGCAAATTTATGCTGCAGAAGTGAACGGCAGAGTCGGAAAGGGACGCCCTAGACGAAGGTTTATCGACCAAATTGGCGATATATTAAAAATGGGCCAGATTAGAGTACCCTTAACCGACGTGCGTATGCGTAGATATATGGATGTAAAGGAGGCGAGAGAGGTGTGCCAGGATCGTGCCAAATGGAAGTCCGTAGTCTCTGCCTACCCCTCTGGGTGACAGGCGTGAGTGTTTATGTATGTTATGTATGTTTTATTGGTCTATTGTAACTGTGCAAAACTTTAGTTTTCTTTTAATAGCGGGTAATTTAATTTCGAGTCAATTGTAGTAAATTTCACCTTACACACTGTCTTTTTGATAAAACCACTATTTATCTTCATCTTTAAATATGTATAAGAGGTCTATGTAAGTATTTAAATCGTTTTGGCGTACTTACGCGTGCAGTTACGATACTTTTACCGAATTACACCACTTAAATCACGAAAATGAACACTAATTACAACAACAAACAGACTTTAAGTATGATTAATCTAACGCGAAGAACTAAATGTTAACCAAAAATGATTCAGTTTTAAAAAAATCTGAAACTTCAAAACTTACATAAACCAATGATAGTTGCAAATCACAGACACACAGAGTTATTTTATTGCAAACTGAAGTAGTCAGCGCGATCGCAATCGTGGCGGAGACCAGCGTTGCCAACTCTACGGATTTTCCGTAGATCTACGGAAATTAGTCATCATCTACGGAAATACGGAATTTGAGGTTGAACTCTACGGAATTTTAAAAACTTAACAAGAAAAACATTTTTATCATGAGTGTAAACTTAGCCGACAATGTCATTCTCTGTCTCTTCTTCTATGACAGACAGTATTAAAAAAACATTTGCTTATAAATATGAAATTATTTGGTGAGGTTAATCGATTTCAAATTTTAATAGCGTAGATATTTTGAAAAAAATTACGTTTATTTCGAATTTTGAACACTTCTTGGAAAATAGGCAATTAATATAAACGTTTTAAAATTTTCATAGATGACTGAATTGTCACTTATATCTCAAATTTTCTAATCCAGACTATCCCAATTGTTTTACAATTATTTAAAAAATTCTACCGAATAAGTCTTCCTTTTCCTCGATCTTTTCCAATTACTCAAAAGTTGTTAGTTGTATAGTTTATCACTGTTACATAAATTATCCAAGTCTGAAATACCGTAATTTATCAAATAAACTAACAGAAACCGGAAAAAAATGATCTATGTTAATTTTAGTGAAGATGGTCCCGTTGTTTTCATTCGTCTAATTATTGATTCAAAAATTTCAGCATCAAGTTTGTAATGTAATTTTTTTAGTATAACTATCCGCAAATATTTAAGTGTTAATTATTTTATTTATTTTTACTAAAAATAATTTAATTAAAAGAAAACAATTTTTTATGGTACTTTTTCCTTATATGTGCAGCTTGATTCGATGTTATACTACAATTAAACTTACAACAAAAATGTTACATGACGGAAAGAATTTCTCCAAATAATTGATCTGTTCTGTGACAAAACAAAAATTTTCTATCCTCTTTAGAAGTCTGCAGATATTTTGAAATAGCATCTACGGAATTCTACGGATTTTTTTATACCAATCTACGGATTTGGAAAAATTCGAGTTGGGAACACTGGCGGAGATAGTTACAGTAAAATTTTATGAATGATAGAGAATAATGCCATCTAGCGGAACTCTTCTGAACACTTATTCTTATGTTATTTATACAAATAAGTAAAATTGAAGCTTTTACTACATGCATATGAAACTATATCTACGGTACTTAGAATTAAAAAAAACATTTGGTCTTTCTGTCTGTTGTTCCAGCTAGTTTCCGAAATCGCTGGACCGATTTTGACAGGACTTTCACTGGCGGATAGCTGATGTTATAAGGAGTAACCAAGGCTACTTTAGGCAATTTTAGTGTTTCTCGAAAATAAATTCCTAATATAATGTATAATAAATGTGCGCGCGTGTGTGTGTGTGCGCGCGTGTGTGTGTGCGCGCGCGCGCTGTGTGTGTGTGCGCGTGCGTGCGTGCGCGTGCGTGCGTGTGTGTGTGCGCGTGTGTGTGCGCGTATGTGTGTGTGTGTGTGCGCGTGCGTGTGTGTGTGTGTGTGTGTGTGTGTGTGTGTGTGTGTGTGTGTGCGTGCGTGTGCGTGCGCGTGTACCTTCTTGCAGCGCGGGCAGCGGAGCGGGCGCGCGGCGGGCAGCGGCGGCGGCGGCGGCGGCGGCCCGCTCTCGGCCGTCGCGCTCGCGTGCGATCTGCACCAACACCGCGGACTCAAACAACCACTCCTCATTGCCTCACCACTTAACTAATCCTAATCACCCAAGCCGTGTAGTGACGGTGTAACAATATCCACTACCCCATATCATCCCATGAGTGTCGTAAGAGGCGCCAGAGGGAAACAAATCAGGAGATGGGCAGCAGCGTCTTCCAAATATCCTCCCTATGAGGCAATCTATAGGGGAGGCATATGTTCAGCAGTGAACTTTTACGAACTGATAAAGAGAAAAAGATCATGGGTATGTGCATGAATGCATTTCAAAACGTTGAGCATGGTTTCAGCATCACTTAACATGTATACAGTGCTCGGTGCTTTCTTTGTTTATCTGAAACCTTTATGGACTTCTTGAGGGAAAAGACACAGAATTCTATATTGCATTCTATATAAAAGTTTCATAGATGGTAGCAACATGACACTACCATAGACAAAAAGAGTTATTTAATGTGATATCTTTTCAAAAAGAAATATAAAATGAAAATGTTATAAAATTTTGTCTGTCTCATTGCACGCCAACAATCCAAATTGGGTCACGCCTCCATTAATTAAAGTGTTAATTGCAAGTTAAAGTACATGTTGTGTGCTCGACCGTGAAATAAAACATTGAGGAAATCTGCATATCTGAGAAATTTCGAAGACAAGAATTCTGTCAACAGGTACTGAATCAGTACAGGGAACTTACTGCTCCATAGCCTTTTCCGAAATAAAAGGAAACCTGTGCCCAGTGGTAGGATGTATTTAGGCTGTAAGTTTACTTTATCTCTCTAAGAAAATATGTGTTGAACAAACAGTGAAAATTATTTCTTTTAAATTTGATACATACAAGAACTAACGACTTACTTATAATGCTGCAATATTTCCGATTTTTTAATGAACTTCTCAAAGCAAATGCAGCACTGGTAACTATCCTGAGGTTCTTCTTCTTTTTTGATTTTCCTATTTGTTTTACTTGTGACATTAGTTTTATTACTTTCATTAATTACCAACTTGATTTCCTTTTCCTTATTCACTTTTGTATTTACATTTCTTGTATTTCGCACATTAATAACTGTACCCGGTAATGAATTTATTAGCATCTCTAAATCTTTTAATTTGCCCTTCTTTTTTCTGCCCCTTTTGTTTTCTTGAACCTCACCATTTTTAGTACTGTCATTATCACTTTCTTTTACCTTAATTTCTTTGAGGCTTAGTAGGGATAAATCATCGCTGTCATCTGAATATATACCATTTGTGACTTCATAGTCATCGTTATCTGATAGATCATTTTCTGTTTTTACAGCAACTGCTGGCGAAGAGGTTTTAGGATCAATTTTCTCCTCTTTTATCTTCACAGTGTCTTGTGAATTGTCAGCTGCCTCATTACAATCGGTCTGTCTGTCTGTTTGTGTTCCCTGCTCATGGACCACAGTAAATTTTGCAGAGGAGAGTGCATGTGAGTTTTCATTTATTGTTTGATTGACTGATTCAAGCAGCGGAACACCAGATGCTACTAAAATAGCTCGCAACCTGAAATGTTTAAGTTGAAATAATATGTTAAGCTGTTTTATAACATAACAAGACTACAATCCACCTGATAGTAAGTGGCTATTGTAACCCAGCTGCACACACCAGCATCCAACTACAATGAAGATTGCTGTAGATGCAATGGTATGCTACAAACCTGATTACAACATACTTAAACGTAATAAAATGTACGTAATTAAACGTCGTTTGCGTAATTGCAACCTGTTGTAATAGAAGACAGACTATTGAGAAGAAGAAGCCAGTACATTAATATAAGTACTTATTTTATATTTTTTATAAGTAAATAAATATGAAATGTAACTTCATTCAACATTCAATTATATAATTGCATTTAATATGTTGATTACAGGTGCCCATGGGCTGCATAGCTACTTACCATCAGGTGGACTGTAAGTTATTATTACTTCAATTTTATAAAAAAGAGGAAATTTTGCAGTATTGCAATTCGTCCGCAATTCTCCTGGTGTTGCAGCAGTTCATGGCTGGCGGTAGTCGCTTACGATCAGGTGAGCCGCATGCTCGTTTCCCCTCTAATATAAAAAATTTCTTTCACCATTTCTTCTCCAGCACGGCTAGCATGGGCTGGGGACAAAAATTATCCCCGATTATATCCACTGACAAGAGATAAAATTATCTTGTACTTATGCCAAAGCACGGCAACAGATCTAAGTCTAAGTCTTTCTCCCATTTTATCTAATGAGGATATTATATCCACGGTGTGCCCTTGCTCGAAGGGTGGATAAAACTAAGTGAGTAACATTTTCTCCTTTCCTGGGGATAAAATTGTCTCCTGCCCATGCTAGCCCTGCTGTAAGAGAAACTAGATTTTGTAAAGTTAATAGATAAAGCTATTTCATTTCACATTTTTATTGATATTTGGCAATTTTTTCATTATCAAAATCAAATATCAAATACTTAAAATTCAGAGATGGTATTTTATGGAATGGAATGAATGAAGCAGACTTAAACAAAACTAATTTTATGGAATTTATAGGGTATAATTTAGCTTGTTTGACTTATTTTTATCCTGTCATTTAAGGTGCAATACAGCTCCATGTTCACAGAGAGGATTGAGGTATTTAAAGTGTTATAGTTGGCGGGGTTATTTTCTGAATATTAATTTTGGTCTGATCTACTTTATTTTATTTTATTTTATTTGGAAGACCAACAGCTATCATAATTAGGATAGATAATACTAATAACTACAGTAAGCCAATTAAAGGTCCTCGGTAATAGATACAAAGTTGAATTTATAACAGTGATAAAAGCGATTCAACACTCAAGAATATCTAATATTAACATACTTATGCCAAATGAGGGCTTAACTGATATAACATGAATAAGAAATAAGAAACATATAAAAGAAAATATAAACACAAATATAAAGAAGTAAATTAATTTGTAACAAGCGCATCAACATCTCACTTAGATCTACCAAAAAATGCATTGTTAATTATGCGCTTGGCTGACGCAGCGCTAATGTTAAACAAATCGAAGTCAAACTCTTTGGCTAGCTTGTTAAAATTATTGCTCGCTTGCCAGATAAATGTATTTTGCTTATAATTTGTAGATGCAAACGGAGACTTAAAAGTGTGTTGTGTAAGAGGTTTGGCAGTATAGCTAAGATGTAATTGAGACAAAAACTCAGGACAGTCAATAGCACTATAAGCTATCTTTAACAGAAAAGTGAGATCAGCAATCTCGCAGCGCTTAGCAAGAGGAAGAAGGTGATATTTTTTACAATAACTAATATAATTAGCAGAGGTATAGCAATAGTCTTTGATTCTATAACAGAGGTAACGGATAAACATTCTTTGGATATTTTCAGGTCGGGTAATACATTTTAAATACCTGGGGTTCCAGATTTGTTATGCGTACTCTAAATTACTTCTTATAAGAGAACAATATAGGATCTTTAGAGTTTTAGGCTTAGTGAAATCCTTAGCTACGCATCAAAAATCCAAGAGCTGAAGATTTGGGTATAATGCTTCCTAAGTGAGCATCAAATATCAATTTAGAATCATGAAGAACACCAAGATCTCTAACAATGAAATCCCTTTTAAGATTTTCACCTTTAGTTTATAGTTGAAGACAATCGGTTTATATTTGCGACTATAGGACATAAAGCTACGTAGTTTAAAACAAATCTAAGTAGTTTAGGTGGCAATAACGCTCTAGATTTGACAGATCTTCTTGTAAAGCCTCAGCATCATCAATCGATGTTATTTTCAAAAGAGCTTCATATCGTCGGCAAAACATAAGCTTTCTTTATAGTTAATTTCTTTGAGGCTTAGTAGGGATAAATCATCGCTGTCATCTGAATATATACCATTTGTGACTTCATAGTCATCGTTATCTGATAGATCATTTTCTGTTTTTACAGCAACTGCTGGCGAAGAGGTTTTAGGATCAATTTTCTCCTCTTTTATCTTCACAGTGTCTTGTGAATTGTCAGCTGCCTCATTACAATCGGTCTGTCTGTCTGTTTGTGTTCCCTGCTCATGGACCACAGTAAATTTTGCAGAGGAGAGTGCATGTGAGTTTTCATTTATTGTTTGATTGACTGATTCAAGCAGCGGAACACCAGATGCTACTAAAATAGCTCGCAACCTGAAATGTTTAAGTTGAAATAATATGTTAAGCTGTTTTATAACATAACAAGACTACAATCCACCTGATAGTAAGTGGCTATTGTAACCCAGCTGCACAGCATCCAACTACAATGAAGATTGCTGTAGATGCAATGGTATGCTACAAACCTGATTACAACATACTTAAACGTAATAAAATGTACGTAATTAAACGTCGTTTGCGTAATTGCAACCTGTTGTAATAGAAGACAGACTATTGAGAAGAAGAAGCCAGTACATTAATATAAGTACTTATTTTATATTTTTTATAAGTAAATAAATATGAAATGTAACTTCATTCAACATTCAATTATATAATTGCATTTAATATGTTGATTACAGGTGCCCATGGGCTGCATAGCTACTTACCATCAGGTGGACTGTAAGTTATTACTTCAATTTTATAAAAAAAGAGGCAATTTTGCAGTATTGCAATTCGTCCGCAATTCTCCTGGTGTTGCAGCAGTTCATGGCTGGCGGTAGTCACTTACGATCAGGTGAGCCGCATGCTCGTTTACCCCTCTAATATAAAAAAAAAGAATTTCTTTCACCATTTCTTCTCCAGCACGGCTAGCATGGGCTGAGGACAAAAAAATTATCCCCCGATTATATCCACTGACAAGAGATAAAATTATCTTGTACTTATGCCAAAGCACGGCAACGGATCTAAGTCTAAGTCTATCTCCCATTTTATCTAATGAGGATATTATATCCACTGGTGTGCCCTTGCTCGAAGGGTGGATAAAACTAAGTGAGGGGATAAACATTTTCTCCTTTCCCTGGGGATAAAATTGTCTCCTGCCCATGCTAGCCCTGCTGTAAGAGAAACTAGATTTTGTAAAGTTAATAAATAAAGCTATTTCATTTAACATTTTTATTGATATTTGGCAATTTTTTTCATTATCATAATCAAATAACAAATACTTAAAATTCAGAGATGGTATTTTATGGAATGGAATGAATGAAGCAGACTTAAACAAAACTAACTTTATGGAATTTTTAGCTTGTTTGACTTATTTTTTATCCTGTCATTTAAGGTGCAATTCAGCTCCCATGTTCACAGAGAGGATTGAGGTATTTAAAGTGTTATAGTTGGCCGGGGCTATTTTCTGAATATTAATTTTGGTCTGATCTACTTTATTTTATTTTATTTGGAAGACCAACAACTATCATAATTAGAATAGATAATACTAATAAGTACAGTAAGCCAATTAAAGGTCCTCACTAATAGATACAAAGGTGAATTTACAACAGTGATAAACATGATTCAACACTCAAGAGTATCCAATACTAACATACTTATGCCAAATGAGGGCTTAACTGATATAACATGTATTATACATATAAAAGAAAAATATAAACACAAATATAAAAGAAGTAAATCGTTAGTTTTGTAACAAACGCATCAATGTCTCACTTTGAGCTACCAAAAAATGCATTGTTAAGTATGCGCTTGGCTGACGCAGTGCTAGTGTTAAACAAATCGAAGTCAAACTCTTTGGCTAGCTTGTTAAAATTATTGCTCGCTCGGCAAATAAATGTATTTTGCCTATAATTTGTAGACGCAAACGGGAGACTTAATAGTATGTTGTGCCTATGAGGTTTGGCAGGACAGCTAAGATGTAATTGAGATAAAAGCTCAGGACAGTCAATAGCACCACAAGCTATTTTTAACAGAAAAGTGAGATCAGCAATCTCACGGCGCTTATCAAGAGGAAGAAGGTGATGTTTTTTACAATAACTAATATAATTAGCAGAGGTAAAGCAATAGTCTTTGGTTCTATAACAGAGGTAACGGATAACCATTCTTTGGATATTTTCAAGTCGGGTAATATATTTTACATACCTGGGGTTCCAGATTTATTATGCGTACTCTAAATTACTTCTTACAAGAGAACAATATAGGATCTTTAGTTTTAGGCTTAGTGAAATCCTTAGAGCTACGCATCAAAAATCCAAGAGCTTTCGAAGATTTGGCTATAATGCTTCCTAAGTGAGCGTCAAATATCAATTTAGAATCATGAAGAACACCAAGATCTCTAACAATGGAATCCCTTTTAAGATTTTCACCTTTTAGTTTATAGTTGAAGACAATCGGTTTATATTTACGACTATAGGACATAAAGCGACATTTAGATGAGTTCAAATCTAAGTAGTTTAGGTGGCAATAACGCTCTAGATTTGACAGATCTTCTTGTAAAGCCTCAGCATTATCAATCGATGTTATTTTCAAAAAGAGCTTCATATCGTCGGCAAAACATAATAAGCTTTCTTTATAGTTAATGTCATTGATAAAAATAACAAACAATAAAGGTCCCAGCAGTGAGCCCTGTGGCACCCCACTTTGAACAGTTACCCATCCTGATATGTAGTTGCTGACGACAACAGCTTGTGACCGATTATTTATATAAGACGTGAACCACCTAAGCAGATCGCCGTTTATACCGATCTTGGATAGTTTCAGTAATAGCAAATTATGTTGTATTATGTCAAAGGCTTTACTATAATAGGTATAAACGACATCTACCTGGTGGCGATTGTCCATTGCTACAGTCAAGAATGCATTAAAGAGCGCAAGGTTTGAAACAGTAGAACGTCCTCTTAAAAAGCCATGTTGAGTCGGATTGAATGAATACTTTAGGGCCGCGTATAACTGATTATATATCATTCGTTCAAACACTTTAGATACAATGCATAACTTGGAAATCGGTCGATAATTAGTAACTTCGGTCTTGGAACCCTTTTTATGGACAGGCGTGATAAATGCGCGCTTCCAGATAAAGGGAACAATACCTGTACTAAGAGACTTTTTAAACAAAATAGTTACAGGTACACAAATTGTATGCGCACAGTTAATAATAAAATGAGCTGGAAGGTTATCAGGACCAGCAGATTTCGTTGGATCCAATGTTTCAAGCAGTTTTTTGACCGTATCTTCGTTTATATTGATTGAGGTGATATCAACACTCAACTGAGACGATGCTGGAGAATCATTATAATAATATTGGACAGCTGAGTATTACTATCACAAGTAGTTTAAAAAAGCATTACAGAGTTCATTACAGAACCTTCAAATTTGAGACAACTAGGTATTGAATGTGATTTTGATTTTTGTTTAACATACGACCAGAAGTGTTTAGGATTTGTACTAATCGAATTTCCCACAGGGGTTACGTAAGATTGGTATGCTAACTTTTCTAATTTGCTTACACGCTCACGCAATAGCTTGTAAGTTTCTTCGTCATGCCTACGGCCATAGATCCTAAATTTACGTAAAAAATTATGTTTTTCTTTAATAGCTTTTTTAAGTGGCGCTGTATACCATTTAGGATAAGTGTCAGCAACAATTAAGTGTGAGGGTATATATTTATCTCTAAGTGACGTGAATGTGCTATAAAAATATTGCACAGATTCATCTAGCGATAACGGAGACATAACTTCACCCCATTGAATATTAGCAATCTCACCATTTATTGAAAAATAGTCACCTTTATGATATAAAAACAAAAGGAGAATTGCTATTTAATGACTCACAATCAACGTAATCAAAAGATATTAAAAGGGCACCATGGTAAGGATCAACAGGAATAAGAGAATCTCCACTTATATCATGAACGGTTACAGCGTCGCTAGAAAAAACAAGGTCGAGGATCCTGTCATGGGCATTTTTTATACCATTAAATTGTCTCAAATTTAGTGAACTTAATTTGTCTATTAATAAAGTTTCATTTCCCGAATGAATATTTGTACCTAAAAATGAACTGTCGGTGGCGTCAATGTCAGGCACCCAAGTAATATCATTAGTTCATTCAGTAATATCATTAGTAATAAGTATAAAAAACCTAGCATCCGAGTGACTCATAACAATTTCGCTTACCGAGTGCAAAGAATTTTGAAGTTGAGCAGCAAAACTGAGACCCCGATTTTCGTTACACAAGTATAATACACAAATATGCAAATTCGTGTGTTTTTTATGGGTGTTATGGTGAATAGACAATGTTAACCATAGACTACACAGAACAAGCTTAGAGTATCTTGAAATCCTGCAGTGGTTTGCTTGGGTTTAGAGTTAATTTTATTAATTATAAGATTCCTAGCATATGGGAGCACCCAGTCATCTTCTCTATTGAAATTTGGATGTTTTTTAATTTCTATAGCCTCGCAAATCACCCTTGATAAGAATCGGTTATCTTTTGCAAGGATTTGTGGTCTATCAAATCTGACATAATGGCAGGGACGATCTTGAGCATGTTCAATCCATATAATTAGGTTTTTTTTTCAATGTATTTATTGTGTAAATTTTAAAAATCATTACGAAGCAGACTTATTTCTGTACTCAAGTAGAAATAAAGGGAAGTATTACAAACTACTAATCAAATTAAACATATAATATCACATTGTATTGTCACAGGAAATTTTGCTATGTGAAAAAACAGTTACCATTGCAAGAAGATTTGTTTTTCTAAAGATGACCAAAAGGGCAATTTATAACCTAAATTGTAAAATTTATGGGAGAAACAATTAAAGTACTTTTACATAAAACATAAGTAGCTTTAATAAATAAATGCAGGTAGTAGTACTAAATCCTAAGAATAAGCATGTGCTTGTGTTGTTACTCAACTCCATAGGATTAGTAGGTAATTCATTTATAGCAAAAACTTTTGTAACAAAATTACAATAGCTATTAAAAATATTTGTGAAACAAGAATAATATAGAAAGAGTACCCTATTACACTATTAAGTTAATAACAATATTAAGATAATAACCACTGGAAATGAGGTGATCACTACCAAGTAGTTCCTAAAATAAGTATTATGTTTTAACAAAATTAAAGTGAGGTTTTAAATTGAAAAAAATAACCATGCTGGGTTTTTGCTTGTTCTTCCCAATAGGTATTTTGTGAACTAATGATAAATTAAATTAAAAATTACTTTCAGGAATAATTATGACTAGAAATTAGACAAATCACAAAAAATGCATGCAGCATCAATTTGATTAATGTATAAGGGATGCAATGAAAATTGATCCTACCTGGCCTGTGCCTCAATCGCCTCGTTACAAAATTGGTATAAGTCGTTCACTTTGCAACTGCACTTATTACAAATCTTCTGTGGAAGCCGATCATTCTTCAATACCTGGCGACACCAAACAATCTTAAATACATGCATTTACGTTCAAATGAATTCTATTATATTTACTGTACCTTAATCGGTAAATATAGTGACATTTTTAGAAATAGCGCGTTTTCTTCATCAAATATATGATTGTTTACGAACTTTGTAGAGCAGCATAGTCGACAAATAGTATCCATTTTTCAGTCAATAAATATTTATTATGTTAAGCGGTCCACGATGTTTATACACTTTCATGAAGTGAAGAAAGTGACATATAGTTCAGCCATTTGTCAATATTGACCATAAGGATAATGTATTGCCAGCCTTCACTAAGTTATTATGAAAGACCTAAAACAAATTATACATGTTCTACGTATAAGTATTAGGAATAGACAAGAACAAACTAGAGGGTGGGCAGTGGTGAAGGCGGGCGAGGCTAGACTGCGCCAAACTTTTGATTAATGAACACAACATTTGTAAAGTAAACTTACTTTTGATAAAATTGCAAATATTCAAAACAATGTAAACTTCCCATTTGAAAAAGTTTCTTCGTTAAATATGTGTCGTTATTTTTAACCATTTTTAATGAAAAGAATGCTTTACCTCCTCTCTCTCTCTCTCTCTCTCTCACACACACACACACACACACACACACACACACACACACACACACACACACACATTATTTTACCGCCATCTATATAAAAATCATAGCCGTGATATCAGAGGTTAAGCCACAGACTAATAGGATACTTCACGAGGAACTCCAGTTCGATCCCCGTCGGCACCAATGAAATTACTCATTGCAACTTTAAGTGCTAATTTAACACGTGCATGGCGATGAAGAAAAGCTTTTTAAAGTAACCTGCATTCCATTATCATTACAGTCTATCAAAAGTCCACCGCTGAATCTAGGCCTCCTCTATAGATTACCCCATAGGGGTATATGCAGTAGTATTGCCATAGTTGCCACGCTTGGCTGCGCATTGGTTTTCATAGTTTATTTATTTATTTGCACTAATTTGTTATAAGAATTATGCTACTACCCATCTCCTGGTTCAGTTTCCCCCGTCGTCGCCTCTTACGACACGGGATGATATTGGGTAGTTGATATTGTTACACTACCACCACACAAACTTGCATGTCTGAAGAATAAAATATTTCAAGGATTTGTAAAACCCGCTAACACACACTTAGAGCAAGGCGCTGGACAAATTATACTTAAAAACCACATTGGGACGTGTACCTTAGTGATGTAACTTAATTTTTTATCATAGTTGGCTTTGACAAAACTGAAGAGACGAAATTGCAATTCGAACGTTAAAGTTTTAAAAATAATTTAAAGTGATATTAATTAATGGCTGTACATGTTACATGATTAGCCCACTATATTACACTCGTGATGGACTGTAGGAAGCTAGAAAGTCTATAGCCCGTCACAAGTCCACTGCGGAATATAGGCCTCTCCATAGATTCCTTCAAAGTACGGTCCCGAGCCACCTGCATCTATCGTACCTGCGTGTTTCAACAGGTCTTCACTCCATCCAGTGGAATACACCCAATATCTACTGCACTTGTCAGTACAAGGCTCTCGTGCGAGAACCTTTCTTCCATAGGTGGGCATTAACTTTTTAATCCGTTAATCGTTAATTAACAAAGTTAACATTTCTACTAACGGATTAACTTTTAAGTTAACTTTAAAAAATGTTAACGGGCTCGTTAACTTCCGTTAAATTTCCTCAAGTCCGTTAATCGTTAATCCAGTACCTACTATTTACCAAGCACCACGCCGATGAAGACATATTAGATAACTTCAATACTTTGTCAGTTTACATGAGATGTGCTGCGAATACACTCAATTTGGATGCAAGCAAAGATGTAGATGCTGCTCTACAAATAACTATTCAAGACTCCCACAGAAGTGCCGTAACCAAAGCACGTACTCTCTGGAATCAGCAATCACGTAGTACGGCAACAGCAGATAGCATTCACGCTGCATTGCGCAGACGACAAGGGTCTAGAAAATTGCACAGGACAACTTCTGAACGACGAACAGTGCCAACTTGCCGCGGCTTTTCACCCGAAATTCCGGTTGATATGACTGGAAACGTATGACAGCAGTCGAGAGGATGCAGTAAAAAATGCATGAAAAATAAAAGGTAGAAGAGGCGTTACGACAAGAAGCTTCCGAAAGTTCGAAGGACAGAGATAGTTTAAGTGGCGGAGGCAGCAACGCGAGTAACAACGTCAATGATGAGGAAGAAGAGTTCTTCAATTCTGTCACTCAGTCTAAAGAAAATCGTAAAAGCCACAAATGTTTAAAGAGTAAAGCTCAAAATCTCGTCAAAATGTGCCTAGACATGATATCAAAAGACTCGTTCAATGATGCGGCATTACTCGGAGAACAGATATCCATAAATCATTTTATTAAATATAATACTGCTAAACCCTCAAGCGCTGCAATTGAACGTCTTTCTTCCATGGGCAAAGATATTTTAACGTCAAAGCAAGCCTCGCTTTCAGACGAGAACTTCAACATATTAATGTTCATGAAGGGTAATATCCACATTATACCAAAAAAGTAAATTACATTACATTTTTATAAGTAGATCATTAGCGCAACAATATAAAAAATGCAACATATAACGTTAACTTGCGTTAAATGTTCCGAAATGTAACGCTTTAACGTTTAACGAAGTTAACATTTTTAGTAACGGATTAGCGATTAACAAAGTTAATTGTTTGTTTAACGGTGCCCAGCTATGCTTTCTTCCACATGGGCTGGCGGTTCTTTGAGCTATATGGCCACTTCAGCTTACTGATCTCTGTGGCACAGTGGCTTAGCAATGAGTTGTTGCGCTGGGGGCCGCGGGTGCGAATCCCGCACGGAACAAGTATTTGTATGGCCTACAAATAATTGTTCCGGATCTGGATGTTTGTAAACTGCCTCCACGATACAGGAGAAAATCCTAGTGTGAGGGTAACGTTTTTAAAAATAAAAAAATGTCAGATATTCCTATTTAAAATTGGGGGATGAGTCGCTCGCGTCCGTAGGCTTTGACCACCTAATCCTAGGCCCACCCTACACGTGTCCCCCGGGTGGTGCTAAACAAGCGACAAAGCCGAAAGAACAGACTTGGCTCCTCGCCGTGTGGTAGCGGCGTAAAAATTAGCACCAACTACTTTCGCACCATGAGGCACAAAAGAAAAGAAATGGCCCCGAATTCCCGGAGCCCCTTTAATGGGGCAGGGGTGTGAAGAATCTCCGGGAGGAAAACCGGCGACGAGGTTCGCCACCCGTCACGTTCTGTCTCCCGGAGGGACGAAAAGTGGATTGCGGAAGCCCGTCTGGCTACACTGAATGTATGTGGAGCAATGAATGATAAGATGGATGAAGTATGCGATATGATGTATTATAGAGGAATAGATGTGTTATGTGTAAATGAGACGAAACGGAAGGGAAAGGATGACACTACACATGGCATGTATACCGCGTACTAATCTGGTGTAGACGAGACAGAGCGGGCATGCCAGGGAGTCAGGGTCCTTTCAGAAAGAATGGGTCATTGTGTGAAGAGTATGAATGTGTAAGCCGAGACTGCTATGGATACGAATGAAAGTGGGCTTAAAGAAGTTGTTTGTTCTAGGGTCTACGCCCCAGACATGTCTAAGCCACCTATATCCGAGAGCAGTTTTGGGAGATGGTAAGGATGGTGCTAATGAAATGCAAGGGTAATGAAAATATTGTTATATTAGGAGATTTTAATGGAAGGGTTGGCGTGAAGAGGCTTGGTTATGAAAGGATATTGGGAACGTTTGGTGATGAAAGCATAAATGAGAATGGTGAAAGCCTCCTCACCGTATGTGTGGAAAAGAATATTTTTGTGACGAACACTTTCTTTCGTCATAAGAAGATTCACATGTATACATGGGAAAGAGGTGGTGATAGAAGCATGATAGATTTCATAATTGTGGATGAAAGAATGAGAAGCGCAGTGGTAGATACAAGGGTTTACCGGGGGTCCAACGTAGGGACGGATCATTACTTGGTCTTATGCCGAATTAATGGTCTATTCAGACGTTGGCGGCATCGGACATCTGTGTCTACCACTGCGTTACAGCGTATAAGAACAGAGAGGTTACAAGATGAAGGTGTGAAAGAGAAGTTCAAATGTAGACTGAGAGAAAATATAAGTGGTATGGATGAATTGTGTATGAATGATTTAGACTTGGAGACTGTGTGGTAATTATACAAATCACCAAACCTTTCTTGACATTAGTCAAGAAAGGTTTGGTGGATGCAGCTACCGAAGTATGTGGTGTAACTAAGAGAACGAATGAAAGGAAAAATAACACTTTATGGTGGGATGATGAGAAACGGATGGAAGTTGAAGCAAAGAAGAGCGCATGGCTAGATTTACTAGCAACCAAGGCTAGTAGAAAGAAAAAGGCAGTCTTTAGACATCTTAATAAGAGAGTAAAAGAAGTAGTTGAAAGGAAAAAGCAAGAAAGAACGGATAAGACTGATAGAAAAATATCGGCTAACTTCCAGGCAAATATTAAAATTTTCTTGAAACTCGTAAGAACTGCCAGGAGACATTCAAAACAGCCTAGAATGAATGCTATACGAGACCAGAATGGCTGTATTCTGAATGACGAAGTTTCGAGTTTAAGGAGATGGAAGGAATACTTTGAAAGCGTGTTTATGAGTGATGAGACGTTTGAATTAAATGAAGTAGAAATTCCGAAAGAAGAGGAAAGAGATAGAGATATGTATAGATGAAATAATGAAAGCAATAAAAGTATGAAAGCAGGTAAGGCAGCCGGATATGATAGAGTATCACTCGAAATGCTAAGGGCTGGTGAGGGAGTGGTGGCAGACCTGCTGTACATCTTGTTTAATTTGTGTTGGGAACTTAAGCGGGTACCGGAGAAACAGATGATACTGGTGCAAAGCCGTGGTAGTCCCAATATATAAGGAAAAGGAACGCAGCAGGACTGTAAAACTACCGTGGTATCAGCCTTCTTAGCATTGTGGGAAAACTGTATGCTAAGGTGCTAATTGAAAGAGTTATGAAAGATACTGATGGAAAAATTTGGGATGTGCAAGCGAGATTTAGAAAGGAATGGGATGTACGGATCAGGTCTTTCCATGCGCATGATCGAGGAGAAATTTTGGCCAAAACCAAAAGGTTTTTGTGCCTTCCTGGACTTGGAAAAGGCTTATGACAGAGTGGACAGGGATGAGTTATGGCAAACACTGAACTCATTTGGGTTGAGCGCTGGTTGATACAGGCATTGAAGTCTCTGTATAGGGACTCCAGTGCTTGTGTCAGGATCAACGGGGCTTACTCGGACTGGTGTGACATCCATAAAGGTGTCAGACAGGGCTGCCCCGTGGCTGTTAAACCTATTTATGGATAGTTGTTTGGAAAATTTGAAAGTTGAAAAATGTGGGTTAAGAATGGGTGAATTAACCAACAAATGTCTTTTGTACGCCGATGACCAACTCATATTTGCGTCGTCGGCGGTCAAGTTGCAAATGATGGTTACATTAATGAACAGCTAATTAAAAGATAAGGAATGAAAGTGAACGCAAGTAAGACGAGAACTGAAAGTGAAGAAAGTAAAACTAAATAAATTATGTGAAATAAGAATAGAAGGGAATGGTTGAGAAAGTGGATGAGCTTGTGTATTTGGGATGTGTATTTAGCAGGGTTGGTAGATATGATAAGGATATAGAACCACGTGTAAACGCAGGAAATAAAGTAAATGGGGCTCTACACTCTATTGCGGAAAGTCAGAATGTGTCCAAAAAGCACGTATGGCAATTCACAATGCTGTGTTAGTCCCTACTTTAATGTATGGTAGTGAAAGTTGGGTCTGGCAGACGAAGCACGAGTAGAATAAATGCTGTAGAAATGCGGTCATTAAGGAGTATGTTAGGGCTGAATCTAAATGACAGAGTGAGAAATTGTGTGATAAGAGAAGAGTGTGGTTTGCAAGATGATGTTGTAACCAGGATTAACAAAGGAATGCTTCGGTGGTTTGGTCATGTAGAAAGAACGAACGAGGAAAGAGTGACAAAGCAAATTTATGTGGCAGAGGTGAACGGCAGAGTCTGGAAGGGACGCCCTAGGCGAAAATTTATCGACCAAATTGGCGATATATTGAAAATGGGCCAAATTAAGAGTGCCGTTAACCGACGAGCGTGTATGCGTAGGTATATGGATGTGGAGGAGGCGAGAGAGGTGTGTCAGGATCGTGCCAAATGGAAGTCCATAGTCTCTGCCTACCCCTCTGGGTGACAGGCGTAAGTGTTTATGTTATGTTATGTATCTTCCTATTCTTCTGCGGATATCCACGTTACGGTTTTTATCCCACAAAGAAATTCCAGAAACAGACTTAATTTCTTCATATGGCCAGCAATGAAGGACCTAGTTTCAGTTCAGTAAGTAATCACTGGCAAAACGCACTGGTTGCACACTTTCTTCTTAAGACTCTTATAAAATAGAAATATCAGGCAAAAAGATTTATAGCAGTATTCTGAGCGCAGCTCAGGCGAGTTGGAATCATCGGTTCACCTCTTAATCAAAGTTGGACTTACCCTAATCCGATATTTTATCTCCACAACAACTTCGAGCGTAGTGTTCCCAAAGGGATCCTGCCATAATGATTATATCGTCGGCACATCAAAGTGTTGGTGTTGGAAGTCTGCAGTTTGTGATCATATCCTAGACAGCCTCCGCCATTACATCAGATTTGATAGACCACAAATCCTCGCGAAAGAACATCGATTCCTGCCAATAATGATATGTAAGGCTATTGATTCATTAATTTTAATTTTTAATATTAATTAATCATTAGCCTTAATTGCAACTGAGTACTACCACCTGCTTGGTATCCTGTAATTAGTAAAATTAAAACTATACCAAGCTGAGCACTGCAAGACCTTAAGAGCAGTAAGCTCATTACAGTACCTAAGCTCATTCTGCGTAGATCGGACCAAAAATAAATATTGAAAGCTGTAGGTACTCCGGGTTAACTTTGACATTGGGACATTAATCATCTCACTCCCCTGTGACCATGGGTGCTGCAAAGTTACGAAAATGTCGGGAATTAAAAATAAGTAAACTAGACGCGAAAAAATTCGCAAAAATCGTTTTATTCAAATTCATTACTAATTAAATGGTATGAATGTGGTATATGGTAATAAAGACTTTTCGAATACCGGATTTTTAGGTTAGGTTTGTAGACTTCAAGTCGGTGTAAGAGACGATTTGATTCGTAATGACTCTCAAAAACAGCGTGTACCTACGTGCTGTTTTCGAGCCATTCTAATCTTACTCAGACTGAAGTCCGGGATAATGAGACTTGCTCTTGGATCGTTAATCACACTTGCATTTGATTCCAACGATGATATGTACGGCTATTCGTAGAACCACTCAAACCCACTCAAAATATTAGGTGTCCCGGAAATGATGCTGTCAAAGTCGATCTTCAACTTCGACAGCTGGCTCTTTCCGCAGGCAAATCTCTGAGGCTTCTCTTGGTTTTAATCCTTCGATACAATATTTCTTGACACCGAATTCAGAAGCTAATATTATATTGAAAATACTTTACTTTTTTAGTATTGTAGTCGGTTTATACTTTTTTTTATTAAAAAAGTTAATGATCTTAACCCTGCTGCATTTATCCTTATTTTTCCTAGTATTATGAAAAGTGGAAGCACTTGACGGTGAAGAGATGGCAGCAATTTCCCAGTTTTTGCAGATTTTCATGGGCAGTGGTAATTGACTACACTTACCATAAGGTGACCCGCATGCTTGTTTACTATATCGCATGTATAGTAAATATTATTGTCTATTATATATATATTCTATTTACAGGATAAGGGTGACAAACGAGCACACAGTCTACCTGATGGGAAGTGGTTACTGCGGCCCATGGACATCTACATCTATCCTCGATTACAAATCAAAATGCAGACGTGTTGTCACCCGTGAGGACTAAGATGGAATGCCTCATTTCCAGTAAAAAGGGTCTCCGGTTCTCTACACTCACCATACGAAACACAGCAGCGTTAAGCTGCTATTTTACGCTGGTATTCTGTGAGATTATATGTTTATTAATATAATATAATATAATCGGCTCGACCGGGGTAGCCGACCCATTCGAGCCACAACCATAATAACTGCAGAGTGACTCTACTACGTAATTATGTATGTGGTGACTACTTAATTTACTATATCCTAACCATGTGATAAATTGATAAATATTAACAAATGATACGCAATCTTTTCTTTTCATATTGCTTAAATTTTATTGTAATTACATATTATAGGCAGCGGCAAACTTCCTGAATCGAGCTCTTTTCGCGCGATAACGCCACCGCCACTTATCTTTATCGTCCGCCTTCGACAAATACAGTGTAAAAAACGAGATAAAGCCGAGCCACCATTGTGGGTGACGTGACTCGATCTCGCATAACATGCAGCTCTGTCCAATCACAACCAGGCTAAGTTTCTATTCTAAAATACATATTATAGCGTACAAATCACTCTGCAAGCGATTTAAATGGGCTATTTTTGTTCTTAGGTCTTCATTTTGATTAATTTGCTATATTCCTCCTTCTCTTTTCTTGGAGTAAGTAGGAATATATAAACGTTTTCTCTAAATGGCAAAAATGCATCCGAAAATGCTGGACCCAAGTCACCGAGATCGACAGGGAGAAGTGTTACCAGTGCTTGAATCCCACTACATAGAAAAAATATTTCTGCTGGCACATGATTTAAAAAAAGAAGATTAACTTAACTTTCTATTAAACAAAGTTAAGTTATTGGATTTTTCATGGACATTTTGGATCATCTCGACTGTAGAAGGACCACGACCGCACAGAATATCAACATAATACTGCTGTGTTTCGCATGGCAGCAGACATTAGATCTTAGTTCACTGAAATGAAAAAGAATCTACATTTTGATTCTCAATTGCGGATAGAAATAGGTATCTAAGGGTTACAGCATACACTTAGCATCAGGTGGACTGTGTGCTCGTTCGTCGCTTTGCTTGTATACAAGAATCTTTAAAAACATTACTTTTATATTCTGGTATCTGATGATCCCAAAGTAGCTATCTGGATTTGTCTCATTTCCCCAACACTCCTGCTCAGCGTGAACAGTACGGACAACTTTTTAAAAAATGCATAGGTACCTGTTGTCCCATTTTAAACATCAATAGTGAATGTACTACTCACCTTCGGTTTGCCGACAATATAGTCATTGTGGCAGAATCCCTGGAGGACCTTAACACTATACTTAACGATCTTATTCGTGTAACTCGTGTTTCCCAACGGATAGGTCCATGTTACACATATACCGGCAGTTATTGGGAAGAGTTTTCGCATGTGATGACGAGAATGTGTACCTGGGACAAACTGTCCGATTGGGTAAATCCAACTTCGATCAAGAGGTCAACTAACGAATCCAACTCCCCTGGCTGCGTTCGGGAGACTGCGACAAATCTTCTTGTTCAAAGTTATACCGTTACAGTCCACTGCTGAACATAGATCTCCCCTATATATTGCCTAATAGGGGGGATATTTTCCATTGTTGCCACGCTTGACAAGCGGGTTGGCAACCGCAGTTATTTTTTTTTAGTTTTATCTTACACAAATCGGTCTGTCAAATATGACGGTAATGTTGAATTCTCTTAGTACAACTTTTTATATATTGAGGCAGAATGCTATAATTATTATTATCAATTGACGTTTGGAGGCACTTCGCCTCGTTCTCTGGGTGTTTTCTAGTAACTAGTATTAAAGTTATTAATCTCTGAAGATCTTGTGGTCTGGGTCTGGTCTTGAGGTGTCATACGGGGAAAGAATTTTCCAATGTAAAAAATCCATGATGTTTTGATTTTCTCTCTTTCACGACCTTCTAGATACTCTATTATTGTTATAATAAATTCTCCAATGAACACTTAAGAGACTTCAGTTTAAGAGTTTCCTGCGTCTTCAAAATGCACTGGACAGGTTAGGCTATTGGGTTACATAAGTACTGCTTTCATGAATTATACATTTTAAAAATATATTAGGTTCTTCAAGAAAAAATCTTCCACCAACCATAATATCGGGACGTCAAACACCTAAGTCCTCCCCGTGACCATGGGTGCTGTAAAGCACTCGAAACGTCAGGAATTAAAAAGTTAAAATTAAACGCGATAGAATCTGTAAAATTAGTTTAATTTTACATCTAAGATATCTTACCAAAAACTTCCACTGATCCTTTGAATGATCGCTACTAATTCAATAATGGAATATTTATTGTTTACGAGATTTTAAGAAAAGACATTGAATTTTTTGAGGTTTTATTATCGAAAGTGAACTTTAGGTTTTTGTAAAATTATGTTGTTTTAAGGAGTCTAGTAGAGGAATCTTCAGATGTCTATATTTTTTTTATAGGATATGGGTGACAAACGAGCACACAGTCCACCTGATTGTAAGTGGTTGCTGTGGCCCATAGACATCTAAGTACATCTATCCTCGATTACCAATAAAAATGCAGATGCGTTGTCACCTCAGAGGACTAAGATGGAATGCCTCGTTTCCAGTAAAAAGGGTTGTTTGTTTGCCAACTCAATTTTATAAACGTAAACCTTATCATTAACCTTATTGATTATTGAATCGCCTATTGAAAAAATACTATCTTGACAGCAGCACACATTTGCACGGTGACAATTTCACATATGTAACCGATGATGAACTCAATATTTTCATGTGAAAAATTATCAAACATTTGATAAGAACGATGAAATGTAGGTTCAGGTGTGGCCAATATCGCTGATAGAGCATCTTTGCATGAGACTAAGCCTATAATAGGCCTAACCAATACATGAGCAGTCAAATCATATGTTTTTCGGTACCGTATCTCACAAGGACAAAACGAAACCCTTATAGGACCAATTTTGTTGTCAAGTAGCGACATCAAGTTGTAATTAATATCAAATACTAAAGTCAACAATTACCTGAAAAAGTAAAAAAAAAATCAAGTTTATAAGTCAATGCAATCAAAAGATGCGGCCATTTATGTCAAATATAAACTCGCAAACTCCATCCATCAAGATTTATTAACTTTCCGTTGATTTAGAATTATGAAATTTGTCAATAAGCAAGGTCTAAGAGCACAAAAAAGAAAAAAAAAGAAAATCGTTAATTTGTAATCGCAAAGAAAGTTACGCATTATAATAACTTTTTTTTGCGATCACAAACTTACATTTGCAATTGGAGTATCGACCGTGGTGAAGACCGATGTATAGGAGAACATTTTTTTCCACTGCAAAGCTTCGTTTGGCCTTCAATCTGACTTACCTTAGAGCTTTGTTAGGGCAATGTTCGGTGCTTACCTTAGCTATAATTAATGGATTTCAGTGAGTCAATTATTTTGGTAAAAGTGATTAATAATCGGTCATAACCATAGTTGTCATCCTGCAAAGGCTGTATTTTTGAATCAACTTTAATTTGATTTACGATGCTCTTCAAGGGGTGTTATAAAACATAGCGATGAAACCTGTGAGGAAATAAATGAACTCCTATATGGAGTTCATTTATTATATAAAATAATATTAGTGAAGTCCGTCAACACGTATTGGGCAGCGCAGTGGACTATTCCATGTTTCAAAGCCGTCTGTGAAATAACACGTAGCTTATGAACGGCTTTAGGACGCCAGGCTGCTTATTTTATGTTATATATTTACTTATTTTGCTTTTTATCCTCCACCCTTTCGTTGTTGACTTACCACGCATTCGAACCTAACAGTTTGCTATATCGTTCGTCAAATGTACAGCAAAGTCTTTCCATCCGATTACAATGAGGGTGTCTTCAAGGCAAGAGTGAATAGGCTTTTGTTAAGGCAGTGCGCTTCATCTTAGGCTACATCACCACTTACCATCAGGTGGGATTATAGTTAAGCGCTGGGTTAGAATAATATAAAAAAAACTGCACCGCAATTAAAAGATAATTAAAAAACCTGTATCTACCTATTCGAAAAACAAAAACAATGCGGAACATGCTAACAAAAAACTGTAGCTCTATTTTTAGGATGCGCACGATGTTTTTAAACAATAGTAATTTTTGTTCACACACAATTTCTGTGAGTAATATTCAGTAGTAATTTTCATGGCTACAGTTGTGTTGGAAATTACCTTACACTACGGTAGTAAAAGGTAAAAGTTTGTATATGTACCTATACCTAACGTCTTCGAGTCTACAATAATGACATTCTTGGTCCCGCGGGAATATGGTATATTATGTGTAAGTCTAACTTTGCCCGACTAAGAAATAACTAAATATTATGCATTGTTAAAATATTATAACTGTAATTATCAGGCACTAGTGTATTTTTTATTTTATTTTTTGTGTATTAATTTCTGGTTTTGTTGAGTAAATAACGTATATTATTTATAAATATGTTATAAGTGATGTGTCCTGTCTAGGGTGAGTGGTGTTCTTCAAACTAAGTAAAACACATCATTTTTATATTTTTTTACGTGGATCTTAGCTAAATAATTTTAACATCTTTAATATAATGGATTTCCTCAAAGTAACGTCTGATTCTATTAATTATCCTAATTAAATAAATTACTAAATCCTATCATCATTGTCATCATCACGATCATCATCATCATCATTACAGCTCTTCACAAGTCCTTTGCTGAACATAGGCTTAATAAATAAATAAATAATTAATAAAAAAAATATAAATAAAACAAATAATAAAATGATAATTGAGGTAATAATTCCCAATAAATCCCATAGTCAAATATAATTTATGCATAATTTTCTTTGTATAGCCAACTTAAACCTGCCAATATATTCAAGACATGACGACAGGTGGTAGATGTTATTCTGTAGTATTCTTATTAATTTAATATTCCCCTCAAATTAAATACAAAAACGCATATTCCAAAAGGTTGTTTATAAGTTTAAATAGAGAACGTGGATTTTTATAGAAGTAATGGTGACAACCAAGCACACAGTCTACCAAATGGTAAGTGAATGCTCTGACCTATTGATCAGAATGGAATGTCTAATTACCAGCAGAAATGTTCCCTAAATTACTAAAACTAAATTGAATAAAAACTGGACGAGTGCGACTATAATTGCGCCCTACGGGTTCCTTATAAACTTAGTTATGTATGTAGATAGTTCAAGTCAAAAATAATGATGATCATGGCAATCAAAAATGGCCGTATTTTTGATTGTGTTGACTTAGAAGCTTGAACTTTGTATACCTTGAACGGACCGTAGATCTTAGGGTTTGATAATAATGTCAACTTGATACTTCTACCCATTCTTGAGGAAAACGATATTGACAGACGGACAGGCAGATGAACAACAAAGTGCTCATAAGAGTTCCGTTTTTACTCTTGACGCACGGTAAAAATGAAAATAAGTTAAAAGTACCCAACAAAACATACAAATTCCTTTACTCTTTTCTAAGATAAAACATTAACATTAACAAAACATAAGATAAACGTATGTCTTTCGGGTTTTTTACCATTTGTAATCCACCACCATTTTGTAATCCACTTCTATTTCCAAAGCTGCGACGTTGTAAGAATCTACAAAATTTTATAATAACGGAACCTTAATAAACTTTCTGTCTGAGTGTAACTGTGCAGCCGTTACGCGTTTAGGATAATCTGAAATCATGTATAAGTACGTTATCCCCAAGGACTAAGAAACCTTTATATGTGGCACGTTAGTTCTAGTCGCTCACGGAAGGCATTAAGAGGGTAGCTATACATCTTTCCTCGATAGTTGCGACCTATTTAATATAAAGTAGAGTAAACTATTTTCACGTATATAGTTCTACCACGTTAAAATATCCTTACGCAAGGGACGTTTTAGACAGCAGTTTATCGACCAAATTAGCGATTTATCGACCAAATTGGCGATATATTGAAGATGGGCCAAATTAAGAGCAATCTCAATCGCCGAACATGTTTTGCGTAGTTATACGGATGTAAAGGAGGCAAGAGAGGTGTGTCATGATCATGCCAAATAGAATTCCGTAGAATCTACCTACCCCACCTACTCTACGTCATCATCATCATCACCATTACAGCCCTTCACAAGTCCACTGCTGAACATAGGCCTCCCCCAAGGAATGCCACAAAGCACGTTCCTGAGCCACCTGCATCCATCGACTTCCTGCATCTCTCTCTCTGACTCTACGTATTTATGTACATATATTATCGAGTGAAAATCGCCGGTAGGCAAAGCTTGTATCATTTAAATTTACCTAAGTGGCGCATCTTGGGGAAAACCTTTGGTCAGCAGTACATGCTGGGTGATGGTGTCGATAACTACGGAAAGTACATAAGTAACGTACATCGCCGTTGTCGAAATCACTTACCGCTATAAAAAAATCCAAAACAAAATATGAACGTCAAAGTTTCCGTGTTATGAACGTGACACACATAACACAATTTAAAGTTGCAGAACCTTGAAAACATTTGATAAACAGAAGATGAAAATCGATACGACAAAGTTGCGAGTCAACTTCGCGATCGGGTGAAACCGGCGCCACACACGCTACTGAACTCTGGCTTAACTTTAACCCACATAACAAAGTTCAATGTAAACACAATACGGCGAAGTTTCCGAGGCAGTTCACGGCCGCGGGGTGTCGGCTCCCGCTGTCGCGGCGCCCTCACACACCCTCCGCGGACTCGGCCGCCCTCCTCCAAGTACTACTCAAATTTCACCCCGCGAGACGGCTGCCATTGCTCTCGCTAAGCGGTAACGTCTCACGTCTCCAAAACTTTGATTAACTGCTCCCATTGGATCAGATCAGCTTTACTTTATTTAGGTATACATATTCTAACTAGGAATGTTTTGTTCCATTGGTTACATAAAATTATGAGAACACATGTCCCAGCATAATATATTAAGTATTAAATAATAAAAAAAAACCTATATTAAATTTTAATTGAAATTTTAGCCGACTTAAAAAATCATGGAGTTATTTATTCGACTGTACTTTTTTGTACGTATGGTACGCAATATCTTTACCGGTATTGTGAACCGATTTTAATGATTCTTTCTTTCTTAAATAGTGTCACTCAAGAGTGGTCACATTTTAATTTGTAGAAAAAATCCACCCAGTTAATGTAACTTTTTAGATAACATCATTAAAGTTGTACTGTGTTATGGCGGTGTAAGAATATAGACAACATAAAACACATATAGAATACTTTATTATATTATAATTTTATTATAATTTTTTTTATTTAATTTTGTAAATTTGAAATTGTTTACTTTTCTTTTGTTTCTACTGTAACAATGAAAACATGCATAGTTCTCTTAGTGTTACCTGTGTTACAACTCTGGGAGAGGCCGCTGATTCCTAAGATACAGACTAGTCTAGTTTAGGAGTCAGAGACTTCATAAATTTTTGTGATTTATATTTTAACAACGAATTATTATTATTATAATATCCACTACCCATATCATCCCGTGGATGTCGTAAAAGGCGACAGAGGGAAACAAATCATGAGATGGGCAGCAGCGTCTTCCTAATAACTACTAAAATTAATAAACTGCGGTTGCCAACCCGGTTGCCAAGCGTGGCAACTATGGCAAATATCCCCCTATGATGCCGTCTATTAGTAGACCTATGTTCAGCAGTGGAGTTAATAGGCTGTAACGGTATTCAAGTTGTTATCTTGAGGTTGTGATATTACTTAGAGTACTGAAAACCGTATTGAAATTAATTTTTGTATGGCAAGAACGGCGAAAGGTCACATTTACATTTACTTATTAACAATGCCTATGAGAAGTCCAATTCTGAACACAGGGCACCCGCATAGTTTGCCTCATAGGACAAATGCTTGGCATAGTTGTCGCACTAAACGGGCGTTTTGAGTTTTCATAAGAAAGATGCTGCTCTTCTCCTTTTTATTTCCCTCTGTCGCCTCCTACAACACCCATGGCATGAAATTGGGTAGTGGATTTTCTTACGTCACTATATGGCAATGACATACTATAAACGAAGTTTTATTTACAAAATCTTGCTTCAGTACCTATGTAGCTAGTTGCTATTCTTTATCAGTCTAGATATTTCAGGTCTGATGTAGGTATCTTTACTATGTTCGAATGCAGTTCGCAACGTGTCGTCACAGGTTGGATAAGACGTAGTGATGAAAAAATTTCTCCCACCATAAAGCTGGTCGTATGCATTATAATAATTTGTAAGCTGTTATTTTATTTAAAAAAAGTCGAAAAATCGAAGATTTTTTCCGAACCAAAGGTAATTAAATGAAAGAGTGACTTTCAATTAGTATTATTTATAATATATATTGAATAAAAAAGTTTCTGTTCTGTTCTATTTTGATTTTTCCAAAAATTTATTAAAATACCTATAGTTTTTACTTTAACTTCAAGTGAATTGAAAACACAAGGTTGTAAACACAATCTTGATAATAATTTCAGTACTACAATTCTGATAATACACCTGTCTAAAAGTATTCCAGAAAGCGCGCACCTACTGTCTTATCAAATGACACCGTTTGATATGCGCCATCGCCACCTTATCTATCATGTCGAAATTCTTCCACGTATGTACTATCGTAAGGTACCTATTGCGGGCCAAGGCATACTTTGCACGGCACATAAAACTATTTTGACCTAAGATCAGGTCTATTTGTTTTAAGTTTTGTGAAATTAATCGGATTGTTTTATTCCCAGTTTTCATCGAAACTGCGTCAATTAATTATTTGGTTTTATACGATTGGTACGAGTTTTATGAGTAGAATTAGGATCACATTGGCTTAAAAACAAATTTGCCTCAGAACTTAAAAATTATGTTCATAAGAATTTGTATTATGCTTGATGTAAAAGAGAAAATAGTGAATTTATCTATTGTCAACGAGATATAACGTAATAAACGTGTATCTCCATTGTAAACAACTCGTCATTGTGATGGGGCCGTTGCAAGCAGATAGCGTGCCGGAGGCGACGGCCCCGGACGACTGTGGAGCGCCCGTGACCGCAGGAGCCCTACTGGTCCCGTAACGGAGCCCTGAATCCGACTTATCGATATGTTACTGATTGGCGGAGTTGAGTGTTTGCGCGGCTGATATGGACGACGGGGACCAATCGATTCTCCGGTTCGTGAAATCTTATCAACGATCATGGTGGACATCGCACCTCGTGTCAGTTCCCCGATATCGTATCTAAAGATATCATGAGTGTATAAATATGGGCCCATCGATCGATCGGTTCTCTATCGAAGTTTGCAGTGATTACCATTGACAGTGGTTGCGAGTTGTGTCACCTGCCCGGGAGTTGGAGCTGGAGGTCCACTTTAGGGTAACATGTGTGTCTGCAATCAGTTTTTATAGCAATTAACCTAAGTTTTTATTTAATTAGATTGAACGTGTTAGATTTCTAGTTTTTATATTATACTAAAGTTTGTCGACGTGGCCGTAGAATTTTTTAAACGTAAACGTAATACTTTATACAATACCTTTATTAAAATTATCTTTTGGTAAACGTTTTATTTGATCCATCATCAAGTGTCACAGTTTGAAGTTTGAAGGGGGAATCGTGATTACGTAATCAACATATGGTGTCCCAACGGCACATGTGGCTAACCTATGTGATTTGCAGCTTATTTTATAATTACATCATTAATTTGGTAGCGAATAGAATAAAACATAGTAGGACCGCTAACACGACAGGGAAAAGCGGGGTTCTTATCAGAACGTTAGCTGCACCTTTCCAAGCGGTGATAGCGAGCCGCGCGAGCGCGCTCTACGATTGTCACACTGAGCAAACACGTAGATATTATTCACTTTGCATAAATGCTCCATTTTGTTTTTCAGTTGGCGAACAGCACGTACAAGGCTCCACGTCTGAGTTGGACAGGGGATCTTGACAGTTTAAAATTTAATGCTGCCAGATCTATCTTTCCAGCTCACGCGTGTAGCCGCCCACTTCAACAACGACGCTACGTGGCCACCGTCTAATATACGAACTGTTCCAGAATAAAGCGTGAAGGATTAAGTGGAGGTGTGATCTCTTCACTTTTTATGCTTAAAGTGAGATTCAACTCCTCCAACTTAACCCTGAATCGCTATATCGACACAGACGAAGCGATTTTCTTATTATTGTGTAAAAATTATATATTTTTTTTTTTTTTTAAATGTCTATAATAAATGATTCCTACATTACATTTTTCATTTTATTCAACCCATTTTTTGTATTTCTACAGCACAAGAGCAGAAATAAAAATAACATTAGTTAAATCATAAGACTACATTTAATTAAAAACATAGCTCTATAAAATAGGTCTAAAATAAGAATAGCAATGAAACCTTACTTAAATTTTAGCGCTTCTATATCAAACCGGTGGTATTGAGGTGGCGCCACTGTGCGCGCATGCGAGTATTATTAGAGACCCAAGCTGCGCGAACCAACCCGAAGTGCAACACAAATCAGTAAAAAAATCACAACACAAACAAAAAATGAGCAAAAAATTGTTGGTAACACCGGTGCGCTAAAAAAGCTTGCAAACTTCACGCACATAACCTGCGCTGGACATCGACTCGTCCGTATCAAACTGGGAAAATGTATATTGATTTTTCAAAGAAAAGTCAACCGATGTAACAAAACACCGTTCGCGGAGTGTTTATACGCGTATTGAAACGCCGCGGTCAATGTGCAGTGTCGTCAAAATGGTGCGACAGTGTTTCTCGGAGCGTTCCGAGTGAGATTGAAGAGAGTGTTGCGTCGCTCGGTTGACGGCCCGGAGCCCGGCCGCGGCCAGGGCCTGGGCGCGCCATGGACGCCGCCGCCGACCCGCTGCGAGCGGCCAGGCCGTGAGTATCTCGTCCACAGCCTCGTGCCGCCGTGGCGACTCCGCCCGTGTACTTACGCGGCGGATTATTTTGGGCCCCGTGAGCCCATCCGCAGACCGCAGTTGCGAAACGTTTCGTGCGCGCTCGTTTCTCGCTCCCGCGCGGTGCCGACATTCTCTCGGCCGTACGGCGTCACGGCCTCCGCTGCGTTGCGCCATTTCGCAGCGGCCGCTTCGTCCGCGAGCGCGAGGACACGGCGACGTCGCCCTGCAAAGGCGCCGCCGATAGCGATCTCGCAGCGCGGCGCCCGAGCGTGACCGCCTCCGCTCCGTTCGGAGAGCGCCGTGCATGAATGGCTCGGACAGCTCATAAATCAGAATCGTGTTTACAGTTTTTGTGGGGTCGCAGGGAACCTACCGCGCCGCCCTTTGTTTCGGGCGGTGCGAGAGGATCGCCGTCCGTCCTCGCGCTCGCTGGCGCTCTCGAATCGCCGAGTGAAATATGGCTAGGTGCATAATATACGCCGTGCACTACACACATACGAACGTACGCGTCTACATATCTATAGTGCAACGAAGGCTGTAATACCTAACTACTCAAACAAAGCATTTTGCCCATAAATCTATACCGCAGGCCCGAAACGATCAACTTTTGCGTTCTTTGTAAATTTCGTGGCGCACGAGTGCCGTGTTGTTGTCGTAGCGTTATTACGGTAATAAAAAACATCTGTGATTGTCAATTATTACATTTATGTATGTGTTTTGAGGTTATGTCGTGATTTGTGCTATAATAGCAAGGCTTAAACGCTAATGGACGCTAAATTGAATATAAAAGACATTCTAAAAGTAGTATGTGTCCCATTTCAGTGTTAATTGTGTGTTATAATCATAAAATGTGGTGTGGACTCAGGGAGAGTGGATGAATACTGCTAGCCATATCTCTTGTGTTGTGCCAATTGTTAAAAATACAGTTGAGACTGGGTTAAGTATTCAGTAGGTTTGTTTAGTGTTTAATGTGATTGAATCACTGCTGCTAAGTGTGACAAGTGAGAGTTTGGTGTATCAGAAGTCCATGTGAAAAAGCTGCTCAGATGCTCAGGTGATATTTATCCCCATGGGGATGTTTGTTTCTAGTCCTTTCAGATTAATAAAGTTTAACCATAAATAATTCTTTATTGCATATAGTTCACCCAAATGCTTAAACTAACATAAAAGCTTGAACTGTTTAACATCAATTAAACTGAAAAACAAAATAGTAATATCATTGTTATATAGTAATAGTATTTCACAATTTGTTACTATGTCACATAACATAGTCATTATTTAGTGTAATAGTCCATTTCTTGATTATGATTGACGTATTCTCAACAAATTATATTAAAACTTAATTCAAAATTTATAATATCACTTGTTCATTCACAACACTACTATTTACAGGTTATACTCATATGATATGCAATAGTTGTACAAGATATAAATACTTAATTTTACAAACTGTATCAGAAATTACACAAACAATAAATAGATACCTAGTATTTTGATAAGTAAACACAACACTCATTAAAAATGATAACATATTGCTGTCTCCTTTATGTCAGATTGTTTGAAAAGGGATACATATATATTTTTTTTGTCATTATTTAGTGATAAAGCTTTTACACTAGATTTAACTATAATCAGAAATAACAAATATTTATTGGCCATAACATAACAATCATTACAGGCAAGTCGTTGGTTACAACAAGTTCTTAAATTTATAAGGTTAAATTACATTAGTGTACAATATAGCTTAATTTAGTTACATTGAAGCTTTACATTATAGAATTAGGTAAGTTATTTTGTTTGCACTTTACACAAGAATGATGATTCCCAGAGTTGCATCAACATGTATTTGCTTAATTTGTAAGTGATATATTAAGATTATATCTTTAATTTAAGGTACCGAAAATTAAAGATATATCTTAACATTACAATTACAACTGCAGGTAAAAATATATATCGTACTATTAGTGATAAAACTACTTTTAGTCTTGGATTATGCTCAGCTCAATATTTGTTTTGAAGAAATGTAGAGGTATTCAAAAACATTGAAAATTTTCTACTTTATTTTTAGGTTATTGAAATGATGTAAGTGTATCACAATTGATTCTATAATTATACATACATTATACATAATTTTCCATCAAGCAGATATTACTGTAGTCTCTGCTTGTCCCACTGACATGCACATCGTTTTTACATACATAAACTCTCACGCCTGTCAGAGGTTTGGTTAGAGGGGTTAGGTAGAGACAATGGATTTCCGTTTGACATGATTCTAACACATCTCTCTCTCTCCTTTCTTTCATATTCTTATGTCTTGCATGCATGCTCGTTCATTAAAGGTACTCTTAATGGAAAGTTTCTTCCACTTTTTTATATATTATTATTTAGATAGAATAAGGGTAACAAATGAGCATGCAGTCCATCTGATGGTAAGTGGATGCTGTGGCCATAGACATCTACATTTATCCTCCATTAAGAATCAAAATGCAGATGCGTTGCCACCCGTGAGGACTAAGATGGAATGCCTCTTTTCCAGTAAAAAGGGTCTCCGGTTCTTTACACTCACCATAAGAAACACAGCAGTGTTAAGCTGCTATTTTACGCTAGTATTCAGTGAGAGTGTGGTCCTTCCCCAGTTGAGCCGACCTGTTCATGCTACAACTATAATATAGCTGCAGAAAAAACTAATAAGGTTTTTACCATATGCTCTACCATATGGTAAAAACCTTATTAGTTTTTTTCTACGTATTATATTTACAACATTGGTATAATATATAAGTACTTACCTATATCTTAATTTTCAATAAAGATTCATTTAGTGTAGTCATCTTTTCTGAAACCTTCCATTTTGTAGTTTTCAAACTTGTTGGCGTTTACAATATTAAAGTGTAACATTTCTTTTCCAATTTATTACAAAATGTGTATTTTTAATTCTTTAATAAAAGTACCTACTTTTCCATATTTCTGCAATGCCTGTGGTATGTAAAGAGCCACTAACAAAACATTATATATATATATATATATATATATATATATATATATATATATATATTTATCTGCTTCTTCATTAGGCACTAATGTCAGATCTACTCATTGTCACAAGCTATAGCTTGAATTGACTGACCAGAAAACCTTTATTTACTCCATATTTCAATAAATAATAAAATATAATATGTAAAAAAAATTAAATCCAAGGCCAATCCGCCTGAAAGACTGTGTTATAGGTACCCAGCGGTGTGCATATGTGGATATTGAGGTCTTCAGAGAAAGTTCCAGATCCTACACCTTCATTTGTTTTAGAACCATCAGTGAAAACTCTAAGCTCTTTTGGGCTTAATCCTTCCGACTGGCTGGTTTCATTTAATTGTATCTTGTACTTCTTATTGAATACAAATTGTTTAGGGATTTTATCGTACTTGGCTTGTAAGATAGGAATTCCTGAGTGAATTCTATCAATTGTGCCTGTATGAGGGACACTATTCTTACTCCAAAGATTTAAGGTCTTGAGTCTGATGGCAACTAAAGTCGCTTTTTGTTGTATATGTAGATGAAGCGGGGTTAGCTCCAGCATTGCTTCTAAGGCTGCTGTTGACATAGTCCTTATGCAGCCTGTGGCAGCCATCCATGCCAGTCTCTGGTAGCGCTGAAGCTTCTTTATAGTGGTGGCTTCATTTGTCTTGGTCCACCATACCAGGGCGCCGTATGTAATCATGGGCCACATTACAGTTTTATACAGCCACAGTATGATTTTTGGCGTCAGACCCCATCTTTTGCCAATCATGTTTCTGCATTGCCAGAAAGTTATACTAGCTTTGTTGATTTTTTTTTTCTATGTGTTTATTTCAATTAAGTTTGCTGTCTAAGGTAAGACCTAAATATTTTACCTCAGAGGATATCTGGAGTTTTGTGCTAAAAAGACTTGGGAGATGATAGTTATTCAGCATTCGTTTTTGTGTGAACATTACTAGAACCGTTTTATTTGGATTGGAGAGCCGCTTGGGTCAGGTCGCACACCATACTTGCTGTCTTTCCAGAGACCAGTATTGTCAGGTCATCTGCTGACAGTCTAAAAGGTTTATGAAATCAATGAACTTCACAATGGTCCTAAAAAGCTTATTGGCTAACCTGGAAGATATCCATTATTGGATACACATATATGAAGTCAAGTTAATCCATTAAAATGTAAATTAATGATTGTGTAATGTACAAGATTTTATCTTAATCTTATTCGTGTCAATTGTAATTGTATTAATTTCATATGGTCATTCTTTCAAAATTGCAGATGGCATATGGACTATGTTTTGACCTATTTGCATTTTTCGTCTCAAAAGCTTCCTCTCTTTTCAAGCCAAGTCTTTGCTGGTTTCTTTCACACATTCTACTCATGATCGACTATGCCATTATTTATCACGTGATTAATATATATTTCATTTCATAAAAGCTACAGACATGGTTTGGTTCTAAGTACGTTATTTGACGCAAAAAAAAATCCATTTTTTGTGTTAAATATTGGAACCACATCCTAGTATTTGTTACTTAAAAATTATCTATTATTATTATTATCAGATTGTTACAAACCACTGTAGGACTTAAGCCTGTCCTAACCCATATCTTAACATAGGTGTCGTAAAAGCCGACAAAAGGAAACTGCAACATTTGTGCTAGATGCACTTCTGCATCGTGGCAGACATAAACAAGGCCCTACCTCGTTTATGTCTGCCTATTTTTATCATACTCACCCCACTCACCATAATTAAGATTGTCAATAATTGGGATGGTTATTGCGCTGTCTGTAGTTTAATTAACAGTTTCATGATTATGACACCAAATGAGCAAAATGCGCTTTTCCTTATGCCGTTACTACAAACCATTTATTAGGCTGCTGCTTTAGAATTCCTAATGTGTTAAAGCTTCATATATTCTTATATACTTTCCTGGTAATATAATCTTCTAGGCAAAACCTGTGATGTTGCACTATAAAAAAAATCCACTACCCCATATCATCCCATTGGAGTCGTAAGAGGTGATAGAGGAACACTGAAACAGGAGATGGTTAGCAGCATCTCTCCAGGGCATAGACAATATAATTCATAGGTATAAAATATTTAATATTGTCTATGCCTGGCCTGGGATTGATTTTGTAATACAAAACGTTATACGAGGGTGCGTTTTTAAGTTCGCGGAATGGTAGGTAAAAAGTGAGGACGTCGCTGAATTACGTGCTAATTGAGCAACTCATTATTAGTATAATAACCGGGTTTTATTGTAATTAGATCATTAGTCTTTGAGTTATCGTCAACCAAACAAGTCAAGAAGGGAAGAAATTGTGAAATATGGAGAAAATTGAGTTCCGTGCCGTTATAAAGTTCCTTACCAAGAGCGGAAAATCAGTTCAGACTATACTCGAAGAGATGTCATCCGTTTACGGAGACTCTTGTCCAAGTAAAACTATGGTTTACAAGTGGCATACCCTTTTTAAACAAGGCAGAGAGTCACTTGAAGATGACCCACGGCCAGGAAGGCCAGTCAAGGTGACCACTTCGGAAATTATTCAAAAAGTCGAAAAATTAATATTAGAAGATGCCCGCCTAAAGAAAAAACAGCTTGCAGAAATGGTTGGAGTATCAGATACAACCATTTTCAAAATTCTTCATGACCGTTTTGGCATGACTAAAGTCAGCGCAAGATGGGTGCCTAGAATGTTCACGCCGCCTCAAAAGCAACAGCGAGTGAAGTGTTCTCGTGAAGTTTTGGACCTCTGTATGGAAGACAAAGATGGAGTGTTGGCTCGAATTGTTACTGGTGACGAAACTTGGGTTCACCATTATGAACCCGAGTCCAAACAGGACTCTATGCAGTGGCACAAAAAAGGCGCACCACCACCCAAGAAATTTAAGGTGGCACAATCGGCTGGGAAAATCATGGCGGCAGCCTTTTGGGACTCAGAAGGAATCCTATTGATTAATTATAAAGATAAAGATGTCTCCATAACCTTAAATTACTATGCTTCAATCCTAGAATAATTGAAGGAAGCCATAAAGGAGAAAAGAAGGGGAAAATTGACCAAAGGAATCCTTCTTCTGCACGACAACGCGCCTGTTCACAAGTGCCATGTTGCGATTGCTGCCCTGCAGAAGTTAGGCTTCGAAATTTTGCCACACCCACCCTATAGTCCTGACCTAGCCCCCAGTGATTATTATCTATTTCTAAACTTAAAAAAAGAACTTTGTGGTAAAAAGTTTTTAAATGATGAAGAAGTGAAGGAAGCAGTTTCGGCGTATTTTTTAGACAAAGGCAAATCATTTTTTTTGAGGGTATACATAAGTTAATTGAAAGATCCAAAAAATGTATTAGGGTAGCAGGTGAATATATTGAAAAGGAAAAATAAATTTGGATTTTTATTTCCACTCCTTAACCCCCATTCCGCGAACTTTAAATGTCCCCTCGTATGTTGTAATGTATATTCTCTGAAGTTAAAAGTTGTTGTCAGATTTTCATTGATTGATTGCAGGATCCCTCCTCAATTTTGAGCTCACGTAATGAAGGGACACCCCTTTAATTACTGAAAGCAATTGGCTTTCAATTAAAATTATAATAGCTGTGTAAAGTTTAAACTTTTACTACTTTAAAGCAAATGTTAGAAATAGTTAATAGAATCCTTACACCTGTTTTAACTTGTCCAGTAATTTATGAATTTTTTGAATGAAAATGATACCTATAGTAATATATATTTGAATAATATATGTAATGAAAACAACATGAACTTGCTCCCAAGCACAAACTAGCATTTATACAGGCAGACAGTCTAGCTAGACATTGACCTCTGGCCCCTGACTCTTGGCAGTCCTCTATCAAGTAATACTCGTAGTGTACACTTTGAATAAATATAAATATTCACTATTGAAATGTATTTTTCCTTACAGCTTTTTTTTTCCTGGTTTGGCAACTTCCAATGGATAGATATGATATAGATGGAATGATAGTCACACAGAGTATTCGACTAGTTTCCCTTTCCGTTTATACGCTTACTTAGCTTTATGTTACGAAGTTACTTATGTAGTTATTTTCGAATGAATTAACATTATAATAGTTTTACAAAATTATTGCTAATATAATAAAATGGATATAGGTAAGTGACAAAAGTACTATAGTTTAATGTTATTAATGGATATGAAGTCTAATAAAGTTTGTACAAAAGAAGTGTAAACTAAATTTAACAAAGACTTAAGATTTATAGGACGAGGGATGTTATTAGGAAGAAAATTGTATAATGAAACGGAGAGGTTAGGGCAGTTAAAAAATTTATGACAGCTTTAAAAATAGTTTATTGAACTTGTTTCAAAATTATTAAATTTTATTATTATTATTTTTTTTTTACTACTATCCCATTTTACTGTTGGCAAGTGTGACCAACCTTTGCTTGGTGTTATTAAAAAAATTATAACTTTCTCAGGGATGAAACCTATCTAGAAAAACTTAAAAAGTAATTTTCTAAATACAAAATTTCATCCAAAATAAACTTTTTTTCAAAAATAATAAAGGTAAATCACATTTTTATCATAAGCAAGGTGTTCTGCAAAGAACTTGATAAGTTAAAGTGCAAATAAAAAAGTTTTATGAAATTGAAGTTGTACTTCAATTTCATGATAAAACTATTTATTTTATTTGTTAAAATATTCTTATATTCTTTATCTTGAAGTTATCCATCAACTTTTAAAGGAACATTTTTTTTTTGGGTGGATTAAGAACTATAAATATTTGAGATTCATACAATATGATACTAATAGATTATTTATCATTTTCCTTGAATATAATTTTGGATCGCAGCACTGCTGCCCATCTCCTAATTTGTTTCAGTGTGTCGCTTCTTACGACATCCACGGTATGATATGGGGTAGTGGATATTCTTACACCGCCACTACACGGTGCGGTAGCCAACCCACATGCCAAGCATATAAAAATTTTTAACCAGCTTCAAAAAAGGATTATTGTTATTTACTTGACTTTTTCTTTTTATAAGTATCTCTCTTTAAGAATAAAAAAATCATATATATATGTACACACAAGCTGTTAGCCCCTATTTCACGCCCTCAGCCCGGCTAGCATGGGCTGGGGACAAAAAGTTATCCCCCAATTATATCCACTGACAAGAGATAAAATTTTCTTGTCCTTATGCCAAAGCACGGCAACGAAGAGAAGTATATCCCCATTTGACATAATGAGTATATATCCCCCGTCTGTAGCATGGAGCCAAATGAAAGATAAAAAATTATGCTTTTTTGACATTTGAAAGGGACAATTTTATCCTAGTTCATTGGACGTGGGTTTAAGTTTATATTCATACAAAAAAATCTATCTAAGTCTATCTCCCATTTTATCTACTGTGGATATTATGTGGATATATCCACCGGTGTGTCCATGCTCTAAGGGTGGATAAAACTAAGCGAGGAGATAAACATTTTTTCCTTTCCCAGGGGATAAAATTGCCTCCTGCCCATGCTAGCCCTGCTGGGGTTGAATTTTTCAAAATCCTTTTTGAGTGGGTGTCTATGTTGAGAAAGGAGTATAATATGCCAAATTTCAAGTCAATCGAGCATATAGTTTTCGATATCTCGTGATGAGTGACTAAGTCAGTGCGATATAAAATTATTTTTATAATGATCATGTTATTGGAAATTCATAAGTAAAATCCAGTTATGACCATGACCATAGCCTCATGAGCTATTATTTACCTTTTATGAACTGTCAAAACAAAACATTTTATAAAGATTGTATGAAAATACCATTTATAAAATCTTTTTTGTATATTTGAAAAAATAAAAATCCACCTAAGTTAACTTCAATTATTATTAGTAACTGACCAGGTTTTGTGACACTTCATTAAAAATGGTATGCCCTTCATTTGGAACGCAATCAGTCATACAATCTGTACCATGAATAAAATGATTTTACAACTTTCTGTTACAATAGGTGCATATTAAGTTACTGCTTTCGTGGAAAAGCGTATCAGGCATTTATACTTCAAATCAATGTTAACTTATAGATCTCGGTCATGTATGGGATAACTCATCAGCTACAAGATGTTACTTTAAAAAAAAAACAATTCTTTGATCATGCCCATAGGTGTTTGTCTCAATTTAATCTCTTTTATTAGCAATTAATCATTCAGTGTAAAGATAAATTATACATTTATTTAGTAAAAGCACAAACATGGCATCATAGCTTAGAGTTTTTGACTAAATTAGGTATGAATTTATTTTGTATAAAGTCTATTATCTCTATAATATATATATAAATCAATTGCTTCTTATATATATTTATTTTTCATGTTGTATTTCTTATATACCCTGATGATGCCGTGAGACAAAACCAACCGGTCGGTTTTTATACATAGTTAGTATATTAATAATTTAAAATAAGTACAAGTGTTTATCCAAATCACAAACATAATTTAAAGTTTAAGGTGAATACATATTATACAAAAGCATTATAAGTGACTTAGTTTTACACTGATTAGTGATTTCTTCCCAACTATTAACTGTGCCAGTCTTTGGGTAAGGCCTACGTTCAGTAGTGGAGTTGTGGATAGCTGTAATTAATTAATTAATTAAATATACAACTAGTTTTTACGGATTTTATCGCGTATATTAACTTATTTTATATTCCTGATGTGTCGAGCACTTTACAGCACCCATGGTCCCTGAGGTGTTCTGTGTCCCAAAGTCATAGTTAACCACTGCTACCTCCAGATTAAAATTCTTAATTTTTGGTCCGATCTACGCAGTATGAATTTATAGTATCTTGAATTCTTGTAGTTGTATGCTTGGGTTGCGAATTAATTTTATTAATTATAGGATCCCAAGCAGATGGTAGCACCTAACCATCTTCTCTATTGCAATTAGGATGTTTTTTGATTTCAATAGCTTCATTATGAATTAATTATTGAATAAAACTACTTTTACAGATTATATCGCGTTTAATTAACTTATTTTTATTAATTCCCGACGTTTCGGGTGCTTTACAGCACCCATGGTCACGGGGGACTGTGATAAGTTAATTAAACGCGATATAATCCGTAAAAGTAGTTTTATTCAATGTGTAGTGTTCGCGTAAATATAAGAAATCATTATATTAATTTCATTTAATATAATGATTTCTTATATTTTTCACATATTCAATATTCCATTGAAACCACTGGGTTTCAATGGAATATTGATGCTTCCAAATATGTATCTCTGGTAGCTCCCTCTATGTTGGTATGAGGAAAACTATAATATGCAAATATTAAGTTCTTGTAACCTGACTACCGCGTAGCTCCCGCACTAAAAACTGAGCCTTCTGTGTTGATAGTCAAGGTTGTACCAAGCGTTTTAAAGATTCGGTTCCATACAATTAAATGTGAAGTAATTTGCATATAAACTTCCATTTTATCTACTAAAAAGGTACTTCAAATGTATATTGTATGAAGACTTTTTATAACAATTCACAAACCGGTACATATTTAAAGTAAACATTATATTATCATATTTTATTTAAAAAATATAAATGTGAAAACATTATTTTTACTCTGTTCATGTTATTTGTGGTCTTAAGGAAGGTTTTAAATGGGTCAACCCGACCAGGGAAGGACCATGCTCTCACAGAACACTAGCACAGAATAGCAGCTTAAAGCTGTTGTGTTTCATTGGTGTGTTGAGAACTGGTGACCCTTTTTACTGGACAAGGCATTACATTGTAGTCCTCATTTATCATCCTTATGCCATAAAAAAAGAAAAAAGGAGGAGAATACCATCTTAACAAATAAGTGTACATCTATATATAGAAGATATGTATATATCTATTGAATATATTATATGCATCATCCCAAGTGTTTTTTGCAAGAGCTGACAATGGCTATCAAAGAAAATAATGACTCTTATAAAAGGTTTCTAGCTTCTCTAGTGCTAAGAGTAATGCAAAGTTCTTTAATCAGTCAGTTGTTTATTTAGTAGCATTATATCCAAACTTTTAATTTGTTGGGATGCAAATGACATTTTGTTATACAAACTTTTAAAGTACAAAGTACCTGAGCGACCAAGCTTTGCTAGACATTAGAAAAAATATATAATTTTCATAGGGATGACACCTATCTATATCTTCATGTCATGTTGGAAATATATCCTTATTATACAAGAATTGCTCACTTAACATAAAGGATAAACAAAACAAATGTGCTTGCTGTAATTTTTAAATGCATTCATTTTAAAGTCATCGAAATCTGTTTTTTAATATTTCTTTAGATTTAACACTTCTTTAATGGTATAAGAAACGAAGTGTATAATATATAGGCAGTATATGTTGATTTATACTCTCTTTCTTCTTAATAATAACCAAATACAATATTTGGATTTACATTAATTTTTAATGTAGTTGTTTGCACTTTGCACCTATAATATCTTCTCCGTTTACCCTGGAGGTAGACTGGGAGAGAATATCTTGTTGCATTAAATCTGCTTTTTTGTACTATGTGTGCAAATAAAGTCTAAATAAATAAATAAATCCATTCACATTAGCTAAATTACTAAATTAATTATATAGAATAAGGGTGACAAACGAGCACACAGTTCACCTGATGATAAGTGGATACTATGGCCCATAGACATCTACATCTATCCTCGATTAAGAATCACCCCTAAGGACTAAGATGGAATGCCTCGTATCCAGTAAAAAGCGTTTCCGGTTCTCTACACTCACCATACGAAACACTGCAGCATTAAGCTCCAATTTTACGCTGGTATTCTGTGAGAGCGTGGTCCTTCCCCAGTCGAGCCGACCCATTCGTGCTACAATTATAAAATAGCTGCAACTTGGCTCTACCACGTAAAAAGTTAAGAGAAAGTCTATGCCCTGGAAGAGAGTGTCGATTATTTTCTTAAATTAATCAAAGTTCGTGGAAAGTGAGGTGTATCGCAGTATCGGTGGTGGTTTAGGATTTTCGAAAGATTAATGAAACTTAATGGAATGATCCTTAACGAATATTCCCTTCAGTCCATTTTGGCGTGCATTTAAAGTACGACGTGAATTACGTACAATGTAGCGCACAGGTGTCCTTTTACCGAGCACGGAATGGGGGTGGGGGGGAGTGGGCAGAGTTTGCGGTCGCTGTCAGTGTGTGCAGCGCTTTGTGCTCGGTAAAATCTTTTACATAACTTCTAAAACCAGTTGTGTGCTTTAAAATGTGTTTATATACCTGAAACTCAATTTTAATTTCTTTAATGAATGGAGATGGTTGAAGTTTCTTTTTACAGATTTGATCACGCTAAACTTAATTCAATGTGATTTAATTTCTATTTTTCACAAAAAAATTATACAGAGTTATTTTTTAAAGAGTAGCCAAATTTTAAACTTAAGTTCAAATATATAAATAACGATAAACCGTTATTGCAGTTTTTAAAAATACAAGTAATTAAGGATTTTACTTTGATTTGAAATTATCCCAAATTGAATGTGATTTATGGGCAACAACGTTTTTGCCTACCGATCGACCCTTACAAATGTGTGCGTGCGCAGTAAAATCAGTTAAAATAATGCATTACCACGTATTTTGAATGTATAAGATAAAAAGGACACCATGTTTGAGATTTTTTTTAACCATTTACGTATATTACTTATTCTGAACCTCCTCTGCAAAATTTGGCCGGTTATTGCAAAATAACCCCGTGTATATATTTACAATAATATTGATTATCATGCATATAAATAAAATTGAAATGTCCGTGTTTGTCCGGGCTATTCTTTGAAATGGCTGAATCGATTGTGATAAAACTTAACGAACGAAAATCAGATACTATCCAGGCGATGCCGGGGCCGGTCGCTAGTCTTTTATAATATAAAATTCCGGTATGCGTGTGTTCGTAATTCTTCTCCTCCTAAACAGCTTGAGCGATTTTGATGACACTTTTTAATGCGGTACTTATGGGGTCACCTGGATGGATCGTAGCTTTACTATAGTTGGACCCTGTAGGTGGCGCTGTTAGAAATCACCCGTGTGAAGCTCCGTTAACGGCTCCGTGGCGTAATGGCTTAGCAATGAGTTGCGGCGCTAAAGGAAGCGGGTTCGAATCCCACACGGAGCAAGTATTTGTAGGGCCTGCAAATAATTGTTCCGGGGCTGCATGTTTGTCATTGTGAAATTTATGTATGTAAACTGCTCCCACGATACAGGAGAAAATCCTAGTGTGGAGGTAACATTTAAAAAAAAATATATTATAAAAAAAAGAAGTCGGGGTGGATCTTTAGTAAAAAGAAAACGATAGAAACCTTCTAAAGTTGTTTATTCGTTCAATAAATGCGTCATTTGCAATTTACAAGGAAACAACACTTCTAGTTAACCTGTAGGTCTGAGAAATAATTAGAGTATATAAGTAATAATTAATGAAGTAGGCCAATACGCATTACTAGAGTACCAGTTGAACTCTTCCCGCTCTTAAAAGTTACAGCCTGTATACGTCCTACCGCTGGGCACAGGTCTCCTCTCATTTCTGAGGTTTTAGGGCAAGAAATGTCCGGCGCGCTGCCCCAATACGTATTGGCGGACTTCACATGTCTTCGAAATATTTTTTTTCTTATTTCACAGACATGCAGGTTTCCTCACGATGTTTTCCTGCACTGTCGAACACGTGGTAAATCAGCACTTAAAATTGCAATTAACAATTTCATTGGTGCCGGTGGGGATCGAACCCGGGTTGCTCGCGTACTGTGAATTTTACAGCGAGCGCTTAGCCCATGAGCTACCACGGCTCTTCCCGCTCTTACTCCCTCAATAATTAGCGGCCGTTTGTAAGTCTGATTTTTTTTTATAGGATAGGGTGACAAACGAGCACACAGTCCACCTGATGGTAAGTGGTTGCTGTGACCCATAGACATCTATCTATAGATATATATCCTCAATAAAGAATCAAAATGCAGATGCGTTGTCACCCGTGAGGACTAAGATGGAATACCTCTTTTCCAGTAAAAAGGGTGTCCGGTTCTCTAAACTCACCATACGAAACACAGTAGTATTCTGTGATATTATTCAAAAGTTGGTTACTACGTAGGACACTCAATAAGTTTTAAGATATACAAAAAGTATTCTAGATACTATTAATATTTATTTTACATCTTTTCAAAATATTCTCCATCATGCTCTATAGAAAGTTCCATTCGCCTAAACCAATTCTGAAAACACTTTTGCCAGTCTTGATCTGTCAGGTCGGAAATCGCTTCTTCGTAGGCAGCCACGGCTTCTTCGGCGCTTGAAAAAAACTTGCCTTTTATTTTTTCTTTGACTCTTGGGAACAAAAAAATCACAAAGAGCTAAGCCAATATCGATGATTGCCTTTTATTCTCCGGATCATATTTATAGATCCATGTCTCGTCACCAGTAACGATTTCTGAAACACGCCTAGATGCCCCGTTTTCAAAACGTAGACGCATTTCATGTCACCAATCCACACGAGTCTGTTTTTCGCTTTGGGAGAGCAAACGAGGGAGCCATCGACAACAAAGCTTCTTCACTCCAAGATGTTGATGTAGGATGGTATGAATGCTCCCCGAACTAATATGCCTACAATCTTTTCGATGTCCGTATATGTGATTCGTGAGTCTTCTCGCACCAACATTTCAGTAGTCCATACATTTTCTGCCGTTATTGCTGTTTGCGGGGCCCCGGTTCTTTGGTCATATTTAAGATTAATTTTACCACTTTTGAATTCAACAAACCACCTAAAAATTGTTGCGCGTGATGGAGCTGAGTCCCCTAATGCTGATTGTAACCGTTGTAAACTTAATTGTTCGGTTAAACCAAATTTAAAATCATAATATATCATAGCGCGCAAATGTTCACGGTTAAGATCCATCGTTTTAAATGAAAAGCGCGGGAAGCGTTGCAGGAAAATTAATAGAACTATGTTTTTTTAATATTGAGCAATTGGCTTATGGAGTTCTATTTTTAAATAAATTTGCTTTTTAGAAACATATAACACGGGTGCGTTCCATTTTTAAATTTCGAGCATCTCAAAACTTATTGAGTGACCTACGTAACTATGCCCGTGCCTCTGTCTGCGTGAATTCATTTCATTCATGAGGTTATCCTAAATATTACTCTAAAACTAAAGTCTCAGGGTTATTTTGTACAGCTTCTATAAATTTGATGTACGACAGGTCCAAAAGTTTTCATGATCCGTTCGTAGGTATAGAAAAGATTTCTTTGTAAACATTACATTCGCCCCTCTACAAGATGCAAGAGTGTACAAGCTTAATTTTAAATGTGGTTTGTTTTACATAGAACAAACAAAAAGATCCATAAAAACCCGCGTAAAAGAACATATCGCTGATGTGAAGCAGCGGCGCTTCGGGAAGTCTAGACTAGGTCAACATGTTCAGGATCGTCCTAACCAATTTATCAGATTTGATAAACCATAAATCCTCGCAAAAGAACACCGATTCCTACCAAGAATGATTCGCGAAGCCATTGAAATTAAATAACATCCTAATTTTAATAGAGAACTACTATCTGCTTGCATTTCCATCATTAATAAAATTAAATCCAAACCCAAGCATAGTACTGCGGGTTTTCAAGATACTGTAAGTTCGTTCTGCGTAAATCGGACCAAAAATTAATAATTAAAATTTGAAGGTAGCCTTCGTTAACTATGACGTCAGGACGTCAAACATCTCATCCTCCCCTCCTGTGGCCATGAGCGCTGTGAAGTGACCGAAACATCGGGAATTAAAAAAGTTAAAATTAAACGCGATAAAATCCATAAATAATAGTTTTATTCAATTAAATTCGCGTTGAATGATCAAATATTACCAAATTCTATCGTCATCGGGTCTGGTTTTTGGAACGACACTGGAAGTTCGCTTAGTTGGTAAATAAAAAAAATCGGTTAATTAATCTCGGAGAATACGCGTTACATACACAGCTGAGATTTACTTTTAATCCTAAATATAAAAAAGTACAATTTTATTTACGCGAATAGATTAATGAATTCAAACCAACGACCTATACTGAACTGGTAGGCTACTGTACGATCAGTTATATTACACCTAACACTATACGGTATGCGTGTATCTCTGCCCGTATCGCACGCTACGTGCAAAATAATCCGAGGTCACGTGAGCAGGTCTGCCGAAACTCGTCGAGGATACTGCAGTATCGATCGCGGAAAGGCGGAAATGCATTGGCGAGGATTGCGTTCGCTTTAGATGTATTTTTCTGTTGCACAAGTAGAATTGTGGCATTTTTTATTTATAGAATAAGGGTGACAAACGAGCACACAGTTCACCTGATGTTAAGCTGCTGTTGTGGCCCATAGACATCTATCCTCAATTAGGAATCAAAATGCTGATGCGTTGTCATGCCTGAGGACTAAGATGGAATGTCTCGTTTCCTGTAAAAAGGGTCTCCTGTTCACTACACTCACCATTTGAAACACAGCAGCGTTAAGCTGTTATTTTATGTTGGTATTCTGTGAGGGCGTGGTACTTCCCCGGTCGAGCCGACCCATTCGTGCTACAACTATAATATAGCTGCAGCATACGATTATTTCTTCCGTGCCCTACGTGCCTTGACGGCTCCGTGGCGCAGTGGTTTAGCAATGAATTGCAGCGCTAAGGACCGCGGGTTCGAATCCCGCACGGAAGAAGTATTTGTACGGCCTACAAATAATTGTTCCGGGTCTGGATGTTTGTCCTTGTGCAATTTGTGTTTGTAAACTGCCCCCACGATACAGGAGAAAATCCTAGTGTGGAGGTTACGTTTTTTAAAAGAACGATAAAACGAAAAAAAAAAACTCATAAAGTCCACTGCTGGACGTGTGCCTCTCACATTGTGTGCGGAAAACATCGCCACGGCTTTATATTCAAACCGTTTATGTCAGGTTGTTCGTGGAGTCAGTGCAGATTTTTTTTTTTATAAAACTGGAACATCAAACTACTTGGTAAGTGGCTACTACAGTTCATGGACGCCTGCAGCCAACTCTTCACACAAAGAACTCTGGGGACTAAGATGGAATGCTTTACATTTCATTATGCGGGCTCTCTATTTTTTTTTACATATAATAAGCCAGTGCTTGACCACAATCCCACTTGGTGGTAAGTGGTGCTGAAACACAAGATGGTAACTCGCACTGTCTAAGCGCAACAAAAGTCTATTCACTCTCGCCTTGAAGACACCTAGATTGTACCCGGACGGAAAGACAGACGCCGGCAAATTATTCCACTCTCTTGCTGTACGCATTAGAAAAGATGAAGCAAACCGTTTGGTTCCAATGCGTGGAATATCGACAGCAAAGGGGTGAAAACCCGCCGACCGCCTGGTTGTACGATGGTGGAAAGGAGAGGGAGGAATTAAAGCATGTAATTCCTGTGCACAATCTCCGAAATGCGTCCTATAGAATACCGAGAGGCTGGCTACTCTGCGCCTGTGCTCGAGGCTGACAAGATCCTCTATACCCTTCAAACCGGTACAAGGCAGTGCAAGCACTGCAATAACCACGAGGAGGTGGATTGGTGATAGCAGTACATGGCATCTCACACCTTTAACGCTGTTTCCCGTCGCTGGTCTGCGTATTTTATTTTCGGCGTAAATGAAGAGACGAAATGTGATTGATTCACTTGCACCGCTGCCAAAAGGCAAATGCGGTCAGTATCCATTTACCATTAGGTGGACCGTAATTACGTCTGTCACTTTAGTTTTATTATAAAAAAAAAACTATATGAGATACCGTGGCACCACCTTTGACTTTTCCTCGGCGTCACATCAAACGCAGGAAAAGGGAGTCGAATAAGGTACCTACTTTTATGTTTGATCGTACACTTGCGTCGTTATTATCGGAAATCGGATTATCAGAGACGTGAACTCTCCGGTTGACCTGGTTCCTGGTCGTATGTGTCTTATAAAATAACCACGTAGCGGATTTTCGCAATGACTTTGCATATATATATATACATTTATTCTTTTTATGAGTCTTTTTGTGAACAAGCGTGCATCGAGATATTTTGCTGGTCGATAGTGATAACGGGCCATTTCAATATGAGCTGATACCAATCATGGAATGCTGTATAGCCTTTATAGTTACGTTTGGCGAGATAAGTGCTTGTCAGTTGCGCTTTTAATTTAAAGTTTGAAAGAAAGAAAGAAACGTATTTATTTGATAAACGTACGACATTGAGAAACAAAATCGTACCAATTAAAAATAATTATAAATAATGTTAAAAATGAACGGCGGAGTCGGGAAGGGACGCCGGGCCTAGACGAAAGTGTATCGACCAAATTGGCGATATATTGGGCCAGATCAAAAGTACACTTAACCGATGAGCATCTATGCGTAGGTATATGGATGTAAAGGAGGCGAGAGAGGTGAGCCAGGATCGTGCCAAATGGAAGTCCGTAGTCTCTGCTAACCCCTCTGGGTGACAGGCGTGAGTGTTTATGATTATGATAATAGTCATTAACAGTTGTGTCCTCAGTGAATAATCTTTGGTACCCCATAGTTCACTAGGTGGCAGGACGTTTTTTGTCTAGAAATCCGTCTGGGCAGGTTTTTTTTTATAGGATAAGGGTGACAAACGAGCACACAGTCCACCTGATGGTAAGTGGTTGCTGTGACCCATAGACATCTATATTTATATTGCTATGATGCATTGTCACCCTTGAGGACTAAGATGGAATGCCTCGTTTCCAGTAAAAAGGGTCTCCAGTTGTCTACACTCACCATGCGAAACACATCAGCATTATGCTGCTATATGCTATATTTACGCTGGTATTCTGTGAGAGCGTGGTCCTTCCTCGATGCAGCCGATCTATTCGTGCTACAACTATAATATAGCTGCTGCGTGGCTCTAAAAGTTACAGCCTATATACGTCCCACTGCTGGGCACAGGCCTCCTCTCATTCCTGAGAGGGTTTTAGGGCAAGGAAATGTCCGCCGCGCTGCCCCAATGCGTGTTGGCGAACTTCACATGTCTTCGAAATATTTTTTTTTATTTCTCAGACATGCCGGTTTCCTCACGATGTTTTTCTTCACCGCCGAGCACGTGGTAAATCAGCACTTAAAATTCTGGCTAAAAGTCCTGGTTCTACCACGTATGAAAGGTACCATACTCTTGCCTATTTCTGCCGCTTAATAGCAGTGCCTGCACTTCTGTGTTCCGCTCTAAAAGGTATATTGAGTCTTGCATTTGTCAAATTAATACGTTTCTCTCTTTTAAACCTTAAATTAAGACAGAAAAGAGTCCTGCCACCTAGTAAGAGCAGAGCAGGTGGCTTCCGTGCTTTCTGGTATTCCTCGGAGGAGGCCTGTGTTCAGTAGTGGACTTGGGGTGTGATGATGTTGAGTAGCGGCCGAAAGCGACGCGAGATCGCTCATCCCACCGATCGCTATCCACTCATCCTTATGAAGTCAGTATTTGTATTGTAATTACAGGCTTTGAGCTTGACTGCATCCACCAATGTAACTCACCTGTGATGTTCTGTTTTAAGTTGGTTACAGGTGTCCAAGGACTGCAGTAGCCACTTACCATCATGATTGTTAGCTCATTGAGCTATTTTTTTACACAAATGTCATTGTTGTCCTTAGTTAGTTTTGTACGGTAATTTCATCTGCACGTGACTACGATAATAAATAATTGTATGCCAAACATAACTTTGAATATATGTACTTACTATGAAACTTTAAAGTTTTTAAAACTAATTATATAGTTATTACAGTTATTAGCTATATAAATCGTGGGATGGATTGTCCTTCATATCACACTAAGTATATTTTTAACCGGGTTGACAACCGTGAGTCTTAATGAGATACTACTTCTTATTAATTCTAATCTGAGCCGAAGACAATATTCGTGCAAAACACAATCTGTAGGTTTTCAGTTCTTTTATACTAATTACAACACACGATGGAGATCTTTTACAACCGTAGGCTGTAATTGTAGTAACTATTATAATAGTACAACAATAGTTTTTGCTTTAATTTTCTCATTATTAGACTATTTGGTAATGAGGCAATCCATCTTAGTCCTCAGTCTACAACGCGTCAGCATTTTGATTCTTAATCGATGATAGATGTAGATGTCAATGGGCCACAGCATCCACTTACCATCAGGTGGACTGTGTGCTCGTTTGTTACACTTATTCTATAAAAAAAATACAAGTGAAACCGCGTGCTCGCTGTAGATGATTTATATGGCGTCGTGGCGAGGATATCAGCGAGTCGATATCTCTCTGTTATCTCGCCAGAACTGGGTCGTTGTACTTGATCTTCTGCACCGCACGCTATATGCAACCTTATTACGAATGCAATTATGGTTACTATGGCGTGAAGCCGCTGTCGCTGCAAAGTGGCTAGTTTTTTTTGAAAGGGAAAAAAAACTAAGAGGTGTTTTTGCAACGTTTCTCGCTCCTTCTCGTTGCGCGTTAATACAGTAATTACTTGTTTCGGTCTCGGCGGCGGATTTTAGATCGTAATTAAGAAATAATTTTTAAAATTAAGCTTGCATTCAATGCTAAACGACGTTACAGTGTAATACGGAACGAGAGAATTGTATGGGCTGGCTTAGATTCAATTTATATTAAGGTAATCGTATAGTTTGAGTGTAGTATAGATTAAAAATTTTGTACAACCGACTTCAATATAAATTATTAAAGATAATTCAAAAACTATTGGTCAGACCTTGATAAAATTTATATGGGACCACGTGAGAAGCACCAGCTTTCAAATAAAAAGAGAATCATCGAAATCGGTTCACCTAGAAAAAAGTTATGAGGTTAACACACATAAAAAAAAAACATACAGTCGAATTGAGTACCTCCTCCTTTTTGAATTCGGTAGGAAATACTCAAACGCTACTTACTTTTAAGATGTCGTTAAGTCTCGTGTTGTCACAGTCGCTTTGACTTAAAAGTGATAGAGACAGCACGAGACTTAACGGCATCTTAAAATTGAGCAGCGTTTGAGTATTTGGGTACTATAGTAAACGTAATTTGTTTCTCGGAAACGACGGGCTTCATCGACCCAATTTCATCCCATGGGTGTCTTAGGTGATAACTCTTACGTCATCCGAACGGCACGAAATAAGGTGATAGATTATATAAGACCTCCACCACGCGGTTCTCAAACTGATCAAAGGCCTTTGAATGTTATTAGTAATTTTTTTAAGAATAATTGATTGTTATCAATTACTCTACTTACTTTCCTGTTTATTGGTCAAAATAAGAATAAGTAAATCCTGGGGATTAGCTAGATAAATTTCCTGGGATTTAGCGGGTTAAACTCCTATATTACATTTAAGCTATTACCACCTTACAGCCCCACACTGGTCTACTTCGATGATAATTATATTATCTAATATTTTCAATGCATCTAGTCCTTAACTGCGTTCACAAATACAAGGCATTGCAGTACCAGACATTACTGATCTGCTTCCAAACAATGTAACAATTACTCTAGTTATTCTGTCAAACACGGCTCTCTTCATATATGGTGGAATGTCTGAATTTCTTACACGACTAACAGAGTAGTACTGTCTTGGTTCCGTGGGTTATGGCCGAAAACATACAAAACGGCTTAAGTTTTTATGTTAAATCCGGTAACGGAGATGGCCCCAGAGGGTAACAAAGCTTCTTGATGTGCTACCTCTTTCGGAAAACATTCCACCTGGACAATTCTTTTCTAACATTCCTTCCCTAGCTCTAACCAAGAGCAGGGGTTCCTAAACTTTTAAGGCAATGGAACGCTCACCAAACCCTTTTATTTTATGGAACCCCGAATGGAACAGAATATGGAAAGTATTACAAATCAAAGACAGTGACATTTAAATGAGAAAAACTTTTATTTGAATTATTTTAAGACAAAATTATTAAATCTATGAAAGTGAAATATGTTAAAGGTAAAATTACTAATAATTGCGCCACGGTAGAGTCCCAAATGCTCGCTAACTTCCTTTGTTCCTATATAATGGTAATAGGTAAATCTCATCATATATTTTGGACTACTTCAAAATAACTGTGGAATTGTTCAAAATAACAAAAATAAATAATTTCACGGAACCCCAGTGAATTTTTTCACGGAACCCTTAGGTTCCGAGGAACCCACTTTAGGAATCTCTGATCTAGAGATTCAGTGGTTGTTAATTGTCATATTGCAGGTCACTTAACTATTATGGTACGCTACAGCGTTTAGTTTGGTCAAAGTTGCACTTATACTCAAAAAGCACAGACTATTTCTAGCATATCGTATTATTTAAATGCACAGGCTTTCACAGCACTTAATTTATTCAGATGAATATTAAATACCAACCGCGGGAAGATAAAACACTAATTACAATAAATTAAGACGATTTTTTTCGTATGCCTACCTGCGCTACAATAATAATTGCCAACTAGTGATGTGCTGAATTAGTAAGCTGAAATGGCAATGGGCCGGCCATATAGCTCGAAGAACGACAACCGATGGGTAAGAAAGGCTCTCGAGTGGTCGCCTCGTACCGCTAGGCTAAGTGTAAGGCGGCCCACCACTAGATGGAGTGACGATCTGGTAAGACATGCAGGAAGTGCGATGCAGGTGGTTCAGGACCGTGCTTTGTGGCATTCCTTGTGGGAAGCCTATGTTAAGTGGACTTGTGAAAGGCTGTAATGAATGAATGAGCGATGAATGATGTGCCGAATCAGGTAGACTCGAATGTGTTCGAGTTCTCAAATTAAATTATTCGGATACACCAAACTCGAGTAAAGATTTATTTATTTAACAAGTACAATACTGGTCCAATTGTAAATTTAAACCATACAGGGACCACTCAAACATACACAAAAAATTCACCAGAATCGGTCGAGCCAGTTTCGAGTTTTAGCGAGACTAACGGACAGCAATTGATTTTCATATATTATATAGAGATACTGGCAACATGTCCCGGCTTAACCTAGATCTATTAATGTAGTGTTATTGAGATTTTAGATAATCATCAAAGACCATTTATTTTATCAATATTTCAATTTCTCAAAAAAATAAGTTTTTCGGATAAAGTATAGCCTAGACCACTTCTGACATTGCTCTCTATCTGTTCGTCAAGTTTCATTACAATCGGTTCAGCCATTTCAAAGATTAGCCCGGACAGATACACAGACAAAAGTTTTAACTAGTGAAGACTTGACGAATGAGGGTGTACCGTGGTATACTGAACACATCTGCGTACCCCTTTAGAGGGTACAGGCGTGATGTTATGTTGTGTGATTGCGTAAACAATTTATGCATAGATGTGCGATAGCAGCAATCGTGGATGATTTGCTGGCATTTATTGAAGAGTTCCGTTGTCTGTCTTGAAACTCATCATTCATCATCAGATCTTTACGAAATTTAAATGGGACCATTTCGGAATAAAACTGTTTCGTACAAAAAAAAGAATTTTCCAAATCCTATACTTCCAAAGTCTTTATATGACAGAGTTATGTCCGAACATACATAAAAAACATGCGTGAGTGTCGTGGAACACTCAGTTGGAACGAAGTTCCTTTCGTAGTATATTATTATTGATAAACGTATTATATTATTAATTAATAAATACAAATAAATTAATTAATAGCGTCTATTAAAATTAAGCGTCATTTAAAATATTTTTTGTTTCATGGCAAGATAAGAAAAGTGCGAGGGAGATGGGTATTATTCCATCTCCCTCGCACTATAGAATGGGGGTTGTGACGGAAAAACGCCTACTTTTTTGAATTCGGTTAAAATGGTTATTTATGTCTTAATACCATGCAAATAACCCCCTGTGTCCCCTTAAGTGACTGCCTTTTGTTGGGCACAAAAGGCAGTCTCTTAAATTTTATTTATATGTTTGTTGATATAAAATATATACGTATGTTGAATGCCTCCACGGATATACTGGAGAAATTCATAGAGTGAGGTAACATTTTAATAACGAATAAAAAAATATCTCTACACGACACTAAAACGAAACCCAAATATTTTCAAAGAAGGAAACAAAACAACACTAAAAGTCATGACAATCGTCCTTGAGGTTCCTTGCAGTTAACGTAAAAACAAGTTGACGAAATAAACTAGTTTTTCAACAACGTTACTCATGTTAACGTTTCGTTGTTTTTTTGAATAGGTCCATTATACGTATGTATGTATGTGAATAGGTTACAGTCAGAACTCATAACCGGTCAAAACCACTTTAGACTGTAAAAATTCAGGCAAAAGTAGTTTTGACTAAGGACGTTTGTCAATACCACTTTTAACTGATTTTTGCAGTCAAAAGTAGTTTGACTAAGGCCGTTGGTCAAATCCACTTTTAACTGCAAAAATACTGGGTAATAGTGATTTTGACCAAATTACATCGGTTAAAAGTGTTTTTGACCAAACAATGTTAGTCAAAACTTCTTTAGACTTATACTTTTTGAATTTCTGAAATTAAAAAGTTCAATTTCTTTGTACGCGACTTTAGGGTGGCCCAAGGGCTACCCCAGCCGCACCTTAACCTACTGTTACTGATATTGCGAGTTTTGACCGATAGTCTGAAGTTTAAATCAGACAACACCACCTTTGACTAAGAACGTTGGTTAAAACCACTCTTGACTACAAAAATCAGTGAAAACTGTTTTTGACTATGAGCATCGGTCAAAACTATTTTTGCCTGATTTTTGCAGTCAAAAGTGATTTTGTTTTGAGTTTTGACTATGACATATACTACATAATATAAACGACCGTGTTGTGGCGGTGTAAGAATATCCACTACACCATATCGTCCCTTGCGTGTCGTAAGAGGCGACAGGGGAAAACTGAAACAGGACATGGGTAGAATCATCTTTTTTATATAGAATAACGGGTGACAAACAAGCACACAGTCCACCTGATGGTACACATCTACATCTATCCTTGATTAAGAACTAAAATGCAGATGTGTTGTCATGCCTGAGGACTAAGATGGAATGCCTCGTTGTAAAAAACTGTCTCCGGTTCTCTACAATCACCATACAAAACACAGCAACATTGAGCTGCTATTTTACGCTTGTGTTCTGTGAGATCATGGTCCTTCTCCGGTCGAGCCGACCCATTCGTGCTACAGCCATAATATAGCTGCAGCGTGGCTCTACCACGTGTAAATCTTATATATCTTCCTGATAACGGTTCAAAATAAATGGCAAAATCCTCCCCATGAGGCAATCATCAAATGATTTTATCGCGTTTAATTGTACTTATTTTTAATTCACGCCGTTTCGGGTGCTTCCCAGCACCCATGGTCACGGAGGACTGGAGGTGATTGACGTTCCGATGTCGAGTTAACCCGGAGTACCTTCAGCTTTTCTACCGACTTCAAAAAGGAGGAGGTACTCAATTCGACTGTATGTTCTTTTTTTTATGTGTGTCACCTCATAACTTTTTTCTGCGTGTACCGATTTCGATGATTCTTTTTTTATTTGAAAGCTGGTGCTTCTCATGTGGTCCAATATAAACTTGATCAAGGTCTGACCAATACTTTTTGAGTTATCCTTAATAATTTATATTAAAGTCGGTTGTACAAAAATTTTAATTTTAAATTATTAATTATTTCTTTTGGTCCGATCTACGCAGAATGAACCTACTGTGTCTTGAAGTTTTGTAGTAGTATGCTTAGATTTAGTTTTAATTTTATTAATTACCGGATCCCAAGCAAGTGGTAGTACCCAGCCTCCTCCTCTATTGAAATTAGGATGTTTTTTAATTTCAATAGCCTCAAGTATAATCCTTGGCAGGAATCGATGTTCTTTCACAAGGATTTGTGGTTTATCAAATGTAATGTAATGGCGGGGGCCGTCTAGGATATGATCACAAACTGCAGACTTCCCGGAGCATTAGAAGGTCTATGTTCAGCAGTGGACTTTAATTTTATAGGCTGTAATGGATGGATATAATTTGTAATATCTGGATTCATTATCTGAGATTTCTTATATTTCAATTACGAGGAACCTAGAGCCGTTATAGTTCGGGGACTAAGCGCTCGCCGTAAAGTTCAAAGTAGGCTTGCAACCCGGGTTCAAACCCGCCGGCACCAACGACACTCACGGGACGATATGGTTAGTGGGTATTCTTACACCGCCACTACACGGTTAAGGACGAAGCTAACACAGCTCATAATAAAAAAAATTGTGCACCCAATCGAGAAGGAAAGACATTTGTTTGAAACTCTCAGAGCTTAATCTCCGAACTGAATCACGACAAACGTAATTTCCCTGGCGATAACGGTGCTAATTATCCGATATAACGTGTCGAAGCCAACTAAAAGTCAGTGTCGGATAATTGTAAGCTAGTCCCTAAAGGTCTAAAAGACCCTTTTTACTGGAAACGAGGCATTCCATATTAGTCCTCAGGGGTGACAACGCATCTGCATTTTCAACCGAATTCAAAAAGGAGGAGGTACTCAATTCGACTGTATTTTTTTATGTGTGTTACCTCATAACTTTTTTCTCAGTGAACCGATTTCGATGATTTTTTTATTTGTAAGCTGATGCTTCTCATGTGGTCCCATATAAAGATCAAGGTCTGACCAGTAGATTTTAAGTTATCCTTAATAATTTATATTGAAGTCGGTTGTATAAAAATTTTAATTTTACAAGGAATAAATGTAGATGTCTATGGACCACAGCATCCACTTACCATCAGGTGGAATGTGTGCTCGTTTGTCACACAATTCGCTTACTATCAGGCGGACTGCGTGCTCCTTTGTATTGTCATCCTACTAACATTATAAATGTGAAAGTTTGTGAGGATGTATGGATGTTTGTTACTCTTTCACGCAAAAACTACTGAATGGATTTTAATTAAACTTTACAATAATATAGCTCATACATCAGAATATCACATAAGCTATAATTCATAAAGATATTGTGTAAATTGACCAAAATATAACGATAAATGTTAAGTAAGTCTGAAAAAAATCTGTCATCTGCGAGCTATTTTGGCGTGAACACGCATCACGCAAAAACCTGTGAACCGATGTAGATGGACTTTCACTGGCAGATAGCTGATGTTATAAGGAGTAACGTAGGCTACTTTTATTTTAGGGTTCCGCGCAAAATATCCACGCGGGTGAAGTCGCGGCGAACAGCTAGTCTTCTATAAAAATTAAGTGAGAACAGGCCCTCAGGCTTTACATAGCTAATATTTTATTATTTAGATCAATGATAGATTGTGGCTCGGGCGTTTGCTTTAAATTTCATAGTACGTGAGTAACCGGATCACGGTCGCCGCCGGCTGCCACAGAAATTGTTATGGTCTAAAATGGCAGGCAGCTGGTACATCGTAATAAATCTAAGCCCACGTCCTAAAAGTACAGTATAACTTAAAATTTAGACACTATTGCCCAAATACTGAAACGACAATCTGGATAAATTGGTTGTAGTAGGGAAGATCGAAGGAAAAAGATCACGTGGGCGATTACCTACCTGCTGGTCCGACCAGATTCAATATATAACGGGACTTAATATTCCGACTGCCCTGAGACAAGCCGAGGCCAGAGTGGTATGGAGGAAGCTAGTCGACACATCGGTGAAAGCATTTCAGGACAAGCACGACCTTCAGTAATGAAGCACACGAATAAGAAGAAGAGCTCAATTTTAAGATGTCAAGTCTCGTGCTGTCTCTATCATTTTAAGTCAAAGTAACTTTAAGTCACGAGACTTAACGATATCTTAAAATTGAGTAGCGTCTGAGTATTTGGCCATCTATCTATCTATCTGAAGCCATACGATTTTTGGCATTTCCCACAATTGCCTCTCACCTCTTATGACACCCACGGGATGGAATGGAGTGACGGATTTTCTTACGATGCCATTACACGGCAAATGTTAAAATTAGTATTTTTTGACGTGGTAGAGTCACGCTGCAGCTATATTATAGTTGTAGCACGAATGGGTCAGCTTGACTGGAGAAGGACCACGCTCTCACAGAATACCCGCATAAAATAGCAGCTTTATACTGCTGCGTTTCGTGTTGTGAGTGTAGAGAACCGGAGACGCTTTTTACTGGAAACGAGGCATTCCATCTTAGTCCTCAAGAGTGACCACGCATTTTATAAAATAAAAAAATACCATCGTAAAATAGCAGCTTTATACTGCTGCGTTTCGTATTGTGAGTGTAGAGAATCGAAGACCCCTTTTTACTGGAAACGAGGCATACCATCTTAGTCCTCAAGGGTGACAACGCATCTACTTTTGTTTCTTAATCGATGATTGATAGAGATGTCTATGGGCCACGAAATCCACTTACCGTCAGGTGGACTGCGTGCTCGTTTGTCACCCTTATTCTACAGAAAAACAAACCGATTACAACGTCGATATGGGTAGTTAATTAGACAATTTAAAGACGCATATTCATCTCCTGTCATTTCATACATCTTAGACGAGAAAATACAGTCTTTGCGACATTTTAAAGCTCCGTGACGCGCGGGACATTGACCCAGTAAATGCGATATAGAAATAGCGAACTTTCTCGACAAAAGTTTGCTCTTATAATTTGTTGGAGTTGTGAAATCTTTCCCCAACTTCGCGCAAGAGTAAAAAGTTCGCGAAGCCTCGCACTAGTAAAATTTTACGGCAGTTATCTTCACGAAAATACGTCACTCTTTTATTATTTTATACGGCAGCCATAAATTTTTTATTCGTTTGAAGTAAATCCGCGTGTCTCGATGACATTTTGTTGATTTTAACAAAGTGTTCAAGTACTTTAATCTTATCTCGCACGTGATTCTGTTGCTTTGAGAGTTTTATATCGAATTTTTACGTGGTAGAGCCACGCTGCGGAAATATTATGGTTGTAGCACGAATGGGTCGGACCACGCTCTCACAGTATACCAGCGTAAAATAGCAGCTTAATGTTGCTGTGTTTCGTGTGATGAGTATAGAGAACCGGAGACTACTTTACTAAAGAGGCATTCGATCTTAGTCCTCAGGGGTGACAACGCATCTGCATTTTGATTCTTAATTGAAGATAAATGTAGATGTCTGTGGGCCACAGCATCCACTTACCATCACTGTGGTGGACTGTGTGCTCGTTTGTCACCCTTTTCTGTAAAATATAATAAAATAAATCATCATCATTATTAACATTAGACTTACGTAGGACTGTAATACTGTTGAATATAGGCCTCCCGCATCCATCGACTCTGCATGATTTACCAGGTCGCCTCTCAATCTAGTGGCTGCAAATAGGTGCTGCTTATATTTTATGAGTAGGAAGTGAAGCTATACTAGGGCTATTAAAATAGGCATTAAAAAAACAATAAGAAAAACGAAAAACAAATAGGAAACCTTTCGAGTGAAGTCCGCAGACACCCACTGGAGCAGCCATTATAAGTGCAGCATATCAAAAGTCCACTATAGATATAGACCTCCCCCATAGATAGCTTCATTAGCGGGATAATAGTTGCCACGCTTGGCAAGCGTGTTGGCAATCGCTTACTTTACTTTTATTCAGCTGTTTTCAGGAAGATGCTACTGCGCATCTTCTGGGTCAGCTTGTCTCAGTCGCCTCTTACGACATCCACGGAATTATATGGGGTAGTAGATATTCCTGGAGCAGCGCGACTCACTAATTGCTTAATAACGCTCTATGCATAAACAATGAATTATAAGTTGCAAGTTAAAATTTAGCTTGCAAGTAAACTAGTGGTAAAATGAAAAATTTTGTACAACCGACTTCAATATAAATAAAATGAGAACATCATCAATGTAGTCGAAGTCAATATAATACGCATTATTAAGGATAACTCAAACTACTAGTCAGATCTTGATCAAATTATATAGATTATATAGGACCACATGAGAAGCACCAGCTTTCAATAAAATAATTATCAAAATCGGTTCACCCAGAAAAAAGTTCTGAGGTAACACATAAAAAAATACAGTCGAATACCTCCTCTTTTTTTTGAAGTCGGTTAAAAAGTAGAATAGAGTTTTTTCTATTTTTTGGATAAATACAAACTTTACATATATACCCACCAGGGTATGGCTAGAAAGTCATTTAATACATTATGACATACACAATTTAAAAATGCATAAGTTAGGCGGAGCATCAGGTACAGAGTTCGTGCTTGAAGATTTTTTAAGTGTAGAAGTGGACGAAAGATACATATTACAGGTTCAAAATACATTATTACACAATGTTCAACTATGTCCTACTCTGTGGGCATATGAAGGTACGATATTTTTTGCATATCAATTAAAGTAGGTGCCTTAAAAATAACTGTATGAAATGCGAATGCTATTCGTGGTAGAGCCATGCTGCAGCTATATTAGTAGTATAGTTGTAGCACGAATGGGTCGGCTCGACCGGGAAAGACCACGCTCCCACAGAATACCAGCGTAAAATAGCAGATTAACACTGCTGTGTTTCGTATGGTGAGTGTAGAGAACCGGAGACCCTTTTACTGGAAAGAGGCATTCCATCTTAGTCCTCACGGGTGACAACGCATCTGCATTTTGATTCTTTATTGAAGATAGGTGTAGATGTCTATGGGTCGCAGCAACCACTTACCATCAGGTGGACTGTGTGCTCGTTTGTCACCCTATCCTATAAAAAAAATAAAAAAAAAATACATATTTATTTTATGAGATAATTAGATTTCCGACATGCTTAACTTTTTTCCCAAATTCTGTAATCCAATAATGTTTTGTTTTTTTTCTACCGACTTCAAAAAGGAGGAGGTACTCAATTCGACTGTATGTTTTTTTTTTCAAGGTCTGACCAATTTTTTTTGAGTTATACTTAATAATTTATATTGAAGTCGGATGTTTGAAATTTTAAATTATTTTGTGTACATTTTAGTGGGTCCTTGGATGGTTTAGATTCACAATTGGTGGTAGGTGGCGCTGTTGTCGCTGTTGTTGATCCAGAAATTAATCGTGCGAAGCTGGGCGGATCGCGGCGATATATTTTTTTCTTGTATTGTGGCGCATTGTGCAAACAGGCCTAACTCATCTTGATGCTGCAGTCGGGACTGCGTTGGTTTATAATGCGTTGTAGATAGTGCGCAAGCGACCAGAGTTCGATCGTCGCGGCACCGCTGAATTTATTAATTGAAATTTTAACTACTTATTGACCACGTGCTTGCGGTGAAGGTTAACATATTGTGGGGAAATTGTTAATTTCAATTTCAGGTGCCGAATTATCACGTGCTTGAGTGAAGGGAAACCTTGTGATGATGCAGGTTGCATGTCTGAGAATATATATTTGGTAAAAGCATAAATACCGTTGTAGTGGCGGTGTAAGAATATCCACTAAATCATATCAACCCGCTTGCCAAGCGTGGCTACTATGGTAAATACCCCCCACCCCATGAGCCAATCTATGGGGAGGCCTATGTTCAGCTGTGGGCTTTAATAGGCTGTAACAGTAACGGTGTACCCGGTACAAGTGATCTGATGATTGGCCACGAGCATTTTCAACATTTTGAGTGAATGAGATGAAACTGTATAAGCCAAAAGGCTCAAGGCTTACCAAAAGCACTAACATCACAAAAATAGAGTAGAAATATGACGTGTATAAGCTGGTACTTTACTGTATTTTTTTTTAAAAGAACCGACTTACTAAGAATTAAAAGTTGTAAACCTTGTTATATATATATATATATATATATATATATATATATATATATATATATATATATATATATATATATTACAAGCTTTCCTTAAGTATATCAAAGATTAAGTTATAAATATCGACGTTCAATTTCTAAGAATAACGCATACCAACAACCGGGGGAACATAGAACATTGCTTTTTTGAAGTAGGTTAAAAATTATTCTTTTTGTGATAAAAAAAAAATTATAAATATACCACGTTTTCTTCTTCTTCATATTAACATTGTAATCTGATTCTGAGCTATGTTCAAAATTTCAAGTCTCTAGCTCGTCGGGAAGTAAGTTTCAAATACTAAATTCGACCCGAACAGACATACACGAAAGCTAGTTAATAAAAACGCGGTAATATGAAAAATTTATGTTTTTTTTTTATAGGATAAGGGTGACAAACGGGCACACAATACACCTGATGGTAAGTGGTTGCTGTGGCCCATAGACATCTACATCTATCCTTGATTACGAATCAAAATGCAGATGCGTTGTCACCCGTGAGGACTAAGATGGAATGCCTCGTTTCCAGTAAAAAGGGTCTCCGGTTCTCTACACTCATCATACGAAACACCAGCGTTAAGCTGCTATTTTACGCTGGTATTCTGTGAGAGCGTGGTCCTTCCCCAGTCGAGCCGACCCATTCGTGCTACAACTATACCAGTAATATAGCTGCAGCATGGCTCTACCACGTATATGAATGTAGTAAGAAAAATCTTCATTACAACTATATTCTTTATATCATGAGCACTGACAATAAGATGACAGTTTAAGGGACATACTGATACGAAATAAGAGATTTCTAAAAGAATATTACAATTAAGGTTTCGCACTTAAGCAAAGGACATTTGGTGCGTCACAACCACGCAGTCGCCAGCCGATAACTAGCATAGATTAAGGATGTTTGTACAAATATAGTGGAGCTCAGGGCTAAGCCGTCGCCTAAAGGTCACCCGTCCGCTGAGGCTCTCGGTTACTTTCGATTTTCGTTGCGAGCCTACACTTAAATGGTTAATGATGTGGATAGATCTGAAATATATACATTTCTATGTATATATTTTAGATTACATATACTTCTATGTTTTATACGTGGTAAAGCCATGCTGCAGCTATATTAACTGTATAGTTGTAGCACGAATGGGTCGGCTCGACCGGGGAAAGACCACGCTCTCACAGAATACCAGCATAAAATAGCATTAATCTGCTATATAATATCAATATACAAAATATAATAACAGATTAACTGGAAACGAGGCATTTTATCTTAGTCCTCAGGGGTGACAACGCTTTTGCATTTAGATTCTTAATTGAGGATAGATGTAGTCTATGGGCCACAGCATTCACTTACCATCAGGTGGACTGTGTACTCGTTTGCCACCCTTATTCTAGAAAATAAAAATATATGTCTAATCTATGTCTGCCAGGAAAAGAGAAATAGCAAACATAATTTAGTTATAGTTTATTTATTCTATTAACATGTCGTTTTATCTGAAATAGTCTACTATTGCGATTATTTCCGACTACTGTGTTCTTCTCACATAAGATATTGCCGAAATGAACGCGCAAAAACAGGCACTCGATGTAACCCACCCGTGCTCGATGTAACGCTGATGCTATAACATTAGATGTATGGTAGGATACAGTACCGTAGACCCGAGGACAATACACAACCAAACCCGAAAAGGAAGGTATCAAAGATCCGGGGACAAACACTACCAAACCCGAAATTTGTGTTTCACAAGTTTTGGCTCCAGGTTTTGGCTTTGACTGACTAGTCGCGCAGTAGCTAAACTGTAAGACTGCAAATAATTGTTAAGGTTCTGTGTGTTTGTCCGTGTACAATTTATGTATAATGTACACTTTCACGACACAGGGGAAATTCGAAGTGTGGGAGGTAGTTTGAAAAAAATTCGTACACGTATCCAAGAAAATTGCCTTAGAAATACATACATACCTACATTGTGATGTCTTCACTCTTGACAACGCTTATCTTAATTGGGCCAAATTAGCAACGTGTAACGGCTTATGTAAGCGTTTTGCATTTTAAGCGGTAAACTAGGCTTCGGCCTCAATTTTTTATCCTTCACTTATCTTTGTTTTAGTGAGCGGACGTGAGCGCGCGGTCAAGGGTATCCCCCCACGCGTGAGAACGATCCCGGTCGGAGGCTTTCACTGTCGCCTATTGCGCATGAGATTATGTTGTTTTAATTTATGTATCAAGCGTGATTTCGCTTAAGTTGACGAAGTATCTGATTGTTGTATTGCGGGTCGCGTGTTCGAATCATATTATGTTTTATATACTTATACAATAACGATGACAGACGAGCTCACAGTCCAGGTCCACCTGATGGGTAAGTAGATGCTGCGACGTATAGACATCTACATCTATTCTTGATTAAGAATTAAAATGTAGCTGCTTTGTCACCCCCGTGGACTGAAATGGAATGCCTAGTTAAGATATAATTATAACTTTTAAGAAAAAGTAAAAACCTACTTTAATTGTTAAAAAAGAAGTTATTTATATGCTACCCTTAGGGGTGGAATTTTTTCTCCAAATTGGGAGCACCCTTGAAGTATAACCTATTTAATAAAAAAGTAATCATCAAAATTGGTTCATAATCTGCGAAGATATCGCGTGACATACATACAAAAAAACCATACAGTCGAAATTGAGAACCTCCTTTTTGAAGTCGGTTAAAAAAGGGTCTCCGGTTCTCTACACTCACCATACGAAACATAACATTATTCTGTTGTTTAACAATGGTATTCTGCGAGAGCGTGGTCCTACCCCGGTCGAGCCGACCCATTCGTGCTGCAACCATAATATAGCTGCAGCGTGGCTCTACCACTTAATTCTTTACTGAGATGTAGAAAAGACGTAGACGTAAATAATTGTGGTCAGTATTTGTGGAATATATAAAACTAGCGATCCGCCCCGGCTTCCCACGGTTGATTTCTGGATGTCGACAACAACGCCACCTACCGGGTCCAATTTAAACCATTCTCTAATCAACTTAATCACACACAAAACAAAAAAAAATAACTTACAGCATAATGTTGCTGTGTTTCGTATCGTGAGAAACGAGAATCAGAAACCCTTTTTAACTTAAATGCGGCATTCGATCTTAGCCCACTGGAGTGACAATATTTGATATGACAAATTGATACAAAATTGTAATTAACTAACTTGTATTACATATAAACCTTCTTCTTGAATCATTCTGTCTATTGATGAAAGCCGCATCAAAAATCCGTTTTGTAGTTTAAAAGATCTAAGCGTACAGACGGCGCGAAGCGATTTCGTTTTATACTATGTAGAGAAGAGATTATCTTACCCGTGCGTATACAACCTAGTATCCGATCCTTTACTAACTCAATATTGCATATAAGACATAGTATTATTGCACACCTGTAACCGAAAGTGGAGAGGTACAGCATTATTATTAGTAAAAATGTAATTCTCATGTTGTAAGTAATCTATGGTAAACGACACTAAATATGACCGTCAACAGAAAAAACAGCGCGGCACTCTCGCATTATTTTAGTCGAAAAAAATAAATTTTACTATCAAAGTCGAAGCTTTTCAGCCCTAACATACTCAATGTCAGGGCTGAATCTGAATGACAGAGTGAGAAATTGTGTGATAAAAAAAGTGTGGTTTTCAAGCTGATGTTGTGACCAGGATAGGCTATTTGACTAATTTTGGAAAACCATTTTAAATGATTTTATATTACATAATAAGCACACTACATTGATATTTCCGTGAGATCTACTGTATTAACAATAAAAATCAAAGTTAAAGTTTAAATTTCCAAAACCGCGCCAAAAACGCTGATTCTGTAATGACGCTGGTCATGTGACATGTGTGACGTCAAACACATGTAAACAAGTCAATAACTATAATAAACAGTGCATCTGAAGTGAATTTTATCATTTTTCTTCAAATTTATGTATGTAGTGTCACAATGTACTAATAGGACTAAAAGTAGTCCACAGAAACTGTTTGTTTCTGTTCCAACGAATCCCAAAAGAAGAAAAACCTTAAAAAAAGTTCAAAGTTAAAATGCTTTGGGGGTTTAGTCAGTCAGAAGTGAACGGCAGAGTCGGGAAGGGACGCCCTAAACGAAAGCTTATCTACCAAATTGGCGATATATTGAAGATTGGCCAGATTAAGAGTACCTTTTACCGACGGGCATGTATGCGTAGGTATGTAGATGTAAAGGAAGGAAGGTGTGTCAGGATCGTGCCAAATGGAAGTCCGTTGTTTCTGCCTACCCGTCTGGGTGACAGGCGTGAGTTTTTTTTCAATGCTGAAATATTTTTATTAAGAACTAGCGATCCGCCCCGGCTTCGCACGGGTGATTTCTGGATCGCGACAATAGGGCCACCTACCGGGCCCAATTATGAATTTAAACCATCCAGGGTTTCAACTAAAACTCAAACATAGACAAAAAAATTCACGGTTGAGCCTGTTTCGAGTTTTAGCGAGGCTAACGGACATCAATTGATTTTTATATAATACATATAGAGATCATTTACAAAGCACTATTTAAGGACGCCTTTGCAAAATTGATAGGTATAGTATCGAACTATTACATTGACACGGGTCACACACACAAGTGTACGCACGGTTAGCTGCGGGTGTGGGAATCGTAATCAAGTAAAAACATTTTAATAATTTGAAAGATTGTTTTTTTTTCTCATTTCTTATACCTACAAAAATATACTTAGATACGAAATACGAATAGCTGCTCCAGAGACTGCTAGGCACTAGAAGCCCTCTACTAGCAGTGAGATGGTGGCTGTGGACTTTGGGCTGGTTTTGTTAGTTATGATGAGAATTTAGCTCCGGACTTGGTGAAGTGACTTGAAGGTATACTTCGGTGACAGCTACTGGAACTCTTGGACGAGTTCCAGTAGCTGTCACCATCAAGTCTCTCCATCAAGCCCGGAAGTTAGGTCTCACCATAACTAACAAAACGAGCCCAAACTTGGCACACCTAGTTCTACTCGTCCAGGAGTTCCAATAATAGTCACCGAAGTACATCATCAGGTCTCTCCATCAAGTCCGGGGGCAAGGTCTCATCATAACTAACAAAACGGGCCCAAACTCGGCACATCTTGTTCTACTCGTCTAGGAGTTCCAGTAGCAGTCACCGATGTACACTTTCAGATCACTCCATAAAGTCCAAGACGAATAGGCATTTATATATATTTATATATAAATTCCACTTACTTGTAGCGAAACAAAATATTATAATAAACATGTGTGATTATAAAAATAATATTATTTTACCTTGTCAAGTACCTATATATCAAATTCGAATATTTTGTGTATGTACAGCGATCTTTTTCAGCTGCTGCAATCAGGCAGGCGATACAGTATCCACTCACGACGGCGGCCGAGCGCGGACTGTGGTTTCATCGAAATTTTTGTACAACAAATCAAAACAGCATAATTTTGCCCGGTTTGCAAACGCACCCTTAAATACAATAAAACTACGCCACTGTTCCACCAAGTTTCTTCTGCGAGAGACCTTGTTGGAACAAGCGGCAAGAAACTCACAAGTACACTTATTGTTTTCCAAAAGTTATATATACATACAAGTCAAAAAAATTAAGGAAGTTTGTTATGTCCACGCACTATTATCATGCCTTGAATTTATGCAAAGGCAAATTAACCTTAACCTTAGGAATCTTGTTATGAATAGTTAATACAATCAACCCAGCGGATTTAACTATTTGGTGCCGTAGGTTGTTATAACAAATGATGTCTTAGTTTTTCATTTTATATTCCAAGTAAAATAATAATAATTTTTAAGGTATACTTTAGTGACTGAAATATATAATATCTCTATATTTAAATTTTTTAAATTATATTTTTTAACATCCTATACAAAACCTGACCTACTATTTCCTTTTGTAAATACGAGCAATATGAATTACGAGAAAATATTTATATTTAATTAATATTGATATCATATACAAATTTACGGATCGCTAATTTTTTTTGAAAATTATTATAATATTGATATTTAGTGCATACATATGCTCTCTCTGCGGTGATCCTCTAGGCCTAGGCCTGATGGCCAAATGTGCCTTATTATAAACCCATGACTGTATCAACCCAAAATTGAGCCGCCGCTTTTATGAAGCCTGTACTTTGGACTTATGAAACAGCAAGTTTAGATTTATTGTGCGTGTTAAAATAATGGGCATCACCAGATGTCGCTAGGTGGGACTGAGGTCATTGCATTTATCACGAAAATGGTCACACAGTATACAATCATTCAAAAGTTTTAAATAAAAGTTTTTCGGTTTCTAGTGTGTATACAATACATATACAGAAAACAATGCCTCAGCGCTGTGTTCTTTAATTTTTTACATACATATTGAAAAAAATCTACTTTTAGGAAGTAGTAGTAGTTTGGTTTATCCATTTCTAATGTATTATAACTAATGTTTCAGAAAGAAATATTAATCTCTATACTTTTCTAATTAAGTTCCCCCGCCATGAAATCTATCAAATATTACACCTCATTCCGAAGTGGCTCCGCCCTGGTGGCAGAAAAATCGGGGATACCACATTACGAAAAGTTGGTCTAATGATCTAGGGTCGAAATAGGGTACAAATTTTTTCTCTTTTCAGCAAACTTATTACGCGGTCGGGTTTTCAAATTACTGTTTTAACCTTTAGCTTGTTAATAATATTCTTAAAATTTATTTTGCATTATCAATCATACCTAGATGGATGGTTCACACCTGAAGACCTGGTAAGACATGCAGGAAGTTGACGGATTCAGGTGGCTCAGGGCTGTGCTTTGTGGCATACCTTACGCCTATGATATCAATCTTCAAAAAAAATATCATTGTAGCCGCTGTCAGTCAGGGGATAGCTTTAAAGCGATCGCAATATTATTGCTATAGCGCCCGCCTTAAAGTATAGTTATTATGCGATGTAATTATTATTGTGGTTACAATATTACGTTCTGATTGATCACGTATGCGGCGGTCAAGGAAATGTCTAATACGTCAATATTATAGTATTTTGCGGGCTTTCTTTCCACCTTCAACATAAACACCGTTACCGTTACCGTTATAGCATATTAAAGTCCACTGCTGAACATAGGCCTCTCCCATAGATTGCCTCATAGGGGGGATATTTGCTATAGTTGCCACGCTTGTCAAGAGGGTTGGCAACCGCAGTTTTTTTATTTTTAATCGTTATTAGGAAGCCGCTGCTGTCCATCTACTGATTAGTTACCTCTGTCGATATGGGGAGGATATGGAGTAGTGGATATTCTTACACCGCCGCTACACGGTATAATATAAACTCATGCTTGTTACAGACGAGATGGTGTAATGGAGTCTCGTACGTTACGGCGTTTATTTAAATTTGTTTTCAATGCAGTTCGTGATCAAATTCAAGATGGCCGCTACTATATTCAGATATAGAACACGAATCCTTGCAAAAGAACACCGATTCTTACCAAGGGATTCTCAAGAGATTCTTATTACAGAAAGCATCTGGGCTAGCTATCTGCTTGGTATCTTGTGATTAATAAATAAAATTAATTCTAAATCCAAGCATACCACTGCAAGACTTCAAGATGGTGGTAGGCGGTAAGTCTCCTTTTTTGCCTGGGTACCACCTTCTTGCCTATTTCTGCCGCCCGACAGTAATAGTGTATTTGAAGTTGGCTGCGGGTATCCAGGGACTGTGGTACCCACTTACCATTACGTGGACTTTAAGTACTTTAGTCGCTTTAGTTTTAAAAAAAAGGTACGGCAAACTCATTCTACGTACAAAATTAATAATAAAATTACGGGCAGTCTGGAGTAACTATGACATCAGTACGTTGAATACATTACTCTGTGAGCCTGTGACAATGACTTTGGGTACTGCAACGCATTTGAAACAATAGTTTAATACGTTTGATAGTTTACACGTAAACATAAGAAATCATTATGAAACAAATATGTGTATTTGTTTCATAATTAAATTACTTAAATTGAAAATTTAAAAAACCCCCGAAATAAACAAAACTGATGATTTTCAAACGACAACATATTTTCTTGAAACATAGCTAAGAACACTCGATTAAGACACGTTTCAAACGAAACAAAAAAACTCAATCAAAATCGATTCATTCGTTCAGAAGCTATGACGCCACAGACAGACACACAGATGAAACACTACAAACTTATAACACACCCAATTTCGATGATTCTTTGAATTTTTATTTTATTCTTTGAATTTATAGTTTTTGAGTTATCTTTAATAATTTATATTGAAGTCGGTTGTACAATTTACCATTTTTTATTTTACCACTTGTATTTATACAAAGACCGTTCTTTTACACATTTTGATATGAGTAGAAGCAAGTTCGTGGAGTTGAATTTGTCTAATTTTGCAGCCAAAACTATTTAAATTTAATACAAATTAGAGGCGGCTCATTATCTATGAGTATAGGTATGAGTCTATAGAAAGAGTGAGTTTTTTAGGTCTTTAAATTAAAGAGTAAATACGATCACACTGCCTTTTATAATTTGTTAAATGCGTTAGTGATAGTTTCGGACCTCGGCGTGTGCGGACTAACTTGTGTCGGTCGATGCAGATGGATCTGGGTCATCGCAATATGCGTACCTACGTATAGTCTATATGTAGGTACGTACGTACTGAGCTTGCCCAGCTACATTCGCTGCGGTCTTCCGCCATGAGTGCCGCAAATACGATTCTTAAATTTATTAGAATATCTTCAAATGAGGCCTTCATTAAGTATATATCAAACTTAGTTTCTACTGTTAAATACTCTTTTACCCGCGACTTTGTTCTTTTTTCTTTTTCATACATAAAATTTACATACATAAAATTCACAGGACAAACATCAGACCCGGAACAATTATTGTAGGCCATACAAATACTTGTTCCGTGCGAATCGAACCCACAGCCTTAGCGCAGCAACTCATTGCAAAGCCACTGCGCCACGGAGCCGTCGTGTGAAACTTAAACAAAAAAAAACTGCAAATCAGATCATAAAAGGCCCTATATATTGCCTCTGGGTGATTTTGCAATAGTTGCCACGCTTGGTGGATTGGGAAACGCAGTTTTTATAATTTTGAGTTGTTACCAGGAAAAAGCTGCTGTCCGTCTTCTAGTTTGTTTCCCTCGGTCGTCTCTTACGACACCCACGGGACGATATTATGGTGTAGTGGATATTCTTACACCGCCTATACTCGGTGAACTCGGTCTCGTAGTGATCTTTGGGATCTTTTTGTTCTATTATCTATTTATATGCCCGAATTTCATCTTCGTTATTCTTCCCGGTGTTCTAAGTTAGTGTGCCTACCATTAAGGACTTGTCACCAATTAACATCAGGAGCATCTTTGTCAAGATGCTCCTAAAGAAACTGTATCCGCGGCTTACCGTCGCCGCTGGTGATAAGAGGGCTGGTTTTTTTTCTAACTCAAAGGCTTCAAACTTGGTATAGTCATGCAAGCTAATTTTGCTGCTGTATTTCGTATGGTAAATTTAGAACCGAAGACCCTTTTTACTGGAAACGAGGGATTCCATCATAGTCCTCAGGGGTAAACGCATCTGCTTTTTGAATCTTAATCGAGGATGGATGTAGATGTCTATGGACCAGAGCATCCACTTACCATCAGGTAGACTGTGTGTTCGTTTGCCACCGCTATTCTATAAAAAAACTGTTTATTTTAATATTATGTAAATGAATGTACGGTTTATGAAATAATACATAAAGTAAATATAAATTATGAATTGAAGAAATTAGCTCATTCTCGAATCTGTGCTCAGCAATCACTGAACTGAAAGTATCATCCTATACATAATATATTGGGTGTGGGATGTTGTGCAACGCACGTCTGCTACTCTATCCGACTGTACCTACAGTTCGTATCGATTATTCTTCTCAGCAGACAAAGACCGAGATCGAGTGGGCGACATTAATGTACCTCGCATCGAGTATATTCCGTGGATCGTGATTGATGAAAGATAACTTTATGTAGTGGAAACAACTCGAAAGCTATTGTTTCAGTTAATGCAACTTCGGCTGAATTCGACTACGTTTACTTATAGCAAACAAAATTACCTAATTTAGCTGGTTTCATCGAGACAAACTTCTCTTATTTAAAACTTTCCAAGTTTCTGGTGCTTTGGAGTACCCGTAATCATGTAGACATTTAACGTGGTACAGCTACGTTGGAACTTAGCTCTACCACGTTGTATTATGGTTGTAGCACTTAAGGGCCGATTCGATCTTGGAAGGTAAAAAGTTGTTTCATATGAATGCAGGAACCGGATACTCTTTTTACTTGAAACGAGGCATTCCATCTTAGTCCTCAGGGGTGACAACGCATCAACCTTTTGATTCCTAATCGAGGATAGATGTAGGTGGGGCCATAGCATCCACTTAACATTAGGACTGAGTGCCCGTTTGTCACTCTTATCCTATAAAATAAAGATATCAAAGGTGTTTGGGGTGTTGATGGCTAACTGACATGACCTGGGCTACCTTTAGCTATCACTAGCTATAGCTATTATTATCTTTGGTTAACTATAAAATTACGATTCAGTGTCTCTGTGACCATGGGTGTTAATTTTTCTTGAAATATATTTTTTTAAACAGTCAAGGTTGTACAATTATTCGATTCAGTAAAAAAACAAAAAGAGAACTCTTAAAATGATACACGAAATTTTCAGTTTTAATAATTTTTAATTTTAAAATCATTAAAAGCGCACTCGTCTTCGACATTAACCTTTAGACTCTGACACAGCCCACCTGATGGTAAGTGGATGCTGTGGTCCATAGACATCTCCTTCTATCATCGATTAAAAATCGAACTACAGATGCGTTGTCACCCCTGAGTACTAAGATGGAATGCCTAATATCCAGTAAAAAGGAGTATCCGGTTCTCTACACTCACCATACGAAACACAGCAGCATTGAACTGCTATTTCACGCTGGTACTTTGTGAGAGTGTAGTCCTTCCCCGGTCGAGCCGACGCATTCGTGCCACAACTATAATATAGCTGCAGCATGGCGCGACCACGTATATATCAGGATAGTTAAACCATACGTGTTAAGACCTTGGAACAACAAAGTACTGGTTGCGGCCTGTAAATGGGTCGGCACGTCCGGGGAAGGCTCACGCTCTTTCTGAATACCATCTAAATAGTTTTATGCCGTATTTACTAGATGGTAGAGCTCCTTTCTTATTCTAAAAGTCTGTGCGTAGGAACCACGCCTTTCTCAATTTCTTTCGTCAAACAAGAGCACATTGCACTATTATGTTCCATTACAAAGGGAGGTGAGAGCTAGTATAATCACAGGCGATCATTATAAGTCCTCAGAGGTGGCGGCGGCACGTAGCTATTATTGTTTGAAGTTGGTGGTGTCATTCGGCTGCCAGAGTCGCTCACAATCAGAAAACCTGTTATTTAAATCTAAAATATATAAAAAGAATATCTGTTTGTTTGTTCGTCTACTATGCGTTATTTTGCTACCGTTCAAGCATGCCGGGCACACCTAGTATTATATAATTTTCTCTTCTCTTCTCTTTTAAAAAAAACGTTACCTCCACACTAGGATTTTCTACTGTATCGCGGAGGCAGTTCACATACATAGATTTCACAAGGGCAAACATCCAGACCCAGAACAATTATTTGTAGGCCATACAAATACTTGTTCCGTGCGGGATTCGAACCCGCGGCCCTTAGCGCTGTAACTCATAGCTAAGCCACTGCGCTACGGAGCCTTGGCGGATATATTACAAAAACATTTAAAAGAGACCCAGTTAGTGCTAACGAGGTATTCCAAATTTAAACTAATAATCATATTACTTATACTGTATTATGTATATATATATAACAATAAATACAAGTCCTAAAAATATTTTTAAAGTAATTTAAAAACAATAACACTTTTTTCTATTTTTTTTAACTTAGGTTTCCTCAAGTTTTCCTTCACCGCCGAGCACGTGGTGAAGAATGTGGTGAAGTAACTCAATCTTGTCCATGGATAAAATTATACGTGGTAAGAGCTAAGCTGCAGCTACATGTTATGGCTGTAGCACGAATGGGTCGGCTCAACCGGGGTAGGACCACGCTCTCACAGAATACCAGCGTAAAATAACAGCTCAATGCTGCTGTGTTTCGCATGGTGAGTGTAGAGATCCGGAGACCTTTTTTACTAACGAAGCATTCCATTTCCATCTTAGTACTCAGAGGTGACAGCGCATCTGCATTTTGATTCTTAATCGAGGATAAATGTAGATGTCTATGGGCTATACAGCAACCACTTACCGTCAGGTGGACTGCGTGCTCGTTTGTCACCCTTCTAGTAGCCGCTTGGCAGCCTTATAAAACTAGTAGTGGAAAGTCAGCAGAAACCTTACACTCGAATTTGTAGCTAATTTGTCGGTAATTAGTTGCCAAAATCGTGATTTTCACCAAGTTGATTGTAAGTTCTTCTGTTACGGCAGTTTAATATAAAAAAATCCAATATAGATGCAAGCGCGAATCTCCAGCCATAATGCGCGCTGTCTCTACAATAATCGAATTAAAATATAGTAACAGCTACAAACATATAAAGTAAGTTATAAAATAAATACAAGCATACTTAACAAAACGAGCTCCATTAGAGCGACAATACGAATCAACAGGTTATAGACTATTAAACATTCATAACACCGAACAAAAGCGAGACAAAACAAATCATTACTCCAGCGACGAACGTCTGCTATATATCAAAATATAAAAAAAAAAACAATGGCATTTATATTACGCGACGGCGCGCCTCCGACAAACCAATAAAGCGTACCGTTGACTGTAGAATTCGAAATTACTCACGACAGCTGATCGCGCCTATCGGGTCCCGCACTGGACGCATTATGCCGCAATAAACATAAATGCCGCACTCGGCGAGCTTCATTCATAAACCTCACTTGAATTATTACCGACACCCGCCACTATCCGACTTGGTAGTAAACACGAGTACATTGTTACAGTTAACACACTTGCAGCGTTTATTGATGTTAGCCCGCGCGGGGAGATAATAAAACTTGATTGAGAGCAAAGTAATTGAATAAATTACGCGATTAAAAAGTTTACGAGACGCCTCGGGAGATGTTTTTAGTCTCTCGTGAGACCAAATGAAAGGGAAATCAAACTGGGAAGAGAATGAGAATAATTCTTTAGTATATTTTACTGGTCGAATATCTACTTATATCACTAACGGTCGGGATATTAAATGTTTTTGTTTTATAGAAATAGATTGACAAACGAGCACACAGTCCACCTGATGGTAAGTGGATGCTGTGACCCATAGCCTTCTACATTTATCCTCGATTAAACATCCAAATGCAGATGCGTTATCACCCGAGGACTAAGATGGAATGCCTCGATTCCAGTAAAAGTGTCTCCGGTTCTCTACACTTACGAGGGATGTCAAAAGTTAGAAGTAAGAAGGATAATGAAATGAAACATTAAACTATTTTTCCTTTTCAATGTATTCTCCTTAACCCTAATATATTTTTAATTATATTTTTGAATCAAAGTTTCATCGACAGTTACAATTCAGGCCATAACTTCATCCCTTTGCTCTCCACAGCGGTTTAAAACTAGCGACAACTTTCGACGCTCTCATGTTTTTGATGCGCAGAAAGCACTCTCGGAACCCATCTTGCACAGACTTTAGTCATGCCAAGGTGTTGATGTAGGATGTTTAAAATGTTTGTTTTGATACTCCAATTAATGCTGCAAGCTGTTTTCTTTAGCCAGGCATCTTCCGATACAAGTTTTCAACTTTTCGATTATTTCTGACGTGGTAGCCTCGATCGGCCGGCCATGTCGGGGGTCTTCTTCAATGAGTCCCTCCTTGTTTGAAAAGGGCGTGCCATTTATAACTCATGGTTTTCCCAGGATCAGGTCCCCATAAACAGTTGACATCTCTTGAAAAATGGTTTGAGGTGTCTTTCCTTGTTTGGTCAGAAACTTAATGACGGCGCGATATTCAATTTTCTCCATAGTGGCTAGTTTCTTCCCGATTGACTTGTTTACTCGTTGATAACTCAAAAGCTAATGACCCGATTAGGCTGAAACTTGGTATATATACTAACAATGAGTCACTCAACTAGCGCCTACCTGGATGAGTAAACTCACCTCGCCAACCCCGCCATTTCGCGAACTTTTGACCTCCTCGTACCATACGAAACACAACAGCGTCAGGCTGCTATTTTACGCTGGTATTCTGTTTTGCCGATAAAGGGTACTTTATTAATCTAAGTAAATACATGATCTACAAAGTTTTTACTTGCGTTTACTTTTTACCATTTTTTACTTTTACTCGAATTAAACCGCACCAATAACTTTGTCACTGTCGACACCTAATGTCGATAATTTGTAGTTTCAGAATTTTTGTGTACTCCCAATTACGCCCAAGTACGCTGCATTGAACTGCTTTTTACGCTGGTATTCTGTGAGAGCGTGGTCCTGCCCCGGTCGAGCCGAACCATTCGCGCTGCAACCATGATATAGTTGCAGGTGGCTCTACCACGTAGAACTCACTTAACACACTTATCACTGTTAGATATGGTCCGTTCCCATCTTATTAATATTTGCTATAATATTATAATTGCACGGTCGTGGTAGCTCATGGGGTAAGCGCTCGTTTACCATTACCGTTAACTTAGTCAACCTATTAAAGTCCACTGCTGAACATAGGCTTCCCCATAGATTGTCTCATAGGAGGATATTTTCTATAGTTGCCACGCTAGCAAGCGGGTTGGCAACCGCAGCTTTTTATTTTTAGTCGTTATTAAGAAGACGCTGCTGCCCATCCCCTGATTTGTTTCCCTCTGTCGCCTCTTACGACATCCGCGGGATGATATGGGGTAGTCAATATTCTTACACCGCCACTACACGGTCACAGCGCTCGCATATCTTAATTTATCTCGATCCTCGCTGACACCAATGACATTAATAATTGCAATTTTAAGTGCTGATTTATCACGTGCTCGGCGGTGAAGGAAAACATATATTTTTTTTATAGGTGACAAACGAGCACAGTCCACCTGATGGTAAGTGGATGCTGTGACCCATAGCCTTCTACATTTATCCTCGATTAAACATCAAAATGCAGATGCGTTATCACCTGAGGACTAAGATGGAATGCCTCGATTCCAGTAAAAGTGTCTCCGGTTCTCTACACTTACGAGGGATGTCAAAAGTTAGAAGTAAGAAGGATAATGAAATGAAACATTAAACTATTTTTCCTTTTCAATGTATTCTCCTTAACCCTAATATATTTTTAATTATATTTTTGAATCAAAGTTTCATCGACAGTTACAATTCGGGCCATAACTTCATCCCTTTGCTCTCCACAGCGGTTTAAAACTCGCGACAACTTTCGACGCGCTCGTGTTTTTGATGCGCAGAAAGCACTCTCGGAACCCATCTTGCACATACTTTAGTCATGCCAAGGTGTTAATGTAGGATGTTTAAAATGTTTGTTTTTGATACTCCAACTAATGCTGCAAGCTGTGTTTTCTTTAGCCGGGCATCTTCCGATACAACTTTTCAACTTTTCGATTATTTCTGACGTGGTAGCCTCAATCGGCCGTCCAGGTCGGGGGTCTTCTTCAATGGAGTCCCTCCCTTGTTTAAAAAGGGCGTGCCATTTATAACTCATGGTTTTCCCAGGATCGGAGTCCCCATAAACAGTTGACATCTCTTGAAAAATGGTTTGAGATGTCTTTCCTTGTTTGGTGAGAAACTTAATAACGGCGCGATATTCAATTTTCTCCATAGTGGCTAGTTTCTTCCCGATTGACTTGTTTACTCGTTGATAACTCAAAAGCTAATGACCCGATTAGGCTGAAACTTGGTATATATACTAACAATGAGTCACTCAACTAGCTCCTACCTGGATGAGTAAACTCACCCTCGCCAACCCCGCCATTTCGCGAACTTTTTGACCTCCCCTCGTACCATACGAAACACAGCAGCGTCAGGCTGCTATTTTACGCTGGTATTCTGTTTTGCCGATAAAAGGATACTTTATTAATCTAAGTAAATACATGATCTACAAAGTTTTTACTTGCGTTTACTTTTCACCATTTTTTACTTTTACTCGAATTAAACCGCACCAATAACTTTGTCACTGTCGACACCTAATGTCGATAATTTGTAGTTTCAGAATTTTTTGTGTACTCCCAATTACGCCCAAGTACGCTGCATTGAGCTGCTTTTTTACGCTGGTATTCTGTGAGAGCGTGATCCTGCCCCGGTCGAGCCGAACCATTCGTGCTGCAACCATGATATAGTTGCAGAGTGGCTCTACCACGTAGAACTCACTTAACACACTTATCACTATTAGATATGGTCCGTTCCCATCCTATTAATATTTGCTATAATATTATAATTGCACGATCGTGGTAGCTCATGGGGTAAGCGCTCGTTTACCTTTACCGTTAACTTAGTCAACCTATTAAAGTCCACTGCTAAACATAGGCTTCCCCCATAGATTGTCTCATAGGAGGGATATTTTCTATAGTTGCCACACTTGGCAAGCGGGTTGGCAACCGCAGCTTTTTATTTTTAGTCGTTATTAAGAAGACGCTGCTGCCCATCCCCTGATTTGTTTCCCTCTGTCGCCTCTTACGACATCCGCGGGATGATATGGGGTAGTCAATATTCTTACACCGCCACTACACGGTCACAGCGCTCGCATATCTTAATTTATCTCGATCCTCGCTGACACCAATGACATTAATAATTGCAATTTTAAGTGCTGATTTATCACGTGCTCGGCGGTGAAGGAAAACATATATTTTTTTTATAGGTGACAAACGAGCACACAGTCCACCTGATGGTAAGTGGTTGCTGTGGCTCATAAACATCTACATCTATCTCGATTACGGATCAAAATGCAGATGCGTTGTCACTCGTGAGGACTGAGATGGAATGCCTCCTTTCCAGTAAAAGGGTCTCGGTTCTCTACCCTCACCATACGAAACACAGCAGCGTTTACTTTACAGGTTTCCTTACTATGTTATTTTGTACGTGGTAGAGCCATGCTGTAGCTATATTAGTAGTATAGCTGTAACACGAATGGGTCGGCTCGACCGGGGTAGGACCACATTCTCACAGAATACCAGTTTAAAATATCAACTTAATGCTGCTGTGTTTCGTATGGTGGGTGTAGAGAACCGGAGACCCTTTTTACTGGATAAGAGGCATTCCATCTTAGTCCTCGGGGGTGACAACGCATTTGCATTTTGATTCTTAATCGAAAATTAATGTGTATGGGCCACAGTATCCACTTACCATCAGGTAGACTATATGCTTTGTCACCCTTATTCTATAAAAAACACACTGAAAGCTAGTTTTTTTGACATATTTCTTAATTCCTTGAATAAACAAAAGAGTGTAAATTAAAAAGTGTGTGAATAAACAAGAGTGTAAATTAAAAGTGTAAATTGAGTAAATTAAACAAAAGAGTGACTTAACAATTATTATTTATAATATATTATGAATAAAAAGTTTCTCTTTCTGTTACATTTCTGTTTTTCTTAATTAACTTATTTCGTATTTTATCTTCGAACATTTACGGGACACGTTAGAGATGTGAAAATGTGAATTATGAAGTCATTCAACCTCGAAACCTACGCAAGATTGAAGGTTAAACATCTGTATCATTTCTAAAAGATAATGTAGGTAGTTTGTTTTCAGTATATTAATAGTCGGCGAGTTGCATAAGCGTAACCCCTGCAATGGGGTGATTGACACTTATGTCAATTGAAATACATTTTAACGAGCTGTCAATACGAAACATAAATCAACTAGCTGGCCCTTTGTCCAATAAAAAATCCTTAAATTCGCAATAATAATATTGAGGGTCATTCATAAATATTGAGGATTGGGATAAAAACTACCCCAACCCTCAAGATGCAGCAAGCTATAGGGAGCCTACATATTTACAAATTTTCATTAAAATCGGTTGAACGGTTTCGGAGATTAGCGTGAACGAACATCATGACACGGGATTTTTATATATTAAGATTGTATGGGAATAAAAATCTGTTCAAACGTCGTAGAATCTTAAATGTTATTTTAATTAATAATTTAAAACGGCTCCATGGCGCAGTGGCTTAGCAATGAGTTGCAGCGCTAAGAGCGGGTTCGAATCCCGCACGGAACAATTATTTGTAAGGCCTACAAGTAATTGTTCCTGGTGTGAATATTTGTCCTTGCGAAATTTATGTATGTAAACTGTACACGACACAGGTGAAAATCCTAGTGAAAATTACGTTTAAAAAATATATAACTAAACATTCAATTAACGCAATCACTATGTATTTAATCCAATATACTTTTTACTTACTTAAGTAGTTTTAAACACATTATCGTAATTTCTCTCATCGTAAAAACGTACTCTAAACTCACGGCACCCGGCCATTATAGACACACGCAGATAGACTAATGGCGTATGCTAATTACGCTTGCCGGCGATGGTAGAAACTAGTTTTGGAATTGTCGCGAATTCTGAGACACGACCAACGGTTGCATTTAAACTAGATAGTCATTGTAATGCTTTGGCAAAACGCCTTAATGAAATTAGAGGTAGAGAAGAGAGCTTGAGCAGTTTATAATATCTGAATCACGTCCAGTTAGTCAACGAAAGACCAAAGGTAGGTACTAAATAATTCAAAATTTCAAAGCACTTGCGGTACTTACTCTATCATTTATTGAGAATATTATACCAAATTTTATTCTGTACATAAGTGGTGCTTACAAGCTCAGCGCCCCCTCGAACCATGCGCCCTAAGCTCCAGCCTAGTTATCCTGTGGGTAAATCAGGCCCTGCTTATTATACTAAAATAAGTAAGTATATTTTGGAAAAGAGGATTCCATCTTGGAAAAGAGGCATTCCATCTTAGTCATCACGCGTGACAACGCATCTGCATTTTGTATCTTTGTTGAGGATAGATGTAGATGTGTATGGGTCACAGCAACCACTTACCATCAGGTGGACTGTGTGCTCGTTTGTCATCCTTATTATATAAAAAAACAACTTAGTGGTAGTAGTGGCGTAAGAGATTCACTACCCCACATCATCCCGGGGTGTCGTAAGAGATTGGCAGCATCATGTTCCTGATAACAACTGATGAACAATAAAAAAACTGCGGCTGCCAACCCACCTTCCAAGCGTGGCAACTATGGCAAATATCTCCCCTATGGGGCAATCTATGCCTACGTGCATCAATGGACTTTTAGAGGAACTTTCATACTTTATACATTCTATCTAAAACTTTTATCGTATCATCGATTAGATTTTTTTATAAAAATTAAAAACAATTTATCAATGAAATTGCAAGAATTGTGTCATCAAAATATTAACCTCAGGTAATATTTTTAAGAATAAGCCGAGCACGTCAACTTATATTTTAACAGTAGCAAAGGCGACAAATTAAATGGAGAAATTAAATGATATGAGGAAGCTCAATGTCGCTCAGCGAGCTATGGAGAGGGCTATGCTCGGAGTTTTCCTGCGTGATAAACTTATAAATGAGAATATCCACAATTGAACCAGAGTAACCGACATAGCTCAACGGATTAGTAATCTGAAGTGGGAATGGGCCGGCCATATAGCTCGAAGAACCGACAACCAATGGGGAAGAAAGGTTCTCGATTAGCAGCCTCGTACCGGTAGGCGAAGTGTAGAGCGGCCCCTCACTATATGGAGCGACGACCTGGTAAGACATGCAGGAAGACTCAGAACTGTGCTTTGTAGCATTCTTTGCGGGAGGCTTAGGTTTAACAGTGGTGACTTCTGATGGGCTGAAATGATTTTATTCTTTTTTTCATATATTATATGATTAACATATCGATGTGAAGTGATAATATTTGCATATCAAAACAAGAATTATGACAACGAGTATATATTCCAATTCATACGTTGACTGACATCCGGTGTTCCTGCTGTGAAGCAATCAAACTGTAAATTTTTCATTTTGATGTTATGTGACACTGTGGTGGAATAACTTGATCAATAAAGAAAACTAATTGCATACACATAACCAATAAATATTTAATGTTTTACAACTACATATTATCATCCATCATACATACATACGGTATTGTTTTGCAATGACTTTTTTGTCAGTAACCATCGTGGGCGCGCGATCAACAACTCACCGAAATTTTATCGTAATCGGATGAATGATATAGGAACGCATGCAGGACAAATTTATACATTGGTTGTTATATTACACATGTCGCAGCCAACTAGCTTAATTAACCTTTCAGTTAACAACCTACTCTTTTTACTAAACGATGCCGTTCAACTAGCGGCCTGAATGATATCCAGCCGATGCGTCTAATACATTTTACCTATCTTGTAATATCAGCGACGGTAGGCTAAGATGCAGCTTGGGGTGGCCCTTGGGCCAACCTAAAGCCCCGTACATTATATGAGTACCTGGATGACCGAGCTTTGCTCGGTACTTTTTTTTTTGTAAATCGTGTTTTTTGTAAATTATATTTAGATACGAATTACTAATAATATTTTTCGATCTTACCTACCGTATTCTTTTTTTTAAAGCTCGGTCTTTTTTTTTTCGTGTTTTTTTTTTAAATATACTTAGATACGAATTAGATGCGTTGACAAAAGGCTTCCAATAATAGTTTTTCTTACAAAAGAAGGAACCGGGGTCTTCTGGTTTCGGGACCGCCCGATTTCCCAACTGAGCTATTATAACCTTGTAGATGGTGGCGAAATTTACCTCCATATTCTAACGATATTGTAGCAGTTTTTCATTGTCTGAAAACACGGATAAAACTACATTTTCTAAAAAAGAATCCTAGCTAGATCGATTTATCGCCCCTGAAACCCCCTGCATTTCATGAAAATCGTTGGAGTCGTTTCCGAGATTCCGATTTTATATATATATACAAGAATTGCTCGTTTAAAGGTATTAGATATAGCATAACGCTATACATAACGCATAATTAGGCACAGACCAGCGACCGTCTTGTTAATTGAAATAAATAAGTTGACCATGCCATGTAATGTCGATGGCCGGTTTTAGGGTGGCCTGAATAGAATTCCCCCGACCTTGTTTATTATTGTGGCGTTATTTAAATTTAAGATAATGAAATGCCATTTATTTTATCAATTTTTCGTTTTTTTTTTTTTAACAAAAATCTTCAAGTTTTTCTGATGAAATATAGCAGAGATCCCCCCTCCTGGCATTGCTCTCTATCTGTTAGTAAAGTTTCATCACAATCGGTTCAGCCATTCCGAAGAGATATACAGACAAAAATTTTAAAAATGATTATTTATGTCTTAATAGCATATAAATAGCCCCTAGAGCTTATTAGAAGCCTGTTATGTAATATTTTTTTATAAAATATTACAGACAAACACTTCAATTTTATTTATATGTATGTGTTATGAACCAAATTATTAATAAAATAATAATAAATAAAATCTTTATTGATAATAATTATACAGTGAATATGTGAAGTCTCTGATTTCTGAACTAGGAATTATACCTGTATCTCAGCAATCCGCGCCTCCCAATTTTATGACATAATAAATTAACAATAAAGGTTAACAATGATTAATAGTGCATTATTCATAATGTCCAGACAGTTTGAAAAATGCCCAATATGATAAGCAATATGATAAAAACTATTGAAATAAAAAATGCCAAATGGAAGTCCGTAGTCTCTGCCTACCCTCTGGGTGACAGGCGTGAGTGTTTATGTATTGAAATAATCAAATAGACCGGGCTTTATGAATAATAAAAAGATAGGTTAGGTTTTTTTTTGATGTCATATTTAACAATTAAGCACGAATGAGAATAAAGTTTTTTTTTTTATCAAAGGTATAATAGGAAAAAAAAAAGTTATACCTTAAAGGGAAAATAAGAATTGGAACGTCTTTCATCGTCACAAAGCGCACTATTATATATTTATAAACTCAGCAACAATTTACCACTATAGCTTTTGTATCACTGAAAGCTGTGGAAATTCCAGCGCCTGGTTATCACCTGTGAACACGCAAGGCGTGCGACTAACGTACATACATCGCTTACAGCGATCTATACCTGCCTAAGCCATTGTCCACGTAAATATGACATTTTTAAAAGCACGCAAAACAGGTAATACTAAAGTACGTGAGGGTAATATGGTCATCCGGTTAATATGGTCACTTTCTTAAAACTCAAAAATTACAACCTTGTTTGCATAGATGGTTCTGTGATACGATAGCTCTTCATCAGACAATCAAATAATAAAGGGTCAAAAGGGCGCTGCTTTATCGATGCCATATTGACAGTTGAAATTTTTGTAAATTTTTTAGTCGATTTTAGTATGGTGTAGTAAAGTTATTTTTTTTTTAGTTGATTTTTCGAAGTGTTCCTAATTATTGCTAAAGCTTGTTTGCTATTTTTTTTTAATATGTTAGTTATAGTATACGAGTTTGTGTTTTTGTCTCTGTCCTCGTTCTAGTTTTGGTTTTTTAGGGCGGCAAAGCTTAAGGTGACCATATTACCCTCACCTACCTTACTTGTTTTTTTTTAATGAATTCCCCCACTAGGATTTCCTACTGTATCGTGGAGGCAGTTAACATACATAAATTTCATGATGACAAACATCCAGACCCAGAACAATTATTTGTAGGTCATACAATACTTAATTCAAACCCGCGGCCTTCAGCGTCGCATCTCGTTTGTAAGCCACTGCGCCACGGAGCCGTCAAACTGTAATACTTTTGAATTTTTCCTGTTAGCTGGCTGCGGGTGAAAAGCTTGGATCTTAAGCCTTTTCCTATCTATAACCGAAGCTTTATCGGATTTTATATTATTTCTAATACGAAACTGAAAAGAACTTACAAAAACCATTTCTTAAATTACTTTAGGTATAGGTTATAATTTGTTTAGCTTTTTTTATTTGAAAATTATCATAAATGAACGATTTAAGCAACCGATGGGAAATAAAGTTTCTCGAGTGGCAACCTCGTACGGGTAAGCGAAGTGTAGAGCGGCCCCCCACTAGATGGTGTGACGACCTTGTAAGATATGCAGGAAGTTGATGGATTCAAATTTTAAAAAATTTTTGAAAGATGGAAGAGCAAAACAACGTGTTCCTAAGTTATACGAGGAGGAGCATGTAACTTAGCAAACGTTACGTAGAGCCACGCTGCTTTAGGGTGAATCACGAATAATGACATACGTGATAGAGCCACATTGCAGCTATATTATGGCTGTAGCACGAATGGGTCAGTCTGACCTGGGTAGGAGCTCTCACAGAATAGCAGCTTACATTATTTTAAATTTTTTTGGTAATTTATATTATTAGGTCCTTACATATGAAATTGGCGTTTTGTACGGGAGGAATGTAAAGTCAATTTTTTTTTGTAAAATATATTTAATAGATCAAAGTATGCACTGTTGTTATCTATGCACTTTTGCCATCTCATAGGTAGTTCATTGATCCCTTTACTAAAAAACCATGGGGGCGAGAATCAATAAACTCTTTGAAGGCGGTTTGGACTGCCGCATCGAGTTGAATTTTGTTCCTTGTAAGAAGTTGTCTAAATTCCGGAAAAAATGGTAATCTGTTGGAGCAAGGTCCGGGGAGTACGGTGGATGTCGCAGACATTCCAATTGTAGCTCATCTAACTTAGTGGTTATTTGTTGTGCAGTGTGTGGTCTTGCGTTGTCGTGAAGTAGCAGTGGTCTAGAGCCATTGACCAATCTCGGTTGTTTAGCAGCTAGTTCTTCCTTCATGGTTTGCAGTTGCTGACAATAGATATCTGCCGTAATCGTTTGGCCAGATTTTAGAAAGCTGTAGTGAACGGCACCGGCGCTAGTTCACCAAACACTCACAAGTAACTTTTTCTGAGTCAATTTTCGTTTAGGGCAGGATTTGGCTGGGTCTCCAGGGTTCAGCCATTGCGACGAGCGCTTCCGATTATCGTACAGTATTCACTTTTCATTACAAGTAAGGATTAGATTTAAAATCCCTTCATTATTGTGTCGGTTGAGCAAAGTAACACAGCAGTCGACGCGTGTTTGCAAGTTCGATTCACTCAATTCATGAGGTACCCATCGTTCAAGTTTTTTTACTTTCCCATATTCTTCAAGTGGATTAATACAATTTTATCACTTACACCGAAGCCTACAGCTATCTCTGAAGTGCTTTGTGATGGATGCGCTTCCACAATAGCCTTTAATTCTTCATTTTCCATTTTGGTCTCCGGCCGTCCACGGGGTTGGTTCTGAAGGTCGAAATTTCCAGAACGAAAAGGTTGAAACCAAAAACGTACCGTGCTTTCTTTTGCGACACCAGCGCCGTACACATCATTAATCCTTCGAGCTGTTTCTGCAGCACTGGTGCCACGGTAAACTCGTACTCGTAAATATACCGATATTTCATGTTTTCCATTGTGCGGTAATAAGCGACGCCAAAGAATAAAATAATGAGGAAAAAACAAATGAATGACTGTTTTCACAACTCAAATGTATTAGCTAAATGAATTTATAAATTTGAATTTGGAATTCTTAACCATAGAGGAGATATTTCAGATCAAAGTGGTCAGTACGACAAAACGCTAATTTCATATGTAAGTACCTAATATTATGATAAAGTAAATACTTGTGTTAATAAATTTTATTAATACTTTTAATAATAAATTTTAACGACTGTACAAGTGTACAGTCGTTAAAATTTATTCGCGTATTTTAACGACTGTACACTTGCATAGCTTTTTTAAGTGTAAAGTGTTGCCCATGGCAGTTTTTCAAAGTTCCACATTATGTGCTACCCCACAGGTTTGTTTTTAAAGTTACGATAACCCTTTAAAGTAGTCTCTGGGGACCTTGTGCTTTAGTGAGATCGTTATCTGACCGCTAGTCACGAAATCCGCAGTAAAGTACACAAGCATGCGCGTGGCCATTGGTTGTGGCACAAAATATATAAATACAAAAGTCTCACCAGCACAACGCGTCATTTCGCTCACACTTCAATAGGTTTGACTCCTCTGCCAGGAGTATATCTGCCTAGGCTAGGAACGACCCTATTTCTGTCGGCAGATAGAGGTGCTTGTCCTATTTCCTAGGTCTTGGGATTCCTTTTCTCTAACTAGGAGTCTGGCGGTAGGAACCACCATCTTACCTATTTCTGCCGTCAAATACCACTGCTGTCTTTCTGAAGGGTATAGAGAGCTAGTATGATGACAGGCTGTGAGGCATTAAATCTTAGACCTCAAAACAACGCATCTGTAGCCTTCTTTGTTTAACGTTGGTTGCAGGTGTCCATGGGCTACAGTAACCGCTAACTATCAGGTTTTTTTTTATAGAATAAGGGTGACAAACGAGCACACAGTCCACGTGATGGTAAGTGAATCCTGTGGCCCATAGACATCTACATTTACTCAATTAAGAATCAAAATGCAGATGAGTTGTCATCCCTGAGGCTCCCAAGGTGGACTGTTTGTTCGTTTGTCACTTAAATTTTATTAAATAAAAACTCAACATTAGATAGACAAGTCCGAGACGGACTGAGTGCAAAGCCAACATAGTATATGTGTGCGTGTAGGATATGACGCATAAAGCATTCTATATTTATTTATATTGTGTTTGTGGTAGTACCGTATCTGTATGCTAGTCGTGTGCGTGGGCGGGCGCGTGCTGATCGCTCGTGGAGACACGCACAGTAATACAATGTATGCACACAGATAACCAACAAGAAAGGTCGACTCCTGCTTTGTAAAAACTGCAGTATTTGCAAGCTGTCGCCGTTATCGTAAAGACTGGGGAACTGCCTGGTTCAGTTCTAGCAATGACAAATATGTACGTCTTAAAACCCACTACTCCATTGTTTTTTTTTATAGAATAAGGTGACAAACGAGCACACAGTTCACATGATGGTAAGTGAATGCTGTCGACCATAGTTATCTACACCTATTCTCGATTAAAAATCAAAATGCAGATGCGTTGTCACTCCCTGTGGACTAAGATGGAATGCTTTGTTTTCAGTAAAGAATGTCTCCGGTTCTCTACACTCACCGTACGTAACACAGAAGCATTACGCTGCTATTTTAAGCTGGTATTCTGTGAGAGTATTATATACTGTATTATAGTGTATTATATATTCCGTATAATTCGTGTGCATATAGTATTCCGTGGAAGCGTTGTTTCTTCCCCGGTCGAGCTAACTCATTCGTGTTACAGCGTGGCTCTATGTGTGTTGTTTGTATTTGCTTGACATTTTAAACTTAAATATATAATGCTTGTCAATATGAGTGCCTTAACTAAAATATGTTGACATTCGTATAATTTTTTTTTATATAGGATAGGGTGACAAACGAGTACACAGTCCACCTGATGGTAAGTGGTTGCTGTGACCCATAGACATCTACATCTATCCTCAATAAAGAATCAAAATGCAGATGCGTTGTCACCCGTGAGGACTAAGATGGAATGCCTCTTTTCCAGTAAAAAAAAGGTCTGCGGTTCTCTACACTCACCATACGAAACACAGCAGTGCTTAGCTGCTATTTTACGCTGGTATTCTGTGAGAGCGTGGTCCTTCCCCGGTCGAGCCGACCCGTTCGTGCTACAACTATACTACAAATATAGCTGCAGCATGGCTCTACCACGTTTAAAAATAAATTATATTGGATCAGGTAATATTTAATACTAAGTGACAAGTAACTTGCTAAATGCTACCGGTTACAGCTGATCGTTATCTGTAGTCAAGAGTCAAGGCGCAAGTGAAAACGGTTGTCGCTTTCTAAATGCACGTAAGTCCAGATAGATCACGCTCATAGACTTAAAACTGATTTTAAAAATAATTATATTACTACTGTTGAAGATTTAATTTTCTCTAAATATTTATTCTGTAATATTAATCGTATAGTATGAATACCGTTACAGGCTATTAAAGTCCACTGCTGAACATAGGCCTCCCCTATAGATTTTGCCATAGTTGCCACGCTTGGCAAGCGGGTTGGTAACCGCAGTTTTTTTATTTTTAGTCGTTATTAGGAAGACGCTGCTGCCCATCTCCTGATTTGTTTCAGTCTTTCGCTTCTTACGACACCCACACCACGATACGGGGTAGTGGATATTCTTACATCGCCACTACACGGTTATTCTATAATATTAATCACGTTTAGTATTAATGATCTGTAACTATTGTGTGGTAGATCTAACTCGCACCCCGCGGATGGCTCGCGTTGTTGTGCACGCACACCGCTGTGTTCGCGCGGACCGCTTCCACTCCCTCCTTGCCCCGCACCGCTAGGGCCTATACCGGCGGTATTAACTTACCAATGACTGAAGTTGGTTTTACTGAATAAAACTAATATGTTGACGGACATTACATCAAGTTTAATAAACCACAAATTCTCGCAAAACAATACCGAATCCTACCAAGCGTGATTCGCGAGGCTATTAAAATTAAAAAAATCCATTTTTTTTATAAGAAGTTGGCTGGATCTTGATACCACCATCTGCTTGGGATTCTATCTTTTATATATATATATATATATATATATATATATATATATATATATATATATATATATATATATATATATATACATACATGTAACGTCCAAAAACAAAAAATAATAAATGAAATAACTTTCAGTTGATAGTTTCCAAAATAGGGGCTTTAATTCTTCGTTACACAATGTCTTAGCACCGACCTCAGAAGCTATTTATTATGTGGAAATTAGTTTTTCCTTTTTGCTTTTAAAGTCGATTTTACCTTTTTTAAGTTTAATTATTTTTAATGTCAAATTTGGTATTCAGACAAGCAAGGCTGCAGTAGAGCATGCAATGCCGCAGTATATTTTCAATACCGCAATATTGCGGTATCGGAACTTGTAATATCGCAATATTTGCGATATTGCGAAATTAAAAAATCTTTTAATGGCGGTTTAACTAAAACAATAACATGAGTAAAAAAATCTTTAATGGGGGTTAAATTAAAACACTAACATGAGGTAGCTACAATTAATCACACATACAACCCTAATCTTAATTTTTTACCCTGGCAATGTTTATGTAAAAAGCAAAGCATATCCACTGTCTCATCATTTAAAGAACTTCTAATTTTATTACATATGTATCCAGCAGCCGAAAATGCTCTCAGCTTCTACGCTCGTTGGTGGAATTCTTAGCAGATAGTTATACACAGTCTCCAGATATTTAACTATTGTTCCTCCGGTTTCATACCGGGTTCGTTTTTAATACCGCGAAATTCGCATCTGTAATCTCGCTTTTGCGGTACTGAAATACAGCGCGAAATTCGCGAAATTGCGGTAACGATTTAACGGTTTTGCATGCTCTAGGCTGCAGTTTAATCCGTATGCAAAAGATCTATGAAAAAATTAAGGTTTTACCTCAAATATTTCAGTAATTTTCAACATTATATTTTCTTATCGATCCGCCCCTGGTATCCGCTTCGCCTGGGTAAGTTCACCCAGGCAAAGCCGGAGCTGATCGATCGATATTATTGTGACGTTACTTTGGTTTAAATAACTAAATAATAATATATTTTTGTACGTGATAGAGCCATGCTGCAGCTATATTAATAGTATAGTTGTAGCACGAATGGGTCGGCTCGACCGGGGAAGGACCACGCTCTCACAGAATACCAGCGTAAAATAGCAGCTTAATGCTGCTGTGTTTCGTGTGGTGAGTGTAGAGAACCGGAGACCCTTTTTACTAGAAAAGAGGCATTCCATCTTAGTCTGCACGGCTGACAACGCATCTGCATTTTATTCACTAACGAGGATAGATGTAGATGTCTATGGGCCACAGCAACCACTTACCATCAGGTGAACTGTGTGCTCGCTTGTCACCCATATCCTATAAAAAAAAATATATATACTTCACCAATATTTCGATTGTTCAAAATAAAAATTGCAAGTTTTTTATTGTATTTCTACCATTTCGAAGATTAGCCCCGACAGACAGACAGACAGACAATTTTAGAAATGGTTATTCATGTTTTTATGGCATAATAAGTAACCCCTTCAGCTCAATATAAATCAGTTAATTCGATTATAACAGGCAAAAACTTCTTCATGTATTGATAAAGAACAGACAAATTTAATTTCTAAAGCTTTATCATTAAATGCTTCCAACTTCCATATTGCCAACGCTATGACCAGCTGTGGATTTATGATGGGCTGTGATGATATTTTCCTTACATTAAGGTTGAGTTTGTGGCTCAGTGATAAGCGTATTTGCCTGCTGAGTCATAAAGTTACAAATACAATAATTTGCGCTGCACACTGTATCAATGTTGTGAGTGTCGTAAGAGGCGACAAAGGGAATCTCCATCCTCAAATAAGAATCAAAATGCAAATGCGTTGTCATCCTTGAGGACTAAGATATATTTCCTCGTTTCCAGTAAAAAGGATCTCCGGTTCTATACACTTAATGGCAAATATCCCCCCTATGTGGCAATCTATGGGTGAGGCCTGTGTTCTGCAGTCGACTTTTGACTACTTCTGACTGAGGCTGTAATGGTAACATACTTAAATTAACGGCTTACTCGTGTTTTCCACCTTGACAATCCTACCTCCGATTTTTTTTTATAGAATAAGGGTGACAAACAAGCGCACAGTCCGACTGATGGTAATTGGACGTTGTGGCCCATAGACATTTATCCTATTCCATTTATCCCTTATGTTGTAATACGAAACACAGCAGCATTAAACTGCTATTTCACGCAGGTATTCCGTGAGAGCGTGGTCCTTCCCCGGTCGTGCCGACCCATTCGTGCTACGACCATAATATAACTGCAGCGTTGCTCTACCACGTAACCTTCAGACACGGATATGTGGGGTGGGGAACATATATTTTTTAATGTAAGGTCAGGTCTCAAGTATATCGCGAATAGGTAAAGAACTATACGTCGGTGGTATTTCCTCGTACACAAACTGCGCGCACACGCACATACACACCTCTTTAACCCAATAACATTATTACTCTAGCTTAACTCTGCAATGACAACTTATCTATACATCTATACAAATAAATAAAATTGAAGTGTCAGTTCGTCATGTAAAAATAACAGCTTTTTACTAAATGCATATGAAATTACGGTACTTATAACATAAACAATTTTTAAAATGTTTGTCCGTCTGTCTGTTTATTCCGGCTAATCTCCGAATTGGTAGGACCGATTTTAACGGGACTTTCACTGGCATATAGCTGATGTTAAAAAGAATTAGGGTTCCGCGAAAAAAAGTTAAAACCCATGAAATCCAATCGTAATAAATTACACGCAGAATAAGTCGCGGGGAACAGCTAGTATGATAATATAAGTATAATTCGTATTAAATATTAATTTCAATATATAATAATAAATTAATATATTAAATTAAATAAATAAAATTCATATTTGCATCGTCGGCGGCCGAGTTGCAAATGATGGTTACTTTAATGAACTGGTCATTAAAAGAAAGGGGTATGAAAGTGAACGCAAGTAAAACGAAAGTGATGGTTTTTGAAAGAGAAGAAAGTAAAACGTTATGTGAAATAAGAATAGAAGGAGTTGATTGAGCAAGTGGATGAGTTTGTATGTTTGGGATGTTTATTTAGCAGGGATGGTAGATATGATAAGGATATAGAACGACGAGTGAACGCAGGAAATAGAGTGAATGGGGCTCTACACGCTATTGTGAAGAGTCAAAATGTGTCAAAAAAGGCACGTTTGGCAATTCATAATGCTGTGTTAGTCCCTACTTTAATGTATGGTAGTGAAAGTTGGGTGTGGCAGAAGAAGCATGAGAGTAGAATAAATGCTGTAGAAATGCGGTCATTAAGGAGTATGCTAGGGCTGAATCTGAATGACAGGGTGAGAAATAGTGTGATAAGAGATAAGTGGTTTGCAAGATGACGTTGTGACCAGGATTAAGAAAGAATGCTTCGGTGGTTTGGTCATGTAGAAAGAATGAACGAAGAAAGAGTGACAAAGCAAATTTATGCTGCAGAAGTGAACGGCAGAGTCGGAAAGGGACGCCCTAGACGAAGGTTTATCGACCAAATTGGCGATATATTGGAAATGGGCCAGGTTAGGAGTACCCTTAACCGACGTGCGTGTATGCGTAGATATATGGATGTAAAGGAGGCGAGAGAGGTGTGCCAGGATCGTGCCAAATGGAAGTCCGTAGTCTCTGCCTACCCCTCTGGGTGACAGGCGTGAGTGTTTATGTATGTATATGTAAATATTAATGACTCCCACTAGCACCGCTATAGAACTGATTATTTTTGTCTGGGAGTCCGTTTGCGTTCATATCATCCTCTTACCTATTCCAGCTGCAACAAAGCAGTAACCAAACTCCCTGTGTTCCGGCATAAAGAATTCATTCATTTTTGAAGTGAACACTTCTTTAGAATCGTTGTGCTTTGAAACTCGATGAAACGAAAAAGCGACACTAGAAAGAGACAAACAGATACATCTATAGGATTTTAGCCTGCGAGTATGCAGTGCGATAGTAGTTAGACAGTATTTCCTATAATCTTATCCTCCTATTCTGAAGGTATCACTTGTACCGCGTCTGAACTGCGCACTTTTTTTAAATTCATTACAACCCATCAAAAGGCCACTGCTGAACATGGACCTCCTCCAACCAACCTGCACTAAAAGAGGGATATTTTCCATAGTTGCCACACTTGGGAGGCGGGTTAGCAACCGCTGCTTTTTTTAAAATTATTTTCTTAGTTTTCTCCTGTCGCCTCTAACGAAACCCACGGGATGATATGGGGTGGTGAACTCACTTACACTGCTACTACGACATGATAAATGTAGAGTCAATATAATCACTGGACGTAAGGAATAGTATATAAAGGGTGACGGCCTATTTCTTTGTGTTGCCATAATATAAAAAGCAAATAACAGATGATCAGAATGTTTGTGTGAGATAATAATTCATAGCTCACACAGACACTTCTACTTGTCCTGCATTGTATCCCGCATGCGTCATTAAGCTAACTAAGCGGACGTGCATTTAGTACATAAAATCCCCGCAGCACGGCATTTAGTTGGCACTAAAGCTAGAATAGCGCACAATATATCGCGTAACGCAACAGAGGCGACGCAATGCCCCGCGTCGAATGCTTGCCGGGGAGCTCTGCCTCGTCACCTTAATTGCTGGATGGGGGGGTTAATTAGGCGTTCTGCAGTGTGCGTGTGGCCCTCCGTGCCCAACGGGGGGGATCGTGTGTCAACGACGCTTGGATGCACTTTGGAGCTCATTGATGACATATAGTATAATATGTACGTTTATATTTATTACGTCGCACGATAACGCTTGTCGTTTTTAATGTGACACAGTTTTTAGAGTGAAAAATTTTGTATCATTTTGAGAGCAATAAAAGTATTTGTTTTTTAAATAGAATAAGGGTGATAAATGAGCACACAGTTCACTTGATGGTAAGTGGATGCTCTGGCTCATAGACATCTTTATTTATCCTCAATTTAGAATTAAAATGTAGATGCGTTGCCACCCCTGAGGATTGAGTCCATCTCAATCCTCAGGGATGCCTTGTTCCCAGTAAGAAGGGTCTCCGGTTCTCTACACTCACCATACGAAACACAGCATCATTGAGCTGTAATTTTACGCTGATATTCTGTGAGAGCGTGGTCTTATCCCGGTCGAGTCGACCAGTCAACCAGTTTTGCATGTTGCGTGCCCTGAGCTGGTGCAGAGTCCTGTTGGAATATCCAATGTCTGTTTTTGAACATTGTTTGAGAAAGAGGTTCCACTATGTTTGTTAGGAAGGTATTTTGGCACACCTCGGCACTGGTTTTTACACCTTTTTCACAGAAAAACACCTCAGTTAAGCCTGAATATGAGACTCCAAGCCAAACCATGAGTGACTAAGGATGATGTGCTCGTTGAACCCTCGGAATACGCGTGCTGGCTTCTTCACTGCTGTGGGCATACACCTTATCATTTTGTTTATTATAACTTTCTTCGATGTTAAAATTTTTCATCCGAAAACAAAATTTCGCTGTATTTTTCCGCGTACCGCCGTAATAAAGCGCGGGATCTATTCAGCCTAATTTCTTTCAAACGCTCGTTCAAAAATGTCCGGTCTTCATACGATAAGCTCGTAGTCTTCATTGATCACTCTTTTGACCAAGGTTCTGCTTAGGCCCATCTGAAGAGCTAAGATTTTTGTTTACGAACAGGATTTCGTTGATTCGCGCCTTCACTGCTTTGATGATCGCGGGTGTCCTAACTGTACGAGGTCGGCCGTTCCTCTTACGATCTTCGAAGCTTGAATCTTCAGTGAATCGTTTGATAGTGCGATAAACAAACCGTAGGGTTATTTTCAATTTTGTAGAATATTGAAAATCTCTTGGCGCGTAACCTCAGCGGTGCAACGCGATAACCGCTACTCTTTCTTTTTCTTCGACCACTCCATATTTGAAAATGAATGAAAATTAATGTCTTTTTATTTTCGGCAAGCGCAAACATTATATTTTTAAAATTGGTGAAGTTCATGTAGCCAGTATTCAAAATTTTTAAATAATAAGGTTTTAACAGAACTTATGACCCGACTAAGTATTTTATTCATAACAGCTATAAAAGTCCACTGTTGACATAGGTCTCCCCCATAAATTGCCTCATAGGGGTTAGTTGTTAGTTGCCACGTTTAATTCGTTAAAACTAGTTTCATTTAAATGGTATAAATGTTCGCGTAAACATAAGTAATCATTACTTATTTACTTACTAGGTCTCTAAGTCGGTTAGAAAGGAATGAATAAACATATTATATTATAAAACAGTAAGAGTTAGCTCGCCGCTGTAGAAGTAGGCTGGTAATCGCATCGCAAATGAGAAGGCTTGAAATTTATTTATAGCGTGCGTTTCTTGCGTCAACCGACGCTCCTTCCTCGTCGTTGCCTACGCCGGCCTTCGCAGATCGTCCGCCGATAACGGACTCTGTATTCATACGCACACCGCACACCGCACCGCCTCGCTGCACGTGTGGCGTCTGCCCGCAGGACGGCACCTATCGCCAACTTCGGCCTCAATAGTGTTGCCAGGTGTTCCGACTTTCCCAGGACGTCCCGAATTTTAGGGTATGGTGACACGACCTCGAAGCGCTAAATGCCCGATATTTCATATATATACGATAACCAACTTAGTCTATACTTTGATCGATAATTTTGGCAGCAAGAAGAATTGAATACATCTGTTAGTTGCTACTACATTAAAATATTTCCGCTTTGACATTTTCATATTTTCTCACTAAATTCAGAGTCTGCAACTAATACTAACTAATCTGCTACTACAAGTTTTGATTCGCCGAAAAAGAAAAAACACTGACGAATGTGCAGTATTTCCGATGTTTCGACGAAAAATTATTCGTTCATTAGATCAGTCCCAAATAATAATTATAAAGCACTCATCAAAATACTTTATTATAACTCCTGGCGGCCAAAAAGGCTACAAAAGTACTAATTTTTTTTTTGTAATTGTTGTAGCTGTCCCGATTTTAAAATAAAATTCCCGATTATTTTTACCTTCCGTCCCGAAATTTGACACACTGGACTTGGCAACACTATGCCTCAAGCTAAACCTGTTTATGCTGACAGGTGACTAATCTCACCTGTGTCGTCGCATGCCCCTTATCTACTGCTAAAAACGCAATAGCACGACCATGTTCGTTGCTTATAATTAACACCGGGGTATGTCGTCGGTGACGTAAACCGCAAACGAGGCTCGATTTGCTGAATTTACATAACGCCTCGATGTTAGATGCATCCGGCTAAATCGAACATTTGGAAGGCATAGGCAAACAATACCAAATTTTGTTTGGAATTAAAACTCAGACAAACAAAGGAAGAAAGACGGAGCGCTGAGTACATTTCAAATGACGCATAAACCAAGCCATAAACCACGCGCAACTTATTGTAAGAACACGCACTCACACATAAGTACCTAAAATCACCTGTAGACATTACATTTATGGGTTGAGAAAGAAAAAAGTACAAAGATGATGTGCGCAGCGCTCCTTCTACCGTACCCGAGAGACAGTACAAAATGCATTTGAAGAATTTGTTGCCTCCCTTTCAGCTGATTTCTTCAAGAAGGGCATCAATAAACTGCCGCTGTGTTGGCAAAGATGCTTCGATTGCATGGATGATTACTTTGATTAATAGAAATAAAAAAATATATAGAAAAAAATTACATGAAAGACGGCAATTTCATAGGTAAAGACCTAATGTGTATATTGTCGTGGTGGCTTCACTACATCACAGCATTCCCTATAAGAAAGGACACAAAGGGCGGACTTAATGCCTATAGGCAAGCATTTTCTACCAGTGAACCCAAAAACTGGTGAGAATTTAACGTAGATGTAGCAATAAAAAAAACTAAAATAAATATGTGAGTACATATGTAACAACATTTTTTTAAATTTAATATCCACCAATATAATAATTCCATTTTCGTCATTTAATTAGATTTTTGAATTATCAGACAAAATTTATTCATAGGTTAAAATACATCATCATCATCATCATTACAGCCTTTCACAAGTCCACTTAACATAGGCCTCCCCCAAGGAACGCCACAAAGCACGGTCCTGAGCCACCTGCATCCATCGACTTCCTGCATGTCTTACCATATTCTAATTTACATTTAAATAATTCAGCGAGGATTTCTAATGCTTAAATGTACGCTTACCAACTAACTTATAACCTTATTAAGTTTTACACAATATAATATTGTCTGGTGTAAAATTCATCGTAATTAATATAATTTATAAAATAAAATCATTAAAAATATCCCTACTATTCATACGTCTGCATTTAAAAAAAACTATATTTTTCAGTTTATTTTTAATTACTTTACCTTTACTTTATTTTACTGAATTGTAAATCCATGTTATTTAACAATCGAACAACTATATATGCCAATGTCTGGCAGGTATATTACGGCTACGGTTCGGTATATTACGGTTCGGAATATATTACGTAATAAAGCACAGTTGGTGCATAACAATATGAAAGTAATTTGACTTATTTTAGAAATACCTGATGAAGACATATTATTTATTGTTTATACCGCGACCCCGACGAAAACCATCTCAGAAGTAAGAGGAGGCAAGTGCCCAGCAGTGGAACCTATATAGGCTGTAACTTTAATATATATAAACACTCACGCCTGTCACCCAGAGGGGTAGGCAGAGACTACGGACTTCCATTTGGCACGACCCGGGCACACCTCTCTCGCCTCCTTTACACCCATATATCTACGCATACACGCTCGTCGATTAAGGGTACTCCTAATCTGGCCTTTTTTCAATATAACGCCAATTTGGTCGATAAATCTTCGTCTAGGGCGTCCTTCCCGACTCTGCCGTTCACTTCTGCAACATAAATTTGCTTTGTCACTCTTTCTTCGTTCATTCTTTCTACATGACCAAACCACCGAAGCATTCCTTTCTTAATCCTGGTCACAACATCATCTTGCAAACCACACTTTTTCATGACCGCATTTCTACAGCATTTATTCTACTCTCATGCTTCTTCTGCCAGACCCAACTTTCACTACCATACATTAAAGTAGGGACTAACACAGCATTATGAATTGCCAAACGTGCCTTTTTTCACACATTCTGACTCTTCACAATAGCGTGTAGAGCCCCATTCACTCTATTTACTGCGTTCACTCGTCGTTCTATATCCTTATCATATCTACCATCCCTGCTAAATAAACATCGCAAATATACAAACTCATCCACTTGCTCAATCAACTCCCTTTCTATTCTTATTTCTCATAACGTTTTACTTTCTTCTCTTTCAAAAACCATCACTTTCGTCTTACTTGCATTCACTTTCATACCACTTTCTTTTAATGACCAGTTCATTCAAGTAACCATCATTTGCAACTCGGCCGCCGACGATGCAAATATGACTTGATCATCGGCGTACAAAAGGCATTTGACGGTTAATTCACCCATTCTCAACCCACATTCTTCAACTTTCAAAGTTTGCAAACAACTGTCCATAAATAGGTTAAACAGCCACGGGAATGTTACACAGCCCTGTCTGACACCTTTTTGGATGCCAAACCAGTCCCAGTAGACCCCGTTGATCCTGACACAAGCACTAGAGTCCCTATAAAGATACCTTAATGCCTGTATCAAACCAGCGCTCAAACCAAATGAGTTCAGTGTTTGCCATAACACATTCCTGTCCACTCTGTCATAAGCCTTTTCCAAGTCCATGAACGCACAAAAAACTTTCTGGTTTTTGGCCAAAAACTTCTCCGCAATCATGCGCATGGAAAAGACTTGATCCGTACACCCCATCCCCTTTCTAAATCCACCTTGCATATCCCAAATTTTTCCATCAGTTTCTTCCATAAATCTTTCAATTAACACCTTAGCATACAGTTTACCTACAATACTAAGCAAGCTGATACCACGGTAGTTTTTACAGTCCTGCTGTGACCCTTTTCCCTTATATATTGGAACTATAACGACTTTGCACCAGTTTTCCGGTACCCGCTTCAGTTCCCAACATAAATTAAACAAGGTGTACAGCAGGCCTGCCACCACTCCCTCTCCAGCCCTTAGCATTTCGAGTGCTACTCTATCATATCCGGCTGCCTTACCTGCTTTCATGCTTTTCATTGCTTTCATTATTTCATCTACACTTATCTCCCTACCTCTCTCCACTTCTTTCGGAGTTTCTATTTCACTTAATTCAGACGACTCTTCACTCATAAACACGCTTTCAAAGTATTCCTTCCATCTATTAAATTGAAACTTCATCATTCAGCATACAGCCATTCTCGTCTCGTATAGCATTCATTCTAGGCTATTTTGAATTTCCCCTGGCAGTTCTTACGAGTTTCCAGAATATTTTAATATTTGCCTGGAAGTTATCAGATATCCTTCTATCATTCTTATCCTTTCTTTCTTGCTTTTTCCTTTCAACAACTTCTTTTACTCTCTTATTTATACGTCTAAAGTCTGCCTTTTTTCTTTCAATCTCATCATTCATACCACTAGAATTACCAGCTTTGGTTGCTAGTAAATCTAGCCATGCTCTCTTCTATGCTTCAACTTCCATCCGTACCTCATCATGCTGTAACTTTAACTTAACTTTTTAACCCCTGCCGAAAACAGAGGGGTGTTAATAGTTTGTAGTGTGTATCTGTGTGTCTGTCTGTGGCATCATAGCCGCAGGTAGCAAGAGTGACAGACCTCTGTCACTCTTGCTACCTCCGTGAAATAATTACCTACAATCGCGAGGCGCCCCAGGGGTAGATCGCAGTCGGGGCTAGCGCGTTCTAGGCGATTGAATGTTAAAGTTTTTTAACGCTGTTTACGTAAATAGTTTTTGTTTAGTGTTTAGTATATTTAATTGTAGGATAAAATAGTTGAAAAAGTTTTAATGTAATTTAAGAATAATATGTTAATTACCTATCTATTCGATAAATTATAATGGCAAAACGTCGTTCCTACTATAATGGTTGCGGAGATGGATGCTTAATGAGCAATTAAAAGGATTCAGATATATCATTTTTTAAGTTACCGAAGGATAATGAAAGGTGAATTTATTTCATTTTTTCATTTATAGCGAAAAAAGAATTAAGTAATAATTTAACTACAGAAGTAATACCTAAGTATTTTATTACAAAACTTAGTTGAAATTTACTTCACTACCCAAGTACCTACTTACATCCCTATACTTGTCTTTGTAATTAAAATATTTTAAGTTATAATAGCACAAAATACTGAAATTAAAACTTTGTTTACAAGATTTTCAACTAAGTAGATTACGATCACATTTCTGTTAGGAATCGTTTTTCGGGTTTATTTGTTGTTTACGCTATCTACCTATACGAGCCAAGCATCGCGATTCCCGATGAATGGCCTTGCAAGTTGCATGCGTTGGGCATCACAGAACTCACATAGTAGCGGAAATATGGTCGATTATAGTCAGCATAGGTACTTTACCTAAGTAACTTACCATTTCATAAAGTATTTTTTACTCTTTATTAACAGCCCTTAGCAACCACGCAAAGTCCGTTGTGACGTAGTAAGGAAAAGATGCAAAGTAATACGGACACTCGCGCGCATCGATTAAGTTTTATTTAGCTTGCGTGCGCGATTTATCTGATTAATAATAACTGTGTAGGCTATTAAAACGTCGGCAAGCAGTCAACATCAAAGGAGTACAACTTCTGTACGTAGTACTATTATTTATTCTGTGTCATATCTCCTGAACGGATGATTAATCGAGTTTTCTTAGCTATGTTTCCAGAAAATCTTTGCAGCTGTTTGAAGATCATCACCCCTTTTTGTTTCGGGGGTTTTCGAAATTTTGAATTTAAGTTAATAATTTAATCAGTATAAGGACACATTGGCATAATGTGATAGATGTTAGTTATCAGGTTGACAAGCCTGAAAGGAAAAATGTCACTAGGTCACGCACGGGAGAGGTTTTTTGATCGAAATGTTGCAACTTTGCATCTGAAAAGAATTCACGATGCAATTTTCAAGAAGTATTGCTCGGTTTGTGGGAGATGGCTCAGAACCTCACATTTGTCCGAGCTAAAGCCGGTTTTACACTATGCGAATATACCCGCAATACCTGAATAAAGTAAAAGTAAAGTTACAGTATATACGTCCCGATGCTGGGACATGTCTCCTCTTGTTCTTGAAGGGTAACTTATGTATATATTTCATATTAAAACAATGATTTATAAATAATTAAGTAGACAATTACCATGATCATGCATCACGAGCACGAGTTCTAGTGTGCCCGGATTTAAAAAAAAAATTCCAGCAGTACTTTTAACACTAGTAGCCATAAAGTTAGATTGTTTTTAATTATTTTCATGTGTCTCTTTGTGCTTTTACTATTTTTAGTAAGTGTTTTTTTTTAAAACACAATTTTTTTAAATATTTTATGCCAGGATAGTTTATACATGTTTGACGGCCTCTTCCGAGTGGAGAATTTTAAAAAATTGGAGAGAGATTAATGATTTTTTTTAAAATTATATTATCCTCTATTTGATGGATTTTGGGACTATTCTCCAAGGCTTTGATCATCAATGAAAATCAGCGTTGTAGTTTACCGTAATGATGATGACCTTTTTCGGCATGACTTAAGACGTGAAACTACATTATTATGCAGTTTAATATGTTCTAGTGGTCGTCCAGTGGTCAAAATTCGACCGTGGTTCATTAAATTTGAGTATTAAGCTAGCTGTATATCAATTTCAATGCTCAGTACACATATGTATTATCTATGTCTTAAACTGCATATTACTTATATATTAAAGTCCACTGCTGAACATAGGCCTCCCCCATAGATTGCCTCATAGGTTCGATATTTGCCATAGTTGCTACGCTTTGCAAGAGTGTTGGCAACCGCAGTTTTATATTTTTAGTCGTTACTAGCGATACGCCTCGGCGTCGCACGGGTGATTTCAGGATCTTGACAACAGCGCCACCTACCGGGTCCAATTGTGAACCTAGACCATACAGGGACCCACTCAATCGCACACAAAAACTTTCATCAAAATCGTTCGAGCCGTTTTCGAGTTTTAGCGAGCTTAACGGACAGCAATTGCTTTTTATATATAGAGATTAGGAAGACGATGCTGCCCATCTCCTGATTTGTTTCCCTCTGTCGCCTCTTACGACACCCACGGGATGATATGGGGTAGTGGATATTACTACACCGCCATTACACGGTAAATATAGAAAACACAGATGTCTAATATACAAAATATAAAATAAACGCTGTTTTGCCTTGACATACACTCCACAGACCATTGAAAAATGAATATTATAAATCACACAAAAATTCACAGCCCATTCAGTCAATCTGTCGATAATTATTTAGTTGGCAACATTTTAAAATTCTTTGGCGGCAATCTCTACACTTGCTCTGTGCAACTGTTTGACCATAGACTATTATGTGTTTGACACGTAAACAAACGACAGATTTATGTTTGACATTGGCTGTATGAACGTAAACAATTAATGTTTTATTAGGTAATATGGGTACAAAAATTTCCCTACACATATTTATCTATACAAATAAATGTAATCGAAAATAGACACGTTTGTAATGTCAAAGTACTTCAAACTGCTGGGCTGGCCTTCTCTCATTTCTGAGAGGGTTTAAGGCTGCGTTTCCACCAGAGATGTGTAAGGTAGCTGGGCGGTGCGAGGATGCGTAGCGAGGCTGTGGAACGATGTGAGCGTTTCCACCAGAAATGTGCTAGGCCGCTGAGCGGTGCGAGGATGCGTAGCGACGCTGTGAAACGGTGCGCAGATGATCGGTGTGAGGATGTGTAGCGGGCTCGTTTCAGATGCGAGCGGGGTGAGGTGTGGTGGGAGCGGAGCGCGCGCGCTATTGCCCGCTGCTTCTTGCGTCCTTCCCTAGCAACACATCACTCGCACACATCTTTCCCTTGTTTTGTATATAAGAAACCTCGCTCCGCTGAGCCGTTTCCACCAGAGCTGCGCTGAGCGAGGCTAGGTAAATGAAGTGATTCTATTGGTTCTTAACAAACACATCCCTCGCTACGCATCCTCGCACATCTCTGATGGAAACGCAGCCTTAGGGCAATGAAATGTCCGCCGCGCTGCCCCAATGCGTGTTAGCTGTTAGCGAACTTCACATGTCTCCAAAATATTTTTTTTTATTTCTCAGACATGCAGGTTTCCTCACGATGTTTTCCTTCACCGCCGCGCACGTAGTAAATCAGCACTTAAAATTGCAATTAACAATTTCATTGGTGCCAGCTAGTATCGAACCCGGGTTGTTCGCGCACTGTGAATTTTACAGCGAGCTCTTAGTCCATGAGCTACCACAGCTCACTCAGGAACTAAGGAATATCACAATCCTAATATTGTCTGACACACATAGAATTTTTTCTCTAAATGTATATGGGACCACCCCTGAAGAATTTGATTGATTCTTATTTAAAAAAAAAAAGAATCAATCAAATCGGTTGACAATTGGCGAAGTTATCGCGTAACATACATACAAAAAAAAACATACAGTCGAATTGTAAGCCTCCTAATTTTTGAAGTCAGCAAAAAAAGTAAGTTTAAAGAAACACCCGGTGCTGTTACTGTAGGTACCTACTGTTCATTTACCTCATGATCATCTGTTAAATAAATACGAAGTCACAAGTTGAAAGGCGAGATGTTATTAAATATGGCCGACAGACGCTATTTACGTTAAGATGTATTATTATTGATCAATAAGTCATCGATCAATATTAAATAAATAAATGCATTAATGAACAGGTTTTCATAATCTACGTCATCAGCCCGTAGAGTGTATCCTTTTTACTTATTATGAGCTACTTCATTCTTCTTGTTTTTTTTTAATATTAAAAAAAGTTAACGTTCCCCCCCCCAAACTCACACACACACACTAGGATTTTCATCATCTGTATTACATTTACATATACGTTTCCCCTCGATTAATAATCAAAATGCAGATAACTAGGATATTTTTTTTATAGAATAGGGTGACAAACGAGCACAACACAGTCCACCTGATGGTAAGTGGATGCTGTGGCCCATAGACATCTACATTTATCCTCAATTAAGAATCAAAATGCAGATGCGTTGTCACCCGTGAGGAATAAGATGGAATGCCTCGTTTTCAGTAAAAAGGGTCTCCGGTTCTCTACACTCACCATACGAAACACCTATTTTACGCTGGTATTCTGTGAGGTCCTACCTCGGTCGAGCCGACCCATTGGTGCTACCACGTAATATATATATATATATATATATATATATATATATATATGATTATAATCTATGGTCTTATCACACCAACCAAGCTGGAGTATATTAACTAAGGTGTGTAATTCTGTGATCGTCACACTAGATATGTCTGTGTCGTGAGGGCCTACGAATTTCCTTCATCCATATATTAGACTATATCGTCGGTAAATCGAAGGTGAGTGATGTACTCGCCGGTTAATACCGTATCCTTTCCGGCCAGTAGCTTGAAAACTTCTTCCAATGCAGCGGTGAAGAGTTTCGGGGATATAACGTCACCCCGTCTTACAGCTCTCTGCAAAAATGAATATATATATATATATATATATATATTACATACTCCTCTTCGTATAACTTAGGAACACGTTGTTTTGCTCTTCCATCGTCTCTTCTCATAGGGACTGGCAATCGCAGCTTTTTTTATTAATTTTTGTTGTCATCAGGAAGATGCTGCTGCCCGACTGTTTTATTTCGTCCTTTGTCCTTTGTCGCCTCTTACGACACCCACGGAATGATATGGGATAGTGTATTATCTTACGCCGCCACTAAACGATGTTTGGACTACACGGTGTTTTAAGCTCTATTAATATTCAGTTTAATTTACCTCATCTCAACTGTAGTGGCAAGTTGAACGCACCTGCGGTTACGTTGCCGCACACTGAGAAATTACCCGATGGCGCACATTACTGATAAATTACGGACGCTAATTTTTAAGAGGCAATTAAACTTACGACGAAGATTTTACTGTCAAAATCACGCGGTGTTTTTGTTTACTCGCACAACTAAAGTAACTGTTTCTGTTGTTTGAAATAGAAATGGTAATAATTTTTAATCACTACTGCTTTTTTTTTTTTTTATAGTATAAGGGTGACAAACGAGCACACAGTCCACCTGATGGTAAGTGGTTGCTGCGGCCCATAGACATCTACATCTATCCTCGATTACAAATCAAAATGCAGATGCGTTGTCACCCGTGAGGACTAAGATGGAATGCCTCTTTTCCAGTAAAAAGGGTCTCCGGTTCTCTACACTCACCATACGAAACACAGCAGCGTTAAGCTGCTATTTTACGCTGGTATTCTGTGAGAGCGTGGTCCTTCCCCGGTCGAGCCGACCCATTCGTGCTACAACTATACTACTAATATAGCTGCAGCATGGCTCTACCACGTATTTTAAGAATACTTAATGAGTCAATGCTTTTACCACTGACTCTAAGAGAATTCAACACTTCTACTCTAACGTAAAGAGTTAGAAACTATGAAGAGCATGCAAGATACTTCTAGGCATTCAAATTACCCTACAAACTATTCTAACTCAAATAACCTTAATATAGTTGAAAATTTTGATAAGATTATGTTCGCCATTAACTTACTATTCTGGAGTTGCGGACGTTTGGTTGCGACCTAGTAATGTAGTTAGTAATTAGTTACAACTTGCGATATAGTAAATGTAGTTTTACAGAAGGTTTTGGCAATGGTCTTGAAACATCGTGATAATACTGCGAGGGTGCTGGGAGTAGTAAGTACTGCCCTAGGACGTCCTTCTATCCCGGATCCCGGATCGCTAGTACACGCCGATGGCGACCATCGTGGGGTTTTAGCTGGAGCAAGTCAGGCATAACCCTTAATCTGCTTCTGCATAATGTATCCGGGAGAATTAGGATATCCTACAATAAAAAAGCGTTTTATACTGCAACAACAACTTGAGCATTTGTATTCTGAGCACGTAGCGATTTTCAATAATATTTCACCTATACCGATATTTCACCATCGCATCTAAATAAATATTCAAAACTCAAAGTGGCACAAATAAGAGCTTCTGAGAGATGACTACATATTTGTGCCATTTGCTGTAGAGACTATCGGTCCATGGGGACCACGTGCGGTGAAGATCCTAAAGGAACTGTATCCGCGACTGGTTGTCGCTGCTGGGCTTTTTTTTTCTCACTCAAAGGCTAAGTATAACCATTAAGCGAGGAAACGCTGCCAGTGTTCTTGGCACTACCGCGGGGAGTAGGAGTGTATGATTAATTTTAGTTGTTAGTTTTAGTATTTTTTATTATAGTTTTTTATAAATAGTTAGATTTAGAAGTACGTGGATTTCACGTACATGATAAATAATTGAAAGATCCAGTGCGAGTGTTCGTTTGAGTTGGAAAGCTTCCGGCTCGCTGCTCTGGACTGCGTTGCAGTTAGGGTTACCAAATGCATATTTGAAAAGTCTTGATAAATAACCTGATTTCCATGGAAAAGTTCTAATTTTGTTATAAACGTAATTAACAAGCGTGAAATAAAAAAAACACCAGTTATTGGTTTTGTGCACTCGCAACCAATCCCCGTCGCAGATTCCACCCCAACCACGCAAATACCTTCTGTACTTGGAAAATCGAAAAAGCCTGACATTTTCAAAACCCGACCGAAATCCTGACAAGAGCCCAAAAATCCTGATATGTCCGGACAAATCCTGACATATGGTGTATCTAGCTGCAGTGCAAGCGAGGCGTGCGAGGCCGGTACGCAGCCGCCGGCAAATCGTACCGACCGGGCTGTTAGACCGGCCAACTGCGACGTGTTTTGCATTCACTGATCTAAACTTGGTTATTTGGCTTCCTTCTACGAATAAATTGCTCTAAAATCTAATTTGTGTATTATTTGATGTGTACAGCTAGTATTACGAAACAATAAAATTATTAAAACCATTTGAAATTATCTAGCCCCTGAGTTACCACGGCTGCATGTGTGACCAATTAAAAATATTTCATAGACTCATGTCTATGAAATATTTTCGTCTAGTACTGCAGGTGGCTCGGGACCGTGCTTTGTGGCATTCCTTGGGGGAGGCCTATGTTCAGCAGTGGAATTGTGATGAGCTGTAATGATGATGATGACGATGAAGTCTACCAACACGCATTGGTGCAGTGCGGTGGACACTTCCTTGCCCTAAAACCCTCAGTCTGTGCCCATTAGTGGGACGTATATAGGCTGTAAACTTTACTATCTTGTTTTAGGTTGTTGTTAGACATCACTAGAAGGTGATTCCCACTAGTTACACATTCGCACTTCTGTTAACATTTTCGCTAATTTTAACTTTTTTAATTCCCGACGTTTCGGGCACTTTACAGCACCATGGTCACCCTTTAATTTCTGCCCCCGCCTCCGTTAACTATGATATCAGGACGTAAACACCTCAGTCCCCCGCGTTTTATACCATGTAGTAGTATAGTATTCGCGTAAATATAAGAAATAATTGAGGTTTTAACAGTAATCTCATCGTGTCGCAGGGAGGAGGGCGATGAGAAGCCGAAGCCGGCGGAGAGCCAGGACGACGGGTACGAGACGAGCAACAGTGGCGAGGCGGCGCGGCGCAAAGCTTCCAGCGCGGAGGGCTCGCCGGCGGCGCCGCGCTCGCCCGCGCCCGAGCCCGCCTACGAGCCCCTCCTCGCCCGCTTCCCCGACCCCCCCTACCGCTACGAGCCGCCGCAGCCGCAGCCCGAGCCCGAGCCCTACCAGCACTTCCCCTTCCCCAAGTACCCCGAGCCGTACGGCTACAAGCGCGAGCCCGAGCCCTACGACATGAGCCAGCAGCACCCGCTACACTACGGGCCGGCGCACAAGCGCGACGAGGACGCGTACAACGGCGTGAAGCGCGAGTGCGACGACCCGTACTCGTTCGTGGAGGAGGAGGCGATGTGCGCGATGCTGGGCCAGCCGCCGCCGCACCTGCCGCCCCACGACCACGCGCACCCACACATGCACCCCCACCCGCACCCCCACCAGCTAATGCTCAATCAGCCCAAGAAGCGCGGACGGAAAAAGAAAATCAAGGACGAGAATGGGTGAGTCGTTTTTACCTATTCATTTTTTTTATATACACATGGACAAATTTAGAGGAACTCAAAAAAGAAAAGGTTTAATTTCTCCTGTTGTAATTATCATGCGTACTGGCCACAAACCTGGCTTTTTGTTAATAGAATTTAGTAAATGGCATTTACTAAATTCTATTAACAAAAAGATTTGGAACGTTTTTTTTTTTCGAATTTCATTTGTTTTTATCTAATTTTTGCGTAATATTGCGTTCTTTCATTTCATTGAAGTTGAGTTTAAACTTGAGGTTTTGTTTAAATTTTTGCCTTAACTGCCTTATTTATCGTGTTAAATGTGAATTAATCTGCAAATAAAATGGGCATGCCAGGTCTAAATTGCACTCAAGTTGGTAAAGCTGTTACTTTAATTGAAACTGGGAACACCTACAAACATGTAGCCCAAACATTACGAGTATCAAAATCTGTGGTACCCCGAGACAGACCGGACAGTATACGAGACTCGCAAGACATAGACGTAAACGGAAAACTGTGGATAGAGATGACCGGTTTATCGTTACCAGCGTTAGAAACCGGACTTTAACTGCTTCTGAGGTAAGAACGAAGCTACAAGAAGGTCGAGGGGTTAGCACAAAAACTGTGAGAAAGGGACTGAAATCGGCCGGAATAGATTTACACTTGTCTGCCAGAGGCTTCCTTCTTGCTACATGCCATCGAGTAGCTCAAGTTAATTTTGAAGCCAGATGATGGAAGGATTAAAGTGTGGAGACGCCCAGGACAGAGGTACGCTCGGTGCAACATCATTGAAAAAGAGGCATATGTTGGAGGGTCAGTTATGATATGGGCAGGTTTTTGTATGAGGGCACGTACGGACCTCCGCGTCGTTGAGAAAGAGTCACTAACAGCGGCACGATATGTAACTGAGATTTTAAAAGAAATTGCATGCATGATAATGCACGCCCCCATACTGCAGCCGTAGATGTCAAATACCTTCGAGACGTTGAACCCCAATAAATAGAACTCCATAGAGGATGTATGGGATGGGATAGGCTTAGAAGACAAATTAAGAAAAGAAATCCTGCCCCGCCAATTTAGGAGATCTTAAAACGCATTGCAGGAAAAATAGAACGCAATCCCTCAAGATTTTATTGATGACTTGATTAGGATTATGCCAAGGAGACTGGAAGCAGTCCGAAGAGCCAAGATACTGATTATAGTCCATGTTATAGACTTTCTTGAGCATTTATAAAAATTAATAAAATGTTTCTTTCCTGTAAAATTTTTCTTTTTATCTTAATTTGGTTCAGTTCTGTCACTTGATCGATTGTTTTTTCGACGTTTGCAATTTTAAATTAACGAATAATAAGCAAAATCCAAATCAATAAACTTAAGTCACAAATGTCCATGATATTTTTATTTAATAGACACTTTTTTGCGTTTCTCTTAATTTGTCCATGAGTATATATCATTTTTCCACGTTTGTTTGTCGCTGAACTCCTAAACAGCTGGACCGAATTTGAAGAAATTTTTTGTGTGTGTTTGAATGGATTCCAGAACGGTTTAGATTCACAATTGGGCTCGGTAGGTACCGCTGCAATCGGGTTCTAGTTTTTTTTTATTTTCATGGCAGGACAACGTCTGCCGGGCCCGCTAGTATATTTATAATCACAGACCTGCATAATTATATTCACAGACACTTTATGCAAAATAGGATCGACAATTGACTTTTTACAAGCTGTCAAAAGGAAACTTTATAAAGTTATATGAATAAAAAAGTTAATGACGTCATAGTTTCCTGTAGTCACAATACTTCTCGAAGATAATAAAATTAAAATGCCGTGTCTTACCTAGTTTGAAGAGTCTCACATAATTTTTATTTTTATGCGGTTCTTAACTAATCGATTTTACTTAGATACATAGACATAAATGAAAAAATGTCTGTCTCTAATATCAACATAAAACTGGCTTCTATCAAGCTTAGGAGGTTATGTGTATGGGTTATGTGTATTAAAACATGAATAAACATTTCTAAAATTTTCGTCTGTCTGTCTATCCGGGCTAATCTTCGGAGTGGCTGAACCGATTGTGATGAAATTTTACGAACAGATAAAAAATATGCGAGAAGTGATCTAAACTCCATTTTATCTTAAGAGCAAGCAGTTTTTTTGCAATCGAAAAACTGATAAAATATATGCTGTTTGATGATTATCTCATATACTATATGATATTTAAAGAAATCGGACAAACTTATTTAGTTTGCAATTTTACAACATTTGCATACATACAACACTATTTTGAAAATATTATATACTGAAGTTGTGATTCAAAATATTTTTTTTTTCAAAATCACTTTACAACAAAACTATGTGTTATAGGATGAGGTGATAAGACCTTTTTACATGAAATTAATAATTCTTCAATTTTAAGTTTAAAAATTTTCCCATATCGCACGTAGCTTTCTAGATAATAGCAAAAATTTACTTGTTTTAATATTTTAACACAAATAAAATGTTAATCTTAATGAAAACTGAAAGTGACCTAGTTTTGAGATATTAAACTACTTTTCCCGCCAAATAGCAGTACTTGCACTGCTGTGTTCCGGTCTGAAGGGTATAGAGAGCCAGTGTAATTTTAGGCTGTGAGAAATTCCATCTTCATCTACAGTGGTACATTGACAACGCATTTATAGCCTTCTTTGTTTGAAGTTTGCAGTAGCCACTTACAATCAGGTGTACTGTAACTTCGTTTGTCACTTCGATTTAAAAAAAATATATGGAGTGTCAACTCTCCGTACGTCTTTTTCATTCTACATCAAGACAGAAATTCCATCATAGGATATTACTGAATTTTGTTACTACAGTTTAAAAATAACTATACTAATGTCTGAACACTCAAACGCTACTCAATTTTAAGATGGCGTTAAGTCTCGTGCTGTCTCTATCACATTAAGTCAAAGTGACTGTGACACCACGACTTTTAGACTTTTAGACTACTTAGTAGCAAATTTAAATTTGTAGCTTAATTTATTAATGATACTACCGAATAGCCATAAGTTAGATATGGATGCGTTTTCAAATCAGATTTATCATCTGTTTGGTTCATTTTTATCTTCCACGATTAAGCTCGTTCAATTCCTACAGGACTAAATGATCGACCATACGCCCAATTTCTCAGTTTTAACCTAGTTTGGTTGAATCCTAACACAGACTAATCTAGAAATTTATTTAGCGAATTTCATAACAATCGTTACTGTGAAATACTTTAGTTTTAGTTTCTGACTCACTTTATGGCCCCTCTACACTACTCGCGAAGTTAATCGAAGTTGGGCGAGGAGTATAGTGTAGAGAGGTACTTCGATTCGCTTCGTGCAACCTCGCTTCGCCTCGGGTGACTTCCGATCGCTGTCGGTTTTTTTGCGCCCGAGTCAAAGGACTTCGCGAAGTTACACGAAGCGTCTCACTACACTACTCGGCGTACGCCAGTTATAATATATATTTTTTTATATATAAATATTAAATATGTAGCTTCCTACATATTTATTTATCTACGGTTAACGCATTGACGTACTGTTCACACAATTAGGTACCTATAGCAGCTGTCTCTTGTCTTTCGTGTTAATGGCCCCTCTACACTACTCGCGAAGTAGATCGAAGTTGGGCGAGGAGAACAGTGTAGTAACCTCGCTTCGCTTCGGGCGACTTCCGATCGCTGTCGATTTTTTGCGCCCGAGTCAAAGGACTTCGCTAGGTGCCCCAAAGTTACACACTACTCGGCGTACGTCAGTTATATATTAAATTTTTTATAAATAAATATTAAATATGTAGCTTTCTACATAAATATTTATCTATGGTTAACGCATTGACGTCGCACTGTTCACACAATAGGTACCTATAACAGCTGCCTCTTGAACGTTATTCATGTTAAGGGTGCGCGCGGCTCAAGGCGACTGAGCTATTCGCGAAGTTGCACGAGAGTGTAGTCACGTTCTTCGGACTGCGATTGACTTTGACGAGCACTTCGAGGTAACTTCGCGAGTAGTGTAGAGGAGGCATTCGAATCATCATTATCATCCAGTACAGCCATGTATTGCTATATACTTATCAGGTTATGCTTAAATTTTCAATATATCGCCATATTGAAAATGGGCCAGATTAGGAGTACCCTTAACCGACGAGCGTGTATGCGTAGATATATGGATGTAAAGGAGGCGAGAGAAGTGTGTCAGGATCATGTCAAATGGAAGTCCGTAGTCTCTGCCTACCCCTCTGGGTGACAGGCGTGAGTGTTTATGTTATGTTATTATGCTTGTAAATATAACCTGATAAGTATAAGTAGGTATATCGTCTAAGTTTTGTAAGTCTTCTCAAGAATTACGATCTGGGCTAGAGAATTTGGTTAATTAGGACGTATGTAACCCGTGAGCCGATAATAAACCCTGGGAGGGTTTATTCCCACTTCCATCGACCGCGTCCAATGCTTGTCTAAAAATGAATGAAAATAACTTATCTCAACGTTAAGACTTTTAGAGTGGAGTTAAAGTTGATTTATATTAGTGTTATAGATATTGTTGTTATTTTTATAAAACGTTACCTATACACTAGGATTTTCTCCTGTATCGTGGGGGCAATTTACATACATAATTTTCACAAGCACAAACATCCAGACCCGGAATTTGTAGGCCATACAAATACTTGTTCCGTGTGGGATCCGAACCCGCGGCCCTTGTCGCCAATAATTTTATACGTGGTAGAGTCACGCTGCAGCTATATTACGGTAGTAGCACGAACAGGTTGGCTAGACCGGGGTCACGCTCTCACAGAATACTAGCGTAAACTTTCTCTCAGAACCCATTTTTACTGGAAACGCGGTATTCCATCTTAGTCCTCTGGGGTAACAACGCAGCTGCATTTTGACTCTTAATCGAGGATTAATGTAAGGTATATCTATGGGTCACAGCATCTACTTACCATCAGGAGGACTGTGTGCTCGTTTGTCATCCTTACCTATTCTATAAAAAAAAGCCAAGCCATAAGCCACTGCGCCACGGAGCCGTCAAAATCAACTTGGTTATGCCCGCAGTACCGCTAGCAACGCTTCCGAGTACTCGTGATGTCATAACGTTATCGGTAAACCTGATCTGTTTGCCGATAACATTATGATTGAAACCAATTATTTAACTGATAGCTATTGCTGCTTAATGGCCCTCAATACCGTTCGCCATGCTCGCAACCTTGCTCACCTTCAACTATCACGATTATAAATGTTAGGGACGCAGACAGAGTCAGCATTAGCTGTGACTGCCTCGTTGGTCTAGTGGTCATGTAAACACGTTTGTTGATCATTAGGTCCCGGTTTCGAATCTGAAAGTGGGCCAACATCAGTTATTCGGTTTTCTGTCAAGAATTTCTCAGGAACAGCCCGGAGTAAGGAATTGTGCGATGTTTCATTCCATCCCGTGCCTCGGGAAGAACGTAAAGCCGTTGGTCCTGCGCCTGATCTCTCTCCGATCGTGTCGGATTACCGTCCCATCGGACTATGAGAGTGTGGGAATAGAGAGTGCACCTGTGCTTGCGCATACACAAGTAAACTATAATCCTATGCTATGACTGGCCGCCGTGACCGAAATTCGGTCTGAAGGACATTATTATTATTAATTCCGCAGGTACTTAAACAGGGTGGCGTGCGAGTCGAGCTCGGTGACTCAGCCCACGCGACTGGTTCGTAGCACGCAGCACGCAGCGACCTTACTTAATCCCATGGCCGACGAACGTTCAGTATACGCAGTATAAATAGGTGTACACAGTTACTCACGCTAACATTTTTCCAAACAAAAAGCCCCATGCGTTGAGTCTTGCTTGGGGAAAACTGAAAAGAATGAGTACTTTGTGGTGACCCCTGACCCCGCACCAGAATTAGCGAGAAAAACTTAATTCGAACCTCTACTTGGCTTAAAAAAAGCGTGCGATATGAATTCATTTGTACAATTTTGATTTTATCCTATATTCAAGAAACGTTTCGTCCTCCGTAACGATCCGTTCTATTACATACAAGGTGCAAGTAAAAACAGTTTATATTACAAACTATTCTTTCGGCAACTTAGGATGACTTAAATAAAAATAAAAAAAATTAACAGTTCATAAATAGTTGAACTGGTATTTTGTTTTAAAAATGGGGTTTTCATGTACTTAATTTAAAACGGCTCGTAAAAGAAAACGAAGCATTTTTAAATATAGAAAGAAACCCGCCATTAATCTGGACGAAGTATGATAAAAAAATCGTATTGTCAAAATGTAGAGCCTATAAATATTAAAGTTATAGGTATATTTATTTTTTCGAGGTTTACTTCTTACCTCCAGTTACTTGTAAATATTGACTCTATTTGTTGTCTTAAATGCCAAGCGCGGTGACGCGGTGTTGTTATTAACCGAGTCCCAAAGACGGGGAGGTTCTATATTCGTTGCGTATATTTTTATGTATGTTCACCGATTCCTCGGCCGCACCGTGTAGTGGCGGTGTAAGAATATCAACTACCCCATATCATCCCGTGGGTATCGTAAGAGGCGACAAAGGGAAACAAATCAGGAGCTGGGCAGCAGCGTCTTTTTTTTTATAGAATAAGGGTGACAAACGAGCACACAGTCCACCTGATGGTAAGTGGTTGCTGTGGCACATAGACATCTACATCTATATTCGTTTGCAAATTTAAATGCAGATGCGTTGTCAGCCGTGAGGACTAAGATAGAATGCCTCTTTTCCAGTAAAAAGGGTCTCCGGTTCTCTACACTCACCATACGAAACACAGCAGCATTAAGCTGCTATTTTCGTGTTTGGGTCGAGCCGACCCATTCGTGCTACAACTATACTATTAATATAGCTGCAGCATGGCTCTACCAAGTAAAAAAGCGTCTTCCTAATAACAACTAAAAATTTTAAAAAAACGCTGTTTCCAAGCGTGGCAACTATGGCAAATATCCCCCGTATGAGGCAATCTCAAATCAAAATCAAAAATAGGGGAGGCCTATGTCCAGCCGTGGACTTTAATAGGCTGTAAAATTGAGTTATATGTACTACGTACTAGAGAAGCTATTCCAAACAAAAAATGTGCGCTACTCTATGTCTTCGCGCATGCGCGGTAGATAGTAAAATATTACGATATTATTACCTATTTATTAACTTGAACAACAAAAAATTTTACTTACTTGACTACTGAATTGTTATTTACGTAAGGTTTAAACTTTAATTTTATTTCTCGTATTATTATCGCCGCTCCACATTGCATGCATATTGAAGCCACAGTAAATGACACTAAAGTAAGGTGCACGGATTGCAGTACAGTTTAGTTGAACATAGTGAATGTTCGGAATGCGAAATCTAGTACGTAGTACATATATATCAATGGGCTGTAACGGTAACGGTCACCGATTTCTCGGAAACGGCTTAACTTTTTTTTAATGAATTTTCTTTTATTAAATAGGTTATAATTCGAGACTGGTCCCATATGTATAAATTTTAAGAAATCCCCTTCTCGATGAAGTTTTTAATGTAACTATTTAGTCGACGTTTTAGTTGTTAATTGAACTTATGATATTCCTTACTCCACTCAAAAGGGTAAAATAAGTGAACTTAAAAATAGTAAAACCGACTTCAAAACAAAAAAAGCAACTTCCACATCATAGCTTCCGAAGTCAGGGCTTGAATAATTTGATGCATTATGTCTTAGTACCGACCCTTAAATTCGACCAGATACTTAATTTTTTTTTATATGTATAGATAAAATTCTTGCATATTAGGAACTTTAAAAATAGAATACCATTATTGATTATCGCCTAATATTACTTAACTAGTGTGGTAGACATCGTACATCAATAAAATCTCCCGGCCTCTGACAGAGGACGGACTTGTCATCTCAAATATGCGAACCTAAAATACCTCAAACGTGATTGCAGATTCGCATGCTGAGCGTGACGTTCACGGCAAACATACTTGTGTTCCGTTTTTTACCCAACTGCGACGGATGCCAAGAGGTTATATTATATTATGTTTAATTGGAACCTGAAATGTATATATATTATACTTTTTTAATGCCTGACAACGTATCTAAAATATTCATCGGATTTTAACAAATATATCTCAATAATTTTGTCACAATCTCACAGGTAGCATAGTCAGTATGACGTCAACATAAAGAAACATGGCGGATGTAATCTGTTGAAAAACTGTTCTAAAAAAATTTAAATATACTATGTTTTTTTTTTTTTCATTGTCATCCGATTCTGAGCTATGTTTAAAATTTCAAATCTCTAGCTCATCAGAATTTGAGTTGCAAGATTCCACCCTGAACAGAAACAGAAACTTTTTTATTCAATATAGATTATAAATAATACTTATTGAAAGTCACTCTTTTGTTTAATTACCACTGGTTCGAAAAAAAAACTTACCTTACACAATTAACCACACAAAACAAATTAGAAGTAGCTTGGTAGCGATCACCTCATTCCCAGGGGTAATTATCATCCATAAATTCCTTAATATTATAATAACCCTTTTTACGTGGTAGAGCCATGCTGCACCTATATTAGTAGTATAGTTGTAGTACGAATGGGTCGGCTCGACCGGGGAAGGACCACGCTCTCACAGAATACCAGCGTAAAATAGCAGCTTAACACTGCTGTGTTTCGTATGGTGAGTGTAGAGAACCGGAGACCCTTTTTACTGGAAAAGAGGCACTCCATCTTAGTCCTCACGGGTGACAACGCATCTGCATTTTGATTCTTTATTGAAGATAGATGTAGATGTCTATGGTTCACAGCAACCACTTACCATCAGGTGGACTGTGTGCTCGTTTGTCACCCTATCCTATAAAAAAAATAATACAAACTTTGTTTAATAAAGTTTCTGAACTTTGAGCAGGTCAAATTTTGCATATTTTCTGGGATTTTGTTGTAAAAGCGTATACATCGCCCCAAGAATGAATTACTGACTCGGTGGAGTGGAGTAACTGGTAATACTAACTGTGTCTGTTCCTAGTATTTACAGAATGAATGTCACTTATTTTTGTATAACTACCTTTATTTTTCTGTACGTGTACGTACAGAAAAATAAAGGTAGTTACATTTTCATAAATGTATTGAGAGGCCAAAGTTAATATATTAATTTTCTTAAATTTTTGTCGGAGCGACTCTTTAGGTAAAAGACTCTTTAGGTTGTCGGAAGGACAGATAGACAAATAAGAATGTGACCTAATAAAAACGTAGTAAAAACACATTGTTCTTTTCTTCAGTATTTTCTTAATTTAGAAATAGGAAAAAAAATGATCTGATCTATCAAAATGATATCGAACTATAAAATTTCTAAGAACACCACACTCATACATCAATGTAACATGGGATACAATCAGGAGTTTGTTGTTAATCACACATAAATCGAACTTCAAGTAATATTTCAACGCAAGGCACTGGTAGTATGTACTGCAAACGCCAATTCGCGTGCCCGACGAACTGTACAAGCGAGGTACATCGTGTCCAGGTATCGCTACTCACGCAACTACACCTGTGCGTGTGGCGAGATCTGTGCACGAGATCTAGGCGCGCTGAAGTGCTAAAACCGGTCGTGTCTATACATCACGTGTGCCACATTGCATTTTATACGCATTCCCACAGATTTCTACAACTTTACCAGGTACTTAATGGTGTTATGCCATATTTTTTTTATAAGATAAGGGTAACAAACGAGCACACAGTCCACCCGATGGTAAGTGGTTGCTGTGGCCCATAGACATCAACATCTATCCTCGACTATGAATCAAAATGCAGATGCGTTGTTACCCGTGAAGACTAAGATGGGCTGCCTCGTTTCCAGTAAAAAGGGTCTCCAGTTCTCTACGCTCAAAATACGAAACAGTCGTATTAAACTGCTATTTTACGCCGGTATTCTATGAGAGCGTGGTCCTTCCCCGGTCGGGCCAACCCATTCGCGCTTCAGCTATAATATAGCTGCAGCGTGGCTCCTCCGGTCGGGTCGATAGTACAAATGGGCGTGCCTCAAGGCTCAATTCTCGGCCCCTTTCTGTTTCTTGTATATATTAATGACTTACCTTACATAGTAGGGGATAACCATAATATAGTATTATTTGCTGATGACACTTCATTAATTTTCAAATTAAAACGACAATTATTAAAATATGACGAAGTAAATAATGCTATATCTAAATTAGTAAATTGGTTTAATGTTAATAACTTGCATTTAAATAGCACTAAAACGAAATGTATGAAGTTCATGACTCCAAATGTCAGACAATTAAATACTAATGTAATTTTAAATGGGAGGAACTGAGTCTTGTCGATACCACCATTTTCTTGGAATAACACTAGACGCGAAGCTTCAATGGAGCCCCATATATCAAAGTTAGCAAGCAGACTTAGTTCTGCAGCATATGCTGTAAAAAGATTAGAAATCTTACCAGTGTGAAACAGCTAGACTTATTTACTTTAGCTATTTCCATAGCATAATGTCCTATGGTATTTTGCTATGGGGACACGCAACTGACACTGAAATTATATTTGTTTTACAGAAGCGGGCCATAAGAGCAATCTATGATTTAAAACCTAAAGAGTCGCTCAGACAAAATTTAAGAAATTAATATATTAACTTTGGCCTCTCAATACATTTATGAAAATGTAATGTACGTACACAAAAATAAAAGTAGTTATACAAAAATAAGTGATATTCATTCTGTAAATACTAGGAACAAACACAAGCTAGTAGTACCAGTTACTCGACTCCACCGAGTCAGTAATTCATTCTTGGGGCGATGTATACGCTTTTACAACAAAATCCCAGAAAATATACAAAATTCGACCTGCTCAAAATTCAAAACTTTATTAAACATAGTTTGTATAAAAGGGTTATTATAATGTTAAGGAATTTATGGATGATAATAACCCTGGGAATGAGGTGTTCGCTGCCAGGCTGTTTCTAATTTGTTTTGTGTGGTTAATTGTGTAATATACATGATTGTAAGCTGTTATTTAAAAAAGTCCCGCTGGGTTTCTTGCTGGTTCTTCCCAGGACAGAGGTTTTTTCGAACCAGTGGTAATTAGACAAAGAGTGACTTTCAATAAGTATTATTTATAATCTATATTGAATAAAAAAGTTTCTGTTTCTGTTTCCACCTATACCATCATGTAGACTGGAAGTTCGTCGTTGTCTGTTTAGTTTTATTTGGCATTTTATTCTATGGCTTAATTTGGGAGCGCTCGGTGGTACACGCTATTGGTTCAGAGACAATCTCGAGCTCAAACTCAAGCGTCACAATGACTAAATTTGTGTAAAATAATTTAGTCTTAGACTCCCAATTTTAACATAGTAGAGTTAGATGCACCGTTAGATATATGTTACAGTGTGGTGGCGGTGTAAGAATATCCACTACCCCATATCAACCCGCGGGTGTCCTAAGAGGCAACAGAGTTAAACACAAATCAGGAGATGGGCACGCCGTTTCCTTATAACGACTAAAAATAAAAAACTGCGGTTGCCAAATATGGCAAATAACCCCCCTATAAGGCAATCTATGGGGGAGGCCTATGTTCAGCAGTGGACTTTAATAGGCTGTAACGGTAACGGAGATTTTTTTACTCCCGACATTTCGGGCACTTTACAGCGCCCATGGTCACAGGAGAGATTTTAAAATTAGTTTTATCTCATGTGTAGTATTCGCATAAATATGAGAAAACATTATAATGCGGACTAAGAGCACCAATTCGAGATACTCTTTGAATACCGGCCTTAGTGTCCTAAGTGGCGTTCGCTTCAGTTGTATGGGAAACTGTAGGCCATTCAGTTTCTACGCCCACTGAATAAAATTTGTCTCAATTCAGTTCTAAATTTGTTAATGTCTTACTTTCCCAACAGTTGGTAGTTTTTCAACGACGTGAGTGCCACGGGCGGGCACCGCCGTGCGTGCCTGTTTTTTAATTTTGCTCTCGTATCTAGAGCCGCGTCCACTTTATCGTCCGGCGCTGCCGACGGTTTTTAATGCTTCAGCGGAATAGAAACGGGCCATTGTGATGTGGCCGCGGCTAACTAAAAAAAAAAGCGCCGATGCATCTGAAATTTTTTACACGGACAAATTGAAAGAGTTTGCACTTGAATGTGTGTCACGCGAACGCGGCGGATGATTTAGTGTGAGTATGCATTAATGATGTGTGTGTGTGTGTGTGTGTGTGTTATGCTAAAATTCAGCAGACATGGATTTAAAAAAAGGTGACTTATTATTGCACTAGGAATATCTATTGTTTCGGGGGTGGGGGGGTAGGGGTCAGTTTACACACGGTAGAAGTGAATCGTGAAACCGTCAGAAAAGGAGACCGAGAGCTCTAAGACAATCATCAAAGATTATAAATATTTCCTAGATCACTCCTGGCATTGCTCTCTATCTGTTCGTCAAGTTTCATTACAATCGGTGCGACCGTTCCGAAGATTAGCTCGGACAGACCGACAGACAGACCTTAAATAAATTTAAAAATTGTTATTCATGTCTTTTGACATGCAAATTACCCCCTCAGCCCTCAGGCCAATAAAAGGCAGTGATTTCGATATTACAGACATACAGTTCAATTTTATTTATATGTATAGATTTGTCATACAAATACTTGTTTGTGCGGTATTCGAATCCCAGGCCCGCAGGCTTGCGGAAAACACTTAGGTACTACGCTATCATGGCCAGCAGTGTCAAAAAATGTATATGGATAGGTTTTAACACAAGTGAAGGTGACGAACCGAGCACATCTACCCGTAGAGACATACATCTACTCTCGATTAAGAATCAAAATGATCGGCATTTCATCGGCTTTGTCATTCCTGAGGTTTGTGTGGACACCAGTGGACTTTTATAGGCTGTAATGGAATCGTTTCAATCTACTATTAAGGCCTTTGGCTCCACGAGGAGGCGTTAGCGCAGTGGCTAACGTTTGACTCGACGCTGCAATGCCTCTGGTTCAATTCCTAACGAAGGCCTGCAAATAATTGTAACGGGTCTGGATGTTTATTAGTGAGAAATTTATCTTTGTAAAACCCCCTCAAGATTGAGAACATGGGGAAAGTTAAAAAACATAATTCTCAAACTATTGTATAGCATTACATTTGTATTATTGATAACAAGAACAACATAGTATTAACATTGCATATATTTTATGTATATTATCTAAATTACAAACAGATAAACACAAGCACTAGATGGTAGGACTCTTTTTCTGCCTAGGAGTACGTCAGGATATGTACGATCCTCTTGCCTATTTTTGTCGCCAAAGGGCAGTGCCTGCACTGCTGTGTTCCGGTCTATAAGGTATAGAGAGCCAGTATAGTTGCAGGCTGTGAGGCATTCCATCTTAGTCTTCAGAAGTTGCAACGCATCTGTTTGTTTGAACTTGGCCGCAAGTATCCACTTAAGATCAGGTGGACTGTGAGTTCGTTTATTACTTCAGTTTAAAAAAAGAAACTACCTTTAATTTTAAAAACTAAATTTTATCCTACAATTTTTTTTATTTATAGCACGAATGGGTCAGCTCGATCGGGGTAGGACCACGCTCTCACAGAATACCAACGAGAAAAAAGGAACTTAATGCTGCTGTGTTTAATACAGTAAGTGTAAAGAACTGGAGACCCTTTTTACTGGAAATGAGGCATTACATCTTAGTCCTCAGGGGCGACAACGCATCTGCATTTTGATTTTTAATCGACGATAGATTTAGATGTTTTATGGGTCGTAGCATCTACTTACCATCAGGTGGACTGTGTGCTCGTCACTTATCCTACAAATGTTTGCTTCCAGCGAATCTCTAGCCTACAACCATTATCTTCGCAAGCACAGTAATCACAACTGGCATAGAAAAAGCATTTCTTATTTTATTTCTAAAGTTATATTGCTAAGAAAGCATCCTCAAAGCGGCAGCACTATAATTATAATTGTAACTGCAATTTGAATTACCGATTGCCACGTTTCCTGCGGTGAAGGGAAACAACGCGGGAAAAAAAAAACAGCGCGTGATAGCATTTATACGTTTCGAGGACATGAGAAAGTCCGTCAGTCTGTACTAGATCAAAATATCGGTCAATTAAATCGAACCAAAAAATTAATTAAAACTGTGAAGGTAACCCAGATTAACGTGGTAGAGCTACGCTGCAACTATATTATAGTTGTAGCACAAATGGGTTGGCTCGATCGGGTAATGACCACGCTCTCACACAATACCAGCGTAAAATAGCAGCTTAATGCTGCTCTGTTACGTATGGTGAATGTAGAGAACCGGAGATCCCTTTTTCCTGGAAACGAGGCATTCCGTCTTAGTCCTCAGGGGTGACAACGCATTCTGAATTTTAATTGTAATCGAGAATATATGTAGATGTCTATGGGTCACATCATCCACTACCATCAGGTGGACTTCGTTCTCGTTTTTATTAATCCTCAATTATTCAAAAAAAAAAATCGAAGTATCATTTCTCATCGACTCGATAATTTTGAATAGAATTGACGTGTGAATTACGTAATTTAAAAACAGTTTGATAAACGATTGCAGTATGTGCATTGCATTGTACATCGTATCATTTATTTGCACGTGCTTTATCAACTGGAGGCTCAGTGAAGCAATGTAACTGTTGCGCTTAGCTTTGTGTGTACTTACCTTCTCAATCAATCACATAGCTGGTGAGTGCTGTATGTGATGATAATGACGACAAGTGATGACGTAGAACACTATTTCAAGCGGTTGAGGATTTGGACGATTATCACAGCTCTAAATAAGCCTAAACTGCATTAAAGAAATGATATTGATTAAAAGTAGTTTAACTTATTTTACTTTTTTTTTTAGTTAAATTAAACGCGATAAAATCCGCAAAATTTGCTTTATTCAAAATCAAGTATTCCTGTAAATATAAGAAAGCAATGAAAAAGGACTATATATGTTTTCCCCTCGAGGGTTAAAGGGGTGAGACGTCTGGGGCTGCAATCGCCGGTCTGAATGCCAAGCGTGGCGGTAACTACGGTAATTCTTTCCACGTTGGGAAAGGCCCAAACCCAGCTGCGGACTTTTTTTTATAGAATATGGGTAACAAACGAGCACACAGACCACCTGAAGGTAAGTGGATACTGTGGGCTGTGGCCCATAGACATCTAAATCGATCTCCAATTAAGAATCAAAATGCAGATGCGTTGTCACCCTTGAGGACGAAGATGGAACGCCTCACCGGTCTACTCACCATATGAAACACAGCAGCTTTAAGCTGCTGGTATTCTATAAGAGCGTGGTCCTTCCCCGATCGAGCCGATCCATTCGCGCCACAACCATAATATAGCTTCAGCGTGGCTCTGACACGTATAGATATATTACACTGTTATAGGTTTCTCAAGAAAGAATGGGCGCTCTGTTGAATTCGGAAATTAAATTCTGTGCAGGCACTACTTTGTTCCGGTCTGAAGGGTATAGCGATCTAGTATAGTTACAGACTGTGAGACATTCCATCTTAGTCCTCGGAAATGACTGCAGCCTCTTTGTTCGAAGTTGGTTGCAAGTGCTTACTGGCTGTATTAGCTATTTATCATCAGGTGTATATTATTGATGACTAGCTGACCCGCAAGGCTTCTTTCGCATTAAAGGACAATGTTGAAAAAATTGTTCGATGGAATTATTAAGCGTCTACTTATGTCACCATTACAGATATCAATAAAATAATTTACTATGTTTTATGTAATCAAACTTATGGTCTATCGAAGTCTGAAAGAAATCATCGTACATAATTTAAAACTAATTGACTAGTTGTTGTAGTTGTTACGATTCGCCAATTAAGGTAGGCAAAAGTCTTATACCATACAGCCTACTGTGATGTTTTACTCACAAAACTCTTCTCAAACAACAAAAATTTCAACAAAAAATTGTTTGAGAGTTCGCCATTCACTTTTGAGTAAAAGCAAACTTATTAAAATATTCTATTTTTTAAAATATTGGCAACAAAAAGCTGAACATAGGCCTCCCCCATAGATTGCTTCATATTATTATTATATTGCCATAGTTGCTACGCTTGGCGGGCGGATTTTTTATTTATTGTTGTAGTCAGGAAGACTACTGCTGCACATTTCCTGATTTGTGTCCCATTGGCGCCTCTTACGACACCCATGGGACGATATGGAGCAGTGGATAATTACACCGCCACTACACGGTCGATATTATATACTTAACAACTATTTTATTTGTATGTATTTTATGCAAGCCAAAGTAACTTTTTAACACATTGCATACATTTATTTCAGAACTTATTGTCAGCGCACGCAAATAAGAGTATCAATCTGCTAATTTTTCGACGATTCAATTTTTACAGATATATACTAACTTCATATTGAAAACCTATTCTGAAAACAATAAAGCATAACCTATGTCACACGGGAATAGTGTAGTTTTATAACAATAGAAGAATCAAAATCCGATCAGCAGTTACAGAGATTACCTTCCAAAATAAACTTACATACAACACGACTTTCTCTATAATAGTACTCTAGAAATGTAGATAGTATAGAATAGAATAAATATTAGTAATCGTTGAACAAATACTGGATCCAGTTCATATTCGTATCTCGTACTCACGCTAAGGTACATCGAATACAGGAGTTATCAGGAGTTATTTAACAGATCGTTGCTCTGGATATACTATGTGAGTGTGTGTGCAAACAATGGCTATAATAATAGGTAGACAAACTATTTGTACAAACATTTTGCTCGGCAGGGATTATACATCGAAAACAACTTATCCATTCAGTCGTTCGTCTATTCAGCTATACTGGCATTATGTAACTAAAAGGCAAACATAACTAAGTCAAAGTCAAAATATTTATTTTAAGCTAGATGTATATTATGTAATATAATTATATTTGAGCACACAATCCACCTAATGGTAAGTGGGTGCTGTGGCCCATAGACATCTACATTTATCTTCAATTAAGGATCAAAGTGCAGATGCGTTGTCACCCCTGAGGACGAAGATAAAAAGCTTCGTTTGCAGTATAAAGGGTCTTCGGTTCTCCACACTCATCATACGAAACACAGCAGCATTAAGGTGCTATTTTACGCTGCTATTCTGTGAGAGCGTGGTGCTTACCCGGTCGAGCCGACCCATTAGTAGTATCACCATAATATAACTGCATCGTGGCTCTACCACGTATAAAAAATATATATCTTCGTCTTACACCCAGGTTCTGCCTCAGAGTCCGTTCTGGTTCCCCGGCCCGCTGGCTACGTGCTTTGATCGCGAGGACATTCGTTTCAATGTCATTTAAATGTGTTTATTATATATTATAGTGAATGCGTAGGAGTTAGCGGCAGCAGCGCTATCAAGCGCCGGACAATACTGCAGCGCTGGATGTTTACGTCGCGGGTATTTCTGTACCGGAACCGCCGCCGGCCAAAGTCCCAGCGAAATAATCAGATCAAGGTGGAATCGGCCCGCGCTAATGGCTGCCGCATTACAACCGTTTAACCCACGTGTTCCGGGATCGTTCCTTTCCATTCTGACGGATCGATCGCTTTCCATGAAGAATGTTGTGCGGATCCGATTATCAATATTACTTTAATATAAGTAATGGAGACAATCGAGCTTTCAGTCCATCTGATAGTAAATGGACGATGTAAGAATATCCACTACCCCATATCATCCCGTGGGTGTCGTAAAAGGCGAAGGGAAACAAATCAGGAGCATCTTCCTAATAACGACTAAAAATAAAAAAAACTGCGGTTGCTAACCTGCTTGCCAAGCGTGGCAACTATGGCAAATATCCCCCTATGATCCAATCTATGGGGGAGGCCTATGTTCGGTAGCGAAGCCTCTATAGAAGCCGAGAAGCCGCGCTTGCCCTTTCAAACTGCTCAATCAATAATATCAACTAATAAAATAACTCGTAAACTGTTTCAAACTATTTCAAATTTTCCGCGCGTTCCTCTGTTCTACACAGGTCATGACCTCATACCCTTATTATGTAACGTGGTCCCCGGTCGCGGCAAAACTGCGCGATACTGCTGTCATAAAAAAGGAGTTGAGTTGAGCGATTAGTCGTCTCTCTCGCACGCGTGGGCTTTTTACCGGGCTTTCGAGAAGACGATCGCTCCCTTTCTAACATGTGGCAAAATGTTCTATAATGAAATATAACTACGATTGTTTATATAGCAATTAGTATGGAGCGATAAACTGGGCTTTCGGTGTGAAGTTAGTCGAGCGCGGGAGAGCGCGGGCGATACGTTTGCAAGTTCACTTCACATTTCAATGTTTAATCTGTGTGTTTACTTGTGCGAATGAATATTGCGAGTTGAAAATTTATGCTTAAAGACTTTTTAAAGATTTTTAGTGAAAATGGAGGATAATAGTGTTCCTTGTGATGAATTGAAGTGTGTTAAAGTGCTAATCGGCGAGGAAAAGGTAAAATCTTTAAACTTTGTTGAGAAAAAACAGCTCATATCCACGCCGAAACCAACGCCTGATCTGTGTATTTCTCAGACGAGTAAAACCCACAAACGGCAATTTAATAGATCTGTTTACAAAACTCATTGGATTGTTGGCTGCTCACATACCAATAAGTTGTACTGTTGGTGCTGCATATTCTTTTCCAACGAAAAAACAGCTTGGAATACTACTGGATATGATGATTTAATTAACTTATCTGGAGCCATTAAAAGGCATATGAATTCTCAAAAATACATGAATGCGGTAATTTCGTTTAGTAATTTTGCTAAAAACAGCAAAACCATATCTTGGGCTTGCCCTACTTTGCAGCCCTAGCTTCGCCACTGCCTATGTTCAGCAAGGGACTTTAATAGGATGTAACGTTATGGTCCGTGATTTGAACCTGCGGGTTATAGCGTTGAAACTAAACTTCAAAGTCGCTGTGCTACCAAAGCGTCAAGAAGCTGCAAGAGCGGGCTCCTATTCCAGTCTAGCCGCTAGTAACTCAAAAGATTAAACTTTTAATAAAACGTTTAAACCGAGTTCAAATATAAAAATAACAAAATTATTTCCACTTCATAACTTCTAAATCGGGGGCCTTAATTTTTCAATACTTTGTCTTTTTTTTTCTTATAGAATAAGGGTGACAAACGAGCATACAGTTCACCTGATGGTAAGTGGATGCTGTAGCCCATAAACATCTACATCTATCTTTGATTAAGAATCAAAATGCAGATGAGTTGTCACCCCTGAGTACTAAGATGGAATGCCTCGTTTTAACATAGCAGCATTAAGCTACTATTTTACGCTGGTGTTCTGTGAAAACGTAGTCCTTCCACGGTCGAGCCGACCCATTCGTGCCACAACCATAATATAGCTGCAGCATGTCTCTACCACGTAAGAAACTTTTGATTTGACTACGGAATATCACTAGCTGAAGGTAATAACTAGAACGTCGTCAATAAACTTTACCCCCTATTTTTCCAGCCTTAGAACGTGAAATATTTGTTCGAATTGAAATGTAAAAAATAACTATTAAACTCTTAGGTGAACTTATTGTTACGCAGACGGTCACACAGTGTCATCATTGAATAGTTGCTATTTAATTATAAGTTCTAGTGTGTGTATACATAAAACAATGCATCGCACTTACAATTTTTTAACTTTTAGGAATATCCGTAGTTTGATTTATCCATTTCTATTCTAATTCATATAAAATGTAACTAATATTTCAGAAAGAAATATTCATCTCTACACTTTCCTAACGAATTATCTTCCCCCGCTATGAAACCTGTCAAATATTTCACGTCATTGCTAAGTGGCGCCGCCCTGGTGGCTGAAATAGTCGTGGATGGTCTCATTGGCGAATGAACATAATAAAAAAATAACACTACAGTCGATTTGAGAACCTCCCTTTTTGAAGTCGATGAGAAAATAAGAGCGTGACTCCATCGCAGATGGCTCCATTACCACCAGTACGATTGTATCACTGTGGTGGCAATTGTATTGTTATGTTACCGTGTGGCGGCGGTGTAAGAATATCCACTACCCCATATCAACCCGCGGGTGTCGTAAGAGGCGACAGAGGGAAACAAATCAGGAGATGGACTGTAGCGTCTTCCTAATAACGACTAAAAATAAAAAACTCCGATTGTCAACCCGCTTGCCAAACGTGGCGACTATGGCAAATATATCCCCTTTGAGGCAATATTTAGGAGAGGCCAGTTTTTTATTATTTTATGTTGTTGTCAGGAAGATGCTGCTACCCGCTCATCTCTGTTTCCCTGTGTCGCCTCTTACGGCACCCAAGGGATATTATATTGGGTAGTGGATATACTTACACCGCCACTACACGTCGGTGATTGTGATTGGTTTCAATTTGACGTTCGACGTTTGAATTCGTTAAATTGTGTTAAATGTATTAGTATCATAGACTTCAGTTTATAATTATTATAAACTGAAGTCTTTTATTTTATTTTTACATTACGTAGGCCTCCCTATGATTGCCTCATTGGAAGGCAATTGCCATAGATTCCACGCTCGGCAGGCATGTTTACAACCTCAGATTAATAATTTTAAGTTCAGGAAGATGATGCTGCCTATCTCTTGTTTTTTTTTGCCGCCTCTTATGGCACATTTAGGGTTGGGTTGTGGATTATCTTAAGTCGCTGCAACGCGTCATATTTTAGGTTATAAAATAACATCGTAATGAAAATACAACGCAATTGCGGGATAATTCCCACAGTTAGTTATTTTCCCAGAGTTACACAATTATACTTGGTAGGATTTTTTTTTATAGATTAAAGTATACAAACGAGCAAACAGTCCACCTGACGGCAAGTGGATGCTGTGCTACATTTATCCTCAATTAAGAATGAAATATACATATGCGTTGTCACGCCTGAGTACTTAGATGGAATGGCTAGTTTCCAGTAAAAAGGTTCTCTACACTCACCATACGTAACACAGCAGCATTAAGCTGTTATTTCACGCTGGTATTCTGTTTCTCTTTTTATGTCATTTTATTTCGTACTTCGTCGCATCCCTAAGTAAATTGGTATTAGGGTTAATGTCCTCCTACCTACTAATCTTACTACAGAATATGCCGTTTTTCTATCGAACTGCTTACCTTTCCCGCAAGCGATGAACCCCTCTGATTGACGCATGAGGCTCTAGCGGCCGACTGATAGCAGAAATGCCATCCAAATACATCTCAGAGACTGTTGATAGGGCAACATAAGCATTATCAGTGCTAGGGCGTCCCTTCTGTGCTCACCAATCCACCTGGAGTGCTAAGTGTGGAAATTTCATATCAACTTATATTGTACACAAATTTTTCAAGTAATGCTTGCAGGCTGAGACTTACAGAGACCTCTGTCTAACGTGTAACTAGACTAACATTGAACGTGGTAGAACCATACTGCAGCTATATTATGGTTGTAGCACGAATGGGTCGGGTCAACCAGTCATACCAGCTTAATGCTACTGTGTTTCGTATGTTGGAGTGAGAACCGTAGACCCTTTTAACTGGAAACGAGGCTTTCCATTTTAGTCGTCAGGGGTAACCACGAATCTGCATTTTGATTCTTAATCGAGAATAAATGTAGATGTCTATGGGCCACAGTATCCACTTTTTTTATAGGATAGGGTGACAAACGAGCACTCAGTCCACCTGATGGTAAGTGGTTGCTTACCATCAGGTGGACTGATGGTAAAATTTTACGAAAACAAAATACTTCTCGCTGTTTTGTATATGTCCTCTCTAAAACGATCTGTGTTTCGCGGACAAGTAATGCGCGGGCGCATAGTCACTAATTGCCGCTCTGATAGACCTATTTTTACCCCGGCCCCGAGTTAGCAACGCTCTGAACTATAAATTTTAGGGAAGAAAACATTCTCGTATCCCGGTTTTTAATGTTTCGGTGGAAGCCGCGATTCTGTTTTGAAAGCTAATGTACGTCGTTGATAACAGTGGGGAATTTACAAACATTGCGCTCATCTAATCGCTTTGAGAAAATATTTCATAAAAATAACTTTCAATTAAAAATAAGAGCCAAAGTCAAAGAACTTAAACTTAAAGAATAAAATAATTTCACATTCAGAAGTCAGTGATAAGTCTTAGTGTATACAAGAAAGAAAGAAAGAAAGAAGTAAGAAGTCGACTTTTACTTTATTTAAAAAGTAATTTTTTTGAGTGGTACCGTGTAGTGGCGGTGTAAGAATATCCACGACCCCATATCATCCCCTGGGTGGCGTAAGAGGCGACAGAGGGAAACAAATCAGGAGACGGGCAGCAGCGTCGTCCTAATAACGACTAAAATAATAAAAACTGTGTGTGTCAACTATGGCAAATATTCCCCATATAAAGCAATCTATGGGAGGGGGCTATGTTCAGCAGTGAACTAATCAATATCACAATCTCAATATTGCCTAAAGAGTAGTATATATGCATTTTAAACTTCATCGCCTATTTTGACATTCTTAGGGGTGGAATTTTTCTCTCCAAATTAATATATGTATAGTACCGCCCCTGAAGTATAATTTATTTAATAAAAAAAATCTTCAAAATCGGTGCACAATAATTGACATCGGTGAATATACATAAAAAAATCATACAGTCGAACACAAAACCTACTCCGATTTTGAAGATTTTTAATAGACCGCGAACGTAGTTAATATTTTCTACCCGCAGTAAATCAAGACCCGTAACGTTGCTATTAAGATATTCAGTGATATCGGGGTAGGAATCGAACACTGGTCTAGCAATCGGCCCTTGAGCTACCGGGGCTGCTACGTGACTAAATCGAACTTAAAGCGCCACAAATATATTATGTGTTAGTTACCGGAACACGTCGAACGCGGTCGGAGTTGCCCCGGCGGCCATTACTGTCTCGCGCTACCGTTTCCACCATAAATCATAGGACCGAACGAGACACAGAATGTCCCTTTAAGTGTCAACATATCCGCGGCACAGCTTCCAGAATAGATTGGGAGGTGTACGTGTGGATTTTTATAGAATTTTGGTGACAAACGAGCTCCACCTGATGGTAATTAGATACTGTGGCCGATAGACATCTACATTTATCCTCGATTAAGAATCAATGTGCAGATGCGTTGTCACCGCTGAGGACTCGGATGGAACGCCTCGTTTCCAATAAAAAGGGGTCTCCGGTTCGCTACACTCACCATACGAAACACAGCAGCATTAATCTGCTATTTCACGCTGGTATTCTGTGAGAGCGTGGTCCTTCCCCGGTCGAGCCGACCCATTCGTGCTACAACTATAATAATTATAGCTACAGCGTGGCTCCACCACGTATATGTATATCGTCTATACCGTCGGGTAGACCGTGTCCGTTAAACAAGTAACAGCGACGAAATCACTGTTAAAGCAGACGGACTGAAGTTATACAAAGGTTTGACCCAGTTAAGTCTGTTGCCTAACTGAATGCACTTACTTAGCGTGGTTACTAGGCAGCCCATCGCTCTCTGAACTACGCGTAGGAGTTTGTGCGTTGGTGACGACTCCTATGGGCTGTAAATCTATGCAAGCGATGGCAGACGGTCGGGGACAAGAAATCTAATAGAAAAAAAGTGTTTGTCTGTAACATTGAAATAGCTGACTTCTATTAAGCTCGGGCTTCTATTTGCATGCTATTATAAGTAATATATAAACAACCATCCTAAAAAAATTTTGTCTGTCTGTCCCGGCTAATCTTTGGAATGACTGAACCGATTGTGATGAAGCTTTACGAACAGTTAAGCAATGCTAGGAGGGATCCAAGCTATATTTATTATTATATTGAAAAAAAAAACGAAAAATTTGTAAAATAAACGGTCTTCGATTATCTTAAATCTAAATAACACTAATAGATCCTATCCAGGTATGCTGAGGCAGGTCAATAGTCTTCATAAGTAGGTATATATAATTCTTCTGTGCGTATGTGACTGAACTTCTAAACGGCTGGACCGATTTTGATGAAATTTTATGTGTGATTAAGTTGATTCGAGAATGGTTTAAATTCAAATTGGACCCGGTAGGTGACGTTGTCTGAAAATTTGTCTGAAATCATCCGTGCAAAGCCGGGGCTGATCGTTAGTATATTATATAATTCTTGTGTACGTGTGTTTATCACTGAACATCTTCTAAAAACGGCTGGACTGATTTGATGAAATTTTTTGTGTGTGTTTGAGTGGGCCCTTGGGTGGTTTAGTTTCACAATTGGATCCGGTAGGTGGCTTTGTCGAGATCCAGAAATCACCTGTGCGAAGCCGAGGCGTATGGCTAGTACACCTTTATATTTAAACACAGTACAGTACCTACTAAACGTAGTGAGCAAGGTTAGATTCTTAAGGTTAGCACAAGATTATTCGTTAGCGATACTATGAAATGTTATACTAAAGAGATATAGAACAAGTAATATTAAAAAAAATGTATTTTATTTTTTTAATATACCTCGTTTTGAAATTTTTTTTATAGGTTAAGGGTGACAAACACAGCAGCGTAAAGCTGCTATTTTACGCTGGTATAAACTTACATTGTCTGCTGCAAACTCTTACATCGTCATCCGATTTTAAGCTATGTTCCAAATTTCATGTCTCTAGCTCATCAAGAAGTTAGTTTAAAATCAATCACTAAATTCGACCAGATCAGACCATTACCATACATATAGCCCTTCACAAGTCCACTGCTGAACATAGGCCTCCCCCAAGGAATGCCACAAAGCACGGTCCTGAGCCACCTGCATCCATCAGCTTCCTGCATGTCTTACCAGGTTCATCCATCTGGTGGGGGAAATCGAATCGAACAGACATACACGAGTAAATTAAAACGTCGTAAAATGTGCGGAAGTCACAGAAGAACTTGCCATATTGACGGCTCCGTGGCGCAGTGGCTTAGCAATGAGTTGCAGCGCTAAGGGGCGCGGGTTGGAATCCCGCTCGGAACTAGTATTTGTGTGGCCTACAAATAATTGTTCTGGATCTGGATGTTTGTCCTTGTGAAATTTATGTATGTAAACTGCCCCGCGATACAAGAGAAAATCCTAGTGTGGAGTAACTTGAGTGTTGCTTTATAATTATTAGATTTTAATGTAGGATCCGTTACCGTTACAGCCTATAAAAGTCCACTGCTGTACATAGGCCTCCCCCATAGATTGCCCTATAGGGGGATATTTGCCATAGTTGCCACGCTTAGCAATCGCAGTTTTATTTTTATTTTTAGTCGTTATTAGGGAGACGCTGCTGCCCATCTCCTGATTTGTTTCCCTCTTGTCGCCTCTTACGACACCCACGGGATGATATGGGGTAGTTGATATTCTTACACCGCCACTACACGGTGAACATCTATAATTTATTATAGGATCACGTAATAATAATTTTATGCGGTAACGTCACGCTGCAACTAGACATTGATTGTGGCGCGTAGATTGATTTACACGGTCGCGAAAGTAGCACGTTCTCACGCAAGCGTAGTTTTGCTTGTAGTTTCGTAACGAGAACTCTTCGTGCGGGGTTAGCTTAGTTGACATCTACAATAGTGAACGCCATTAGAAAACTATAATAAATAATGAAATCGACGTTAATGAGGGCTTAATAATCTTACGCTTACCGGATGTCGCTAGTTGGTACTAAGGTTTAGTTTGGATTTGTATGTGATAATGGATTTGTTCGGTTCTCTACACTCACCATACAAAACACAGCAGTATTAAGCTGCTATTTTACGATGTTATTATGTGAGAGCGTGGTCCTTCCCCGGTCGAGCCGACCCATTCGTGCTACAACCATAATGTAGCTGTAGCATGGCTTTACCACTTTTAGAAAGTTTTTTTTTAATAGAAATAGGGTGACAAACGAGCACACAGTCCACCTGATGGTAAGTGGTTGCTGTGGCCCATAGACATCTACATCTATCCTCGATAACGAATCAAAATGCAGATGCGTTGTCAGCCTTGAGGAATAAGATGGAATGCCTCTTTCCAGTAAAAAGGGTCCCCGGTTCTCTACACTCACCATACGAAACACAGTAGCATTAAGCTGCTATTTTACGCTGGTATTCTGTGAGAGCGTGGTCCTTCCCCTGTCGCGCCGACCCATTCGTGCTACAACTATGCTATAAATATAGCTGCAACTTGGCTCTACCACGTACAAGAACGTTACACGTTTTAGAAAGAATATTAAAATCAATATAATACAATTTTTTATTTCATTAAACGTGGTATTCCATCGTCATCTTTATTACATGAATAATAATGTAATATCCACATCGAAAGTTAAAATTATTGGCACTATCCTGTGCAATTTTGTCCTCGTTTGTCAATCCTATACACACATTTATACGTACCAATGTGGGCGACAAAAGTACCTACTTCGATTTAGTACACTGAATTGGGTGCGGCCATTTTGGTACTCGAACAGGCCGTATTCAATACAGTGTTTGTTACCTGTCGCTTTATAAGTGTGTGCAGTTTGAAAAAATGGTATACTAGACCTAAACATCTGAGAGAATTATCATCCAAATACCCGCATTATATTAAATTACCCCGGAAATTTTCGTGAAGTAGCAACAAGAATTACGCTAGTTAAAAAACAAGGCAGGTTTGTGTAGGACAACTTAGTCCGATTGCATGAACCTTCCTTTTAGACAGCACTAGCTGTGTCCCGCATATTACGTCGCAGTGCCTTTTTTAAAAACAAACAAATAAACATTCATTATTTTATGTATACACTTGCGATCCGCTCCGGATTCACACGGGTGATTTCTGGATCTCGACAACAGAATTGTGAATCTAACCCATTCTCGAATCCACTTAATCACACACACAAAATTTGATCAAAATCGGTCCAGCCGTTTAGGAAAAGTTCGGTCACACACACGGACAGAAGAATTATATATATATATAAAGATAGATAATTGTAGAATCCTATTATTACAAAATATCGCTGTGTAGTGGCGGCGTAATATCCCCTAACTCATTTCATCCCGTGAGTGTCGAAAGAGGCTATAGAGGGAAACTGAATCAGGAGATGGGAAGCAGCGTCTTTCTGATAACCACCGAAAATAATAAAAATCTGCGGTTGCCAACCCGCCTGCTAAGCGCGGCAACTACGGCAAAATCCATATGAGGCAGAGGAGAGAACCGGAGACCCTTGTACTGGAAACGAGGCATTCCATCTTAGTCCTCAGGGGTGACAACGCATCTGCATTTTGATTCTTAATCGAGGATAAATGTAGATGTCTATGGGCCACAGCATCCACTTACTATCAGGTGGACTGTGTGCTCGTTTGTCACCCTTATTCTATAAAAACAGATAAGGATAGTTACGAAGAAATTCAAAACGATGAATGGTGGATATTTAATTATGTGATAGTAAGTTGCAGCCTTTACAAGCCTTCCATTTTTGGGAGGGCTTAAGAGCAAAGAATGTTTCCGAAATATATTTAAATTCCTCGGACTTGCAGACTCATTCACGATGTTTCCTTTACTGTCGAGCACGTGTAAATCAGAACTTAAAATAGCAATGAGGCTATTTAGGCTTGGGGCTCAGCAATGAGTTGCAGCGCTAAGGGCTGCGGGTTCGAAACCCGCACGGAACAACTATTTGAATGGCCTACACATAATTGTACCGGGTCTGGATGTTTGTCCTTGTGAAATTTATGTATGTAAACTGCCACGATACAGGAGAAAATCATAGTGTGGAATGTTTTTAAAACAAAGAATGAAAAAATTTTTTGTGCTGACGGAGTTCAAACCTAGGTTGCTTCACGTACTGTTAAATTTACGGCAAGCGCTTAGCTCCTCAGCTACCAAGGCTACCCTTTGCTATTGACTCATTATCATTTTAGCTAAAACTGATGCACCAAAAACGATCCGATTTGAGCAATTGTAATTAATTATTGCGCTTAATAAAACAGAATAGTCTCATTGAATAAAACTACTGTTGCGGATTTTATCGCGTTTACTTCATTTAAATAATATGTAAGTACCGCGAACAAGATCTTAGCGCCAGTGCGGGGCACGTGGTCGGATGCATAGAGTAGCTTTCTATGGCACAGACTGAGTAAGTTTGAGCCCGGGGGCTCTAACTCGTGTTACAAACAACTAAGTCTCGCGTATCTTCTAGTACGTAGTATATATTACTTCATTGTTTTAATTTTACTTATTTTTATCTCCCTACGTTTCGAGTGTCGGCGTGCAAAGCGTGTGGAGTGTTTGCGTAAATATAAGATTGTCATAGAACAGTCTCACTTACTCGCTCATCTTAAACTACCTAATGTTACAAGGTCCAAATCTAGTGGTAGAAACACACACAACAATACTTCCGACAAGAGCATCATTTGTAATAGTTTTTCTGCCACCAGTTGATCGTCAGCACCATGTTTTTAAGCAAGTTATTATATCTCTATTACACCTCTTTTAAGGGTTCCGTACCATAAAAGGAAAAAAATGCAACCCTTATTTTAACTATTTAATTATGTACCACTCTTGTCCGTCCGTCCGTTTGTCATGACATTATTCTGCGGAACAGGGTGAAGGTACCATATTGAAATGAATACCAAAAAGTAATAAGGTCTCTTAGATGTCAAAAATTCAAGCTTCTAAGTCAACGCAATTAAAAGATACGGCCATTTATGTTACATATTTTGATACTCGGTACTCGCAAACTCCCTCATCAATACATACGAATATATAAGGAAAGTTACACAGAAGATGGGCAGCAGCATCTTCCCGATAACAACTCGAAATAATAAAAAAACTGCGGTTGCAAACCCGATTGCCAAGCGTGGCAACTATGACAAAATCCCCATGAGGCAATTTATGAGGTAGGCCTATGTTCAGCAGTGGACTTTTGTAGGCTCTAATGGATTTTGTAATGCTCACCACTGACCAAAAAATTTGGCAAGTCAAGAAAAAATCGAAAAAAATACAAATTCACAATTTTTCGATATTTTCCTCTTGTCTCTGAAGACTGAAGACTAATATGAAATGTGATTCTACCGACTGTCTATAGGCCCTTCAGGGAGGAACACAGCAATACAGACGGATATATTTTTTTATTTGTTTTTTTTACAAAAACGTTACCTCCACACAAGGATTGTCTCCTATATCGTGTGTGCAGTTTGTATACATAAATTTCGCAACGACAAACATCCAGATCCGGAACAATTTTATATATATATATAAACATAATGATTTCTTATATTTAAGCGAACACTACACAAATAAGTTAATATACGCGATAAAATCCGTAAAACTAGTTTATTAAATATATATAAACACTCACGCCTGTCACCGAGAGGGGTAGGCAGAGACTATGGATTTCCATTTGGCACGATCCTGACACACCTCTCTCGCCTCATCCATATACCTACGCATACACGCTCGTCGGTTAAGGGTACTCTTAATTTGGCCCATTTTCAATACATCGCCAATTTGGTCGATAAATTTTCGCCTAGGGCGTCCCTTCCCGACTCTGCCGTTCACCTCTGCCACATAAATTTGCTTTGTCACTCTTTCCTCATTCATTCTTTCTACATGACCAAACCACCAAGCATTCCTTTCTTAATCCTGGTCAAAACATCATCTTGCAAACCACTCTTCTCTTATCATACAATTTCTCACTCTGTCATTTAGATTCAGCCCTAACATACTCCTAATGACCGCATTTCTACAGCATTTATTCTACTCTCGTGCTTCTTCTGCCACCCAACTTTCACTACCATACATTAAAGTAGGGACTATCACAGCATTGTGAATTGCCATATGTGCCTTTTTAGACACATTCTGACTTTCCACAACAGAGTGTAGAGCCCCATTTACTTTATTTTCCTGCATTCACTCGTCGTTCTATATCCTTATCATATCTACCATCCCTGCTAAACACACATCCCAAATACACAAACTTATAAATTTTTTATATGCCATACAAATGCTTGTTAAGGGGTAAAAGGGTCTCCGGTTCTCTACACCCATCATATGAAACACAGCAGCATTAAGCTGCTATATTACGTTAGTATTCTGTGAGAGCGTGGGTCTACCCCAGTCGAGCCGACCAAAAAGCATTGCATTAAGTTTCTAGAGTAACTGTTTATCTAGATCTAGAATATCTGCTTTGCCTTCAGCATGGAGCTGAAAGCGGAGGGCGTAGAGGGCATCGTGCGTCCAGTGAAGGAGCGTAAAAAACACGACCGCTTCAACGGCATGAGCGAGGAGGAGGTGGCGCGCCGCACGCTGCCCGACCACCTCGCCGAGAACCTCGACATCATCATTGTGAGTATGATCGACAAGCATTACTTACTAGTTTTCTCCATACAACAAGTGACAAGCGAGCACTCAGTTCACCTGATGATAAGTGGATGCTGTGATCCATAGACATCCACAATTATCCTCAATTAAGAATCAAATTGCAGATGCGTTGTCACCCCTGAGGACTAAGATGGCATGTCTCGTTTCCAGTTAAAAGGGTGTCTGGTTCTCTCCAAACTCACCATACGAAACACAGCAGCATCAAGCTGCTACTTTAAGCTGGTGTTCTGTGAGAGCGTGGTCTTTATGGGCAGGTTCTAGTACATTTAGGAATTTTAAAAAACTTCTTCATATTGTAAATCGATCAATGGTCAGTGCATTCATAGAACCATAAAACAATGCCCTAGGCGTTGAGTCCGCGGCCCGCGTGCACGTCTGCATGCGGCACGCGGCGCCTATTGACACTAATGGTGAGTTATTGCCGATTCGCGTTCCCGCTACAAATGCAGCAGTTGCTTGATTGACGTATTATTGAGTAACATCGATTCATATTTAATTTAATACGTAACAAGCGGTTAAGTTACAAGTTACAACTGCCAATTAATTATAAATGTCTGTGTTGAAAGATGCAACTGGTGATTAACTTTTACGTATTTACCTGCCCTTCGAAATAGGGTTATTAAGCACCTTGCTTAATAACCCTATTTCGACGCGTCAGCACTACAGAAATTGTGAACCGAAATTACAAGTGCTGATTTATCTAATTTACCATAATAATTTTAATCTTTCGTAATCTTTTCCGGTACTCCTACTCCCTAGGCATAGTTCCGAATTCATGGAAGACAGCTTTAGTTTAGGCCACCCTATACGAGGGTGACACTGAAAGTTCTTAGAAAATCAAAAACTGAACAAACTACCTAAATAAGTTATTAGTTATATTATATCTTTTCAAAATAGTGTCCATTTACATCAATACATCGCTGCATCCGATGGAACCACTGAGAAAAGCACTTTGCCCACTCGTCCTTAGGGGTCTCTTCGACGTCATTTTGAAACGCAGCCACTGCTTCCTCGGCGTCCATAAAACGTTTTCCTCGAAGTTTTTCTTTTATTTTCGGAAATAAATCAAAATCGCAAGGTGCGAGGTCGGGGCTATAGGGCGGGTGACCCAGTAATTCCACGTCTGACGTCGCCAAGAAGTCGATTGTTTGCTTGGCGGTGTGAGACGAGGCGTTGTCGTGATGAAGGAGGATCCTACTGCGAGGTCGTTTCTCCCGAACTTTTTCCAAGACAAGTGGCAAACAATTGTTAGTGTACCACTCTGCAGTAACTGTTTTTCGATCCTCTAAAACAATTGTTGGGTAATGACCTGTCCTTCCGAAGAACGAGGTCACCATCTTTTTTCCCACGCTTCGACCTCTCTTCACTTTAGTTGGCAACTCCTCGGAAGGAAACACCCAGACAGCAGACTGTCTCTTAGTTTCAGAATCATAACAATAAATCCAGCTTTCGTCACCCGTAAGTATGTCGAACACAGCATTTGAGTCACCTCCGTTAAATCTTTGAACCATTTCACGACACCAATCAACACGACGGAGTTTTTGGGCCTCTGTCAAATTATGAGGTATCCACCGGGCACAAAGCTTCCTCACCGCTAAATGTTCATGGAGGATTTTGTGCACTTGACTCATACCGATGCCTAAGCTTGTCCGAATCTGCTGATAAGTCACTCTTTTGTCAGTCTCTATCATACGCCGCACAACACTGATGTTATCTTCAGTCGTCGCCGTAGAAGGCCGTCCTTCACGCAGATTAACGGTGAAATTAGTGCGACCACGTTTAAACTCATTAAACCAGTTGTAAACAGTAGCACGAGATGGGGCTTCATCGTGAAAGGCCAATCGAAGTCTATCATAACTTTCTTGTTGACTTAAATGACATCTAAAGTCATAAAAAATCATTGTACGAAAATTTTCTCGCGTTAAATTCATGCTGACGTGACACAGACAATTTTCAATTTGCCGCCAAATCGTAAACAAATGACAAATTAATAAAATACATACATAATAATATTGGCAAATAGTTCCGTTTTCAAAATTTGAACTTATTTTTTATTATATCGTTTACAAGTGGCCAGTTCTAAAAACTTTCAGTGTCGCTCTCGTACCTAAAAAAAACCCGCCTAACTACAGGCCTATCGCCATCACCTCCTTGTTCACCAAAATAATGGAATCCATTATAAACTGCCAGCTCATGAGGTACCTTGAGGATCACTAGCTGATTAGTGACCGCCAGTACGGTTTTCGTCAGGGTCGATCAGCTGGTGATCGTCTGGTCTACCTGATTCATAGATGAACGGAGACAGTAGAGTTCAAGGAGGCCTTGGCGGTTAATTTGGACATAGCGAAGGCCTTAAATCGGGTTTGGCACTTCGAAGCATCATTCTTTGGACTTCCCGAGAAATTATGCAATTGGATCACTAGTTTCCTTGCTGATCGGAGCATCTAGGTCGTAGTAGACGGTGCATGCTCCGATTACGAGCCGATCAATGCTGGTGTTCCACAAGGCTGCGTATTATCACCTACGCTGTTCCTTCTACGTATCAATGATATGTTGCAAACCAATAGCATTCTTTACTATGCGGACAACAGCACAGGTGATGCTTTTTACACCGGACGTGCCAATATTTCTTGGGATCATGTCATCGAGTGGGGGAACAAACGTGTCTGAAGTGAAGTCGTTGTTAAACAAAGTCTCGTATTGGGGACGTCTAAATCTAGTCCAGTTTAACACTCAGAAGACACAGGTTTGCGCGTTTACCGCTAAAAAAGAAACCCTTTGTCTTTGTTCTCTTAAATTTCAGGGTACTCCCCTTGCTTCCTTAGCTAACAATCGTCGGCGTCGACATATCGAATGATGTGCAGTTTCGTGGTCACTTGGAAGAGAAGGCTAAATTGGCTTCTAAAAAGCTTAGCGTGCTCAGCAGAGCGGGACAGTATTTCGTGCCGGCACACCGTTTGCAAAACTTAACAAGGCGCAAGTTCGGCCTCACATGGAATGCTATTCTCATCTCTAGGCCGGTGCACCCCAATGTCAGCTCCATCCACTTGACCGCATCCAGCGCAGAGCGGTTCGAATCGTCAACGACCGAGTTCTTTCTGATTCTGAGCTCGACTCACTGGCGCTGCGAAGGGATGTTGCATCCCTATGCATTTCCTTTCGCATCTACCACGGGGAGTGCTCTGAGTAATTGTTCGGATTAATTCCAGCCGCCAAATTTCACGAACGCACATCGCGACAAAACTCACGATATCATCCACACCATTTTTATGCTTGGCAGCCCACCACTGTGCGTTTAACTAGGAGTTTTCCTCCTCGTACTACGTCTCTGTGGAATCGTTTACCACCGGCGATTTTTCCGGACCGATATGACTTAGGGACCTTCAAGAAAAGAGCTTACTCCTTACTAAAAGGCCGGCAACGCACCTGCAATTCCCCCGGTGTTGCAGTTGTTCATGAGCGGCGGTAGTCACTTATCATCAGGTGGGCCAAGTGCTCGTAAGCCTCGTCTTCTTTAAAAAAAAATCAACACTCTTCGACAGAAACTCGCTCTTAAAACAAATCTTTACCGACAAAAATATATTGGCAAATTATATTTCATTTCGCCTTATGACATTACTATTAAACCACCAGAATTTTTTTTAACAATTCCGTCTCTGCAGCTTCGACATCAACTTTCCAGTATCTCTAATCATGAACATCTGGAACCATGCTACTTTATTACTGTAACTTAAATAATCAACAAGTACTGCTCTTTGCATCTTCAGATCGGCATCAACCCGGGTCTGTTCGCGGCGTATAAAGGACACCACTACGCGGGCCCCGGAAATCACTTCTGGAAATGCCTCTACCTGTCCGGACTCACGCGAGAGCAGATGAGCGCTGACGAAGACTACAAGGTAAGATAACAGTCTTTCTTATCTTCGTCTTTGAGTGTGAAACGAATCAAATAAATATGAAAGAATAAATTTTGCTTTTTATTGTGTAATTTAAAAAAAACGTTACACGCACACTAGGATTTTCTCCTGTATCGTCGTGGAGGCAGCTTACAAACATAAAATGCACAAGAATAAACATCTACACTCAGAGCAGTTATTTGTAGGCCATACAAATACTTGTTCCGTGCGGGATTCGAACCCGCGGCCCTCAGTGCCACAACTCGATGCTAAGCCACTGCGTCAAGGTGCCGTCAGGAAGGAGTTTTGCATTAGGATTCGCCGAAAACAGGCAAAAGTAGCCAGTCTTTTGGTGTTTTACAGGATACATTTTGGAGAGTGTGCGTAGGAATTGCATGACTTGATTTCTCCCTCACCATTCCATCCCACCGGATCGTCTGGTCTCCATCCCTTCCTGGCCGACACGCTACGGATTTGAAACAAACGTTTTGCTGGGTCTTTTAAATGAAACTAAGTTTTAGTATAAAAGTATAATGTGAGTGTCTTTAATGCAAGAGTGAATTGGCTTTTTTAAAGCTAAGTTAGTGCGCTTTACCATCTTCGGCTGCATCACCACTAACCATGCGGTGAGATAGTAGTCAGGAATTGGCTTATAACAGTAAAAAAAAAGTTGCGATTGTGAACCTCTGACTGCCCAGTGGGCATCAGTTGTAGAATAGGGGTTCAGCTAAGAAACTTAAAATTTGTTCTTATAGTAGATTGATATCCCCTATCTATGTGGGAGGCCTATGTTTAGCAGTGGACTTTTGATAGGCTAAAATGGATGAAAGGAACTCACTGACTTTCAATTTGATAACGGCATAAAATAATAGTAAAAACTGGCTGGCTGAAATGGATGGATGGAACTCGCTGACTCGACAGAGTAATGTGTTTTTTTATATAGTATAAGGGTGACAATCGAGCACACAGTCCACCTGATGGTAAATGGTTGCTGTGGCCCATAGACATCTACATCTATCCTCGATTAAGAATCAAAATGTAAATGTGTTGCCACCCCTGAGGACTCCTGAGGAAGATAGAATGCCTAGTTTCCGGTACAAAGGGTCTCCGGTTCTCTACACTCACCATACGAATCACATCAGCATCAAGTTATATTTTACGCTGGTATTCTGTGAGAGCTTGGTCCTTCCCCGGTCGAGCCGAGCCATTCGTGCTACAACTATACTACTAATATACCTGCAGCATGGCTCTACCACGTAAAAATGTATTTTCTTAATAAAAAGCCTATTCACTTTTGCTTTGAAGACAGCAGCGATCTTATCGGATAGAAGGGCAGACATTAGCAAATTATCCGTTTCTTTATCTGTAAGCATTACGAAGCAAACCGTTTCGCATGCGTGGTGTCGCCGACAAAGGGGTGGAGACCCGCCGAGCATTTGCATTCGGATCAAAGCAAATTAGCTTTGTTTCTCTTTAAAGCTCTAATCTGACGGTTCCGTGGCGCGGTGGCTTAGCAATGAGTTGCAGCGCTGGGGGCCGCGGGTTCGAATCCCGCACGGAACAAGTATTTGTACAAACAAATAATTGTTCCTGGTCTGGATGTTTGTCCTTGTGTAATTTATGTTTGTAAACTGCCTCCACAATACAGGAGAAAATGCTAGTGTGGAGGATACGTTTTTTTTAAAATAGTGTATTATGTGTTTAAATTTTGTTTTACTTTTGACGTGGTAGAGCCATGTTGCAGTTATATTATGGTTGTAGCATGAATGAGTCGGCTCGACCTGGGAAGGACGCTCTCACAGAATACCAGCCTAAAATAGCAGTTTAATGCTGTTACGTTTCGTATGGTGAGTGTAGAGAACCGGAGACCCTTTTTACTGAAAACGAGACATTACATCTTAGTCCTCAGGGATGACAACGCATTGCATTTTGATTCTTAATCGAGGACAAATATAGATGTGTTTGGGCCACAGTATACACTTACCATCAGATGGACTAGTTTGTCATCCTTATTCTATAAAAGGAAACTTATCTAAAACTAGCAACTAGTCGTGGCTTCTAGTGCGAATCACTAGTATAGTGTTTACTACTTAATTACAGAACGCTAACATTTCCCTATACTTTTACGTTACTCTTATACGCGGTAGAGCCATGCTGCAGCTATATTATGGCCGTAGCACGAGTGGGTCAGCTCGGGTTAGGAGAAAACCAGCGAAAAATAGCTGCTTAACGAGTGCGAGAATCGGAGACCCCTTTTATTGTAAACCAGGCATTCCATTTCAGTTCTCATTTCTTAGGTCTGACAATGCATTTATATTTTGATTCTTCGAAGATAGATGTAAATGTCTATGGGCCACAGTATTCACTTACCATCCGATGGACTGGATGGATTGTAAAGAAACCATATATTTTACATGAAGCTATTAAAACCTTCTTCAAAAAATTCTTCATATTATGGTGGGAACTGTCAAAAGCCATCAAGTAGTTTTAAATTTTTTATCGAATATACCCTATGTCCACACACACAAATAAAACGAATCTCGTTAGATTCTTCTTAATTTTGAAAATATAGGGTTGTTACATCTTATGTAAGCGGGTGTCGTTTCTTTCTATATTATCTTAAAATCCATCAAGCCATTAAGGCTACAGAGTGTGTCAATAGAAATAGACACACATATTACATACGCTCGAAAACCATTAAAGAGTATTACTAGAGTAGTACTATAATATAACAACAAGATAATTAAAAGTGATTTCATAGTTAAATTAATTTCAATATGTACATTTACAAATATCAAAATGAATAATAAATATGTGTACACATGCTAAAATGGCGGTGGTTGGTTCCAGCTGCTGAACTTCGGCATCGGGTTCACGAACATGGTGTCGCGCGCCACCAAGGGCTCGGCCGACCTGACGCGGCGCGAGATCAAGGAGGGCTCGGCGCTGCTGCTCGAGAAGCTGCAGACCTTCCGCCCCAAGGTGGCCGTCTTCAACGGGAAGCTCATCTACGAGGTGTTCTCCGGCAAGAAGGACTTCTGCTTCGGCAAGCAGCCCGACACCATCGCCGGCACCAACACCGTAAGTCAGCTTTTTTGATAATAATAATAAAAAGTGCTTTCTAACTCTGAGTACTTGCATAAACACAATCTAGTAGTAGCCAGGTGCAGGATACACCTGGAACTCACCCTGAAATACGGCCTCGTGGATCGGAAACTGCCTTATTATAAGTGTTTGCCGGAAGCCGTGCCCAAAAATGACCGCGTCAGGCTCTACTGGGACCGGGCCATCATCACAAACAGGACTATTCTTGCGAATAAGCCTGATATTGTGCTGATGGACCGGGCACAGTCAAGGATATTTTTGGTCGACATTACCATTCCGTATCACGAGAACCATAAAAGCCGAAACAGAAAAAAGCAAACAAAATATCTGGACCTGGCGCACGAGGTGACCGACATGTGGGGTGGTCTGCCAACCGAAATTATTCCTGTAGTCATCTCTGCAAACGGGCTAATCCCGATCAGTCCCTCGGGTCATGTGAGGCGATTGGGACTCCGTGACGGCGGCTTCGGGCTCAAATGCAGAAGGCGGTACTCCTCGATACCAGCTGCAGAAACAGAAACAGAAACTTTTTTATTCAATATAGATTATAAATAATACTTATTGAAAGTCACTCTTTTGTTTAATTACCACTGGTTCGAAAAAAAAACTCTGTCCTGGAAAGAACCAGCAAGAAACCCAGCGGGACTTTTTTTTAAAATAACAACTTACAATCATGTATGTTACATAATTAACAACATAAAACATGAACTTTGAGCAGGTCAAAATTTGTATATTTTCTGGAATTTTGTTGTAAAAGTGTATACATCGCCCCAAGAATGAATAACTGACTCGGTGGAGTCGAGTAACTGACTAGTAGCTTGTGTCTGTTACTAGTATTTACATAATGAATATCACTTATTTTTGTATAAGTACCTTTATTTTTCTGTACGTACATTACATTTTCATAAATGTATTGAGAGGCCAAAGTTAATATATTAATTTCCTTAAATTTTTGTCGCAGCGACTCTTTAGGCTTTAAATCAAAAATTGCTCTTATGGCCCTCTTCTGTAAAACAAATATAATTTCAGTATCAGCCGCGTGTCCCCATAGCAAAATACCATACGACATTATGCTATGGAAATAGCTAAAGTAAACTAATGGTTTCTTATATTTTATTCAATGTAAAGTAAACTAGTCTAGCTGTTTCAACACTGGTAAGATTTCTAATCTTTTTTACAGTATTTGCTGCAGAACTAAGTCTGCTTGCTAGTTTTGATATATGGGGGTCCATTGAAGCTTCGCATCTAGTGTGATTCCAAGAAAAATGGTGTCTATTCAGCACAAATGTTATAGAAACCACATAGCGGTAACTATAACGCTGATTTTCAGTACACGAGAGACATGGGATGCAATAAACTAAACTTAACTAATCACGAGCTGCAACATCAAAATAAAGACTATTTAGGCCACGACTAGACATAAGTCTTTCCAATAATGTGTCAGCAGGCAAACTTTATACCTGGTGAGCCGCATGTTGTGCCAGTGTGTATAGGCCAGGTAATTACCACGTTCGCACAAAGTATAAGTGTGAATAGCATCATAACACTGCTGTGTTTTGTATAGCTACGAGAAGCAGAGACCCTTTTTACTAGTAATGCATTTCAGTTCTTAATCGACGATAAATATAGATGTCTATGGGCCACAACATTCACTTAACATCGCGTGGACTGTGCTTGTTTGACACTCTTACTTCTATATAGGTAACTGATTAAACGACTTACGACTATACTTTTAAATCGACCAAGTTGTCGAACGAATAGCTCAGTAATAGTTGCCGATTTTTCTTTTCGTTTATATAATAAAACAGATCGTAACGGAACGTAAAAATTCTCATTTCAATGAGTGTGCAGTTTGGTCCAACTTGAGGATAGGATAGTTTTATCCCGATCAGTGACCCTCAACATTTTTTTGCAAATGTAAGAATTTTTTTATAGGACAAAGGGTCGTCGGAAAGGGCAGAACAACGTCTGCCTGGCCAGCTAGTTATTATATACATACATATTTGAGACATGCGACGTAAATAAATGTTCAGTAGAATATTTATTTATTCTTATATGTTTTTTTTTAATATTTATACCTATCATTTTGGCAACGGTGCGTTTGCCAATTCCAAGTGCTTCACCGACATGATCGCGCACTTGTGTCACTGGTAAAAGGGGCCCATGGTTTTGTGATTCACGCTCGAAATATTCGTGTAATTTCACCACCAATGCAAGAGCCTGACTGTTTAAAGTTCGACTACCACAACTACGTCCTCTTTTCGACGTTGTGATCACTTGCTTAATGAGAGTCCAGTATATAACTTGCAAAGGTCAACGAACAATCCAAAAAGTTGGAGCCGAGTCACAAAATTAGAAGACAATCACAAAATCACACATGTACGCACAGTAAGCTCCAAAATGGCGTCAGATTCGAATTACGTAGTGTGTTTTCAGCGCTACCTTAGATATTAGATTTTGCCTACCCAAATTTACGCTGACAAAGTAGGAAATTATAAAAAAATTAAACTTGTTTTATTCATGATTCATATAATTTAAGCAATTTTAAAAATAAAAATTTAAATATACAAATAATAAATTAAAAAATTAAATATTCGATTATTTGAATATTTTTACAGATTTTTTGAATATTTTTTTTCCCGATTAATCGTATAACAATGAATTTTAATCATCTATACACTACGGTAAAGTACATATCATTGAAACAACTTCAGGCAAAAAAGTTGACTCTGATAATTTTTTTTATATTGTGTTTTATTGAAAGATTCGAACTTAAATTAGTGATAAAGAACTATACAAATAATAGAAAAATAAATAGAAATATAGATTACTTCATAATTATTAGGATTTAGGTAAAATGTTATTTTAAATCGTGTAAGTACGCATGTACAAAGTTATTGCGGAATGATTAATGTGAAACGTCAAAAGGTATTTCTTAGATTTGGTTGAGTATACTCAATTTAATTTTCTAATATGATGTTTTTTTTTACCTGACTTCTATAGGCTATAAGCTTGATTTCATAAAACATAATAAATTATTTTATCGATATCTATAATAGTGACACAAGTAGACGCTTAATAATTTCATCAACAATTTTTTCGCCATTGTTCTTAGGCTTTGTGAGCTAAATTACTTTTTATTGAGTCATAGTAAGGGTCGTAATTTACTTAAATGTTGTTTTTTTGCGGAGTGATCCTTCTGTGGCTTTTTTTCCTTTTTTGTGATTTTTGTCGAAACAACATGTCAGTATAGAACAAAATTAAAAATACGAAGGTATAATTAAGAGTACTAATTAAAGTACTATACTAAAAATAATCTTTGACTTATAATGAAGATACTTATTCCGGCTTATTAGTAAACCGAAATAACTCTCTTGATATCCTTGATTTAGGGTTTAATAAAACCCTTCGCACTAGATCGACATCCAAAACATTTGCGTTAAATTCTTTAAGCGCAGTCTGTTTATCTTTTTGATTTTGGACACACTCCATCAACAAATGGTATACGTCTTCAATTTCGTTACATACATTACAGTTCGGATTTCGGTGTTTTTTTTTTATCTATATATATTATGATTTTAACGGCAGCTTGAGCCAGCAGATAGTCTATGACGGTATCTCAAGGCGCCTAAGCAGATCCTTATCTTCAGATTCACATCACCATCGGAGCACTTGTTTCATCGTTTCCACTAATAGATCACGTACGCAGACATTTAATGCACAAAAGCGCACCACTTTTACATAACAAAATATTTATACATATTTTGTTATGTAAAAGTGGTAGTGGGTAATTATACATACCCCCTGGGAATGAGGTGATCGCTACCAAGGTATTTCTAATTTGTTTTGTGTTGTTAATGACTTTTGAAGTGACAGTACAGTGCCTAATGGCAAAGTGTGGACCGAGAACTCAAAAGTTCGTGAATTCGAATCCGCCATTCTTGTCGTGAACCACTCCTAACACAAGCATTTTAAGCTTACCAGAAGTGGCTAAAGGGAATATTAGTAATGTTAATAGCATTGCTAGTATTTAAAAAAGAACTGTTTTTTTTTTCAAAAAAAATGTCCCGATGGGTTTCTTACTGGTTGTTTTCAGAACAGAGCTATTTTCTGAACCAGTGGTAAGTTAAACATAAAAATGACTTTCATTAAGTATTATTTATAATCTATATTGAGTAAAAAAAAACATGTGTGCAGTTCACACGCAGCACAAGTGAAACCTTCAGAAAACTTAAAGTTTGAGAGAATGAGACGAATGCAGAGTATCAGTAGTAAGATAATTGTAGGGTTTATTTAAAATAATGTTGTTACCAAGTTCAATAATTATTTTAAACATTTTATTAGACATAAATTATATTACATGTTATATAGACTCCAAGTTTTTAATTTCAACATCGTAAGTGCTTAAATATTTTTTAGTCAACAAATATCCATGCGTAATCTCCATACATAATAGGAAATACTGTATACTGTATTCTATCTCATTTTGTCGCAGGTTAAATCTTATAGATGTATATGTTAGATTCTTTTTAGTGTCGCTTTTCGTTTCACCGAGTTACAAAACACAACGATTTTAAAGAATTTTTCTCTTCAAAAAAGTAAAACTGAGGTCAAAAACATTTATTTCCATATAATAGATTTTGAGTCGGTACTCGGTACTAAGACATAGTGCATCAAATTATTCAAGTCCTGACTTCAGAAGCTATGATGTGGAAATAATTTTTGTTTTGATGTCGGTTTTACCCTTTTTAAGTGCAATTATTTTACTCTTTTGGGTATGTTTAGGAATATCATAAGTTTAATTACCAACTAGAACTTGATCTAAATAGTTACATTAAAAACTCCATCGAGAAGTGGACTATTTAATAAAAGAAAAATAATAAAAAGGATTGTTAAAAAAGTTTGTGTGTTGACGGTGACAGTACACGTGGGTGATGCCGTCGTCGTCGGCGCGGTGCGCGCAGCTGCCGCGCGCCGCGGACAAGGTGCCGTTCTACGCGGCGCTCAAGAAGTTCCGCGACTACCTGAACGGGCTCGTCGCGCACGTCGACGAGGCCGAGCTCGTCTTCCCCGACAACACCAGCCGCCGCCCGCAGGAGGAGATGGAGATACGCAGGCACGCACACATGGGGATATCTGCCATAGTTGTCTCGCTTCACAGGAGGCTAACGAAAGCTTTTTATAATTTTGAGTCATTATCAGGAGATGAATTCTCTTTAACTTCCCTTTGTAGTCTCTTACGAAAACCACGCGACGATGATTCTCTACATAGTGGCACATTCGACACCTGCAACCAACTCAAACTTCAAACAAAAATAGCTAAGATAAAATGCTTAACAGTCTGTAATTATTAATTAGTTAAAATCCCCATAAAAGTTACAGTAATGAGATACGTCACATCTAATTTGAAAAACGCCTCTCACTATCCCTTAATTGCGTGCAGTATCTGTAAATATGATGATATTTCAATATAATAGATTTCCCAAAGTAACGCCTGATTCAATTAATTAACCAGTGAAAACCTGTTAAAACTAATTTATGATTTTTTTTTCCGAAATGATTCCGAAAATTTGCTATACCTGTTATCAAAAATGCGTGAGTGGTCGTTATGAACTTTGGAGATTTTAATAAAATACAATGAAGATTAGTTAAAATAAGAACGCTTTGGTATTTAATCTTTTGACTCTAATGTTGATTAAGGACAGAGTTAAAGCATGAAAGAGAGAGAACGAACAGATAATATTATTTTTTCTCTTCCACACGCACACGCGCACGCACACACACACACACACGCGCGCGCACACACACTCACACTCACTCACTCACTCACACTCGCACCACAATATTAACACTTAATACACCTGCTTACCTTTACTAGTATTGAAAGCATGTTTTTCTCCTTTGTATATACCTAATAAGTAATTTTTACACAGTTTCTCCAAACTGAACAAGTATATTTTAATGTAATTTTATTACACGTAGCTGTATTGATTATTAAGTGTTTTACAGCAATATCACTTCTCATTGAATTAAGAAACTTCTGTTGAGGGAGGGCCTGGTGATCCCATAGCACAGGGCAACCTAGTTTGGCACCAGATCTTATTTAGCTAATATTTATAGCTGTTATTTAGTTGTATAGTTCATTGTTACTAAATTTATTGTGATGTACTGATCGTAATATGTGGGACACAATAAATACCAATTATTATTATTATTTATTGCGTTATTCTTAACGCTTCAAAGATTAGGTTTTACATAAGTTCACACTTGCACGCTTCTTTCCAGGTTAACAATGGAACCGGAGCCCGGCGACACGATAATCCTGGAGGACGGGACGGAGGTGCCGCTGAAAAGAAACGCGGGCGGCCTAAGAAGGTGAAGCTGGAAAACGGCGAAACGGCTCCCCCCGCCCCCCGCGCACCGCGAGCTCCCCGCCCGCCCCCCGCACACGACCCCGCCGCACCAGACCAGCCGCCCAAGAAGAAGCGCGGCCGCCCCAAGAAGATACGCCCCGAGGAGCAGCAGTTCCTGATGCAGCAGCAGCAACAGCAGCAGCAACAACAGCAGCAGCAGCAGCAGCAACAACAGCAGCAACAGCAGCAACAACAACAGGTAAGGGGCTTAGGTTAGAACTTGTTCTGTTTGTATTCTGGTTTTCATATCCCAAATAGTTTTCCATTTAATGTTTTAGCTTTGATTCTGATTCTAGTATTAGAAAAATGAAATACCAGTTCTTCAGAAAGATAGATTAAACATTTGGTTTAATTAGGCACTTGGTGTAGAATAACTGAAAAAAAAAAATCAAGAAAAAATAACGGTGAAAAAAAAAGTGCAAGTCGAGCCTCGATCTACAAAAACTATCTAAAATTAATAACTTGGACTTTTTTTTTTTAAAAATAAAAAAGAATAAAAAATAAATTTGTACTCCATGAGCTCTAAGAAAAAAAAATTATTGGCTATTTTTTAATAATTGTAAATAACTAAACTATTAATTATGTTTGAAACTGCAACGCCATTTTTTTAAAATGATTATACAGTCCACCTGATGGTAAATGGATGCTGTGGCCCACAGACATTACATTTATCCTCAATTATAGTATTTGCGTTATAACATGGTGCGGGTGACAGGTTGACAGATCACTAGAACGTAACTTCCGTGAATTTGCAAGATTACGACAGCATTTTTAACTATGAGAAAATTACACTGAATTTGCTTTTTTTTCTATTCTGTTATGACTATTAAATTAACATTAACTTAAAAAATCTCACCATAATATAGTTGTTTTTACTAATAAAATTATAAAAGTTTATTTATTTCACCTGCGTGCGCAGTTACATATTATGCATACTAGCGGTAATTTTTTTTTAATTACTGGAGATGTGTCTCATAATCGGACGTAAAAACTGTCAAGCTAATATAATCGCTAAAAATAATTAACATAATTCTATTTTATATGTGTGGTGCAATGCCGGTATATTCATGTATACTAAATTTAAGTAACTTACGATTCATGTACCACAATAAACAAATACATTTAAATAGAAAGTTGTAAAATTAAGAAAAAGTAATAAAATCATTTTAAATTTATTCCGCCATTTTGTGGATCTTGCTTAAAGTAATTTCGAAGGCGAATGACTAACCCCCCACCCCCCACGGGACGTCCCGATTTTCAGGGGTTTGGTGACACGTCCCGATAATTGTGTCAGCAAAATGAATACATCTGTAAACTGTTACTGTAGCTGTTACTACATTTAAATATTTTAGCTTTGACATTTCATATTTTCCATTCCATAAATAGTTAAGATCAAAGTTTTAAATTTTACGCGTATTTTGTTGGCGAGATACAGATATCATTCATGCTGTTTCGTTTTTTCTCTCACCGAGTGATGACACCCGCCCAGCCACACTATGCATCGACGTCGTCAATTCGACCATTATTTATTATATAATTCTTTTAGTAGCAATTAGTACAGTACCTAACTTACATACTGCGGTTTAGATAAGTACCTACCTACATTTAGTAAAATGCAAAGGTCTTATGGGTCAGTTCTTCCACAAGTCAATTTCTTCAAACGGTTGTAGGTATTGTTGTTTTCAATAAATAAAGTGACATTATGCGTGCGACGCTAGGATTTTATCTGTATGTTTGAGGTTATAATTTGATTATGAATGAATGTATGTTTTTTATCAAGTCAAATATCGGGACGGAAGATAAAAATAATCGAGAATTTGGTTTACAAATCTAATAAAATAAAAATAAAAAAACACGTGTTTGTAGTCATTTTGGCCGCCATGAGTTATACTAAAGTCTTTTTGACACAATGCGCAATGTGCTTTATAATTATTTTTTGTGACTGAGCTAATGAACGAATAATTTATCGTCCAAACATCGGAAAAACTGCATAGTCGTCTATGTGCGTTTTTCATTTTTGGCAAATCAGAACTTGTTGAACGATTAGTTATCGTTGCAGATTCTTTCTCAGGTTAGAATTTTCTGAATGACTCATTTTAATGTTATTCTGAAAGACTCATTTTAATGTTATTCTGAAAAAAGTAATAAATCTTATGAACTCAGAACGCATGCACTTCAAAAAACCCTTAAAAACGGCCCTACTGGACCTGGCAACACTTATACACATTGCAAAGGAAAGGCGCTAGCACTCGTATCGTGAAAAGCTGCAGGTGTCAACTGTCAATGCCATACTAGAAATCACAGGTGCTGGTATAGTTCGGCCGTTCAGAGAATGCGTTCCTGACACCTATCAGTTAGTCACGACTAGTGATGGGCACAACATAACACTGAGTTCATTACCGTTCCTCCAAAATGAACCGCCACGTTATTTTTAAGATTATTTTCGTTTTAAATTGGCGGAATCATTTAAAATTTATATTTTAGTAATTTAAGTGGAAACCAAAAGAAGGTAATATTAATATAATAAAATTGTTTTATTTATTCTTTGTTACAAAGTTACAATCTGTATTTATATGCAATAAAGTACATTGAATTGAATGTGCGTACAGAATATTAATCAGACTCCGATTCGCTTGAGGAGGTGGTGTCTTCATCATCATCTTCGCCTACATGTATAATTATATTATTATCAATAACAGAATCAATCCTGATATCTCGGTCAAAATGTTCCACAATCAGGTTTTTAGTCTTCTCAACAACCTTTGCCCAGTCATCTCTTGTGACTTCCCCGCAGGCTTCTTTTAATAGGGTCATCATCTTTTTCGTGCTTAATGGCGGGGAAGTATTGTGGTGGTATTTATTTGAGTCCAGATTAGCTCAATCGCGTTATATTGGCAATGATACGGTGGAATTCTTAGAACGCGATGACCGTACTCCAGAGCCAGTTCATCGATTTCGTATCGCACATTTGCCGCTTTATTTTCTTTAACTAATTTAATTAGCTCTGGTTTTAGCATCTGCATATTTGCGTCAATGCCTTTTGCTTGTAACCAAGCCACCATTTCTTCTTTTTTATTAGCTTGGGTAGGTGGTTTCTGTATTTGAACCGAGTGATAGGAGGTTCTATCCATGAATATTACAGAAGGCTCTGGTAGGCTGGGCAAAAGCACGTTCTGGAACCACTCTTTAAATGTAGTGGCATTCATTTCCTCGTGGTAGTCATTTGTGGTTTTTGATTGAAATGCCAGTAACGCGTTCTCCACAAAGCCGTATTTTGCAGAACCTGCGTGGCATATTATCAGACGGGCCCCCTTACCCATTGGTACTTTCGACGTCGACGCTTGTGTATCATCATCCGTCCAAGAACGGGAAACCGTGTGATTGGCGTTTGAGCCATGTCTCGTCAATGAACACGACATTATCCCAGTTATCAATATTTTTTGCTTCTCTCATAAAACTTATACGTTTTAAAATTATGTCGTATCGTTCTAATAAAATTTTTCATTTGTCTGTTTTTTTATATGAAAAACCAATATCTTTTAAGATTTTGGTTAAAGCAGTTTTACCCCCGCTAAACAGTCCAGCTTCTCTTAACGATGCCAAAAGCTTCTTCCTGTTGAGATATTCATTTCTGGAATAGTAACCATATATATGATTTCTGATTGCATCGGCGTCAAAGGTGTCAATATCTGTCACGGGTTTAGTTCTACGTTTCTTCTTCGGAGTACGTAAAATATTATCTTCCGTGCCAGTAGAGACGAACTTTTCTTTATTAATATTTGTTATCGTTCGTTTGCTAACTCCAAGCGCCTGAGAGACGCGTTCTTGTACTTGTTCGACAGGTAACAGGGGTCCGCCATTTTGCCGCTCCCGCTCAAAGTAATCTTGCAGCTTGATGATTAACTCACGGGCTCTACTTTTCAATGTTTGTCCACGTTTAGGCATTATTATGCACCAAAAGTAAAAAGAACGCAATACAAAACACAATCGAAGTCCGATTTAGCGCCGATGTCAGTTTGAAAAGCAGAAACAGTCCATTAAACGAAAGCCGGGTAATCAAATAAAACAGATCGAAAACACTTGAAGAACGTGGTCTATGCGCACGAAACGACAACAGACGACTGTTTTAGCGTCACAAAATGGCGGCCCATAACGCCATTTGGGGTTACCATTTTCAACCTAAATATAAAATGCTACTTTCTTTCGCGCGTTCGGTTTGGTCGTAGTTTTATTTTTATATTTAATAAAAGTTATCTTATAGTCCATTATTTTCAAATTCTAAAAAGAAAAACAAAACGTATTATTTTATAAAGTAGAACTGTATAAGAACAGATTACGATACTGTTATTGCCTGTTATTGTAAGCACAGCACTACAAATATAAAGCGCTGACATAACCTTGTAATAGCGCAGTATAGATTTAGAAAAATATTGTTTACCAAGTTATTTGACACTCAGTTTGGCACAAAATTATAACATTCATTGATTATTGATATAATAATGTTGTTTTAATGCTCATCAATTGTTAAAACGGTAAACAACCAGCAAAAATATTTTTATCGTAACTGCAACGCCATTACAAAGTTACGTCGTCAGTTCAATCGCGACGTGTCAGGAACGCATTCTCTGAACGGCCGAACTATAATAATTTTATTTCTTTTAATGTTAAGAAAAATGTTGCAATTAACATCAAATAAAAAATCATTTTTATTTTCAAATTAATACATATAATAATATGTAACTATACTGTCATAATTTGTATTAAAGTGTAACTAAAATTTACATGCGTTGTAATTTATTTATAAAGAAATATATATTTCGGTTATAATTTTTTATCGATAGCTAATTGATAATTTTTGCTTTGCTTTGTGTATCGTTAATCGCTTTTTTTAAAATCGATTTGACATTGTTACATCTCTAGACACGCTAAACTGTAAGCTGTCACCCGCCACCATGCTATAACGCAAAGACTATAAGAATCAAAATTCAGATGCGTTGTCACCCCTGAGGACTGAGATGATATGCCTCGTTTCCAGTAAGAAGGGTCTCCAATTCGCTGCACTTACCATACGAAACACAGCAGCATTAAGCTGCTATTTTACGCTGGTATTCTGTGAGAGTGTGGTCCCCGTGGATCCAGGACGAGTCGACCTATTCGTGCTACAACCACAATATAGCTGCAGCATGGCTCTACCACGTAATAACTACTTCCACTACTACTAATCTCTTAATATTCACTTTTTTTATTCCTATACATGGCAAACAAAGTTCTTACTCATGTTGTATACACTGACTTACAGAAAGCTTAGATAAGGTGGATCACAAATAACTTATGAAGAAAATCGATATTACAAATGGGCGTGGCTCAGGCCTCAATTCTCGGTCCCTTTCTCTTTCTTGTCTATAATAATGACTTATCTTACATACTAGGGGATAACCATGATATAGTATTATTTGCTAATAATACTTCATTAATTTTCAAAGTAAAACGACAATTATTAAATTGTGACGAAGTAAATATTGCTTTATCTAAAATGGTTTAACGTTAATAATTTGCATTTAAATGGCACTAAAACTAAATGTATGTCCAAACTATTCGTAATTCCAAATGTCAAAGATCAAAACACTTACCCTTTCTCACAGGTCAATATACCCTCTGCAATGTAGTTGCCTGGTAGAGATCGCTTCTAAGTAAGGCCGCCAATTGTACCTTTATATGATTTGTTGTTTTTTTTCGGCGTACAATAAAGTATATTTCATTCATGCATTTATTCACCATATCGGTCACATAATCAATAAAGGCTTTCAACAATATGGTTTTGTCATGAGATCCTCTTCTTAACTCTATTCATTTATAATTTTGCTTTGTCATCTACAAAGTTCAATAGAATGATAAAAAAGTTGATGGAGTGACTGTCATCTTCATTATATATAAAAATCAATTGCTGTCCGTCAGTCTCGCTAAAACTAGAAAATGGCTACACTGATTTTGATGATTTTTTTTGTGTGTGTTTGAGTGGGTCCCTGGATAGTTTAGTTTCACAATTGGACCCGGTAGATGGCGCTGTTGTCGAGATTCAGAAATCACCCGTGCGAAGATCGCTAGTCATTTATAAATTATACATCATTCGGCATAATTTCCTACACTTTTCACAAATTGTTTTAAACATAAGGCAAAGTATATAATAATACTTTGTGAGCACTGGGGTTGGTTTCGTTTTTTACAATAATGTGTAACTGTTTATTGTCAATAAAATAAAAAGTGGCTGACAAAAATATTTTTTTAAATATCATTTTTGAGTCAACATTTTACACTTAATATCCAAATTAGTTCCGCAGCTCATTCCGTCTACGATCTAGTACCATACGGACAGACAGCGAGGTGACATTACTCAAAGTTAACACTTATCAATTTAGGCTTGTTTATAAATTTGTTGGGCCTGCAAAAATCTACACCGGTTGCCAAACACGACCTTCTCAGGGAAGAACCGACTAGAACTTGGCGTCTTATTTAAATGCCATGTTACAATTTCTTCAAGGTCTCCGTTTTACTCTTTGGATACGGAAATCGTAAAAATTTGTAAAGGTATTAATAATGTCCTCCAGATCGAATTTCGGTCACGGCGGCCAGTCTTCAAAGAAGGCTAGCCTACTGCGCAGGACAGGATTACAGCGCCCAAGTGTATGCGCAAGCACAGGTGCACTCTCTATTTCCTCACTCTCATAGTCCGATGGGATGGTAATTCGACACGACCGGAGAGAGATCAGGCGCAGGACCAACGGCTTAACGTGCTTTCCGAGGCACGGAGCTGAATGAAACACCGCCAAATTTCTAACTCCGGGGTGGTACTGAGAATTTCTATGACTGATTTTGGCTCGACCCGGGATTCGTACCCGGGACCTCATGATCAGCAATCGCGTTTACGATCACTAGACCAATGAGGCATTTAATGCATTTTGTTGTCAGAGTAACCCCATGCTGCAACAGCAACTGACGCCGATGTCGTCGCTGGGGCACGAGCAGCAGTTCCTGCCGCACCAGGGCGAGTTCCAGCAGATGTCGCCGCTGGCGCAGAGCTCGCTGCTGTACCACCAGCACCACCAGCACCCGCACCAGCAGCACCCGCACCAGGCACACCAGACCCACCAGACCATGCCGCCCGACGGCTCGCCCTACTACCAGCCCCCAAACACTGGTAAGTTCATATAATGTTAAAATCATAATTATTGGAAGTAAAGACTAGAAATGAGTTGGGGGGTGACTGGAACTTTAGGAACAGTCAGTTTGAATAGCCTATCATGTAGAGGATCTCATGGGGGTCATGGTTGAATAGGGGCAAAAAGTTCTCATTACACTCCTATGGGGTTAAATGGCCCAAAACCAAAAAAAATTAAACTCTTATTTCGGCTACAAAAAATTAAAAATTCTTACTGGACATCTTTTTGGGGGTCGGGGGATCTTTCAAAGTCTTTACTTCCCGCATCCCACTAGTTATATTAATGTTCAGATAGATTATAAGAGGCAAGAAACTTTAAATTTTTTATGCAATCATAAGAAAAATTACCGTGTAGTGACGGTGTAAGAAAGAGGCGACAGAGGGAAACAAATCAGGAGATGGGCAACAGCGTCTCCCTAATAACGACTAAAAATAAAAAAACTGCGATTGCTAAGCGTGGCAACTTACTTTTGATTACTCATTAGCGTCCACATGCCATTTTCTTAATGTTGCATGAATACTACATTAATAAGTAAGATGGTTTAAAATAATCATCATCACAGGCTGTCAAAGTTCACTGCTGAACATAGGCCTCCCCCATAGATTTTCTCATTGGAGAAATTTTGACCACAGCTGTCACGCTGACAGGCGGGTTGTAAACATAGTTTTTTATCTGTAATTATTGACATTAGGAAGATGCGGCTGTCCATCTTCTGTTTTAGTTTCCCTCTGCCGTGTCTTAGGAAACCACAGGATGATATTATGGGACAGTGGATTCTGTTACGCCGCCACTACTAATATGATACTTTTATGTGTGAATGTAGTGGCGGGTAAGAATACCCACTAACGCATATCTTCCCGTGGGTGTTCCCGAAAAGTCGACAGAGGGAAACTGAGGCAGAAGATGGGCAGCAGTATCTTTCTGATAACAGCAAAATAACAATAAAAAACTAAGGTTGCCAACCCGCTCGACGAGCGTGGCAACTATAGCAATATGGGGTATATTGCTATGACAATAGTTACGAAAGGAGGCCCCCAGTCCGCGGCGGCCCTGCTATTCCTGGCTACGGTGGCGACCATGGTAACGGCAAGGCAGGGGATGCTAAGAATCTCCGGTGGAGGTTCGGTTGCCACCTAAGACGACTCGACCTGGAACATATAACACACGCACTCTGAGGACTGACGAAAAGATCCTGGAGCTGGAAGAAGAGATAGACAAGTTGCGCTGGAATATTATAGGATTATCCGAGGTCCGAAGAGAGGGGGAGGACACGGTAATCCTCGAATCCGACAACTGGTTCTATCACCGGGAGGGCGACCATCTGTTTGGGACAGATGGTGTCGGATTTATCGTCCAAAGTATCTCGTTAACAACGTTGTAAAGATTGGGAGTGTGTCGACGAGGGTTGCGTATCTTATATTCAGAATCACCAAACGGTATTCGCTGATGGTCATACAGGTTTACGCACCAACCTCGGCACATCCTGATAAGCAGGTGGTGGAAATGTATGAGGATATATCTAGAACCATGCATTCCTCCAAAACCCACTATACGGAGTTAATGGGAGACTTCAACGCAAAACTAGGCACAAGAAAGAACGGTGAGCTGAAAGTAGGGAAATTCCCCAAGGAGCCAGCAGCTGGTCGTCTTTATGGAGAAAGAGGGACTCTTTATGATGAACTCTTTCTTCCAGAAGCAGCCCCAAAGGAAGTAGACCTGGTCGAGTCTCGATAGTTCGGCTAAAAATCAGATTGATTTCATTATGACGAACAGACAACAACTGTTCAGTGATGTCTTAGTGCTCGCGAGGGTGAAATGTGGCAGCGATCACCGAATGGTGAGAAGCACACTGAACCTAAACGTTAAGTTGGAGAGGTCACGTCTAATAAAGTCAACGCTCTGTCCTTCTCGTGCTCCAATCCAAAGGCCCGAAAACTTTCAGCTCGAGTTACATAATCGTTTTCAGTGCCTTGAACACTGCAATGAAGTGGACGATATGAATGACAAGCTTGTGCATACTGTCCATGCGGTCGGAGCTAAGTTTTGTAAGACCCGTCGCAGAAGAACACAAAAACTCCCGATCACACTCTTAATCTCATGGCTGTTAAACGGGAAATGAAGCTCCAGTCTTCAACTGATTTGACAGCATACAGGCAACTGAACAGACCGATCGCCAAATGCATAAGGCGGGACTTACGCAACTTCAATACAGCTCGTATTGAAGAAGAGATCGAGCGGAACCAGGGCTCCAAAGTCTTTGCCAGAGATTTGTCTGGCAGAAAGAGCCAACTGTCGAAGCAGAATACCGAATGTGGCAGCATTGTTTCCGGGACACCTGATATTTTGAGTGAAATTGAGAGGTTCAAAGGGTAGCTGTACACATCATCGTTGGAGCCACATTCATCACGTCAGTCTGAGCGAGATTAGAATGGCTCTCCAGCGTCTTAAAAACGGCAAGTCCCCGGGCGAGGATCGAATTACAGCGGAGCATCTGAAAGCGGGTGAAAGACCGGTACTTGAAGTCCTTCAGAAGCTCTTTTATTTCGTCCTCCATGGTGACACTACTCCGGAGGCGTGGAGCAGAAGTGCGGTGGTCTTTTGATTTCTTATATTTACGCGAACACTACACATTTAAATAAAATTAGTTTTATTTAAATGCAGGAAGTCAATGGATGTAGGTGGCTCGGGACCACGCTTTGTGGTATTCCTTAGGGGAGGCTATGTTCAACAGTGGACTTGTGAAGGGCTGTAATGATGATGATAATGATGTGTGAGAGAAGTCCATGTACAGCAGTGAACTTTTAAGGGCTGATGTTGATGATGATTTTTCTGTAAAGTTCGATAGGAATTTAGCAAGAGTGGTTTTCAAATTATTAGTTTTTGGCTTCTTAAATCGATATCATATCCACCTATCCACTCACCATTAGATATAATCGTTCATAGGAGCTCTATGCAAGCCTAAATTGAATAAAAAGATTTTACTTTGATTGGACTTTCATTATTTCCATGCGATCTGTGGTCTTAATTTAAATAATCTTAAACTAGTCTGTTCATGAAACGAATACTTAATCGATGTCTGCATTTCCTTGTGAATTTGAAAAATGAAACTAGTCAAAATTTAAAAAATGCCTGCCGTTTTGAAACCATGTGCTTGTGATCTTGAAAAATCAAACTAGTCAAAATTTCAAAAATGGCCGCCGTTTTGAATCATGTGCTGGGGATTTTGTAAAAACGAAACTAGTCAAAATTTAAAAAAATTGCCGTCTTTTTGAATAATTTGCTTGTCATCTTGAAAATTGAAACTAGTCAAAATTTTAAAAAATGGCCGTCTTTTAAATCATGTGCTTGTGATCTTGAAAAATGAAAGTAGACATAATTTAAAAAAAAAATTATTGGACCGATTTCTTTCTAAATTGACTCTTAAAGGCCGTCTATTCACAAAGTTTAAATCTGTTGTCAAAGTCTAAACACACATGTCGGCATTCTGAAATCCCTTGTTAATAGACATGCTTTCAAAGTCGATACCATACGGACTCTTAGATATTGCCTTGAAAAGAAAAAGTTCGGAAACTACGATTTAAAAAAAAAATGGCATTTACTTTTTAAGTTATGACATAAGATTTGTATAATGGATCATCAAACGGTTTTCTGAATATCTCAATATAAAATTTAAAATCAATCGGTCCTGAAATACGATTTCAAAATCAAGGCCATTTATTTCATATCTGACAAAGTATTTGTACGTATGACATCGATTATTTTCACTAGATGTTTGTTTGTTGTTTGTTTTTGTATATGTAGAGTACCGGTTTAAAGTCGTTTGAAGTGTTATTATAGAAAAAAAAAGAAGAAATTGACTGCTTTAGACGTATGAAATTTATGAAACCGGTTAATCGTGCTCGAAGGGTCAAAACAATGATGACAGAAATGCGCACTGAATCTCGAAAGACAATTGACAGCAGCTTAAAACGGTTTATTTATATTCCTTTTTGAAGGAGTGAAAATGGTACGTACGTACATTTTTGTTTGTTTCCATTTTCGATAACATTGTTGTGAGAAAACGTTTTGTTCAGGCGGCGGCATGGAGACAACCCTCCACCTCCCATGGCCCTACCAACCTTGCGGTTATACGGGCCGAATCTCGAGAGATGCACGCGGTATTTGCTCAGGGCTCTTTCCCGCGTGCACTTTCTTGACTCTCTACAAGTTATTTAATCTACTCCTTGTCCCTTTTTTCCATTCTCCCTTTCTGGGCTGGACAAACGCAACACGCCTTCGGTTCCGGGCAGATCTCTCCTGGCTTCTCCATCGTTGTTCTCCGCGCATGCCATCCATGCGCAAACTCCCGCAGCCGTCCAAAGCTGTCCTTACCGTCCACGAGGTCCGGGTAGTAAATCGGACCCTCCCTTCTGCGTACTATTCCGTCCATCATCTTACATCTCAGGTCATCATACAACGCGCACTCCCATAGCACGTGATGCCTATCCTCATAGGCAGCACCACAATCACACATACGGGATTCAACCAATTTCATGTCATGCAGTCTCTTTCGAAAACATCCATGCCCACTAAGTATCTGCGAGACTTGATAATCCGGAAAGACCCAATTCGCATTGAGTCGCGCCGACACGTCCGGGAAGAAGCAGAATAATTCTCTTCCATTCGTCTCATTCTTCCATCTCTCTTGCCATACATTCATGACATCCACCCAAATCTCGCGCTTACGCCTGCTCAACTCCCCATTTCTCGCTTCCGCACGCGCAAGATCAATCCTACCAGCACGTGTCACCTCCAGGTCAGCCGGAAGGACGCCGGCTAATACCGGAAGTGCCGCAGTGCTGATCTTCCTGTAACTCTTAGTCAACAAAACGAGTGAGGACCTCTGTGATCTGAGCAGTGACGTACGCACCGTATAATTCCCTACCCGATTGACCCAGACAGCCGCTGCATAGGTTACTATAGGAACATATGTTCCGTTAAACAAAACGCGATGAGCCGGGTAACGAATGCCCCAGGAGGACGCCGACACCCGCGACATGTTACCGAAGTATCTTCCGGCCCTATCTCCCATGTCCTTCGCATGCTTAATAAAATACTGACTATTGTCTAGCGTAACACCTAATACTTTAGTCGTCTCTACGCTTTTTATTGAGTTGCTTCTTACAGGTGGTCGCAAGAATCTGCCCTTGAGAGTCATTGTGCATGACTTTGCGGAGGAAAATGATAGACGATTCCTTTCCCCCCAAGACTCTACCAGCTCCAGTGCAGACTTGGCCGTTCCCTGTATATTAGCCCTAGAGTTCACCTCAATCAAGAGCGTTACGTCGTCTGCATACGCAGTCATCTTCGCATTGGGGGGAATGGCAGCCTCAACAAATATTCCAGCAGTAAATTCCATAGGGTCGGTCCTAAGACCGATCCTTGCGGACAGCCCATGGTCGAGCGTTTCCATTCCACATTCGCCGACAAAAATGCCCACCCGTCTGTTGGTAAAGTAATCTACCAACACTCGAAAGATGTTGGGTGAGATTCCGCCCTGTTTGGCCTTCAATAGTATCATCGGCCACCATGCATTGTCAAATGCCCCCGATATATCTAAAAAGACGGCCTACCGTACATACTTGCGCTGCGACTCGCTTGCAGTACGAAGCACGTCTTTCAGCGCCGTGACAGTAAACCGGCCTGGCGAAAACTCGTGCTGGTAGTCTGATATGCCCCTCATTAAGCTCGGGGTACATCGGAGTAAAACCCGTTCCAATATTTTCCCAAAAATGAGAAGGAGCGTAATCGGGCGATACGCCTTGGGGTCCGTCAATGACCTGCCGTTTCCTTTCGGAATCACTACCAACCGTCCATTCTTCCATACATCCGGGAAAACTCCCTCTTCCACACACTTGCTATACACCCAGTGAAATTCCCTGGGTGCAGCTCTCCACACATTCTTAAGCACTTTTGCACTAATTCCGTCCAGTCCCGGAGCAGTATTGGGCAACGCCCTGACTATACCCTCCAGACACTCAATGGTTGGGGGAACGGCAGCCGATCCAGACGGCCAGGCGGCCATAAGACGCACCCGCCCATGGTACTCAGTGTCCTTGGACGCATCATCGTCCGGGCACAGAGCCCCGAGCAGGTCCCGCATGGCCTCCCTCACCCCTCCCAAATGTCGCTCCGCGTACTCAGTGGCATTTATGACGTTACTGGGAGGATGGTACTTCCCGCTAGAAATTTGGTATGCCTGTCCCCATGGGTCAGCATTTCCCATCTCTGACATTTTTCGAAAATGGACCAGCTCCGTATCCCCCATCAACTGTTTATATCGCGCTCTCATACTATGGAAACGTTCCATAGCTAATTCCTGAGACCTGCCTTCCTTTCTTCTTGTCTTCTGCCATGCCCTTCTCGCATTACATACTTTCTTCCTCATTCCGTCGAGTTCAGGCGTTCACCACTCGTAGCCGCCCACCCGTCTAGGGCGCGCACTCCCCAGGACATCATCCTCAGATCGAACCGCAATGTCCGTGAACTGCGCACAAAGACGGTCAGCCGGCTGTCTACCTTTCAATGCACCCATTCGTACATGAACAGTTCCGCGAAAGAAGCCTCAATTCACCCCCAGTCCCGGAAACGGTCAGGCACTCCCACCGGCCCCGGGAGCCTCGCATAGGGTACTCCTCCAACTTTGTAAACTATGAGTCGATGGTCACTCGAGCTGACGCAATCCAGAACTCACCACTATATATATATATATACTCCCCTGGATATAAGAGTGAAGTCTATGTTGGATTCCCCCATTGCTCCCGAAAAGGTACTCGGTTGGCCCTGACGGTTGGCCACCACAAGAACCACCACCACCAGAACGTTGCCCCCTCGACAATATGAAGTCTTCCATGGATTTCCTTCGATGTTCTGATTCGTTGCCCTTTCCTATTGTCTGTTCTGCGTCACTGAACCAGAGTGGCGAGTGCGCGTTGCAATCCACACCGATTACTACGCGCTTGACTTTCAACTGGTCAAGTACGGTCTCTAGATGTTGTAAATGTCGGTCGATGTTGTCGCTGTACTTAAAGTATGCCGAGACGACGTAGAGACCGTACTTTTCCACATGGCACACCACGCAATAGGGGTTACTAAGGTGTGGCAGTCCAGCAACACCTATATTATTATTACAGATCTTAATGCCGGCCTGTGGCCCCTCGCCGAACTGAACAACTCCCTGCACCCGTGCCACTGTTCCTGGATTAGGACAAGGTCCAAGCCCAGATCCCCCACAAGTGCGGAGCCTTAGTGGCCATCTCGTCACGTCCCAAGTTGAGCTGTCCGATAACCAAGTTGTTTTCATTCGCCATATTGCGTGGTGTTGACCGCCTTCTCTTCTGCGTACACCCTAGCCGGGCACGTCTTCGCCATCGTGGCATAGGACTTTGCACCCGACTTGCCAAATCTCCTACAGGTGGCACCATATCAGCTGAAGTGTAGTCCTCCCTGGCATGGCCTTCCTCTCCACATTTGCCACACGTGGCCTCTTTAGCCCTACAGTATTTCGCCGGGTGGCCGTACTGCTGGCATCGCTGGCAACAGGTGACGTCTACAAAATCGCATGGTTCGACCACGTCCCACCCTATGTAGAATCTCCTTCGGGCCGTCAATGCGTCCCTCAAAGCAGGTGAACACTGCAGCACCACAGTAGTCCTGCGACTGCCCCTCCACGACTCTTTGAATGCCACCTTGAAATTTTTATCTTTGATGAAGCTGATCTTAGCTTGTGTGCAGATTCTTTGGACGTGGTCTGGACCACTACCCCTGCACTACCAATTTTTCTAAATTTGGCCACCTGGTATGCTGATTTCCGAAGGCTTTATGGCTTTTTTCAGTTCCGCCTTTGTGTCATCCGCCGTCTTAAGATGCTCCTGTTCGCCTGCCGGGTAAAATGCCACGACTGGCCCAGAATTTTCCGGAATAGGCATCGCTGCCACACCTTTTGGCATCCTTAATATAGATGCAAATGTTTGCCCGATAGCAGGGGCGTGATCCCCGTCACCTGAGCGCCAGCTTCGCTTCTGCTTGCGATCTGTCCCTTTCAGCTCTGCATAATGCAAGCTGAGCCTCCATTACATAGACCTCCATAGCCTCCACCATTGCGATCAGGTCCTGCCCGGTCGCCGAAACTTTACTGATCTCCGACTTATTTAATTTAGAGCCTGGACCAGAGACGATGCCCATGGTCGTCTTTACAGCCGCTCGTATAGGCTCAATTATTTCCAGGGGCGTAGCCTTGAAGGCATCAAACCCCTCCTCCATGGTCTCCAGGTACTCCTCAAGCGCTGGCCTAATTGGTTCTGAGGTGGCTGTGACTGGGGCCGCAGTCCCTGCTTTCTTCTTTTCTTTCTTCTTTTCTTTCTCCTTTTCTAATTTCTGGCGCTGCGTCATGGGCTGCTGCTGGTCCGGAGATGTGAGCGGCCGTTTTTCGGCCGTAGCACTCGAGCCTCCCTTGGGGTTCTGAATACTGGGACCAGCAGGCCTCGCCGATGCACCCCCGGGGGGTGTGCGCGCCAAGGACTTACGCAGAACAAACAGAGGGGTTTCGTCCCCCATTACAATTGTCTAACTCTGTACACCAGTGCCAATTTACACAAAGTTTAAAAATATAAAAATCACATCGATTATTTTCACTAGATGTTTGTCTGTTGTTTGTTTTTGTATATATAGAGTACCGGTTTAAAGTCGTTTGAAGTGTTATTGTAGAATAAAAAAAAGGAAATTGACTGCTTTAGACGTATGAAATTTATGACACCAAAGGGTCAAAACAATGATGACAGAAATGCGCACTGAAACTCGAAAGACAATTGACAGCAGCTTAAAACGGTTTATTTATATTCCTTTTTGAAGGAGTGAAAATGGTTGGGTACATTTTTGTTTGTTTGCATTCTCGATGACATTGTTGTGAGAAAACGTTTTGTTCAGGCGGCGGCATGGAGAGTCCGATGGACGTGTCGGGCATGAGCATGTCCCGCGGCTACGCGTCCCCGGGCGCGTACGCGTCCCCGCGCGGAGTGTACGCGTCGCCGCGCTCGCAGGGCTACTCGCCCGGGCCGCAGCGCCTCGCCGCCACGCCGCAGCCGCAGGTACACTCCGCGCCGACACCGATATATCGATACACTCACATACCGACATACCGATACACCGTGTACGCGTCGCCGCGCTCGCAGGGCTACTCGCCCGGGCCGCAGCGCCTCGCCGCCACGCCGCAGCCGCAGGTACACTCCGCGCCGACACCGATATATCGATACACTCACATACCGACATACCGACATACCGACATACCGATACCGTGTACGCGTCGCCGCGCTCGCAGGGCTACTCGCCCGGGCCGCAGCGCCTCGCCGCCACGCCGCAGCCGCAGGTACACTCCGCGCCGACACCGATATATCGATACACTCACATACCGACATACCGACATACCGATACACCGTGTACGCGTCGCCGCGCTCGCAGGGCTACTCGCCCGGGCCGCAGCGCCTCGCCGCCACGCCGCAGCCGCAGGTACACTCCGCGCCGACACCGATATATCGATACACTCACATACCGACATACCGACATACCGATACACCGTGTACGCGTCGCCGCGCTCGCAGGGCTACTCGCCCGGGCCGCAGCGCCTCGCCGCCACGCCGCAGCCGCAGGTACACTCCGCGCCGACACCGATATATCGATACACTCACATACCGACATACCGACATACCGATACACCGTGTACGCGTCGCCGCGCTCGCAGGGCTACTCGCCCGGGCCGCAGCGCCTCGCCGCCACGCCTATACACGCCACGCCTCGTCGCCACGCGTCGATTCATAGATAAACTACTACACCAACATACTGATTCACCGTTACATCGTGATACTGACATATCGCCATACTTACACACCATACAGCGATACTGATACAGCGACACAGTACTAATCTACATATCGACATACCGATACATACGAGGGTGACACTGAAAGTTCTTGGAAATTAAAAACTGAACAAACTAGCAAGTTATTAGTTTTATTATATCTTTTCAAAATAGTGTCTATTTACATCAATACATCGCTGCATCCGATGGAACAACTGAGAAAAGCACTTTGCCCACTCGTCCTTAGGGGTCTCTTCGACGGCATTTTGAAACGCAGCCACTGCTTCCTCGGCGTCCATAAAACGTTTTCCTCGAAGTTTCTCTTTTATTTTCGGAAATAAATCAAAATCGCAAGGTGCGAGGTCAGCTATAGGGCGGTGACCCAGTAATTCCACGTCTGACGTCGCCAAGCAGTCGATTGTTTGTTTGGCGGTGTGCAACGAGGCGTTGTCGTGGTGAAGGAGGATCCTACTGCGAGGTCGTTTCTACCGAACTTTTTCCAAGACAAGTGGAAACAATTGTTAGTGTACCACTTTGCAGTAACTGTTTTCGATCCTCTAAAACAATTATTGCGTAATGACCTGTCTTTCCGAAGAAAGAGGCCACCATCTTTTTCCCACGCTTCGACCTCTTCACTTTAGTTGGCAACTCTCGAAGGAAACACCCAGACAGCAGACTGTCTCTTAGTTTCAGAATCATAACAATAAATCCAGCTGTCACCCGTAAGTATGTCGAACACAGCATTTGAGTCACCTCTGTTAAATCTTTGAACCATTTCACGACACCAATCAACACGACGGAGTTTTGGCCTCTGTCAAATTATGAGGTATCCACTGGGTACAAAGCCTCACCACTAAATGTTCATGGAGGATTTTGCACTTGACTCATACCGATGCCTAAGCTTGTCCGAATCTGCTGATAAGTCACTCTTTTGTCAATCTCTATCATACGCCGCATAACACTGATGTTATCTTCAGTCGTCGCCGTAGAAGGCCGTCCCTCACGCAGATCATCGGCGAGATTAGTGCGACCACGTTTAAACTCATTAAACCAGTTGTAAACAGTGGCACGAGATGGGGCTTCATCGTGAAAGGCCAATCGAAGTCTATCATAACTTTCTTGTTGTCTTAAATGACATCGAAAGTCATAAAAAATCTTTTTACGAAATTTTTTTCGCGTTAAATTCATGCTGACGTGACACAGACAATTTTCAATTTGCCGTCAAATCGTAAACAAATGACAAATTAATAAAATACATACACAATAATATTGGCAAAGAGTTCCATTTTCAAAATTTGAGCTTATTTTTTTATTATATTTTTTACAAGCGGCCAGTTCTAAAAACTATCAGTGTCGCCCTCGTACACCGATATACTAACAGAGTTGTACATTGAACTCAATTAAACGCCACTCAATTTTCTATTTCACGTGTCTGTATTTTACTGTAATATTGGAGATATTTTTCAATATGGAGACGTTGACAATACGTGTACACGAAGAAACACATGATTTTGTTGTACCTCCTTCGGGAATACAGCCTCATTTTTGTAGCTATTTAGAACACACAATAAATTTCACAATAGGTCGGGGAAGAAGTTTCTTCGTATTTTATATCCAAATTAAAGACATTTTTTTTCAATGTTTAATTACATTTAATTATAACATATATGTGCCATTTTGTTCGATAACTTGTTGCCATCTTGTAGATAGTGACATAATCCCGTGCTGTAGAAATCTTGGGATTTTTGATTAAAAAAAATGCGACGAATAGTTTTGACAGTCCTCTTGATGTTAACCTAACACTACCTAAAGAATTCCGAAGACACCGAAACAGGTGAAAATCTGAGGGTGCAAGGTCAGGACTATATGGTGGATGCATTAACACTACCCAACCAAGCTCTCAATTTTTGCTGAGTGGCCAAAGATGTGTGTGGTCTGACGTTATCATGATGAAAGACCACTCCTTTTCTGATGATCAATTCCGGCCGTTTTTTCTTAATTTCTTGCTTGAGTCAGCGGTAAAAGCTTGTAATAAACGATGCCCTTCCAATCCCACCATACACACAGCACCACCTTATTGCGTGTTAATCCGGGTTTCACTTTAGTCTGTGGAGTTTGACTAGCCTTTGACCATGATCTTTTTCGCATGTTCTTGTCGTAGTTGATCCACTTTGTATCACCTGTGTGACAAGAATGACAAGAAAGAATGACTTTTCAAAAATGGCTCGGTTTCATTACGTTTCAATAGAGAATTTGAAACGTAATGAAACCGATTGTGTATAGCCAGACTTTTCAAATGGTTCAAACTGTTTTGTGGTCAATCCTCAATTCCTCGGCTATCTGGTAACTACTAACATGCTGATATTCACTTTTTCAAAAATGGCATCGACTTTATCCGTATTAGGGCGATCAGAGCGAGCTGCAACTTTGACATCAAAATTCTCGGACTGAAAACGCTTGAACCAACTTTGTGCTACTCTTACTGACACTACATTAGGTCCATAAACGTCACAAATTTTTTTCGCGGCTTGAGTCGCATTTTTCCCTTTTTTGTAATAAAATTTCAGAATGTATCGAATTTCTTTGTTAGATTCACTCATTTTGATGGACAGAAAAACAGTTGAAAAATCGCGGGAAAGTATTTTTTTACTTTTTATTTCCTTTTTCTTAATGTCCTACATGTATTGATATTAAAACCAGCCAGTAGATACAAACAGTACAACCAAAGAGATTTTTCTTCAATTTTAGATAAACAAAGTACGAAGAAACTTTTTCCCCGATCCGATAATAGAAATTTCATTCCCTAGTGAAAACCTTTAAAAAAGTTTGTGAATCTTTTACAGTTCCCATCGAGTCCGGCCGCATTCTCTGGTCCTTCACCACCACGCGCGCCGTACGGTTCCCCGGCGGGTGGAGGCGGTGGTGGGGGCGGTGGCGGCGGCGGGGCGGGCGGCGGTGCATCGGGCGGGCGCGGGTTTGCGCGCAGCCCGCTGTACGCCGGCAGCCCGGCGCCCTATCGCCAGCAGCCCAGCCCCGCGCCGCAGCAGCGCTACTCGCAGTCGCCGCACCCCGCGCACCCCACCCCTACTCGCGCTCGCCGGCGCCGCTCGCAGCGCCCGCGCATCAGGTAACTGCACGCTCACATATACGCACGCACGCACTCACACATACATGTACGCACGAACTCACACATACATTTTTTTATAGGATAGGGTAACAAACGAGCACACAGTCCACCTGATGGTAAGTTGTTGCTGTGGCCCATAGACATCTACATCTATCTCGTTTGCGAATCAAAATGCAGATGCGTTGTCACCCGTGAGGACTAAGATGGAGTGCCTCTTTTCCAGTAAAAAGGGTCTCCGGTTCTCTACACTCACCATACGAAACACCCACCCTTTTGTCACCCTTTTCCTATAAAAAAAAACTGGTAGCTCTTTAAATTGTGATACGGTGGTAGACATGTGTCAATCGTTCATTTATAGTGACCCGATCGTTCAAGTATTGATTCGTTATACGGACCGGGTTATTCGGGTCGATCAATGAAATGGGTCATTTCAGGTTTCAGTATTCTGTGATCTGTGAGCCTAATGGTAAAATAATTGTTTACAGTTATAAGCTGTTTCCATAATTATATTAAACTCAAACTCACTAGAAAAAAAAATATTATGCGTGTAATACTAGACATTTACTGTCAATCATTTGTTCCTGATCGTTCAAAAATTTAATCGCAATCGTCAATACTTTACGACTCGGGTCAAATGATCGAATCAAATAGAATAAAATATAGATTTGTTTGGTGTGTGGTAACAGCCTTTACTTGATCTGATGATGTATAATTTATACACAATCTTGAGAAAAACAAAGATTTATTGAGATTTCACAATATATGAAACTTGGTAAAAATATAAGGTTGAGTCACGCGACCGTATTGGTAGGCAAACACAAAAGCACTAAAATGTAAAATATTAATAAATAAGGTCAGTCGTTAAAAGTTAAAGTTACAGCCTATATATGTCCCACTGCTGGGCACAGGCCTCCTCTCATTTCTGAGAGGGTTTTAGGGCAAGGAAATGTCCGCCGCGCGTCCCAATGCGTGTTGGAGATTTTCACATGTCTTCGAAATATTTTGATTTCTCAGACATGCAGGTTTCCTCACGATGTTTTCCTTCACCGCCGAGCACATGGTAAATCAGCACTTAAAATTGCAACTAACAATTTTATTGGTGCCGGCGGGGATCGAACCCGGGTTGCCCGCGTACTGTGAAACTTACAGCGAGAGCTAACCATCTGAGCTACCACGGCTCGATCGGCCAGGTCAGTCGTGCATAGTGTTTAATTACTAAAATGCCGACGCGGGAGAATGCACGGTGTTGAACCGTACTGATTTTTATTCAATAAAAATAACAAGAATATTTATTGAAAGTCATATAAGCTTTACCACTGGTTAGGAAAAAACCTCTGTCCCAGGAAAAACCAAAATCCAAATCCTGGAAGCTGGCCAACGTGCAGCCTGTTCCAAAAAAAGTCAGCCGTGCCGACCCTGCCAATTATCGGCCAATCTCAATTACCTCCATACTCTGCAAGATTATGGAGCGTATATAGAACGCCCGCTTAATGGCATACCTAGAACAGAATGACCTCCTTAGTGACCGCCAATACAGGTTTCGCCGAAATTCGGTCAGCTAGGGACCTTCTAACGTATGCCACACACGTATAGGGCGAGGCACTCGAGAACAGTTGGGGAAGCACTTGCTGTTTCCCTTGATGTCTCGAAGGCCTTTGACAGAGTTTGGCACGCTAGCCTTTTGGATAAGCTTCCAGCGTTAGGCTTAGTCTGATTGACTGGGTAAAGGGCCTTCTGAGTGAACTGTCTCTCCGGGTCGTCGTCTATGGCTGCTCATCCGATCTTGTTGCGACTAACGCCGGTGCTCCTCAGGGGTTCGTTCTCTCCGCAACTCTCTTCCTGCTGCATATTAATGATCTGCTTATGCCCGATAGAAATCAACCAAGTCCTCGGGCCAGTCGGGATCAAATCTACTCCGAAAGAGAAACTATGGTAAAGCGTGTGAATCTCACACTACAGGCAGTCTCCGAATGGGGCGATGCCAATCTTGTGAAATTCAACGCCTCCAAAACACAAGCGTGTGTTGGTTGGACTCAATGGAAAGACGTGCTTAACAGAGGCTTATTGGTGACCCGAATTTGGTTATAACCAATCTTACCAGTCTCGAACACAGGCGCAAAATTAGCCAGCCTTTCGGTTTAACTTTTTTTAAATAAAATTAATTTATAATATATGTTATTTTATACAATTAGTACGAAAACTTTTAGAAACAGCATGGTAGTGATCACCTCATTACCAGGTGATTACTACCATGGTCATTATAATAGTCCTTACTAAACAATTTTTGCATAATAAAATTTTAAACTTTTTGATAGACGACTTCGTTCAGTATTGATAACGTGTGTATACGGTGTGGTGGCAGGTGGCGCCGCAGACGCCGTACGCGCGGTCGCCGGCGCCGAGCGGCGCGGGCGGGGCGGCGGGCGGCGCGGGCAGCGCGGCGGCGGGAGGGGCGGGCGGCGGCGCGGTGGGCGGCGGGTCGCCCGCCGCGCTCAGCTACGCGTCGCCCGCCACGCCGTACAGCCAGCACAGCTCGCCGGCGCCGTACGCGGACCAGTTCGCGGGCTCGTTCGAGGCGGCCGCGTCGCCCGTGCCGCTGGACTTCGAGCCGCCGCGCGACGACCTGGCCAACGACGTCACGCCCAGCCCCATCGGCAGCACCGACATGCACCCCGGCAGCAACAGCAACTCCTCGCTCTCCGACTACAACAAGGTACGCACCGCCCACTGCTCGGTTACACTGTCAACCATGTGGGCGCCCAATATAGTTACAGGCTTTATACGTAATAGAGCCACGCTGCAACTATATTATACAGGTATATTTATCAAAGACTCTTCAAACTTTATATTTAAGTTCAAATCTATACATGAGTATTGGGCACATAAAAGTTCTGTGTTATTAAGAGTGCAAAGTTAACAAATTTAAATACATATTTAGGTAATTGTGAAATATGTAAGTTTGAGTACATATCGTACAAGGTGTGGTTATGGTTGCAGACGAGTGGCGGGAGTGGCAGCGGTGGTGGCGGCGAGGCGTCCCCCGCGGTGGGCGTGGCGGGCGGCGCGTTCGGCGGCGCGCTGTACGACGGCTCGCCGCGCCTTCCCTACCCGCCCGCCGACAAGCCCGACTACTTCCCGCAGGAACAAGGTAACGCAAACGCACACTAACCATAACCATTCATTTACATACATACTAATATTAGCATATATGCATACTAGCATTAGTTTATATACATACTAGTATTACATTATATACATATCAGTATTACTAGTATCCCCTCATGTGCCCGGCCATTTTACTCTTCTACGCGTCAATTGATAGAGTCCGTACGGCAGGTCGCCCGATGCTGTCAAGCGCTAATGTAAACAATGATATCTTCTTAATTTTGTATACATATATGTTAATACTAGTATGTATGTAAATTAATGGTTATGGTTAGTGTGCGTTTCAAACGTGGTAGAGCCATGCTGCAGCTATATTAATTGTATAATTGTAGCACGAATGGGTCGGCTCGGCCGGGGAAGGACCACGCTCTCACAGAATACCAGCGTGAAATAGCAGCTTAATGCTGCTGTGTTTCGTATGGTGAATGTAGAGAACCGGAGACCCTTTTACTGGAAAAGAGGCATTCCATCTTAGTCCTAAAGGCTGACAACGCATCTGCATTTTGATTCGCAAACGAGGATAGATGTAGATGTCTATGGGCCACAGCAACCACTTACCATCAGGTGGACTGTGTGCTCGCTTGTCACGCTTATCCTATTAAAAAAAAATGCTATCTATACAGGTTGTTTGTGAAACGCTCCCGAAAACGAAGACAAACGATAGTACTAACGATACCTTTGATGATGGGTCGGAAAGAAAATCGATCCCGAAGAAAGAAAAAAAAATCTTTTCACAACGTTTTATTAGCTTTATTCACGCTCCATCATGTTAGTACAGCTAAACGAAACGACAATTTCTTTAAAAAAAAAACATGAAAATACTTAAACATAAAACCAGCAGTGGAATTTAAATCAGCTGACTAGGGTCAATATTCGCGCGGACGCCGAATTCGCGCGGCCCACAGCTAGCGATCGTACCAATACCTAATAATTTATAACACTTGTCTAAATACCTAACTTATCTACTTAACCTCCTATTTTGACCATATTTTTATTTGCATGGGGAAATGCCTACGCATACCCGCCTCGCGGGGCCAAGGACGGGTTATGTCGGACTCGCACCGATTAAAACCTCATGGTGTTCCACCTTCGTCGCATATTGGCAGGGCCACGGGAACGCTTTCGCACACATCCGCGGCCCCACCAGCGCCGGCCGCCCCATGGGAGCCCCTTCTCGGGGGAGGACTTCTCCTCCCTATTCTCCTTCTCAGGCAAGGCGCACCAGGAACACAAGGCACGCCCCACTTCATGGCCTCCAACTTCACCTGCGTAACGTGCCCCCCCGGGTCCGATACGCGGAGGCCATGGTGCCAGGAAAATCGAGCGCACAGTAGTAGCACACGCTTTCCCGACCCCAGCGGCGGATCTGGTCTCTGGCTTCCGCCGCCAACCAAAGTTTCGGCCGCGGAGGGTAGGGAGAGCGGTGCCTCGCAATACCGCCACTCCTCTCCCCCCGCGGCCCCACCACCACCGCATCAACGGTGCGGCCCTGTCAGAGTCGCGGAGGATAGGGCGAGTGGTGCATCGCCATACTAATACTCCTCTTCCTCCGCGACTCCAACTCGGCTGCAGCGGTAGGGGGAGAGGACACCCCTCTTGCCGCAGCCCATCGACACACATCCGAAATGGGCTCGCCAAGCCCACTCGGAGTGGCCACCTCGGGCCGGCCCTACACCACGGGCCAGCCAAGGGGTTCCTCTTTGTTCACCGCGGGTGACCAAGCCACGGCTACTAAGCCCCCCCGCCACGACAAGGCGGGAACCCTTTAATTCGAATTCACAGGTTAAATAAACCAAATACCTGGTTCGATTCCCCGCTAATGAAAAATTTACTTAAATTAAATGTTAACAAGGATAGAGTCATGCACGTTATTGTTTTTTCCTCAAGAAACGGTGTAAAATTGCGAGAAAACTGGGTTAACTTAAATAAAAAATGTTTCTCCACAAAAAAAATCTAATTCATATACAGGGTTATTTTGCAATATTCAGCTAAATTTGCAAAGAAGGTTCATAATAAGTAATATAGGCTAATGGTGAAGAAAAATTAACTAAAACTGTTTGTCATTTCTATATTTTAAATTCGAAATGTGTGGTAATGCATTATTTTAACTGATTTTACCTAGCACTACTACGCACACATTCGTATGGGTCGCTCGGTAAAGTAACTACCTTGTCTTCCCGCGCCCTTTTATCGGTTAAGTACCTATGTCCGCTCGCCCGGCCGACAGCTGACAGTTTTGACCGTGACCTATGAAATGGTGCGATATTACATTTTAGGCAATGAAAGTATACGTGGTACATACTATATACATATATACTGGTGAGAAATTAGCGTACGTGTCGTAATTAACCTACCAATCGAATAAAAATGACAGATAATCAAACTATACAAGTGCAGTGAGCGATAACTTAAATAGTGAATCTGCAAACTCGCTGGAACTATCACCGTTAGTCTTTTATCTGTTTATAAAAAGTCGTGTATACGTCACAGAGGTCCAAAGTTATGAAGACCGCCACAGTAAAAATTATTGTTGCGTTCACGGAAGTTAAAGTGCTCAAAACAGGTAATACGTAAAAAATATTTTTACAAAACGTGCTCGTCTATGAAAGAATGTGGCCCGTTGACCCGTGACCGTTCGGCAATCATCGAAAGACCACGGCTGCGCGGAAGCAACCAGTTCGGTTTTTCTCGCCTCGCCAGTTGATACTATCGTCCGACGCCGTTAGGCCGCTCATTCGCGCTCCGATCCGCTACTTTGCATTTACGTTGTGAATTCAAAGTAGCGGTTATTTAATATGTGGTGTACCAATATTATATATTGGGACTACTTGCGTAATTTAGTTGTAAATAGTGTATTCCAATTTCTTAAATACGCTATAATATGGACAGTCGTCGGTTCGTAAGCAAAAACATATTTTTCGACGTTGATAAGCAAAAATATTTTTTTAATTTTATTTAGCAAGCATGTCACTAAGAAAGGAGCAGGAGCGCGCGTAAGAGTATTTGTTGCCCATGAATCACATTCAACTTGGGATAATTTCATATATAATAAAGTAGAAGCCTTATTTACCCGTATTTAAAAAATCGGTATATAATAATATTAATAGTTTATTTATTTGAAGTTCAATATAAAATTTAGCTACTCTTTGAAAAATAAACCTGTATAATAATATTTAAAGTTTAAAAAAATTACAGACTATTCGTCCCACTGCTGTGCACTGGGAGGTATAAAGGCTGTAATTTTTAACTGTGTGTATACTGCATTGCATACATGTTTTGTTTTTTAATTTCAATAAACTATAATAATTCACACAATGCCTTAATCTAAAAATAGTCTACAATAATAGGCACCTGAACTAGCATAAACCTGTATCTCAGGTACATACATAAACACTCACCCCTGTCACCCAGAGGGGTAGGCAGAGACTATGGACTTCCATTTGGCACGATCCATATACCTACGCATACACGCTCGTCGGTTAAAGGTGGTACTTAACTGGCCCATTTTTAATATATCGTCAATTTGGTCGATAAACTTTCGCCTAGGGCGTCCCTTCCCGACTCTGCCGTTCACCTCTTGCAACATAAATTTGCTTTGTCACTCTTTCCTCATTCATTCTGTCTACATGACCAAACCACCGAAGCATTCCTTTCTTAATCCTGGTTACAACATCATCTTGCATCTCATGTGTATGTGCTAATAGATACATTAACAATTTTTTTTTTGTTTCGTGTATAAAATGAATAACATACCAACTAATTAGGGTTAATTTCGTTAAAATATACTCTCATAAATTATATGTTTGATACGTGGTTGAGCCATGCTGCAGCTATATTAGTAGTATAGTTGTAGCACGATGGGTCGGCTCGACCGGGAAGGACCACGCTCTCACAGAACACCAGCGTAAAATAGCAGCTTAACGCTGCTGTGTTTCGTATGGTGAGTGTAGAGAACCGGAGACCCTTTTTACTGGAAAAGAGGCATTCATATATGGGAACACATGAGAAGCACCAGCTTTCTAATAAAAAAAGAATGATCAAAATCGGTTCACCTAGAAAAAAGTTCTAAGATAACACATAAAAAAATACAGTTGAATTGAGAACCTTCTCTTTTTTTGAAGTCGGTTGAAAAGGCACGTCTCCAGCTTTGGGACGTATTAAAGTTGTCTTACTTTACTTGTTATAACTATATAGTTTGAAATAATTGTTTCAGGCAACAGTATGTCAGAAAGTCCTCGGTTAGACCAGCTACATCAGCATCCCTCCATGTTTCCCAGCAATTTCAACAGGTCAGTAGTAATTCATTTTCCATTTTCAGATTGTAGATTTTTAATGTATTTCAATAATTATTATGTGTTAAAGATTTAATGTAATTTTTTTATCACTTGACTTCAATAATTAATTTTATTTAGTATCACCGTCTGGTGATGGTGCTAGAAATCCAACACCTCATCTCGTTTTGTGCATGTCGTAAAACGATAAAAGGAAGTGAATACTATAGCACATAGGTACCGCTAACTTATTTTTAATTTATCCACAATCTAGAAGATTACTTTAAAATAAGAATCAACATCATTTTATACGTGATATAGCACGCGGTGTATCCGTTAAACAATTTGGCGCGAAGGAGTCTGCTCGACCGAGTACGGACCGCGTTCTCATAGAGTATCTGCGTGAAATAGCAGCTTAATGCTGTTGTGTTTCATATGGTGAGTGTAGAGAACCGGAGACTCTTTTATTGGAACCGAGGCATTCCATTGTAGTCTTCAGGGATGACAACGCATTCGGTGTTTTGATTCTTTGACAAGGACTAACAGGGTTCTCTAAAATTATTATACAAAAACCAGAAGGATTATGCCACTATGCCGATATTCTGTAAGGGCCACCCCCTCTTCTCCTTATACGGCAACCCATTCGTGCTTCAGTCATAATACAACTGTAGCAAATTTCTACCACGTTAAGTTACAATAATCCTGTGCATATGTCAGATGTGAAATACCTTGATCGGTGACGGAAAACAAAGTAAATGGTGCGAGACTATTGCATTCGCAAGTTCAGGCGAATTGCGATCCTAGTACTAATTTGCGATTTCAGAAAACGGGAATGTTACCTATTGATGGGTAGTTCCAGGCTTCTACAAATTACACACCAGCAACTTGATATGGAATGTGGTAGAGCTATGCTGCTGCTGTATTGTAGCACGAATTAAACGGCTCGACTGGGGAAGGACTACGCTCTCACAGATTACCAGCGTAAAATATCAGCTTAAAGCCGCGTATCGATTATGCGCTCCAAAAGGTCGAACATTGGCGCGCGCTTCAGCCGCGCGAAATGGATACCGCTTTGGAACGCGCGCCAAACTGTTCGTTGGAACGCTCAAACGTGGAGCGGGCCGCTCCATCTGGTGTCGGTTTTTTACCGCGCATCGAAGTAGTTAAGTTTCGGCGCGCGCGCCAGTTGGGACGTTTGTTTTCATTATTCGTGTGTTCGTGGCGTTCCGAGCTATGGATAACCAAAGTTGCCGTAAATTGATAAAATTATATGGTTCAAAAGAACTATTGTGGAATAGCATAAGTCGTTTTATCATAAAAGCGCTCAGAGAAGATGCATGAACTATGAAAGCGGCAGCACCGCCACGACCGACATCCATGTTGAACGGTCAAGCACTGGAATGGCTGCCGCGCGCGCCAGGCGCGCTTAGTTGATACATTTGAATATTTGAGCGCGTTCCGCGGAACGCACTGGTCGGAGCGGTCATCTGGCGGCCGCGCCAGGAGCGCGCGTAATCACGCGGCTTAACGCTACTGTGCTTCGGTGGTGAGTAGAGAACCGAAGACCCCTTTTACTGGAATCGAGGCATTCCATCTTAGTCCTCAAGGGTGACAACGCATCTGCATTTTGATTCTTAATCGAGGAAAGATGTGTGATGTCTATGGGCCACGGTATACACTTACCATCAGGTGGACTATGTGCTCGTCTGTCACCCTTATTCTATTTTAAAAAAATTAAATATTTGTGTTGTTTCAGATCGCCGTCAGGTGGCGTCGGAGCGTGGTGGGGAGGCGAGGCGGCCTTCTCCCCATTCCGCGCTGCGGACTCCCACCACGACCACCACGACCACCACGAACACCACGAGCACCACGACCACCATGACCATCACGATCACCATCAACCGCCCGGTAACCTCAATTTTAAGCCTCACATGTTCCTTTTACTTCAGTACTGATTTTTTACCTAATAATTATACTCCTATTTAAATACAAGAGTTTATATTATGTGCGGTTGGTCTCACTCAGATGTCACTAGTTGGGAGTGAGTTGAACTTATTTAAATAACAATGTCGTTATAATTGAGAAATTGTATTTTAAATAAAAGTTTATCGATTTCTAAAATGTAAATAAACTAAATAATGTATTTTTAACTCTTTTTATTAAATTTTAAAACTTTAAGGAATATTCGTAGTTTGGTTTATCCATTGCTAATCTAATAAATATACAATATAACTAATATTTCAGAAAGAAACATTAACCCTTCTTAACAAACTAACTTCACCCGCTATGAAATCTGTCAAATATTTCACCTCATTCCTAAATGGCGATGCCCTGCTGGCAGAAAAAGTCGTAGATTGAATTTTAAAACTTTATGGGAATACCAGAAAATAACAAACAAACAAACGAATAAACGAACGAACGAACACACAAACAAACAAACCAAAAAGACATGAACTTGGAAATGGTCATTCCGATTCCAAAAGGATTATGACCTGTGTCTGAGTTAGCAAATGACATAAGACAACGAATAAACGAGATAATTGTTTTTACGTCACATTTGATTGGCTAGTGGTTTGAAAGGGATGAGGAATAGAAGATGGCGGGAGTCTGGTTGAAGCACTAAGACGTGTATAATGTATATCCCCTCAACAGTCAAAACATCCATCCTGGCTATATGTCAAATATCTATTGTCACTAACTGTCATCCATTGCAGCGATTCAATTCCCGGCATTTCCGCCATTTTTTTTAATTACTGGAAATTACTATTATACTTTGCTTTTAGCACTAATGTTATAATAATATATAAATTTAGATGAGAAAAACAAATTGATTATATTTTATTGTATAAACCATGACATTATACCCATGTATTTAAATAAAACACGAAATTAAGTAAATTATTTCTCCCGGGCAGTACATACAAGACGCAACGGTTGGAACATATAAGAAATGACGCCATCTTGAAAGATACTGTTGAGGGGATAAATTACTTTGGAAATAAAATGTAGGAATTGCAAAATTTTCGAGTTTGATTTTTGCTAAACACGTACTCCCAAATAACGATTAGGGAATATAGTCAAGAGGTAGATTATAAAAAAGTATTCGAATATGAAAAAGGGAATATGTATAGATTTTTTTTTATATTTTACTGAAGATTGAATGAAGGTGAAGCTATTATTAAGGACGCTATCGTGTTTCATTTACTAATGTTTGTATAATGCCGATGTTTCGAATGTTTTGTCAATTATTTTCATAACATTATAATGCTAAACATCATAATATATTTACAAATTTTCCCAAAAATAAAGGCCTCTAAATCTCTCGATTTTATCTTAAGATCAACTAATTACTTTAAATTTATTAAACCCATTAGAGTTATTTTTCTGTGCTTATGTGTGTAGTATCCTTGAGTAAGCCTCTATGGTCTGGAATCCTTTTTAAAAGCTTTTATTTAACTTGTAAAGCATGTTCGTTAGGGTCAAATCTTGCAACTGAATTTTAAAGCAGTTATCCTCAACCGACTGAGCTGAAATTTTGCATACATATTTAGTTTCGATGACAATGCATGGTTAGCTAAGTGACGTCATACTAAATCCAATATGGCGGACAGCTCAAGATGACGGCCTAGTTATTTTCTATGGACTTCCATATGGGTATCAAATAAAAGGGTTTTCTGAGAAGATTACAAAAATAAAATGACGTCACTCTAAATCCAATATGGTGGACACCCAAAGATAGCAGACTATGTTTTTTTTATGCTCCCCATGATATGGGTATCAAATAAAAGGGTTTTCTGAGAAGATTACAAAAATAAAATGACGTCACTCTAAATCCAATATGGTGGACACCCAAAGATAGCAGACTATGTTTTTTTATGCACCCCCATGATATGGATATCAAATGAAAGGGTTCGCTGAGAAGATTACAAAAATAAAATGACGTCACTCTAAATCCAATATGGTGGACTCCCAAAGATGGCGGACTATGTTTTTTTATTCACCCCATGATATGGATATCAAATGAAAGGGTTCGCTGAGAAGAAAACGAATAAAATTACTTCCGCGCTCAGCTCTTCGAGTAGATGGTGTACTACTACCCGACTAAACGGTAAGACTTAGAGTGGTCGCGTCTTAACTAATATCGGCCTACACCCTGGACTAATACTAGCGGTGATGAAAAAAAATCAAAATGGCGGAAAACAAGCTGACCGCCATACCAATTTTAAAGAGTTATAACTCGTTAAAGGTGAGTGATAGTTTGGTGGTGCTCGAACAAATGTTGTAGGGACCGACAAGGGTCAACTGCTGGCGATAAAAAAAATGAAGATAATGGATCTAAGATGTCGATCAAAAACCAACAATGACGCATTAAATTAAATTAACAGATTTAAAAACATATCTAGCAATAACTAAAAATAAAAAATAAACTAGTAGTAAAAAAACATTTAACAACTTTTAAACAACAATTAGTAGTACAAAACAACAGTTTTATACGTGGTAGAGCCATGCTGCAGCTATATTACTGGTATAGTTGTAGCACGAATGGGTCGGCTCGACTGGGAAGGACCACGCTCTCACAGAATACCAGCGTAAAATAGCGGCTTAAAGCTACTGTGTTTCGTATGGTGAGTGTAGAGAACCGAAGACCCCTTTACTGGAATCGAGGCATTCCATCTTAGTCCTCATGGGTGACAACGCATCTGCATTTTGATTCTTAATCGAGGAAAGAAGATGTAGATGTCCATGGGCCACGGTGTACACTTACCATCAGGTGGACTATGTGCTCGTCTGTCACCCTTTATTATATTTAAATAAAATATTAAATATTTGTGTTGTTTCAGATCGCCGTCAGGTGGCGTCGCGAGCGTGGGTGGGGGAGGCGAGGCGGCCTTCTCCCCATTCCGCGCTGCGGACTCCCACCATGACCACCACGACCACCACGAACACCACGAGCACCACGACCACCACGACCATCACGATCACCATCAACCGCCCGGTAACCAACACATTTTAAGCCTCACATGTTCCTTTTACTTCAGTACTGATTTTTTTACCTAATAATTATACTCCTATTTAAATACAAGAGTTTATATTATGTGCGGGATGGTCTCACCAGATGTCACTAGTTGGGAGTGAGTTGAACTTATTTGTAACACAATGTCATTATAATTGAGAAATTGCATTTTAAATAAAAGTTAATCGATTTCTAAAATGTGTAAATAAACAAAATAATGCCTTTTTAACTCTTTTTATTAAATTTTAATACTTTAAGGAATATTCATAGTTTGGTTTATCCATTGCTAATCTAATAAATATACAATATATCTAATATTTCAGAAAGAAACATTAACCCTTAAACTCTTAACAAACTAACTTCACCCGCTATGAAATCTGTCAAATATTTCACCTCATTCCTAAATGGCGATGCCTTGCTGGCAGAAAAAGTCGTAGATTGAATTTTAAAACTATATGGGAATACCAGAAAATAACAAACAAACAAACGAATAAACGAACGAACAAACAAACAAACCAAAAAGACATGAACTTGGAAATGGTCATTCAGATTCCAAAAAGATTATGACCTGTGTGTGAGTTAGCAAATGACATAAGACAACGAATAAACGAGATAATTGTTTTTACGTGACATTTGATTGGCTAATGGTTTGAAAGAGATGAGGAATAGAAGATAGCGGGAGTCTGGTTGAAGCACTAAGACGTGTATAATGTATATCCCCTCAACAGTCAAAACATCCATCCCGGCTATATGTCAAATATCTATTGTCAGTAACTATCATCCATTGCGGCGATTCAATTCCCGGCATTTCCGCCATTTTTTTTTAATTACTGGAAATTACTATTATACTTTGCTTTTAGCACTAATGTTATAATGTTATAATAGCAATGAACTGACACTTAAATGTATTCATTGATTGAGTAGTAACTTTTTTTTATAAGTATATTTTTTAAAGAGCTTATGAATTTATTAATATTTGTTTCGGCTTTTAGGTATTCTGGCAATTTATTATAAATTTTTATTGACATCGGTAAGGGCCTGAACTGTAATTTTAATTTAGATTTTGTTTGCAAAAGGTTATTCTTATAGCGAGGTATATTGTGTAAGCGCGTCTATGATTTTGGTGTAAAACTTGGGTGCCTTTTACAAACTTACATTTTCTAATATATAATCATGGTAATAATGTTGAGATTTTGAAAGTGAGGTTTGCAGTTTTCTTTGTATGAAGTATGCGTATACATTTTTTTAAATAAAAGTTCGTGTGATTCTACACTGTTGCCTCACAGTATAACGCCGTAGTTTAGCCACGCATGAGCGTAGGCGTAATAGGCTGTCACTGCCGTTTTTAAATTTGTAGAAAATTTTAGTTCTCTTAAAGCATATATAAATTGTGATAATTTTAGCTTATTTTTTTGAATATGTGATTTAAAATGAATTTATCGAAATGTTTCGCAATTTAATGTGGTTCGTATGGTGGTATGCAATTAGATGTGGTTCGTGCGCAGGGTCCCCCGGGGAGTTCCCCGCGGGCAAGCCGCAGGACGTGGCGTCGAAGTCGCTGTCGGGGCTGGAGTCGCTGGTGGACCAGATCCCGTCGATCGCGGAGGGCGGCGCGGGCGCGGGCGCGGGCGCGGGCGCGGGCGCGGCGGCGGGCGCGGGCGCGGACGCGGCGCCCGCGCTGCCGGACTACGCGCCGCCGCTCTACCCGCCCTCGCCCTACGGGGCCTACGGCACCCCCGCCTACCCCAACAACGGGTCAGTCACTCAGCCCTCCCCCACTAATTCTACCTCTTTATCTTGCGTTAAATGATGCTATTGTAATGTTGCGTGTTAATATGTGAATGTATTTATTTACATTTATAGTCTAAACTTTAAACCAGCTGTATTTTTTACTGTAACAAAAAATTTAATGTTATATTTGAAGTAAGTACTATCGCCAAGAGTGAGTACCAATTACCACCAAGTATCGATGCATGTACTATTGTGTTCCGGTTTGTAAGATCATAGTATAATAATTACAGGTTCGGTGATGTAACGATGCGTAACTTATGTAAAATGCAGATCTCTATGTTCCATAATACTGTAATGTATACTATATAGTTAAATTAGTTTCTACCTTAGATAAAAAAAATCCTTTTTATAATAGATTGTAGTAAAAATATCTGGCTCGAAGGACCATTGAATGTACTTGATTGCTACATACATTTACATATTTATTTATATATATGTTCAAAACATGAATGATCGAACGCGAACTAACTTGATATTAATTATAATTGTGCTGACTATGTCATGTACTTTGTATTCGTGTACTCATCTTACTTCACAGATGAGTTAGAGTATCAAACTGAAATTCACGCACTGTTTCTTTGAAAAATTGGTGCATAAATACATAATACATAAACATTTACCTATTACCCAGAGGGGTAGGCAGAGACTACCTACTTTCATTTGGTACGATCCTGGCAAACCTCTTGCTTCTTTACGGCTCTTGCATACTTTACGGATAAGGGTACTTTTAATTTGGTCCACCTTCAATATATCAACAATTTGGTCGATAAACTTTCGTCTAGAGCTCGCTGTCTCGTTTTTTGAATTGGTATTTTGATCCTAATACCACTAATAGCGCCATAGTTAGCGGTAAAAGATAAGGTGATTAAAATAAAAATATTTCACGGCAAATGATTTATATATTAAGATAATTTTAAACCATAAGTGTACCATAAAATTTAAGATGAAAGTTTAATTTTATAGCAAATAAATGTTACATTCCTTATTTTATACAGCCTAAATTTTAGTGTAATAAATCAAAAGAATATTTTCTTACGAGTAAAATTGCTTTGTAATAACGCCATCTACTTTATTTTATAGGTAAAGTCATTTTATCGAACAAAAATTGATTGACAAGACTAATTTAATATAACTATCTATTTCATTCTCTCACAGACTAAATTTTATAGATGTATATGTTTGTCACTTTTTAGTGTCGCTTTTTCGTTTCGTCGAGTTTCAAATCACAACCATACTAAATAAGTTTTGAGTTGAATAAGGAAGCATTATTGTGAGATGCGCGGTTGTGTGGCGCAGGTACGGCGGGCCGTTCGTGGGGTACGGCGGCGGCTGGGGCGGGCAGCTGGTGCGCGGCTACCTGCCCGACTGGCAGTACGGCTACGCGCCCGCCGTGCCGCCCGCCTACCCGCCCTACAACGCGCCCTACTACAACGGCTACCCCGCGCCGCCGCCCGCCCACCACCAGCAGGTACGCGCACCAGGTGCCCGCGCACACCGACACGCTCACGCATGCACGCGCACACTCACACTCATCCTCACGCACACCCACACTCACCCTCACGCACATGCACACACACACACACGCACACGCATACTCACACGCACCCGCGCTGTGGACATATTAACAGCAGCATTATAACAACTTAAAAGAATAAAAACTGCGGTTGCGAACTCGTCTGCTTCGCGTGATAACTATGATAAACATCCCCGTATATATTTATATGACCATATCTCTATAGGACACATGGGACAATCTATGGGAACGTTTATGTTCAGTAGTGGACTTCGATAATACTTATAATTTATTTATTTAACTATATTTAATGCATATTTCATCAGCCCAACCAGATAAGTATACTATATAAATACCAAGTAATAAAAATAATCTTTATTTGTAAGAATGTGGTGGTACTGTGTTACCATTTAACCAAGTAGTAGCGGTGTAAGAATATCCACTACTCCATATCGTCCCGTGGGTGTCGTGAAAAGCAACAGAGGAAAACTGAAACAAGAGAATAGGCAGCATCATCTCCCTGATAACAAATCAGAGTAATAAAAAACTGCCGTTACCAATCCGCCTGCTAAATATGGCAACTATAGCAAAATCCTCCCTATAAGGCAATATATGGGGTGGGGAGTCTATGTTCAGTATGTGACTTTTTTAGACTGTATGATCAAATGGATTGACGGCAGTTGTTTATTCCGGTGAACGAGATGGTTACTATCATTTATCGGAAGTAATTAGATTTTTCTGGCTTTATCCTATAGTCAACTATTACAATACCGACGGGACAACAATGGGATGATACCGTCCAATATTGGAAAGGGGAAGGAGGAATTAACGCATTTAATTCCTGCGTTCACTCTGAAATTCACCCCGAAAAACATTTAGAGGCTAGCCAATCTTTTTTTTTAATTATTCTAAGCCAGCGCTTGATTACTATCCCACTTGATGGTAAGTGGTGATGCAGCCAACGATGATAAAGCTTGCTGATTTAGCTTCAGAGAAGCCTATTGATTCTTGTCTTGAAGACTTACATTGTGATGAGATGATAAGACAGATGCTGGCAACTTATTCCACTTCTTTGCTGTTCGCATGAAGAACGATGAAGCAAACCGTTTGTTTCGAATGCGTGGTAAGTCGACAACGAAAGAATAAAGACTGGCCGAGCGTCTGTCTGGTTGTCCGATGGTGGAAGGGAGAGGGAGGAATAAAGTTATGCTATTCCTGCGCACACTCTTTTAAATGCATCCTGTAAAAAACTGAAAGTCTGGCTACTTTGCGCCCGTGTTCGTGGCTGACAAGATAAGTTTCAACCGAATAGTGTTAATTTTTTGAATTTATCTTCGCAGACGCACTATTTGTCGGCGCCTCCGCTGATCGATCTGCACAAGAACGGCGAGCACGCGTCCTCCGTGCCCTCCGTGCCCTCCGTCGGCTTCGGAGGCTTCTGCTAGACCTCGCCGCGACTCCGCACCACATCTCCGCCGGACGTCAACTTCACACAGATTCCTGCTCGACACATTTGGACGTCTATTTCACAGCTGCCAAGCGCATACGTGAATTTATGTTTACTTTTATCCATACATCGTTCGGCATTCAACACTGCAAACCTTCAAATATGAAACGTTTAAAATAAATATTGCCTATGTTTTTTATTTTGCCTCACTAACTTAACCCGTTAGGTGTAAGATTTGAATTACGTAATGTTACTAGATGTTTTCTGTCATTTTTAGTAGCCCTTTATACATATGCAGTTTTGAATGCAGAGCGACGAAATGTCAAATTAACAGCTGTCGGATGTCAAGTTGACATCTATCAGACGTCACAGTGACGGGAGGCGGATGAGTGTGTAGACGAGGCGAGCCGAGTGTCAGAATCTCTGCGTGTTCCCGCTCGCGTCCGAACGACTCGATAGCTCTAGTAGTAAGTAGCGAAATTGGACCGCGGCCTTGACTCGAATCACGGTGAAGGAGATGATCGTCGCGACATTTTGTAAAGCAATCGTTAGTGATGTAATTTTAAAACTCTTTTTCGAACCGATGAGCTTAATTTGTAGGGTTTTTATTTGTAAATATTGTATGTATTTATTTCGGTCCATCACATCTGTTTTCTCTATTAATTTAACTAAATCGCTAGAGACATCACAGGTTTTTTTTTTGTTTTAACGATAACTACTCTCGCATTAAATGTTTTCCTAGTTTCGGGTGATCGTATTTGTTTACTTAAAAGTAAGAGAGCGTGCCCGTTGCGATTGTGCGGCGGCGAGGCGCGGCCTCGTACTTAATTTATTCGGTTTGTCTGTGATCTTGGGGGAGTTGCGTTCGAAAATGTAATTTAGTGTTGGGCAAATCCTTCCCCGGGCGTACGACCTTTTGGGGAGCAGTTTGGGGGATTGTGCCGCGAATAAAGTCTTGCCAATGAAACGTTTCGCGTTCTAGTCAGTTGCTAATTCGTGTCGGCTAGTCAAATTTTAAAAAAGAAGTCGCATCGCCCCCCGCGGCCCCCAATCGCAACGCCGCGCATAATATATTTTATCTAAGTCACAAAAACGGCCTATGAGATGTATAATGTATACTTTTTTATTTAGATTTTAGTTTTACGTCGGTCGGTCGAGCTGTTTACAATTCGATTTTAAGCATTTTATACATACGTACACTGTGTACTTATTTTTATCGTCGCAACGGGCGGCCATTTTGTGGTGCGGTCGCCGAGCCCGACCACGCTGTGTTGCCATGCCGTGCACATCCTGCATTTTACTAAATGTTACCGAATCAGTTACATAGCTTCGGATCGCTAGTGACGTAGCATAATTTTACATAATAACATACTTATTTTTTATTGTATATGCTCCATCTTACTGTAAGGCTACTTGTTGTACGTCTCTCCTAGTTTTAGTCGACTGGACGCGTCAAGTTGAGCCGGGGTGCTGGAGGGTTGCGTTGTTTTGTTGTTCGATCGTTTGCCATGTCCTAACTCTTAAGGTCTTTTAGTATGTTGTTGATGTTTTTATTTCCACGTGGTGTTTTGGTGGGTGTTTTTGCGTTAATGGGTCCTATTATAAAACGGCGTATGGGTTCTTCGGCGTAATTTTTTTAAATTTAATTCGTTCGTACTTAGTGTTGTACAAAAAAATTTCTTATTGGAAACGATTAATTTGCACAAACGGCGGGGAGATAATTAATTGTAAGTTGAAAACGAAATAACATACGTAAGAAAGACATATACGTTAATGGTAGGTTTACTGCAAAGAATTTATATGTAGTTGTAACAGTCACCGCGGCCCTGCTCGGGCTCTACCGCTTCGTATGACGTAGGGGTCGGTGCAGATCTTTGCGCGATTTTATTTGCATCAGAGAAAATCCTTTTTCACCCTTTTGCATCTTTGTCTTAGCTATTTTTTTATTATTTAACAATTTTGAGAGTACACTAACTACTAAAACTAGGTGAATATAAAAATATTATTAGTACATTTTGTTTAAGTATTTTCACAGTTTGTTGGTTCAGATCTGGCTCGAAGGACCACACACCTGTATTTTCAATGGGATATTTAAACGTGCCATACAAATTCACAAGGGATAAATATGGCTCTATAGAGTAGTCTAGTGTTATTACAGTTTAACCATTGCCATACACAATTATCATTACGAAAGTAATAATTTGTTTTAATAATATATTCATTGTTTTAAATTTTTAAACACATTTTGAAACCATAGCTTAGCATTTTAACGTTCTCTTCTGAAAGATTTATAGTTTGTAAGCTCTTCCACAGACAATTTTATGTATGTACATTTCGATATGTTGTATGAATATCGAAATGTACGGTGAACAAATAACAAACCTTCTGATAGAGTTTTTACGACATTAAACATTTTATTTGTTATTTATACAAAGTATAAATCAATTCACTCTTTTACATAAAATATTATTGCATAATCGTTTGACTTTTTAATTTTACTAAAATAGCTAAAAACAAAAATGCAAAGGAAGGTGGAAGGCCCAGACATTCATTAATCAAACAGTGATCTCGATAGAATTCATATACAAAATTTGATTGTAAGTGGTTCGACACGAAGAATATATGTAACGAGTAATACTGTATTGCAAAAGATTTTCAGTACACAAGAGAACATGAGTGTGAACGCATTGCTGCACGATCCCTGCGCGTTTTAATTTATTTTACTTTATTCAGAAAGGGAAAATTATAAGTTTAAAGAAAATGAAATCAACAGGGTATTTAAGATTGCTTAAGATTATTATTTTATATTTATTATTTTACAAGTGCGTGGTAGTGTCGCGCCGTTGTGTTTAAAGTTATTGTACTGATATATTCTTTTTATTAAGGTAACACTTACGCGACGGGTTGCCACTCTAGAGAAATTGGTAAGAAATGGTAACTTACAATGTATTTGGTAATTTTTGTTACCTTTTCGTATGAATTTATTTAGATAGAAATAAATTATTGTTTTTATCTTTATGTTTTCCTAGTGCTGAGCGCTGGGGTTGTATCAAATTATTTTAGTCGGTAGAGTGGCGACCCGACTAGCGGGCTGAGCGTTCCCAATCACTTTGCCTTTGTATATAACGAGTGCTTTATTACGCTTTTTTGATATTATATTTTATTTAAATCTACAATTATATTTACTGTATTTTCGCTTTTGTATTGAAGCACGTTGCTCGTGTATTGCGCGTATAGTGAGTGACCCGTAGTGCGGGTCGCGTCGCCCTGCTCTCTGATATTATATATTAATGTATTGAATCAACTTATATATGCAAAATGGGGGAAAACGGTGAAGTTCGAATGATCTATGAAGTTTATTAATCACTCCAATTGATTTAATTAATCTTTAAGTTATTTTTCAAAGAATATTAAGAGTCCAGTTTTGATTATAGGTACTACCTTGTATTGTAATTTATTTTTGTTACTAAACAAAACAAAAGTGGAAAGGTACACATATTTTTGGAGAAAATATATTTTTCCCCTAACATTTTATATTGGAAGTATATTTATTAGGTACCTATGTGAAATATTTCATAACCTGCAATAATTGTTAGCATGCAGTTTTTTTTGCAAACTGCGTTCTAATGACTATTCATAATAGAGAGTAATGCGACACGACCAGCCCGGATTCGGTGTCTCGCTTCCTCTCGAATGATTCCTTCAGCAACGGAGTACAATGTTGGGATATTAGCCTTCTGTTGTCCTAGTTCTGTTGTTATGTCGTCGTATTCTTTAGTCGTAGTTGGTAGCGCCGCGCGGGTTCGACTACCGTATCGGGTGCGTTTTGTACGACCGACGTACGGACGGACGAATGTTTGGGACGTCCTCGCTTAGTGTAAGTCTCTATCAACGAGTTAGTGTTAGTGTGTACACGCGCGGACACGCACACGTGCGAGCTGCTGCGTGTGCGTTCGTGTCTCGCGTCGCCCCGTGCGCGCTCCTCGACCCTTCCCTCTCCCCCTCCCCCTCCACATCCCCCTCCACATCCCCCGCGCCACACTCACACGGGGCGACGCGGCGTCCATTTTAGGGTTGACCAGTGCACGCATTGAGTCGCTCAACTATTGTACAGTGTGTATATTTTTGTAAAATTCAAACTAACTCGTGGCAATATATAAAATTTTAAAATCTATCCTCTAATAATAATTATGATAATATAATCGACTAGTACAATTGTTACGCGTTCATTTAGACGTCGGAACGCGCCCGCTCGATCCGGTCGACGATCGATCGATGAATATATACGTAAGATAGTGGATATCGTACAGTGTGTTCCGAAATTAGCTGAATTACTGATTCTCTACCGTCTGAGAAGCCTTAATGCGAGCGGTATATAGTTGCACGACTCACGGGCTCGCACTGAAGTCGATGTTGCGCGGGCGGTCCGAACGCGGCGCTTGAGTCGCGGCGTTCTGCCCCCCGTGCGGAGCCTGGTTGTGAATTAGTGTCGCCGTGTGCCAAACCCTCCCGGTGCAACAACCGCACAGCAATAATAATATTCTGTTGTAGCCCCGAAAGCAATAAATAATATTTCGGCGAAACACATTACCGCTTACGTGCAAATCGTGCGATTATATTTACACTTGCAACATTACTAGAGACTTAAATTTATACGGAGTTCTCCACGCCACGGTGGAACGGAGTCTGAATCTAGCTCAATTTTATTGATACTTAATTATTGTAATTATTATTATATTTTTACTAGCTTGTTATTCTGCCGTTGACTTGTTTAAGAGTTGCCCTCGCCTTGGCCGGCTCGTTACAAACAAATATTGTAGTTGTGTCGTAAGGTCGAACGAGCGGCCGGGGCTCCGAACCCCGCTCCCCACGCTAATGTACTCAAATAACTCGCATTTCAATGACGGTGCTTGTTTCTTATTGAAACGGACGCGGCGGACTCGTGCCCGGGACTTCGCCCCGCTGCAGACTCGCGAACGGTTCACAGTAGATATGTGTCAATCGTTCAAATATTGATTCGTCATACGAACCGTGTCATTCAGTTCGATCATTCAAATGGATCATTTCTGGTTTCAGTACTCTGTGATCTGTGAGACCCGATCGGTTATGGTCTCTTTGGTCACAAACGAATTCTTTATTTTAATTATATATTTATTGCATAGTGTTTTAAATTTTACAGTGTAAATGATTAATATTTTATCATAGCTATTATCACAATTATTTCGAATAATAAGTAGAAAAAAGCCTAATTTAAAATAATAAGTGGACAAAAGCCGCGTTTATACTGTATTTTGCTGTGAATCGTTTATTCCTGATCTTTAAAAATATAATTGCAATCATCAATAATTTTATGCGACCCGGATCAAATGACCGAATAGTTCACGATTGACACATGTATAGTTCAGAGTTGTCAATTATTTTAGCGGGGGGTCGGCCGCGTCCCCGTGCGCATATAAAGTACAATTATCTCTATTGATTAATGAATTATATTGTACGTACACTGTTGTCACTGTTGAGCGATGTCGCATGTTCCCATTTGATTGAAATCGGTTTGTGTGTCCGTTTATATAATATTTATACGGTAACACAATTGATATGTTTGTACAGTTTTTAACTATACTTCTCGTAGCGATCTAAGCAAGAAAATATTTTAGTATATTGTAAGATCTAATCGAATTACGTATTAGTGTATCATAAAGTACTCGAGGTTTTTCGGAATTTCTTTTCACTTTGTATGGGTCCTTGTGAGTTTTCGTTGGGATTTTGAAATAATGAATGTCTCTCCTTGCAACAGACTCCGTGGAATGTAACTAGAAATTAACAGGAAGAATTTTAAATAATTAAATACAACATTAATAATATTTAAGTAATGTATTATAAATAGCGTTAAGGTAAAAAGTTATTAACATTGTATGGAAAAATTGTGACAAAATTATAGTCATTTGTAATATTACAGTGTTGTTTTATTGATATCAAGTCCAGCCACCATGAATATAGCATACAGCCCTTCATAAGTCCCCTGCTGTACATAGGTACCAAGCCCCAAGGAATACCACAAAGCACGGTCCCGAGCCACTTGCATCCATCGAATTCCTGCATGTCTTACCAGGTCGTCACTCCATCTAGTGGGGGGTCGCCCTACACTTCGCCTATTTGTACGAGGCTGCCACTCGAGAACCTTTTTTTTCCTATCGGTTGTCGGTTCTTCGAGCTATATGGCCGGCCCATTGCCACTTCAGCTTACTAATCCGTTGGGCTATGTCGGTCACTCTGGTTATACTGCGGATATCCTCATATCTAAGTTTATCACGCAGATAAACTCCGAGCATAGTCCTCTCCATAGCTCGCTGAGCGACCTTGAGCAATCAATCAATATCTTTATTCATTAACAATAAATTGTGTACGAATATTGCAGCAATGTCCTTATTATATTGCTAAGACTAAACTTAGTTACTTATACAAAATAAATTAATTAGATAATCAAACAAAAAAAAAATTAAATAAATTAACTAATAAATGTCATTGTACCTTTCTTATCTTTATAATTATTCTACCTACTTAACGATTAATATTCATCACAAATGTTCAATAATATATTATTTACATTATATAATAAAGAAAAACCAATAAAAAAGCTAGCAAATGTCCAACCTACTCCATAATTAAAAAAATAAAATAAACTTCCAAAATAAAATAAAATAAAAATAAAGTAACTATTAAATTTCTTATTATTTAAATAAATATTCTGACTACTCTACAGTTAAAATTCATCAATATTATAAATACATTTCTCTATAAGTAGTGCCTTCAACTCTGTTTTAAAAACACTTTTTTATTTCTTTTAGTTTTTTAGGCATCTTCTTAAAAAGTAAAACTGCCTGATAACGAGGACAGTGTTTTACAACCCAATTTAGGCATATAGGCAAAAGTCAAGTCCACTCTTCTGGTGCTTTCTCTCTTTTCATTTCTTCATCACTTTCATAAAAATGTCTGTTTTTAAAACGTCGGTCAGAAGTATCAAAATATATAGGCTGGGTGCTGTAAGAACATTTAGCTTTTTGAAATATTCTTTACATTATTCCCAAGGCGGAATGCATACCATTGCTCTTATAGCTCTTTTCTGGGCAGTGAATGCTTTTTTCATATTATATTTATAGCTATTGCCCCAGAATTTTATGCTATATCTTAGCTTGAACTCAACAAGCGCATAGCACACCTTTAAAAGTTGATCAACGGTTAATTCTTCTCGCAAGGTGCGTAAGGCATAGCCAGCTGAACTTATTATGTCTGCTATGGCTGCCAGCTCAACTTTCCAATTTAGGAGATCGTCCATATGAATTTCCAAAAACTTCACAGAACTTACAGTTTTTATTATTTCCCATTTACATACACTTCTGTTATGTCATTGTTTCTAGCGGTGGCTTTGAACATGACGATATTAGTTTTAGTTGTATTTTGCAATAAGCCATTTGCTGTGAACCATTTTCGGAATGTTGTCATAGCTACAATAATCTTGTCCTTTAATTCTTCTGCAGTTTTTGATGATAGTACTGCGCTCGTATCATCTGCAAAAATAATGATTTGAATCTCAGGAATGAGATTGCAGATGTAATCTATTAAATCGTTCAAAAAGATTATGAAGATATCGGTCCCAGTACAGAGCCTTGAGGTACACCGCTTGTTACTGTGGTTACTACAGATCTATGTTTGCTTTGCACTCCTACTTCGTTTGTGTCTACGATTTCTACAAATTGTCTCCTATTACTCAAATAAGATTTAATGAGTTTTAGTGTTTGATCCCTAATTCCATAGTATTCTAGTTTTTTATTAATATGTTGTGATCTATGGTATCAAAAGCAGAGCTTAAGCCTAAGAATAGGCCTGCAACTTTAACTTTTTTATTTAATTCTATTAATATATCACTCACTATAGTATCAACTGCGTCAAGTGTTCTTATACCCTTTGGTAGCCAAACTGTTTTTCATTCAAAACTTATTAATATTTAAGTGCGTCATTAAGTTTTTTTTTTCATCAACTTTTCCATAATCTTCGATAATACTGGTAGTATGGCAATAGGTCTATAATTGTTCGGGTCTATTTTTGTGTTCTTTTTATGTATAGGTACTATTTTTGCTATCTTAAACTATTCAGGAAATATTCCTTGGCTTATGCATTTGTTATAGAAATATGTCAAAGGCTCACTTAACAAATCAATATTATCCTTTAGTATTTTTATTGGAATATCGTCATTACCACTAGATTTTTTTTGAGCTTCCTCATACGGCCAGCAGTGAAGGACCACGACTCAGTTCCATAAGTCATAACTGGCAACACGCACTGGTTGCACAATCTTGCTTTCAAGTTTTGAGGTATGCCTGACGAGAAGATGTGTCGTAATCTCCCGAACGCTGCGCAGCCGAGTTGAATCCGTCGATTTTAGTCTCGGTCGAAGTTGGACTTACCTAGTCGGACTATTTGTCCCAGGTAAACATACTCGTCAACAACTTCGAACTTAGTGCTTCCAACAACTACCGGTATAGGTGGCTTACGTGTGCGGCAGCTAGGGGGTTGAAGTGGAAGGAGACGAAGACTTTTTCCTATATTACTTTTATTTTCTTACTTACAAGTAAACTGACGATGTAAGTACACAGGAATACTAGACTAAAATTACAAGGTAACTTAACTACTGTGACGATGTGAGTACACAGGAGTACTAGACTAAACTTACAAGGTAACTTAACTACTGTGACGATGTGAGTACACAGGAATACTAGACTAAACTTACAAGGTAACTTAACTACTGTAACGATGTGAGTACACAGGAATACTAGACTAAAATTACAAGGTAACTTAACTACTGTGACGATGTGAGTACACAGGAGTACTAGACTAAACTTACAAGGTAACTTAACTACTGTGACGATGTGAGTACACAGGAATACTAGACTAAACTAACTTACAAACTAACTTAAATACTACTGGACTGTATTAACAATTAGACCCTGGGTTTTATACTATATTGAATATTTTAAGTCACGTAAAAGACGTGCTGTTATTTGCTTAGCGGGCGGAGCTATAAGGTAGGTGATTTCGTAATCCCCTCCGACCGGGTTCCCGCCTTGTCGTGGCGGGGTGGCTTAGCAGCCGTGGCTTGGCCATACGCGTTGAACAAAGAGGAACCCCTTGGCTGGCCCGTGGTGTAGGGCCGGCCCGAGGTACACCTCGAGTGGGCTTGGCGAGCCCACTTCGAATGTGTGTCGGTGGGCTGTGGCGAGAGGGTGTCCTCTCCCTTCCGCTGCAGCCGAGGTGGAGGCGAAGGAAGAGGAGGTTAGTATGGCATTGCGCCACTCGCCTATCCTCCGCGACTCTGACGGGGCCGCACCGTTGATGCGGTGGTGGTGGGGCCGGGGTAGAGGTGTCGGTATTGCGAGGCGCCGCCTCCTACCTCCGCGGCCGAAACTTGGCTGGCGGCGGAGCCAGAAACCAGATAAGCCGCTGGGGTCGGGAAAACGGGTGCTACTGAGTGCTCGATTTTCCTGGCCCCATGGCCTCCGCGTATCGGACTCGGGGGGCCCGTTACGCAGGTGTAGTTGGAGGTCGTGGAGGGGGTGCCTTGTGTTCCTGGTGCGCCTTGCCTGAGAAGGAGAATGGGAGGAGAGGTCCTCTCCCGAGAAAGGGCTGCCATGTGGCGGCCGGCGCTGGTGGGGCCGTGGATATGTGCGAAAGCGTTCCCGTGACCCTGCCAATATGCGGCGAAGGTGGAAGACCATGGGGTTTTAGTCGGTGCAAGTCCGACATAACCCGTCCTTGCCCCGCGAGGCGGGTATGCGTAGGCATTTCCCCATGTAAAAAAGAGGGTGACTTCCTGATGGCACTATGTTTAATAATCTAAAATCACGTAAATGAATTTAGCCACGTCGTGCTGTGATTTGCTTTAGCAGGTGTATGAGCAAGTACATGATATTTCAACAGTTTAGAAAATAATGCTGATATCGCGCCTGCGCGCGCGACACGTTCACTATAATTACATTTTTATTCATAAGGATTTTCAGTACAATAAACGCTCTCACGGAAACGGACACAGTTTTAATTACCACATCCCGTAACGTAGAAGATACAACCTACATTAATATACTACATATCAATTATATGTAGAGGTCACAACCACAAAACCCCTACATTTTGGTCCTTCGAGCTTGACGAACTAAGACTTGCATATTACGTCTACAATAGTTCAACAGTAAAGTGTATTTGTAAAAAAAAAAAAAAGTGTAATTCGTGATTCTATCTGTAGTGTCACTTTGGTTGTTGGCCTCCCACAAGCGGGTCTCACCAGCTTGATTGAGGTGCATACTACGGTAAGAGTCGCAGTCACACGTATCTGAAACCAACTATTTACAACATCGTCCTTAAACCATGGAGAACCTACTTCAACAACAGAGAACAATCATTGAATCTATCCTTAAAATTGAGGCTAACTTCAAAAGGATTCTGATTCACGCAAGTCAGGAACATACATACAGAAAAGGTTGGATGCTTTGAATGCTCAATGGGAGGTGTTCAACATGAATCATGGTGTTCTAAAAAACAGACAGTGACTTGATGACGACTATTTCATCAATGATACCTACACCACCACAAAGAAGGTACGAAGCGATTCGTGACATGCTGACGAACTACGAGGTGAAAACTGCGGAAACTGGAGTACCATCAAGGTCTGATGAGTTCATTAGCCAACAACGCACTAATTTCCGGGCGCTCTCTAGGGTGATTAAAACATCAACACCAAAGAGTTGACAGAAAAGTGGGAAATTTGTGACAAACTGAATTCGCTGCAGTCTCGCTGGAAACTGATCGACGAGCTCCACTGGCAAATCGATAACCTGACTTCTGGCGGTGATGTAGGCTACGAAGAAGAGTTTGCATACGAAACCTTGTACGAAACTACAAAAGGGATTTGAATCGTAAGCTTAACTCAGTATCTCAACAGCATCAGCAAGTGCCTACAATTGAGATTCCTTCTTCGGTAATTATACCCAGTGGCCTACATTCATGGACCTATACTGTGAAGCCATCCACAACAATGTCATGTTGACAAAAACGCAAAAGATGCAGCACCCAGGGCAAACTTAAAGGCGAGGCGGAGCGCATCGTACAGCATCTTACAGTATCAGCTGATAATTACGACACCTGGGAGATACTCACCCATAGGTACAACAACCGACAACTTTTGTTTACAAAACATATACAAACCCTTATGGGACAACCGGCGTTGCAAACACAGAATGCATACGAGCTGAAGAATAGATGACACAAGTGTCGAGACCATACATGCTATTCACAATCTGGGCATCGACACAACGACTTGGGATCCGATCCAGTGCACATTCTCACTGGCAAATTGACTGACACGTATGCAGCCTACATGGAGATCAGAAAGGCTCCGAGAGAGCTACCTTCCTTGGATGAGCTGATAAACTTTGGAAAACAAGTTTACTGCGCTTGAACCTGTTCAAAAGAAGAGACAGACACCAACAAGTCAAACATTCGACCAACAAGGAGGCAACAGCTCAATTTAAGAAGGACTTTAACAACACCAACAGGCGTAGTTTCTTCGAGCATATCATACAAGCACAGAAAAAATTGCCCGCTGTGTAAAACAATCATATTTTACTCTACTGCAAGTCGTTTCAAGACATGTCACCGAAGACAAAATGAGGTCAATTTCGCACTACATATTTGTCGCATTGCCTGTACTTACACAACGACAATAAATGCAACTCCAACAAAGATGCCGCGTGTGTGAAGCACACCACACAACATTGCACGATATTTACCGCAAAGTTGAAATCGCGGTCTCAAATAACGTTATACCTAGCAACAAGCCACCGCAGCAAAAGGCAAACCACGTGTCTGGAAATTATAACGAAGTCCTACTAGCGACCGTTCAAAAAGGTGATGGCAGCTGATGGATCGACTGTTCAATTGCGATGCCTTCTCGACCAAGGATCACAGATAAATCTAATAACTGAAGATGCTGCGCAACGGCTGGGACTGCAAAGACAAAATCGAAACGCCACAGTCTCAGGTAGGGACGTCAGCACATCATAGCAACGGAACCGTACGGTTAGACTGTGAGTTTTGTACGGAGGGCTCATTTACAATCGAAGCCATGGTAATGGCCAACATGCTCAGCAACCTGCCTAATTACACCTTCGAAAACAAGACTGGCCATATTCAGAACATACAACTGGCGGATCCCGACTTCAACATCTCGAGACCAGTGGACGTTCTGTTAGACGCTGGAGTGTATGCTGACATAGTAATGAGTGGTATGCACGAGGACCCACACACGCACCCATGGCTCAACAGACAAAAGGCTGGGTACTGCTGGGCAATATCAAAACCTTCAACTGCCACGTGCTCATTAATCTTGACGATGTATCTCGATTTTGGGAGATGGAGATAACAAACCAATCACATCTAACATCAGAGGAAGAATACTGTGAATCTATTTATTCAACCACAAAACAACAAGAAGAAGACGGACGATATGCAGTCAGACCAATGAAAATAAACTACGAACAAAACTTGGGCACTTCTAAGCCACAGGCAATCGCACAATTTCGGCAGTTAGAAAACGATTGGCCAAACAGGAAACATTTTCACGTCATACAAGAAGTTTATTGACGAATATCTACAACTCGGCCACATGACGCCATGCACTGAACACCATAAGCCAAGCTACTTCTCACCTCATCACGGTGCAAAAGCTGGACTCAACAACTACAAAATTGCGCGTAGTCTTTAATGCCTCTGCCAAGACAAGTACAGGACAAAGCTTGAACGATCTCATGGAGTGCCTAACCTCCAACAAGACCTACAATCTATGATTCTACGTTGGCGAGCCTTTCAATACGTCTACACTGCAGACATTGAGAAGTTTTACCGTCAAGTACTGATACACGATGAAGATCAACACCTGCAAAAATTGTATGGCGTGACTTACAGATCTCATCAAAGAATACCAATGCACTGTAACATATGGTACCAAAGCTGCACCATTTTGGCAATGCGCACCATAATAAACTCGTAATGGACGATGGACACCGCTATCCTCTCGCGGCAGAGATCCTTACCAGCTGTATGTGGATGACCTACTTGGTGGCAGCACGACATGTTAGAAGCACAAGACGCTCAAAACCAATTGATTGACCTGTTAAAAGGCGGTGGTTCAATCTTCGCAAATGGGCTAGTAACCACCCAGATTGCTTCAAACTTTACCTGAACATCTCATAAGCCAGAATATGTTTGACTTCAAGGACGCAGAGAGTAACAAAACACTCGGCTTAACTGGAATCCGCACACTGATCAGTTTATATTCAAGGCGCCACTTAGTAACACACGACGTCACAACGAAGCGGACATTGCTTCTGACCTATCAAAATTATATGACCCACTTGGTTGGCTGTCTCCGGTAACAATGAAGGTAAAACTCATATTTCAACAAGCTTGCTTGCTTCAACAAATTGGGATGAACTCTTCCGAAGACATACAACAAGAGTGGACAACCTTTCAACAAGAATTGCCCACTATCAATACCATCGCTTTACAACGCTGGATTGGTAACACTAAACAACCCATCGAGTTACACGGATTCAGTGACGCTCCGAGAAAGCCTACGGCTGCGTTATCTACTGTAAATCTATTAGTGAAGAAGGGCAACAAATTATCACGCTGGTGGCAGAAAAACTAGCTCGCACCATTAAGAAAACCCCCGTCTTTACCACGGCTTGAACTATGGTGCCCTACTACTGTCTCGACTTATGAAAAAGGTCATAGAGTCAATAAACTCACAGAGTGTAACATACATGGTTGGACAGATTCTATGATCGTGATGGGTTGGTTACAAGGCCTTCAAGATGGACCACATTTGTGGCTAATCGCGTAACACAGATCACTGTCATCATGCCATCGGGATGCTGGAGGCACGTCAAGTCTGAATATAACCCAGCAGATTGTGCCAGCAGAGGCCTAACTCCACTACAACTGGCGAATCATCATTTATGGTGGGGACCTATTTGGCTAAAAGACAACGATCTCCACTTCAAGACCAATTCCACACACCTGTTGAAGAGAAAAAGGTCAAACAAGTTTGCGTGTCACAAAGGTCGATGCCATTAATCGGAGAACTTTAAACAAACACAACTGTATGGCACGCGTAACTCGAACCTAAGTTGGATACTTCGGTTCATAAACAATGCACGTGACGTCAACATGCCATGCGGTCATCGTACTTAGCAACGAGTGACCTGCAGAACGCACATAATGCACTTATCAAGGCTATACAAACTAATCATTTCGCCGACGACATTGCACAACTCAATAAACATCATAGTGCGAATAACAAGCAGCATTTTAAACTTAAATCCATTCCTGGACAAACACGAAATCTTACGTAGGAGGACGTCTGGAAATGCCAACTTAAGTCAAGAAGAACAAAAACATCCAATTATCTTACCATAAATGACAGGTTAACGGAGTTACTGATCGACCAAGCGCAAGAGGACCCTGCATGGAGCCAGACTAACTCTATCATATCTACGCAACAGATATTGGATTATCAGCGGTTTGAGAGCTGTGAAAAACGACTTATACGGTGCATCACGTGTCATCGCTTCAAAACTATCAACAACAACCAACTTATGGGTGATTTACCTCCACGCGTCACACCATCCCGGCCTTTCACACACACGGTGTAGATTTCACTGGGCATGTGGAGGTAAAGGCTAACAAGGGCAGAGGAATAAAGACAATGAAGGCCTACGTAGCTGTATTTGTGTGTCTGTACAAAATCTTCACCTCGAACTTGTTCCGATCTCAGCACAGTGGCTTTTCTGAACGCCTTGAAACGAATGTGTGCCCGCCGAGGAAAGCCTCGTCACATCTATAGCGACAACGGCACCAACTTCGGGCGCAGCAAGAGCATTGGAAAACAACGAAAGGAGGCATTACAATGCTACAAACAATGACGTCATAACTAACATGTCAGAGTGGGGCATTGAATGGCATTTTAACGCTCCTTCCTGGCCTACTGCTGGTGGACTCTACGAAGCGGTAAAAGCCTGAAACATCACCTCAAACGAGTACTTGGGGATCAAAACTTACGTTCGAGGAATTTCTACACTGTTGGCGCTGATTGAAGGATGTCTCAACTCTCGCCCCTGGTGGCGTTGTCAGAGAATATCGAAGACCTTGACTGCTTGACACCAGCTCACTTCCTAATCGGCGATTTTCTAGAATCACCACTATCCGCTGAGGGTAATGACATGACCTTCTACAAGATGGCAACTTACGAGAAAATGTACAAGGACTTCTGGAGAAGGTGGTCTACTGACTATCTTCAAACTCTACAAACTCGAAGCAAATGGCACTTTCCTACTAAAACTTAGAAGTTGGGGACGTCGTTATCGTCAGAGAAGACAACATTCCTCCTGCCAAATGGATCCTGGGACGGGTGTTGAGACTCACCCAGTGCGGACGGCCGGTACGAGTCGTCACACTGAAAACTAAAACAAGTAATATGAAGCGACCGATTACAAAATTGTCACGCCTTCCGTTGGATCCGTCATCTTATACAACCATCTTCTGACGTTGACACTACGAAGCCTGCACAATACACAAAGAAAACGAAGAAACAACAACGGCAAAACACTTCAACAACTTTTTGTACGTTACTACTTATATTTTCGATGTGTTGGACCTACTACGCAACAAATGATCAACATAAAGGCTTAGCAGTTCAAGAGTCGTTTATTTTGACAAGGTGTCTGATGCAGATTATTCAAGATAAGTGGAAAATGGTTGTATACTACAACATGACGACATATTATGAGTTTGGACAACATACAAAACTATGTCAACCATTTGAACACATTATGCAAGAATGAAGCAGCCTATCTTACAATTTCATCCCAGTTTCAACACGAACTTAACGAAATTCAACACTATAACGATATCTATGATCAGAACATGGACCGTCTCGAAGAAGAGGACTAGTGAATGGAATAGGATACCTAGCAAACTCCTTTTGGTACTCTGATGAGAGATTTGCCAATCAGTACGTGAAGGATATCAACATAATCCAGTCAAACGAAAATCATCTATTGAATCTCTACAAAATCACACATCGATCATCGAAAGTGAATATAATCTTCTAAAAGAAACGAGGAAGTAATGAACACATTTCGTATCATCGACAATCATCTCGCTGAAACGGAAAACGCACAAATCAGCCATGACAATGCTATGTACATAACAGCTACCGCTCTGCCGTGAACTTGATCATTTCAAACATACGACAAATACAACAGCAACTCCTAGACCTAGTAACTGACGTGAAGGACGGAGAGTTGACACCCATCTCATCAAGCCCAACCAATTTGAAGATCAGCTCAACATCATCTCCGGTCATTTACCAAGCGAGTTATCGCTACCCTGTGAACACGCCATTGCACGCGAAGCCTATACAAGCTGGCGCGAGTGCACGTGCGCTTAACAAGTGCATACATAATATTCGAAGTGAAGCTACCGCTAATAAACAACGAACAATATGAACTTAACCGCATCATTCCTATTCCTCAAATAACTGGACACACAGAGAAAACTATAGTACTCACATCTGAATACCTTGCTGTAAACCTAAAAGGGACATGATAATACCCTTAGAAAACCGAGATGTATCATCATGCTTAAATCTGCAAGAAAACAAAATGTTATGTGCTATCTATCAACCTATTTACAACATTAGGTAGCCGATACATTATGTGAAGCGCAAATATTAAACAATGGCGACTTATCAACATGCCGCAAGGTATTGGATTGCAACGACAGGTGGGTGCGATTACACAATCGTGGCGCGTGGCTGTTCTGTTGCGAAGACTGCGTGCGCATTTCTGCAGCTGGGTGACGTCACAGCACTTACACGCGCAGGGGATTATGTTACTCGGACTTGGGTGTATGCTCAGGAAAGCTTCATTCATGCTCGCAACAACTATCACAGCGAGTTGAAACTAACAGGCAGTGAAGAAAAGAATGTACATGCGTGAATCAAGCCTGAACCACATACTGACAGACTTTAATCATACATTTGGACCTGAAGATCATAAAGACGCCTTACAGAGCTGAAAACAACATTGATAAGGTCAAGGAACAGCAACAAACACTAGGTGTACAATCACTCACCTTTACAACTATGTGTTGTACACCGTAGTCGGATTTATTATTGTAGCCTTCATTGCATGAGGACATTCCGGCTGAAAAAGAAGATGTCAAGGCTGCAGCGCAGATCTTCGCGACAAGCCAGACCCAACAATGTCGAACAGCCAGGACATTCATCGAACATGGGGTCTCGGACATCGATAGTGTGGATACGGTGATCGCAACGACTGCCCGTAAACTCAATAGGGTTCATCGCCTTAAACTTTCTTCTTGTTTATAAAATTGGCAAGATGTACGAGCAAAGTACATGATATTTCAACAGTTTAGAAATAATGCTGATATCGCGCCTGCGCGCACTGACGTTCACTATAATTACATTTTTATTCATAAGTTTTCAGTACAATAAACGCTCTCTACGGAAACGGACACAGTTTAATTACCACATCCGTAACGTGAAGATACAACCTACATTAATATACTACATATCAATTATATGCAGAGGGTCACAATTCACAAAACCCTACAGCAGGCGTTGCTGTATTATAGGTGACTTCTTGATGCCATATAAGATATCGGTGAACACCAATGTAACTCCTCCACCACTCATCGAGGCGACTATTGCAGCATTCTTGAAAATGTCGCCGGGACGTCTTCGTCTTCAAAGGTCTCGGTAGGCATATAACAACTGGTGATATGGACGTTGCCATGATCTTTGTTTTGTCCATATTCATCTTAAGACCCTATGCGTTGGGAGACACTATTGAAGAATCAATGAGCATAGTGCTTAGGTCCTCCGATTCTGCCATAAGGACTATATCGTCGGCAAATTGAAGGTGAGTGATGTGCCACCCATTAATGTTAATACCTTATCCTTTCAGTCCAATAGCAAGAAAACGTCTTCAATGCAGCGGTGAAGACTTTCAGAGATAACGTCACCCTGTCTTACCCTTCTGCAGTTGGTTGGGTTACGTACTCTGGTTCTGTACTCGGATAGCCATCGTATCCCTACTGTACAAACATTTCCAGCACTTCGATATATCGACAGTCAACTGCACCGCTGAAGGACTGCAGCACCGCCCAAATTTCGACGGAATCAATGGGTTTCTCATGCAGTCCCGCAAAGCAAGACATAGTGGCAAATTGTACTCCTCGGTCTTCTGTACAATTTGCCGAAAATATATGTATGGTCTATGGTGCTAAAGCCTTTTCGGAAACCAGCTTGTTCGGGAGGCTGGAAGTCGTCAGTCTGCGTGCGAGACGATTCGTAATGACTCTTTTTTTATTCATCATTTATTATTATACTAGCTGTGCCCACAACTTTGTTCGCGTGGAATTAGTAATTTTGTTATGGTACCTTTAACCGACAACTGGTGCCGGTGTTGAGCTGATTAAACATATTTCCTGTGTATGAGAAAATTCAAAGAATGCTTTTGGGTATATTTGTGATCTTTCTAAGGCTTTCGACGCTCGAGTTCACCATGAGGCATTGATCAGGATACATCATTATTGTGTAGAAAACATAGCACTCAAAATTATTTACATTGCTTGTGAATAATCAATCCAAACAGTAGTAAATAACGTTACCCTGGTGCTACCATAACGCAGAAGATGAAGTCTGAAAACATTTATTTCAAATTACCCCTGCACTGAGATACTGGACTGCATATCGATGCGTGATAATATGACGTATATATTTAACGTTCTAATACAGAAACGAAACATCACAAATATCATCAGCCCCGCATCGTCTTCACACCGGCTATCTTCGTAGTCCGTCGACCATTTTCGAGCCGTTTCTTCAACGCCGCAGCTTCCTTCTTCTTGCTGTTCCGGAGATGTGTCCCGCCGCCGCCGCTCGCCGATTACGCGCGCGCACCGGTCTGCATGACTTATATAGTCCCGTCCAGCAACGCAGCTACGAAGCGATCCACGAGTCTTACGCCGGCAAATGGGCGCGACATATAATAGTTGTATATAATATTAAATTGATTAATTTCATTGGTCAAAATATGAAATTCCAATTGGCTAAATAAATAAGACATTGCTATTGGGTAACTAAGGATGTAGCCAGGAATATAAATATAGGCAGGGTTCACTAAAATAAACACCTTCATTCGCCTGCATAGTAAGGCATATCAAAATAGTTTCATTCCTCCGCTCCTAGACCACTCGGAGTCTGTTAATAGTGGACCCTTCACCACTATTACATTGGTGACCTTACGAACACCGATAAGGAAGATCCCTGCAAGAATAGTAGGAAAAATATCAAGGACTTCAGTATATATAAATCATTGTACTCAAGACGTCATTATGGAGCGAGAAGCGAAGAAATCCGACGCATATACATCAAACCCGCTAAGACAGAAATCGCCGGTATATCTCTATCGTTGAGAATACCACCGTTTTGGAGAGATAAACCTCGACTTTGGTTCGTCAGTTTTGAAGCCGTAACGAACGATTAAAGAAGGTCAAGCACAACTAACAGATGGTGATCGCCCAACGAGAAACAAGACATCGAACATATTTGGACCTGTTGTACAACACCGGCATCCGACCAGTATAATTCGCTGAAGGATCGTCTGATCTGCATATGAAGAATCCGACAGTCGCCAGCTGAAACTTCTATCAGAAATAGAACTTGGAGACCAGAAGCCCACACAACTCCACGCAGAATGCGTACTTTGGCGCAAGATAAAGTCCCAGATTCGACGCTACGACTAATGTGGGTAAACCACCTACCACCACATGTTCGATCGGTACTAGCAGTGAGTGAAACATTCAGCACGCAGACGAAGCTCGACGAACTGGCACTCCTGGCGAACAAGATGATCGAAAACAACAGTAGCTCACACATATCGATGATCGAGGCACTTCAACCAAGGCCAATGATACCCAGTTTCTTCTCGAAGAAATTCGGAAGCTATCATTTGAAGTCGCCGCGCTCAAAGCTTCAGAATCAAACCTGTTACCAGCAACAGTACAACCAGCACAATCAGCAACATCGAAGATCACTTTTCGTCGCAACCGCTCTGCAAGTAGAAGTCGAACAAGCTCAAGAACAAGATCCCTTACTGCTACTATCATCGACGTTTTGGTTCCGAGGCAAGAAAATGCACACAAACCGTGTACATTCAAAATGAAAATATGAAGTCGGAAAACTAACTAATACGCTTGATGCGACGGGATCCAGCGTAACAGAAAAGTCCTACCGTCTTTTTGTCACCGATAAAAAAAAGCTTACCTTATCGACACCGGAGCGAATATCTCAGTTTACCGCCGAGTCAAAGACAGAAGATGAAGCCACTGGATTTTCAACTCTGCAGCAAACAATACGGTGATTCCTACATATGGAGAAAAAAATGGAACTAGATTTAAACCACGCCGACCATTCAAATGAGATTATCGTCGCTAAGTCAGCAAACCAATCATCGGTGCTGATTTTCTTCAAAATCACCAGTTGATCGTCGACATCAAAATAGAAGAATCATCGACGGAAAACCAATCTTACATCTGTCTTTCGTCCAAGCAACCAATCAGCCCACAATAAAAAGCAGACGTTCAACAATCGTATCACAAGATCCTGGAAGAATATCCTGGAATCACAAGAATAACTTCAATGAAATTAACACCGAAGCACAACGTTGAGCATTTCATCGAAACCAATGGACCACCACTTCATTGCCGTGCACGTCCAATCGCACCACACCGATGAGCAAGTTCGAAGAATTCGAAAACATGATCGAGCAAGGAATATGCCGTCAAGCAAAGCCCTTGGTCATCACCACTTCGTTGTACCGAAGAATGGAGAATTACGAGTTTGTGGAGATTACAGAAGACTGAATTCTATTACCACTCTGACCGCTACCCAATACCGCGAGTCGGATTTCACTCATCAACTGTCAGACAAGACTATATTCTCCACCATCGATCTCAACCGAGCTTACCAACAAATAAAAGTACGCGATGAAGACATAGAAGACAGCAATAATTACTCCAATGGGATTATTCGAATTCCAAGAATGACTCCAGGACTGAAGAACTGGTCAAACCTTTCAAGATTCATACAGAAGTACTTCATGGACTGGATTTCGTTTTCGCATTCATTGATGATCTCCTTGTTGCAAGCCCTGATAAAGAAACGCACGAAACCCATCTACGCACCGTGCTACAGCGATTAGAAGACAATGGAATCAATCAACCCTTCGAAATGCAAATTTGGACAACAAGTTCAATTTCTTGGTTTCACCGTCAGCAAGGAAGGAATCAAACCGCCTACTGAAAAGTCAGAGCAATCATCGATTATGCGAAACCAAAACAATCGAAGAACTAAGGCGTTTTCTTGGGATGATTAATTTTACAGAAACACATTCCTAAAGCCGCTGAAATTCAAGCACCACTTCACTTACCTTCACAATACGAAGAAAAAGATAAAACGTCAATCGTATGGAACGATGAACCACGAAGGCATTTGACTTGTAAAGTTGCGATCAAAATGCAGCTTTGCTCGCTCACCCATCACACGAACAACCTTGCTATCTTCAGCGATGCATCCGATCTCTCAGCAGGAGCTGCTCAACAATACATCAATGGAAATGGCAACCACTTGGCTATTTTTCGAAGAAATTCTCCGATACCCAACGTAACTACAGTACATTCGACCGAGAGTTATCGCTATCTACATGGCTATCAAGCACTTCAAAAAACGTTCGAGGGTCGAAACCTGATCGTTTTACCGACCAGCCATTAACATATATGTACTTCAGAAGAAACCATCATCATCGGAAACACCGACGAGCAAGACAACTCATTTTCATAAGCGAATTCACGACCGACATACGTCACATCAGTGGGAAGGACAACATAGTCGCCGACGCACTCAGTCGCATACCAATCGACAGTGTAACATGCCTACATCAATTGACTATTACAAGATCGCCGAAGCACAAGACAGAGATGGCGACAACATCAAACATCTATCGAGCAAAGTAACTTGACCATCAAGCAAGTTACAATGCCAATGACATCTACCTATCTACTGCGAAGCATCAACGTCAACCATGCGACCATACCTACCAGAAGAATGTCGTCGCGAAGTCTAATGCACTGCAACATCAGTCATCCAGGTGTTAGAGCAACCAGAAAACTCATCACTGGAAAATTCTTTTGGCCTTCAATACAAGTGGATGTTGGCAACTGGGCGAAGCAATGCATTCAATGTCAAAATGCATACAAGGCATACATCAAGCAGCCTAGATTCATTTCCACCTACGGAGATTCGAACACCTGCGTTGACATCGTTGGACCATTACCTACTTCACCGCAAGGACATCGTTACCTCGTAACAATGATCGACAGAACAACAAGATGGCCAAGCAATACCGAAGATACATCAGCTGAATCCGTCGCGAAGATAATTTATGAAAATTGGATTACTCGTTTCGGATCACCTAAAACCATCACAGGATCAAGGAAGAAACTTCGAAAGCAACCTATTCCTCAAACTTCTTCAAACTATGGGAATACAAAGACACACAACGACCATCCTCAATCAAATGGAATAGTCGAACGATGGCATCGTACATTGAAGACGCACTCAAAACTCGTTTATCTCAACATACAAAGTGGATTGATGAACTACCTACAGTGCTACTTGGACTACGAGCAACACCGTGCAGACACTAGTCTTAGCGCCGCTCAGCTAACCTATGGCTGCAGCATAAGACTACCGTGTGACTTCTTCAAGTCATCAAATAATCAAGAAATGAATTACGATTTTTAACTCAACTTCGAGAATCAATCAACAAAGTCTTATCGTCGAAACGCACATCATCGCACGGAAATAATAAATCAGTATTCATTCATCAAGATTTGAAAACATGCAAGCAAGTTTTTGTAAGAAACGACGCAGTGAAGAAACAATTTCAACCTACCTACGATGGACCGTATAAAGTATTAGGCGAAATAGCAAGACTTTTAAATTACAAATACCGGAAGGAAATCTACAATTATATCGATCGACCGACTAAAGCCTGCCTATATTATTAACGAGGATACTTCAGGATTCATCATCATCATCATCATCATATCAACCAGCGAGGAAGCTTGAAAACCCATCACCTACATCAACCCAGATAAAACCTATTTTAAAAATTACGAGCCATGGCCAAGTCGTCAAGCCTCCGGTACGCTTTCGCTAGGGGGAGAGTGATGTAGCAGCCAGGCTAATCAATCCAAAACGGTAGTAAATAACGTTACCCTGGTGCTACCATAACGCAGAAGATGAAGGTCTGAAGAACATTTATTTCAAATTACCCCGGCTACTGAGATACTGCGGACTGCATATCGATGCGTGATAATATGACGTATATATTTAACGTTCTAATATAGAAACAAGAAACAGTCGCAAATATCATCAGCCCCGCATCGTCTTCACACGCCGGCTATCTTCGTGAGTCCGTCGACCATTTTCGAGCCGTTTCTTCAACGCCGTAGCTTCGCTTCTTCTTGCTGTTCCGGAGATGTGTCCCACGCCGCCGCCGCTCGCCGATTACGCGCGCGCACCGGTCTGCATGACTTATATAGTCCCGTCCAGCAACGCAGCTACGAGAGCGATCCACGAGTCTTACGCCGGCAAATGGAGCGCGACATATAATAGTTGTATATAATATTGTAATTGATTAATTTCATTGGTCAAAATGTAGAAATTCCAATTGGCTAAATAAATAAAAGACATTGCTGTTGGGTAACTAAGGATGTAGCCGGAATATAAATATAGGCAGGGTTCACTAAAATAAACACCTTCATTCGCCTGCTGCATAGTAAGGCATATCAAGAAAAATAGTTTCATTCCTCCGCTCCTAGACCACTCGGAGTCTGTTAATAGTGGACACCATTCACCACTATTACATCATATTTAAATAAAAGAACACAAACAGTTTTAATTAATGGGGGTAGTTCTTTCGGATCGGTAGATTCTATGATCAATGTGTGTGTGTGTGTGTAGTGTGTTCCTCAGGGATCAATTCGTGGCCCCTTCCTGTTTTTAGGTTATATTAATGACTTACCTTACTTGGTAGGGAAAAAAATACTTTTATTTGTTAATGATACTTCGTTGATTATCCGACTTATAAAAGCAATTATTAAGTATGAAGAAGTGAATGATGCTATATCAAAAGTAGTACACTGGTTTAACGTCAACAATTTACTTTTAAACGGCAATGAAACGAAATGTATAATTAAATTTACAACATCAAATGTGAAACAGGTGAATACCAATGTGCTTTTAAATGGGGAGGAGTTGAGTTTTGTTGAATCCACTGTTTTTCTCGGAATTACAGTTGATGCGAAGCTTCAATGGGGCCCTCATGTATATAAACTAGCTAGTAAATTTAGCTCTGCAGAATATGCTGTAAAAAAGATTAAGAGGCCTTACATATGTTGAAACAGCTAGATTAGTTTATTTTAATTATTTTCATAGCATAATGTCATATGGAATCTTGTTATGGGGTGGAAGGAAGGCTTAGGAGCAATTTATAACCTAGGTCCGAAGGAATCCCTTAGAGAAAAGCTTGAAGATATAAATATATTAACTTAGGCCTATCAGTATATTTACGAAAATTTTCTGTATGTATACAAAAACAAAAATGATTTTATTAAAAATTTTGACGTATATACTGTAAATACTAGGAAGAAACACAAGTACGTTATATCAGTTACTCAATTCATTGGGCAATGTAAACGCTTTTGTAACAAAGTCGCAGAAAATATGCAGGCATCTATCAAAAAGTTAAAAATATTTATTAAGCAAAAGCTACTAAAGAGTACATGATTGTTAATAAATGACCCCTGCAGGGCTAGCATGGGCAGGAGATAATTTTATCCCCAGGGAAAGGAGAAATATTTATCCCTCGCTAGTTTTATCCACCCTTAGAGCATGGGTACACCGGTGGATATAATATCCACAGTAGATAAAATGGTAGATAGACTTAGACTTAGATAGATTTTTTGTATGAATATAAACTTAAACCCACGTCCAATGAACTAGGATAAAATCATCCCTTTCAAATGTCAAAAAAGCATAATTTTTATCTTTCATTTAGCTCCATGCTACGGACGGGGATATATGTACTCGTTATGTCAAACGGGATATACTTCTCCCCGTTTGACATAACTAATAATTATCTCTTGTCTGTGGATATAATCGGGGATAAATTTTGTCCCCCCATGCTAGCCGGGCTGGTATTGAAGTGATCGCTACCATGCCATGCTGTTTCTAAATGTTATCATACTAATTGTATAAAATAATACGTTGTAAATTAATTTTATTTAAAAAAAGTCCCACTGGGTTTCTTGCTGGTTCTTCCTAGGATAGCGGTTTTTCCGAACTATGGTAAAAGTAAAATATGACTCAATAAGTATTCTTGTAAATCTATATTGAATAAAATGATTATATTCTATTCTATTCTAATATACTGCAGGCGAATATCATGAATCACAATCATGAAGATTAACTCACTGGCCAATCACGTGAAAGAATGCTCACCAAACCCACCCTGCACCCTTTTAATTCACCAAAGAGCCCCATAAATCGACTATGACGCATGTCAAGGCGGTGCTCACGACTCGTGCCGCTATGTATAACGTGCTTTGCGGTGATAGTACTGGTGATGCTTCTTACAGAGCAAAATATCAAATTTACCTTCACGATTGGAAGCTTCATCAAATCTCAACTGGTCTGTTAAAATATTTTCTCTGATAATCCTTAATTTGTCAGAGTCATCATACCTTCCTAGAAGCTCTGAAGAAGCTTACCGATGCCACATTGTTAAACAAATTACGAAATTCATATACTAGTTTTCGGCCTAGACATTCCAGCCGACCTAAAATCAGTCTGGTTGTCAAACTCAAAATAAAGAACAGTATATTTGTATAGACGAAATGATGGATGAGTACACTGGTTCTCGTAAAGTACTAATTTACTGCCTCATTACCAACAAATGGAATGATTTGTACCCTCATATACGAAAGTGCGACTACGACTCCTATCTACTACGGCATAAATTTTTCTCTGGAAGAAAGGTCTATCCTAAATTTGGCCCTATCTCTTGACCCGAATATATTGTATACTTCGATAGAATTTTCAAAAGTGAGGAACTAGGTGACGAACTTAAAAAGAAAAGGTATAGGCTGTTTGTTAGTTTGTTAGACACTTTTATGATGAAAAGGATTCACAGGAATGTGCGCTTTCAACTCACAAACTTTCGAATTTGTCACACAAACTTCACATTATTGACCACAATATTAGAAAAGATGACAATGTGTGTTGACTTTAGTCTAATCGCAGAGTCTAGTGACTTCATGTGTAGAGAACAATTAATCGTTTTGAAAAATATTCATAAAAATGTACAGAAGAGTGCAATTTCTTTTGATTTATTTACAGTTTGGTACAATCTGCCACTTTAAACAAAAACAAAAAAATACGTGGATTTTGATCCCGCCTTTTATACCATCGTTTGAGCAGTGCTACAGATTCACCAGCAGTATCAGGTTGACAGTCGGTATATCGAAGTACAGTAAGGTACCGGTGGCTACCGAGTAGAGAACCAGAGTTCGAAACCTATCCAACTGCGGAGAGATGTAATACAGAGTGGCGTTATATCCCCGAAACTCTTCACCACTGCATTAGAAGACCTTTTGAATCTACTAGACTGTAAAGGATACGTTATAAACATCAATGGCGAGTACAGCATTCATCTTTGATTTGCCGACGAAATACACATTATAGCAGAAACTCTGGAGGACCTCAACACTATGCCCAATAATTACCTCAATAGTGTTTCCCAATGGATACGTCATAAGATAAACATGGATAAGACCAGTATTAGTTGGGAACACTACGCAGTTTATGATGGTTTCCATTATTTTGGAGAACAAGGAGGTCATGGCGATAGGACTGTAGTTGGACGGATCTAAGCCGTCGCCTTTTTGCGGTGTGTTCCCCCCGTCATCAAGAGTCGAGTTGGACGCAAAGAGAGAGCCTAGCAGATCGGCTTTCTACTTTGCGGCATGGGCCAGTGAGTCGTCCTCCTTGTGCAGAGATGGGATAGGTGTTTGACAGAAGTTCGCTTGGACAGCCTTGGCGAGAGACCAGAATCCACGAGTTTGCGAAGGAAGTCGAACTAGTATCTCGCCAATTCTGCCGATGTGCTCTGACTTTGCCCTGGCAATGACACTTTTGAAGGACCTGGGCGCGGAATTATACATCTTTTTGAGAGCGCTGGTATTTGCATCCCGAGACGTCGATGCGTCAGCCCAGGCCCGGTAACACCCTACTTATAGCGTGAAGCAAAATTGCAGGAGCGACCAAACCATGACTGAGCTCTGCCTCCGATAGGTACCACAGATAATGGAATAAAAATTTCCATTCTCTGAAGCACTACATCAGCGACAGAATCAGCAACAAAGTTGGGATCATCTGGCGAGAAACAAACCGCCCCCAAGGTAGGATGCAAAAAAGACCGCATCCTGTCACAATCGGTAGACCTATAGTGCTAAACACGGCGGCAACCTGCAGAACGCAATCGCGATGGGAGCTTGAGTGGCACCACTCAGACTAGACAATGGTCCGAGGAGCCAAGAGGGTCATCGACGGACACCTGATATCCGTCCGGATGGTCAGCAGAAGGTCCAACAGGGAAGGTGCAAGATCCTCCACATCTGGAAATCGTGTAGACGAAGTAACCAGTTGTGTCAGACCATGTGCCAAGGCAAAGTCATAAACTGATATCCCCGCACGATCGGTTAAACGTGAACCGAGCCATTCGTCGTGGTGGGCGTTAAAATCACCTAGGATCACGATCTCTGCGGATGGGATCTGCAGCTACAGCATACAGTAATTTGTAGCCATTTGGACGTAGTCGATGAGTCGGTCTATTTCGGCGTTACCGCTATGGGACCTATAGAGGCACCCGTAGACGTGGGAATGGTCGTCGCTGTCTACGCGCAGCCATAGGATGGACAGGGCCGTACCTTCAAGACTGCCGAGGCGTCGAAAACAGATGTTCTCTCTGACGTATACGCAAATCCCAGCCCGAGACACAAAGGAGTGACGAAGGCCTGCCACCACTCCCTCTTCAGCCCTTAGCATTTCGAATGATACTCTATCATGTCCGGGTGCCTTACCTGCTTTCAAGCTTTTCATTGCTTTCATTATTTCATCTATACTTATCTCCCTATATCTTTCCTCTTCTTTTTGAATTCTTTCATTTAATTAAAACGTCTCCTCACTCATAAACACGCTTTCAAAGTATTCCTTCCATCTCTTTAAACTCGAAACTTCGTCATTCAGAATACAGCCATTCTGGTCTCGTATAGCATTCATTTATTCAGTGCCGTGTAGTGGCGTTTAAGAATATCCACTAACCCATATCTTCCCGTGGGTGTCGTAAGAGGCGACAGTGGGAAACAGGCAGGAGATGGGTAGGAGCGTCTTCCTGGTGACAACAATACTACAACAAAAAACTGCGATTGCCAACCAGCTCGCAAAGCGTGGCAACTATGGAAAACATCCCCCCACAACGAAAGTTACGAAGAGATGGCCCCCAGTACCCGGCAGTCCCGCTACGGTGGCGACCATGGTAACGGCGGGGCAGGGGGTGCTAAGATTCTCCGGTGGAAGTTCGGTTGCCAACTAAGAAGACTCGACCTGGCAACATACAACGCACCTGAGGACTGACGAGAAGATCCTGGAGCTGGAAGAAGAGATAGATAAGTTGCGCTGGGATATAACAGGATTATCTGAGGTCCGAAGAGAGGGAGAGGACACGGTAATCCTCGAATCTGGCAACTTGTTCTATCACCGTGAGGGCGACCATCTGTCCCAAGGAGGTGTCGGATTTATCATCCACAAGTCTCTCGTTACCAACATAGTAAAGATTGTGAGTGTGTCGACGAGGATTGCGTACATTATACTCAAAATCACCAAACGGTATTCGTTGAAGATCATACAGGTTTACGCAGCAACCTCGGCACATCCCGATGAGGAGGTGGAGGAAATGTGAGGATATCCTAAAGTCATGCATTCCCCAAAACCCAATATACGGTGTAAATGGGAGACTTCAACGCAAAACTAGGCACAAGAGAGAACGGTGAGCTGAAGGTAGGAAATTCGGAATAGGGCAACGAAACCAAGGCCCGCTGGCCGACTTTATGGAGAAAGAGGTTCTTTGGTGAATTCTTTCTTCCAGAAGCGACCCCATAGGAAGTGGACCTGGTCGAGCCCCGACGGTTCGACAAAAATGAGATTGACTTCATTATGACGACTAGACGCCAACCGTTCAGTGATGTCTCAGTGATCTCGAGGATGAAAACTGGAAGCGATCACCGAATGGTTAGAGGCACACTGAACCTAAACGTTAAGTTGGAGCGGTCTCATCTAATGAAGTCAACGCCCCGTCACCCTCGTGCTCTAATCCAAAGTCCCGAAACCTTTCAGCTCGAGTTACAAAACCGTTTTCAGTGCCTAGAAGATTGCAGTGCAGTGGACGATATGAATGACAAGCTCGTGGAAGCTGTCTATGCGGTAGGAGCTAAGTTCTGCAAGACCCGCCGCAGAAGAACACCAAAACTCTCCGACCACACTCTTAATCTCATGGCTGTTATACGGGAAAAGAAGCTGCAGTTTTCAACAGATTTGACAGCATACAGGCAACTGAACTGACAGATCTCCAAATGCATGCGGCGGGACTTACGCAACTTCAATATGGCTCGTATTGAAGAAGCGATCGAGCGGAACCAGGGCTCCAAAGTCTTTGCCAGAGATCTGTGTGCCAGAAAGATTCAACTGTCAAAGTTGAAGACCGAGTGTGGCAGCATCGTTTCTGGGACACCTGAGATTTTGAGTGAGATTGAGAGGTTTTATGGGCAGCTGTACACGTCATCGTTGGAGCCACACGCAAGTGTGAGTAATGATCAAAGAGCAAGTCTTATCCGACACTATTCCGATGATATCCGTGACGTCAGTCTGAGCGAGATTAAAACGAGAAAGCCCCAGGCGAGGATGGAATTACAGCGGAGCTTCTGAAAGTGGGTGGAAAACCGGTACTTGAAGTCCTTCGGAAGCTCTTTAATTCCGTCCTCCATGGTGGGACTACTCTGGAGGCGTGGAGCAGAAGTGCGGTGGTCTTGTTCTTCAAGAAAGGCGACAACGCTCTCTTGAAGAACTACAGACTGATTTCCCTTCTGAGCCGCGTCTACGTGCTGTTTTCGAGTCATTACGAATCGTCTCGCACGCAGACTTGACGACTTCCAGCCTCCCGAACAAGCCGGTTTCCGAAAAGGGTTTAGTACCATAGACCACATACATACCCTTCGGCAAATTGTACAGAAGACTGAAGAGTACAATCTGCCACTTTGCCTAGCGTATGTGGACTATGAGAAAGCCTTTGATTCCGTCGAAATTTGGGCGGTGCTACAGTCCCTTCAGCGGTGCCAAGTTGACTGTCGGTATATCGAAGTGTTGAAGTGTTTGTACAGTAGGGATACGATGGCTATCCGAGTATAGAACCAGAGTACGAAACCTATCCAACTACAGAAAGGTGTATGACAGGGTGATGTTATATCCCCGACACTCTTCACCGCTGCATTGGAAGTCGTTTTCAGGCTACTGGACTGGAGAGGATACGGTATTAACATCAATAGCGAGTACATCACTCACCTTCGATTTGCCGACGATATAGTCCTTATGGCAGAATCGCTGGAGGACCTAAGCACTATGCTCAATGACCTCAATAGTGTCTCTCAACGGATAGGTAACTTAAGATGAACATGGACAAAACAAAGATCATGTGTAATGTCCATCTCACACCTATGCCGGTAGTTGTTGGAAGCACTAAGCTCAAAGTTGTTGACGAGTATGTTTACCTGGGACAAATAGTCCGACTAGGCAAGTCCAACTTCGACCGAGAGGTCAATTGATGGATTCAACTCGGCTGGGCAGCGTTCGGGTCAAGTGGAAGAAGCTGATATCAGTATCAGCTCCTTCTCCTGAAGTGTCCCGACCCAGAGATTAGAACAGTATTCCATATGAGGCCGACCCTGCGCATGGTAAAGCTGTAAGAGGTGGTCTAGCATGAAATACCGTCTCGATCTACTGAGCACACCAAGCTTTTTTGATGCCTGTTTGCCCTTCCCTTACAAGTGACTGCGGAACTGTACATCTCTCGAAATGTCGACGCCAAGGATTCCGATGCTGGCTGAGGCAACGAGGGGAGTGCCCTGAAATTGGGAAGTTACGACAAAGGCGTTATTTTTTGCGGTAAACGCGCAAATTTGTGTCTATTGGGGGTTAAAATGGTCTAGATTTAGTCGCTCCCAATCCGAGACTGTTCAACAAATACTCGACTTCAGAAACATGTTTGTTCCAGCACTCGACGACGGATTCCCGAGAAATATTAGCACGGCACGGCCGGAGTATAAAGCATCGCTTTTGCTGTCGTCTGCATAACAATGAATGTTACTAGTATGTGCAACATATCATTGATATGCAGAAGGAACAGGGTAGGCAACAGCTCGCAGCCCTGTGGAACACCAGCATTCACAGACTTGGAGTCGGAGCATGCACCGTTGACTACGACCTTAATAGTCAGATCTGTAAGAAAACTATTGATCCAATTGCATAATTTCTCATGAAGCCCATAAGAGGGAAGCTCTGAAATAAGCGCTTTGTGCCAAACCCGATCGAAGGCCTTCGCTATTTACAAACTCTGGGCCTCCCCCATAGTCTCGACTACCTCCGCCCATCGGTGAATCAGGAGACGGAAACCGTATTGACGATCACTAATCAACTAATGCTCTTGCATCTGCATGTGCTGGCAGTTAATAAGGGATTCCATTATTTTGGAGAATAAGGTGATAGCCAAAGGCTTGTAGTTGGACGAGTTCGAGCGGTCACCTTTTTTTGGGGATCGGGTGCACTAAGGCTGTCTTCCATGAGCTTGGAACGACGCCTGAAGAGTAAGAAAATCGGAAAAGACGAGTAAAAAGCGGTGCCAACTCTTGAGCACACGTCTTCAGCACAATTGGGGGGATTCCATCAGGCCCACTCGACTTTTTGACGTCCAGGGACAGGAGTGCTTTGCGCACCAAGCGCTGTGTAAACAGCACATTGCATGAAGCACTCACACGTATGTTATTGGTATGTTCCCCCGTCGACGAGAGTCGAGTTGGACGCAAAGAACCTAAAAGATCTGCTTTCTCATTTGCGGCGTGGGCCAGCGAGTCATCCTCCCTACGCAAAGATGGTAATGATGGCTTACAAAAATTCCCTTGGACAGCCTTGGCGAGGTATCAGAACGCACGAGTTCCCGAAGGAAGGCGAACTAAATTCTCGCCAATATTCCCAATGTGCTCCGACTTTGTCCTAGCGATAACTCTTTTGAAGGACCTGGAGGCTGAGTTGTACTTCTTTTCGTGTCCAAACCAAGGCTGGGATCTGCCGCTGATAGTCACTACAGATGACGGGATGAAAAAATCCATCCCTTGAAGCACCACATCGGTGACAGACTCAGCAACGAATTTTATTGGATCATCCAGCAAGAAGCAAATCCGCCCTCGTGGGTAGGATGCAAAAAAAGCCCGCATCGAATCCCAATCCGCTGACCTAAACCACACACGGCGGCAGCCTACAGATCGTGTCTGTAATGAGCAAGTGATGGGCGCTGTACTCCGGATCAGGCAGTGATCCGAAGAGCCAGAGGGGCATCGACGGAGACCCGATATCCGTCCGGATGGTCCTCCACATCTTGTATCTGCGTGAGAGAAGTGACCAGTTGTGTCAGACCATATGTCAAGGCAAAGTTGTAAACAGATCTTTCCGCATGATCAGTAGTACGAGAACCGAGCCATTCGTCGTTTTTTCGCCAGCGAAATAATCGGTTACTGATTGTCTGCCGTGGATTGTCTTAGTCGAAAAAGGTTTAAAGTTTCACAAAAATTACACTTAGGTGGTGATGGCCGGTTTTGGATACGGGGCCCCTTTAGCGCGGGGCCTAGCGGCACTTCAGGAGCATTACTAAATATCTATACATAACTACGCTAAGTTTTATCATTGTGACTTGGGAATATAATCCGAAGCTCCGCTCAACCCTTTGGGGAGAATAGCGTGATGCTATGAATATTGTACTAGTGTGACCGTGAGGTGCGGATGGTTAAGTAAGGTTTTACATTTTTTCGGTTGATAAATAGATACTTAGTTGGGTTCATAATGGCTTAAATAGGATAATTCAAGATTTTTTTTCTTGAATGTACTACAGTTTTATAATATATAAAAATCTATCTCTATTTTTATCTAAAGTTTTTGAAGTAATATTTTTGAAGTCTTGTTATAACATTATTATATTTACTGGTACAAATAATATAGAAATGGCTCCTTTTAATAAAATTGTTTTTATTATACTTTTTTTTAATACTTACTTCTCAAGAAAATGTTTGCTGCAAATTGTTGAGTTCTTCTTTGGATTCCAACCAGCCAGACCAATTAACCTTAACCATTTTTTTCTGATTATAGAATCCGGAGCATCTGTTTGACACAGCTAGACTTGTTTACTTTAGCTATTTCCATAGCATAATGTCGTATGGTATTATTCTATGGGGACACGCGACTGACACTGAAATTATATTTGTTTTACAGAAAAGGGCCATAAGAGCAATCTATGATTTAAAACCTAAAGAGTCGCTCCGACAAAAATTTAAGGAACTTAATATATTAACTTTGGCCTCTCAATACATTTATGAAAATGTAATGTACGTACACAAAAATTAAAGTTATACAAAAATAAGTGATATTCATTCTGTAAATACTAGGAACAGACACAAGCCTTTCTTTTTTCTGGTCCCAGAGATGCTCAATGGGATTTAAGTTCGGACTATTAGCTGGCCACTGCATAACTGGAATTCCGACCTGCTGAAGATATCCAGTTACAATTTTGGCGACGTGCGATCTTGCGTTATCATGCATGAGTTGAAAATTGTCCCCAATATACCCGGTAATGTAACTTTCAGCATTAACGATTGCGAATGAAAACCAACTCAGTACATCCGGTTAAAGATATGCCACCCCAAAACATTGTAGAGCCTCCACCAAACCAGACTGTTTCTCTTATGCAACACTGAGCATAACGTTTTCCTGGTCTTCGCATAACGTTACGACATCCATCAAGCCTACAAGGGTCATTCGGCTTTCATCGCTGAAGAGAACTGTCTCCCATGACCAAGATTCCACGTGTTGCCTAGATTCTAACGCTTGCCGATGAGATGCAGTGAGTTTAGTCCGTCGCTGACTTGTGGTGTCAGGTTTTGCCCCAGTCTTCTTTTCTTATTCTCACTTGAATACTCACGGTTTCCTCAGCCTACCCTGAACATCAACAGCAAAAGATGCCGATTTCGCAAAGTCAATGCAATAAAACGGTCATCCGTCGGGTTTGTGAGACGTCCTCCTCCAGACCCTGGTCTCCGGCGGTACTCTCCGTCTCTAAGTATCGTTTATAAACTCTACGCACTGCTGATCAGTAAATTTTAATCTCCTTGCCACATTTCGCGGACTAGCCATTCACGAGAGAGCTACCACTTGAGCGGCTCCTGCTTCAGTGGTATTCATATTTATGGTTAAAAGTAACGTATGTCTGCTCAACAAAATTAAAGAATGTGGGTCATTTAGTAATCCGGCACGATTTAAGTGTTCATTTAGCTTTAGTTGACACAATGAAATGATTACCATCTAGCTGCTTTACCGGAAATCTTTAGTTTTCGAGATATCGTAATTATAATTTTGAGGTTATATCCATTTAAATGATACGACGAAACAACAATATAATTATTAGAAGAGGTAGATACATGGTCTGTATCTAAAATAACACGCAACAACAATATAACAATGAAAGATCCTTTATGGAATTAATTAAAGCAATTAAACATGTTTATAAATAAATGTTTTAATAATGATATTTGGTCGTTTCTTTGATCAAACCCTAGTACCAGAAGGTATAAATCAAAACCGAATCTGTCAAGTCTTCCACGTGGTCTTTCGCTCTTACCCTAGGTACACAGGAAAGCAGCCCTCGCCCGCTGTACTAAGCGCAGGCAGCGTACGACCGTTGACTCGAGGCGCACAACCAAAGCTGCATGAGCTTGCCTGCTTATTACGCAACGAACTACACTTCACAGCTGAACAGAACAGAATCAAAATAGTGTTGATTCGCACGGTTTCCTCAAAATCAATTTCTCAATAGGTCACAAACTTAAAAATCATTTAAAAGTGGCACTTAACGGAGGTTTCACCGACTGGCGACCATATATTCATGCCGCAGATTACTATCAACAATAGGTCACATTTAAAAATCATTTAAAAGTTTCAAATTCAGAGTTCATCCTCTACTGGCGACATATTCATGCTGCAGATTACTAAGAAATACGAATAAGTCATTACGATGCAGAACCAAGAATATAACGCGTCAAAAGTCCGAAATAAACTAACCTTGCACTCTATGCACAAGTCGACAATTTTTATCAGTGCGCTTAAAATGTTACAAATACCCACAAATTCAAAGCACTTGTATTCCTCTAAAACAATGTCAAGTGGGTACTCAGATGTTAATTTATAACGAATAAGCAAAAACATACAAATATGTTAACGCATACTTAAGATAACAACTTTGTTACTCAAAATTAACGGGTGGGTCGAATTTTTGGAGGCCAGTGTATATGAATCGTAAGTTACTTAACTTTAGTATACATGGATATGACGGTATTGCGACATACAAACTAAAATAGAATTAATTATCTTACTTATTGTTTGTAAAACTCAAGCTACAATTGTATTCGCTTGATAGTTTTTACGCCCGATGCATATCTCTAGTAATTAAAAATAAATGACCTCTAGTAAGCATAGTATGTAACTGCCACAAACTAATAAGAACTGCGTACTCAATTGAAATAAATTAAACTTTTAAATTTTATCAGTAAAAAAATCTATTTCTATATAAGAAGTTAATTTATTCTAATAGTCATAAAAGAATAGAATTTTTATAATTATTGATATATAGTGTTATTTTCTCATAGATAATAATTTAGTCGTATCTTGCAAACGCACGCACGTTCTAGTGACCTGTCATCCACACAATGCTACAATGCTATGGAGGGTAGGGGTAAAGAGGACTACGCCATATGGGGGACAAGATGAAGAAGTGTCCAGCTGTAAGCAGTAAATAACAGTTCAAAACCTTCCAGAATTGCGCTAGCGTAGATACAGGGTATGGTATTGAATGTAGCAGTTGTAGATGGTTTCAAGTGTGCCGAGTAAAAAAAAAATTTGGTGACTAGAGTAGTTAGTTACAGTACAGTATACAAAACTTCAATTATTCACATAGTCCAAAAATATTTTAAAATACAACCTAAAATAACTAGTCAAGTTTACGGGAGCGGTGGAGGCGTTTTAAAAACTAAAATAAAACTAAGAGATGTCCGTACAGAAGCTCATGTACTAACATAATGGCAAACTTATTCTAATACATGTTTGATGCAGACCTTATTACAATTGCTTACTCTAGTGTCGCGATATAGGCCACACAGGGTGCAAAGTCAGCAATAGCATTTATGCACGTACTTGTATCACTCTGTGTGGGGTTGAATCCATGACTCTTCCCTCCTCAGAGCGAAATTATCGGCATTTTCAGGTATCCGATGATTTCAATCTACAGTTTATATCTAATTATAATTACAATACAAAAATAATTGGTAGAATTACATACAAAATTATCGTTCCTAAACTAACACTTTTAATGTTAATAGCACTTGCATTTTCACTGAGATTTATTTTGTTAAATTTTACTAGTTGGACCAATTGTTTAGTTTCGTCTAGATTTATACCTTTTAAACTCACTTCACTGACACTGGGAGTTTCGAAATCTTCAGTTCTGGTAAGTTTGTCATTGGGTAAATTCGATAATTTAGGTCATCTGAGGAAGATTGGTGGTATTTAAAATGAATATTTCCAATTTCGCCTTCACATAAATCGTTTACGGTGATTATGTAAGTACCACATAACAGTTCGTGAATGACGTCATTGTCGCACTTTCTAGTAAGTAGCCTATGGTTTCTCGTATAGTATCCAGCTTTCGTGGCTTATTCGTTGGATTTTGGGATCTTCAATGTCAACAGTATGCTGTTCACAGGCATCGAGGTTTGATTGAAACTCCATGAGCTGTTCCACGCAGCTTTGTTCTGTGTGCAGCAGCACTTCGTCGTTATTGCAGAATTGATTATCAAAGCAATTTGTTTACAGGCTCTCGGGACTGGCAAGTATTCCTTTTCTTTCACCAATAGGTATGGGTATTTGGGAATAACTATAATAGTTTTGTTTGCAATAGTAATTGGCAATGAATAAATTTTGAAATAACTATATGTTTTATTCCCTACTAAAGGACCTCTAAGATAAACGTGATCTGGTTTCCTTTTGTAAAACCTTAATACACAATTTTCTAATTTAACTAAGTTATTTTCATTTACAGGGTATAACAAACTTTCAGTTGTCGCGATTGATTGTAATAAATTTAACAATTCCGTAGAGTTAAAATTGATTGATGCAGAACAGATACCTTACTGAACGCTAGTGCAGTTTCGATTTCTCCTATTATTACGTTAATAGTTCTAAAATAACTCAAAACATGTCAAACATACCTAAGACATAAGTAGAATAAATGGAGTTTTCTTCTTTTGTAACTAGAATTTAACAATTCTTTCGATTCTCTTTAAGCGTTCATCTAAAATTAAAGTATTGTTATGTAAGGTCTGTACTGTTGATGAAACTATCCAGGATTTTGAGACCAATGTAATTCTCTTATCCGACACTATCTGATTATCGTTTAGTTTAGAAATCAATGAGTCATATCGGATGGCATCATCATGATCCAAATTTCCAGTTACTATTTTTATCATTGACCCAAGCGGGTCAATAATGCCTCTTTAAATCTTTTCGATGGCACAAGTTGCCGAAATTTTTCTATAGTTGCATCTCTTAAATACCCTACATGTGTTCGAATAGCTAAAAATTCATGAATATATGGTTTATTAACATCTATCAACGCAACGAATTCGTCATACTTTAATATACTAAAATCTAAATCACTACCTATACCTTCTAAGTTTAAAGTTTTAATAATAAGCCAGTTGTCTATTTGCAAGGAGGCACGACCCAGTTTGACAGGCAGGATTCCTGGGTTTTTTCAAGTTTTTGAAGTTGAAGGGCCCATCCTTTCTGAACCATCGTCAGAATTATTATACACCACCTGTGGAGGACGTTTAATGTTTTTAATTGGCACTGAAGTATTTCTATTACCAATCCTAACAGGAACTATATTTCTTTCTATATTACCACTAACGACAGCTTTCCTATATCGCGGTTTATCTTTACTTCTTCTCGTGTTAGATTCCTTGGCGTATATAATATCTCCTATTCTAAAATTTCGATCTGTTTCACCGCCCTTTTGTTCTCTTACCTTTTCCTTTTTCTCTAACATTTTATCTGATATGTAATTATATAGATGTCTAATACGTTTAGCATGATCTTTTAATAGTTGTTGGGTGTAACATTTCTCGAAATTCGCGGCGAACGTTGAATTAGAATCGGTATGACCGAAAACGATTTCGAAAGGAGGGCCGGTTGTACTATGTATGGTGTGGTTATAAGCCATAATTGAGTAACTCATTACAGCAGCTGCGTCTGTACACTTTCGTTCGTATTTCGCCAATCTGTATATCTCTATAATTGTGGTGGAATCTCTCTATTATGCCTGTTGAATTTGGATTATTCGGAGTAGTAATGTGTAGTAGTATGTTATACATAGTCATAAGTTCCTAATGAGGTCATTATTAAACTCACTACCGGGATCAAGTTATTTTTTAGGTGTTCCATATATTGAAAAATATTTAATAAGCGCTCTTACGATTTCCGGTGCGGATCTATTTGGGATTTCGATAGCTTGTCCTAACTTACTAAATGCGTCAACCAAAGTTAGGTAATAAACGGATTCAATTGAAAAAAGGTCCATGAAAACTTCTTGAAAGGGGGCGTTTTGGGTTTGAGTTAATTGAAGTAATGGTTTAATGGGTTTTCTTTCATACTTCATTTTTCTGCAGGCATCACAAACATTAAGTACTGCAGCAATCGTCTCTTGCATGTTCTGCCAATAATAATTTCTTTTAATTCTACTCATTGTTTCCTTTATTCCTCTGTGACACGTCTTTCCCTCATGATGTTGCAGTATGATTTCTTTTTGTTCTCTCTCGTCTTCTACATATATAACACGCTCTGTACATTCAATAAATTCTACCATTCCCTTTTTAAATAGCTGTATAATGATTTTTGAGAATTCTTTTCTATGCTGAATGTTTTCGAAATAAATAAAATATTTAATCTTCGGCTTAATGTACTCTTTTAAGAAATTTTTAATAAGATCTTCATTCTTAAGTGGGGCAAAAACTTCGAGAACCTTTTGTTTATCCCTGGATAAATTTCTCACTTGCACCTCATTTTTATGCCAGGTATAAACTAAAATTTGGTTTGGTTTTGAATCAATGGCCTCCTTTAATATCGGAATACCATTAGATTCCAGATCTTGTACAGAATGCACCTGTACTACTATCAGTAGATATAGGTGGTAACGGGTAGTTCGTGTTAGTCTCTAACCGGTCGACGGATACAGTGGCGGATGTGTCAGTTATAGTTATTGTCTTAGAGTCGTCCCTGTTTTCAGTCGTCAAGTCCATAATTTGGTCAGTTAATTCAGTCAGATATTTTGTAGCTTTTGTTCTTTAGGGTCCAGGTTTACTTCCAATGATTGTGAGTCATCAGAGTCTATGGCATTTAGTTTTATCCGAGAGGGCATCAGCATTACTATTTTGTTTTCCGTTTTTGTATACAATATCGAAATCGTACTCTTGAAGGCGTAACCGCCAACGGGTCAACTTACTATTCGGTTCTTTGAGCGAATAAAGCCAAACTAGTGGTCTATGGTCGGTATATATGGTGAACTTACGCCCGTAAAGGTATGGTCTAAAATGTTTTACGGCCCATATTATGGCGAGTAGTTCACGCTCTTGTACTATATCTGGTCTCAGTGTCGCTGAGAGTTCTACTGGCGTGGCAATGGGCTTATCGGATCCTATTGTCCCCTGCGATAAGACCGCACCTAAAGCAACAGTAGAAGCATCTGTAGTTAAAACATAGGGTTTGTCTGGGTCTGGGTATTGGAGTAAAGTGCATTAGTCAGAAGTTCTTTACACTTCTGAAATGCATCAATATATTTTTGATCTACTACAATTTTATTTCGTTTTTTAGGCATGCTGTAAGGGGCTGAGTGATTTTCGCGAAGTCTTTTACAAAGCGTCTGTAATAACCAATCAATCCTAAGAAACTCTTGATCTCGGTAGTCGTCCTTGGTAACGGGTAGTTTAATACAGCCTGAATCTTATCATTGTTTGGTTTAAGTCCGTCTTTAGTAATAACGTGCCCTAGGTATAGCACTTCTTTTCTCAAGAATTCTGATTTGTCAAGTTGTATTTTTAAATTAGTCGATCTCAATCTGTCAAAACTGTAATTTTTGTAAATGTTCTTGGAGCTACTCGAAAATAATTATGTCATCAAGATAGACAAGGCAATGAATTCTGTAAGCCTCTTAGAATGTTATCCATGGCTCTTTGGAAGGTGGCTGGAGCTGTCTTCAGGCCAAAGGGCATTCTAAAGAATTCAAGTGTCCGTTCTCTGTACTGAATGCCGTTTTGCCTATCTGACTCGTTGATCTCAATTTGGTGGTATCCACTAGCTAAGTCCAAGGTTGAAAAGTAAGTACTCTTACCCAGTTTGTCAAAAATCAGTGATATTAGGTAAAGGTATTTATCGTCCACAGTTATGTCGTTTAAACGTCTGTAATCGATAACCATCCTATACTTCATTTCACCAGATGCGTCTCTCTTTTAGGAACTAAATGGACTGGGGCTGACCAAGGGAAAAGGATTCCTGAATCACATTATCATTTAGAAGTTTCTGTACTTGGTTTTAATTTCATGTGTTTGAGCGGCAGGTTGTCTGTAGGGTTTGATATAAATAGGGTCTTCGTTTTTTGTTCTAATATAGTGTTTGACTTCATTAGCAAAAGATAAGGGTATTTGATCGCTATAAAAAATGTCTTTATATTCTCTACATAAGTGGTATATAGATTTTGTTCTTCTTCCGACATGTGGTCTAAGCGTAGCTTCTCTAAATTTTGCTCTAATATTTTATCTACTTCAATATCTGATATATCTGTAATATGATTAACTACACACCTAGTCGTTTTACTCTCTTCATATACTTCTACATTCAATGGTCTTTTAATAGTTAATTTTATCGGTATATCTAAAGTATTCTGGATTACTGTAGTCGTATAACCATCCTTACATCTCACTAACGCACTAGGCATTCCACTTACACAAAATTCTTTATAATCGATTACAGCATTACCCGAATATAAATTTGTAGGGAGTTTGACTCTCTGCTCGGAACGGGGAGATAACTCCAAAACGTAAGAGGATTTACTATGTATTATAGGTATTACGGTTGTTTTAGTTTTAAGAATCTCGTTTTTTAAATCTATTACTGCTTCTAGGTTGCAAAGTATATCATTCCCAATTAAGCCATCGTATCTAGAGTCGACATTGTAAATGTATATTTATGAACATCGTTACAGTTGAAAATTGGTAGGGATTTGAATAACTTGATTATGTCTGCTCGATGCATGTGTGCTAATGACTTCGAATGGTTCGTGACATGTACTCTGGAAAGTATTTATGGGCTTTTGATGGACTAATGAATGATCGCGTACCTGTATCAATCATAAATTTAGAGTCGATTTCCGGTATATAAATAAACGGCAATCTCAAATTAGTACTACAATTTAACTCTATCTTTTCGTAGACCTTTCCGAGGCTTCTACCTGAAAATCCTCGTCGTCCATATTGGTTGGGACGCCGTGTGGTACTTCAGGAATTATTGTCGAATTTTCATTTTCATAATTGAGCCAGGAATATTAAGGCCACTGCTTGGTACTCCTCATAGCAGCAGTTATCATAAGAAATTGGTACACATCGCCGCACGCATAATCATAATAACTTCTACAGAATCTTAACTTGATACAGAAAAGCATAATTGATGATCCGGTATTATTTTGAAATATGTAAGTGATAAAAAAGAAAGACGACATACGGAGACATATAGTTATAAGGGTAAAAAGTATCAGGTCAAGATGCGGCTAATGCCTTTGCTGAATACTTTGCTCTGTATTTCATGATGAAAGCCCTATTAAATTATGCCGATGCCGAAAGTGCGGCTAATTTACAAGTTAATATGGTGCCCATCTCAGTCAGGTATGTAGACGAGAGTGATTTTAGATTGGCAATAAAACGCCTAAAGCCGCGATCCGCTGGTGGTCCTGACCGCATTCCTGCTTTTCTTGTCAAGGATTGTGCGCCAGTTCTAAGATCACCGCTCTTATTCATTTTAATCTGTCTTAGACAGGCTAAATATCAGAACAGTGGAAAATATCTAGGGTGACTCCTGTTCCCAAGGAGAACCTGGAAAGGATGTTTCTGCTTTTAGACCTATAGCGGTGCTTTCGGTTCTGGCGAAGGTATTTGAAACCATATTGAACTTTCATTAGCAAACAGTTAGATAACATTTTGCATGACAGTCAACATGGTTTTCGGAAAAATCGCTCAACGAATACTAACCTGATAACACACGTTGACTATGTATGTACAGAGATGGATTCTAGAAGACAGGTAGATGCCGCATATTTCGACTTTAGGAAGGCTTTTGACCTGGTGGTATTGACATACTGTTACAGAAGCTAGCTAAGTTGGGTTTTACTCCGAAGCTTCTTCAATTTTTGCTAGCTATTTGATAATCGTCGTCAATTCGTTAGAGTAAGTGGTTACGAATCCGATTATTATTTTACTAGATCTGGTGTGAGTCAGGGGTAGTACTCTTGGCCCAACACTGTTCTTGAGTTTTATAAATGACTTGCCTACCAAAGTTAAATCTGCGAAGTGCCTGTTATTCGCAGATGATCTGAAATTAAGCTTGGGAATTGGCAGTGCTGTTGATGCACAGGCTCTTCAACAGGACATAGATAGGGTATCGGAATGGAGTAAAGTGAACCATCTTCCTCTTAATGAGACTAAATGCAAGGTTATTACTTTTGCATTAAAACCGAATCCTATCATTATTAATTATAACTTATTTGACGCGCCTATGGTAAGAGTATATGACATAATTGACTTGGGCTTATTATTAGATACTAAATTAAATTTTCACAATCATATGACATCCATTTGCAAGTCGGCTAGTAAGACTTTGGGTTTTGTGATGAGGACTGCTGCTGACTTTGACGATATAAGGGTGGCTAAAACTTTGTATAATGCGTATGTTCGAGTAAACTGGAGCATGCAGCTGCGGCCTGGAATCCTTATGAGAATAAGTATACTATCATGTTAGAGAGAATACAACGTAAATTTGCTCGTTGGCTTTATAAGAAGATTCACGGTTACTACCCTTATTTGTATCCTTCCCTATTTGTTTTGGGTATGGTTGATTTAGAAACCTTAATGTTTGGAGGGTGATGTCAACTATTAGGTACTATCTTTTATAATTCACCACGTTAGACTGCCAGTCGGTTGTGGAGAGAATCGGTTTGTTGGTGCCCAGGTACCTGCAGAGTGATAATGGAGTAACGGTGGCTCCGCGCCGTAGGCTGCGTCTCCTAGACAGACCAGTTACACGTACCAAACGTGCAGCCTATGCACCAACAAATCGAGCATTGATACTAATAGGGACATACCACTCAACACGATGAAATTGATATATTTGCAGACAGTATGACACGTCTGCTGAATCTTTTTAGTAAAATTATCGATAATAAGATAATTAATAATTTGACAATTTAATTTGTTTGACAATGTACTATTTATTAATTTGTATTTAAGATGTAATTTTAATTATGGACATATATTGTAATTAGCTTTTATTGACATTGCATTGTAAATTAATATGACAAAATATTTCATAGCCTGACATTGTATGACTGTATCCTTTTTCTTTTTCTTTTATATTCATATTTTATTATGTTATTTTCATATTTTAATTTCTCAACACGCGCTGCTATAGGCTTGGAGATTTTGAAGTACTAATATTGCATAATTGTTTAATTTATTACTATTATTTTTAATTATAAATTTATAAGTGATAACTATTAACTCGTTTATTATAATTGGATGATTTTTTTAAAAATATTTTTTGCATGTAAAATTAAACCTTGTGTGCGTGTTGGATTTTCTGTAAGCCACAAGAGTTTTTTAAAAGAAAAAAAAAAAAAAAAATAAGTATTATCTAGGTCGAGTTCATTTAATTGAAAGCCTTGTTGATTTGTTTTAAGTGGTGGTGCTGTTCGCATTGTGACGTCACTGGGCCCAGTGTATTGATTTTTATTTAACTGAGGCTTGTAACCAAATTGTTGGGGCTTATAAAAGTTTTGTTGTTGGTTTCAAATTGTTGTGGGCGCATACCGAATTGCTGAGGTTTATTAAATGTTTGTGGTTGCATTCCGAACTGTTGGGGATATATTAAATTGTTGTGACGCATGTTAAACTGTTGCGGGCTTATACCAAATTGTTGTGGGCGGAAGGCAAATTGTTGTGGGCGGTATCCAAAATTTTGTTGATTATTATTAAATTGAGGTAGTTTCGATTGTGGCCCTGTGAAAGTCCAAAGTTAAATTTGTTAGGGTTAATTCGGGTTTATAGCCCATCGGTACCATTGAATTAAAATTATTTGTACCGAATTTAAACGTAGGTTATTATTTGGTAAACTGGGTGGCGTTGGTTTATTACTAGGATTACTATACATTTTATTACGCAGTATACTGCTCATGAAGTTGACTTCTTCCATGACCACACTTAAAGCCTCTTCTAGTGTACTGGGCGCTTAAGCGAACAATGCGCACCATATTTTCTGGCAAATTATACAAAATACATTTAGAGATGTGTTATTATATATAATAATTTTGCTACTCTTTACATTCTGATCGGTTAATCTATTTACTTTCGATATTAAAACACTACGAACGGATTGATCCTATTACAGAAATCTAAAATGACTCGTTGTTTCGGATACGCAAACCTTCAAGTTCTATAGCAATACATTCTTCACTCCTAGGGTCTCAAAATGTTGAATTAGTAGTTCTTTAAAATCTTCCCACGAATTAATGTCCTCACGCTCGCTAAAGAGCGCTGCAGCGTCGCCTACGAGTCTACTTGTTATCGCGTACATTACGTATAAATTTTTTCATCGGATCCCTATATTTATTTAGTATATACTCACATTTGCGAATAAAAAGATTTAATTGGTGCTTATCACCGTTAAATATCGGTATAATTTTGAGCATTTCATTAGGAATCATCTTAATTTGCACTTGATCTTCCATTTTGTACAATTTTATTTTATAAAATACGACGATAAAATAATATAATTAACACAAGAATTCAAACTCACTATCAAAACACAGTCAATATAAAAGTAAAACAATTAATAAGTAAAACACAATATCAAATAAATGAGTCCTCAATAAAAATTTAATAAGCATACATACACTACAATTATAATTTGTAATAGTTATAATCGCTTTGTTCCCACAGTGCAGCTCTTATCGCGTCGTCATTGCATGGACGCGCTACTTATCAAGTTATTCCTAGTATATCTTTATGCAGCTAGTTATTAAGTTTAAGTATTCTTAAATATAAGTTTCACAGATTTTTATGTAAAACCAGATAACGTTATATCGCAAGAGGTCTAATTGCAAAATAACAAAACTATATAATATGGCAAGGAAAGGATGGTGAAAATTTGGACTCACCAGCCGGCCTTCGTCATCTTCAGCTGCTCTCCACTTGACAAATTTATATTGGTTCGCAGGATCGCCTCGCAGCACGAACGCGGAAAACTATATTAAACGTATTTATTCGCGGACGGCGCAAGCAAATGGCGATCCTACCGGCTGCGCCAGTCAAGTTTACGGGAGCGGTGGAGGCGTTTTTAAAAACTAAAATAATACTAAGAGATGTCCGTACAGAAGCTCATGTACTAACATAATGGCAAACTTATTCTAATACATGTTTGATGCAGACCTTATTACAATTGCTTACTCTAGTGTCGCGATATAGGCCACACACAGGGTGCAAAGTCAGCAATAGCATTTATGCACGTACTTGTATCACTCTGTGTGGGGTTGAATCCATGACTAACTGCTGTGAGAAATCATGGCCCTTTAGGAATAATCAAGGATGTGTAATAGTACATTTTGTAGCGGCTAGAACTAGAGTTGCGCCAATAGAAAAGGAAATTTCTATTCCTCGAATGGAGTTATGCGCTGCACTTTTAGCAACTCAATTAATTCATGAAGTATCGCAAGTTTTAAACATACCTAAAACCATAGACTTAGAATATACTAGCGTATAGACCAACATAGTGCAAGGGAGAAAAATTCCTTATGGCAAAAATGCAAGACAGAAAAGGATACCAAATCTCATGACTCTGTAACCGATTTTGAATGACAGGTCGGCACAATTCGGCACGCAAGAAATAGCTAGATATTTTGTAATTTTTTAAAGTATAATAGTGGTTATTTTTAGTAAGTAACTTTTTTCCAAAATGGTTAATTGTTCCGTGAGTGACTGTGCTGTTAATAATAGAAATAATCCTGATAATTTCACATATCACAGGTAAATTCTCAAGACGTCGTCAATGTTATGACGCGTTTATTTTTGGTTAAAATTTATGTTACATACTGTTTAAAATATATAATATATTCAATTATTTTGTTAATTTTGATATTTTGCAAAGAAAAAAGTCACGTTGTTGATAATTTGCATGAATTTGGTAAATACATTTTTATACAAAATATTTTACATGTACGCTAGGGATTGACTCAACTATATCAAAATTAATGTCGATATTTATCTTGAATGTTTATAATGAATCGATAGACTTGTCTACACAATAAGAAAATAAATCCTCGGTTTGCGTTCTGAAATGTAATTTTATTTTGCCGTTTTTCAAACAGATTCCCTCCGGATTCTATAATTAGAAAAAGTGGTTAAGGTTCATTGGACGGGTTGGTTGGAATGCAAAAAAGAACTCAACAATTTGCAGCAAAAATTTTCTTGAGAAGTATAAAAGAAAAAGTAGAATAAAAACAATTTTATTAAAAGGAGTCATTTCTACATTATTTGTACCAGTAAGTAAAATAAGACGTTATAATAAGACTTCAAAAATATAACTTTCAAAACTTTAGATAAATATAGAGACAGATTTTCATACATTATAAAACTGTAGTACATTAAAGACAAAAAAATCTTGAGATTATCCTCTTTAAGCCATTATGAACCCAACTAAGTATCTATTTATCAACTAAAATAAATGTATAACCTTGCTTAAACAACCGCACAGCCTCACGGTCACACTACTACAATATTCATAGAATCATGCTATTTTCCCAAGGGGTTGAGCGAGCTTCGGAACTTCGGATTATATTCCCAAATCATAACGATAAAACTTTTAGCGTAGTTAGGTATCGATATTTAGTAATGCTCCTCAAGCGCTACTAGACGATCGCGCATGAGACGTGATAGTATAAATTCCATAGTATTTGATACTCACAACGGTCAATGCCTGATTCATGCTTGATGGCCGACGACATTGTCGCGAGGGCTTAAATAGCGCGGTTTATCCTCACAGCGTTATTCGTAGAGAAGAGGAACTCGTGGTTAAGTAATAGCTGCGCAGATCAATAGATCTGCGAAATTAAGATGCACTTGCGGCGGTCAGTCCATGAATGAGTGACCATTTTCTTAACATACCGAGATTGAGAGAATAGAGAGTGCATCTGTATCCTCAGACACTTGCAACTTTACTGTGTTAAGATCATTATGTTTTAAAATTCGTGCAGCTAAAATGATAATAATTTTATTATTACTTTGTACTTTTCAGGGACAGATGAAAGAATATAAACATGAAGCATGATGAAGCCTCATAAACTTATTGGCCTTTAAACAGAGCAATCTTATTTAACTGATTCCTACAAGTTTCCTTCCTTAAATTATTAAGTTTACATTCATACTTAAGTCGAATGTTAAAATAAACTTCTATAATCTATTTAATTATTAATTATTAAATGTTTGTAATTATCACAAGTAATACTTATATGAAAAATAAAGCAGCCATTATGTTGTACTCCGTGTCCCCGTTTTTGTTTCCCCATCAAAACATTTTATAAAATATATAAAATATAAATAGGTATATACTTAGTTAAGTATCTACCTTTTTTTATAGGATAGGGTGACAAACGAGCACACAGTCCACCTGATGGTAAGTGGTTGCTGTGACCCATAGACATCTACATCTATCTTCAATAAAGAATCAAAATACAGATGCGTTGTCACCCGTGAGGACTAAGATGGAATGCCTCTTTCCAGTAAAAGGGTCTCGGTTCTACACTCACCAAACGAAACACAGCAGTATTAAGCTGCTATTTTACGCTGGTATTCTGTGAAAGAGTGGTCCTTCCCCGGTCGACCCGACCCATTCGTACTACAACTATACTACTAATATAGCTGCAGCATGGCTCTACCACGTAAAAAACCTATTTATATTAACAATATGTTAAAAAAGAAATTCCGAGGAAACTGTCCATGGTACTAAATATTTTTCTCCAAAGATCATAACTCGAAAATACAACTTTCCGATTTAATTCTTGGGGAGTTTTTTTTAAGTTTATCGCCTGGGATTTTTTACATTTGAATTAAAATCCAACAAAAAGCAGGTAGGTTCAGCTTATTCCCAGGAACATGTTATATGAATATTTTTTAATTATTTTAGAACTATCATGGTAAAATTCAGTTAATTTTTGAAGTTATTCAACTTCATGCACTAAACAACTTTTTATAATATTTTTACCGCTTCCTTAACAATCATTTTCGATAGTTCTTTAAGTAAAATATACATCACTAGCTAACGCACAATGACAAATCAAAATTGGTCACGCGTTTTCGCTGTCAGGTGGTCTATACGCTAGTATATTCTAAGTCTATGCCTAAAACAAATTTATACGCATGGTCTGATTTCAGGGTAGTTTTAGCATGGCTGCATGGCGAGCCAAGTCGATGGACGACATTTGTCAGCAATAGAGTTTCCGAGATATTGACTATGCTCGATCGAGATCATTGGAATCACGTCAACTCGAAGCACAATCCTGCCGATTGTGCTTCCAGAGGTATTACGGTTGAAGAGTTAAAGGGGCATAAGTTATGGTGGCATGGACCGGAATGGTTGAGTGAAACAGAGTGCTATGGAGCAATTGAGATAACTCAATTCGTAACTAATGAGGAGCAAAGGTCTGTTAAGACTTTAACTGCTATAGTGCAAATAAAGGAAGAATTCATATGGACTAAATTTTCTAATTTACAGAGATTATTGAGAGTATTATCAGATTGCAAAAGAGTTTCGTTATAGAAGATATCGAAAGAAATAAGAGAAATTCCGGAAAATATAACGTTAAAAGAGTTAATTTTGGAAATATATATAAGAGAAACACAAGAGTTACATTTCAAAGAAGATATTAAGCAGTTAAAGTCTCGCGGAACAGTACAAAAATCCAGCAAACTTTATACACTTTGTCCAAATTTTGACGAAAATTACGTTTTAAGAGTAACTGGTCGTGCCGAGGAATCTCAAGAAAGTTTCAACAAGAAACATCCTATAATATAAACTTTATTACCTCCATCTTCGATTGCTCGTACCATCTGTATGCTGACGACCTTCAGCTATACGTGCAAGCTGAAATTGGGGATATCCATAATGGGATTAAAAAATGAAATGACAACTTATCAGTTATCAAAGATTGGTCTACTCGCTATGGAGTGTTGGTCAATCCTTTGGAATGCCAAGCTATACTGGTGGGTAGCTCAAGGATGCTAGCCAAGATTAATCTTGCAGACTTACCTCCTATTTATTACAATGGGATTACAATACCGTTCAGTAAGTCTGTAAAAAATCTTGGCCTACACATTGACAGCACGCTGAATTGGAGAACTCAGGTTTCTGAAGTGAGTCGTAAAGTCATTGCCACGTTACGTTCTCTGTATCGTTTAAAACATTTTCTCCCCACAAAGTCTAAGATCATGCTTGTCCAATCACTCATATTACCCATAATTGATTATACAGATGTGTGTTACCCGGATCTGTCCCAGGATCTTCTGAACAAGCTGAAACGCCTTCTCAATAACTGTATAAGATTTATTTTCGGGCTTCGTAAATATGACCATATTTCGCAATATAGATCTAAGCTTAATTGGCTTACAATCCGGCAGAGACGTATTTCCAGAATATTACTTGTTCTTTTTTCCATATTAAATGACCCATTTTCGCCTCCTTATCTTAAGAGTAAATTTCACTATCTCTCCTCATCTCATGATAGGGTTCTACGTTCTTCTTCTAACAACAAAATATGTATTCCAGTTCACTTCATCGAGTTCTATGGTCACTTCTTTACAGTTCAGGCAACACGCCTTTGGAACTCCTTGCCCGATGACATCAGAAAAACTCCCAATAAGTTTGCTTTTAAAAAGTTGGTGCGTAATCATCTATTAAAGACAACGCTTCTTACATGAATCATCCATGTCATTTATATTGTGAGACGTATATATTCATAGTTATTTATATGTACTATTTATATATGTATGTTTATGTATGTATCTATTTGTATATATGTATAATTAGGAGATATTTCTATAGTTTATTTATTGTATATATTGGTAAATTGTATATTTAACGTAATTAATTATAATTTTTATTTTGTTTTTATTCTATATTGCTACACCTACGTCAAATTCTCACCACTCCATGGGTTGACTGGTAGAGAATGCCTCAAGGCATTAAGTCCGCCCTTTGTATTCTTTTATATTAAGGAATGCAATAAAGAATAAATAAATAAATAAATAATATTACCTGGCTCAAGTCATATTGCAAAGTTAATTATTCTAGATGCTCATTTAAAAACTTTGCATTGGGGTCCACTAGCAATGCTTAATTATATACGATCAAAGTTTTGGATCCTGAGAGCACGAGAACATGTTAAAAAATGCTGCAGAAATTATGTAACATGCATCAGGTATTCTCAACATAGGAAATATCCACTTATGGGTCAATTACCTGTGGTGAGAATGAAACCCTAAATGAGCAGGAGTAGATTTTACGGGATATATAAAACTAAGATGCGGGCCAGGACGAAGGTCAAAATCATATAAAAGATACATTTGTATTTTTATTTGTATGGTCACCCGTGCTATACATTTAGAAGCGGTCTCTAGTTTATTTTCTGAGGGATTTATGGCAGATTTTCGAAGATTTGATTTGAAAATTTGTACAGTGATAATGGCACCAATTTTATTGGTGCCGATAAAGAATTAAGAATAATCTTAAATAAAGCTGTAACCACCTTTCCTAAGGAAGTAAAAGAAATATTGGTCAATGAAGGGACAACATAGCACTATATTCCGCCCCAAGCACCGAATTTCGGAGGGTTGTGGGAAGCCGGCGTCCGTGCATCAAAGTCGCATCTTAAAGGAGTTATAGGTAATAGTACTCTGACTTAAGAAGAGCTTTCCCCTTTACTTACCCAAATTGAGGCGTGTCTAAATTCTCGGCCATTATATCAGTTAAGTGACAATCCAGATGATCCTATGCCGCTCACACCTGGACATTTTCTCGTTAGAGAACCCTTAATTGCTATTCCTGACGAAAATTATTCTAGGAATTATATAACAGGTCTAAATAGATGGAAACTTATTAAGAAGATGATGATGATATCTGGAAGAAGTGGTCGAATGAATATTTAGTGACACTAAATCGACGCATTAAATGGACAAAAAATCAGAAGGTTCCTGAAATTGGTGATGATGTCATCATAAGAGATCAAAATCTACCCCCCGCCAAATTGCTTCTTGGTACCATTGCTGAGAAACACACAGGAAAGGACAATGTTACTCGAGTTGTTACTATAAAAACCAAGAATGGTCTAGTCAAACGGGCGTGTAATAGATTGTGTTTTTTGCCTCAGAAAGACGATAATAATAGTGAATAATCTTCAATTTTTCTGTTTTGTATATCTGTTCTGCTTACTTAAAATTATCTTTGAATTGTATTCTAGTTTTGCTTATGTTGTTACCACAGAACACAATTACTCTCTACCGAGAGAAGAACGCCAACTTCATACTAAAAAAAAGGAAACACGTGTTTATGAATGTATACGAAAAGCGCCTCGGTGGGCGCCCATATAAAACTTTTTTAGCGGGAATTTCAAACCTTGTATTGTGTAACTTTGAACTTTTATTTATTGAGTAATTTGGCTCAAGCCTCACAAATCTATGGGGTAAATTCCCATACATTTGAGAGGTTGCACCAAAATTACTCGAGACTTTACTTTAGAGGAGTATGTGGGATAAAATAAAACTAAAAATAGGTATAGTTATGTAATTTTATTTTTTGGAAGATATTGTTTTATACACTATATATTATTATTTGTGTTTTTTATTGCTTTTGCAGATAATATTTCCACGCGTAATATTGATTTATAACATATGTTATCGTGAGAGCTATTCTTCACTGAACATTAACGTAAATTTAAATCAGCTAAATTCTCATGTCGAAAACTTAACTCAGCCCAAATACATGATCTGAAACAGATAAAATTCGAGTTAATATAGTAAAAATCCCTACAAATAACGATGAATAAATTCAAAATGCTTAAAGACTTACCACAATATTATCAAAAGCTTTTCTTCTTTTATTGTAGGAAACCTGCAGAAAGTGATCGGATGATTTTGTGCTTTTTGTTTGCATAATTTTTTTAAATAATAAATTAATTTATAGTTAATATCTCATACAGAGTCAGTATCTCACAAAAAATCTTCACACACACAATCGCGAAGAATTGCCTACAAACGAAAATGAAGTATTCTGAACCGATAATAACTGAATTAAAGCAAAACGCAATAATAAATATTAAAATCTAAACCATTAAATAAATTTGAACCAATTTCAGAAAATATTTTCAGTATGAAAGACGTTGAGAAACAAATGTCATTTTTTTCTTCTTTTAGTTCATGGCTTCGCTTGATAGAATTCTGCTAATATTTAATAATTTAATTTTAATCAATTAGTAGGTCAATTAATTGTGCAAACCTCAAAGTAATATGTATATAATTACCAAGGTAAACAAAAGAAAAAATATAGCATAGAATTAAAAAATTTCAGTTTCTTCCGATATAATAGTTATGTATATTTGTATCTAATTTTTAAAATGGCAATCTGAAACAACGCGAAAGAATGAAACGGCGATATCTTTTTCTCGCTTTAATTTTACACGCCCACCCCACACATAGATAAAATTATGATTGTGCGCAAGTTTCTTGGGCTTCATACAGAAATCTGAATCACCCTGGTTGTTACGTCGCGGCGGGCGGCCTTTAATCATTATATATTTTCTATTATTTCATTGATTATAAACAACAAAGAGAGATTTAGAAGTAGTATAGTGAAAAAGCTGCTTTTTCTTCCATATAAAAACAATACTAACTATTTATGTGGATCATTATTTAAACTAATAAGTCTTGAATTTAATAAAATATTTACTTCTAAAACACTCTTTAAACAGTCGCAAATCGTTTAATGAGTGGGTGACAGTAGGAATCCATAGGAGTAGACAAAAGTTATATGACCTTTACAATGAAAGATTATATAATCATAGTGTTTCATTTAGAGAATATGTAAAAATATATTCCAAAATAAAATATTCTAAAATTAAGAATGCCTCTAATAAAATTAAAATGACTTAGAGTATAATCAATAGTGAAACTGGCAAGATGAAACTGCACTACTCAAACTTTCAATTAAATTTTAACAATAATTTGACAAAATCAGATCAAGACGTTGCAACGGCTTTTGAACAATATTTTACCGACATTCCGATCTTGACTACAAAGTCACTCAATTCCTCCCCTGCTGTCGCCGAGTCATTACTCAAACAAAATGTAAATGTCTGTAAAAAAGAATTTGCATTTCATAGAATATTATCAGGTGATATTGTAAAATATTTCAAAACTATTGATATTAAGAAAACAGCAGATCTATGGGGGATTTCTGTTAAAGTTATTGCGTCTATAATAGATGCGATCGCACCCCAACTTGCTATTATTTTCAATGCTAGTATCGAATCTGGTGTGTCCTTTATTTAAATCTGGCAGTACATTGGACCCCACTAATTTTAGACCTATTTTTGTACTGCAAACGCTCAGTAAAATTTTTGAAAAAATTAAATACTAGAACAAGCACAAGTTACTTATATCAGTTACTCGACTCCAAAGAGTCAGTAACTCCTTCATGGGGCAATGTATACGCTTGTACAACAAAGTCCAAGAAAATATGCAGACCTTTTCTATCAAAAGGTTTAAATTATTTATTAAGCAAAAATTTTCTCGTAAGGGTTATTACAATACTAAAGAGTACATGACTGAAATAACCCCTGGGAATGAGATGATCGCTACCATAGACTTAGAATATACTACGCTAGTATATTCTAAGTCTATGATCGCTACCATGCGGTTTATAAATGTTTTCATAATAATTGTATAAAATATTATATTGTAAATTGTGCTTTTTTTTTTAAAAAGTCCCGCTGGGTTTCTTGCTGGTTCTTCCCAGGACACAGGCTTTTTTGCGAACCAGTGGTAAAAGTAAAGAATGACTTTCAATAAGTATTATGTATTGTAATCTATATTGAATAAAAATGATTCTATTCTATTCTATTCTATTCAAGTTCTTTGGTAGGCGGAATGTCGAAAATTTAAAATTGATTACGTTCATGTTGATAGGTTCTCATGGTTACGGAGAGTAGAGAGAGTAATTGTGTTTTGTGGGAGAGATGTAATGTCAGTTTTTTTTCAAGTATACTACTTAGCGAGTTTTAGTCTCTATTTTTACTAACTGGATTTATTATTTAGCCTCTTATAATTAAAACGTGAAGCATTGTAGACAATGTAATACGTAGGTCACTCAATAAATTTTGAGATGCTCGAAATTTAAAAATGGAACGCACCCGTGTTATATGTTTCTAAAAAGCAAATTTATTTAAAAATAGCACTCCATAAGCCAATTGCTCAATATTAAAAAAAAAAAACAAAGTATCTATTAATTTTCCTGCAACGCTTCCCGCGCTTTTCATTTAAAACGATGGATCTTAACCGTGAATATTTGCGCGCTATGATATATTATGATTTTAAATTTGGTTTAACCGAACAAATAAGTTTACAACGGTTACAATCAGCATAAGGGGACTCAGCTCCACGCAACACGCGCAACAATTTTTAGGTGGTTTGCTGAATTCAAAAGGGGTAAAATTAATCTTAAAGATGACCAAAGAACCGGGGCCCCGCAAACAGCAGTAACGCCAGAAAACGTATGGACTACTGAAATGTTGGTGCGAGAAGACCCACGAATCACATATACGGACATCGAAAAGATTGTAGGCATTAGTTCGGGGAGCATTCATGCCATCCTACATCAACATCTTGGAGACGTTTGCTCTCCGAAAGCGAAAAACAGACTCGTGTGGATTGGTGCCATGAAATGCGTCTACGTTTTGAAAACGGGGTATCTAGGTGTGTTTCAGAAATCTTTACTGGTGACGAGACATGGATCTATCAATATGATCCGGAAAATAAAAGGCAATCATCGGTATGGGTCTACTCAGAAGGACAGTTACCTACAAAACTGCAAAGACCTCGCAACGTCGGCAAAAAAATGGTGGCTAGTTTTTTTTCGCGGAGCGGACATTTGTCGACGTCATTGATGGAAAATTGTAGGTCAGTCAACTCTGAATGGTATGGTACAGTTGCATTACCCAAAGCTTTTCAAGCTGTGCGGGAGAGAAGACCAAAGACCGGACTTCGGGGAATCATGCTGCATCACGATAACGCCTCTTCACATACCTCCCTTAGAACAAAAGCATTTATTGAGGAATCTGTTGAAACTCTAAGACACCCACCCTACAGCCCTGACTTAGCTCCTAGTGATTTCTTTTTGTTCCCAAGAGTCAAAGGAAAAATAAAAGGCAAGTTTTTTTCAAGCTCTGAAGAAGCCGTGGCTGCCTACGAAGAAGCGATTTCCGACCTGTCAGATCAAGACTGGCAAAAGTGTTTTCAGAGTTGGTTTAGGCGAATGGAACTTTGTATAGAGCATGATGGAGAATATTTTGAAAAGATGTAAAATAAATATTAATAGTATCTAGAATACTTTTTGTATATCTCAAAACTTATTGAGTGACCTACGTAAAGGAGTTATTCGACAGCAAACAAGGTGTTATATTTATTGGTAAACCTAACTAGTGCAGAGTTAAACATTTCGTGGCCTTCCTTGGGGGAGGCCTATGTTCAGCAGTGGACTTGTGAAGGGCTGTAATGACGATGATGATGATGAGAAAACGTGGAGAGTGATTTTTTGTGAACTTCAAATACGTTTAGTAATTTTTTGGTGTGAACCGTTATAAAACTTTTTAAAATAGTCCAAAAAATTTTTTTTTCGTTTTCCTGCTGTAACGACATCCTAATTTAACGCATTTCGACGGACACTTTTCCATACACAGAGATAGTCCTACTTACCTTTACCCTCCTTAAACAATGCAAAGACTAAAGTCTTATTTTCTTTATATTTTTAGACATATAAAGTAATGAAAAAAAACGAGTATTACAATGTCGATTGTTGCTAAAATTAAATATTATTATATTATTATTATATATTATACCCAAAGAGAATATAATCACTACGTTTAAGAGGCGAGACTTCCTAAGAAAAAGTAAATGTATGTAAGGGCGCCATGCTACTTTACCAACATCAAGACATGACATTTCATTTTTGACAAACGGTGCTGACAACATAGAATTATAATAGTGCTACAAATGTCTATCCTTGAATAATTTTATCGATATAACGTTTATCGATGTATTGTTTATCGATATTTTTACATAGTAAAAGTTAGATCTCTATACTGAATTATTTACGAGAAATATTTTTTTTAACGTGGGGATTGAGTAAAAATACCGATGAGGATAAGAAATCAATGTATTTTACACACAGCAATTTTTAATTATATTTCTACAATTATAAGGTACAAAATATGTATAAAGAAAATATAAAATAAAAAACGCACTATTATACTAGCAATTAGTTAAGTAAAAGGAAATGACGTCTCCGTAGCGCAGAGGCTAATTGTTTGGCTGCAGCACTACAGGTCCGTGAGTTCGTTCCCGCACTGAACAAGTGTTTCTATGCTGTGAAATAAATAGTCTGCGTCTTTAGGAATGCTTGTTTTCAACGTTAGTTTTTTTTTAAGGGTAAAAATATTGGGTTTTTGAACACTGATTGGATTAAATTGCTTTTAAGTGTAACAAATACTATGTACAAATCGCTAGGCTAGACAGAGAATCCAGGATTCTCTATCTACGTTGGTAATACATTTTTGGGCTGTCAGGTCGTCTATACGCCAGTATATTCCATAGAATTAGAATATACTGGCGTATAGACCGACATAGTGTGCAAGGGAGAAGAAAATTCCTTATGACAAAAATGTAAGATAGAAAAGGATACCAAATCCTATGACTCTGTAACCGATTTTGAATGACAGGTTGGCACAAGTTGCCACGCAAAAAATAAACTCCTAGATATTTTGTAATTTTTTAGTGTAATAGTGGTTATTTTTAGTAAGTAACTTTTTTCCAAAATAGTTACTTGTTCTGTGATTGCCTGTGGTGTTAATAATATAAATAATCCTGATAATTGCACATTTCACAGGTAAATTCTCAAGACGTCGTCAATGTTGCAATGGTTGCGCGGAGCTTCGGATTATATTCCCAAGTCACAATGATAAAACTTTTAGCGTAGTTAGATATAATATATTTAGAGACGCGCGGTTTACTGTGCCAGGATAGTATAAATTCCATAGTATTTGATACTCACAACGCTCGATGCCCCATTCATGCTTGATGGCCGACGATATTGCGTTAGTCGTATAGAAGAGGAACTTGTGGTTAAGTAATAGCTGCGCGGATCAATAGATCTGCGAGATTAAGTTGCACTTGCCGCGGTCAGTCCATGAATGAGCGACCATTTTCTTAACATACCGAGATTATACATATAGAGAGTGCATCTGTATCCTCAGACACTTGGTGCACTTTACACTGTTAAGATCATTATGTTTTTAAAATTCATGCAGCTAAAATGATAATAAGTTTATTATTACTTTATACTTTTCAGGGACACATGAAAGAATATAAATATGAAGCATGATGAAGCCTCATAAACATATTGGCCTTAAATCAGAGTAATCTTATTTAACTGATTCCTACAAGTTTCCTTAGTTGAATTATTAAGTTTACTTTCATATTTAAGTCGAATGTTAAAATAAACTTCTATAATGTATTTAATTATTAATTATTAAACGTTTGTCATTATCAAAAGTAATACTTATATGAAAAATAAAACAGCCATTATGTACTCCGTGTCCCCGTTTTTTATTTCCCCATTAAAACATTTTATAAAATATATAAAATATAAATAGATATATTAGGTCCTAAACATATGAAATTGGCGTTTTTTACGGGAGGAATATAAAGTAATTTGTTTTTTGTAAAATATATTTAATTAATCAAAGTATGCACCGTTGTTAACTATGCATTTTTGCCATCTCATAGGTAGTTCATTGATCCCTTTACTAAAAAAACCATGGGGGCGAGGATCAATAAACTCTTTGAAAGCGGTTTAGACTGCCGCATTGGAGTTGAATTCTTTCCTTGTAAGAAGTTGTCCAAATTCCGGAATAAATGGTAATCTGTTGGAGCAAGGTCCGGAGAGTACGGTGGATGTCGCAGACATTCCAATTGTAGCTCATCTAACTTAGTGGTTGTTTGTTGTGCAGTGTGGGCCTAGAGCGATTGACCAATCTCGGTTGTTTAGCAGCTAGTTTATGCTTCATGGTTTGCAGTTGCTGACAATAGATATCTGCCGTAATCGTTTGGCCAGATTTTAGAAAGCTGTAGTGAACGACACCGGCGCCAGTCCACCAAACACTCACAAGTAACTTTTTCTGAGTCAATTTTCGTTTAGGGCAGGATTTGGCTGGGTCTCCAGGGCTCAGCCATTGCGACGAGCGCTTCCGATTATCGTACAGTATCCACTTTTCATCACAAGTAATGATTCGATTTAAAATCCCTTCATTGTTGTGTCGGTTGAGCAAAGTAACACAGCAGTCGACGCGTGTTTGCAAGTTCGTTTCACTCAATTCATGAGGTACCCATCGTTCAAATTTTTTTACTTTCTCGATTTGCATCAAGTGGATTAATACAGTTTTATCACTTACCCCGAAGCCTGCAGCTATCTCTGAAGTGCTTTGTGATGGATCCGCTTCCACAATAGCCTTTAATTCTTCATTTTCCACTTTGGTCTCCGGCCGTCCACGGGGTTGGTTCTGAAGGTCGAAATTTCCAGAACGAAAACGTTGAAACCAAAAACGTACCGTGCTTTCTTTTGCGACACCAGCGCCGTACACATCATTAATCCTTCGAGCTGTTTCTGCAGCACTGGTGCTACGGTAGAACTCGTACTCGTAAATATACCGATTTTTCATGTTTTCCATTGTGCGGTAATAAGCGAAACCAAAGAATAAAATAATGAGGAAAAAACAAATGAATGACTGTTTTCAAAACTCAAATGTACCAGCTAAATGAATTTATAAATTTGAATTTGGAATTCTTAACTAAAGTAGATATTTCAGATCAAAGTGGTCAGTACGACAAAACGCTAATTTCATATGTAAGGACCTAATACTTAGTTAAGTATCTACCTATTTATATTAACAATATGTTAAAAAAGAAATTCCGGGGAAACTGTCCATGGTACTAAATATTTTTCTTTAAAGATCATAACTCGAAAATACAACTTTCCGATCTAATTCTTGGGGAGTTTTTTTTAAATTTATCGGTAGACTCGCCTGGGATTTTTTACATTTTAATTAAAATCCAACAAAAGGCAGGTAGGTTCAGCTTATTCCCAGGAACATGTTATATGAATATTTTTTAATTATTTTAGAACTATCATGGTAAAAATTCAATAAATTTTTGAAGTTATTCAATTTCGTGCACTAAACTATTTTTTTAAATCTTTTACTGCTTCCTTAACAATCATTTTTCGATAGTCCTTGTAAGTAAAATGTACATTACTAGCTAACGCTCACAATGACAAATCAAAATTAGTCACGCGGTTTCGGGCTCCCAGGTCGTCTATACGCCAGTATATTCTAAGTCTATGGTATATTCTAAGTCTATGGTACCATACTTACCTACTCTTATATTTGATTTGGCATATTATAAAGATACCAAAGATGACCACTTGTTATTCAAGCTCTACGCATTAGCGGTGTACGGTTCGGTGACTTCACGAAGTACCCCGAAGTAACACGAAGCGTCTCACTACACTACTCGGCGTACGCCAGTTATGAATAATTTTATATATATATATATATATATATATATATATATATATATATATATATATATATATAACGCATTGACGTCGTACTGTTCACATAATTAGGTACCTATAGCAGCTGCCCCTTGAACGTTATTCATGTTAAGGGTGCGGGAGACTCAAGATGACTGAGCTCTTCGCGAAGTAGCACGAATGTGTAGTCACGTTCTTCGGACTGTGATCGACTTCGACGAGCATTTCGTTGAAGTTACTTCGCAAGTAGTGTGGAGGAAGCATTACGTTATCGTTATGGTACAACGGATAACGTTATCATAACTATCTATATTCATAACTGTCTATTTTCCATGTAACGGCAACTTAACAATATACCGTCATAGAACAGTTATCATCAAAATTATTTTCGTTTCGTGATATAAACAGTTTTTTTTTATAGAATAAGGGTGACAAACGAGCACACAGTCCACCTGATGGTAAATGGTTGCTGTGGCCCATAGACATCTACATCTATCTTCGTTAGCGAATTTAAATGCAGATGCGTTGTCAGCCGTGAGGACTAAGATGGAATGCCTCTTTCCAGTAAAAGGGTCTCCGGTTCTCTACACTCACCAACGAAACACAGCAGCATTAAGCTGCTATTTTACGCTGGTATTCTGTGAAAGCGTGGTCCTTCCCGGTCGAGCCGACCCATTCGTGCTACAACTATACTATTTAGCATATAGCTGCAGCATGGCTCTACCACGTAAAAAAGTTAAGATTTAAATACTAATTTACTTTCTGAAATGAACTTTCCTTCGTACTTTTGATTTTTTGACATCTTTCTAGGAATTAAGGCATCCATTTTTCCTTGTTTGTGTTTAGACTGCGGTACAGGTGATGGTATCACGGAGGTTGGATTTGACGTCGAAGGCTGGCTTAAAAAGTTATCTTTTAAGTTAGTGCTGACGCAAGGGCTGGGACACCCAAAGTGTTCACAGGTCTCGAAGATCAAACAATCGTTTGCTGTTCCAACGTAACTTGTGTGTACGCTTCTATATATCGCTGCCGTAAATGTGACTTCAGATTACCTGAAATCGTCTGAAAACTAAATTCGTTTTTACAAATATTACAACGCGCTTTTTTATTTAGATTATCAGTTTTTTCGAAAAACTCCCACAAAACACTTGTGTTTTGTCGCGACATTGTTTCTTTATTATATTACAACCTAAAACGAAGCTATATCTATATTTACAATAACTAAACCAAATCAAATAAATATTTACAAAGTTTTGTGTTCATTATTAGACTTCTTTTATGAACACTAATATCACAATGCGTGCTTTATGCTTTGAAATAAACTTGGAATTAACAAATAAAGCAAAGTTTTTAAATAATAATATTACACCCAAAATTTACTATTGCACTTTTTCTCAGAGAGACACAATTAATATGAAAACTCAAGTTCAAAAGTTGAAGGACAGAAGGTCAATAATAGGTAATATTTTGTCTTAACAAGGTCAAGGTTATTAATGCAGTTTAATCCTTACAATTTGGGGAACAAGTGTTATTTTTAAGAATATGGCAAAAACTCGTATTTACTGTGTAGAATTTTATAATAAACAGCACGAGGTTTAAAATTGTTTTATTAGACACATTGCCAATTTGAAATAGTTATACAAGTATCTATATGAAAAAGAAAGAAATAAACTTATTTCTCGAATTTCGCTTCGCTCACCTACACGTTTCAACATGGGCCCCGCTGCAGTTTCGTTCTTATCGTACACGGCATAACATTTGTTTTTGTACGGCAGCGAGTGCGTGATGTTATAATAATATCACGAATCACGATTCCAAGCCAACGCAACGCAACGTTGCAGCGTTGCAAAACTTGCGGAATCAAAGGTACTCTGTGCGTTGCGGATCGTTATAAGAAATAGACAGTTAAGAGCGTTATGTATAACTATCTATACGTTATAAAGTAAATGGACTTTTCCATAACTGTCTATACGTTATAATGCTCATAGCTACAACAATTTTTAATGAGTTTCTCTTTTTGCCTCATTTTAAAATTATTTGGAAAGGAGGGACAATTTACGTAAATAGACTCAATTTATGTAGAATTGTAATATCCCTCTATGCATACATATGCTAAGATACCAACATATATGTACTTATTCTGTTTGTGTCAATATCCATAGATTATCGCATAATATATAATCTGTAAGTAATTTATAGCCTTTATAGCGTTATAGACAGTCTATGGTTATAGATAAATTTTGAACAATTTTTTTTTTATTCTTTAAGTTTATAAACTTTTAATATTTCCCGAGAAGTGAAATATTCTTTTTTATTCTGTTGAGTTATTGTAATTTCTAAACATAGACTTATTTTCTAAATTACTGTTATTAATATTCTGTGCATAAAGAACCTTATTTTGATAGCTTTGAAAGTATTTTACCATAGACAATTTGAGTCGTCTGAGAGTGTCTGAGAGGTTCCGATTCCGACAAGATCGGTGGATTGCCTGTAAAATTCGGTGTGGATTGAGATGTCGGATATCGGCAGCGGTGACGAAGGAATTTCTAGTCAGAGTACGTATTTTTTTGCAGCAGTGCAACGTTCAAGACGCTTTACGTTTCGCGCCGTTTTAGTTAATCGCGTCGGAGGACGTTCACAATTGCGCTAACGTCCAAAAGTAAATATTTCATTGTTCCCGTTTCAAAATGGCGATTTCGGGCTTGTTATATCTCGAGCGTTGAGGCCTCGAAGGGTTCCTCTATCGGAATCCGACAGCGGCGAGCGACGGTGCGACGGCCCGCCCGGTCGGCTGCTACAGCCGGCAGAGGTTGACGACCTATCGATTTTTTGTCTGTGACCTCTCTTCGTCTGGTGGGCCGGTGTCGGCTGCTGGCATAGCGTTACGGCCACAGCTGATAGCTTGAGGAGCTGCGCGGGGCCGCTTACTTGCTGCCTCTTTGTTGTCGAGCTGAGTGCCACTGCGTCAGCTGAGTGTGCGCCGGCATCATGGCAGGTCAGTGGCCGCCCTCTGTCTCAAAACGGCTTCTTTTCCACTGACCTCACTAAACGTGTTATTTAACGCCACTGTTTCGATCTCCAGCAAAGTTTCTGCAGTATTTTCTAACTTTTCGTTCCGCGGATTTTACAGCTGTTTAGATAACCTTTTAGTGTTGTCATCCTTTGTTACAACTAGTTGTATTGAGTGTTTATGATGTGTGTGATAACCAGTGAAGAGTTTCAGTGTCATTTGTGCTCTAGTGTAACTTTGTACATTATATATCACAAAACATAGGACAAAGGATTTTTAAAACTAGAGTTTTGAAGACAAAGAAAGTGTTGACAATTTGTATGGTGTTCATTAATTTTGATTAATTACAAAGAAGATTGAATTGCCCAGAAGATATAAATGTTAATCCTGAAAAGAGTTTGATAGCAGTGACTTTATATTTAAACCCATGGGAGTAGTTCAACTAGTTAGGCAGTAAGGTATGGCTTATTATTAATATAGATTTCAGCTATAGATCATGAAATTGTATCAAGTTCTTAGTAACACTGGAGGTAAGCTTTGTTTTCCTTGGAATTAATAGATTTAGAACGAAAATAGTTTGACTTAATAGTAATATGTTAAACTAGGCTCTAAATTAAAGATAGTGCTTCTATCCTGATTATGGCGCTGCACTGGTTCTTAATAACAAATGGCAGTGTTGCATCTTAATTCTCAGATATATCAATCACCTTTATCCTTGTTTGTTAGGCTACAACTACCGATTTACTATGTAGTAGCAGTGTGAGAATATCCACTACCTCATACCATTCCGTGGGTGTAGTAAGAGGCTACAGAAGGAAACAAATCAGGAGATGGGCAGCAGTCTTCCTAATAATGACTAAAAATTAAAAAAACTGCAGTGGCCAACCTGCTTGTCAAGCATGGTAAATTTTTTTTTTATATTATAGGTGATAAACGAGCACACAGTCCACCTGATGGTAAGTGGTTGCTGTGACCCATAGACATCTACATCTATCCTCAATAAAGACTCAAAATGCAGATGCATTTTCACCCGTGAGGACTAAGATGGAATGCCTCTTTTCCAATAAAAAGGGTCTCCGGTTCTCTACACTCACCATACGAAACACGGCAGTGTTGCTATTTTACACTGGTATTCTGTGAGAGCGTGGTCCTTCCCCGGTCGAGCCGACCCATTGATGCTACAACTATGGCAAATATTCCCCCCTATGAGGCAATCTATGGGGGAGCCCTATGTTCAGCAGTGGACTTTAATAGGCTGTAACGGTACCAATTCACTGCAAATTTTGTTGTTGTCCAATAGGCAGTGGGCCCCTGGCTAACTGGAAATAGATCACTGTAAGAAGTAACAAACTTGTTTATTTAATTAATAGTAATAAAAATAAATCTGTTAGGCACCCATAAAATTATTTGTAAAGTGGTTCCATTATTAATCCATAGGCCATTGTCAATTGTTCCTTGCAACTATTTTTTTTTGTGTTTTTTAGAAAACTTACAGTTATTTCATACAGTTTATTTCACAATCAATTTCACAAGCACTTTTTTAGCCAGAGTGGTTGAAGCATGGAACAAGCTGCCATCAGAAGTAATATCAGCACAAACCATAAACCAATTGAAGAACGGATTGGATAATTTACTAAAATAGAATAATTACATATTTAAAACCAGGATACAGGCTTATATCAGTTGTTTCAACTGCTGATCTGCTAATTAATAATAATAATAATAATAATAATTTTAGGAATATTTATCCAGATTAAATAAATGCTAAGTATATTTGTGATAAAATAGCAATAAATTCTCTTCTTAACTTTACCCGGGATTGAATAAAAGTTATAAGTTTTATACCCTTGTAACAATAAAGCAACTCTAGTTGTCTAAATTAGCTTATATGTAATAGTACTATAAAAACATATCCACTTCGGTGGTATCAGTTGTTGAATTAAAATGTCCACAAGTGTGAAAAAGGTTTGCATTTTATCAATAGTTTGTACATTCTAAGCTTGCTTCTGGTTTTAGAACTGTGTAGAACAGCGAGTTTAAAGTGTTTCAAAAGTTGTGCAAATCTACTGTTCCGTTTCATTTTTTCAAATTTGTAATGGAATTAAGTGATGTCTTACACATCACACCTTTTTTTTTATATAGGATAAGGGTGACAAGCGAGCACACAGTCCACCTGATGGTAAATGGTTGCTGTGGCCCATAGACATCTACATCTATCTTCGTTTGCGAATTAAAATGCAGATGTGTTTTCAGCCGTGAGGACTAAGATAGAATGCCTCTTTTCCAGTAAAAAAGGTCTCCGGTTCTCTACACTCACCAAACGAAACACAGCAGCATTAAGCTGCTATTTTATGCTGGTATTCTTTGAGAGCATGGTCCTTCCCCGGTCAAGCCGACCCATACGTGCTACAACTATACTATTAATATAGCTGGAGCATAGCTCTACCACATATAAAAATTATTTGTAAAGTGGTTTCTTTATTAATCCACAGGCCATTGTCAATTGTTCATTGCAACTTTTACGTATTATCATAAATTTGTCTTTTATTCTCTAAATATTTCAGAAATTTCTTCTGAAATAACTCTAGATCATTTACATATACAATGTACTGCAGATTTTACACTTGTAAACTATTTATTTATTTATTTTTATTGTAACACCTTACAACTAAGGTAACAATGGGCGGACGTAATGCCTGTCGGCATTCTCTGCCAGTCTACCCGTAGAGTGGTAAGCTATTTTGGCAGGTGTAAACTTACATAATGATCTCTGAAAAATAATAATATTAATTAATTTTATGAAAGGTAAAAGACACCAGTGCCGCCCTTGTTTACTATTTCAGATGAAGTGCCATTCTTACACTGTACCTAACACACATCATTGTGCCAAATGTATGTGATCCATATTTACAGTGGCAGATCTATGGTAACTTAACATAACAGTATTTATAGTATACTATTTTAATGTGGTAGAGTCACACTGCAGCTATATTATGGATGTGATACAAATGGGTCGTCTCAATCTGGGTAGGACCAAACTCACAGAATACCAGTGTAAAATAGCAGCTTAATGCTGCTGTTTTGTATGGTGAGTGTAGAGAACTGGATACCCTTTTTACTGGAAACTAGGCAGTCCATCTTAGTCCTTAGGGGTGATAACGCTTCTGCATTTTGATTCTTAACCAAGGATAAATGTAGATGTTTATGGGCCGCAGAATCCACTTTTTTTTTATAGGATAGGGTGACAAACGAGCACACAGTCCACCTGATGGTAAGTGGTTGCTGTGACCCATAGACATCTACATCTATCTTCAATAAAGAATCAAAATGCAGATGCGTTGTCACCCGTGAGGACTAAGATGGAATGCCTCTTTTCCAGTAAGAAGGGTCTCCGGTTCTCTACACTCACCATATGAAACACAGCAGTGTTTCGTATGTTACAGCAGATCCCATCCGCAGAGATCGTGATCCTTGGCGATTTTAACGCCCACCACGCCGAATGGCACGTCGGTTCACATTCAATCACAATGCGGGGAGATCTGTTTATGACTGCTTTGGCATATGGTCTGACACATCTGGTTACTTCGCCTACGCGGATTTCAGATGTGGAGGATCATGCACCTTCCCTGTTGGACCTTCTGCTGACCTCTCATCCGAACGGATATCAGATTTCCGTCGACGCTCCTTTAGGCTCATCAGACCATTGTCTTGTCCGGAGTGTGGTGCCACTCACACTAACGTCGCGGTTGCTATGTGCATGCTGCCGCCGTGTTTGACACTATAGGTCGGCCGATTGGGATAGAATGCGGTCTTTTTTGCATCCTACCCTTGGGGGCGGGTTTGCTTCTCGTCGGAAGATCCCAGCGTTGTTGCTGATTCTGTTGCTGATGTGGTACTTCAGGGTATGGAACTTTTTATGCCATCCTCTGTGGTGCCCATCGGAGGCAGATCCCAGCCATGGATTGGTCGCTCCTGTAAAATAGCATCACACTATAAGCAGAATGCTACCGGGCCTGGGCTGACGCATCAACGTCTCGGGATGTAAACACCAGCGCTCTTAAAAAGAAGTATAATTCCGCCTCCAGGTCCTTCAAAGGAGTCATTGCCAAGGCAAGGTCTGAGCACATCGGCAGAATTGGCGAGAAGCTAGTTCACCTTCCTTTGGGAACCCGTGCATTCTTGTCTCTCGGCAAGGCTGTCCAAGGGAACTTCAGCCATCTTTTCCATCTCTGCACACAGAGGACGACTCACTGGCCAATGCCGCCAAAGAGAGAGCCGATCTGTTAGGCTCTCTCTTTCCGTCCAACTCGACTCTAGATGACGGGGGGAACACACCGCCGACCATCCCGCGGTGTGAGTGCTCCATGCCGGATGTGCGGTTTACGCAGCGCTCGGTTCGCAAAGCACTCCTCTCCCTGGACGTCAGCAAGTCGAGTGGGCCTGATGGAGTCCCTCCCATTGTGCTGAAGACGTGTGCACCGGAGTTGGCACCGGTTTTAGCGCGTCTTTTCCGGTACTCCTACTCCCAAGGCGTAGTCCCGAATTCATGGAAGACAGCTTTGATCCACCCGACCCCTAAAAAAAGCGACCGCTCAGACCCGTCTAACTACAGGCCTATCGCCATCACCTCCTTGTTCTCCAAACTAATGGAGTCTATTATAAATTGTCAGCTCATGAGGTACCTTGAGGATCACCAGCTGATTAGTGACCGCCAATATGGTTTTCGTCGGGGTCGATCAGCTGGTGATCTTCTGGTCTACCTGGCTCATAGATGGGCGGAGGCAGTAGAGTCCAAGGGGAGGCATTGGCCGTTAGTTTGGACATAGCGAAGGCTTTCGATCGGGTCTGGCACAAAGCGCTTCTTTCGAAGCTCCCTTCCTATGGGCTTCCCGAGAAATTGTGTAATTGGATCACCAGTTTCCTTGCTGATCGGAGCATCAAGGTCGTAGTAGACGGTGCATGCTCTGATTACAAGCCTACTAACGCTGGTGTTCCACAAGGCTGCGTGCTATCACCAACGCTGTTTCCATGTGAGGCCAAACTTGCGCTTTATAAAGTTGAAAGCGATGTGCCGGCATGAAATACTGTCTCGCTCTGCTGAGCACGCCAAGCTTTCCTCTAGTCAATTTGGCCTTCCCTTCCAAGTGACCACGAAACTGCACACTATTCGATATATCGACGCCGAGGATTCCGATGCTAGCTAAGGCAGCAAGGAGAGTGCCTTGAAACTGAGGAGATACGACAAAGGGGTTCTTTTTAGCGGTAAACGCGCAAACTTGTGTCTTCTGGGGATTCAACTGGACTAGATTTAGTCGCCCCCAATCCGAGACTTCCACAAAGCCTCGAATTCAGACACAAGTCAGTTCCGATTCTCGACGACGTGTTCCCGAGAAATATTGACGCGGCCGGTGTAAAAAGCATCTCCAGTGCAGCAATGAATGTTACTTGTTTGCAACATATCATTGATATACAGAAGAAACAGCATAGGTGATAGCACGCAGTCTTGTGGAACACCAGCATTAAAAGGTTTGTAATCGGAGCATACACCGTCTACTACAACCTTGATGCTCCGATCTGCAAGAAAACTGGTGATCCAATTGCAATTTCTCGGGAAGCGATTAGAAAGAAAGTTTCGAAAGAAGCGCTTTGTGCCAAACCCGATCGAAGGCCTTCGCAATGTCCAAACTAACGGTATATGGCACTGCAAGGATGTTGAGGGATAAAAGTAACAATAAGATTTGATTGTTCGTTATGATGTCCTTCTAGCTCATTTTAAACACGGCAACATCCGAATGAAATAACAATAGACATGAATGACTTTTTTTAAGAAATTCAAATAGAATGGGTGACTCAATTTCATGTTCAATAGTAGCCCAAACCCACAAAAAAATTTATAGAAAGATCACTTTACCGCTAAAGCCTATTGTATATTATAGTCCACTTCTGAGCATAGGATTCCCCCATAGATTGCCTCATGGGGATATTTGCCTTAGTTACACGCTTGGCTAGCGGGTTGGCTACCGCAGTTTTTTATTTTTAGTCGTTATTAAGAAGTCGCTGCTGCCCATCTCCTGATTTGTTTCCCTCTGTCGCCTCTCACGACATTCACGGGATATTATGGGGTAGTGGATATTCTTACACAGCCACTACGCGGTAAAGATCACTTTAACAGAAGTTTAATGCTCGCTTGACTTCCTCTTTGTGTCTCATCGATTGCTAATAGTACTACATCTAGACAGGAAACTGGGACTGAATAGGCCTTTGTTGCATCGAAATATTTTCAACGGTTCTTAATTTTACACGTGTCCGTTTGGAACAATGTTTGATAAATAAAAAGGAAAGGATTAGGAAGAATTAATATTATAATAAACATTACATAAACACTCCTGTTATCCAGATGGGTAGGCAGAGACTACGAACTTCTATTTGGCACTATCCTGACACACCTCTCGCCTCCTTCATGTCCATATATCTACACATACATGCTCGTCGGTTGATCGATTGTTAGTAGTTAGTTGAGGGTACTCTTAATTTGGCTATGTTCTATTGACTATAATATATTGTCAATAACAATTTTATGTAATTTGTGCGGTGTAAGAATATCCACTACCCCATATCGTCCCTGTGTCGCGACACTGAAACAGGAGATGGGCAGCAGTATCTTCCTGATAACAACTCCAAATAATAAAAACATTGGTTGCCAACCTACCTGCCAAGCGTAACATCTATGGTAAAGATTTATTGGCTGTAATGGACGAATGGATGGAACAATATAATATAATAACATGTAATTATTAGAGTTTAGTTTGGCAACGCCTAACTTTTATACGTGGTAGAGCCATGCTGCAGCTATATTAGTAGTATAGTTGTAGTACGAATGGGTCGGCTCGACCGGGGAAGGACCACGCTTTCACAGAATACCAGCGTAAAATAGCAGCTTAACACTGCTGTGTTTCGTATGGTCAGTGTAGAGAACCGGAGACCCTTTTTACTGGAAAAGAGGCATTCCATCTTTGTCCTCACGGGTGACAACGCATCTGCATTTTGATTCTTTATTGAAGATAGATGTAGATGTCTATGGGTCACAGCAACCACTTACCATCAGGTGGACTGTGTGCTCGTTTGTCACCCTATCCTATAAAAAAAAACTTATTACGCCATTATTGGTAAACTATTTACATTTCATACTATACGGCATATGTAATACGCCTATTAGTATGCCAGAAAACAACGAATAATTTATTTCGTAGTCTATTTAAGTTGGCAAACAGTCGCAAGAAGCAAACCTGTATTGAGAATAGCATTTGTGTATTGGCCGAGCTATTGCGTCAACGCGGTCCTGCGGTGAGTCTCGGTGGCGATTACTCAAGGAAAAATGATGGATTTCACTTTTTTTGTGCGTCTGGTTCGAGTCTGTAACGAAACTCCGTCCGATGTCAATGACCCGCCTTGAACTAATTACATAACGCTAGTGTCTAGTCGCTTTGGGCTTCGTTACACGCAGATCCTTGATGTTTCGTATTCGATTGTAAATTAACCGCTCTTTTTATTTAGTTTCGCATTCTATCCGCGTGTGTTTCATGCCTTCTCGCTCGTTCGGCGTTCGCGAGGGACGGAATTGGAACGTAGAGGAAGTCGTGACTGGAGCTAAAACAAGATTTCTTGAATGTACGCTCGCATAGACCTTTGGCGTCGTCTGCGTTTTTATGTCAACGGTTTGACCTAATATCTTGAAATAGATTTTTTAGGAATAGCGTTAGTGTTTCGCTTTATAGTTTTAGTAGTTCTGCTTGTTTAGTCGCTGGTGCTTGATTTTAGGTCCCAGCCATAAGTTTTGTATTTTTAACCGACTTCAACAAAAGGAAGAGGTTCTCAATTCGAATGTGTTTTTTTATGTGTTACCTCAGAACTTATTTCTAGGTGAACCGTTTTGATGAATCTTTTTTTTATTTGAAAGCTGGTGCTTCTCATGTGGTTCTTAATTTGATCAAGATCTGACAAATAGTTTTGAGTTATCCTTAATAATGCGTATTTAATTGACTTCGACTACATTGATGATGTTCTCATTTTATTTATATTGAAGTCGGTTGTACAAAATTTTTAATTTTACCACTTGTATCGAAATATAAACCTTGATTATTGTCCTTTCATTTAAATTACTATTGAGTAGGTTTATATGTGGTAGAGCAACGCTTCAACGTATTATATATCGGAACGACAGGGAAAGACCACGCTCACAAAAAATACCATAGAGAAATATGTAGCAGTGTAATCTTGATTTGTTGTGTATGTAGATGGCGAGAACCGAAGACTCTTTTTTCACTGGTAACGAGGTAGTCTCCTTAGTCCTAGAGGTAGCAAAGCATCTACATTTTGATTATTTATCGAGAATAGATGTATGGGCCACAGCAATCCACTTATCATCAGGTGGACTGTGTTCGTTTGTCATCCTTTCTTCTTTAAAAATATATTGCGCGGTGTTCCAAAATGCACGTATGTAGCTCAAGATGTTGTTTTATCGTCGTGCGTTTCTTCCATGGAAATGGTTAAGGTAATGAGGATGAAGTATACTGAGTAGTTCTAGTGAAAATATTAGAAAGAGCTTTTAAAATATTATAAACATTTATAAAAACTTTATGCGGCACCGTGGCGCAGCGACTATCAAATATTTTATTGTAAAATTTTTCACAGGTAATGTGTTCGAAGTAGTATTCACTTCCTCACTTACACTGACCTGTAAAACTTCCAGTATAGCCAGCTTGGAGAAAATTCGACCTGAATTGAAATCCGGGCGGAGGCCAGTCTCAACTATTAAAATCCGGTCAAGACTGGATTTATCCGATCATATGGTAACCCTAGTCTGGGATGATAGGCGTGACGCTATGTATGTATTTGCACCTATAGAAAAGGATTTTTTTTCTTCTTCTAGTATTAGAAGTAACTGAGATAATAAAATATATTAGTCTCTGTAAGGGTAGGAAACGGAATCTCTTTATGTACATAGCGATAAGTGACTATCATTGATAGCATTATCTACTCGTATTATTAGAACTCGTATACCGTTACAGCCTATTAAAGTCCACAGCTGAACATAGCCTCCCCCATAGATTGCCTCATAGGGGGATATTTGCCATAGTTGCCACACTTGGCAAGCGGGTTGGTCGTTATTAGGAAGACGCTGCTGCCCATCTCCTGATTTGTTTCCCTCTGTCGCCTCTTACGACACCCACGGAATGATATGGGGTAGTGGATATTCTTACACCGCCACTACACGGTAATCTAAGTATTGACAATTAAAATCTCTATATATAAAAATCAATTGCTGTCCGTTAGTCTCGCTAAAACACAAAAACGGCTCGAACGATTTTGATAAAAAAAAAATTGTGCGTTTGAGTTGGTCGATAGATGGTTTAGATTCATATTTGGACCCGGCTGTTGTCGAAAAATCTTAGTACGTGGTAGAGCCATGCTGCAGCTATATTAGTAGTATAGTTGTAGCACGAATGGGTCGGCTCGACCGGGAAGGACCACGCTCTCACAGAATATCAGCGTAAAATAGCAGCTTAACACTGCTGTGTTTCGTGTGGTGAGTGTAGAGAACCGGAGACCCTTTTCACTGGAAAAGAGGCATTCCATCTTAGTCCTCACGGATGATAACGCATCTGCAGTTTGATTCTTTATTGAGGATAGATGTAGATGTCTATGGGTTACAGCAACCACTTACCATCAAGTGGACAGTGTGCTCGGTTGTCACCCTATCCTATAAAAAAACATCACAGTTATAAAAATAATAATTCTATAAAATAAAATAATAATTGAGGAAGTGGCTATTATACAGGGATGTGTATTTTCTATTAATTTCCCTCCAGTATTAGTGACTTTCTTATTATATAGGAACTTTAAAAACCTTTTTGTACGGATTCAATACAATCAATACATATTGAATGTATTGAACCCGTACAAACTCCATTTATAGTTATAACTTAGGCTCCACGCCTGACTTATTTATGTATATGTGAGAGCAATACAATATTGTAATAAATTTACTGTAAGATAAATGTTTACAATATTTGGTCACAAAACCAGAGCTTTGAGAACTCGAAGCAAGATTGGATTGGCTCGACTGGAGACATCACGCCCGCATAGAACACTAGCGTAAAATAGCAGCTTAATGCTGCTGTTTTGTATGGTGAGAAACTGGAACTGGAGACCCTTTTTAATGGTGAGACATTCGATCTCAATCTTCAGGGGTGACAACGCATCTTGATTCTTAATCGAGGTTAGGTATAAGTTTTCTAAGTAGTAAGATACCTTTTTGCTTAGGAGTCCGTTTGGATATGTACCACCCTTTTAACTGTTGCTGCCGCCAAATAGCAGTGCCTGTACTGTTGTGTTCCAGTCTGAAATGTATAGAGAGCTATACTAATGTTAAACACTCGCTGTCCGCGGTGCAATAAAATGGGAAAACTGAACGCCGCCTGTTGTTATGCGCTCTCTGTCGCACTTACGGGCGTTACGGCAGGCCTGCCGTAAGTGTGACAGAGAGCGCAACAGGCGGCGCGACGTCCTATTTCCCCATTCTATTGCACCGCGGGCAGCGAGTGTTTAGCATTATATAGTATAGTATAGTACTAGACTTCACAGGTGATAACGCGTCTGTATCTGTAGCCTTTAGACATGTGTCATTCATTCATTTCCAGTGACCCGATCATTCCAGTATTGATTCGTCTTATGAACCGGATCATTCGGGTCGATCATTCGAATGGATCATTTTGAGTTTCAGTACTGTGTGATTTGTGAGACCCGCTCGATAATGTCGGTCGTCGGACATTACTATACTCTTTGGTCGTAGGTACTGTCAATAGTTTGATCCGGAACGTTCAAAAAATGTAATTGTAATCATAAACACTGATGCGACCCGGGTCAAATGAACGAATCATTCACAAATGACCCATGTCTAGTAGCCTTTTTAGTTCGAAGTTGGTTGCAGGTGTCTATGGGCTAAAACTTACACTTCAGGTGGACTGTGTACTCGTTTTTCACTCTTACTTCTATAAAAAAACCTTAGATGGTTATTTATTTTTTTAGGTTTCCGAACCTTAAGGGGAAAAACGGAACTCTTATTAGATCATGTTGTGAGTTTGTCAAGACCCTTTTTCTCAGAAACAGGAATATATATAAAGTTGAAATTAATAGCAAATACTAAGGTCTATGGTCTTTTAGAGATGTAAAAAAATCCAGGCTTCTTATGCCGGGTTTCTATATTTAAAAACGCTTCGCTTTTACGAGCCGTTTTACAGTAAATAGAGTGCATGAAAACTCATTTTCAACCGATGATTTCATACAACGTTTCATACAAACGTTGTATGAAATCATATGAAACCTCGTATATTTCACCCGCACCGTACGCGCCGTATTTTCAACCGACTTCAAAAAAAGGACTATTTTTTTATGTGTGTTACCTCAGAACTTTTTCCTAGGTGAACCGATTTTGATGATTCTTTTTTTATTTGAAAGCTGGTGCTTCTCATGTGGTCCCAAATCAATCATTTGAGCAAGATCTGACTAGTAGTTTTTGAGTTATCCTTAATAATGCTTATTCAATTGACTTCGGGAGACTACGACACATCTTCTCGTCAGACATACCTCAAAACCTCAAAACTAGATTGTACAACCAGTACGTGTTTCCAGTGATGACCTATGAATCTGAGACATGGGCCTTCACTGCTGACCGTATGAGGAAGCTCAAAGTGAGCTATGGAGAGGGCTATGCTCGGCGTTTCTCTGCGTGATAGACTTAAAAACGAGGATATCCGCAGTAGAACCAGAGTAATCGACATATTCCAAAGGATTAGTAAGCTGAAGTGACAATGGGCCGGCCTATGAATATAGTTCGAAGAACCGACAACCGATGGGGAAAAAAAGGTTCTCGAGTGGCATCCTCGTACCGGCAGGCGAAGTGTAGGGCGTCCCCCCACTAGATGGAGTGACGACCTGGTAAGACATGCAGGAAGTCAATGGATGCAGGTGGCTCGTGACCGTGCTTTGTGGCATTCCTTGGGGGAGGCCTATGTTCAGCAGTGGACTTGTGAAGGGCTGTAATGAAAAATGAAAAAATTGACTTCGACTACATTGATGATGTTCTCATTTTATTTATATTGTAGTCGGTTGTACAAAATTTTTAATTTTACCACTTGTTAAGAAATTGAGTTGATAACACACGCGTCTATTTCGCTTATTAGTTTCAATAGTTCTGCTTGTTTTGTCGTTTGGTATTTGTTTTGAATCCCATTTCAGGTCCCAGCCATAAGTTTTGTATGATTGCTTTTATATTTACCTAATAGAAAGAGAAAGGTGTAATAGATGAACTCTCTACATAAATAATTAAGATTAAGGCGGTGCTTGGCTGCTATCCCACATGTGCACTGGCTTAACTCACAACCTTTTTACTCTTGCTTCGAAGACAAAAATGAACAGGCTTCAACCATCTGATCAATTTAAATAATTTTTACAATAATGAAATCATAAATTTCGATAAAACCTGAAATTTTACTTTCTTTTGATTTAAATAATAACGATTATTATAACAAATTTTTTTTGTAACGCCGAACAATGCTTGGTCGCCTAGGTACGATGGATAATCTGTATAAAGGAAGCCTACATTACCCGTGTCCCAATACGCACTTGGTCACATTTTTAGTTGTATTATAATATCAAACCGTCTTGTGGCGGTGTAAGAATATCCACTACCCCATAGCGTCCCGTGGGTAGCGTAAGAGGCGACAGAGGGAAACAAAAATAGGAGATGGGCAGCACCATCTTCCTGATAACACCTCAAAATAAGCAGCTTAGCGTGGCAACTATGGCAAAATCTCCCTATGAGGCAATCTATGGGGGGGAGGCTTATATCCAGCTGTGGACATTTATAGGCTGTAATGGATAGATGGATGGATGGATTGATTATAATTACCCTACACTTGGAATTTTCGCTGTACCTTGAATTCATTTTTCATTTAATTACTCAAACATCCAAATCCTGAACTATTATTTGTAGGTCTTAACCATCCAAACCCTGGACTGTTTTTTTAATATTTAGGCACCAAGATGATGCAAAATATATCTAGACATTTGTGTCTAGACTGAAAGTATAGTTGACGTAGTTTTGGTCGCCGGAATCGAAAGGTTGCACTGTGCAAGCGCTATCGCATTCCTTGTGTCGTATGTACCATTTTGTTTTGTTCCAATAAGAAGGAACTGAAATTACAGTCGGTGTGTCTTTATTCAAGTAAACAAATTATACTGCTTCTAATGTAATCAAGCGCCTGTCTTTCTAGTGAATATGTGGGGACGTGAGTAAACGTTAGAAGTGGTGAGTAGGAAGCAAGCAATGCCTACTTTTTAGAACAAAGGATACAGATATTAGGTATCTTTTTAGGATACAAACCATATTCATTATGAAGCAAAAATTTTTGTTTGTATATTTTGTAATTACAATATATGAAGAACATTTGTTTCAATAATAATGCATTTCATGGTTCCGTTTGGATTTGTGTTTGTTACTTTTTTCTAGGTAAACCGATTTTGATGATTCTTTTTTATTTGAAAGCTGGTGCTTCTTTCTCATGTGGTCCCATATAAATTTGATCAAGATCTGACCAGTAGTTTTGGATTTATCCTTAATAATGCGTATTTAATTGACTTTGATGATTTTCTCATTTTATTTATTATATTGAAGTCGGTTGTACAACATTTTAATTTTACCACTTGTATTAACTCGCTTTCGTGTATTTCTGTTCGGGTGGAATTTAGTAATTGATTTTAAACTAACTTCAAGATGAGCTAGAGACTTGAAATTTTTAACATAACTCAATCGGATGACAATCTAAGAATATGAAAAAAATCGTGTTATATTAATCAAAAACAATTATTTTCTATATATCAGCTCTGTCAACAGTTGTCACCTAATTTACAACTATTTTATAGACCAGGTATGCAAAACAAACGAAAATGGGCGAAATGACATTAAATAGCTAATAAATAAATAAAATAAAAATCACAATCATACATACCGTCACGCCTGTAATCCCCGAGGGGGTAGGTAGAGAGAGAGAGACATTCTTTTTTGCTATAAGACCCACATAAACATGGGTAAGTCCAAGACCAACAAAGTAAAGCTTAAACTATAATCCCAGAAGATAGGTTTAAACATATTTTATTTTAGTTTTTAATTTTCTTTAGGCAGTCATAGAATCTGTCTTGGCATCGAGGTCAACGGTACAAGCCGGCTGAGTCGATAGATTAATCTTTACCCTGGACAGTATTCCGATATCGATGCGCCGTTTAAACTAGTTTTATTTCCCTAAGCATGAAATTAAGCCGTTGTAGCTCAAGGGCTAAGCGCTCGCTGTAAATTTCACAGTACGCAAGCAACTCGGATTCGATCCCTGCCGGCACCAATCAAATTGTTAATTGCAATTTTAAATGCTGATTTACCACGTGATCTGCGGTGAAGGAAAACATCGTGACGAAACTTACATGTCTGAGAAATGAAAAAAATATTTCGAAGATATGTGAAGTCTGCCAACACGCATTGCGAAGCGCGGCGGACATTTCCTTGCCTATAAACCCCTTAGAAATGTAAAGAGGCCTGTGCCCAGCTGTGGGACGTATATAGGCTGTAACTTGAAACATAAAATTACAAGCATAAGTATATTCTTGTAGGTGGCATTAATATATTTCCCTTAACTACTGTTTTAAGCCCAAAAGTTTTCAAATAAAACTGTTTCCTCGGCGTTTTCAATAATAATTTTTAATTACTCACCTTCATCAAGCATCTACCACTTAGGCAGAATTTTACATACGTGACAAACGAACACACAGTCCACCTTATGATAGGTGGATAATGTAGCCTATAGATATCTACATCTATCCTCGGTAAGTATCAAAATGCAGATGCGTTGTCACCCCTGAGGACTAAGATGGAATGCGTCAATTACAGTAAAAAGGGTCTCCGGTTCTCTACACTCACCATACGAGACACAACAGCATTAATCTGCTATTTTATGCTGGTATTCTGTAAAAGCGTGGTCCTTCCTCGGCCAAGCCGACTCATTTACAACCACAATGTAGCTGTGGCATGGCTCTTACCACGTATACATATTTGTAACTCTTGGTAGGCAGGATGGGTGATCGCAGTACTCCTCTCACGTTTCACGCTTTCCTTTTCCCATCGTTCACATACTCACCTTCGATTTTATGAAAGCTTTACGCCGGATAAGAGTATGTATGTTGGTAATTAGTAGGTTCGTGTAGTTAGTAATATTTAATGGTATGCGGACTATAATATGCGCGGAGTGGTGGAGGTGTAAGAATATCTACTACCCCTCGTCCCGTTGGTGTCGTAAGAGGCGATAGAGGGAAACAAACCAGTACTTAGTTGTAATAAGGAGACGTTGCTATCCATCTCCTGGTTTGTTTCCCTCTGTCGCCTCTTACGGCAACCACGGGACGATGGTGGGGTAGTGAATATTCCTACACCGCAACTATTACACGGTCAATTTAAGTGGATTGTAAGTTGTTTATTTTCATGAAAAAACCTAGTATGATATATGGTAAGGCGTATGCTATTTTTAATCACCTAAGTGTGATACCCAAGAAGTATACAGTCCACTTGATGGTAAGTGGATGCTGTGGCTCATAAACACCTATATCTATCATCGATTAGGAAACAAAATGTAAATGAGGTGTCACTCATGAGAGCTAAATATAGTACTCGTTATTAGTAAAAAAAGTATCCGGTTCTCTAAACTCATAATAAATAAAAACGCAGCAGTACTATGATGTTATTTCACGTTGGTATGCTGTGCGAGCGCGTTCTTTCTTTTCAGCCGACTCCACTCCTACGTGCTGCAGCCATTATTAACTATACGTAGCGTGTCTCTACCACATAAAATATTACAGCAGCGTGTGTGTTAAATCAACCCGCTTGCCAACCGTGGAAACTATGACAAAGATCCCCCCCTGTAAGCAATCTATGGGGAACGGTAAGAGTGTGTTAAAAGAATGAGATTCAGTCTTCCTATCAATTCGCTTTATCTATGCTTTGGCTAACCCAGTGGGAGGTTTGTTTAGATCTAGGTCATATAAAAATACGAAATATGGCGAATGTCTCATTACAAGGAGTCTCTCGATTCCCCGCACAATGGTTTGCCACAGTAACTCGCTTATATGTACTCTTGCTTTAGCTTATTCAATATAATTAATAGAATCAGGTGTCACTTTGCGGAATCCGGAGATGCGGGTAAAATAAATGTAATAAACACAAAAATTCTAAAGAAGTGTCGTGAACTGATGTTGCCTTCCAGCAATATTAAAAGGAAATTTGTTCATCCGAAATTAACAATTACAGTTGGTCTTTGCATGAGTCGAGTTAAAGTAGTTCTAATATATTTAAAGAATCTAAATGTTATCCTTGAAGGTCAATGTGTCCCGTACTCGATACTATAGAACTCTATCACCGCTATTAACTACTGTTAACCACCCTAACTAAGCTGAAAGTGCTAGTGCTAAGCGTAGTTTACGACTAGCTTAATGGTTGATTGACACGTATGACATTTAGTTTCGCAGTCCGTACCTTTGACTATCGCAATCGCCACGCTTGTAAAGTGAACTAACGATGTTAGTCCTTAGAAGTGATAACTTTTATTTAAGTTGGTAATAGGTAGGTCTCTCCTTTTCTGTTTCTTCTGCCAGACAGTAGTACGTGCATTGTTGTGGTCCGGTCCAAAGTGTATACAGATATTACAGACTGTAAGGCATTCCATCTTAGTCCTCAGAGCTAACAACGTATCTATATTCTTCTCTGTGGTTGGTTTCAAGTGTGTAAGAGCTGCAGTAGCCACTTACCATCCGGTGGACTTTAAGTTCGTTTGTCACTTCAGTTTTATAAAAAAACAGCTTCTTAGTGTACATGGATTCTTCACTACAGTAGCTCTACTTACTGACTGCTCGCTCGCTTGGCACTCATATATTTTTAGTTACAAAAAAGGTGAGGTGTAGTTACCGAAGATGAGGTTCCATAAAAGTATACTCTGTATTACAACATTATTTTAAGTTTAGGCAAATATGAACTTAAATGATAAGATGGGCAGATCAATTTCCTTCATTGCATTGATAGGTCTGTATCTGTTCTTAATTGTCTTGATTTTCCATCAAATTTCGTAAGGCTCTGATGCAACTCATATGACAAAGAATAGTTCTTTATTTAACGAAATTCTAAATTGAAACAAATATACACAACCGATATCAATTTAAGATTTAAGTAGTGAAGTCAATGATTATTGGAGCCGCACATTTTTAACCGACTTCAAAAGTAGGAGGTCCTCAATTCGGATGTTTATTTATTTTTTATGTATGTTCGGGCATAACTCCGTCATATATAGAATTTCGTAAAGATCTGATGAAGACTAATGAGTTCCGGAGACAGACAACGAACTCTTCAATAAACGCCAGCAAATTTACCGGATTGCTGCTATCACATATCTATGCATTGTTTACGCAAGCAAACAACAACATCACGCCGGTACCCTCTAAAGGGGTACGCAGATGTATTCAGTATATCACGGTACACCCTAATTTCTGTCAAAGTTGTTATATTGAAGTCGGTTATACAAAATTTTTAATTTTACCACTTGTTTCTTTAAAAGAAAGATGCATTTATGCTCCTCAGCTCAGATAAGATTTACCACTAATACCTTCTATCAGAATGAAACAGTCCATTTCTAAACTAGAACGAACCTCTTTGTGTAAATGTCATTCAATTTTGTCTGTAGATTGCCGTTGCACGGAATGTCCGGCTTTAAGAGGATTAAATGTTAATGAACAAATACAAAGGGATTTTAAAAGTCATTGAGACAGCATTACCAGGTCGTCTGTGCGACTATTACGTTTTTTTCTCCAGATTTTTAGATTGCATCATTTGGGGGTAGTTTAATACAGAATGTCTCACTTTCTCGTTAAGGCGTTTTGCCGTAATCGCCACAAATTTTATGGATTTAGTTATTGCTGAAGACAGCTTACAGCGTGGGTTAGGTAACAGATATGTGTTATCATCTAAAAATGCTATCAACAATTTAACTGGTGGAGGCGTGGAATGGACTGGCGTTTCTGGCGTTCTATAAAATTTAGGGCGAGCGTCTTCCCCCTTATATGCTACCACTTAGAATAATATTACGCGTTTTTAAATAGAAAAGACAACAAGGGTGAAAGACGAGCACACAGTTCATCAGAAGCGGATGCTGTGCTCCATAGACATCTACATCTGTCCTCGATTAACAATCATAATGCTAATGCGTTGTCACCACTGTGGACTAAGATGGAATACCTCGTTTCCAGTAAAAAGGGTCTCCGATTCTCTACACTCACCATACGAAACTAAAGCAATAGGCTGCTATTTTAAACTGGTATTTTGAGAGCGTGGTCTTTCCTCGGTCGAAACGACATAATTTTTTTTATAGTATTCTTAGCCAGCGCTTGACTACTATCCCACCTGATGGTGTGTGAAGTGGTGATGCAGCCGAAGATGGTGAAGATAACTGACTTATCAAAAGCCTATTCACTTTTGCCATGAAGGATGCCACTGAAAGTCCCGTCAAAATAGGTCCAGCCGTTTCGCAGGTCAGCCGGAACAAACAGACAAACAGACAGACAGACAGACGGACAGACAGACAAAAATTTCAAAAATTGTTTTTTTGTTATAAGTATCGTATATACTTTCATATGCATTTAATAAAAAGCTGTTGTTTTGACATTACAAACAGACACTTCAATTTTATTTATTTGTATAGATTACTACTGGTTCAAAAAAAAAACCTCAGTCCTGGGAAGAACCAGCAAAAAACCCAGCGGGACTTTTAAAAAAAAACATGCGCGGTGTCGTGGAACACTCGGTTGGAACGAAGTTCCTTCGTAGTATATTATTATAGATAAACGCATTATATTAATGCATTAAATTCACAAATGCAAATAAATGAATTACTAGCGTCTATTAAAATGAAGCGTCATTTAAAATTATATTTCTTTCATGGCAAGATAAGAAAAAGTGCGAGGGAGATGGATATTATTGCATCTCGCTCGTACTATAGAAAGGGGGTCGTGACGGAAAAATCTTACTTTTTCTCGCCTAACTTTGAGCAGTTCTAAATTTTGTATGGCTAAGTTAGTAAGTTAATTAGTTATTGATTATGAAGGACCACGCTCTCACAGAATACCAGCGTAAAACGCAGCTCAATGTTGCAGTGTTTCATATGGTGAGTATTGTGATCCGGAGACCCTTTTTACTGGAAACAAGGCATCCCATTTTAGTCCTCAGGGGCGGCAACGTATCTACATTTTGATTCTTAATCGAGTGATAGACGTAGACATATATTGGCCACAGCATCCTCTTACCATTTGGTGAACTGTGTGCTCGTTTGTCACTCTTATTTTATAAAAAAAATTAATCTGTGTTCTGTGTTGCTATCTTCCGGCATTTGTCTTTGTAACTGACATCAGATTAAATATTTTTACAAAAAGTTATGACACTTATGTAAAATTTAATTGTTAAATAAGAGCTAGATAACAGAGCTTTTTGTAGAAATAAACAATAGGGTTTTAACTCAACATAATCCTTTAAATATTCATATATTTGTTTATTTCTTCTCGAAAACGGCTCTAAAGATTTCAATGAAATTTATACGATAAAGGTTTTCGGGAATGATAAATCGATCTAGCTTATTCTCATTTCCGGGAATATTCGTTTTATCGTTTTTTCCGTGTTTTTACGCACTATGCAACAAATTTAATTTGCCCGCAAAATATGATTGGTAATTTCGCCACTGAGGTAATTTCTCAATAGCCCAATGGCACAGCATAGCTCTACGTGGGAGTGCGCAAGTTTTTTTTTAGTATTCTAGCTCCAGCTGTGATGCCGTATGGGTTAAACTAATAAAATGTTTTGTCTGCGGAGTTACGTTCATTTTTATACCCATTGACCGTTCAAAGCTTTGGTCGGAAAATGTTTGATTACAGCATTTTTATGGAAAATAAGTGTTTTATCATTATAAAATTATATAAAAAAATTATTAAATAATATGTGCATATTTATATGTAACTTGTATCTTGGCTTTGAATAAAATTTTGTACTTAAGATAATTATTTACCTACTTCACAGGTTTTTCTTAGATAGGTGTAATCGCTTTGAAAATTTGTATTTTTATAACGCTGAGCAAAGCTACCGAGATTTAGATTTAGCCTGGGTTACCGTTACCGTTACAGCCTATTAAAGTCCACTGCTGAACATGGCCTCCCCCATAGATTGCCTCATAGGGGGGATATTTGCCGTAGTAGCCGCGCTTGGCAAGCGGGTTGACAACCGCAGTTCATTTTTATTTTTAGTCGTTATTACGAAGACGCTGCTGCCCATCTCCTGGTTTGTTTCCGTCTGTCGACTCTTACGACACCCACGGGATGATATGGGGTTAGTGGATATTTTTACACCGCCACTACTTGGTACCTACCCATAACCACTCCATTACTTGTAACTACCCGTGAGCTCAAGTACTTACGTACTTACAATTAATGGAGTGGAGTGGACTATATAACTTTGATTCAGTATGCCTCCATGACATCTTTTGCTTTTTAGGATTCCGTATCCAAAGGGTAACCAACTATTACTAAGCCTCCGCTGTTCGTCCGTCTGTCTATCAGCGGACTGTATCTCATAATAGGTAGACAGTTGAAATATTCACCGAATGTGTATTTCTGTTGCCGCTATAACAACAAAAAATAAAAATAAAAATAAATTACAAATTAAAGGGGGTTCCCCTACTAGAAACGTGTTTATTACCTACATAGTATTAAATCTTGTACGATGGTACGGAACCCTTCATGCGCTAGTCCGACTCGCACTTTGCTGGTTTTTAATTTTGCTGTCTACATGATGTAGTGCTAATGACTTTTTTATTGTTCACGTGTATAAAACCTTACATAACTCATATTCTATTCTATTTACTGTCTTTACTCTATTTTTTAAAAACATTACCTCCACTTTAGGATTTTATCCTGTATCGTGGAGGGCAGTTTACATACATAAATTTCACAAGGAAAAATATCCAGACCAGGAACAATTATTTGTAGCCGTGGCCCTTAGGGCTGCAACTCATTGCTAAGCCTCTGCGCCACGAAGCCGTCATTTTTTTTTTATAGAATACGGGTGACCAACGAGCACACAGTCCACCTGATGGTAAGTGGATGCTGTGGCCCATAGACATGTACATTTATCCTCGATTAAGAATCAAAATGCAGATGCGTTGTCACCCCTGAGGACAAGATGGAATGCCTCGTTTCAAGTAAAAAGGGTATCCGGTTCTTTACACTCACCATAAGAAAAACAGCAGCATTAAGCTGCTATTTTACGCTGGTATTCTGTGAGAGCGTGGTCCTACCCCGGTCCAGCCGACCCGTTCGTGCTACAACCATAATATAGCTGCAGCATGGCTCTACCAAGATCAATACCTTATCTCATATAAATATATAAAATGGTTTTCATATTGTCATTTAGATAATTTATCGTGTCTACAAAGAAACCTTTCCAATTTCGCGGCATTTTATCTTGTAGATTGTGTAATGCGTCAAATATATCAATTTTAAACCGAATTATTTAAAATTCAATTTGACCGCAGCGGTGCCCAAGCTTACCTAAATATGATTTAGTGGCCCGTGCAGGGCTGCGGTGAAATGTTTACAGTTGGTGTCATGATATTAACAATCTAGGTTTGTTAGGCGATATTGGATTTTCCAAAAATCCAAAATGCTCCTATATTTCGCGGACAAAGATATCATCTATATATATCTATACAAATAAATAAAATTGAAGTGTCTGTTTGTAATGTCAAAATAACTTCTTTTGTACTAAATACGTATGAAAGTATATACGGTACTTATAATAAAAAGTAATTTTTAAAATTTTTGTCTGTCTGGCTAATCTCCGAAATGGCTGGGCCGACTTTGACTGGCAGAAAGCTGATGTTAAGGAGCAATTTAGGCTGCTTTTAGTTTAGAAAAAGCATTAGCCCATGAAATCCAATCGTAATGAATTCCTCGCGGACGAAGTCGCGGGGAACAGCTGGTAAACATATAAATAAAATAGACACTGACACAGTGTCGTCTGTAATAATATTATTTGAATGCCATTAAGACGTAATAACCATTTAAAATTTTTTGTCTGTCTGTCTGTCTATCTATCTGTCCGGGCTAATTTTGGGAATGGTTAAACCAATTGTGATGGAACTTTCCGAACAGATAGTGAGCAATGCCAGTAGGTATCTAGGCTATATTTTATCCCAAAAACATGAATTTAAAAAAAATTGGTAAATTGAATGGCCTTTGACTGTCTTAAATCTAAATTAATGTAGCCTATCGAGGTGATCCTAATCGTGAAGTGGCGTTGTAAGAATATCCACTACCCCATATCGTCTCGTGGGTGTCGTAAGAGGCGAGAGGGAAATTGAAACAGGTGATGGGTGGGCAGCACCACCATCAGGAAGATCCTGATAATAACTTAGAATAATAAAAAACTGCGGATGCCAACCCGGCCTAGCGTGAGGCAATCTATGGGGGAGGTATGCACAGCAGTGGACTTTTTTAGGCTGTAATGGATAGATGGATGGATCCAGATGAAGCCGGGGCGGGTCATTGTCAGCAAATGCTACTATATTAAATGTTTAAAGTAGACTACAAAATTCATGACGTAAAAAGCGTGTTAGTAGCGGAGACGTCTTGACTCCATGTTTCTTGTTGAATATTTATATGAATGAAAAACCCCATGAAATTTGGGGTGCGAAACCACGAGGTCGTGGGCGATCGTCCACGTTACCCATGCTTTGCGCCGCACTGCTGAGTGTGACTTGTGTTTGTCTGCAATATCATGTATAGTTGACAGCAATTTTTAACGAAAACAAATCTCGTGTACTATTGACAGCAATTTACTAACGAAAAAAATCTCTAAAAAGCTACCGGTCATTGAATAAAACTAATTTTAAGGATTTTATCTCGTTTAATTTGACTTATTTTTAATTCCCCCCACTTCGGTCACGGAGGGTTTTGAACATATTTTTCGTTTGGTTCGATCAAGTCAGTTTCATTGTGTGAAGTATTCGTGTAAATAAAAGAAATCATTAGCTATCGGTCGTTTGGGAGTCGTTGTTGTAAATAGGCCAAGAGGATTAGCATCCCTATGCCTATATTTTTGCTATAGTGGGTACCACATCAATTGTATCTGCCTTGATCACCTTTTGAACATAACATTGCGGTCAGCAGATCAAAATCAACAAAGGCATTGATTACACAACATTATTAATTCAATATGAATATTGAATCTGAAATCATGCTAATTAGTGTCCAAAATTTATTTGCATATTTTATTTCACCAGCGAAATTTTCTATTTTGGGATTCATATTAGCTCATTTTTATGTATAACGCCGCCGGCAAATTATGTTAATAAATCTAAGTGGGATATGAGGTACGTATTTTTTTAAATGACGTTTTTACCAGACTGCGGTGGAGTCCTAAAAGAATATCTACGGCCGCCCATAACTCCTTAACTATTCGTCGGACTTTGATGATGATTTTTGAATGTATTTGTCATAAACGCGTGGGTAACACAGACTGTTATTTGTTGTAGTTAATATAATAGTATTTTAATTGTTTTATATAATTATAAATATTTGCATGTCTAATACAGGCAGAATATAGCTTGAACTACGCACCATTGTTAAATCTGGTAGCACCTGTATTCTGTGCAAATAAATGTTTCTTTCTCTTTTTATTTCCCTGTCCCAAAGGTAGTTTGACCCTTCAGTTTATTATACCTTAAATTTAAAAATCCTCGAAGCAAAAAGAGCTGATGTTCTTCAAACTGATGCTGATGATCTTCAGCTAAACAGATTTTCTTGAAACATACCTAAGAACACTCTCGATTAAGACACATTTCAAACGAAAAAAACTTAATCAAAATCGGTTCATCCGTTCAGGAGCTATGATGCCACAGACAGACACACATACAAAGATACACACTGCAAACTTATAACATCCCTCCGTTTTCGTCGGAGGCTAAAAAATTAATATTATTATCTAGTTCTTTATCAGACTAGTCCGTCGACTTTTTCGAGTATTAAGTAGACACATTGGCGTCTTACTCTACTGGTGTGAGAGGAATTGCAGCTGTCACTTTGTGTTTCAGTGAGACCTACTCATAAAGTAGGTACTTTTGTATTAGTTTCTTTGAGTTTAGAATGGCAACATTGCAGAATTGCACACTGCCCACCTGATTATAAGCGGCTGCGGCCCATACACTTCTACATCACCCCAGACGCCTAACTTAGACTGCTAGTAGAAAGGGTCTCCGTTTCTCTACACTTACCATACAAAATACAGCAGTTATTTTACACTGATATTCTATGGGGGCGTGATCTTTTCATAGTCGAGCCGACCTATCCAGGTTGTAGTGAACAATCAAGAAGGACCACGTTCTCACAAAATACCAGAGTGAAATAGCAGCTTGATGCTGCTGAATTTCGTATCGGAGAACTGGAGACCCTTTTTAACGGTAACGAGGCGTTACCTCAGGGGTGACAACACATTTGCAATTTGATTATTAATTGGGGATAGACGTAGGTAGGTGCTGCCTATGGGTCACATCATACACTTAGCATCAGGTGATGTCTGTGCTCCGTTTGTCACCCATATTCTACAAAAAGTTTGTGAAATTTTGTTTCAACGTTTCAGTCGGTCCCGTCCGTCAGAGACAAAAAAAGTAATTTAATATAAGCGATAAAATCCGTAAAATCTAATTTTATTTAAATGTCTAGTGTTCGCGTAAATGTAATAAATCATTACGTCAGAGAAAAAGTTGGCATATTTAGTAGGTGGTAGGACTCGGTTTCTGCCTAGAAGTCCGCCTTGGACTGCTTAGGTTTCTGCCTAGATATCCGTCTAGTTAGTCCGTGTGTTGTAAAGGCTATTCACAAGAAAAACTTGTGTGACAGACTGTTGGGTAGAGTTTCTTTGTACAATTGTATCAATAGAAATTTGTTATAATAGCATCAATTGTACTCAATGATATTTAAGCGATGTGCATTCCTTTTATTAATTAAAAAAGTGTCTGGATGAGTGAAGATTGTTCGACAAGTCCTTGACAGTTGATCTGGCAGTCTCCGACTATAAAGTTATCTCTATCTGACAGAATAACGCCGCTCTGCAAACAATAGTGTCGCATTATGCCGAGATATTTTTTCTTTGACGCAATCCCAATATAAAGTAGTGAACATGGCTGAAGCTACGAATAAAAATTGATTTTTAATGATTTCTATATTTACGCGAATACTACACATGGAATAAAACTAATTTTACGGATTTTATCGCGTTTAATTTTAACTTTTTTAATTTCCGACGTTTCGGGGCACTTTGCAGCACTGATGTCATAGTTAACGAAGGCTACCTTTAACTTTTGACCATGGGTGCTGTTAATTGTCCAAGACGTCGGGAATTAAAAAAGTTAAAATTAAACGCGATAAAATCCGTGAAATTAGTTTTATTCCAATTGCTTTCTTTCTTTCTTTAGTAAATCCATTCGGTGTGACGAAAGAAAATCCTACGACGACCTGCTGTTTTTAGGCAGAATTAATACCCTGTACATTTAAAGAATTTTTACAGCAGTTATGTTTGTTCTTATTTAAAACCACAAGGTCAAACTGTGGGCTTATTTCAATGAAGCCGCAGTACGGCAACAATTGGAAATTGATATTGTTGGAATCAACTGGATATCTATTTGTAACAACTAATACGGCCTTCGGAGGTCTGAAGCGCATAGTAACCCAGCGGAGGCAATCGTGACGTTGCGTGCGAACTGTGCAATAGTTGCGTTGCATTCACGCCCCTCTAAGGTGGCACGCTTTTCAGCGTTGCGGGAATACTATTTCTGCCTCGCTCCCGCACGTACGCTTTTCAGCGGGTTACGGGTGGAGCACTATGGCTGTCTCGTTCCCGCACGTCCCGTTATGCTGTAGTTCTAAATTATTCAGTTATGTGTCCGCGGAAAATGACTTAATTGTTTCAACGTTTTATGTTTTCTTGAACGAATAAGAAGCAGTTACGAGACGTATAAAGAAGTATGCATTTGTAGTGACTTGAGTGTTGCAAGTCAAAGGATCTATTCGCGAAAATATTTGTACCATATTTATTAGGTGGTTGGAATCATTGTCGTTGTCGATGGACGTCCGTCTGGGTAGGTACAACCCTCTTACATATTTCTGCCAACAAATAGTACTTCTTGTATTGCTGTGATCCGGTCTGAAGGGTATAGAGAGCCAGTATAGTTACGGGCTGTGAGGCATTCCATCTTAGTCCACAGAGGTGACAACACTACTACATGAATTTGTCGTGAGGATACGCCGCGCGTGCAGTATATCTTTAAAATTTTACGATACGAGAAAGTGTGCTTGCCATGTACGGTAAACGCCCCGCCCTGATGTCTCTAAGTCTCTTCACTAAGAGTTGTTTAAGATTTCATAATAATCATCATCATAAACTCATCACAAGTCTACTGCTGAACATAGACCTCACCCAAGGAATGCCACAAAGCAAGGTTCTGAGCAACCTGCATCCATCGACTTCCCGTATGTCATACTAGATCATCACTCCATTTAGTGGAGGGTACCGAGTACCAGTACGATTCTGCCACTCGAGAACCTTTTTTCCCCATCGTTCTTCAAGCTATGGCCGGCCCATTATAAGATTAACTTTGTTGTATTTCACATTTTGCACACCAAACTCAATTATTCTCAAATGAAATAAGACAGTTATGACGCCATTTAATTGTAAACCATTTATGGACTGATTCCTCCTACTCTCAAGAATTAGAAGAAACCTGAGCCCAGTCGTGACAAGGTAATATACTTAATTCTGAAGACAACGCAAACAAAGTTGCCGCTATATACATATTTTTAATATACTTGTGTCTACTGCATCCACGAGTATCGAGTGAGACGCGTTATACAGTGTGTTTGAAATTCATGTTGTATTTATTGAATAAAACATTACGCAAAATCGTGTATTATTTTATACCTGATATCCTTCCTGTAATTCTCTAGATGCTAAGACTCCTTTTCTGGCTTGTAGTCCGTCTGAGTAGGTATTAAAACACTTGTCTATTTCTGCCGCCAAATAGCAGTGCTTGTATTGCTATGTTCCGGTCTTGAAGTGTATAGAGAGCCAGTATAAATGTAGGTATTTTATACGTGGTAGAGCCATGCTGCAGCTATATTAGTAGTATTATAGTTGTAGCACGAATGGGTCGGCTCGACCGGAGAAGGACCACGCTCTCACAGAATACCAGCGTAAAATAGCAGTTTAACACTGCTTGTTTTGTATGGTGAGTGTAGAGAACCGGAGACCCTTTTTACTGGAAAAGAGGCATTCCATCTTAGTCCTCACGGGTGACAACGCTTCTGCATTTTGATTCTTTTTTGAGGATAGATGTAGATGTCTATGAGTCACAGCCACCACTTACCATCAGGTGGACTGTTTGCTCGTTTGTCACCCTATCTTATAGAAAAAAGGTTGTGAGGTATTCCATTTTAGTTTTCATACGTGACAACGCATCTGTAGCCTTTGTATGAAGTTGGCCGCAGGCATCTCTGTACTGCAGTGGCCACTTCCCATCAAGGGGACTGTGTATTTGTTTGTCACTACAGTTCTATAAAAAAGACCTGAACTTTCATACACGTTTAACGTGGTAGATCCAAGCTGCAGCTATATTATGGCTGTCGCCTCGACCGGGATAGCAGTTGTAGTTTAACAGTTTCCCTGTCCGCCAAACAGTCAAAATATTTAAACAATCGGAATGTTCATATGATTCATGGGACAGGGAAAGGGTTAATGCTGCTGTAATCTGTATGGTGAATTCCATTTCCTTCTTTTTCAGCCCTTACCATTCCACTGTTGAACATTGGCCTCTCACATTTTCCACCTTTGCCTCCTGCAAATCTTATTAATCTCGGTACCAATATCTCGCATTTTTGGCGCTGCTCCACGTCGCCGATGTGGGTATTTTTACTAAAATAGAGCGCTGTCTATTGATGGTTAGTAACCACTGGTGCGAGTTCAGCTATATAGTCTTGGTGGATCAACTCTTAAAAGGGATTTATGTTCACTGGGACTACTGGGAAAATAGACCAGTCAAAGGATCGAACTCATCAGAATTAGTAGAAACTAACCCTATCGAAGGCCATGAAGTCTTTCTGGTGATTTCCATCGCCCCCTCAACGCAACCCAAGTGATTTAGTATGGTATAGCACACGTCATACAAGCAGCACCTTTATACATGAAATACTATATTTGTTACATTTCTAAATGAAGTCAATTTTTACAGAGTATGGTCAAGGTATGGACGCAGGCGGGAACAACTTCGACTCCGGTAAGTTGATTTTTATGTAACTTTTAAATTAAAGTACTATATAAGATTATAATATGAATTGAATTTTAGAATCGTTGAAGGAAAAGCACGATGGACGTGGCGACGCAATTTTTATCATCTCAAGATCAACTTCTAGAGATGATTAAAATTACCTTTCCATATTACACAGTCCATATAAACATTTAATTTAAAAGTTTTAAAATCATTTATATTATTAATTTTATTAAATCTTGGACTTTTCTTGGTTTATAAGCCTTCGGCTTCAACCAGAAATCGATCTTCGGTCGGACACTACTTACATGTTTTACCGTGATTCTGCAACTTTGTGTAATAAAGATCACGGTAATGATCCACATCGTATCTGAGTAACTTTGTTCTATTTGACAAGTGCTAATTGATGATATTAGAGGTGTTTTGAGCCGTTGCGGTAATTTGTCTGAATACTAATCACAATACGTCTGCCTGACCATCTGTTATCCGCCACTTTGAATGGGCTTCTATAATCAATAATTTCCAATTTCACGGACTTATCACTTTCAGATTTGTATTATGTATGCCAGGTGACAGGGTTTCCGCATAGAAATTACAAGCAGTGCACTTACTGCTTGCTGTGTCCTTCTTTTCTTTCATTTTGCTACAGATGTCAATGGGCTATGATCTTTTTGTGTTAGTTTGGTTGGTAGGATTCCTTTTTTTTGCCTAAAAGTCCATCTTGCTGGGTCTTACGCATTTCTGTCGTCAAATAACAGTGCTTGCTCTACCGTGTTCCGGTCTGAAGGGTATAGAGAGCCAGTATAATTAAAGGCTGTGACCTGTGACGCATTCCGCCTAAGTCCTCATGACAACGCATCTTTACCCATGATTCTTTAAAATTGACTGCCGATGTCCATGGACTGCAGTAGTATATGTATATTATATGTGCGTGTAATGTCACCTATGAGAACTAAGATGAAATGCATCACATACTGTAAACCTGCAAATATGTATAGACATACATGTATACTGGATCTCCGTACCATTCGGACCGGAACACAGCAGTGCTCTTTGACGGCAGGAATAGGTAAGTGGGTTGTACCCACCCAGACGTACACTGGCAGAAAAAGAGTTTCCACCACCTAGTAAGTAGTTGTAGTAAGTGCTTATGTTTAAGCAAAATCTGCCAAGGGAACGACGATTATACAAATAAATCCCGCATGAACTGTACCGTTACTGTTCACCGTTACAGACTACGAAAATCCACTGCTGAACATAGGCCTCCCCCTTAGATTGCCTCATAGGAGGATGTTTGTCATAGTTGTTACGCTTGGCAAGCGGGTTGGCAACCGTAGTTTTTTATTTTTATTCCTTATTAGGAAGATACTGCTATGGAAACCAAAATAGACAAATAGGCAGCAGCATCTACTTTAAAACAACTTAAAATAATAAAAAATTGCGGTTGCCAATCCGACTGGCAAAATCCCTCCTATGAGGCAATCTATGGGGGAGGCCTATGTTCAGCAGTAGATTTTCGTAGTCTGTAATGGATGAAATGGATGACTCTTTGTCTTACTTACGCAAATTGACAAGCATTGAATTGTTATCAATTGAAACTTTTTCTTGTAGAGCGACATGAGCACTGTGCGCGAATGATATGTGTTACAAGGATATTGTGTGCAGTGCGGCCGTTGGGGCATGACGCCGCCTGTAATCGATCCGATTTCTAGTTGCGTGCCGTCTCATTTGACTCGTGCTAGGACTGTGTTGCAACATTCTTAGATGCTTCAGAATAAGTCCACCATATGCCTTTTGAACATAGGCCTGTTCAAAAGGAATCTTTCTATGCAAATAAATAAAATTGGAGTGTCTGTTTGTAATGTTAAAATAACAGCTTTTTACTAAACGCATATGAAAGTATATACGGTACAAATAACAAAAAAAAAATTTCAAAATTTTGTCTGTCTATTTGTTCCGGTTAATCTCCGAAACGGCTCGACCGATTTTGACGGGACTTTCACTGGCAGATAGCTGATGTTATAAGGAGTAACTGAGCCGCGTCTACGTGCTGTTTTCGAGAGTCATTACGAATCGTCTCGCACGCAGACTCGACGACTTCCAGCCTCCCGAACAAGTCGGTTTCCGAAAAGTCTTTAGTACCATAGGCCACATACATACCCTTCGGCAAATTGTAGAGAAGTCCGAGTAGTACAATTTGCTACCATGTCTGGCGTATGTGGACTATGAGAAAGCCTTTGATTCCGTCGAAATTTGGGCGGTGCTACAGTCCTTTCAGCGGTGCCAAATTGACTGTCGGTATATCGAAATGCTGAAGTAGGGCTACGATGGCTATCCGAGTACAGAACCATTGTACGAAACCTATTCTTCTATTCTTACCTAGGTGTAAGACAGGGTGACGTTATATCCCCGTAACTCTTCACCGCTGCATTGGACGTTTTCAAGCTACTGGACTGGAAAGGATACGGTATTAACATCAATGGCGAGTACATCACTCACCTTCGATTTGCCGACGATATAGTCCTTACGGCAGAATCGCTGGAGGACCTAAGCACTATGCTCAATGACCTCAATAGTGTTTCCCAACGGATAGGTCTTCAGATGAACATGGACAAAATAAACATCATGTGTAATGTCCATGTCACTCCTATGCCGGTAGTTGTTGGGAGCACTTAGCTGGAAGTTGTTGACGAGTATGTTTACCTGGGACAAATAGTCCGACTAGGTAAGTCCAACTTCGACCAAGAGGTCTATCGACAGATTCAACTCGGCTGTGCAACGTTCAGGTAATTACGGCATATCTTTTCGTCAGGTATACCTCAAAACCTGAACATGAAATTGTACAACCAGTGCGTGTTGCCAGTGATGACTTATGGATCTGAGACGTGGTCCTTCACTGCTGGCCGTATGAGGACGCTCAAGGTCGCTCAGCGAGCTATGGAGAGGCTATGCTTGGGGTTTCTTTGCGTGATAAACTTAGGAATGAGGATATCCGCAGTAGAACCAGAGTCCCATCAAAATCGGTCCAGCCGTTTCGGAGATTAGCCGGAACAAACAGACAGACGGACAGATAAAATTTTAAAACTTGTGTTTTGTTATAAGTGCCGTATATACTTTCATTTGCATTTAGTGAAAAGATGTTATTTTGACATTACAAACAGACACTCCCATTTTATTTATTTGTATAGATTAAGAATCAAAAAGCAAATCGTTGTCGCCTCTGAGGACTAAAATGGAATGCCTCGTTTCCAGTAATAAAGTTCTGCTTGACGGAGCGTTTTAAATACCGTTACCGTTACGGCCTGTCAAGACACTGCTGAAAATAGGCCTTGAGGGACATTGATTCTCATAGGAGGGATATTTTCTATATTTATTTTTATTTTTTAGTTGTTATTAAAAAAACGCTGCTGTCAATCTCCTGATTTGTTTCCCTCTGTCACCTCTTAGGCCACCCACGGAACGTTATGGGGTAGTGGATATACTTACACCGCTATTAATTTAAAATGGGCTGTTCTCTTACGTCTATTTGATCTGTGTCATATTTGTTGAAGTATTTCTTTGGCACGCTTTGATTAAAGGCCCTTATGACGTCCATGAATAGGACAATTGACTCTCATTTCAATGAATCATCATCATCATCATCATCATTACAGCCCTTCACAAGTCCACCGCTGAAAATAGGCTCTCTCCCAAGGAATGCCACAAAGCACGGTCCTGAGCCACCCCCATCCATCGACTTCCTGCATGTCTTACCAGGTCGTTACTCCATCTACTGGGGGGGCCCCTACACTTCGCCTACCGATACGAGGCTGCCACTCGAGAACCTTTTTTCCCCATCGGTGGTCGGTTCTTCGAGCTATATGGCCGGCGTATTGCCACTTCAGCTTACTAATCCGTTGGGCTATGTCGGTTACTCTGGTTCTACTGCGGATATCCTCATTTCTAAGTTTATCACGCAGAGAAACCCCGAGCATAGACCTCTCCATAGCTCGCTGAGCGATCTTGAGCTTCCTCATACGGCCAGCAGTGAAGGACCACGTCTCAGATCCGTAAGTCATCACTGGCAACACGCACTGGTTGTACACTCTCGTTTTCAAGTTTTGAGGTATATCTGACGAGAAGATGTTTCGTAATTTCCCGAACGCTGCCCAGCCGAGTTGAATCCGTTGATTGACCTCTCGGTCGAAGTTGGACTTACCTAGTGGGACTATTTGTCCCAGGTAAGCATACTCGTTACCAACTTCCGAGCTTAGTGCTCCCAACTACTACCGGCATAGGTGTTACATGGACTTTACATATGATCTTTGTTTTGTCCATGTTCATCTTAAGACCTATCCGTTGGGGGGCACTATTGAGTTAATTGAGCATAGTGCTTAGGTCTTACAGCGATGCTGCCATAATCGTCCTAAATGGTAGTGGTCATTAAAAGAGTGACTTTCTATAAGTATTATTTATAATCTATATTGAATAAAAAAGTTTCTGTTTCTGTTTCTATTTATAACTTTAGCAGATGTAACTCATTAATGTACTTCATAAACACATGTTTTGGCTTACAGTTTAGTACTTAATCAATTAATTTTAAGAAACTTTTATCTCCACAACTGTAAACTGTATTGTGTTAATAAATAAAATAAAATAAAATAAAGCCTTTTCGGAAACCGGCTTGTTCGGGAGGCTGGAAGTCGACGAGTCTGCGTGCGAGACGATTCGTAATGACTCTCGAAAACAGCACGTAGACGCGGCTCAGAAGGGAAATCGGTCTGTAGTTCTTCAAGAGAGCGTTGTCGCCTTTCTTGTAGAACAAGACCACCGCACTTCTGCTCCACGCCTCCGGTGTAGTGCCACCATGGAGGACGGAATCAAACTTTTGGAAGGGCTGTAATGATGCTGATGATGATGATTTGTTCATTCATAACAGCCTATCAAAAGTCCACTACTGAACTTCCTCATAATTTCTACTATTTTGAGTTGTATATTAGGAACATGCTACGCATCTTCTTTGCTTTATTAATTCACATTTAAACTCCGTCTAAATATGCTACGCCCGTACAGGGTGTCACATGCTCTGTAAATATATTGTAACAACTTTATACTTTGTGACATGCAATAAATGAATTATGAATTATGAATTTACCCTCTGTTGCCTCTCCGTACACACAGAAGTGGTAGAGCCACGCTGTAGCTATATTATAATTGTAACACGAATGGATCGGCTTGACCGGGATAGGCCCTCACTCTAACACAATACCAGCGTAAAATGGCAGCTTAATGCTGCTGTGTTTCGTATGGTGAGTGTAGAGAACCGGAGGCCCTTTTTACTGGAAACGAGGCATTCCATCTTAGTCCTCAGATGTGAAAACACATCTGTAGCCACTTACCATCAGGTGGACTGTGAGTCTCTCAATACCCTTTAGACCGCAACACAGCTGTGCATGCACTGCTGTGTTGCGTCATAAACAGGTAAGAGCGCGGTATCTGCTCTGACTGACTCCGAGGCAGAAAAGGACTTTCTCGTATGTGGTAATTAATGGTGTCAACACTCAGAGTTTTAAAAAAGCAAAAAGTAAAGTTACAGCTTATATACGTCCCACTGCTGGGCACAGACCTCCTCTCATTTCTGAGAGGGTTTTAGGGCAAGGAAATGTCCGCCGCGCTGCCCCAATCCGTGTTGGCGAACTTCACATGTCTTTGAAATATTTTTTTTTGATTTCTCAGACATGCAGGTTTCCTCACGATGTTTTCCTTCACCGCCGAGCACGTGGTAAATCAGCACTTAAAATTGCAATTAACAATTTCATTGGTGCCGGCGGGGATCGAACCCGGGTTCCTCGCGTACTGTGTAACTTACAGCGAGCGCTAACCATCTGAGCTACCACGGCTCTTTTGAAGCAGGCAGAGATTTTATTTCAATTTTAAACGTACACCTAAAACTTCTGTTATTTTGTGTTTACAGGTCAACAGCCACAGGAGCAGGAGTTGGCGTCGAAGATGCTGCAGATACAATCAAAGCGCTTCTACCTGGACGTGAAGCAGAATCGCCGCGGCCGTTTCATTAAGGTCGCGGAGGTGAGTCAGTCGAATATATTAATACACTCGTTTCATTTGAATCTGTAGATAGTATTTTTCGAAGAACGATTAGGATACCAGTGTAAAATAGGAGCTTAAAGCTGCTGTGTTTCGTATGGTGAGTGTAGTGAATCCTCCGGCTCTCTACACTCATAAGCCATATTATTAGAAACGAGACATTCATACGTGGTAGAGCCACGCTTTAGTTATGGTTGTAGCACGAATGGGTCGGCTCAACCGGAGTAGGACCACGCCCTCACAGAAAACCAGCTTAAAATAGCAGCTTAATGCTGCTGTGTTTCGTATGGTGAGCGTAGAGAACGAGAGAGCCTTTTTACTGGAAACGGAGGAGGTGACAACGCATTTGCATTTTGAATTTTATTTTATGTGCTCGTTAGTCACCCTGCTTCTAAAAAAAAATTCATTGACAATATTATCTTATCAACTATTAGTAGTAAGTGTCTCCTATTAAGGTAAAAATAACCTGTATCAAGAGACACCGCTCGTCCGTAACTTTTATAAGCTATAAATTGAATTAAGAATATTATAAATTCGTGCTTATTTATGTTTGTGTGTGCGAGTATGCGGTTGTGTGTGCGAGTGTGCGTGTGCGTGTGCGTGTGCGAGCACCCGATTCAGACACGTAACAATATTATTACCATACAAACATTAGTTCCGTGCGGAACTGTAGTTGCGTTTATGTAAACAAATGTTATGTCTGTATACATTCCTTATTCGTAGTCTTTAACGGAGTATGAGCAGGTGCAAAAGTAAGTGTAAGGACTAACACGAGCGGGTTGTGGTCATAATAATCGAGTTTTTTTACACGTGGAACAGCCATGCTGCAGCTATATTATAGTTGTAACACGAATGGGTCGACTCGACCGGGGAAGGACCTCTGTATACCAGCGTAAAATAGCAGCTTAATGCAGCTGTGTTTCGTATGGTGACTGTAGAGAACTGCAGGCCCTTTTTACTGGAAACGAGGCATTCCATTTTACTCCTCAGGGGTGACAACGCATCTGCATTTTGATTCTTCATCGAGTATTGATGTAGATGTCTATGGGGCACAGTATCCACTTACTTATGATGACAATTTCATGTGGACTGTGTGCTCGTTTCGTAAAATCAGAAAGATCTCGTAGCCTCTGTCATGTGACTGTTAACTAGTGGTTCTAAATAATTTAGTCATGATTTTTTTGTCTTGCGATGGACCACCATCTTTTATAAATATAATTATGGTAAGGTTGATTGAAACACAATTAATGTGTGCTATTATCGTTATTTAGCGACCCGCCCTGGCTTCACCTGGCTAGCATAGGACTTTAATATAATTAAGGACCATTTATTTTATCAATTTTTTTGGGACGAAGTTCTTTATCGGACGGTACGGATTTGGTGGATGGGGGCTAGGCGACAAAAAGTGTAAGATTTTTCCGTCACGACTCCTTCTCATGTAGTGTAGACGGCCTTGGAGGCTACAAGGAAGTGAGATGGAATAATATCCATCTCCCTCGCACTTTTTCTTATCTTGGCATGAAAGAAATATTATTTTAAATGACGCTTCATTTTAATAGACGCTAGTAATTCATTTATTTGTATTTGTTAATCAATAATATATATAATACGTTTATCAATAATAATATACTACGAAAAGAACTTCGTTCCAACCGAGTATTCCACGACACTCACGTATGTTTTTTTTTTACTACTAAAGTTTTTCGGATAAAATATAGCCTAGATCACTCCTGGCATTGTTCTCTATCTGTTCGTGAAGTTTCATTACAATCGGTTCAGCAATTTTGAAGATTAGACCGGACAGAGACCGACAAAAATTGAAAAATTATTATTCGTGTCTTAATAGCATGCAAATAACTCCCTGAGCTTAATAGAAGCCAGTTATTTCAATATTACAGACAGACACTTCAATTTTATTTATATGTATGTATAGATGTATAGATTTTATGAATGTTTGTTTATGTGTTCGAGTCCGGGGAGGGGGGACCAGGCTCGCACAAAGTACTGGCGTGAAATAATGCTGCTGTGTTTCATTTTTTTCAACTTGTTTAATGTGAAAGAGTTGTACGTGAGTGGTGCCGGTCTGATTGACACCAGCTGTTACATAAGACGATAGCACTATCGTTTGATAACGCGATGATGTAAACATATAGATAACCAATATCTGTGTAATAATTTGGTATATTGGAAAATGTTTTATTTTTAATTGTTATTATATTTTCAATTAATTCTTCAAAGAGAATCACATCACAAAAGTAACTAATAGAATCAGCCATTACTTTCCGGAAATCAATTATATTAAAGATGTTAAAAAGTAATTAGCTAAGATCTGCGTAATTAAATAAAATGTTGTGTCTTACCTAGTTTGAAAAGCACCTCCCGTTCTCCCGTGCACTATCTCCGTCACCACTAATCCCAACACCACTACACTAGGGACGACTGACCACGGTCGATAATACGACACATGTTTCGCCTGTAAAAGAGGTATCCTCAGGTGAAATAGACTTTTGTCTGACTTTTGTTTTTCATTTTGTCTATTTCACCTGAGGATACAGTGTAGTGGCGGTGTAAGAATATCCACTACCACATATCACCCTGTTGGTGTCGTAAGAGCCGACAGAGGAAACAAATCATGAGATGGGCAGCAGCGTCTTCCTAATAACGAATAAAAATAAAAAACTGCGGTTGCCAACCCGCTTGCCAAGCGTAGCAACTATGGCAAATATCATGAGGCAGTGTATGGGGGAGGCATATGTTCAGCAGTGGACTCTAATAGGCTGTAACGGTAACTAACTAACTACCTTAGTGTAACTTAGGGTGCTATATATTAGTATCGTACTAGTAGTATACATAGAAGTCTTTGGTTATTCTCCTAATTCTTTACCTGGATAATGGTGAGCTTATAGCGAGCTTGACTGCCTCGTTGGTCAAGTCTAGTGGTCCCGGGTTCGAATCCCCTGGGTCGGGCCAAAATCAGTTATTGGGTTTTTCTGTAAGAAATTATCAGTGGCATCCCGGAGTCTGGAAGTTGGCGGTGTTTCACCTCCGTGCCTCTGAAAGCACGTAAAGCCGTAGGTCCAGCGCCTGATCTCTCCTCCGGTCGTGACGGATTACCGTCCCATCGGACTATGAGAGTGAGGGAATACAAAAAAAAATTAAAAAGACATACCCCGTTCGCCGCCTATACTTACAATGCCGACACCGGCTCCCATGACCGGTACATAGTAGTGTACCGTGAAGAGATTCCGGGTAATAGGGTTCTCCCCGAGGCCCGAGACCTGCAGTGCAGTGAACCTCATGCAGATGCAATAGGTAGGTAGGAAATAGATAGTACATCTGTGCTTGCGGCATACACTCGGGCGCTATAATCCTGTCCAGCGCAGATGGCTAGTCTCAGTTGAGACCGGCCTCCGTGACTGAAATTCGGTCTGGAGGACATTATTATAATAATGAGTTTATTTCACCTGGTACAGATCGGCGCAGACGGCCGGCGCAGTCAGATATTCCTTGCGATGTCAACAGCGGCGGAGTTCCGCGACTACCTGTCCAGTTTTAGTGATTTCTATTCATCGCTGGGGCCGCCCAATCCAGACAATGTTCCCGACGATGGCAAGCTCAAGTCCGAGATGATGCTTAAGGTATGTTGAGAAGCAATACACGGCGTATCTGCAATTATTTTATACGATATATTTTTACGTAAATGAAAATAAAAACAGATTACAAATTTTTGCAAAATCACACTGTAGGAATTAGTAATCGCTTTTGTGTAAATTTTGTCATTGATGATTCTTGAGGCTATTGAGAATATAATACCTAATTTCAACAGATAATAGTTTCTCGCGTTTAATTTATTTTTTCGTACAACAACTACAAGATACTCTTTAAATTACCTTTACCTCCAATTTCTAACGTGAATTTTGCTAAATACTCAAACGCTAATCAATTTTAAGATGTCGTTAAGTCTCGTGGTGTCAGTCACTTTGACTTAAAGTGATAGAGACAACACGAGACTTAACGGCATCTTAAAATTAAGCAGCGTTTGAGTATTTGAGCATTATTTAATTAAAAAATTCGAAGGTAATGCGAAGTCTCCTTAGTCAATACTTATTGATGCTTCACCGCTACAAATTCAGAAAAGAGATGACATCTGTGCCCAGTTGTGGGACGTATGTAGGCTGTTACATTACTTTTTATAATATAAGAGTCACTAAGGAGCTAACAGTTCACCTGATGATAAGAGGCTTCTGCAGCTTACAGGCACTTGCAAATCAATCAAAGTAAGTTCAAACAAAGAAGAATTGAATGCCTCACAGTATCATACTGATATTCAAACCGAAACATAGTATATACTCTGATAGGTATGAGGGAGTACTAACTCAGAAGGAGTCATAGATAGAATAAAAACCTTACCACCTAATACAATATTTATATTTTTTAAAACAGTTGTAGACCAATGAACAATCAGTCTACCTGATGGTAAGTGGATGTTGTGGCCCATAGACAACTACATCTAAATATATAAAATGCAGATGTGTTGTCACTTCTAAGGGCAGAGACGGGAGTGCCTCGTTACCAATAGAAGAGAGTTTGACGGCTCCGTGGTGCAGTGGCTTCGCAATGAGTTGCTACGCTAAGGGTCGCGGGTTCGAATCCCGTACGGAACAAGTATTTGTATGGCCTACAAATAATTGTTCTGGGTCTGGATGTTTGTCCTTGTGAAATGTATGTATGTAAACTGGCCCCACTATACAAGAGAAAATCCTGGTGTGGAGATAACGTTTTTAAAAAAAAATAGAAAGAGTCCGGTACTCGTCGCACGAAACATCACCATTAAGGCTCATTTTCATTCACCGATAGGGTGCAGGAGATTACGAAAACGCCTGCCAAGACCACATTTGAGAAAACGTTTTCATTGGTCCACGGGGACGCATTCGGGATGCGGGAAATATCCAAAATATTTTCATAACATGGAACTTGCAAATTATACAAGGGCCCACAAATTACATTGCTTTAAGAGTGTGAAGTCTTTTTAAAACACGCGTAACTAGATGATAAAAGAAGGGATTTTATGGTGGTAAATTGCGCTATCGACAAATTAAAATGAGCCATTTTATGGCGGAAAATTGCGCTATCTACACATGAAAATGAACTATTTTGTGGTAGTAAATTGCGCTATCGATGAATGGAAATGAGCCATTTTATGGTGGTAAATTGCGCTATCGACAAATTAAAATGAGCCATTTTATGGCGGAAAATTGCGCTATCTACACATGAAAATGAACTATTTTGTGGTAGTAAATTGCGCTATCGATGAATGGAAATGAGCCATTTTATGGTGGTAAATTGCGCTATCGACAAATGAAAATGGGCCATTTTGCGGTGGTAAATTGCGCTATCGACAAATAAAAATTACTCATTTTGCGGTGGTAAATTGCTTTATCGACATATAGAAATGAGCCATTTCGTGGTGGTAAATTACGCTATCGACAAAAAGAAATGAGCCATTTTATGGTGGTAAATTGCGCTATCGACTAATTAAAATGAGCCATTTTATGGTGACAAATTGCGCTATCGACACATGAAAATGAACTATTTTGTGGTAGTAAATTGCGCTATCGATAAATAGAAATGAGCCATTTTATGGTGGTAAATTGCGCTATCGACAAATAGAAATGAGCCATTTTATGGTGGTAAATTGCGCTATCGACAAATGAAAATGAACTATTTTGTGGTAGTAAATTACGCTATCGATAAATAGAAATGAGCCATCTTATGGTGATAAATTGCGCTATCGACAAATGAAAATGGGCCATTTTGCGGTGGTAAATTACGCTATCGACAAAAAGAAATGAGCCATTTTGCGGTGGTAAATCGCTCGGCGGGGGCGAGCTCAGCTCTCGCCCAGCTCAGTAGCGGTGGAGTGGTGGTGGTGTAGCGGTGGTGTTGCGGCAGGACAACCGGCGCTACTACCTGGACCTGAAGGAGAACTCGCGCGGGCGCTTCCTGCGCGTGTCGCAGACCATCACGCGTGGCGGCCCGCGCAGCCAGGTGGCGCTGCCGGCGCAGGGCATGATCGAGTTCCGCGACGCGCTCACCGACCTGCTCGACGACTTCGGCACCGACGACGGCGGGTGAGTGTGCCCCGCCTCCACGCACACGCCTACACACCACACACATACACACACGCGCGTATAATTATTATGTCGCGCGAGTTTTATATAAAAATGGTTACTGTGAGTTATCATTAAAAGATACATAATATGCTGTCGCGGACTTTATTTAGAACTTTCCAAGAGGAACTATTCGTCGTTGACGCCGCAAGTTAAAATTGTTTGTAGATTTCCATTAAGTCTAATATATTTAATTTTCTGATGAAAAAAGCTAGTAATCGGGAAATAACAAATGTTTTCTTGCTCTCCTGTAATTTTTTTAAAAATTGAGTTTCGCCTTTGCGGCGTCAACGACGAATTCAGCCATACATTATTTTGCAAAATTAGGGGCAGCGGTTCCGGAAACTATCCTCCACATACACGCAAACTCACAAATTTGCACTCTCTCTTTATTATATTAGAATAGTAATTTTCGTACATGCATGTACGTACGTACACATAGAATCATGCTGCAGCTCTATTGTTGTGGCACGAATGGGTCGGGTCGACCGGGAAAGGCCATGCTCTCACAGGATACCAACGTAAAATAGCAGCTTAATGCTGCTGTGGTTACACGTGAGTGTAGACAACCGAAGACCCTTTTTTCTGAATATGAGGCATTCCTTGTTAGTCCATTTTTATTCTTAATCAAGGATAAATGTAGATGTCTACTTCACCCTTATTCTATAAAAAAAATAGACATCATGTTGTGTCAAGATTTATATAAACCTATTTCAATCCAGTGCAGCCATAGTACTTGCGTTAATTACGTTTACACGTATTCCGACAAGCGATTACCTTGTCAACGATTTAAAATATACAACAGAACTAGCCGCTGCTGTATGATCAAGCCACGACTCTGCGTCACACCTAGACCATTGTAAACTGAAACTTTTCTATACCTATATTTTAATTAAAGAATTTCTGAAACTTGTCACCACCTAATGCTTACGACTGGCTAAGTGTTGTGTAAGGGTAATAAGGACACACAGTCCGCCGGGGCCATGGGGACGCACACGTATTACGTAAGCAAATATTCTATGATTGTAGACCCCCCCACCCCACCCCCTGTATACGAACTTCTTCCCCTTCCCCCAAATGATAAGACGTAAGAATATTTTCGTTACTCATGTCGAGAGGAAAGTAAATTCTCGGAAAACTCATTTATTTATTTTTAGTAAATATGAATATAAGTATATTATATGAATATTCGATATACCATAATAATGTAATAAAAATAGTATTATTAATTTAGATTATAAATATCGTTTTAAAAATATTTTTATTGTTTTTTTTTTAATGTTACGTAAGATTTATAATATTCCCCTTGTTCCCTTTGTCAGCAAAAGTAAGAAAAAATTGAAATCCCCCTCCACCCCTAAGCCTGTTTACTTAATACTAGAACGCCCCTCTATGCAATAAAAGTTACAATTGAAAAGTAGACAATTTCTTTTTGAATGGAGAATGGGCTCACCACAAATTGTGGCGTAACTTAATGAAATACATGTCGATTTATTCCTAATAATCTATAGATTACAATAGTTATATTAGTTTTACCGTATCTAACGGGAATACTGAGAAATTAACAATCAAAATATGAATATCACAATAACCTAAAAACAAACTAAAAGCGATTGTCTAGTACTTTTCACTGGTATTATAAGATAAAATAGTGCACTGGTCAATAATTAATAGTATAAAAGAAAGTTGTAGGTGGTTGTAGGTACATTCAGCATTTATAGGTACTTTAAGATTGAAGGTAAATCCTTTTAGTAGTTCGTTCTTCGTTACACGCATATTTTTTTCATATTACATTAGCCAGAACACGAATATCAAAACAACTCTTATTTTTTCACATCGTTTCGTGATTTCGGTTAGATTTTTATAAAATCTTTAGGCCCTTTACTATAATAAATTGGTATCGTTTTTTATGTGTAATAAAATTATGTTACGTTAAAATTTCTAGTGGGCCCAAAAACGATTGTCACCTTTGTAATTACGAATTACATTTTACATTCTTACATGTTTCTGTTCAATAAAAAGTACAAAATTGCCATGGTAGAAAATTTACAAAATTTTAAGTGTTAATAAAATATTTAGCAGGGTAACTTTTTATTCATTTTCATTTCATGGTAGTTTTGTCGGAATGTAACGTTTATTAGATAGGGCCCTGATGGTTAGTGGATGCTATGGTCCTTAGATACTTTCATCTATCCCTGATTATGAATCTAAAGATGTGATGTCACCGCAGATAATCGAGGGCGCCAGCAGTCGGTTCGCATCGATGAGCTATCATCTAGCTGGCTTGACATACATGCTGGTGTTCCTCAAGGCGGCATATTGTCTCCTTTGTTGTTTTCTATATTTATTAATCTCATTACCCAAAACCTTCAGTCTGCGTATCATCTGTATGCCGATGACTTGCAATTGTACACACAAGCGAGTATTGATAATATTTCTACAGCAGTGGACATAATTAACAGGGACCTTGAGTATATTAAGAACTGGTCTGACAGGTTTGGCCTAATGGTCAACCCTTCGAAGTGTCAGGCCATAATAATTGGTAGCCGTCGGATGATCCAGAGATTGAAAACAGTAGCTCTACCTCCTATCTTTTTTAATAGTACTGATATTAATTTGTGTTCTACTGTGAAGGATCTAGGTTTATTAATTGATTCCACTTTGAGTTGGAAAGCCCAAGCAACGACCGTTAGCCAGAAAGTCACCGGTACCCTGCGTTCTCTCTATCGCCTAAAAAATTTTCTACCATCTGCAATTAAGGCAATGCTTAAAAAAATTAAAGATCCGGGGCTGCCTATAGATTTTTTTTATAGAAATATGGTGACAAACGAACACACAATCCACCTGATGGTAAGTGGTTGCTGTGGCCCATAGACATCTACATCTATCCTCGATAACGAATCAAAATGCAGAAGCGTTGTCAGCCTTGAGGAATAAATGGAATGCCTCTTTCCAGTAAAAAGGGTCCCCGGTTCTCTACACTCACCATACGAAACACAGTAGCATTAAGCTGCTATTTTACGCTGGTATTCTGTAAGAGCGTGGTCCTTCCCCGGTCGAGCCGACCCATTCGTGCTACAACTATGCTATAAATATAGCTGCAACTTGGCTCTACCACGTACATAGTGTTAAACACTCCCTGCCCGCGGTGCAATAAAATGGGGAAACAGAACGCCGTCTGTTGTGCACTCTGTCGCACTTACGGAACTTACAGCAGGCCTGTTTCCGTTTGCGTTTTCCCATTTTATTGCACCGCAGGCAGCGAGTGTTTAACATTATAATCGTATATTATTTAAGGTTACAAAGCTCAAAGGCCATGCTTTCGAATCCGCCGTTTTTCAATTTAGAGTGTTGAACGGGGATACATATTAGTATTGTTAATAACAGTTTACTTGAATCCTTTTTTATTATTGTGGAATATTATTATAATAAAAATTCATTTAATTTTTTTTTATGGTCGAGTTTTCTGAAGTAAAGTTATTTCTGTAAGTTTAAATACCAATCCTGATAACGCACTTAACGGTAACCACAGGGTTTTGTTACATGTTGTATATTAGAATATTTTATTATAATAAATGATTCCAAAAGAAATCAGTGAAATAAATATTTGAAATAATATAAATATAGTATTTCTTTGTTGACAGCTTCAAAGGCGAACTGCCCGAGGGGCGACACTTGCGCGTAGATAACAAAAATTTCTATTTTGACATTGGGCAGAACAATCGAGGCATCTACATGAAAATAAGCGAGGTGAGCAAGGATGTGTATATTTCGTGACCTATTTAATTGATTGATTTAATGATTTTTAAATTTACATCTAAAATAGAAAAAAGGAATAATTCATGAACCCTTATGAGAACCTTGCGATAGTCTATAAGAATATGGTGGGTTTTTAATAATTTAAATTCAAGTTCATGTTTTGTTTACTACCGTTACAGTCTATTAAAAAGTCCACTGCTGAACATAGGCCTCCCCCATAGATTGCCTCATACGGGGGATATTTGCCAAGCGGCGCTTGGCAAGCGGGTTGGCAAACGCAGTTTATTTTCATTTTTAGTCGTTATTAGGAAGACGATGCTGCCCATCTCATGATTTGTTTACCTCTGTCGCCTCTTACGACTCCCACGGGATGATATGGGGTAGTGGATATTCTCACACCGCCATCACACGACATCCGCGACTACACATTTTGTTTACTACATTATTGTGGTGGTGTAATTTATACCAGCATAGCATGAATAGTTTATGTGTTTGCATTAGTCGTTTTAAAAAAAAGTAACATTAAATTGTATAAGATGGTTTTTTAAAAGCGTTGGAAATATTTTTATTTTTTATTTTTTCCCATGACTGATTGTTTGTAGGTATTTCATAGTAAGAGATTTAGTTATGACATTGTGTATATGCCTATTTTTGAATCCATACTAGAGTTACAAGATTAAATTTTGAGAACTATTAATAAATAAATTGACAGAATCAACACAGTTACAATTTTTTCTTATATATTTTTTTAAAATATATATTGATATGAGATTTATGTTTTTTGTGCTTGTACATAAACATGGCTGTTTACACTATTGTTTGTTATGCTCAATTTTGCGATATGCTAGATTCGAAACGTCGCGAATTAAAACTAAGTAGAATTAAACGCGATAAAATCCGTAAAAGTCATCATCATCATCATGACAGCCCTTCACAAGTCCACTGCTGAACATAGCCCTCCCCCAAAGAATGCCACAAAGCACGGTCCTGAGCCACCTGCATCCATGGACTTCTTGCATATCTTACCAGGTCGTCACTCTATCAAGTGGGGGGCCGCCCAACACTTCGCCTACCGGTACGAGGCTGCCACTCGAGAACCTTGCTTCCCCATCGGTTGTAGGTTCTGCGAGCTATATGGCCGGTCCATTGCCACTTTAGCTTACTAATCCGTTGCGCTTTGTCGGTTACTCTGATTTTACTACGGATAACCTCATTTCTAAGTTTATCACGCAGAGGATACCCCGAGAATAGCCCTTTCCATACCTCGCTGAGCGACCTTGAGCTTCCTCATACGGCCAGCAGTAAAGGACCACGTCTCAGATCTATAAGTCATCACTGGCAACACGCACTGATTGTACAATCTTGTTTTCAAGTTTTGAGGTATACCTGACGAGAAGATGTGTCGTAAGCTCCCGAACGCTGCCCAGCCGAGTTGAATCCGTCGATTGACCTCTCCGGCATCGGTGTTACATGGACGTTACACATGATCTTTGTTTTGTCTATGTTCATCTTAAGACCTATCCGTTGGGAGGCACCATTGAGCACAGTGCGTAGGTTCTCCAGCCGCTCTGCCATAAGGATTAAATCGTCGGCAAACCGAAGGTGAGTAATTTACTCGCCATTGAAGTTCATGCTGTATCCTTTACAGTCCAGTAGTTGAAAACGTCTTCCAATGCAGCGGTGAAGAGTTTCGGGGATATAACATCACCCTGTCTTACACCTATCTGCAATTGGATAGTTATCGTACTCTGATTCTGTCCTCGGACAGCCATCGTAGCCCTACTGTACAAATACTTCAGCACTTCGATATACTGACACTCAATTTGGCACCGCTGAAGGCACTGCAGTACTGCCCAAATTTCGATGGAATCAAAAGCTTTCTCATAGTCCACGTATGCAAGACAAAGTGGCAGATTGTACTCTTCGGTCTTCTGTACAATTTGCTGAAGTGTATGTATGTGGTCAATGTTGCTAAAGCCTTTTCGGAAACCGTCTTGTTCGGTAGGCTCGAAGTCGCAGAGTTTTCGGTCTAGACGATTCTCGAAAACAGCACGTAGACGCGGCTCAGAAGGGAAATCGGTCTGTAGCTCTTCAAGAGAGCGTTGTCGCCTTTCTTGAAGAACAAGACCACCGCACTTCTGTTCTACGCCTCCGGTGTAGTACCACCATGGAGTACGGAATTAAAGAACTTCTGACGGACTTCAAGTTACGGTTTTCCACCCGCTTTCGGTTCCGCCGTAATTCCATCCTCGCCCGGGGCCTTGCCGTTTTTAAGGTGCTGGAGAGCCATTCTAATCTCGATCAGACTGACGTCCGAAATATCATCGCAATAGTGTCGGATACGATTTGCTTGGGTCGTTACTCACACTTGCGTGTGGCTCCACCTGTATCCTGTCATATCTGGTGAAAACTGCATGTTCATTTCCTATATATATATATATATATATATATATATATATATATATATATATATATATATATATATATATTTCTAACAGCCTTGAGGTTGAGAGTGTGATCGGAGAGTTTTTGTGTTCTTCTGCGTCGGGGCTTGACCAGGTCCACTTTCTGTCGGGCCGCTTCTGGAAGAAAGAAGTCATCATAAAGAGTCCCTTTGGGTTCCGTTGCTCTATTCCGAATTTCCCTACCTTCAGCTCACCGTTCTCTCTTGTGCCTAGTTTTGTGATGTCTCTCGTTAACACCGTATAGTGAGTGGGTTTTGGAGAAATGCATGGCTCTAGAGATATTCTCATACATTTCCTCCACCACCTCATCGGGATGTGTCGAGGTTGGTGCGTAAACCTGTATGACCTTCAAATAATACTGTTTGGTGATTCTGAGTATAAGGTACGCATCCCTCGTCGACACACTTCCAATCTTTCGACGTTGTTAACGAAAGACTTGTGGACGATAAATCCGACACCTCTTTGGGACAACTTGTATAGGCTTCGCGTGCAATGGCGTGTGTTCACACAGGGTAGCGATAACTCGCTTGGTAAATGACCGGAGATGATGTTGAGCTGATCTTCAAATTGGTTGGGCTTGATGAGATGGGTGTCAACTCTCCCGTCCTTCACGTCAGTTACTAGGTCTAGGTTGCTGTATTTGTCGTATGTTTGAAATGATCAAGTTCACGGCCAGAGCGGTAGCTGTTGTACATATTGTTGCATCATGGCTGATTGTATGCGTTTTCCGTTTCAGCGAGATGATTGTCGATGATACGAAATTGTGTGTTACTTCCCTCGTTTCTTTTTGAAGATTATATTCACTTTCGATGATCGATGTGTGATTTTTGTAGAGATTCAATAGATGATTTTCGTTTGACTGGATTATGTTGATATCCTTCACGTACTGATTGGCAAATCTCTCATCCAGAGTACCAAAAGGAGTTTGCTAGGTATCCTATTCCATTCACTAGTCCTCTTTTCTTCGAGACGGTCCATGTTCTGATCGTAAGATATCGTTATAGTGTTGAATTTCGTTAAGTTCGTGTTGAAACTGGGATGAAATTGTAAGATAGGCTGCTTCATTCTTGCATAATGTGTTCAAATGGTTGACATAGTTTTGTATGTTGTCCAAACTCCGCCAATATGTCGTCATGTTGTAGTATACAACCATTTTCCACTTATCTTGAATAATCTGCACATCAGACACCTTGTCAAAATAAACGACTCTTGAACTGCTAAGCCTTGTTATGTTGATCATTTGTTGCGTAGTAGGTCCAACACACATCGAAAATATAAGTAGTAACGTACAAAAAGTTGTTGAAGTGTTTTTGCCGTTGTTGTTTCTTCGTTTTCTTTGTGTATTTATGCAGGCTTCGTAGTGTCAACGTCAGAAGATGCAGTTGTATAAGATGACGGATCCAACGGAAGGCGTGACAATTTTGTAATCGGTCGCTTCATATTACTTGTTTTAGTTTTCAGTGTGACGACTCGTACCCGGCCGTCCGCACCTGGGTGAGTCTCAACACCCGTCCCAGGATCCATTTGGCAGGAGGAATGTTGTCTTCTCTGACGATAACGACGTCCCCAACTTCTAAGTTTTAGTAGGAAAGTGCCATTTGCTTCGAGTTTGTAGAGTTTGAAGATAGTCAGTAGACCACCTTCTCCAGAAGTCCTTGTACATTTTCTCCGTAAGTTGCCATCTTGTAGAGAAGGTCATGTCATTACCCTCAGCGGATAGTGGTGATTCTAGAGAGGCTCGCCGATTAGGAAGTGAGCTGGTGTCAAGCAGTCAAGGTCTTCGATATTCTCTGACAACGCCACCAGGGGCGAGAGTTGAGACATCCTTCAATCTGCGCCAACAGTGTAGAAAATTCCTCGAACGTAAGTTTTGATCCCCAAGTACTCGTTTGAGGTGATGTTTCAGGCTTTTACTGCAGCTTCGTAGAGTCCACCAGCAGTAGGCCAGGAAGGAGCGTTAAAATGCCATTCAATGCCCCACTCTGACATGTTAGTTATGACGTCATTGTTTATGTAGCATTGTAATGCCTCCTTTCGTTGTTTTCCAATGCTCTTGCTGCGCCCACGAAGTTGGTGCCGTTGTCGCTGTAGATGTGACGAGGCTTTCCTCGGCGGGCACACATTCGTTTCAAGGCGTTCAGAAAAGCCACTGTGCTGAGATCGGAGACAAGTTCGAGGTGAAGAGCTTTTGTGCACAACACACAAATACAGCTACGTAGGCCTTCATTGTCTTTATTCCTCTGCCTTGTTAGCCTTTACCTCCACATGCCCAGTGAAATCTACACCGGTGTGTGAAAGGCCGGGATGGTGTGACGCGTGGAGGAGGTAAATCACCCATAAGTTGGTTGTTGTTGATAGTTTTGAAGCGATGACACGTGATGCACCGTATAAGTCGTTTTCACTGCTCTCAAACCGCTGATAATCCAATATCTGTTGCGTAGATATGATAGAGTTAGTCTGGCTCCACCATGCAGGGTCCTCTTGTGCGCTTGGTCGATCAGTAACTCCGTTAACCTGTCATTGTAAGGTAAGATAATTGGATGTTTTGTTCTTGACTTAAGTTGGCATTTTCCAGACGTCCTCCTACACGTAAGATTTCGTGTTTGTCCAGGAATGGATTTAAGTTTAAAATGCTGCTTGTTATTCGCACTTTATGATGTTTATTGAGTTGTGCAATGTCGTCGGCGAAATGATTAGTTTGTATAGCCTTGATAATTGCATTATGTGCGTTCTGCAGGTCACTCGTTGCTAAGTACGATGACCGCATGGCATGTTGACGTCACGTGCATTGTTTATGAACCGAAGTATCCAACTTAGGATTCGAGTTACGCGTGCCATACAGCTGTGTTTGTTTAAAAGTTCTCCGATTAATGGCATCGACCTTGTGACACGCAAACTTGTTTGACCTTTTCTCTTCAACAGTTGTGGAATTGGTCTTGAAGTGGGAGGTCGTTGTCTTTTAGCCAAATAGGTCCCACCATAAATGATGATTCGCCAGTTGTAGTGGAGTTAGGCCTCTGCTGGCACAATCTGCTGGGTTATATTCAGACTTGACGTGCCTCCAGCATCCCGATGGCATGATGACAGTGATCTGTGTTACGCGATTAGCCACAAATGTGGTCCATCTTGAAGGCCCATAGTGGGCAATTCTTGTTGAAAGGTTGTCCACTCTTGTTGTATGTCTTCGGAAGAGTTCATCCCAATTTGTTGAAGCAAGCCAGCTTGTTGATTTTTGCCTTCATTGTTACCGGAGACAGCCAACAAAGTGGGTCATATAATTTTGATAGGTCAGAGCAATGTCCGCTTCGTTGTGACGTCACGTGTGTTACTAAGTGGCGCCTTGAATGTAAACTGATCAGTGTGCGGATTCAGGTTAAGCCGAGTGTTTTGTTACTCTCTGCGTCCTTGAAGTCAAACATATTCTGGCTTATGAGATGTTCAGGTAAAGTTTGAAGCAATCTGGGGTGGTTACTAGCCCATTTGCGAAGATTGAACCCACCGCCTTTTAACAGGTCAATCAATTGGTTTTGAGCGTCTTGTGCTTCTAACATGTCGTTGCTGCCACCAAGTAGGTCATCCACATACAGCTGGTGAGTAAGGATCTCTGCCGCGAGGATAGCGGTGTCCATCGTCCATTACGAGTTGTATTATGGTGCGCATTGCCAAAATGGTGCAGCTTTGGTACCATATGTTACAGTGCACAGTTGGTATTCTTTGATGAGATCTGTAGCAGAGTCACGCCATACAATTTTTTGCAGGTGTTGATCTTCATCGTGTATCAGTACTTGACGGTAAAACTTCTCAATGTCTGCAGTGTAGACGTATTGAAAGGCTCGCCAACGTAGAATCATAGATTGTAGGTCTTGTTGGGTTGATGCACTCCATGAGATCGTTCAAGCTTTGTCCTGTACTTGTCTTGGCAGAGGCATTAAAGACTACGCGCAATTTTGTAGTTGTTGAGTCCAGCTTTTGTACGCCGTGATGAGGTAAGTAGCTTGGCTTATGGTGTTCAGTGCATGGCGTCATGTGGCCGAGTTGTAGATATTCGTCAATAAACTTCTTGTGACGTAGAAAATGTTTCCTGTTTGGCCAATCGTTTTCTAACTGCCGAAATTGTGCGATTGCCTGTGGCTTAGAAGTGCCCAAGGTTTGTTCGTAGTTTATTTTCATTGGAAGTCTGACTGCATATCGTCCGTCTTCTTTTCTTGTTGTTGTGGTTGAATAAATAGATTCACAGTATTCTTCCTCTGATGTTAGATTGTGATTGGTTTCAGTTATCTCCTCCATCTCCCAAAATCGAGATACATCGTCAAGATTAATGAGCACGTGGCAGTTGAAGGTTTTGATATTGCCCAGCAGTACCCAGCCCACTTTTGTCTGTTGAGCCATGGGTGCGTGTGTGGGTCCTCGTAGCATACCACTCATTACTATGTCAGCATACACTCCAGCGTCTAACAGAACGTCCACTGGTCTCGAGATGTTGAAGTCGGGATCCGCCAGTTGTATGTTCTGAATATGTGGCCAGTCTTGTTTTCGAAGGTGTAATTAGGCAGGTTGCTGAGCATGTTGGCCATTACCATGGCTTCGATTGTAAATGAATGGCCTCCGTACAAAGACTCACAGTCTAACCGTACGGTTCCGTTGCTATGATGTGCTGACGTCCCTATGCCTGAGACTGTGGCGTTTCGATTTTGTCTTTGCAGTCCCAGCCGTTGCGCAGCATCTTCAGTTATTAGATTTATCTGTGATCCTTGGTCGAGAAGGCATCGCAATTGAACAGTCGATCCATCAGCTGCCATCACCTTTAATTGAACGGTCGCTAGTAGGACTTCGTTATAATTTCCAGACACGTGGTTTGCCTTTTGCTGTGACGTATGTGGCTTGTTGCTAGGTATAACGTTATTTGAGACCGCGATTTCAACTTTGCGGTAAATATCGTGCAATGTTGTGTGGTGTGCTTCTTTGCACGCGGCATCTTTGTTGGAGTTGCATTTATTGTCGTTGTGTAAGTACAGGCAATTGCGACAAATATGTAGTTGCGAAATTGACCTCATTTGTCTTCCGGTGACATGTCTTGAAACGACTTGCAGTAGAGTAAAATATGATTGTTTTTACACAGCGGGCAATTTTTTTCTGTGCTTGTATGATATGCTCGAAGAAAACTACGCCTGTTGGTGTTGTTAAAGTCCTTCTTAAATTGAGCTGTTGCCTCCTTGTTGGTCGAATTGTTTGACTTGTTAGGTGTCTGTCTCTTCTTTTGAACAGGTTCAAGCGCAGTAAACTTGTTTTCCAAGAAGTTTATCAGCTCATCCAAGGAAGGTAGCTCTCGGAGCCTTTCTGATCTCCATGTAGGCTGCGTACGTGTGAATTATGTGTAATAAGAAGTGTCGAGGCAAACCATACACTGAAATTCATAGTCAAGCGGGGGTCCATTGATGCGCTAAGTGTTGAATTCAACCATTAGGCATTTCACAGACAAATGAAACAACCAATTTGATAGATGTCAGGGGTTGATTGGTTGCTGACTACCCGAATTACGTCAATTTCACAATTCCCTAGCTAAATCCTCATATAGGTTATGAAGATTTAGCTATGGGATTAACTATAATGGACAGTTATCATATTGGCAGCATTGTAGGCAAAAAAAAAGGTCTCGATCGATCGTATCGATCCCCTAGCTTTAAAATTGCAATAAAAAAATAACCCAGGTCAGCGGCAATGCTGTGAAAAATCAGGTCCCACGGACCTCCTATCTTTTCTGAGAGGGTTATTTAGCATTTTAGTCATGTCTGCGAAATATTTGTATTCCTCAGGTTTCCTTACGATGTTTTCCTTCACCGCCGAGCACGTGGTAAATCAGCACATTCATTGGTGACGGATCGAATCTGAGTTTACTCGCGTACTGTAAAATCTACATCGAGCTATTTGCCCACGGCTTAACCTCGATGTATTAAATTTTTTTGTTAAAAATTTAGTTTCTTTATTTGTAACAAATCTTAATTGTTTTTTTGTGACTCATTATTCTCATGTTGGTGTTACAGGGCGGCGGACCTGGACCCCGTGCTGGCAGTGCACAGCCCACTAGAGATATTGTAAGTATTTTACAATATTGTATGTACGTGGTAGAGCCATGCTGCAGCTATATTATGGTTGTAGCACGAATGGGTCGGCTCGACCGGGGAAGGACCACGCTCTCACAGAATATCAGCAGCTTAAAGCTGCTATTTCGTATGGTGAGTGTAGATATCACCATCTTAATCCTCAGGGGTGACAACGTATCTGGATTTTGATGCTTAATTGAGGACAAATGTAGATGTCCTAGGGCCACAACATCCATTTACCATCAGGTGGACTGTCGTATGTCACCCTTATACTATAAAAGAAATCTTTAAAAAATGCCTTTCACCATTAAATTACGAGTGTCTTAAAAGCTTTTCTGACAATGTTTCTTGTTTATCATTTGAGCAAACCAAAGATTATAATTTATCCATTAAAAAGTGGACTGAACAAACTAGTCAAAAGTATGTGATTCTTGTTAGTAATATTAGCAAGATTGACGAATACTTTAATTACAAAGACAATACAAACAACTGTCTCGTTACAATATCTCTTTATTACTCCTCACTTAACCTAGGTGTACATGTATTTATTACACTACTGGGAGGAGGAAGGCACATACCACTACACCTCCCCCGATACTTAAAAAAAATAAATGTTATGTATTAACTTTTTTTTACATTTTATTTTGTTGATTCTTATAATAAAAATGATTTCTGATTACATTTACATTACATTGTACTAAATACTTGTCATCTAATGCTGTTATCAATAATATGGACATTACAAAATGAAATATTTAAATATAATATTATGATTTCTTTTATTACACTACACATTGAATTAAACTATTTTTACGGATTTTATCGCGTTTAATTTTACTATTTTGATTCCCGACGTTTCGGGTGCTTTACAGCACCCATGGTCACGGGGGGACTGAGGTGTTTGACGTCCCAATGTCATAGTTAGCCCGGCTACCTTCAGTTTTTTGAATATTAATTTTTGGTCCGATCTACGATTCCTACCAAGGATGATACGCGAGACTATTGAAATTAAAAAACATCCTAATTTCAATAGAGAAGATGGATGGGTGCTGCCATCTGCTTGGGATCCTGTAATTAACAAAATTAAATCCAAACCCAAGCATACCACTGCAAGACTTCACGATACTATAATATTATATCAACCCTGAATCTTATAACATAATAATACATTTAATATTGAACATTAAAATAAAATACAATGTTAGACATGGATAAGTGGTAAGATAAAATATACATAGATAAAGCAGTTAAAAATATAAAATTAATTTTATATAAAAAAGAGATTATAGCCTCATGATCATGATCAGGTCATACATATTATTAAGTCAGTCCAGGATACGTGTGCGATTTTATTTCGTTTATATTTTTATTTTGTACGTCATTAACCTGTCGTATTTTTGGTACTAACCAACGTTACAACAACACGTTAGCATGAACTTAGCACATATCATACATACCATATATTACATAATACATAAACACTCACGCCTGTCACCCAGAGGGGTAGGCAGAGACTACGGACTTCTATTTGGCACGATCCTGACACACCTCTCTCGACTCCTTTACATCTATATATCTACGCATACACGCTCGAAATATTAATATATGGTACACGATCGTGTACCATATATTAATATTTTTTAATATTTATTTTCTCCCGAGATTTATTACATAAACTGTAGTTTCTCATTTAATCTATACTTCTTTTTTGAATCCCCAGTTTTATATTTTCACGGGTCTACAGCCGTGTAATTATTTTTTATTTATTTATTTATTTATATATGGAGCGCTCGGATCAGTCCCACATTTTAAACATTTTTCTTTAATTCTTGGTTAACCCTTTTATAATTATTATTTCTTATATTTATTTATTAGCGCTACACAGTATAACCTTCACGCAAACGTCTCGCGTACAGCACGATCAAGTATACTGTATATAGGTAGGTAGGCGATAATAATAATGCGTTTTGCATTTAACTTGACATCATATTATACTTTTTACCCCTTCCAAAACCTTGATGTCTACGAAAAGTTCTCATTGACTTTTTAGCACTTCCATAATACTCGTTTGCGCACCCGATTATCACTGAAATAACTAATGATCTACCAGATCTTGTGCTTTACCTATTAAATGACAGAAGATAAAGACAGAAAAGAAAAGAAAAGGTTAAAGTACAACTTTTGCTTATAACGCTTAAAATTTGTGAGTTTTTGATGATATCTGTCACCTTCTTTTTGAAAGTTACATTCCAACATTTTTTCATTGCTGAAATAAGTTAATATTTCAATTTACTCTAACCACTGTGTATAAAACACTCACTGAATTTATTTTAATCAGTCAAATCTCTCAATAAATTATACAATCCTTGCCATTCAACACAAAACTTTAAGTATCTTAACCCGTCTTATCACATTAGTGATATAAAAGAAAAAACTTGCCAAGGAATTGTTACAAGTGTTTGAAATAGGCTGTATGATCTACCTAGATGATCATATAATATTAAAATATTCGAATCAAAATTTAATACTGATCTACATTTTCTTAAAAGATCTCCACCGATGATATCATTCGTCATAATTGGTAACGAATTAAAAACATAAAACTTGTGCTCAATAATTAGATCGCTTGCGTTCAATTGTAAATAAACGTATCCGATTGTATGGGCTTTGCGCGTGTGGTCGACACCTGAGCAATACAGCTCGAGCGTTCATGTTTATTGTGAATGCAATTTATTAAGTTTAACAAAACAATCTGTTAATAAGAACTATTTGAAAGTATTTTTAGTAGAATGAATTAATTTTTTTTTTTGTTATCACACCTGTCTTTATGGCTAATACTTACATTATTTTATAAATAACCGTGTAAACCTCTACTTGATGTACTGATATACTACTTTATATGAGTACCTATATATTGATATTTTATTTATAAGTGAAATTTTTGCTTACAATTTTTTTTATTTGATTTTTTCCTCTAAATAATATGTCAAGTTGGTGGTTGGTGTCGCATCCGAATGACCTTAAAAAATATAATCGGTTATTAGGTTTTTCAAACTCTCAGCTGATTAAGCCGACTGTATGTGGATATGCTAACCTCCGATAATTTTTCTTTACCTTACTCTCACAACTACACACTATCAATACTTTCATTTACAATTATGTATTCCGTATCTTATACACAAATTAACTCCGTCTTTACAAATGTATATAATAAATATCTTATATGGTCTCTTGTAGTACCTATTCAAGTACATCATTTTCAGTCAGAGAATGAGTCTCACTATGATCACAATAAAATTTAAATAAATAAATTGAAGAAGTTATTTTCTCATGTATACAAATAAGTTAGATATTAACACTTAACCATTTTCCCAGAAAATAATGAATTATAGAAATTAAAAGTTTGTGATTTAAAAGTTCAATAAATATAAAACCAAAATTAATAAATTACATTTCATATTATGATACAGAACAGAGAAGTAAAAATGTTAAGCAATCATTATCATTAACATAGCCACAGCAGATCAAAATACAAATTATAATCCTAGCCGCGTAAGCGATTTGTGACACTTTTGTTTTAAATTCCAAAGTACGTTTATGGGAACGTTGCGATTACGTCGTATGATCATACCTAATTTTAACAAAACTTACAAAATGTTTTATTATGAATACACTTAAAATGTATCTGAAAATTATAGTATTAAACACAATTTCTTTACATTGCATTGTTGTAATACTTTTACATAATTATCAAGTATATATTATAAATGCTATTTATCATTAAGAGTCGAAAACACATTATTACCTTTTTTTAAAGATTTCATGACTTCTAAGGAATATCTTATATATATATAAAGTTATAGTTATATATATAAAGTTTTTTTAATAGATAATAACATAATTTTTAGTTTCACTGTCTTTAATAAAAAAAGACTATTACTTTATTTTATTTATTTATTTATTTCGACCAACAAGGATCATAGGGTAATATTACATTCATTCAAGTTAATTCTAATACTAAAATTATAAATCATTACTAAAATTAATATATCAAACGCATAAGTATTCATAATAATATTGAAAATATAATAATTATTTAATAATAATAAAATAATATAAATCAATGTAAACGTAACTCACAACAGACCCGACTTAATAATATATTAACAAAATCATAAACATAACTTATATTAATGATGTAATAATAATAATTAATCCTTTATTGCAGACCATAATTTGTTAAAAATACACAGAAAATGTCATAAAATCTATGTTAGTAAAATTAGATAATAAATTAAATAAACATTAGTTCATATATCTGGGTTGCCTGTCCGAGGCAATGGATACATGGACATGAACATGCACCCAGTGCCTCAAAAAAGTACAATCGGGGTTCTCGCTAATTACGTTAAGAATGCTGTTGGCGCTCCCACGAACCCTGTGCATCAGTGACGCAGTTCTTTTGCGAATAAGTGTTGAAAAATTGTCTAAGTAGGCAAACATACCTGATGCACTACAGTAAAGTGGGAGCCCCAGCAACAATCTAAAAGCGTTATTATATTGTATTCGTAGGGTGTTGTATGCCCGCTGCGTATATCTGACCCACAAGGCGCACGTATAGAGGGATTGGCAATAGGCCTTAAATAAAATAAGTTTTACCTCGGCTGTACAACGTGAGAACCGGCGGGCCAGCATAATGCAGCGGACACCCAGCGCCCTCCTTTCTCTTTCAATATCCTTATCATCTTTTAAATCTTCGGTAACCACATGGCCGAGGTACTTAAATTCGGTTACTCGTTTAAGTGCAACACCCGCTAAAGTTACAGGTGGTACGAAATTAGGTTTCTTCGTGCCCACCTTAAACACCATGAGCTCACTCTTTGCAACATTATATTTTAGACCGTGGGCTTCTGCATAAACCTCACATATGATCAAAAGCCGTCTGAGTGCACTGACTGACGGGCTCAGAAGCACCATGTCGTCTGCGTAACTGATGTTGTTCATGCAGAGTCCATCAATAGAGCAGCCGACATGTGCACTCCCGAGTTTATGAATCAGTTCATTTATATATAGATTGAAAAGCGTAGGTGAGGTTAACCCCCCTTGCCTCACACCGCATTCCAACCTATACTCGTCCGACAGTGCATTAGACCACCTGACCTGATTAATTTGATGACCGTACCAATAGCTAAGAATGCTAATGTACGAAACGGGTAGACCAGCCTTTCGCAATTTGTCCCACAGAATTTCATACCTGACAAGATCGAAAGCCTTTGAAAGATCCAGGAAGGCCGCGTACACTGGCGTATTCCTTACAGTGTAATACCCCACAATGTGCTTCAGCGCCAGTATTGCACACTCAGTGGATAGATTTGGTCTAAAACCAAATTGTGCATCGTTTAACTTAATATGTACTTTTAACTGTCTCTCAAGCACGCTGTCAAATATCTTAGCCGCAGTTGTCGCTAATGAAATGGGCCGATAGTTGCACATATCCAAAATATCGCCGGTTTTGTTTTTCAAAATCGGAACCACGACCGTTCTCATTAGCTCTTCCGGCAAATAAGAGTGCCTCATGCATAGGGTGAAAAAGAGCGCCAGCAGTCTAGGTAAGTGCGGTCCAGCGTGCTGAAAGTGCTCGATGCTAAGGCAATCGTGACCAGGTGACTTTCCTCCAGTCATGCCATTTACCAAAACAGTGATGTCCCTAGCGGTGATGCGATCGGGCACATGAGTTGATGCACCAATCTGGTGATGAACCTCAGCATCGACTTCAACAGGTGACTGTAAAGAAGACTGAACCCGGAACTGACTCTTAAAAAGATTGGCTATCTTCGCCGGCTCATTCACACCCCTAACGCTCACCGGGGTACCTGCTCTAGGACTCAACTGCTTAGTATGCTTCCAAAACCCACGAAAATCTTTATTCCTATGTTGATACGCTAGTTTATTCATCTTGATTTGGTCTTGATTATTTTGACAAAACTTAAGTTTTCGTGTAAATACTCTTTTAGATTCCATCATATCATTATAAAAATACCCACCACGCGGTTTCCCATATCGGATCCAATTTAGGATTTTTTTCGAGCATCCCGGTGAGCATCAAAGGTATTGATACGCCATTATTATGAAACCTATAATAATGGCGTATCGATACACTTTGGAGTTGATTTTAATAAGCAATATATAATAAACCAAATTTAGTTTAAAATTTAAGAGAAATTTAAGATTAAATTAAGAGTTATTGTAAATATGAAATAATCTTGTAAATTCATATAAAATATATCTGCGCAAAAATGTATTTATCATGTTGAATTTTTCTTTTTTTTTACGTGTGGTTGTGTGGATCGATCCTATAGTTACTGCATGTGTTACTTGTAAGTAACATTTTGGGTAGCATTGTATGTAGAACCTTAATACAGAAATGCAAAATAACTACATAATATCTCTCTTTTTAGATTTGGCCGGAGATAGTAGACCCCTTATTACCTCATTTTAATTGTTCTCATGTCCCTGCATGTTAATTATTTTCATACTAACACTACATTCCTTTTCGATTGTCAGGCCTTTTTGTTTTCATAATTCTTGTGCGTACTTTCTTTTCTTTCTTAATATTTATGACCTTTTGCTAGCTTTATTTCTATTCACTTATAGATTTATTTATTTATTAGATATCGGGCCGGAGTTTTAATTCACTTTATTTATAGTTTAATTTATGATATTTACCACGCGGGTACTTTATACATATGGGCCCCCCATTTACTTGGGTATTACAATAATAATATAGTATATTACATTTTCATTACATTAATTTCATTTTATTGCTACATAAACTTTTTTTCATACTATATCAAGGTAAAAGTGTACCTTGGGTTGTGCGCACAACCTTGAGGTCTACGTTTAAGTCATTTTAAAAGGACTCCAACAATTGTCATGGAGGAAAACTAAGTTCACACTATGATCCAATGAAGGATGTGACCTCAATGTACCATTATTAAGGGTAACAAATTTAAGACCTCTCGTCCCCAATAGTACTAATATGAGTAAACTCGTTCACATCACTTGTACTGAAGGTATTGTTCCCTAGTACCCGTAACCTCCGATTCTATCATCCAATCATGGAAACATACCCTGCTCGAGGACTATAGGCTATACCAGTGATGGACGTTCCCTTATCACTCCATTATTTATTTATCAAGGTCAACTTTTGTTTTATTTCTATTCTCTTCATAAATCTTATTTCCTTCTTTATTTATACATTACTGTGTTCTTTATTAACATTATTATCTATTTGAATGTATCGCTTAATTTTATACAGTTGCATGCTTCACTTCCGCAACTTAACTTGCATTATTCTCGCTCATAATAAATTCCATACCAGGAGTTTAAGCATCATCAATATTTGGGTGATCAGTCCAATGTTGACGAAACTTAGCAACTCAATCATTCGTATTCACACTTTTGAACTTTCCTTTCTTTCATTCCTCACACCTTTTAAATACATACTTTCTAATTTTGTACAAAAATGGGGAAATTTTTTTGTCACTCAATTTTCTGTCTGTGTTTAACTTTGTTATGAAACATTATTATTAAAACCTTTCATAATTATTTTATTCCTTAGTACCTTAAAATGATTACAATAAATATAAAAACCCTCTCGACGAAATAGCGTTAAAATTACTACATAAAAGATGTGAAACCTTAATACACGCATGCTATAATAATCACATAGAAAATGTAGAAGAAAATATAATTAACTAGCTGATACCCGCGACTTCGTCCTCATTGCTTGATATATTATCAAAGTTTTCGTATGTGCGTAAATTCGCCAAAGACGTACCTATTTCGTTGTGGCTATTTTCTCTGTACGCGTCGTATATATTAACATCATGTAACAATTATTATTTTATTTTGACATTCATATAAGATTTTCTATTGATATTTGATATGGGGCTACCTCTATCCACCTCTATCTAATAAAAAAAGATCATTAAAATCGGTTCACTATGACGAACGTAACATACATCCAAAAAGAACTACAGTTGTATTGGAACCTCCTCAATTTTAGAAGTCCGCTAATAATTGCGTATTCGTAATTGATTTCACCTCCGGTCGGAAGAATAGAGATTTCGAAACATTAGTAGATTTAAATAAACATATTTGACAAACGGAATTCTAATTTCTTACGCCAGAAAATAAGTATATTTCATTTAATTTGTAACAAAGACGCTTGCTTGTATATTCCAGGACACATTCACCGGCAGCGCCCCGAGCCGGATTTGATGCGAGGGCCTCTCTCCACTTCACCCCGCCCGGCGCATCTGTATATAGTACACTCTGTGCCCCGTGACCCGTGACCCGAGCCCCGTGCCCCGTGCCCAGTGACCCGCGCCCCGTGCCCCGTTCCCCGTGACTCCTGCTGCGTGGTCGACTGCGCAGCGTGACGAACAACTATGCGGCGTGTCTAAAGGTGTGCAACGTGACGTGACCGCGTGACATACGTGCGGTTTGATTCGTGATACAGTGCTTGCGTACTGCGACGTATGTGTGTCACGTGTACACGTGACGTCATGAAGCGTTGAGTATGAAAATGCATAATATTCGTATATACATAAGGTATGACTCACATCACTGCGCAGGTTACGCCCAGCGGAGCTATGGTCGCGCGGGGTTCATTTTCTCAGTAACTAACTATGGCTTGAAGCTTTATTTTTAAAGATGTTTTATTTTTATGTTTTTAATCTGTGTAAATAGTTTAGCACGTGGGAACGTTCCCATAATATACGAAATAAAACAGATTGAAACATTGTTATTCCAGATGCAAGTAATTGTTTCTTGTAATGGCCGCCATACATTAGTTTTTGGATAAAAGGACGCAGTTACTTTTTCTTGTTAACGATAAAATACAAGATGCCACTTATCTAGTTTTTAGGCGTACGTGTTTTGTTTTATTATTACGTGTACTTGATGGTTTATACTGAGATGTGTGTGGAAGGCACAGGGGGGAGGGGGGGTGCGGGGAGCTCGGGACGGGTGGATTCTGAGACCACAGACCAAATAGGTTTTTGAGTAACTTGGCTATGAACAAATTTATGCCAAAATCAGTTTAACGTCCAGTTTGGTTCTTATTTTTTTTATAAACCTATTAATCAACAAATCATAATTTTGTTCTTCATTTTTAATGCAACTATAGTCATACCTTTTATTACTTTTTTTTCAATTATGTAGATTTATATTTATATAAAATGTTAAGCTAAAGTATATAGATTGGTTATTGAAAAATAATATGACGACCTTGAACCTTTTTGGGATGCAAGTAGTTGAGCTCTAAATCAATGCACTTTACCTAAATTTCAACACTGTATCAGTTCTTGCATGTAAATTACTAAAACGACATAAAAAAGCGATTCCACTCGTCCATGACTCCCAAGAGTAAGGCACCGGGTGTTTACAGGGCGCGTGTAGGACGGCCAGCGTAACGTGACCCCGCAGCTAATAGTGACCAAGTTTGCCAAACACACTGTCCAGTGTTTTCGATTTCGTACTCTATTGGTGTTTTATATCATGTGGTGACCACCTGGCTTTAAGACAAGGCTTATTTGGCTAAGATCATGTTTTCGGATGTTATTCTGTACCACATGTGGGTCAGTACTTTAGTAACGTGTGTTGTTCAGTTTTCCGCGATGGCTAACATATAAGCAATATCAAATATTGGTTATCGGGTGAAAATATTTTATGTCAGCGTGTCTCTCAAACTTCTGTGCCATGTGTTTTACATACACCTATTCTGAGAGACAAATTCTAAATTTTTGATTCATATGATTTACACAAATTTTCATACAACCTAAACTGTAATTTTGATGAAATTAAAAATTGTTTACATCGTGTGACAAATTACTGTATTATGAGCTTAGCAAGTGTTTACCAAAAAAAAAGTTCTTAGCCAAAAGTTCGGAGTGGCCAGTCAAGTCACAGTTGGTTAGAGGGGTCAAGTTACGGCGGTCACACTCGAATCTTTAGATAAGTAGCGCACTGCTGTGATATACTCGTAGGCGTACGATCCGACGGATTTAAAATGTTTTTACGTGTAAGATGGACGCGGCCGCGGTAGAACACGTTCGAAATTGAGCTTTATGTCTTTCTAAACAAGATACAATTTTGTTGAGTATTTTACATAATAATTATTTTATATAAACAATATTAGGCGATTTTGGTGCGATGAAACGAAATATGATGTGATCATGTTGGTATATAGTTGACGTAAAAGGATAATATAAAAAATATGCGTGTATTCTTATATTGAACTCAAAGAGTTTTGTGATCTTGGTAAGTACGCTTTTGAAATTTTACAAAAATATTAGGCGTTTTATTTAAAAAAATCTGCATAGCAGTTACCTAGTCTAGGTGGAACCTAAATATATTTAGTTTGTTCGCGATGTCCGTCTGTGCGTACGCGGCCGTGTCCATGTGGGTAGGTTAAGTTTGGTTGTGTAAGCACCCTGTGTGAAATTCGCGAGGATTTGTTACTGGGTGGGAACGGGACCAGATGAAGGACCCTAGTTGGCGATATTCCCTAGATGTTTATAATTAAATAAACAAACTAAGTCAAATTAAAATTCTTACTTTTAATGCTTATAAATTTCATGGTTGCAGATATAGAAGAGAACTCTTTTTTATCCTTCTTTTGTTCATGACTTGTTTTGGTGTACAATAAATAGTTATCTATCTATCTAAATGTTCAGTAAAAATATCACAACAACTGTTAATTTAATCCGTAAAGAAAAATATAGAAAGACAGATAAAAATTCGATAAATGTTTCTAATTCAATAAAATTGTATTTTGTCAACCCCTTTTTAGAAAAAAAAAATCCCCAAAGAGTACATATTTTTGTCATAATTTACAATAATTTCTCCAAAACGGCACAAGCTCTTTATTTAGTTTTTACTTTAATGAAGTCCGTAAATCTATACAAATAAATAAAATTGAAGTGTCTATTTGTAATGTCAAAATAACAGATTTTTATTAAGGCATATGAAAGTATACACGGTAAATTTTTGTTTGTCTGTCTGTCTGTTTGTACCGGTTAATCTCCGAAATGACTGGTTCGATTTTGACGGGACTTTCACTTGGCTGATAGCTGATGTTATAAGGAGTAACTTGGGCTATTTTATTTTAGAAAAATAATTAGGGTCCACGCAATAAAAATAAAACCCACGAAATCGAATCGAATAAATTCCACGCAGACGAAAGTCGCGGGGAACAGCTTTTTTAAAATAAAACAACGTTTCATTTTAAAAAAGGTCAACGTCAGGCTCTCTATTACCGTGAAAAAATGTTCCAGATTAAAAAGTTGGTGGGTAGCTTTACTTTTTGATTGCTTTTGTAAAAAAACATGTAATTTCTAGCAGAAACATTTCAATGTATGGTAATTAGAAAAGATCAATTATTGCAAGCCTTTCATGCGAATATTTTCTAAATATCACTCGACCCAGTAACGATTTCTCGTGAAAAGGATTGTCTATATTGAGTGTGCGTGCGTGTGTGCGTGTATTTGTATATATGTATGTATATGACTGCGCAGGACGCAATAGTTTTAGTTCAGCACTACACCGGGCGTCGGGCGTGCCTTTAAACTTATTTACTAATGTATTTATGCATTTTTGTTTCTTTTTTTTTTTAATTATTATAATTATTAAAGTAACAATTGCTACATCACCCTCGAAACGTTTTCACCTTTTATTGGTAGCTTTTAGCGACAACGCGTTGTTATTTGCGTCGTGCTACGCCGATAAGAAAGCATTTTTGTATTTTCCGCGGTTTTTTTTAAAAATATTTCATGACTCACAAGCCTTCTGAAGGTTTGCCGATAACGTTATGCCGTCACGCGTCGGTCGAAGCGTTGCCAGCGGTAAATGAATAGGAGTGACATTGTGAACGTTAAGTCACATGACTTAGCGTTGATTTCGTTCATTTTTATAGTTTTCTACAGCGCCAACAATCTTAGAATGTCATCTTGGCTAACCTCGCTGAGACCACAAACGTGAGGAGGGGGAGGGGGGCGTCGGCAAACCGATTACATTGGGTTATTAGATCGAAATGAACTTAGTTCATTTATGGACAAAAATTCCAGTGACTACATTATTGAAACGTTTGCTTGTTACTTGTTAATTGTTACTTGAGCCTCGAACAAACTTACACATAAACCTTATCTTTAGTTTGTGGAAAGTAATGGGCTTTGATGCGAAACAATTCAATTTATATAAAAAAGTGCTTTCTTATGCGTAAAAAAATCTTTATAACATTTAGATTTAGGACAAACGAGTCATCTTAGTTGATAGCGGTCATATTCTATTGCGTTACTACTTCGTAGGATATTTATAGTAGGAGCGATACGTTTTTTCCTCGCCCTTGGCTCTTGGAGTTACGTTCGGCCATTATTGTCGACCACTTTAATATTTTCATTAAATAAGTTTAATCAGTGGCAATTTTGAACAGTTGTTAAAAATATTCGCTGACAATCTTGTATACAGTGTACAAAACAACAAATTTTAATCAAAATGTATGAACTATGTATTTTTATTTGTTATTGTATGTTTTCGTAATGTTTCGTGACTAGTAATACCTGATCGACGCTTGAGGCTGTGTTTTATAGTTTGCTTTTGCCATCCATTAATAAAATACAGTATTGAGTCATTTATCTTTAACACAGCGTCAAGCAATCTGGTTAATGAAATTTCATTGGATTTGTAACATTCTTAATTGATTTAAGTCTTCAATCGGCAACTATGCCTTACAATAGCTAATCCTAAAACCTGCAATACTAAGGTTTAGTTTACCGACTGTCAGTGATTTAATGAGTTTGTTATTTAATTACGCTTATATCTGCTTCATATGTTAAGGTCGGGGTGGTGTCATGTTTAAAGCTAACAAAAATGTATTTCAGATTTAACAATAAGTTTTAGTTATAATGTTGTGAGAACATCATCGCAGCTAGAATCGTGGCTTTTAGTCCAGAACACAGCGAATGTGTTCATTGGATTTTAATTCTTATCTTAACACTAGACTTGCTTTGAGCGTTCAACATCCGATATGCAATGTTATATTTTTTGTTGTATTGTAATACTTAGTTATATTAACCACTAAATTACTCTTTTGTGAGTTCTACAGATTCTGCACAACAACGTTTCCATGCACGTGGGAATCTGCAGAATGCACCTTGAACAATTTTAATGTCTAATAGTGTAATGTCGATCTTTTGTCTCATAGAAATAGGTGACATTTTAGATTGCATCCAATGCGCGACAGAACATGAGATGCTGTTAAATCTAATTAAGATGCGGTCTAATTGTTCACAAGTAGGTTAATTTACAGTACATTTCCCTCTGCATAACATAATCTATTATAGCGTGGGATAAGTTCGTGACGTCCGTTAATATGTTACATATAGAAAAAGAATTAAAAAAATACCTATATAAAAACACTTCTCTATACGAATAAAAATATTAATACATATATAAGGAGCGGGGACGGCGTTCGTTGTTCTATCGTAAGTTAGGATAGTTCTCTTTTAATTCGGGAGCCGGGCGGGAACGAAACTGGCGGAGTAGTGTGGATCATTTGATGTTGCCGCCGGCTTCTTAGGGTGGTATCCGTTGTTCCTTTGTTGTTCCGCGAGGGGTGAGGGGCGCCGCAATGTTAGTCCGGTGATCCGTATCGCTTGTCATGTTGTACTGAGGGCTCGCTTGGGGGCGCACACACTACGACAAACACCTTCCTTCAAACGCATACATTTCATCTACCTCTCTCTCCGTCTCTGTTTAAGAACATTCGCTCGTTATTATGGTGGGTGCGCCTCCCCGCGAATAGTGGCTTAATTTTAACTATTATGGTACAAAATGTAATTTTAGTTCCATAGACGTTTAAGATCTACAGAGTTTATATTTAGAGAAGTTTAAAAAAAATTATATCCCTCGGTCGGCGTTCGTCCGCCGCGGGACGACCCCGTCTGTCAATAAATATGATAATTAATATATATGTACAATGAGATGTTAAACATAAAGTTAATATTAAAATAGTATCTATATGTTACGAAGCTAGTTATCGCGTGAGTTCATTACGTCGGCAATAGGCAGTAGTGTATGAATTGTGGGTGTTACGCTATGGAGTTTTTGATTTGGGATCTCCGTTCGGCCGGGCCGGCGGTCGCAGATACCGATCGATCGGTTTACTCGGTTTGAAGGACCATGAATATCGATACCGAATTGAATAATTGCACGTTCGAGTAGTGTCGCGACAGCGGCCTACCGATCGAGATGTTCATCCGGCTCGAAGGACCATCAGTACTGAAACCGAATTGAGTGTTTGTACGCGAGTGTGAGTGGTCCGTGTAGTGTCGCCGCGACTGCGCCGAGTGTCGAGCTGCCTCCTGTGATACCGCGGCGTCCCCTCCACCTCGCCCTCGCCTCACCCAGCTCTACTTTACCACAATGTACCTCACTTTATTACACTTTATCCCATCATAAACACTTTGCCCCAACTCACTTACATAACAAATTCGCCACATACTTGCCCCACTACTTTCTGCATCAATATTCATATCTCCGTATTATCCCCTCTCCTCTAATTTTAGACATAGTCGCATTTCATTCATTCATTTACATTTCATTCGTTTTGCGTTTGCTTTCCTCGAATTGTGTCAATCGATTCTGATAATATGGCTCATAAGTGCCCTTAAAACAACAGTTCTTGAAAGAGAGAACTAGTTTTTATACAACGAATATCAGAGAACTCACAAAACCTTAGCAAGTGAGAGTGATATAATAACTAACATACAAGTTTCAAATCAAATTATGTTACGAGATTCTTTACACCTCAGTTCACGTAAAACTAACTGGTCTGCTCTTTATAACGCTGAGTATATATACCTCAATTTAAAATCCTTAACACAACTCCTATCTGGACCGTCGTTGGTTGTGTTTTTCCATTGCTGCGGTTAGCTAACTGGTATCGTAGTCTGATATGTGATAGTCAATTATTATAATATTCATTGTTTATTAATCGTCCGCAGTGCCGTCGTCAGTCATACGCTTTCTTCTTTTGAATAAATTCCATAGAAGAGTTAGTTGTGCTGGTTAGTAATAGCAATGCAATAGTGTAGGATAATAATCAAGCACTGGCTTTTAAGAGTTAAAAATAAATATATTCGTGTTATGGAAGGATTAATGGAATTAATTCAAACTCTCTTACTATCGGGTGTTTGCATACTTCAGTAATCGTGAAATGCTAGAAAGGATCTATTTTTTTTTAAATATAGTTGGAACATCGAGAAGTTGTAGAGTATTCTGTTGGATTGTATAATATTTCGATTAAAACTGACGATGCCACTGCGCCGCGCCGCGCCCGCTCCATTAACTTTATTCATACATAGGTCACTAAATAGATACAGAACGAGACTACTGCAAAAATGAAAATAAAATAAAAAAAATAATAAAAATAATATGATTCAGAGAGTTATAATAAAATAGTACGTTAGTTTTAATTATATTTCTGATATTGATTAATGTTTTGCTTAAAAAGATAATTTATCTGTATGTTACGTTTGATGTCGCGTGGATGTAGCGCTGCCGTGGTGTGTGCACACACAATCCACTGCCAACCGGACCTCATAACATATAACACTTCAATAGCACTCTACCGACTTACTGAGACCTCCGAATGATCCAAAATACCCATACGTTGTTGACAGTGGCTTCCCCACACCAGAGTTACATTGATCGAAATAAATACAACCGCCGCAACGAAACTATTAAATTCATTTTAGTTACATATAAGCAATACCACAGTACCTGAGATTGATGAAAAAGTAATATTAAAAATGTAATAGGACGAAAAAATATTGGTCGTGAAAAAAAAACTTGATTTAAAACGGTTTCGAGCAGAACTATTCGTATAATTGTCGTAGAGCAATGGTTATTGAGTTATGATTTTGTGTCGCATTATTTCTAAAGTTTAGGCCGGTCGACGACGAATGAACTGTTTCAATGGAGACTGGTTGACTATTAGCTTGAATTCTGAATATCGTTGCAAGAACATACGAGATAATAGCAATAAACATGAGATTTGATTCACGAAATTCAACTAATATTGGCCAGTCGACGATAAAATCGGGTAGACGCAATGTACGTGAATACAGTTAGGGTAAACGGTTGAAGGGATCATAAGGGAAGTGATAAGAATTTATAGGAGTAGGCAACGAAACGAGTCAATGTTCGACACGTTAGGAGACGTGCTCCGGGATCCCGTGGAGTTCACAGTCACACACGTTAGAGGGCAGCACACTTGTGTACTTCTGCGAGTAGCGACGAGGCCACGTTTGGACTGGGCGGCTCGACTCGCTTACTACGACTTACGTTACGTCTATGTTTAGGCACCCTTCGTATTTACGTCCAGAAGGTAGTAGTTATAACAGCTTTTAATTCTGTCATATGCTAGAGAGAATGGAGAGTGATCGGGGATGCTGAGGTCGGATTCTTTTTAACTTTTGTTCGTAAGCGCTAAGTATAATATATAGGTCGGGAGAGGAGGGTAGACAAGTCGCGCGCCGGTTGGATCACGCCACGAGTGATACGCGATAGATATCAAGAGAGTGGAAGGTGAAGATGAACGAATACTGCCAATCGATTGTAGTTTATATTTAATAATGGATAATGATTTGTAGGTTTAAACAATTTCGAAATATTATGTCCTAAATATTTCATATTTTATGTATAGTATCGATATTCGGTGGCTTGGTTATTGTTCAAATATCCACAGTGGTATCGTATACGCGCACATTCAGTTTTGTTCTGACTTCAGAATAACTTCATAATATTATGTAACATGAACAAATGCGAACGGATCGATCATTTTATGCAACTACATCTGTATTTGAACATAATCGGCCACCATGTAAATGTTTTTCTTAGGATGAGGACGATGGATACAAACTGTGTTCTGTAGTGTATCGAGCGACAGGGCGTTGTCTAGATAGGTTTGCATTTGACGTCGTGGCCATTTTGCGTGCTCGAGCACCAACAGGCGCCGCCATCTTGGAGAGTGAAGCGCAAAATGGCTGCCGCGTGTTTATTAGGCGTGAACTATGTTCGCGAGAACAGCTAAGATAAAAAAAATAGATTGCTATATAAATTGTGGTGTTAGGTTTAATGGTGACGGCATATTGGGTGTTGTGTATGGAGAGGGGTTGGCGAGATTGTAACCATCGTTGGTGATGAGAAGTGTAAAAATTCCATTATGAACGCGGTAACAACTATTTCTTTCTCTTACATCGGATTAGTTGTGGAGCGATCTGCTTTTAAAATTTTAGAAATTGTTTAATAAATAGTGCAAACAGATTAGAGACACCCAATATGCACCGGATTAGTTTGGTAAATTTTGATATCGTAAGGAATGGAATTGTGGGACTGACGCGACTCATTTGATGAGAGAAAAAATTGTTTATAAAATTTCTGCGGTCGTGTGTAACACGGTTGGTAAAGAGACTGTTTCGGTTTGTGTTGGACGGCTGGGGTTAGTGATGGGTCCAGGATATGTGGAACAACTTGTGTGGGACTTGGGTTTAGGCTGTGAAGTACCCTGGGCCGGTTACGAGCTACTGACGTCCTTGGCGCACTCGTTGATTAATTTGTAATTGCTGCTTCACAGCGAATTATCTAGACTAGATGGAAGTAAAAATGTGCTGCAATAACAATAAGTAACCTAGTGTAGAACTGCAGCTTCAGATTACGCAACGAGCGCGCCGGCAAGATTTTGTATCCAAAGATTGCTATGTGTGATGTAACTTCCTATAGGTTATTATTATAGTATTTTATATACTTGTTGTTTTTCTATTGTTTGTCACTAGCTGGTATGGAAATGTTTTGAACATTGAACAGATCTCCTGATCGAATTATATATTGTCTGTTATAAGTTTTGTAAACGGTGAAAGGTACATTCTGCTCACGACGACGTACACTGATCTCTCTGGAACGCTTCCCCTTACAATTTGCACAAATGTATTGTAGGGACCGTTTAAATTTATTATCAAATTCGATCCAGCGAGATCAGTGTGCGTCACGACTTATGTTATATTTGTTCTAAACTTTGGGAGGGCTTGGTACTCGACACACGGATGAATTCGCTAGTGATTTGAAATGGGCGATGACCGGAATTCGCTAAGCGATTTCCGACCGTAGAGCCGTGCGTCGAGGGTTTTATATCGTATGGTAAGATAGGCAGTAAAACTGCAGCTAGATGGTGCTTGTGTGTACTTACGTCGGATATATATTATTTCTATTGTATTTCTAAAATGTAACATTTTTTAAGCTTGTTTATTTTTGTATAATCGAATGACTCAAAATTTATAAAAATCTCTATGCAAAACTCGATTATGGAAGTTGTTTTGTCAATTCATTTCTTTTCATGTCTCAGCTTATTGTAATCGCAGCACGGAAATGTCCTAGTTCAAAACGCAAAGGTTATGTATTTCGGAGACACGCATGTGACAACTGGACATGAAGTGTTGCGACGTGACGTGAATGGTGTGACACGATAAAGTTTGAGAAAAGGATTCGCTCGTCATACACAAGGCAGAATATAGGTGCGCGACTGCGACGCGCGGTGTGCCGTAGGAAAGTTTTACGATAAATGGTGAAAAAATAAATAAATTACAAAAAAACTAGGACTTTTGTTTAATTTATGGCCTACTATTTGTCCTTGTCATGTTCCACTTTTTTGGTCTTCAGCCTGTAAGAGTTCACTGCTAGATATTCGCTTCTCCCATTTTAGGTAGGACTTGCCTTGATTATCATGCTTGCTTGCATGCATTATTACGTCTGGTACTGCGACCGTCAATCCCAGGCGTAAACACCTTAGACGCTGGTGTCTTACGCCTGTCTTGGTAATTTGCGCCTGACGTAAACGAGATGGTATACGTCATCTAACCTTAAGTGTTTTCTGGCGTTCCCCATAGTCGCCTCTTACATCCATGTTACGAAACGGAATGATGAACGTCACAACACGAAGAAATATATTTAAAATTTACTCCTACCCTCCAAACAAAAATAACAGTGGGTGCACTGGTGCTTAGCGACAGATATCCAAATCAGACAGACTTCTTGACACAAATGAGTTTTTAAAATCGTCCTTTGAAGGAGGAGAGTCCAGGGGCAGTCTTGCTGGAAAGTTTACGGTACATCGGTGCATTTTTGACATTGGATTTATACGTGGTAGAGCCATACTGCAGCTAAGTAGTAGTATAGTTTTAGCACGAATGGGTCGGTTCGACATGGCAAAGATCACGCTCTCACAGAATAACGGCGTAAAATAGCAGCTTATTCCTGTTGTTTCGTATGGTGAGTGAAGAGAACCGGAGACCCGTTTTACTGAAAACGAGGCATTCCTTCTTAGTCCTCAGGGGTGACATCGCATTCTGCATTCCACTTACCATCAGGTGGGATGTGGGTTCGTTTGTCACCCTTATTCGTACTACAACTATAATATAGCTGCAACATGGCTCCACCACGTTGAAGAAGTCTACTGTACTGCAATCTTCTAGGCACTGAAAACGATTTTTGTAATTCCAGCTGAAAGTTTTCGGGGCTTTGTTGAGTGTCGTCTACGTGCTGTTTTTGAAAGTCGTCACGAATCGTCTCACACGCACACTTAATGACTTCTAGTCTCCCTCATCAGCCGGTTATCGAAAAGGCTTTAGTACTATAGACCATGAGGTCTACTTTCGCCAAATTTTATAGAAGAACAATTAGTACAAGTTGCCTCTTTGTCTTGCGTATTAGACTAAAAGAAAGTCTTAGGTTCTGTCCAATAATGTCATGCCAGGTTGATTGACAGTATATTGAAGTGATCAAGTGTTTTACAGTAGGGCTACGATGACTAAGAGTTTAGAACCAGAGTACGAAACCTATCCAACTGCGGAGAGGTGTAACACAATAGAAATAGAAACTTTTTTATAAATAATACTTATTGAAAGTCCATTCTTACGTTTAAATTACCACTGGTTCGGAAAATACCTCTACTGGGAAGAACCAGCAAGAAACCCAGCGGGTCTGTTTTAAAAAAAACAGTACAATCATTAAAGTTACACAATAATTAACAACCCAAAACAAATTAGAAATAGTATGGTAGCGATCACCTCATTCATCATCATCATTACAGCAAGCCTTCACAAGTCCACTGCTGAACATAGGCCTCCTCCAACGAATGCCACTAAGCACGGTCCTGAGCCACCTGCATTCATCGACTTCCTGCATATATTACCAGGTCATCACTCCATCTAGTGGGGGGGCCGCCCTACACTTCGCCTACCGGTACGAGGCTGCCTCTCGAGAACCTTTCTTCCCCGTCGGTTGTCAGTTCTTCGAGTTATATGGCCGGCCCTTTCCCACTTCAGCCTTCTAATCCGTTGGGCTATGTCGGTTATTCTTGTTCTACTGCGGGTATCCTCATTTCTAAGTTTATCACGCAGAGAAATCCCGAGCATAGCCCTCACCATAGCTCGCTGAGCGACCTTGAGCTTCCTCGTTCATTAATATAACGTTATATCCTAAAACACATGTCCCAATCCAAACCAATCCCCAACAAGCAAGTAACCCAGCGGAACATTAAAAAAAGTTCACATATTAGGACGCGTTTGCATAATTGATAGTATAGAATCGAACTATTACATTGACACGGGTCACACACACAAGTGTACGCACGGTTAGCTGCGGGTGTGGGAATCATAATCAAGTAAACATTTTGATAATTTGATAGATTGATTTTTTCTCATTTCTTATACCTACAAAATATATTACATACGAAATACGAATAGCTGCTCCAGAGACTGCTAGGCACTAGAAGACCACTACTAGCAGTGAGATGGTGGCTGTGGACTTTGGGCTGGTTTTGTTAGTTATGATAAGACTTTAGCTTCGAACTTGGTGAAGTGACTTGAAGGTATACTTTGGTGACAGCTACTGGAACTCCTCGAAGAGTAGTACTAGGTGTGCCGAGTTTGGGCTCGTTTTGTTAGTCATGATGAGCTTACCTCCGGACTTGATAGAGTGACCTGATGGTGTACTTCGGTGACTACTGCTGGAATTCCTGGACGAGTAGAACTAGGTGTGCCAGTTTGGGCTCGTTTTCTTAGTTATTATGATACCTAACCTCTGGGCTTGATGGAGAGACCTGATGGTGTACTTTGGTGACTACTGCTGGAATTCCTGGACGAGTAGAACTAGGTGTGCCGAGTTTGGGCTCGTTTTGTTAGTTATTATGAGTCCTAACGTCCAGGCTTGATGGAGAGACTTGATGGTGTACTTGGTGACTACTGATGGAATTCCTGGACGAGTAGAACTAGGTGTGCCGAGTTTGGCCTCGTTTTGTTAGTTATTATGAGACTAACCTCCGGGCTTGATGGAGAGACTTGATGGTGTACTTCGGTGACAGCTACTGGAACTCCTCGACAGTAGTACTAGGTGTGCCGAGTATGGGCTCGTTTTGTTATTTATGATTAGACCTAACCTCCGGGCTTGATGGAGACCTGATGGTGTACTTCGGTGACAGCTACTGGAACTCCTCGACGAGTAGTACTAGGTGTGCCGAGTTTGGGCTCGTTTTGTTAGTTATGTTTAGACCTAACCTCCAGGCTTGATGGAGAGACTTGATGGTGTACTTAGGTGCTTACTGCTAGAACTCCTGGACAGTAGAACTATGTGTGCCGAGTTTGGGCTCGTTTTGTTAGTTATGATAAGAACTTACCCCGGACTTGATGGGTGACAGACACACCTAGTTCTAGTCGTCCAGGAGTTCCAGAAGTAGTCACCAAAGTACACCATCAGGTCTGTCTGCCCGGAGGTTGGGTTTCATCATAACTAACAAAACAGGCGAACTCGCGCACTGGTCTCGTCAGGGAAGTCAGTAATGGTCACCGAAGTACACCATCAGGTCTCCATCAAGTCCGGAGGTAAAGTCTCAACATAACTAACAAAGGCAGGCCCAAACGGCACCTGGTCTGCTCATCCAGGAGTTCCAGTAATGGTCACCGAGTGCACCATCAGGTCTCTCCATCAAGTCCGGAGGTAAAGTCTCAACATAACTAACAAAACGAGCCCAAACTACACACCTAGTTCTGCTCATCCAGGAGTTCCAGTAATGGTCACCGAAGTACACCATCAGGTGTCTCTATCAAGTCCGGAGGTAAAGACTCAACATAACTAACAAAACGAGCCCAAACTCGGCACATCTAATTCTACTCGACTAGGAGTTCCAGTAGCAGTCACCGATGAACACTTTCAGATCACTCCATAAAGTCCAAGACGAATAGGCATTATATAATTATTTATATATATAAATCCCACTTACTTTCAACGAAACAAAATATTATAACAAAATGTGTGATTATAAAAATAATAATATTATTTTGCCTTGTCAAATACCTATGTATCAAATTCGATATTTTGTGTATGTACAGCGATCTTTTCGGCTGCTGCAATCAGGCAGGCGAAACAGTATCCACTTATGACGGCGGCCGAACGCGGACTGAGGTTTCATCGAAATTTTTGTACAATAAATCAAAACAGGCACCAAAAAATACAATAACCCTTATTGCAATCCATTGTGATTCATCCATTAGCAAATAATGTGCAAAAATAAGCATCAGTTTTGTTTTTTACAACTATTTGTGACATTTTGATAAAAGTAAACACCACTATTTTTATTGAATATGTCTGCCTACTTATAGTATTTTTAGAAATCTTAATATATGTTGATAATAGAACAAAATGTACCTAAACATGAGCCAGTATCGTTATTTTGTAGAAAATGGCTAGGGAAGATCGTATTTACAATATAAAAACTATTATTTTCAACAAAAAGTCACCACCATTTGAAGATGAAGAACCATTCTATACGTGGTAGCAATTAACTGTTTGATTTGGTTTAGTTTTGTCACAAAATGTACCGAAAAACAGCATAATTTCGCCCGATTTGCAAACGCACCCTTAAGTTAGGCAGTTAACTATCCAAAACAAATAAGAAATAGCTTAATAGCGATCGCTTCATGCCCAGGGGCATTACACGAGTAACGAGTATAAAGGGTTATTTTTCAAAGAGTAGCCAAATTTTAAACTTAAGTTCAAATACATAAATAATAATGATATACATTTATTGCAGTTTTTGAAAATACGAGTAATTAGAGGCTTCTACTTTTATTTGAAATTATTCCAAATTGAATGTGATTTATGGGCAACAACGTTTTTGCTTATCTATCGACCCTTACGAATGTGTGTGCGTGCGCAGTAAAATCAGTTAAAATAATGTATTACCACGCATTTTGAATTAAAAAGATAAAAAGGACAATGTTTGAGACTTTTTTAAAGAATTTTTCTTCACTATTTGCCTATATTACTTATTATGTCTGTTAAAACTTAAACTACCGGTTAAGTTATAACAACATATTAACTGCATCAGATCAGATCAGGATGTTGCAATGGTTTTTGAGAAATATTTTACTGATATTCCGATCTTAACCAATAAGTCACTGAATTCTTCTCCTGCCGTCGCCGAATAATTACTTAAACAAAATGAACCTAAATGCGTGTACAAAGAATTTTACATTTCATAAAATGTCATCAAAAGATATTGTAAAATATTTTGAAACTATTGATATTAAGAAAACTGCTGATCTGTGAGGGATTTCCGTTAAAGTTATTGCGTCTATAATAGATATAATCGCGCCTCAACTAGCTATTATTTTTAATACTAGTATCGAATATGGTGTGTTTCCTGGTTTAATGAAGCATAGTAAAGATAAAGTAATACCTTTATTTAAATCTGGTCGTACATTAGACCCCGCCAATTTTAGTACAATTCTGAAAAATCAATTTCTGTACTGCCAACACTTAATAAAATTTTTGAAAAAATATTCTTGATAAAATGTTAATTTTTTTAATGTAAATAATTTACTTCATAAAAATCAATTCGGTTTCACAAAGGGTTGCTCGACAACTGATGCTGGTGTCGAGCTGATTAAATATATCTTCAATGTATGGGAGAATTCACTGGATGGGTATATTCTGTGACCTATCCAAAGCCTTCGATTGTGTTCACCATGAAACATAAATCAGGATACTACAACACTACGGTATAAGAAGAAATGCTTGTCATTAATAGTATGAGCTCTTCCGGGTCGATAGTACAAATGGGCGTGCCTCAAGACTCAATTCTCGGCCCCTTTCTGTTTATTGTATATATTAATGACTTACCTTACATAGTAGGGATAACCATAATATAGTATTATTTGCTGATGACACTTCATTAATTTTCAAACTAAAACGACAATTATTAAAATATGAGGAAGTAAATAATACATACATACATACATATAATCACGCCTCTTTCCGTAGGGTAGGCAGAGACCACTTCTTTCCACTTGCTACGATCCTTACATACTTGTTTCCTTCGTCCACTTTCATTATTCCCTTCATACATGCTCTTCGGTTTAGGGTACTCTTGACCTGGCCTTTTTCAAGACGTCCCTGATTTGGTCGAAACGTCCTCCTAGATCTACTCCTTCCAACACTTTCATTCACACTCCTTTATACACTTTTTTCGTCAATCGTTCTTCATTCATTCTCTCGACATGGCCAAACCATCTTAGCATACCTTTCTCAATTTTGTCACTACATCTTCTTTCAAACCACAACGTTTCCTTATCTCACTATTTCTTATCCTGTTACTCAATTTAACTCCTATCATACTTCTAACGCTCTCATCTCAACTGCATTTATTCTGCTTTCATGTTTCTTCTGCCATACAACTTTCACTTCCGTACATGAGTGTCGGAACCAACACCCCTCATGCACAGCCAAACGAGCCTTGTTAGACAACTTCGACTGCTCATAAAGGAGTGCAAAGCTCCATTCACCATGTTTCCTGCATTCACTCTTCTTTCGATATCACTCTCACTTTCCATCTCTTGTAAACTTTGAACCCAGATACACAAACTCCTTCACCTGTTCAATTTGTTCATCTCCAATCACGATATTGCAGTCTGTCACTGCCTCATCTCTTTCAAACACCATCACTTTCGTCTTCTTTACATTCATCTTCATTCCCTTTCTAACAAAGCTCCACTCATAGCAGTTGCTATCTCCTGCAACTCCTCGGCCGAAGACGCAAGTAGTACTTGGTCATCAGCATAGAAAACATTTGACGAGTAACTCATTCATTCTCAACCCACTTTCATTCTCTTTTAAATCTGTCAAGCAATTGTCCATGAACAGATTAAACAGCCACAGTGACGCTACACATCCCTGTCTAACACCGTTTTCGATATTAAACCATTCAGTGTATGCCCTGTTTATCCTTACACAAGCACTAGAATCCTATAAAGAGATTGCAGTGCTCGTATGAGATACTGCTCACACGGTTCACGGACAGTGCTGACCACAATTCATTCCTCATTACTCTATCATAGGCCTTTTCTAGATCCACGAATGCACAATAGACCGTCTTGTTTTTAGCCAAACACTTTTCGGCTATGCACCGCAAGAAAAGACCAGATCCATACATCCCATTCCTTTCTAAATCCCTTGTGCATCCCATACTTTTCGTCTGTTTCATCTACAACCTTTCAATCAACACTTTCGCATACAATTTACCGACGACGCTGAAGGCATACTGCGGTAATTTATGCAGTCCTGCCGTGACCCTTTTCCCTTATAATGGCACGATTACGGCTTTACCAGTCTCCCGGTACTCTGCCCATTTCGCCAGCACAAATTGAAAAGGCGGTACAGCTGACTAGCCACTATGCCCTGTCCAGCCCTCAGCATCTCGACGGTAATCCTGTCATACCCTGCAGCCTTACCTAATCTCCCTTACTTTTCAACGCTTTCACTATTTCATCCATGCTTATCTCACTTTCATCAACATTTATATTAGTTTCCATGGAAGGTGCCGGATGCTGTACCTGCACTTCTCTCTTTCAAACAAACTTTCAAAATATTCTTTCCATCTCTTTAACACATTCTTCTCCTTTTATAATGCTCCCATCTTGACTCCTGATTGTACTCAGCTCCGAGGTAGAGTTTTTCCTCTGGCTGTTTTGATGGATTTCAGAAAAACTTGATGTTTGACTGAAATCTTCAGTGAGTCTCCTATCGAAATCATCCTTTCGTTCTTCTTTCTTTCTAGACACAACTTCTTTCGCTGCCGATTACAATCTTTTATACTTCGTTCTTGCTTTCTTTATCTCGTCATCCGTTGCCTTTTGAACTTTTGGTTAGCTTTTGTTGCTAACCAATCCAACCACGCTTTCTTCTTTTCTTGCACAACCTTTGTACATCTTTATCCATCCACACATTATAGTTCTTTCTTCCTTTCCTTCTTTTATCTACCCCGCATACCTCAATAGCAACATTCACGACCCTTTCTTAAATGTCTCCCACAATCTTCAATCACACCTATCTCTTCTATGCCTTTAAAACTTTCTTTCAGTTTCTCTACATACTCGTCTTTCTTTTCTTTTCTTGTAGATTTTCCACTGTTACTCTGTCCAAAACACTCGTAGGCTCGGCCTCTCGGTGTAGCCACCGTTTAAAGAGGCCACGCATTCGGGCTATAACCAGGAAGTGGTCTGTGTCGAGGCCTCACACTGCGGTATGCCTGAGTGTCTAGCACTTTCTTCCTCAGCCTTTCATCCACAATTACAAAATCAATCATACTTCTAGACTCACCCTCATCTCTTGTATACAAATGGATCTTTTGTGGTCAAACATTGTGTTTGCCACGCACAGAATTCATTCCAAGCATAATTCAAGCAGGCTTCCCCATTGTCATTCACTCTCTCGTCCCCAAACGTACCCAGAACTCCTTCATACCCATCACGCTTTACTCAAACCCACCCATTAAAGTCCCTAACATCACGATCCGTTCATTTTCTCCGCATTTATTCAAGACCTCTCTCATGCTATCCCAAAATTCCTCTCTCTCTTGTTGGGCTTTTAATGACCCACTCCGCGCAGATCCGTCGGTGCATAGACCCAAGGATAAACAAGCGAGTGAGTCCGACTTTAACCTAATCCAGAGGAGTCTGGGCTTACACATTCCTGCTCCATCACATTCCACTATTCGAGATGAAAGAATCACACCAACTCCTGACATCCTCGGCTGGTTTGGGGACTCCGACCAGTATGCCGTGTAGGGGCCACTTTCCTCTTGGTTTCGTTCACGCACAAAATATCTATGCATCGTTCATCCATCATCTGACATACTTCATCTATCTTACCATCCATTCCTCCTCTTACATTCAACGTAGCGAAGCGGCTCTCCGTGGGCCGCTTTTCGCCCCCGCGAGAAACGAGACGTGATGGGTGGCGAACCACATCGCCGCCATTTTAGTTAATTAAATTATTTTATTATTCTCCATTGCGTTCCCACGAATAGCGGGGAAAGGTTTGTCCCCAACAGAGCCCGCATGCCAGGTAAGGCTGGCTAATTCTGGGGTCGCCGGTCCCAGGGCAGTGTGGCACGCTAACGACTAGGATTGCCCTAGCCATGCATCCATCCGCGCGGCAGACGTTGGATTATGGAGAGGGTAGGAATAGGGAAAGGGAAGGATACGTGGTGTGACAAGGGTGGAAATAGGAAATGTAGGATATTACCGTCCAGGAGGGCAAGGGATAGGACAGTAATAGCTAGGGAAGCCGGGGTCGCATACCCGTATACTATACCACAACTACCGGAGAGGTAGATTGAATGAGTATCCCATGACTATTTAGTTTTACGTACTAATAATGAATTAAATATATGAACTTACCTGTGAAAGGTAATACTATCACTTTTTTATGTTTATCATCACTGTTGTGTCAATATTTTACAACACAAACGGTCATTTTACAATTTTTCGCGAGCTCTTCTCCGTAAGACGTGACGTTGCGCACTGACGCGTCGCTGAGTAAATAATGTTATATCTAAATTAGTAAATTGGTTTAATATTAATAACTTGCTTGTTGTTGGAGAAGTCACGTCTAATGAAGTCAACGCTCTGTCCCCTCGTGTTCTAATCCAAAGTCCCGAAACCTTTCAGCTCGAGCTACAAAACTGTTTTCAGTGCCTAGAAGATTGCAATGTAGTGGACGATATAAATGACAAGCTCGTGGAAACTGTCGATGCGGTCGGAGCTAAGTTTTGCAAGACCAGCCGCAGAAGAACACAAAACTCTCCGATCACACTCTTAATCTCATGGCTGTTAGACGGGAAATGAAGCTGCAGTCTTTAGTAGATTTGACAGCATACAGGCAACTGAACAGACAGATCTCCAAATGCATGCGGCGGGACTTACGCAACTTTAATACTGCTCGTATTGAAGAAGCGATCGAGCGGAACCAGGGCTCCAAAGTCTTTGCCAGAGAGCCAACTGTCAAAGCTGAAGACCGAGTGTGGCAGCGTCGTTTCCGGGACACCTGAGATTTAGAGTGAGATTGAGAGGTTCCATGGGCAGCTGTACACATCATCGTTGGAGCCACGCAAGTGTGAGTAACGATCCAAGAGTAAGTCTTATCCGACACTATTCCAAAGATATCCCGGACGTCAGTCTGAGCGAGATTAGAATGGCTCTCCAGCACCTTAAAAGGGCAAGGCCCCAGGCGAGGATGGAATTACAGCGGAGCTTCTGAAAGCAAGTGGAAAACCGGTACTTGAAGTCCTTCAGAAGGTCTTTAATTCCGTCCTCCATAGTGGCACTACAACGGAGGCGTGGAGCAGAAGTGCGGTGGTCTTATTCTTCAAGAAAGGCGACAACGCTCTCTTGAAGAACTACAGACCAATTTTCCTTCTGAGCCGCGTCTACGTGCTGTTTTCGAGAGTCATTACGAATCGTCTCGCATGCAGACTCGACGAATTCCAGCCTCCCGAACAAGCCGGTTTCCGAAAAGGCTTTAGCACCATAGACCACATAGATCATGTTTCATGTCCATGTCACACCTATGCCGGTAGTTGTTGGGAGCACTAAGCTCGAAGTTGTTGACGAGTATGTTTACCTGGGACAAATAGTCCGACTAGGTAAGTCCAACTTCGACCGAGAGGTCAATCGACGGATTCAACTTGGCTGGGCAGCGTTCGGGAAATTACGGCACATCTTCTCGTCAGGTATACCTCAAAACTTGAAAACGAGACTGTACAACCAGTGCGTGTTGCCAGTGATGACCTATGGAACTGAGACGTGGTCCTTCACTGCTGGCCGGATGAGGAAGCTCAAGGTCGCTCAGCGAGCTATGGAGAGCTATGTTTGGGTTTCTCTGCGTGATAAACTTAGAAATGAGGATAGGCAGTAGAACCAGAGTGACCGTCATAGCCCAACGGATTAGTAAGCTGAAGTGGCAATGGGCCGGTCATATAGCTCGAAGAAGCGACAACCGATGGGGAAAAAAGGTTCTCGAGTGGCGGCCTCGTAGCGGCGGACGAAGTGTAGGCGTCCCCACTAGATGGAGTGACGACCTGGTATGCATGCAGGAAGTCAATGAATGCAGGTGGCTGAGGACCGTGCTTTGTGGCATTCCTTGGGGGAGGCCTATGTTCAGCAGTGGACTTGTGAAGGGCTGTAATGATGATGATAATAACTTGCATTTAAATGGCACTAAAACGAAATGTATGAAATTCATGACTCCGAATGTCAAAAATTTAAATAATAATGTAATATTAAATGGGGAGGAACCGAGTCTTATCGATAACACTAGACGCGAAGCTTCAATGGAGAGCCCCCATATATCAAAATTAGCAAGCAGAGTCCACATTGGTCTCCGGCCGTCCACGGGGTTGGTTCTGAAGGTCGAAATTTCCAGAACGAAAACGTTGAAACCAAAAACGTACCGTGCTTTCTTTTGCGACACCAGCGTCGTACACATCATTAATCCTTCGAGCTGTTTCTGCAGCACTGGTGCCACGGTAGAACTCATACTCTTAAATATACCGATATTTCATGTTTCCCATTGTGCGGTAATAAGCGACGCCAAAGAAAAAAATAATGAGGAAAAAACAAATGAATGACTGTTTTCAAAACTCAAATGTACCAGCTAAATGAATTTATAAATTTGAATTTGGAATTCTTAACCAGAGAGGAGATATTTCAGATCAAAGTGGTCAGTACGACAAAACGCTAATTTCATATGTAAGGACCTAATGTTTTGGCTATTAGTAGTTTGGACCTTTTTTATAGAAGTGCGGGCAAACGAGCATGCGGCTCACCTGATGGAAAGTGTCGACCGCCGCTCACGAACAATTGCAACTGTTCCCGGCCTTTAAATGAGGAAATGCCTACGGATACGCCATCTTTCCCTACGCTCCTCTTTCGTGATTCCACCTCAGCTGCGGCGGTATAGTGGAGAATACCGCTCTCGCCGCAGTCCACCAACACACATCCGAAGTGGGCTCACCTTACTCGGAGTGGCCACCTTGGACCGGCCCTTCCCCTTACGCCAGATATGTGTGATTCTCTTAGTTCACCGTGATAATCATCATTACAGCTCTTCACAAGTCTACTTCTGAACATAGACCTCCCCTAAGGAATGCCACAAAGCACGGTTCTGAGCCACCTGCATCCATCGACTTCCTGCATGTGTTACCAGGTCGTTACTCCATCTAGTGGGGAGCTGCCCTACACTTCGTCTACCGGTACGAGGCTGCCACTTGACAGCCTTTCTTCCCCAATGGTTGTCGGTTCTTCGAGCTATATTGCCAGCCCATTGCCACTTCAGCTTACTAATCCGTTATAAGAATAAGAAGAAATAAGAAGCCTTCAAGTTTAGTAAGTAAGAGTATTATTTTGCTAATTGAAATTCTCACAATATTATTATTTTAAATATTAACCTCTTATTGTGATTGTGGTCCATACCTAATTGTTTTATAATATAAAATCAAGTAAAAGTTAGGGAATTCCCAAATAATATAGTAATTTATTATGTTACTGTTAATGTTGTGTTACTGTTACTGTTAATAATATGTTAATTTATTATGTACTATTATGTTTTATGTAAGCTTTCTGTTTAAACGTTAATCAGTCTGCTATTGAGACTTCAGTTTTGCCTTTTAATATTTGTAAAGTTACAGCACAATATTTCGACAGTTTTGAACCGGTCGCGTTATACAGTGAAGCGCGCGCGCCCCGTCTGACATTGAGAGGGTATCTTTGATCTCCGTATTGGGCTCTCGCTTCTGCTTATTTGCTTATTAAAGGATTTATTTAATTGAATTGACTCGTCGTCTTTGGCAGCGGGAAGCGACGAGTGAGTTAGTGCTCGGAGGGTCGCGCTGTCGGTTTTTGACACGTTTTTACCTAATCATAATGGTTTGATGGTTTCTAGGAAGCTACACGTGAATTACGAACAGTTATATAATATGTTCGGAGGTTCTCTGCGTGAGAAACTCAGAAACGAAGATATCCGCAGTTGAACCAGAGTGACCAACATAGCCCAACGGATTAGTAAGCTGAAGTGGCAATGGGCCGGCCATATAGCACGAAGAACCGACAACCGATGGGGAAAAACGGTTCTTGAGTGGCAGCCTCGTACCAGTAGGCGAAGTGTTGGGCGACACCCCACTAGATGGAGTGACGACCTGGTAAGACATGCAGGAAGTCGATGGATGCAGGTGGCTCAGGACCGTGCTTTGTGGCATTCCTTGGGGGAGGCCTATGTTCAGCAGTGGACTTGTGAAGGTCTGTAATGATGATGATGATGTTGTTGTGAGAGCGTGGTCCTTCCCCGGTCGAGCCGACCCATTCGTGCTATATATATAGCTGCAGCATGGTACTACCACATACAAAAATGTGCTTACAGTCTGCCAATAGACACCTGCCATCGAATTCAAACCAAAAATAAGGTTAGAGTTGCGTTGTCACCTTTGAGGCTTTTTGTTATTTTATAATTACACTAACTCTCTATATCCTTTAGACAGGAACACAACAGCGCTTTATTAATAACTTTAATTATCACGATAGCAGTAACAAATCTGGTTCAAGATTTAAGTTATTCTGAACTTGGTGTGCAATGTGCGTCTACCTCAGTCCCTAATATTTGTGTAAATTTTAGTGTTGTTGATACCAACAACACTAAAATTACGAAATTACATACATAATTACACATGAGAAATTACGAAAATTTAAAGCAGTCACCTATATCATACAAGAACCTTTTTGGAAGAGCAACCATTGGGGAAGAAAGGTTGTCGAGTGGCAGCTTTGTATCGGCAGGCGAAGAGTAGGACGTCCCCCCACTAGATGGAGTGACGACCTGGTAAGACATGCAGAAAGTCGATGGGTGCCAGTGGCTCAGGACCGTGCTTTGTGGCATTCCTTGCGGGAGGCCTACGTTAAGCAGTGGACTTGTGAAGGTCTGTAATATCCATACAGTAATGAGCCCAATATCGAGACTTGAAGATGACAAATCAGAGATTTTGAACCATATCTAAGAAATGAGCCCGAATTTAATGAGGAATTTTATGGACGAGGCCTTTGTTCAGCAGTGAACGTCTCATTGGCAGTAAATGTAGGTAAAGGTACCTTTAATCGAAAACTAATAAAGTATTTCCGACTCTTGAATTCACTTACTGAGTAGTGGCGATGTAATATTATCCACTATCTCATACCATTCCGTGGGTGTCGTTGGGTGTCGCCTTAAGAGGCAACAAATCAGGAGATGGGTAGCAGTGTCTTCCTAATAACGACCAAATATAAAAAATTGCGCATGCCAACCCGTTTGCCAAGCGTGACAACTATGGCAAATATTCCCCTATGAATTAATCTATGGCGAGGCCTATGTTCAGCAGCGGTAAAGTTAAGTCCTTAATCGAAACCGAATAAAATATTTAGGTACACGCCTCTACCACAACATGACGGATGAAATAGTTATATATACCTAAGTCTACAAATAAAACAACTTCTAACGCAAAGTATGTAACACCTCTTACTAATTAGTGAGATCAAGACAAGTGCTCGAAACAATTGAGATCATTTAAACAGCATCCCCCCACCTGATGCGATACCCTTTGTAATGCAAATGTGGGCCGAGCAGGCGAAAGAATAACGGAGTCTCTTGTTCTGATATTCTTTGATTATAATAAACAGGGCTTACGGTAAACGCGACTCAAGCGCGCTCTAGCGGCGCTCCGCATAAATTTGCGAGTTACGTTTACGCCGGCGAATGAGGGGTGACACTTGAAAGTGAAGGTGTTTTTTTATTACTAAACATTTGTTTGATCTTGCCTCGCTCCATCTTGTATTAATGCGTCGGGTAACACTAAGCTAAATCACGGAATTCAAAATTTAACTTACATAACGAAGATCGGTTAAATTAAAACACATTTTTTTATAGAATGAGTGTGACAAACGAGCACACACCTGATGGTAAGTGGAGCATCCTCATGTGCATTTATCCTCGATTAAGATTCAAAATGCAGATGCGTTGTCACCCCTGAGGACTGAGATGGAATGCCTCCTCGTTTCCAGTAAAAATGGTCTCCGGTTCTCTACACTCACCATACGAAACACAGCCGCATTAAGCTGCTATTTTACGCTGGTATTCTGTGAAAGCGTGGTCCTACCCCGGTCGAACATAATCTATATTATGTTCTACCGGGTATATCCTAAGTTGTCTGGTGTAAGAACTAATACAATCTCTATTTAGTATAAAAGAAAGCCGCTTCCCGCCGTCTGTACGCTTGGATCTTTTAAACTACGCAATGGATTTTGATGCGGTTTTCATCATTAGACAGAATGATTCAAATATATATATATAATTATTCTGTCCGTGTGTATGTGACTGAACTCCTCCTAAACGGCTGGACCGATGTAATGAAATATTGTATGTGTGATGAAGTTGATACGAGAATGGTTTAGATTCACAATTAGACCCGGTAGGTGGCGCTGTTGTCGAGATCCAAAAGTCACCCTTGCAAAGCCGGGGTGGCTAGTAGGCTAATAAAGTAAAGCGACGCGCTAGCATGTTGTAATGTATGATTAGAGCCCTACCTTCGCGCTCTATATCGAAGTCGTCACTCAAGTTCTCTGATAACATATGACCCAAGTACCTGAACTTCTTCACAGGCCGACCCTGCATATACACGTACTGGCGGTACCCTACTTGGACTATTCCAGCACCAAATACTAGCATTTCAGTCTTAGATTCATATGTCAATCCATGCTGACGAGCATAATTGGATTGCATGGCAAAATCATATAAGCTTTCTTTATTTTATCGGCTGTAATTGTATACAATACATTCATACATAAACATTACGAGAAATGTATGAGATATTGATATTTCTTTTTAAAAAAATTGACGGATCAATCAAAGAGATTCGCGAGTGCTCGACCGCTCATGCGTGCTTTGAGGGCACCTCTGCGGATAAGTCCTCTCGTGTCGACGTCAAAGGAGAGCCGAGAGCAAGAGAGATTGATTTCTGTTTGCTTTATTAAAATAAATGAGTCGATATTTTTAATTACAATTTTACGAGTCTTGCTGTCCGCTTTGGGCAGGTTTTTTTTTAAATTATGTAAATTATAATTTTAACCGCTCCGTGGCGCAGTGGCTTAGCAATGAGTTGCGGCGTTGAGGGCCGCGGGTTCGAATCCCGCAAAGAACAAGTACTTGTGTGGCCTACAAATAAATGTTCCGGTCTGGATGTTTGTCCTTGTGAAATTTATGTATGTAAACTGCCTCCACGAAAAATCCCAGGGTGACGTTTTAATACCGTCATACTACAAAAAATATAATGGTTTTAGATCCATGCAAGGCAGTATGAATAATTGTAAAGTAATAAATATTATTTAAAATTAATCTCTTTAATAATTACTTTAAATAATTTTATTCGTATTGTTTTTTTAATTATTCAGTTATAACATCACCTTTGCAACCATTCACAATTCAAGTTATAATAAGTTTCGGTAAGTTGCGCCTGATCTCTCCGGTCGTAACGGATTGCCGTCCCATCGGATCATGAGAGTGAGAGAATAGAGAGTGAGAGTGAATAGTGAGAGAATAAAGGGAATATAATAATGTATGAAATTTAAATTCTATCTGAATTAAAAATTGTTCCATCCTATTATTTAAATGCAATCTCTGATTCCTGAAGTTAATCTGTACAGTTACATACAAAGCGAAGCGCAACTGCCAAGCGTCAGGCAAACACATCGCTGAGACTAACCTAATGAGAGCAAGTGAGAAGGCGATATGCAGACACTATTTACGGGACTGAGACGACTGTATGTGGCGGGCGAAAGCGCAATACCTGCTATACACAGCGTGAACAACATGAACTTATGCACAGTGTACACGCGGGAGTGAGACGGACGCGGGTGCTCAGTGTTGCTTGGTGAATAATTTAGGCGCGACCGCCCTTTCGTGAGCTCTCGATTGCGTTGCGCATACATAGTGTTGCTAGGCTTTTTGTTTTAAAAGAACACAATATTAATATTTAATTTCAGGGTAAAAATGGGGTGTATAGCAAAAGTCTTCCTGAGTGTCGAATTGGATTTCTATCTGCGTCCAGTGCACTAGACCATTTAGCAACTGTTTTCTAATTTTATTCTACCACAGATTAGTCAATTACTTTTACTATGATTTCAAATCTACATTGGGCTATTAAGTGGAAAGGTTTAAGCCTAGTTATTTTAACTAGGCTTAAAATATTAGAGTACACGTAAAGCGCTAGTAGAAAAAACCAAAGCAATTAAAATTAAACCCTAACATTTGGAAGTAGTTATGTAAAAAGGCTATTTGCCCCTTGACTTTTAACCAACTAGAAATAGAAGAAGGTTCTGTGTATATGGAAGGAGAAATTCAATGTATTTATATACTTTCGAGGATAATGAACCGCATTGCAAATTTTTTACCAGATATATCTAACTTTTTAACCAGTTCCGACGAAAATGTAAAGTTAGCCTATATTATATTTATAATCTTAACCTTGTTTAAGAAATTTTGATTAAGAAAATTTGTTTTTCTATTTCTGCAGTATTTGAGCACTATAAAAAAATTAAGCAGTGTGCTAAGTAATACATTTCGTTAGCATCCTTTTTGAGTAGCAGTCTTTTAATGTAATAATAATTTATCATATTCACATATGATAAATTATTCAGCATGGGACAGTTTAAATTTTCACAGAATGTGTATTTCTGTTGCCGCTATAACTAAAAATAATAAAAATAAATTAAAAATTAAATGAGGCTCCCCTAATAGAAACGTGTTTTACAATTGTACGGAACCGTAGAGAGCCGGTTTTTTTTATTTTGAGTTGTTATATTTTCCTTGATGGTCATTTTCTGGCTAGGAGCCCGTCTGGGTGCACTGCTGTGATCCGAAAGGTGTAGAGAGCCAGCATAATTTCGGGCTGTGAGGCATTCAATCTTAGTCCTCAGAGGTGACGACGCATCCGCAGCCATCTTTGTTTGGGGCTGGCTGCAGGTTTCCATAGTATGCAATTGCCACTTACCATCCATGGGATGATATCATCCATCCATTCATTATAGTCTATAAAAGTCCACTGCTGAAAATAGCCTTCCCCCCCCCCCATAGATTGTCTCGTAGGGTTACTACATGTCGATTAATATTATATCAAAATATTGGCAGCTTTTCGCGTACTGGCAACACTAACAATCATTGCTCTAAAACCTTTTATGTACTCTGTTCCAGAACAGCTTTAATATACATATTATGTAGGTGTTTATATTGGAATTTTCGTGTTTAGTTATATATATGCTCGGAGTAGGTACCTTATACAATACGTAGAGTCATATATTTGTGTGTAGTGTAGTACCTAGGGTTGCCTCCGTTTCTAGAACAGATAAGATAAAAATACCACGTTTTAGTTCGTCAAAAATTAAGTACGCTGCATAAAGATAGTTTTAATATCTTTATTATATTAAAGCACTGCTGGGCACACGCCTCCTCTCATTTCTGAGGGTTTTAGGACAAGGTTATGTTCGCCGCGCTGCCCCAATGCGTGTTGGCGAACTTCACATGTCTTCGAAATATTTTTTTTTTTTCTCAGACATGCAAGTTTCTCAGAATGTTTTCCTTCACCGCCGAGCACATGGTAAACCAGCACTTAAAATTGCAATTAACAATTTCATTGGTGCCGGCGGGGATTGAATCCGGGTTGCTCGCGTACTGTGAAATTTACAGCGAGAGCTTAGCCCCTGAGCTACCACGGCTCGCTATAATATACTATAATATTAAATAGTAAGTTATAATTAAACTTTTATAACACTAAAAATCTAAGTACTTAAAAGGATTAAAAGAATAGAATAATTTCCACAATATGTCATTGCTTCGTAAGTCAGAGCTTTAATTTTTCGACTCACTAAGTCCATTATGTCTATTATATAAGTGTATTATGTGGAAATTATTTTATTTGTTCTTTGAGTCAGTGTTTCCTTTCTTTAATATGTAGATATATAATAAAGGTGTTCAATTATTTTAATATTTATAACTTTTAACAAAAAGTAAAAACCGACTTCAAATTGCTAAAAAAGAAGTTATTTATTTGCTACCCTTAGGTGTGGAATATTTTTTCCAAATTTATATGGGGCTACCCTTGAAGTATAACCTATTCAATAAAAAAAGAATCATTAAAATCGGTTCTCAATCTGCGAAGATATTATATGAAATTCCTTAAGCAACAGTCCAATATGAAACTTTTTCATCTATTTTCCCACGCTTGGGGGCGGAATTTTTTCTTTAAAATTTAATGGGACCACCCTTGAGGTAAAGACTATTTACTAAATAAAGAATCATTAAAATAGGTTAACAATCAGCGAAGATATCGCGTAAAATACATACAAAAAAAGAACATACACCCGAATTGAGAACCTCCTCCTTTTTGAAGTCGGTTAAAAAGTTAAAATGGACTGCAACGTCGCGTCACCTTAAATATAGGTACGGTAGAAGCCCTAGTAGCATCACAGCGGTTATGTTTTAGTACCTACACGTTGCAATATAATGTACTCGTAGCTTCGAACGAGAGACTGGAGGTTGTCTATCTAAGTATTTGATGGAAGCTTTCCCTGCAACTTCACACAAAACATTGGCATTTTTCACATTGTGAGATCAGAGAGATCTGAGAGCTTTAGTGTTTCATATAATTTTTTTATATTTTTGTGAAACGCGTTTTCGGTTTTCAGCTCTGGTAAGTAGGTACTGGTAGCTATTATATCTATTATTGTATATTCGTTAGACACTAAAATGTAGGTAAGTTTTAAGTTATTACTATACTAAGCCAGTGTGGCTTAAGCCAGTGCCACACTAATTGGTCCAACTTAGTAGAAAGTTTTTAACCTACTTTAAAAAGAAGGAGGTTCTCAATTCGAGTGTATCTTTATTTTTATTTTTTGTATGTATGTTACGCGATATCTTCGCTGATTGTGAACCTATTTTAATGATTCTTTTTCACCCGGCTGCCAAGGAAGGGTTATGTTTTTCGCGCGTATCTTGTACCTATGTAGGTACCTATGTTTGTTTGTAAATTTCTTTATTACCTCGTATCTTCCAAGCGGCTGGATGGATTTCGACAGTCAAAGTATCGTTATATTCGTCTTAAAAAACCCAAGTGTTCTTTGATAGCTGTTTAAAAAAAAACCGGATTATTGTCGCGAATATGTTAATAAAAAAATAACCAAACCTATCAAGTAGGTTGTGAAAATAAAGGAAATTAAAAGGAATTACAAAAATATATATAAGTTATATGTTTAAATTTAATTAAAAATTATAAATTGGTTTAAAAGTTTTTGATAGTGTAAAAATGGGCCATGTTTTTGTCGTAACTCGTGCTATCATATGAAATTTAGCTCATAAGAGGGTGTCGGGACACTGAAAAGTGTAAAATAAAATAAATAATTAAAAATCAAAAACCCTACTGCAAAAAAGACAATTTAAAAGTACCCAATGCACTAAAAAGACCGAAACAAGATTGAGAATAGAAAACAAAATTAAAATAAATTATAAACAAAGTAAACTCTGCTTCGGTTTAACAGACTATATTATGAGCTGAAAGCCTATGTTAAATACCCGCATTAAGTTTAGTAGCAGGCGGGACCCAATTGCAAATTATAAACCGAAAGAAAATTGATGGGTTCCGTGGTCTCCGTTTTTAGAACAGATAAGATAAAAATATCTACTACGTTTTAGTTTGTCGAGAAGTGGTAAAATTAAAAATTTTGTACAACCGGCTTCAATAGGTATTAATTATTAAGGATAACTCAAAAACTATTGGTCAGACCTTGATAAAATTATATGGGACCACATAAGAAGCATCAGCTTTCAAATAAAAAAAGAATCATCGAAATCGGTTAACCTAGAAAAAGTTAAAAATTAAAAATTAAAAATTAAAAAATTAAAAATGTTTTATTTCAGTAAATCATTTTACAGCTATTTGCCGAGGCCTCCCAGAAAGTAATCATAAGATACTTGTGTTGGGAGTGTCTCGCTCTTCTTATGTAATCGTAATCAACTTAGATAGATTTACATCAAAAGTATAAACATTTAAACTTAATATTACAATTAGTGTGTGTGTGTGTGTGTGTGTGTGTGTGTGTGTGTGTGTGTGAGTGTGTGTGTGTGTGTGTGTGTGTGTGTGTGTGTGTGTGTGTGTATGCGTGAATATGAGTGGGTGAGTATGTGTGCAAGTTTATAAATGTGTCACATTACCTACTGATTTGTTGTGTCAGTGTGTGTTATTTAAAACTGGTTTATCTCTTTTGTCCAAAATGTTTTCCACATCATCATAATTAAGAGTATAGAGCCACTCGGTAAGAGTTTTTCTACCTCGAACATTTGCATTAGGTAAATTTTAAGTACGCGGTTGATCTTATTATAGGCATGAGGAGCTTGAGATATATTTTGTCAGTGGCAAATACTGTACGTGCAGGGTATGAGGAGCCACGATATCGCACCGCCTTTTCGTAAGTTTAGTATAGTCAAATGGTAACGTTTTGTGATATCTTAGTATCATGTGTAAAATATAAAGTTTTCTAACGGAGAGCAGTTTAGATGTTTGGTATAGGGTTTCGGTGGAAAACCTATAGGCTACAATACATTACCTTAATCAAGGATCTTTGCGCCCTTTCTAAATCTATAAAGTATGATTTAGCTGCTCCTCCCATACGGATATGCAGTAGATTATTACAGACTGGGCTAGTGCGATATATATTTTATTCAGTAGCTTGGTACTCATCACGTTTCTCAGAGATTTAAAAACCCACATGAGCTTCCTTACCCTCCCAATTGTTAATTCTAGGTGTGGATACCAACAATCTTTGATCCACAATGATTCCGGTATTTAACACAACTAACTTTCTGAATTACCGGGCAATTACATGTGTTAGGGAAAGGTGTACCACAGGAATGAATTTTAATTTCAAAATTAGGTGACGGCTGCGAATTAATATATGGAGCAAAGCATACATAATTCGTTTTTTGAGTGTTAAGAGTAAGGAGATTCTCACTTAACCAGTGCCTAACTCTGCCTAGTCCCATCTCAGCCACCATCCTAATTTTATCCCAGGTCTTAGCGGTGAAAATAATTGCGGTATCGTCCGCATAGGACAGTATCCTCCCTCCAACGATACCAAGGTTACAAAGATTATTAATATATATCAAAAAGAGGGTTGGGCCGAGAACACTGCCCTGCGGTACACCAAACGTTACATTTTCTTCTTCACTTATTAGTTTGTTTATTTTTACACTCTGCTTTCTGTATTGAAGGTAGCTGCTTAGAAGGGAGAGAGCAGATTCACGGAATCCGATACTTTCTAGCCTACGTATAAGAATGGGGACAGAAACGGTATCAAAGGCCTTCTTGAGGTCCAGAAAGGTCACTAAACATTTGTTACCTTTGTCTACTTCTTTTGTTATGACGGATGTAAGATCTGTGATAGCATCCTGTGTCGACATTCCCTTCCTAAAACCATATTGAGAAGTAGATAGGATGTTATACTTGGTCAAGTAGCTTACTATTCTAGGTTCAAGAGCTTCTCAATGATTTTAGAAATAGAGGCCAACACAGAGATAGGTCGATAGTTGTTTACGTCGTCCCTATCTCACTCTTATACAGGGGTTACGATGGAGCGCTTAAGAAGGGATGGGAAGTTACCTGTGCGAAAACACAGGTTGGCAAGGTCGGTAATCAAAGGACAAGGATATCCTTACTTCGTTTTAGGAAAAAGTAGGGTTTCGTCCCAACCTGGTGCACTCCCAGAGTCCAAGGACATTAAGGTATTTTCCACTTCCTTGCAAGATGTATCTAGTAAAACAAAGAGGAATGATGTTGGTTATCAGAGTTAGTAGTTTCCGAAGTTATGAAGCTATTTGAGATGTTCTCAGCTAGTGTTTGCCCAATGTTGACAAAGAATTTGTTTACATGGTTGATTGAGGTTTGCGGACAAGATTTTATATTAAGTAGGTCGTCATTTGAGCTCTTGGGTGGCTTATAGTGGGTGATTTCGTTAATGGTTAACCAAAGAGCTCGAGGGTTTTGTACCGATGCTTTAATTTTTTCTTTATTATATTTTATTTTTAGTTTTTTTATAAGATTTCCACAAAAAGTACGATAACGTCTATATGTTATAATTAACATTTGATTTTGGGGGTTCAATTTAAGTTTTAGGAAAATATTATTTCTCAGTCTAATACACCGCAAAGCACCAGTGGTTATCCAGGGTTTTATGATTCTTTTGCTGTTCGAGACAATTACATTTTTAGTATTGGATAGGATAGCTGACCTGACCATTTCTATTAGCGCAAAAGCGTAAGTATCAGGGTCTTTAAAAATATTAAAGAAGGAGACATTAAAATTTTGTACAACCGGCTTCAATAGGTATAAATTATTAAGGACAACTCAAAAACTATTGGTCAGACCTTGATCAAATTATATGGGACCACATGAGAAGCATCAGCTTTCAAATAAAAAAGAATCATCGAAATCGGTTAACCTAGAAAAAAGTTATGAGGTAACCACACATAAAAAAAGAACATACAGTCGAATTGAGTACCTTCTCCTTTTCGAAGTCGGTAGAAAATGAAGTAGGTACGCTGCATAAAGATAGTTTTTTTATAATATTAAGGTTCCAGCCTATATACGTCACCCAGCTGGGCACACGCCTCCTCTCATTTCTGAGAGGGTTTTAGGGCAAGGAAATGTCCGCCGGGCTGCCCCAATGCGTGTTGGTGGACTTCATATGTATTCGAAGTATTATTTCTTATTTCTCAGACATACAGGTGGCACGTGGTAAATCAGCACTTGAAATTGCAATTAACAATTATCATTGGTGCCGGGATCGAACCCGGGTTGCTCGCGTACTGAGAAATTTACAGCAAGTGCTAAGGCCGTGAGCTACCACGGCTCTTACATGATAATATATATTATTTGAAAATTAATAAATAATATAGTGTAGGTATATTTTCTAGATACTAATGCCTATCCTTAGCAGATTGAAGACACAGTTCTATATTCTGTTGTCTATCTGTTCTAGTTCTATATTCTCTGATGCTAATTTAATTAAAAGTATTCAATACGAGTCATTTTTTAGATTTATACAGGCAATTTTTTAAATAGAAACCGACTTTGATTCCCAAAATGCCGCCCCCTTAAAAATTGCCGTCACTGACCATAGCCCACCGGTCTCCTTGCTATGCTATTGATTCTTATGCTCAAGATAGTCTGCAGTCTGCGAATATGTTCAGGATCGCCGCTGTCATTGCATCAGATTTGATAGACCAAAAATCCCCGCAAAAGAACAAAAGAACGATTCCTGTTCGGTTTCCATGGATGATTTGCGCGGCTATTAAAATTAAAGAAAAAGTCTAATTAATTCTTGAGTTCCTCTAATTTATTGATATTATCTACAGTCTATCAAAAATTCACTGCTGAACATAGGGCTTCTCTATACATATGGGTGGATATTTGCCATAATTGCCACGCATGGCATGCGGATTGGCAACCGCACTTTTTTAATATTTTGAGTGAGAAGAGAAAAATTATATACCGTATGTCACTTACACAACTAAGACGAATCTGACCACATCCTAGGTAGATATATGTTAAAATCTATCAAGCCGTTTAGGCTACAGAGGGTGCCAAAAATCGACATACTACATACATATATACCTACCAAAAACAGGCATACATACACACATCACTAACAATCCACCCCGGCTTCACACAGGTGACTCCTGGATCTCGACAACAGCGCCACCTACTGGGTGCAATTGTGAATCTAAACCATCCAACCACCCAGTCAAACACACACAAAAATTTCATCATCGGTCCAGCCGTTTAGGAGTTCAGTGACAAACACACGTACAGAAGAATTATATATATAAAGATATACACACTTGAAAAACATTACCCTCCTTTTGAGACAGTCGAGTAAAAACAAATGAAAAAGAATGTTGCATACTTAAATACCTTTGACTACTCGATATCAAAAATAATTAATGTTGACAAATAATACAGATTTACATTTAAGTATCCGAGGTCGGAGGGTGGAGGGCAAATATTTACGGCGCGTAATCGTAATGGGAGGGCGGGCCGGGGAGAGCAGGTTCACCCCGACTCATCGATTTCCCTTCGGCTCCCGTTTTCGATACACTGTTTGCTAAGGATGGGACGAAGCCGCACTATGGGATCAGGAGCTTTGATGAGTTGATTGATATATTATTTGACTTATAAATAGCACTAGATTTAATCTTAATATGTAGCATCTCCTTAAATCTTACTTAAGATAAAGAGGCAGAGATATCATTACTTGCATACCGGTCGTTTTCGTTTTCTTCATTTATTTAAAAAAATTAAGAGAAAAACGAACAGTCCACCTGATGGTTAGTGAGTACTGCAGCCCAACACCTGTAACATGCAACGAACTTCAAACAAAGAAGGCTACAGATGCGTTGCCACCTTTGAGGACTAAGATGTAATTAATGCCTCACAGACTGTGTTGAATATTATAAAACTCCAATGTATGTATCAGTCGCCTTGTAAACAGAGTCTCAGAATTAAAAAGAGATATTGAGAAATTAAAGCTGAACGCACATTTGTCCGCGCCGTACGCGCCGAATTTTAGAATTCGTTGTAGGTATGAAATCATATGAAACCTCGCACATTACACCCGCACCGTACGCGCCGACTTTTATAAAATGCGGTAGGTATCCGAATATTGAAGGACGCATGCTGATGACGTCATATAACGCGGCGCGTTCGGCGTGTGCTGATGCTCAATGTTGTCTAATGTTGCCTACTTAGTGCATTTTCCACTATGACTGTTGGTTTCGACTTACGTGATAATTTCTGAATTTTTATAACTTTTAATTAATTTATAATAAATTATACATAATTTGATTTTTTTGCATCGATTATCAATATGAATTCCTTAATAAATTCCTTAATATTATAATAAACCTTTTTATACAAACTTTGTTTAATAAAGTTTTGAATTTTGAGCAGGTCAAATTTTGCATACTTTCTGGATTTTGTTGTAAAAGCGTATACATCGCCCCAAGAATGAATTACTGACTCAATGGAGTCGAGTAACTGGTACTACTAGCTTGTGTCTGTTCCTAGTATTTACAGAATGAGTACATTACATTTTCATAAATGTATTGAGAGGCCAAAGTTAATAGGTATATTAATTTCCTTAAATTTTTGTAGCAGCGACTCTTTAGGCTTTAAATCATAAATTTCTCTTATGGCCTCTTCTGTAAAACAAATATAATTTCAGTGTCAGCTGCGTGTCCCCATAGCAAAATACCATACGACATTAAGCTATGGAAATAGCTAAAGTAAAGTAGTCTAGCTGTTTCAACACTGGTAAGATTCCTAATCTTTTTTACAGCATATGTATGCTGCAGAACTAAGTCTGCTTGCTAGTTTTGATATATGGGGGCTCCATTGAAGCTTCGCGTCTAGTGTGATTCCAAGAAAAATTGTGGTATCTACAAGACTCAGTTCCTCGCCATTTAAAATCACATTAGTATTTAATTGTTTGACATTTGAGTCATGAATTTTATACATTTCGTTTTAGTGCCATTTAAATGCAAATTATTAACTAATTTAGATATAGCATTATTTACTTCATCATATTTTATTAATTGTCGTCTTAATTTGAAAATTAAAGAAGTGTCATCAGCAAATAATACTATATCATGGATATCCCTACTATGTAAGGTAAGTCATTAATGTATACAAGAAACAGAAAGGGCCAAGAATTGAGCCTTGAGGCACGCCCATTTGTACCATCGACCCGGAAGAGCTCATACTGTTAATGACAATTTTTGCGTTCTGTTACTTAATTATGAAATAATTAATTTAAGAGCATCACTTCTTACACCGTAGTGTTGAAGTTTGAAGGTTAGTGTTGAACACAAACGAAGGCCTTGGATAAGTCACAGAATATATCCAAAGCATCCTGTGAATTCTCCCATGCATTAAAGATATATTTAATCATCTCAACACCGGCATCAGTTGTCGAGCGACCCCTTGTGAAACCAAATTGATTTTATGAAGTAAATTATTTATATTAAAGAAATTTAACATTTGATCAAGAATATTTTTTTCAAAAATCTTACTAAGTGTTGGTAGTATAGAAATAGGTCTAAAATTGGCGGGGTCTAATGTACTACCAGATTTAAATAAAGGTATTACTTTAGTATGCTTCATTAAATCAGGAAACACACCAGATTCTATAGCTAATGCCTCATCTAGCTTAATATCTATTATAGACGCAATAACGTTAACGGAAATCCCCACAGATCCGAAGTTTTCTTAATATATAATTTTCTTAATAGTTTTAAAATATTTTATAATATCTTTTGATGATACTTTATGAAATTTAAAATTCTTTGTACTACTTAATAGTGATAAATTATTTAAATACTGAATTTAAAAAATAGTTAAATTTAATTCAAAAACCAATTATACCTGATTACTTAATTGTCAATAAAAATACTTACCTCAAACATGCAACAAGTCTTTTCTCTGGTTCAATTGGCCTTCTAAATCTTGAGTTTTCCACAGAAAGATATGGTTTTAGTATATGTAGCAATTCTTAAAATTTCTTGTATGTTAAATGCAAATATCTAAAAAATCGTTTACCATCATATAATAAGTCTTTAAAGAAAGTATAATATTCTCCATACAATTGCCTTTTTAAATTAATATTACGAATCCAGAATCTTCCTTTTCTTTGAATTTTATTTTCTTCTTCCTTTGCCAATAAGCAGGCTATTACTATATTTTTTTTTCATAGTGATTTCGAGCGATCAATGTCATTGCACCGTTTCACACCAGTGGTTGGAAAAAACTGCAAAAATTGTTGGCAATACAAAAGATTTGCGTACGGCGCGGACGGTACGGACAAATATGCGTTCAGCTTAAAGTACAGCATAAGGTAGAAAACTTTTCGCAGACTAGTAATCTAAAAGAATATGCGGATAATGTAATTCTTAGGAGCATGAATAATCTAGACTCTTTATTGCAGGCAGGATATGACCAAGAGTATGAACAAATTGGGAACATTGATCGATCGTTGTGGGATTACTACTCAAGTAGTGCATTTTTCAAGACTAAGAGAAAGAAAACATGCATAATAAGCGGTAATACACAAAATAATATTCTATCTAGATCACTGTGTACCTTTGAATCAGCAAAGTAATCGACGAACTCTTTAGACTCTTAATTTATAATTTACTTAATTTATAAAACGATTGAAACAAATAAAATTTTGACATACTCGTATTGCAGGTAGTTTAACATTATATTTTAATTTATATTCCTGCAGAGGTAAAATCTCAACAATAGAACAATTTTTCATCTTTTTCACGTCTTTTATTAATATTTGTCATAGGTTGTTTGGATGCCACAGCTAAGGGTGAGCCAACTGAAAGCGTTTAAGGGCTACATCAGTTAAAGGGGTTGCTGTAAGAATGATCAGTTAAACATTTGGTCGCTACCATCTAACTTGTAATTTGTTGTATTCAATTGCTTAGCTTATGTTACATGCTATTTATAGTTGCCTGAAAACAGTTTTTCACTATTAATTCCTTTCTTTCTTTCCTTTTCCTTATTTCCTTCGAATACTATGCGTGTGTAGTGCTTGCAGTAGTACTCTCACAGAATACCAGCGTAAATAAATAAGACAAATCTCTTTCTCTTATCTCTTTCTCTTTTATGTCTTTTTTCTTGCCTACTTCTAAATTTAAATTTCCCTACATTCTTATAATTTTAAATAACTGATAACAATGTTAAAATGTAAAAATAAACAACATTTTTCTTGTATTCGCGTCTTAATAATTACTCCCTAAATTTCGTATCCGCCGATTCAACCTGTACGGAGTTTGATGAACTTAATAGCCCATTTAGCGGGTCGCCGGCCCGCATCCCTCTGACACACGGCCGGATGTGTTCCTACTGCTGAGCACCCTTCAATTACGTCCACAAATTACTGACTGTCGAGTGATCAGTTATCGATAACCAACCAACGAGTTTACATCAACCAAAGAGTTTACCTTCTCCACAAAAAAGTATAATATGAAAAATATTATAAACTTTTTTTATAGAATAAGTGTGACAAACGAGCACACAGTCACTTGGTGGTAAGTAGATGCTGTGGCCCTTCGACATCCATTTATCCTCAATTAAGAATCAAAATGCAGATGCGTTTTTCACCCTTGAGGACTAATATAGAATACCTATCTCGTTTCCTGTAAAAAGGGTCTCCGAGATACACTCACCATACTGCTCACCTAACTGCATCAAGCTGCTATTTTACGCTGGTATTTTGTGAGAGTGTGGTCCATCCCCAGTCGAGCCGACCCATTCGTGCTACAACCATAATATAGCTGCAGCATAATATAGCTCTACAACGCATAAACTTGAGATAAAATAATGCAACTGTAAAAATGTTGAATGTTCTGTCACATAATTTTAACATGGTGCTTATTAATATTCAGTTTAAGTATAATAAAATTATATAAGAGCAAACTGTGCAATGCTAAGACAAACAAAATGATGTTTATAGGCACGAAGAAATTTTATTGTAATTAAAACTGAACTTCGTTGAAATAAATTAAAAAACCCTATATTTCTTATATTTACGCTAACGTGACACATTGAATAAAACAATTTTTAAGGATTTTATCGCTTTTAATTTTACTTATTTTTAACTCAAGACTTTCGGTTGCTTTGCAGCACCCATGGTCACGGGGGATTGAGGTGTTCGATGTTTCGATGTCAAAGTTAACCCTTCTTTTTTTACACGGCGAATTGCCTACACATTTCCAATCGCCTCGCGGGGGCGAGGACGGGTTATGTCGGAATAAAGCCCCATGGTGTTCCACCGTCGCCGTATATTGGCAGGGTCACGGGAATGTTTTCGCACATATCCGCAGCCCCATCAGCGCCGGCCGCCCCATGACAGCCCCTCCTCGGAAGAGGACTTCTCTCCTTTTTCCTTTTCAGGTAAGGCGCACAAAGAACACAAGTAGCAAATAGTTTTATTCAACCAAAGAGTTGTTTCGGTAACCTAGCGCTGTTGTGATAAGATTTTATTAAATACTAGATGCCTTGGAGGACGTTTTTCTGCCCTTTCTGGTAGGTGGAGCGATGAATTTTACTAAGGGATGAGTTCAACTTGAGCAAAGCGCCACCTATTGGTGCTAGATTTTGTGATTTTCTTTTTTTTGGCACTAAAACAATATATTATTGTAAGAGTGAGTCAATTTCGCCCATCCATCTATTACAGTCTATTAAAAGTCCACTGCTGAAGATTTTTTTTTATAGGATATTGTGAAAATCGAGCACACAGTCCACCTGATGGTAAGGGGTTGCTGTGGCCCATAGACATCTACATCTGTCCTCAATAAAGAATCAAAATGCAGATGCGTTGTCACCCGTGAGGACTAAGATGGAATGCCTCTTTTCCAGTAAAAAGGGTCTCCGGTTCTTTACACTCACCATACGAAACACAACAATGTTAAGCTGCTATTTTACGCTGGTATTCTGTGAGAGCGTGTTCCTACAACGGTCGAGCCGACCCATTCGTGCTAAAACTAAGTATACTACTAATATAGTTGCAGCATGGCTCTACCACGTATGTAAAAGGAATAATTGCTATAGTTGCCACGCGCTTCGCGGGTTGCCAACCGCAGTTTCTTATAATTTCGAGTTGTTATCAGGAAGATGCTGCTGCCCATCTCCTGTTTCAGTTTGGCCTCTGTCGCCTCTTAAGACACCCACAGGATGATATGGGGTAGTGGATATTTTAACACCGCCACCACACGGTTCCATCGATTACAGTCCATCTATATATCAACTATTGAACATAGGTGTCCACCACAGACTGCCTTATATTGGGTTATTTGACCTAGAACCCTTTCAGACATGAGAGAAGCTTGTGGATTTATACAGGGTTATTTTGCAACAACCGGCCAAATTTTTATTCAGGTTCAGAATTTGTAATATAGGTAAATGGTCAAGAAAAATAATTAAATAAATCTTAAACATCCTTTTTATCTTTTTAAATTCAAAATGCGTGGTAATACATTATTTTAACTGATTTTACTGCGCACGCACACATTCGTAAGGGTCGATAGATAAGCAAAAACGTTGTTGCCCATAAATCACATTCAATTTGGAATAATTTCAAATAAAAGTAGAAGCCTTATTTACTCCAAGTTTCAAAAACTGCAATAACGGTATGAGTATATATCATTATTTATATATTTGAACATAAGTTTAAAATTTGGCTACTCTCGAAAAATAACCCTGTATAGTCTGTAACTTTACTGTACTGTTTATTAAAAAAAAACATGAGGTGTCTCTTTCGCGTGTTTTATGGATATAGGAAAAAGTCATTTGCATAATCGCCAATTATATATTTTCTCACCATTACAACAAAAGGCAATTTCTGACACGCGCCATACCTGACACGGACGGCACGTGTCGTGTAATGCTACACTATATAGATATCATTTTATTAACAACTAGCATCCCGCCCCAGCTTTGCCTGGGTACTTTGTTTTTATAGAATTAGGGTGACAAACGAGCACAGCCCACCTGATGGTAAGTGGATGCTGTGACCCACAGACACTGTTTTATTAAGAGTCTAATTATTTTTTTATTATTGTAAAATTATAATGAATCGCGACAGGCGCGTTACCATCCGCATCATCTGGATACTTGGCGATCCATCACTGTGCGATTTTAAATGTGGTAGAGCCATGCTGCAGCTATATTACCTAGTAGTATAGTTGTAGCACGAATGGGTCGGCTCGACCGGGGAAGGACCACGCTCTCACAGAATACCAGCGTAGAATGGCAGCTTGGCACTGCTGTGTTTCGTATGGTGAGTGTAGAGAACCGGAGACCCTTTTTGCTGGAAAAGAGGCATTCCATCTTAGTCCTCCCGGGTGACAACGCATCTGCATTTTGATTCTTTATTAAGGATAGATCTAGATGTCTATGGGTCACAGCAACCACTTAACATCAGGTGGACTGTGTGTTCGTTTTTCACCCTATCCTATAAAAGAAAGGAGTTTTCTGCCTCGCACGACATCTTTGAGGAAACGTTTGCCACCGGTGATTCTTCCGGACCGATACAACTTAGGAACCTTCAAGAAACTTGCCTTGCTTTGCAAGGCCAGCAACGCACCTGCAATTTGCTTGACGTTGCAGTTGTTCATGGGCGGCGGTCGACACTTACTATCAGGTGAGCCGCATGATCCTTTGCTCTCTCTTGTATAAAAGAATTCCAGATTACGGTAAAGAGATCAGATGCAGGACCAATGGATTTCCGTGCTTTCCGAAGCATGGGGGTGTAACACCGCCAACTTCCTGACTCCGGGCAGCTACTGGGAATTTTTGACTCGAACCCGAACCTCAAGATCATCAGTCACGTCTACAACAACTAGACCAAAGAGGCAGTCAATATTCCATAAGACAATGGGATAACTCATTCATATTTAATTTCCATTAATTTGTGTTTTGCACAATTCAACTTCAGCTGGGTCCAAACCCGGGCCTTCTCGCTCTAAATTCAAGCGAACCTACAATTGTTAATACAGAATTCGGAAATATTAACTCACGCAACAATACTCGGTAACTTTGAGTGGTACGGAAGCGCAACCCATCACGGGATTATCTGGGATTACAGGGATTCTTTGTGTCGGCGGCGACGCCTTGTCTGTCGTGTCGTATCGTCCGTTTGTCTGTACGCGCATTGTCGACCAATATTTGTGGGCGTCGGCACAAATCAAATCGTTAGCTGGGAGAGGTGTTGGAACAGAATGCGGATTCTGTTTTTTTTTCAAGACAGCAGTTAAGGCGTAGTCTATTTTAAAGCGACAGTAGTTTGATCTTGGTAACGGACAGACAAAGAAATAGGAATAGAGATAGAAATAGAATCTTATTTATTCCACAAGTGAAATATTTAAAAAAAATATCACGTTTTTTTATCATATTCTTGCATTGTCATCCGAATTTGAACTCTATTCCAAAGGTGAACGGCAGATTTTGTACCGCATACTTTTTTCGTTGTTCTGTTATAGAATTTGTACCACATATTAAAGCAACTAAGCCATTTATTTTCATGTTAGTGTACTATGTTTAGAACTTCGATTAATTAATAATTTCAATAAAACGATTGAATAAAAAAAAATAAGATAATTAAACGCGATATAATCCGTAAAAGTAGTTTTATTCAATGTGTAGTGTTCGCGTAAATATAAGAAATCATTATTCAATAAAACGATTTAAAAAAATAAACGTAATATAATCGTAAACTAAACGCAGTTATGTTTTTAGAAGTTACCATAATTATGTAAAATAACACAAATATCGAAATTATAATTAATTATTTAGAAATAGAAATAACACTATACATATATATAATTAAACACATATATTATAATGGTTAACGATTTAATTATAGGAATGATTTTCGTCATCAATACTATTTTTGTTCATATGGCAATTATTTATTGACAGGTAAAGAAAATCTGTCTTTCAGTTCATTTCAGTTTATTTCAGTTCTTTGCCGGTTTTTTTGGATTGTGGTTTGTGACTACAATTTTTATTTTATATGATAAGGGTGACAAACGAGCACACAGTCCACCTGATGGTAAGTGGTTGCTGTAGCCCATAGACATCTACATCTATCCTCGATTACAAATCAAAATGCAGATGCGTCCCGTCAGGACTAAGATGGAATGCCTCGGTTCCAGTAAAAAGGGTCTCCGGTTCACTACACTCACCATACGAAACACAGCAGCGTTAAGCTGCTATTTTACGCTGGTATTCTGTGAGAGCGTGGTCCTTCCCCGGTCGAGCCGACCCATTCGTGCTACAACTATACCACTAATATAGCTGCAGCATGGCTCTACTTCATCAAAATTACAGAAACATAGTATTGTTTTATTTCCCTACACTCAAAACCCCTTCAGAACTTCATCATTATCAAACTGTTGCAGTCTACTGCTGGATATAGGTACCTTCTAATGCACCCCGCTGAGTAGGTACGATCCTCATCTCAATCTACCTACTTAATGCAATACAAGTAAAACACTACAAAGATAGCGACAAGCAATCTAGAACATTTACTTTATAACCAAAACAATATTTATGTGCCTCTATGTAACAATCTACATTGGTACACTAGTACATAACCTTAAAAAATAAAACTGGTTACAACTTTTACGTCCCAAGTTTTAAAAATCTAAGAATTTTAAAAGGGCTTGTTTATCCTACTGACTACCAATTAAAACCAAAAAATATCCCAAAACACGAAATTTTATTAACTGTACGAAATTCCCATATACAAGCCTGCCGTTCGCCTTTCCAGTTTCCAGCTCATCGGGAAGTTAGTTTGAAATTAATTACTGAATTTCACCCTGAACGACAGAAAGAAAGACAGACAAACAAGAAAGTGGCTTAATAAAAACGTGGGTATTAGGGTCATTCTTATTTTTAATTTACCACTCGTTCACCTCTAAAGATAAACATCATCATCATTACAGCTCTTCACAAGTCCACTGCACAACATGACGTATGTTAAGGAATCTCACAAAACACAGTCCTTACCCACCTGCATCCATGGACTTCCTGCATGCTTTACGTGGTAGAGCCATACTGCAGTTATTTTATGGTTGTAACATGAATAGGTCAGCTCAACCGGGGAAGTACCACGCTCTCACAGAATACCAGTGTGAAATAGCAGTTTAATGTTGCTGCGTTTCGTATGGATGTTGAGATTTGGAGACCCTTTTTACTGGAAATTAGTCATTCCATCAGCACTCGAGGCAGTCCTCAGGGGTGATAGTGCATCTGCATTTTGATTTTTAATCGAGGATAGTTGTGCCTATGGGCCATAGTATTCACTCACAATCAGGTGGACTGTTTGCTTGTTTGTCTAATAAAAAACCCGGGATCGATATATCACATGCTCGACGGTGAAGAATTACCCGGAGAAGGCTACATGTCTAAGCAAAAAACGCGTAACATATTATAGGCAGCTTAGCGGACTCTTCCCTGGTACAAAAGAAGTGAGAGAAAGCATGTACCAGGCAGTAGGACGTACCTATATATAGGCTAATGAAATACGGACTCGAACAACCAGTGGTAAAATTGAAAATTTTGTACAACCGAATTAAACTACTTTTACGGATTATATCGCGTTTAATTAACTTATTTTATTAATTCCCGACGTTCGGGTGCTACAACACCCATGGTCTGAGGACTGAGGTGATTGACGTCCCAATGTCAAAGTTAATACGGAGTACCTTCAGCTTTTAATTATTAATTTTGGTCCGATCTACGCAGAATGAACTAACTGTGTCTTGAAGTCTTGCAGTGGTATGCTTGGGTTTACTTTTAATTTTATTAATTACAGGATCCCAAGCAGGTGGTAGTACCCAGCCTCACGTATCATCAGCAGCAGGAATCGATGTTCTTTCGCGAGAATCTGTGGTTTATCAAATCTAATGTAATGGCGGGGGCCGTCTAGGATATGATCACAAACTGCAGACTTCGGAACGTTGGTGCTTCACGTCAGCTATGTGTTCTTTTACGCGGGTTTTAATAGATCTTTTGTTTGCCCTATATGAGAGACCACATTCACAATCAAGCTTGTACCTCCTGCATCTTGTAGAGGAATATTGCACTTGACGGATGGTAAGAACTGACTAATCTTCTTCGGCGGCAGAAGAATGTTCTAGAAACTCGCTTCAAGATGTAGCCAATCTTGTCTGTGACACCTCTGACATATGGTAGTACAGCAGGCACACGCTCGACTGTGGCCGGCTTCACTCAGTCACTGTGACGTAGGCGCGGGACCCGAAGCTTGTTGTCGTGCAGAACCTGCTTGACGTGCTGAAGCTCGGCGGCCAGGTGTTTGCTGTCACAGATCCTCGTGCTCTCTGTAACAAAGATTTGCCCACGGTAGCCAACTGTGAAGGATGATGGTGGGATTCACCATTTAAATATCTGTTTGTATGGGTCTTTTTCTATACACGGTGTGACCTATGGTGTTGTTAGGATTTCGAATGACTAATACATCTAGGAAAGCTAAAAATTATTTGCCTCTAACTCCATAGTAAATTGAATTTTAGAGTTTATGGAATTAAGATGTTCTAAAATGCAGTTACTTTGTCTGATGGTAAAATTGTGAAAGTATCGTCTACATACCGCTTGTAGAACCTTGGAGTTACTGGTGCAGTAAGCAGGGCTTTCTCCTCAAAGTCCTCCATGAAAATATCGGCGACAATGGGAGATACCGGTGAGCCATTGCAACACCATCTACCCCAGCATAAAACTCTTCCTTCCACAATAGATAGCCAGATGTAAGGCAATGTCTAAGCAGTACTGCATATTCTGCTGGCATGTTGTTTTCCTCTAGTTTCCTAGTTACAATTGAGATGCAGTCTTTAACAGGTAGGCATGTAAATAGAGACTGAACATCAAAACTGACCATAATTTCATTGTCAGTAAGACATGGTCTTTTATCTCACTAACAAAATGGTATGAATCCTTAGTGTGTGCTCTTGTGTGTCCTCTGAGTGGTGATAGTGTTTTTGCTAAGAGTTGAGCCAATCTGTAAGTTGGCGAATCGATCTGACTCACTATTGGACGTAATGGAGCGTTCGGTTTGTGTATTTTGGTAACCCTTAACTTCGGTGGTTTGGCACACGCAGGTATTATCGAATTGACGTCTAGATTCAATTTCTCAGGTATTTCTTAATTAGATCGCTAGTTGTTTTAAGCGTATTAGTTGTAGGGTCTGTTTTGACCTTTACGTACGTACTTTCATCCGATAAAGTTGTTGTATTTTAGAATTGTAATCCGACGTATCCATTATAACCGTAGCATTACCTTTATCTGCGCGGAGAATCGTTAAATCTGGTCTGTTGCGTAAGTTTTCAACATTAATTTCATCCTTCGGAAGATTTAATTTCGGCACTGAGCTTCGACGTAACAAAGACGAGATGTCTTGACGTATGGCCTCGTCTTCCCTTACCATGTATTTTATACAGAATGTGTACATTATCTGTAAGTGTTGAGGGACTGTCTGTATAAAAATAATGACGGTGAGGGTAAAACCAACCTGTGGGCATCTGCGTCTGTTCCGATCAGCTCAATATGCTCTTCGAAGAGATGAGCGTTAAACGCAACTGGCTCAGGCTGTTCTCCGCGCAGGCAACTGTGCCACATGCAGACCACGTCGGATGACAAAAGCTGGCTGGATAATACTGTGCAGGTGAAACGACCCTGGCTGGCTGCGCCGGCTGGCAACGATGATCGAAAATACTCCAGTGAATCTGACGTCAATTGATATACCTGGTGTGCCAAACCACCGAAGTTGTATGGGTTACCAAAATACACAAACCGAACGCTCCATTACGTCCAATAGTGAGTCAGGATCGATTCGCCAACTTACAGATTGGCTCAACTTTAGCAAAAAACCTATCACCACTCAGAGGACACAAGAGCACACACTAAGGATTCATACCATTTGTTAGTGAGATAAAGACCTGTGTCTTACTGACAATGAAACTATGGTCAGTTTTGATGTCAGTCCTCATTTACATGCTACCTGTTAAAGACTGCATCTCAATTGTAACTAGGAAACTAGAGGAAAACAACATGCCAGCAGAATATGCAGTACTGCTTAGACATTGCTCACATCTGGCCATCTATTAGGAAGAGTTTACAAGCAAGCAGATGGTGTTGCACGGCTCACCGGTATCTCCATTGTCGCCGATATTTTCATGGAGGACTTGAGGAGAAAGCCCTGCTTACTGCACCAGTAACCCAAGGTTCTACAAGCGGTAAGTGTGACGATACTTTCACACTTTACCATCAGACAAAGTAACTGCATTTTAGAACATCTTAATTCCATAAACTCTAAAATTCAATTTACTATGGAGTTAGAGGCAACACTTAGCTTCCCAGATGTATGAGTGCCGAAACTAACAACACCATAGGTCACACCGCAAAAAGACCGCTACAACAGATATTTAAATGGTGAACCCACCATCATCCTCACAGTTGGCTACCGTGGGCACCACAGGAGCACGAGGGATTCAGACAGCAAACACCTGGCCGCCGAGCTTTGCACGTCACAGGTTCTGCACGACAATAAGCTTGGCCCGTTTGTCACAGTGATCGAGGAAGCCGGCCACATCGAGCGTGCTGCTGAACCACCTATGTCAGAGGTGTCACAGACAAGATTGCTACATCTTGTGCCTTTATGAAATTCTTCAAGCCGTCAGAAGATTAGTAGTTCTACCATCCGTCAAGTGCAATATTCTCTACAAGATGCAGGAGGTACAAGCTTGATGTGAATGGTTCTCATATATAGGGCAAACAAAAGATCTATTAAAACCCGCGTAAAAGAACACATAGTTGACGTGAAGCACCAACGTTCGGGAAGTCTGCAGTTTGTGATCATATCCTAGACGGCCGCCGCCATTACATTAGATTTGATAAACCACAGATTCTCGCGAAAGAACATCGATTCCTGCCAAGGATGATACGTGAGGCTGGTATCACCTGCTTGAGATCCTGTAATTAATAAAATTAAAAAACCCAAGCATACCACTGCAAGACTTCAAGACACAGTTAGTTCATTCTCTGTAGATCGGACCAAATTAATAATTAAAAGCTGAAGGTACTCCGTATTAACTTTGACATTGGGACGTCAATCACCAGTCCCTGTGACCATGGGTGCTAAAGCACCTGGAAACGTCGGGAATTAATAAAATAAGTTAATTAAACGCGATATAATCCGTAAAAGTAGTTTAATTAATGTAGTGTTCGCGTAAATATAAGAAATCATTTTGTACAACCGACTTCAATATAAATAAAATGAGAACATCATCAATGAAGTCGAAGTGAATTAAATACGGATTTCATGGATTTTAACTATTTTCACGGAACTCTAAATCTTTTTCTGCAATAAAAGTAGCAGCTATCTGCCAGTGAGGGTTCCGTCGAAATCGGCCCAGCCAATTTGGACACTTCAATTTTATTTTTTTGTAGATATAGATAAGTGGTGAAGCTTCCCCTTAAATGTGAAGATTAGAGCATGTTTAACAATTGTCCGGCGTAAGCAGCAGGAACCGGAACTCGGTATTATGCAAGTCGCTACCGCAACCGCTAGCTCTACCGCGCCGAGCCTGTCGACGCACAATACCTTTGTAGTGTTACTAATTCACGCGTAAATAGGTATTAAATTTTAAATAGCGAGTTACGAACACAATGGAGATCTTATAAATGAGATTTTTTCGCCGTGCATCCAATAGATGGCGGTACAACAATCAAATTGCAAGATGAAAAAATATCCAGACTGGTGACTAGCCACGAGAAATCTGGTACTAAGATAGAATGCCTCTTTCCAGTAAAAAGGGTGTCCGGTCTCTACACTGACATATCGAAACACAGCATTAAGCTGCTATTTTATGCTGGTATTCTGTGAGAGCGTGGTCCTTCCCCGGTCGAGCCGACCCATTCGTGCTACAACTATACTATTAATATAGCTGCAGCATGGCTCTACCACGTAAAAAAAATTAATTTGTGGGTTCGCGCCACCGATGACCTCGACATGCTCGTGACGTCACGAGCATGTCTACTACGCGTAGTATAGCAGCCTGTGTACATGTAGACGCATATATCATTGAGTTTTCATTGAGTCTTCTGTCAGCAGTCCTTATGGCTACCTCTGTTTTTTTTAGGGTGTTATTAAAACGTCTGGCTAGCAATAAGAAATTATAGTATGCCTAGCTGATTCTTTACCTGTTTAAAAGAAGCGCAGTGTGAAGTGGTAGGATAGGAAATATAATATAGATTTTATTTTTTATTCTATGGAATAAGGGTGACAAGCGAGCACACAGTCCACCTGATGGTAAGTGAGTGACGTGCGAAAGACATCTACATTGTATCCAAGATCAAGAATCGAAATGCGATGTCACGCTTAAGATGGAAAGCCTCGTTACCAGTAAAAAGAGTCTCGGGTTTAACAGCATTTTCTGCTGTTCACGGGGGTATTCTGTGAGAGCGTGGTCCTTTCCCTATCGATCCGATCCATTCGTGCTGCAACTATTATATAGCTGCTGCAATTATTATGTACAGCTGCAGCGTGGCTTTATCACGTTTAAAAGTTTTTCAAGTCATATTTTATGTATACCGAATAAAAACTAATAATTTCTGTTTCAATTAGTTATGAGAAGTTTCGTTGAACATTGAGAAACGATATTTCGCATCAAGTGGGGAACCGACGCCCCGTCGCGGCATATGCGCTGCCCCCGGGGATACCCGTGTTTGCTAACTTAATTTCAGCAAACATCGTCTTATAATTACAAATATTTGCCAACCGCTACCAGACACTTATTTTATCTGTGCAATAGATTAAGAAGTCATATAGTTAGTCACATGTTACGTGGTAGAACTGCAGCTCTATTATGGTTGTAGCACGAATGGGTCGGCTGGACCGGAGGAGGACCACGTTCTCACAGAATACCAGCGCGGAATAGCAGCTTAATGCTGCTGTGTTTTGTATGGCGAGTGTAGAGAGAACAGAACACAATAGGCCATTATTACTGAAAACGTGGCATTCTAGCTTAGTCCTCAGAGCTGTCAACGCATCTGCAATTTGATTCTTAATCGAGTAAAGACGTAGAAGTTTATGGCCCACAGCATCCATTTACCATCTGATGCTAGCTTATTCTATAAAAAATGGATATGTAATATATTTTCACTTTCCCAGGAGTAGTATCTGTTCCCCTCTGGAACGCACTGCCTCTCGAAATCAGGACAGCTAGCAATCGTTACGCGTTCAAGATGAGAACTCGGGAACACCTAATAATTTCTAATATTTACGCGAAGACTAGGTACACATTAAATGAAACTAATGTTTACGGATTCTATAGCGTTTAATTTAACTTTTTAATTCCCGATATTTCGGGTGCTTTACAGCACCCATGGTCACGGCGGGGCTGAGGTGTTTGACGCCCCGATGTCATATTAGCCCGGCTACCTTCAGTTTTTGAATATTAATTAATATCCTTCAGTTTTTGAATCCGTAAAAATTAGTTTCATTTAATCGGGATCACCTATTCAATAAATTGGCAGGATCGTCTTAGTAACAGTTTATTCGTATCTTTTATTCTTTTTACATAAGTATATTATATATTTACGAGTATATACATCTGATATGTACTTACGTATTACAAATATTTATTATTTTAGCTATATGGATATTTTGTTTCTGAAGAACGGTATGGCAGCGCATAAAATACGAACAAACAAATATTAATTTTTATATATTAGATATAACTACTACACCATTCTATACTGCTATACTTTATTGTATCTCTGCATACCCTAAGGCAGTCTGCTGGGCCTTAGGCATTATTTCAGCCTATATACGAGTACTAACTGCGTATATAAATATAAAGTTTTAAATGAATAAAAAAACAGAATAAAAAAAACATGCGTGAGTTTCGTGGAACACTCGATTGGAACGAAGTACCTTTCGTAATATATAAATATTATTGTTGATAAACTTATTATAAGTATGTGAGCACGTCCATAGACTTAGGATATACTAGCGTATAGACCAAATATAAAAAGGAGAAGAAAATTCCTTATGGCAAAAATGCAAGATAGAAAAGGATACCAAATCTCATGACTCTGTAACCGATTTTGAATGACAGGTCGGCACAATTCGGCACGCAAGAAATAGCCCGAGATATTTTGTAATTTTTAAAGTATAATAGTGGTTATTTTAGTAAGTAACTTTTTCCAAAATGGTTAAATGTTCCAGAGGATCAGCTGTCAATAATAGAAATAATCCTGATAATTTCACATATCACAGGTAAATTCTCAAGACGTCGTCAATGTTATGACGCTTTATTTTGGTTAAAATGTATGTTATACTGTTTAAAATATAGAATATATTCAATTATTTTGTTAATTTTGATATTTTGCAAAGAAAAAAGTCACGTTGTTGATAATTTGCATGAATTTGGTAAATACATTTTATACAAAATATTTTACATGTACGCTAGGGATTGACTCAACTATATCAAAATTAATGTCGATATTTATCTTGAATGTTTATAATGAATCGATAGACTTGCCTACACAACAAGAAAATAAATCCTCGGTTTCCGTTCTAAAACGTAATTTTATTTTGCCGTTTTCAAACAGATTCCTCCGGATTCTATAATTAGAAAAGTGGTTAAGGTTCATTGGAAGGGTTGGTTGGAATGCAAAGAAGAACTCAACAATTTGCAGCAAACATTTTCTTGAGAAGTATAAAAGAAAAGTAGAATAAAACAATTTTATTAAAAGGAGTCATTTTACATTATTTGTACCAGTAAGTAAAATATTGTTATAATAAGACTTCAAAATATAACTTTCAAAACTTTAGATAAATATAGACAGATTTTTATACATTATAAAACTGTAGTACATTAAAGACAAAAAAATCTTGAGATTATCCTCTTTAAGCCATTATGAACCCAACTAAGTATCTATTTATCAACCAAAATAAATGTATAACCTGTTAACCAACCGCACAGCCTCACGGTCACACTAGTACAATATTCATAGCATCATGCTATTTTCCAAGGTTGAGCGGGCTTGAACTCCGATTATATTCCCAAATCATAACGATAAAACTTTTAGCGTAGTTAGGTATAGATATTTGGTAATGCTCTTCAAGCGCTACTAGACGACCGCGCATGAGACGTGATAGTATAAATTCCATAGTGTTTGATACTCACAACGGTCAATGCCCGATTCATGCTTGATGGCCGACGACATTGTCGCGAGGGCTTAAATAGCGTGGTTCATTCCCTACAGCGTTAGTCGTAGAGAAGAGGAACTCGTGGTTAAGTAATAGCTGCGCAGATCAATAGATCTGCGAAATTAAGTTGCACTTGCCGCGGTCAGTCCATGAATGTGTGACCATTTTCTTAACATACCGAGATTGAGAGAATAGAGAGTGCATCTGTATCCTCAGACACTTAGTTCACTTTACTGTGTTAAGATCATTATGTTTTAAAATTCATGCAGCTAAAATGATAATAAGTTTATTATTATTTTATACTTTTCAGGGACAGATGAAAGAATATAAACATGAAGCATGATGAAGCCTCATAAACATATTGGCCTTTAAACAGAGCAATCTTATTTAACTGATTCTTACAAGTTTCCTTCCTTAAATTATTAAGTTTACATTCATACTTAAGTCGAATGTTAAAATAAACTTCTATAATCTATTTAATTATTAATTATTAAATGTTTGTAATTATCACAAGTAATACTTATATGAAAAATAAAGCAGCCATTATGTACTCCGTGTCCCCGTTTTTGTTTCCCCATCAAAACATTTTATAAAATATATAAAATATAAATAGGTATATACTTAGTTATGTATCTACCTATTTATGATAACAATATGTTAAAAAATAAATTCCGGGGAAACTGCCCACGGCAGTAAATATTTTTCTCCAAAGATCATAGCTCGAAAATACAACATTCTGATCTGATTATTGGGGAGTTTTTTTAAGTTTTTCGGTAGTCACCTGGGATTTTATACATTTGAATTAAAATCAACAAAAAGAGTAGGTTCAGCTTATTCCCAGGAACATGTTATATGAATATTTTTAATTATTTTAGAACTGTCATGGTAAAATTCAGTTAATTTTGAAGTTATTCAACTTCATGCACTAAACAATTTTTATAATCTTCTTACAGCTTCCTTAACAATCATTTTCGATAGTCCTTTTAAGTAAAATATACATCACTAGCTAACGCACACAATGACAAATCAAAATTGGTCACGCGTTTTCAGGCTGTCAGGTGGTCTATACGCTAGTATATCCTAAGTCTATGAGGCACGTCTATAAAACACTGGCCAGTTCAATAGTAAGGTTTTACTATAGCAAAGCGTCGTCTCTGTGGTATCGTGACAACTGCTGTTGTTATATAGGATTTTGAAATTAACGTCATCGGAAAAGCGTACCATATATTTGCGACGAATTGCTAAACGATCTGTTCATTATATTTTCTTGTATTTTATGTTGCAACCCGCATATTTGTGCCATCCATCATGAGTGCATCTGGGATGATCCTCTTTCGCCTACATTAGAGTGGGATCAAGTTCTTGAATCGCCCACATATAATCTTCGAATAATGTGATGAATGCGTGGTGCTGTACCAATCGTTCTTGAATGGTAGAATGCTGTCGAAGTGGGACGCCACGGGTCGATTATTTAACGCTGCTGCCGGCCTACATTTAATGCATGAGGGAAGTAAATTTGTCTTAAATATTGCGTTGAAAAAAATATTTTGTAGTAACAACTTTTTAATTGGTTGAGAGAAATGCCTGAAAGCCAAGCTTATTTCAATTGCCTAACCTGAGTCTATTTGGGTGATTAATGACCCTGTTAAATTGTAGAGTTGCTTACTTCATTTTATTTTGTGTTTTGACTATGTCAACAGCCATACCGTAGCCGTAGCTCAAAGAGTGGGTGCGGTGCGCGTGTGGTGTTGGTAGAGGTCTAGTTTAGTCGTCGTTGAGATGTAACGGGGATGACTGAACATAGAGATGAATGCTCGTAAAGATAAAATTAATTGTAGTATACATTTGTTGCGTAACGCACGATTAAAAAGGTTATGGCTCTTGGACATTTTATTTTGTGATGTAAAGTAGGCTTTGAATTGAATTGATAGAATTAAGTATTGAAGAAGTTGCCGGAGGTATTTTCAGGCGTTCATACTCTTAGTCATTTGCTATTGCTATTTGGTGCGTAGTTGTAACTACGATTTACTTGTGAGTCATTCAGAGCGATGAACATCTGATGGTGTGGCGTGAGGCCTTTGTCTCGTAGAGACTACTGTTGGTCAACTTGGAACGACCTGATAGTCGTTGTCTCTAAAGTAGATCGTATCACAAGAAGTCATGAAGATATAGTAACAGTTTGTTGCTAGTTATTTCGTCATTGTGATCACTGTGTATAATCAAATAGATAACTTAAATGATTTCTCTGTGTCTTAAACTTAATGTTTTCTCGAAAATCATGATATTTTCGAGAAAACTTGGCGGGAAGAGTGACCAAAAGTGTTATTACTCCGTAATTATTATTATACTAAGTATGTTTTGTTAAGTACCCTTAACCGACGAGCATGTATGCGTAGGTACATATGTGGACGTAAAGGAGGCGTTTTATCACGAGTGTTGGTAATGCCGCATATGTCAATTGAGAGTAAAAATCCTACGCAACTTTTGCATTTTAATCCACACCATCCAAACTCGGATATAGAGGGATGGTGTAACGTATTAAAAATTATTGCACAAAATAAACGCTTAGATAGAAAATGATTTGATTTGTTAATAGCATTTATAATCGCTTTAAAAGATCATGCAGCTAATTGCCTTACCGAGCTTAAGTTTACTAAAATGGCATATCCTTAGGAAAGAAACCCGAGTTAAAGAAACAGCATCTGAAACTGGTCTTCACTTATGATCCCTCATCGAGTAAATTCCTAAAACAAATCAAGTTATTACTAGATTTGTTATCTCAGTTTTATGTTCATTCAAAATATGATTTACATGGGGTACATTTTAAAGTTCGAAATGTTTAGCGATGTACCGGGGAAATGTTTAACTTTAACATGCTATGAATTGAGAGAATGAGTGGCCTTTTTGTGTTCTAATGTGTTGATGAGTGTAGCAGTTTTGCTCTGAATATTGTGTGGTCGACAGAATTGGTGTTTGATGTTGAGGGTTGGCTTTGTGTGAAGCTGGTCGAAAGGACAATGTCGTACCGGGCCATGCCGCGTGCGGCTGGTTGAAAGGACACATTCGTCCGGTCCAGGCTTATGAATTTTTGATGTTGATGTTTGGATTTGTGTGAAGCTGGTCGAAAGGACAATGTCGTACCGGGCCATGCCGCGTGCGGCTGGTTGAAAGGACACATTCGTCCGGTCCAGGCTTATGAATTTTGATATTGATGGTTGGATTTGTGTGAAGTTGGTCGGAAGGACAATGTCGTACCGGGCCATGCCGCGCGCGGCTGGTTGAAAGGACACATTCGTCCGGTCCAGGATTATGAATGTTTGATGTTGATGATTGGATTTGTGTGAAGCTGGTCGAAGGGACAATGTCGTACCGGGCCATGCCGCGCGCGGCTGGTTGAAAGGACACATTCGTCCGGTCCAGGCTTATGAATTTTTGATGTTGATGGTTGGATTTGTGTGAAGCTGGTCGCAGGGACAATGTCGTACCGGGCCATGCCGCGCGCGGCTGGTTGAAAGGACACATTTGTCCGGTCCAGGCTTGTGGTGTGGAGTTACACTGGTCGAAGGGACGCACCCGTCCGGTCCAGTCAGGTTGGTTGAACAGAGTACAGATAACAGTATCGTCCGGGCCAGACCCGAGCGGTTGGTCGTAGGGACATACTAGTTTACAGCTGTATGTGGTGGCTTGAGAGAAAGGTGCCGTCCGGTCCATGCGTGGTCGAAGGGACGCACGCTTTCGATTATTGTATGATCGAGGATGTTAGTATATTTACAAGAGGGTATGTGTTGTTAAAGTGTATATCTTCCATCAATGCTAATAGTGCCGTGCAAGCTGTATAAAGAGCTGTGTATCTATGTCTGCTTAGTGGAAAGAGCCCGTTCTCCGGTCCATGTTGTCATATGAGGTGATGGCTGGTCAAAGGAAGCCTTAGCTAGTGTTAGTTTGCATGTGTTCCAACCTACTCGCCTTGCGTATGAGTGTGTGAATTTTCAAATATAGGGACAGTAAACCTATTCATGCCAGGATAGACGAGCGGAAGAAGTGGTGATTAATAGTGTTTGTTACAAGAATTCATGAAGATACACGCCGAGGACGGTCGTATATCAGGATTGGCCGTGTAGGCACGTCTATAAAATACTGGCCAGTTCAATAGTAAGGTTTTATTATAGCAGAAACAGAAACAGAAACTTTTTATTCAATATAGATTATAAATAATACTTATTGAAAGTCACTTTGTTTAATTACCACTGGTTCGAAAAAAACCTTTGTCCTGGGAAGAACCAGCAAGAAATCCAGCAGGACTTTTTTAAAAATAACAGCTTACAATCATGTATGTTACACAATTAACCACACAAAACAAATTAGAAATAGCTTTGGTAGCGAACACTTCATTCCCAGGGTTATTATCATTCATAAATTCCTTAATATTATAATAACCCTTTTATACAAACTATGTTTAATAAAGTTTTTGAATTTTGAGCAGGTCGAATTTTGTATATTTTCTGGGATTTTGTTGTAAAAGCGTATACATCGCCCCAAGAATGAATTACTGACTCGGTGGAGTCAGTAACTGGTACTACTAGCTTGTGTCTGTTCCTAGTATTTACAGAATGAATATCACTCATTTTTGTATAACTACTTTTATTTTTGTGTACAAAGCAAAGCGTCCTATAGTGACAACCGTTGTTGTTATATAGGATTTATGAAATTAACGTCATCGGAAAAGCGTACCATATATTTGCGACGAATTGCTGACGATCTGTTCATTATATTTTCTTGTATTTTATGTTGTAACGCACGCATATTTGTGCGTGCCATCCATCATGAGTGCATCTGGGATGATCCTCTTTCGCCTACAGGTATTATTGATTAACAAATACAAATAAATGAGTTCCAACAATAGTTTTAACAACAGAGCTACTAGATCATGTACCTACATGGGTTATGTTATGTGGCTTTGAACTGACCGGTGATCAATCCTCAGCCTAGCACAGAATACCACGCTCTCACAGAATACTAACGTAAAATAGCAGCTTAGCGCTGCTGTGTTTCGTAGGGTGTGTAGAGAACCGGTGACCCCTTTTTACTGGAAACGAGGCATTCCATCTTAGTCCTCAGAGGTGACAATGCATCTGCATATAATATAGTCCATAGCATCCGCTTACCATCAAGTGGACTGTGTGCTCGTTTGTCACCCTTATCCTATAAAAAAAATTGTATACTAACGTTTTTTTTTAAACTGAAGTAAGAAACGAGCCACTTACCATCAGGTTGACTGCCTACAGTCTACTGCTACTGCATTTTATGGACACCTGTAGCTAACTTCATACAAAAAGGCTACAAATGTCGTCCTGTGGGTGTCGTAAGAGGCGACAGAGAGTTTTACGTGGTAGAGCCATGCTGCAGCTATATTAGTAGTATAGTTGTAGTACGAATGGGTCGGCTCAACCGGGAAGGACCACGCTCTCACAGAATACCAGCGTAAAATAGCAGCTTAACACTGCTGTGTTTCGTATGGTGAGTGTAGAGAACCGGAGACCCTTTTACTGGAAAAGAGGCATTCCATCTTTGTCCTCACGGGTGACAACACATCTGCATTTTGATTCTTTATTGAAGATAGATGTAGATGTTTATGGATCACAGCAACCACTTACCATCAGGTGGACTGTGTGCTCGTTTGTCACCCTATCCTATAAAAAAAGAAAAAAAGGAGAAACTGAAACAGAAGGTGGGCAGCAACATCTTTCCGATGACAACTCAAAATTAAAGAATAACTGCGGTTGCCAATCCGCCTGCCAAGCGTGGCAGCTATGGCAAAATTTCTCCTAAGTGGAAATCTTTGGGAGGCTTATGTTCAGCAGTGGACATTTATAGGCTGTTATGGATTTTGGAGTGACTTTATAATTTAAAAGGTAATTTTAATCATTTCTAGTATTTGATCTAGAAATGATAAAAATTGCGTCGCCAGGTCCATCGCGCTCTCGCTCATTGGTAACAGTCTGTTAAATTTCGACGCTTGCTAGAAACCTTCGGTTTCGGCCAAAACTTCGGCCCATTTTGGCCGAAGCCGAAGGTTTCGCCAAACTTAGACCATTTATCACATTTGGTTGAATGGTCTAAGTCGCCAAAGGTGGTTTTTTTATCGAAGGTGGCCGAAGCCTTTTTAACCTAAGCAAATTATTTTTAGATGATTTCTCATAAGATAGATCATAGGTTTAGTATTATTAGGGCGATAAATAAATGTTTTGTAAATTAAAAAAAAAACGTAATGTCTATTAATTCTATATTTTAATTAGAATAGAATAGGTAAAATAGAATAGATAAGAATCATTTTTATTCAATACTAGCGATTCGCCCCGACTTCGCACTGGTGATTTCTGGATCTCGACAACAGCGCACCTACCGGCGCCAAATCTAAACCATCTAGGGACTCATTCCAACACACAAAAAATTTCATCAAAATCGGTTGAGCCATTTTTGAGTTTTAGCGAGACTAACGGACAGCAATTGATTTGTATATATATATATATATATATATATATATATATATATATATATATATATATACATATAGATAGATTACAAGAATACTTATTAAGAGACATTTAAGCTTTACCACAAGTTCGAAAAAACCTGTGTCCTGGGAAAAACCAACAAGAAATCCAGCGGGACAAAAAAAAGCACAATTTACAATATAATATTTTATACAATTGTTATGAAAACATTTAGAAACAGCATGGTAGCGATGACCGTAGTATAATAACCCTTACTAGACAATTTTTGCTTTATAAATTATTTAAACCTTTTGAAGGTCTGCATATTTTCTGGGACTTTGTTGTAAACGTACATTGCCCCATGAAGGAATTACTGACTCTTTGGAGTCGAGTAACTGGTATAACTAACTTGTGCTTGTTCCTAGTATTTACAAAATGTACATCGCTATTTTTAATAAAACTATTTTTCTTTTTGTGTACATACATTCAATTCTTGTAAATATATTAAGAGGCCAAAGTTAATATATTTATTTCTTTAAATTTTTCTCTAAGGGATTCCTTCGGACTTAGGTTATAAATTGCTCTTATGGCTCTTTTGCAAAACAAAGATAGTTTCAATGTCAGTCGCATTACCCCATAGCAAGATTCCATATGACATTATGTGCTATGGAAATAAATAAAATAAAATAATCTAGCTGTTTCAACACATGTAAGGCATCTAATCTTTTTTACAGCGTACCTGCAGATCTAAGTTTGCTAGCTAGTTTAGATATATGAGGGCCCCATTGAAGCTTCGCGTCAACTGTAATTCCGAGAAAAACAGTGGATTCAACAAGGCCCAGCTCCTCCCCATTTAAAAGCACATTGGTATTCACCTGTTTAATATTAGGTGTAGTGAATTTAAAACATTTCGTTTTATTACCGTTCAAAAGCAAATTATTAACGTTCAACCAGTGTACTACTTTTGATATACCATTATTCACTTCGTCATATTTCAATAATTGCCTTTTTAGTCGGAAAATCAACGAAGTATCATCGGCAAATAATACTATATCATCGTTATTCCCTACCAAGTAAGGTAAGTCATTAATATAAACTAAGAACAGAAAGGGACCAAGAACTGAGCCCTGAGGAACACCCATAGATACTACCGATCCGAAAGAACTGCAGTGTTGCAGTTGTTCATGGGCGGCGGTAGTCACTTACCATCAGGTGAGCCGCATGCTCGTTTGCCCCCTCTCCTATATAAAAAAAAACTGTTTGCGTTCTATTATTTATATATGACATAATAAGTTTAAGCGCTGTGTTTTTTACACCATAATGATGTAGCTTCCTGATTAATGTCTCATGGTGAACACAGTCGAAAGCCTTGGAAAGATCACAAAATATACCCAAAGCATCTTCTGAATTTTCCCATGCACAGAAAATATGTTTGATTAGCTCAACACCGGCATCAGTTGTCGAGCGACCCCTTGTAAAGCCAAACTGATTGTTATGGAGTAATTTATTTACATTAAAAAACTAAACATTTGATCTAGAATAATTTTTTTAAATTTTACTGAGCGTTGGCAGTACAGAAATCCAATGTACTGCCAGATTTAAATAAAGGTATAACTTTACTATGTTTCATTAAATCAGGAAACACACCAGATTCGATACCAGCATTGAAAATAATAGCAAGTTGGGGTGCGATCGCATCTATTATAGACGCAATAACTTTAACAGAAATCCCCCATAGATCTGCTGTTTTCTTAATATCAATAGTTTTGAAATATTTTACAATATCACCTGATAATATTCTATGAAATGCAAAATCTTTTTTACAGACATTTACATTTTGTTTGAGTAATGACTCGGTGACAGCAGGGGAGGAATTGAGTGACTTTGTAGTCAAGATCGGAATGTCGGTAAAATATTGTTCAAAAGCCGTTGCAACGTCTTGATCTGATTTCGTCAAATTATTGTTAAAATTTAATTGAAAGTTTGAGTTGTGTAGTTTCATCTTGCCAGTTTCACTATTGATTATACTCCAAGTCATTTTAATTTTATTAGAGGCATTCTTAATTTTGTTTCTTAAATGTAAAGACTTGGCTGTGCAACACACTCTTTTAAATATTTTGGAATATTTTTTTTACATATTCTCTAAATGAAACACTATGATTATATAATATTTCATTATAAAGGTCATACAACTTTTGTCTACTCCTATGGATTCTTACTGTCGCCCACTCATTAAACGATTTGCGACTGTTTAAAGAGAGTGTTTTAGAAGTAAATGTTTTATTAAATTCAAGACTTATTAGTTTAAATAATGATCCATATAAATAGTTAGTATTGTTTTTATATGGAAGAAAAGGCAGCTTTTTCACTACACTACTTCTAAACCTCTCTAAGCGATGTTCATTTATTGGAACAAGCACAATTTTCTTAACTTTCTGTTTTTTTGTGCATGTAAGGTCTAACTGTCCACAGTGATCAGAACTTAAATTTTGAATAATTAATTTATGTAAGGGCTCAACATCAGTAAAAATATTATCTATACAAGTTGCACTAGGCCCTGCAATACGTGTTGGCTCAAAGACCAAATTAACAAGGTTGTATGATTTGGGCAATGATCTAAACTTAATACTCATGGAAGAAGTTTCAAGGAGATTGATATTAAAGTCTCCACGTACGACGACAGATTTATTCTGTTTATTAAGTTTAAGCAAAACTTCCTCCATTATTTTTTTAAAACAATCATACCACCTGGTGTTTACTGAAATTAAACATATTATAGTTTTCGGAGATTCAACAGAGGATCCCAATTTTGATCTCGGAAATAAATCAGGATATCGTTAATTGTTAAAAATAATAAAAGTATGAGAGCGGATGTTCAACTTGCTCTCTTGCTTACGAAATTAATTATTATCAGTAATAAGACAGCGTAACGCACTATACATTCAGTATAGAGTAATTAAAGTTCGACCATACAGTAACACGTCCCCGCCACGATCACACATCAGTGTAACGTGAGGTACGTAATTACATGATAACACCAAAGTATGCAAGCCAACAGCAACACTACTTATCTCAGTGTAACACAGGGCAGCCTCTCAGCAACCATCCTCCTTGCCTGCACCAGAAGAATTACCACAACGAACAGAACCACGACACTATCTTAGCACTAGTAGAATGACTACACTTGTAGAATGACTTATGCAGAATCTCCCCCGCACGGCGCCTACAGTGAACTTTATACTGCACATACCACCGATCCAACCGGGTATTTTATAGACGCTCCGACACGGCCACTCTGACGTACGACCGTCCTCGGGCTTGTATCTTCATGCATTCCTTTAACAAACACTATTAGTCACCAATTCGTCCGCTCGTCCGTTCTAACATGAGTAGGTACATATTATTAGTTCGCAAAACTAATTGTTAGATGGAGCTGCTAGTTGCACTATTACGCCATCAATCCACGACACGGCCATCCCTGACTAGCACCCGTCCTCGGTTGCAGTGCCTGTGGACAAAAATATGCTCAGAGAGTAATCTAGCTCGGCTATCCTGCCAATAGAAACAAGGTCGATTCCAAATGGTACTTTATTCCTCCTAAATCTAAGCACAATAATCAACTGTCATAATTGACAATGCCCTGTTATTAAGGCTTCGTACATGTGTACCTGTGTACCTGTGTACCAGTGCTTCCTGCACAACATGATTTATTGTGAAAGGTCCGATCAACAAGTAATTTACGATTCTGTTACTCTTTACCATAATTCATAAGCAATGCATATTCAACTCATGAAAATTTCATTGAAATTTGTGCACCAACACAGGCCAGAATAGCACCAACGATTCTTTATATATCTGCCGCCACATATGCTAGAATCGCACCAACGATTCTCACATATCTGCCGCCACACAGCCAAAATCGCACCAACGATTCTTCATCTGCCGCCACATGCTAGAATCGCACCAACGATTCTCTACATATCTGCCACATGCTACAACACATGAGGGCTCTGTGCTCCAACACATACAAGAATTGCACCAACGATTCTCTCACATATCTGCCGCCACATATGCTAGAATCGCACCAACGATTCTCTACATATCTGCCGCCACATATGCAGAATCGCACCAACGATTCTCTACATATCTGCCGCCACATATGCTAGAATCGCACCAACGATTCTCTACATATTCGCCACATATGCTACAACACATGAGGCTCTGTGCTCCAACACATACAAGAATTGCACCAACGATTTCTACATATCTGCCGCCACATATGCTAGAATCGCACCAACGATTTCTACATATCTGCCGCCACATGCTAGAATCGCACCAACGATTCTCTACATATCTGCCGCCACATATGCTAGAATCGCACCAACGATTCTCTACATATCTGCCGCCACACAGCCAAAATCGCACCAACGATTTCTACATATCTGCCGCCACATATGCCAGAATCGCACCAACGATTCTTCATATCTGCCGCCACATATGCTACAACACATGAGGGCTCTGTGCTCCAACACATACAATAATTGCACCAACGATTCTCACATATCTGCCGCCACATGCTAGAATCGCACCAACGATTCTCTTCATATCTGCCGCCACATGCTAGAATCGCACCAACGATTCTCACATATCTGCCGCCACATATGCTAGAATCGCACCAACGATTCTCTACATATCTGCCGCCACATATGCTAGAATCGCACCAACGATTCTCTACATATCTGCCGCCATATGCTACAACACATGAGGGCTCTGTGCTCCAACACATACAAGAATTGCACCAACGATTCTACATATCTGCCGCCACATGCTAGAATCGCACCAACGACTCTCTACATATCTGCCGCCACATATGCCAGAATCGCACCAACGATTCTTCATATATCTGCCGCCACATATGCTAGAATCGCACCAACGATTCTCTACATATCTGCCGCCACACAGCTAAAATCGCACCAACGATTCTTCACATATCTGCCGCCACATATGCTAGAATCGCACCAACGATTCTTCTACATATCTGCCACATATGCTACAACACATGAGGGCTCTGTGCTCCAACACATACAAGAATTGCACCAACGATTCTCTACATATCTGCCGCCATATGCTAGAATCGCACCAACGATTCTCTCATATCTGCCGCCACATATGCTAGAATCGCTCCAACGATTCTCTACATATCTGCCGCCACATATGCTACAACACATGAGGGGCTCTGTGCTCCAAGACAGACAAGAATAGTACTAACGGCTCTTGTACAGACCCATCGCCACATGTTACTCATGAGGTGCGGTCTAGAGTTTCGAGTATGAGTATACAAGCCATTCTTAATCAGATTTGGTCTCACTACCGCTTTCATCAACTATGACATCCACTTCTCGAGGAACTTGGTGATCGGGGATCTTCCTCACATGATCATGGGGGTATTTGTATTTGCACACTAACATGACCGATTCCGGTTAAATTTACAATATATTTACGCTTTTGCCACTAAACTTTGCCGCAACACAATCTTTGATGAGAGAGCATTCGGCACCAAAATTATAATAAAATGGGTACGACTCACCAGTATTCATCAGTACACCGCTGGGATTGCTGACCATTCGTGCTACAACTGTACTACTAATATAGCTGCAGCATGGCTCTACCACGTATGCGTATGTGTTATGTGTTTATGTGTATGTGTTTGCTAGAGAAATTCGGGAGCAAATCGTGAATTACGTTATTGCGGTCATTTTGTTGTTTATTTTCAATATGACAAGCGTTTGCCCAATTAGTTTCTTGGTTCGTTTGCGGGTCAGTCCATTAGTTTGCTTGTTCGCCTATTTATTTTTCAACCGACTTCTAAAAGGAGGAGGTACTCAATTCGACTGTATGTTTTTTTTATGTGTAACTTTTTCTGGGTGAACCGATTTCGATGATTCTTTTTTTATTTGAAAGCTGGTGCTTCTCATGTGGTCTCATAGATCAAGGTCTGACCAGTAGTTTTTGATTTATTATTAATAATTTATATTGAAGTCGGTTGTACAAATTTTTTAATTTTACTACATGTTCGTTCGGTAGTTTGTCTGATTGAGTGACTAACTGAATGTTTTATCGAGATTAGTGTCTTTCTAGATCTTTGCGACGATTAAAAGTACAAATAAATAATAAAAGTAGTAATTCCACGCGGACGAAGTCGCGGGCCCAGCTAGTATATATTTATATGTGTGTGTATATGTTTATATGTACATATGTGTGTGTGTGTGTATATGTATATATTATGTTCTTTGTAACCGCCTTAGTAGTTGATAGATAAAACTATTATCACTGGCCTAAGTTTGACTGGCAGAGAATGTTTTTAGCATTAAGTCCGCCTTTTGATCCTGTAGGTACTGATGTGAGGTTCAGTAAGGTTTTAATAAATAAATAAATATTTGAATTTTCAATATTAAACTAAATCCAAACATTTCTAGGAAATACGATGTGTTCGATCACAATATAACGTTTGTAAATGAATAAAATTGTATCTAAACAAATCGTTGCAGGCTCGTTTCCGTTACTTCATCCTGTTATAGCATTTGTGGTGGGTAGACACAATCGCTAATAGGCTTAGCCGACCTCCCTGTATTGTGCGACATACGGACAAACTTCTGGCGGATTATATCTATTGTAGCGTTACGATTTTGCTCGGAAAACTCGTATTTTGTACAATTTTATTTTGCAAGTATTGCGGGATTATTCTTGAATGATCGCGTAATTGAATTTTGTATCTACGCAAGCGGGACGTGGTTTTTGACAGCTGGTCAACCGTTTTAGGAAGATGCTTACCGAGGAATGGAGCAAGCTATGATATTTGCAGCTGAAGAAGGGCCGTTGACGTAGCCCAACATATTCTTCCTGATCTCACATGAGATGGCCCACAGACATGTATCATCGATAAGGAATCAAAATGCAGATGCTTTGTCACCCCTGAGGACTGAGATGGAATGCTTCGTTTCCAGGAAAACAACCAAAAAGATAATACTGGACATCCGTCAAAAATTCAAACAAAGATGTCTCACTATAGATGCGTTACACATCCTGTAGTTATACTCAATCTCTATACCTTTCAGACCGGAAATCAGTGGTGAGTGCACTGATGCAATATTTACTTTACTTTTTACATAAAAATTACAATCGATTAAGTAGCATCATTCTTTTTTGAAGTAGCTTAAATAGTTATAGTCGTATATGTTAGTTGTTCTTAGTATAAAATTACAAAAATAGATGATTCCGTGATGCGAAACCGTATGGTTTTTATAGTTAATAAGTAAATTAAAATAAATATCAGTGAAACAAATACCTACACGTGTGTATCCAAATTACGATAATAAAAATTGGTTAAAATAAGTTAAGCTGGAACGCAAAAACGCGATGTCAATATGATAACGCTTTGTTACAACAGAATCGGGCAATAAAATCCGCACATGTGTTCTTTCACACGCTGAAAGGTAAATTGGAGAAATATTTTAAATTCCTTTCCGATATTTCCTAATAATTTAAAGAAGAATTGATTACAAACATTATAGAATGATATGTAGATATGTACCGGTAGATATGTGTAGGGCGACCCCCCACTAGATGGAGTGACGACCTCGTAAGACATGCAGGAAATCGATGGATGCAGGTGGCTCAGGACAATGCCTTGTGGCATTCCTTGGGGAAGGCCTATGTTCAGCAGTGGACTTGTGAAGGGCTGTAATGATGATGATGATTATAGAAACGTCAAACGTCATAGATTTGACATGCAGGAAATCGATGGATGCAGGTGGCTCAGGACAATGCCTTGTGGCATTCCTTGGGGACGCCTATGTTCAGCAGTGGACTTGTGAAGGGCTGTAATGGTGGTGGTACTGCTGCTGCTGATGATTATGATGATGAGATTACAAACGAGCAAATAGTCCACTTGATGGTAAGTACATGCTGTGTGCGATTGACATCTACATCTATGGGCGATTAATAATTAAATAGATGAATTGTCACCCCTGAGGACTAAGATGAAATGCCTCGTTACCAGTAAAAATGGTCTCCGGTTCTCTACACTCACCATACGAAACATGGCCGTAATAAGCTACTATTTTTGCATTGGTAGTCTTTTTAAGGATTGTTCTTCCCCGGTCAAGCCCTCCCATTTTTGTTGCAGCTATAATAAATTGTCACGTGTCTTTTTTATATAATATGAGTGTGACTAACGGGCACACAGTCCACCTGATGGAAAGTGGATGCCATGGTCCAAGTGGCGCAAGTGGGTGCATTGCAAGTTTTTTGATGCCGCGCCATGAGGAAGGTGTGCGCAGGCATTTCTAACTTGAAAGCAGAGAAGACTTGCCTAAGACCTTGTATGGCTAATATGGTAGAATAGCAGATGTAATGGGTTTACCGTTACAACTGAGTCACAGAATGTTTATATAGGGGGGATGTTACTTATTCAAACATGCCTAGCCCCCTCCATACACACATATACTATTATTTTTTCGTGTCGTGTAGTCTTGTAAAGGCATTAAATTGATAAATATCCAGAACAATTCTTGTAGGCCATACAAACATTTTTTCCGTTCGATATTCGAATCCGCGGCATAGAGGAGAAAATCCTCGTGCACACACTAGGATTTTTGTTTATTTTTTAATGAGAATGTTATGTTTACTTCCGGTGGTTAACAGGAATATATGGAATGTTTATAACATAACAACAATATCAAGAACTTACCTTCAATTTAAAATTAAATCGTCGAAGTTTAATAGAACGGCCCACATAATAAAATCGCTTCGAGTGGCACTCAATGAACGTAGCGCCCTCTATCCATTTGTTTCTACAACTAATAAACAGTTAACGAGTTTATTCCTCGATTGACCTCGCTCAATTACGAGGGCATAGCAATAAACATTGTGTTAACTCCGCTCCAATGAATAAATCGTATAAAACACGAGGGTCTGGGGAAAAATCATAATAGTATCAGAGATCACGGTCGTAGAACATACGGTAGAAACGATTATTAAAGGATCCTCACAGAGGCTGACCCATGAATATTGTTCGAGAGAATTTAAAATGGTGAAACAGTCCATAATGCTATTGATGTTGCTTGTAATGATATTTTTCTGCTAATGCGTGTTTGGCGTGATCACCAAGCTTGCGACACCAAACTGGCGATTGCAGTACCAGAATTCTCGCACCTTTGAGACTGCTACCGATCTTCGTACAGCCGGCATATAGGTATAAAAGAAGGTTATATCGCCATCGGAATTCTCTCAATCTTTTTGACATATTGATAGCTTTTTAGGTACCTTAACAGTCGAGGTGAGATAATGGGTTCTCTTACGCCGCTACTACACATCCAATTCTAAAATCCATAGCCTTTTTTTCTACCTACTTCAAAATGGAGTAGGTACTCAATTCGACTGTATGTTTCTTTTATGTGTTACCTCATAATTTTTTTCTGCGTGAACCGATTTCTATTATTCTTTTTTTATTTGAAAGCTGGTGCTTTTCATGTAGTCGCATATAATTTGATCAATGTCTGACCAATAGTTTTTGCGTTATTCTTAATAATTTATATTAAGTCGGTTGTACAAAATTTTAAATTTTAAATTATAACGTCATAAGTCCATATTAGATTAAAAAACGAACAAACAGTTTACAGTGTTTGTAAGTGGCTGCTACAGCCCAAGGATATCTCCAACAAACTTCAACAAAAAACCACAGTGAATGTAAAATGCATGTATAAGAGTCAGTACCTATAACTGACTCTATTACCCTTTAAACCCCGCAGCAGTGGGTACTAATACAGACGGATTCCCAGACAAAAGCCAATTATCAATCAAACCACTTATGTATTTAAATAAAAATATTATTTTATTGCCCTCTTATTAAAGTACTGATGAGATATTGATATCATATTGATATTAAAAAATGTGTTCATTCTACATATCCCTTAATCTTTGACCTGCCTTAGGGCGCGACAAGAGTTCGCGGATTTGTTTTATTGTTTCCCCTTTTCCCCTCTGGCGGAGTGCACTAACAAAAACGCCGTGCAATATGCTCCTCATAAGCACCCCTGTCTCCCCGCATCAGGCTCAGCGCTTGATTGATGTTTCAGTGTTTTGACGGCATTCGTGGGGTAAGGTACTTCGTCGTAGGTATTAAAGAAGGAAAGGATGTTTATTGGTATAAGATATTTAAAATTAAAATACGTTTACTATGAAAACAATTCAGTTAAGTAAAACCCACCGCCACCGTGTAGTGGTGGTGTAAGAATATCCTCTACCTTATATCCTCAAAACGTGACGTTATTTTTGAAGTAAAACTTCTTTATTGACGTAGTGGAGAAATTTAGTACGGCATTTAAAAAAACGTCACAATTTCTTGTAATGTTTCACCGCCGGGGCTGCACGAGAATACTATTATTTAACCCACTAATGTAAAATATAAAATAAAAGAAGAATGATATGTTTTAAAGAAGTTTCACTTCGTACGTGTGTACACAATTACACGCACATTTTTTTTTATACCGTACTTTCTCTACTACCCACGTCGTAAACATTTTCACATCAATAAAAACTGCGGCCGAAAACCTGCCTGCTGACTTGGCAGCTATGGTTTATATCCCCCCTATGAGGCAATCTATAGGAGAGGCTTATGTTCAGCACTGTAATTTTGATGGGACGTAATGGTAAGTAAATTTAAAAGTTAAGTCTTAACCATATATACAAAAATGTGGAAAATCCAAAAGTGCACACTCGAACGGGACGGTTTACAATAGTGAAATTCAAAAGGCTTCCTAAGGATTAAAATCTAAAGCTAATAAAAAAAAAACCAAGTGATAAGTTCAGTTTTTCGAAACATATCTTGTTCACATCCATACCAAACATCCATACCAAAAGACGTCCAAGTGAAATTATTTTCAATTAACTTTTTTTAATAAAGATCGAAATAAATAATCTTATAACTACGTCAGAAGTATTAATTAAAATCTCCTCTTGCTATTGGCGTACTTTTTTATAATATAAGTGCATTATAAAGCTGGTGGAAGTGATATTACCGTTGTAGGGAGGGTTTGCTTTCACCGTCACGCTTGGCAGGCGGGTTGATGATCGCAGCACCGGACGTAAGCACCTTAGACGCTGCTGCCCGTCGCTGGTCTGCGTATTTCAACAAAGACTTTTATCTAATACTACTAGACCGAACATTCAGAACTAAAATTGTGTCACAGCTGTGGCTCGCGCGGGTGTGTGCGGGTAGCTGTCACGGTCATCAGTTGTATTTTCAGGCTAATACGAAATAAAGTACATATTTATCTGAAATAAACTTCAAACCACGTTGACAAAATGCGCACATGAATAATGACAGCGTTTTTTTAGTCACATTCATCATTACAGCCCTTCACAAGTCCACTGCTGAACATAGGCTTCCCCAAGGAATTCTGCATCCATTGAATTCCTGCATGTCTTACCAGGTCGTCACTCAATCTAGTGGGGGGACGTCCTACACTTCGCCTGCCGGTACGAGGCTGCCACTGGAGAACCTCTCTTCCCCATCGAATGTCGGTTCTTCGAGCTATATGGCCGGCTCATTGCCACTTCAGTTTACTAATCCTTTGGGCTACGTCGGTTACTCTAGTTCTACTGCAGATATCCTCATTTCTATGTTTGTCACGCAGAAAAACCCCGAGCATAGCCCTCTCCATAGCTCGCTGAGCGACCTGGAGCTTCTTCATACGGCCAGCAGTGAAGGACTACGTCTCAGATCCATAAGTCATCACTGGCAAGACGCACTGGTTGTACAATCTTGTTTTGAGGTAAGCCTGACGAGAAGATGTGTCGTAATCTCCCGAACGCTGCCCAGCCGAGTTGAATCCGTCTATTGATCTCTCGGTCGAAGTTGGACTTATGACCTAGTCGGACTATTTGTCCCAGGTAAACATATTCGTCAACAACTTCGAGCTTAGTGCTCCCAACAACTACCGGCATTGGTGTGACATGGATGTTAAACATGTTTTTGTTTTGTCCATGTTCATCTTAAGACCTATCCGTTGGGAGACACTATTGAGGTCATCGAGCATAGTGCTTAGGTATATCGTTGGCAAATCGAAGGAGAGTGATGTACTCGCCATTGACGTTAATACCGTATCCTTTCCAATCCAGTAGCTTGAAAACGTCTTCCAATGCAGCGGTGAAGAGTTTCGGGGATATTACGTCACCCAGTCTTACACCTCTGCAGTTGGATAGGTTTCGTACCTGGTTCTGTACTCGGATAGCGATCGTAGCCCTACTGTACAAATACTTCAGCACTTCGATATACCGACAGTCCACTTGTCACCGCTGAAGGACTGCAGCACCGCCCAATTTCGACGGAAACAAAGGCTTTCTCATAGTCCACATACGCAAGACAAAGTGGCAGAATGTACTCTTCGGTCTTCTGTACAATTTGCCGAAGGGTATGTATGTGGTCTATGGTGATAAAGCCTTTTCTGAAACCGGCTTGTTCGTGAGGCTGGAAGTCGTCGAGTCTGCGTGCGAGATGATTCGTAATGACTTGAAAACAACACGTAGATGCGGCTCAGAAGGAAATCGGTCTGTAGTTCTTCAAGAGAGCGTTATCGCCTTTCTTGAAGAACAAGACCACCGCACTTCTGCTCCACGCCTCCAGAGTAGTGCCACCACGGAGGACGGAATTAAAGAGCTTCTGAAGGACTTCAAGTACCGGTTTTCCACCCGCTTTCAGAAGCTCCGCTGTAATTCCATCCTCGCCCGGGGACTTGCCGTTTTTAAGGTGCTGGAGAGCCATTCTAATCTCGCTCACACTGACGTCCGGGATATCATCGGAATAGTGTCGGATAAGACTTGCTCTTGGATCGTTACTCACACTTGCGTGTGGCTCCAACGATGACGTATACAGCTGCCCATAGAACCTCTCAATCTCACTCAAAATCTCAGGTGTCCCGGAAACGATGCTGCCACATTCCGTCTTCAGCTTGGACAGTTGGCTCTTTCTGGCAGACAGCTCTCTGACAAAGACTTTGGAGCCCTGGTTCCTCTTTGCTCTTCTGGCCCTGGCTCGATCGCTTCTTCAATACGAGCTGTATTGAAGTTGCGCAAGTCCCGCCGCATGCATTTGGAGATCTGTCTATTCAGTTGCCTGTATGCTGTCAAATCTGCTGAAGACTGCAGCTTCATCTCCCGTCTAACAGCCATGAGATTAAGAGTGTGATCAGAGAGTTTTTGTGTTCTTCTGCGACGGGTCTTACAGAACTTAGGTCCGACCGCATGGACAGTAAACACAAGCTTGTCATTCATATCTTTCACTTCATTGCAATCTTCTAGGCACTGAAAACGATTTTGTAACTCGAGCTGAAAGTTTTCGGGATTTAGAGCACGAGGGTGACGGAGCGTTGATTTCATTAGACGTGACCTCTCCAACTTAACGTTTAGGTTCAGTGTGCCCCTCACTATTCGGTGATTGCTGCCAGTTTTCACCCTCGCGATCACTGAGACATCACTGAATAGTTGTCATCTGGTCGTCATAATGAAGTCAACCTCATGAAGTCGTTTATTTGTGTCGTTGCTCATGGGGGTATAATGACATAGTTGCCACGCTTGGCGAGCGGGTTGACAACCGCAGTTTTTTATTGCTTTTTGCTGTTATCAGAAAGATGCTGCTGCCCATCTTCTGTCTCAGTTTCCCTCTGTCGCCTCTTACACCCACAGGAAGATATGGGGTAGTGGGTATTCTTACTCGCCACTACACGGGGTAGTCACATTACCTAAAACAAAATCAGTGTTAGATTGTTGAAAAGAACGTTCGTGATTTACAAAACAAAGAACCAGTTGGCTAGCCTACGCACAGTCGACTAAAGGAGTTTCGGAGAATTGACCGTAAGTTAGTGCGTAATGTATTGAGGCCGCAGAGCCCATCTACTAGTATACAAAGAAGTCTTTTTATTTAGCATTTGGCGTAAAGAAGAAGAAATAAAGAAAGAATCTTTATTTTGACACAGACCATTGACGCACACTTCAATATATACACAGTTATATCTTAAAAATAAGTAGATTAAAAAGAATGACTTTGTACGTCAAAGGCATACCAAAAAAGGACATCACTCAGCACGTGTTGTGGTGAAACCACAACGCTGGTTTCAGTTTGACCGAAAATCTTGGGGAATACAGCCGCGAGAATACATTATTATAGAGTGACCATCATATGTGAGCTATCAGAGTTCAATCTCTACTGGCACCAATGAAATTATTAAATGCTGATTTACCATGTGCTCGGCGCTGAAGGAAAATATCGTGCCCAAAACTGTACAGCAAAGAAATTTCAAAAAAAATTTAGGATGGGTGGAGTCCACCTATCGGAAACCTAAGATTTTTCTAGCATTTTCAATAGTCATTTACGATTCCACTAGATAGTAAAATTTTAGTTACCTAATTATTATAGACAAAAAAAAATTAAAGGAAACCTGTTTATTTGATTTCTTGGACATGCAAGTCTACTCATATATGGCTTCACATAAGTACACCTGTATTTGGTTTCACCATATGGTAAATCAGAAAAAGAAATATAATTCAAAGACTCCGTCGAAATATACTAGCCTGTACTCTTGCATCAAAACTATTCCAGAAATAATTGATTTCTATCCTTGTCGTCACCAATGAAATTGTTAATTGCAATTTTAAGTGCTGATTTACCACGTGCTTGTCGGTGAAAGAAAATATCGTGAGAAACCTGCAAGTGTAAGAAAGAAGATGTTGTCTGCGCATTGTAGGTATATTCTATTTAGTAGGTCTCTAATGCACAGGTATTAAATAAATCATCGATATTTAAGAAGAGAAAATTAATATTAAATAACTTAAAATTAATTTTTTTTTACAACCGACTTCAATGTATATTAATTAAGGATAACTCAAAAACTATTGCTCAGATCTTGATCAAATTTATATGGGACCACATGAGAAGCACCAGCTTTTAAATAAAAAAGTAGATAAAATTAAACAGATAAACACTCAACAAAATAATTTTTTCGCTAAAATATCTTTGATTCCAGAAATACTTTATGTACCTGGAAGTCGTAATAGCGAGCTGACTATATAAATTAACTGACTAACAGTTTTAGACGATATATAACCTTTTCGTTACGGTTCACTTTTCTACCGATTTCAAAAAGGAGGAGGTACTAATTCGACTATGTTTTTTATGTGTGTTACCTCATAACTTTGTTCTACGTGAACCGATTTCGATTATTATTTTTTTATTTGAAAGCTGGTGCTTCTCATGTGGTCCTGGTCTTAAGGTCTCACCAATAATTTTTGAGTTATCCTTAATAACATACATTGAAGTCGGTTGTAAAAAAAAATTAATTTTTAATTATTAGACCTTGTACCCGTATGTTTCGGAGTAATTTTAAAGACGTTTCACGTTTGTTATATTTACGCGAACACTACACATTGAATGAAACTATTATTTACGTCGACGGCGAACACTTCAGGCCCCCGTGAAGGTGTTGTAAAGGACTAGAAGCGTCGTTATATAAAATAAGTTAATAAAACGCTATGAAATTCCAAAAACTTGTTTCATTCGTTATCATTACAGCCTATTAAACTCCACTACTGAACATAGACCTCCTTCATAGGGCAAATATTTACCATAGTTGCCACGCTTGGCAAGCGGGTTGGCAACCGCAGTTTTTTTTTTAATCGTTATTAGTAAGACGCTGCTGCCCATCTCCTGATTTGTTTTCCTCTGTCGCCTCTTAGGACACCCACGGGATGATATGGGGTAGTGGATATTCTTACACCGCCACTACACGGTACAAAAGGAAAAATCCTTTTTATTCAAAAGGATCTAATTTACTGTGAAATGGGTGCAAGTCCTCCGTACGGGGAGAGGCTCCAGTAGTGGACTTTTACGAGTTGATGAAAAAGAAAAATATTTTATTTCTGTAGCCTTAATAAGTACCATTCTTCTCCGAATAAATCTAACTCGAGCTCAGGCTCTATAAAAAGTATAACAGTATCTTTCTGACTGTCTGTTTCCGACAGGCAATCTCACGCTGAAGCTACGCAATGTGACGTCACACCCGTGACAACGTGACATCAAACGTGGCAGCCGTTCACGCCGAGTGTCACAAGGGTGCCGCGGGGCCCAATTTGTGTCCAACACACCGCCTCTATTGACTTCTTTTGTATTATTGAGACACTCAGGGTTGCCAGTAGTAATTACGCCTCTAAGCCAGTCTTCATATCTCAAAAGACATGGTTATTGGCCACCGAAACGAGTATTTCGGTATTTTTATGATTTTCTTTCTTTTCTTTTGTTAAATTCTTTTTTAAGTTTAGATACACAAAGTAATGAGGGCTAATAATCTTCCGCGCACCAGATGTCGCTAGTTGACACTGAGGTGAAGTTATTTGTTACACAATGTCATTTAATTGGGAACTTAATTTTAAATAAAAGTTTATCAGTTTCTAGAGTATTATAAAACAATGCCTCAGTGGTTTGCTCTTTAATTTTTTGCATCTTTTAAACTCTTTTTTTAATTTTCTATATTCCCCATAGATTGCCTCTTATCTGTAGTGGTAACGGAAGTAAAGTTAGAGCATAAAATGCTTTGTTTATTGTAAGAATACGCACTCACGTTTACATATGCATATATTTGGCATTTGAAAACATGGTTTTAGGTGGATATGTGTGCGTACAGCAGTGTACTTTTACGGGTTTGTTAAAGAAAGAAAGGAGAAAGATGTGTGTGTGAGTGCGTGTCAAGAAGTTGAGCATCGTTTCGGCGTCACTTGATGGAATATTTTTGGTTCCTCCAGACCAAATAAATAAAATCATAAAGATGCGACAATTTTATTCTGTCTTCTTATATTTCACAATTCCTTTTTTCTTTTTTTTACTTATTATAAGTCAGGGCGTCACCACCATTCCACCTGGTGGTAAGTGGCGATGAAGCCCTAGATGGTAAATCGCACTGTCTTAGCGTAACAAAAGTCTATTCACTCTTGCTTTGAAGAAGCCCAGATTGTACGCGGACGGAAAGACAGATGCCGGCAAATTATCCCAAATTATTTGTCTTTTTCTGACAATGTCATCCTTTTTACTTTTCTACATTGACAAGACCTGTATACACATATATTCTGACATAGACCAGGAAGCCGCGATCTATTCTTAAAGGTCCTAAGTTGTATCGATCAGAAAAAATAGTGGGCTACAGTAAATTTCATAACGTGGTAAATGAGCACTTATAATTGAAAAATAATTAAAATATTTTTATTCGGTAACAAGGACGTTGTAAATTGATACAATGTTATAGTTGAGACCTTTTAAGTATTTAAAATAGGTACTTGTGCCAGAAGGCCACACTCTTCCATAGCCTTCTTCTATATATTATAAACTTATTACCAATTTATTTAAAAAACATTGCAAAAATTATTCTAGATCAAATGTTAAGTTTTTTTAATGTAAATAAATTACTCCATAACAATCAGTTTGGATTTACAAGGGGTCGCTCGACAACTGATGCCGGTGTTGAACTAATCAAACATATTTTCTGTGCATGGGAAAATTCAGAAGATGCTTTGGGTATATTTTGTGATCTTTCCTAGGTTTTTTCGACTGTGTTCATCATGAGACATTAATCAGAAAGCTACATCATTATGGTGTAAAAACGTAGTAAAGTAAAGTTACGGCCTATATACGTCCCACTGCTAGGCACATGCCTCCCCTCATTTCTGAGTGGGGCAAGGAAATGTCCGCCGCGCTGCCCCAATACGTGTTGGCGAACTTCACATGTCTTCGAAATATTTTTTTGATTTCAGACATGCAGGTTTCTCACGATGTTTTCCTCCACCGCCGAGCACGTGGTAAATCGGCACTTAAAATTACAATTAACAATTTCATTAGTGCCGGCGGGATCGAACCCTGGTTGCACGCGTACTATGAAATTTACAGCGAGCGCTAACCATCTGAGCTACCACGGCTCTCTCTCTCTCTCTACTCACGGCTGTAAAAACGTAGCGCTTAAACTTATTAGCTTAGTTTAGTTTACGACGGGCTGTTTTCCGCAACTCCACGTCGAAGCGTGTGGGCAGGAATAATGTGATTATTCGAGCCATGAAATCTCCACGAAGAAGTTCAACAGTCCTTTGATGTTGCAAGCAACTTCGGGGAGTGATCTCGAAGATGTTTAGCCCTGTATGCAGCGACCTCCGGACATGTCAGCAACACGTGGGCCGCCGTTTCTTCCTCCCCATACATGCTCTGCACAGAGGACTATCTGTAACACCTATGGTAAATAAATGTTTGGCTCCTTTAGCCTGATAGCACTTGTTAATATCCTGATCTGCGGCTTGTTCAGTCTCATTAGAACCTTGGTTAAACGACTGTTTGTTTCAGGCAGGGCCTCCCTAGCTTGTCTATATTCTACTAGATTTTTCCAAAGCTGAGCCTGTTGATCAGTGAAGTTTCTACGTACCAGTGAACGAACGTTACCAAAGGAGATTGGTTCCGGCCCTATAGTGGCCAGAGCCGATCCTCTTCTGGCCAGTTCGTCTGCTGCATCGTTGCCTCTGCATCCACTGTGTCCCTTTATCCATTGCAGAGTCACATTGTTGTGTTTACATACCTCATTTAAACGTTGATGGCATTCATATTAGTCCCGATTTCACCACATTGCAACTCAGAGCTTGTAGTATCGCCATACAGTCGGTCAGTATTCTTACCTTCCTAGCATCTATTGCTATGGCCGCTTGGATGATACCCATACAGTCCGCCTGAAACACTGTGTTATGGGTACCCAGCGGTGTACATATGTGGATATTGAGGTCTTCTGAGAAAGTTCCAGATCCTTCACTATCATTCGTTTTAGAACCATCCGTGAAAACTCTAAGCTCTTTTGGGCTTAATCCCTCCGGCTGGCTGGTTTCATTTAATTGTATCTTATACTTCTTAACGAATACAAATTGTTTGGGGATCTTATCGTACTTGGCTTGTAAGATAGGAATATTTGTATAAATTCTATCAATTATACCTGTATGAGGGACTCTACTCTTAAACTTATTATGTCATATCTAAATAATAGAAAGCAAACAGTTGTTATTAATGGAAGCAGTTCTTCCAAGTCGGTAGTATCTATGGTTACCTCAGGGCTCAGTTCTTCGTCCCTTTCTGTTCTTAGTTTATATTAATGACTTACCTTACTCGGTAGGGAATAACCATGATATAGTATTATTTGCTGATGTCACTTCGTTGATTTTCCGTCTAACAAGGCAATTATTGAAATATGACGAAGTGAATAATGCTATATCAAAAGTAGTACACTGGTTTAACGTCAATAATTTGCTTTTGAACAGTAATGAAACGAAATGTATTAAATTCAATACACCTAATGTTAAAAAGGTTAATACCAGTGTGCTTTTAAGGGGAGGAGCTGGGCCTTGTTGGATCCACTGTTTTTCTCGGTTACAGTTGACGCGAAGCTCAATGGGGCCCTCATATATCTAAACTAGCTAGTAACTTAGATCTGCAGCATATGCTTTAAAAAAGATTAGATGCCTTACATGTGTTGGTACAGCTAGATTAGTTTATTTTAGTTATTTCCATAGCATAATGTCATATGGAATCTTGCTATGGGTAATGCGACTGACATTGAAACTATCTTTGTTTTGTAAAGAGAGCCATAAGAGCAATTTATAACCTAGGTCCGAAGGAATCCTTAGAGAAAATTTTAAAGAAATAAATATATTAACTTTGGCCTCTCAATATATTTTTACGAGAATTTAATGTATGTACACAAAAACAAAAAAGTATTATTAAAAATAGCGATGTACATTCTGTAAATACTAAGAACAAGCACAAGTTAGTTATACCAGTTACTCGACTCCAAAGAGTCAGTAATTCCTTCATGGGGCAATGTATACGCTTTTACAACAAAGTCCCAGAAAATATGCAGACCTTCCAAAGTTTTAAATTATTTATTAAGCAAAAATTGTCTATTAAGGGTTATTATACTACTAAAGAGTACATGACTGATAATAACCCCTGGGAAAGAGGTCATCGCTACCATGCTTGTTTCTAAATGTTTTCATAACAATTGTATAAAATATTATATTGTAAATTGTGCTTTTTTTTTTAAAAAAAAGTCCCGCTGGGTTTCCTCCTGGTTCTTCCCAGGACAGAGTTTTTTTGCGAACCAGTGGTAAAAGTAAAAAAATGACTTTCATTAAGTATTATATACTGCAATCAATGTTGAATAAAAATTATTCTATTCTATTTTTTCTTCAATACAAATCTTATCATAATTTTTTTTTTAGGATTAGTATGTTTGGTGTGTATGCGTGCGTGCGTGCGTGCCTACGTGCGTGCGTGCCTACGTGCGTGCGTGCGTGTACTCTTTATCAGATAAGTAATAATTTAATTTTAATGTAGTAAAGGCTGAATTTCTCCATAATTTAAGGTTTTAAGCCAAATTTTGTAATTAACAATTTCTTTGGTGCCCGCGGGGGGTCATACCCGAGTTACTCGTGTAGAGTGAAAATTACAGCGAGCCCTGAGCTCCTGAACCACCACAGCTTCATGTCTTTTTACGACATGTTTTTTATGACAATATTTTCTAATGGCAAATGGTAAGAGATAACAACATTAGCCCGTATCATCCCGTAAGTATCCTGCCCATCTTGTATATCTTACGGCACTAATATATATATAATATAATATATTTTAAGGGTTAGTGTTTATTTTGTTTCATTTGTTTTATTATAAAAAACGTTACCTCCACACTAGGATTTTCTCTTGTATCGTGGGGGTAGTTACATACATAAATTTCACAAGGACAAACATCCAGACCAATTATTTTTACCGTGAAACCTGGCAACTTTGCCATTTTTGGAAGGAATTAAAAGTCTAGGACCAATTTACCGACATAAAAGGTACTCTCAGACTGGGCGTCAATGATAAAAGTGACACTATATTGTTCATAGATTTGGTATTTATTAGTGATTTAAACAAATGCTGAAATTAAATAAGTAGATAAAATACTCAAAAATAGAAAATGGCAAAGTTAACCTCACTTTGTGGCAACTTTACCATCAGGGTTTATAGTGAAAATAATAGAATTTGTCTTCATAGCTGAAAGTAAGTTTACCTCATAATATGATACACAACACGTAGTTGCATTTTTAAATTTTTCATACAAACTTGAAAATGTGTGTCAGGGTTATCAAAAATCCTAAATCCTAAATATTGTTTTCCCACAATACAAATCTATTCATGTTTTTGGGTGCAAATTAATATCAACACACTAAGTTGAATTTATGAAAAATACTGAATAGTAATAATTAATATTATTAATGCACGACAACACAATAAAAATAATATAGATTTCTCTTTTCGTTTCCTTCACTTTTGATAAAGATGAATCGATTGACGACTTATTTGGTAAAATCGGTCCAATAGGCTGCTACGGAGAAACATCGATCCTTTCCTTAAATCGTCGTAATCGGTTAAAATATAGGTTCAAAGAGACAACCCTTGCTTGTACCAAAACATGGCAAAGTAACCGACACATCGTGGCATCACTAAAATGGTAACTTTGCCAAGTTAGTTTTATCTACAGATAAATGTTAAGACCAACATGTTAAAGGATATATTACATTTCCTAACCATTAATATTACGTTTCTACAAGTATTTCAAACTGAGCACTGAACAAAGAGGTTAGTTCACCGGCACAATTCCGCGTTAAAATAAAATGCCAAAATTAACTCTCATGTTGTCATATCGAAAACATTGCTGTCAGTTATTGTATTTTCATCCAAAAAGTGACATATCTCAAACGTTACGTTTTCCGTATTAATCGTAATTTTGTACCAGTACACCCTGATGACAAAGTTAACTTCCATTGGTAAAGTTGCCAGACTTGACTGCTGCACCACAGAGCCGTCTTTTTCTTGGACTACGCGACATACTTAATAATAACCTAAACCCCGCAGTTAAATAAATAATAAATCTTACATCTCCCACGTCACAACTTAACAATTGAATGCAGAAATGTTTTTTTGTTCATTTGAAAGTCGAAAAGCCACCGTTGTGTACAGCCGTTTTATTCCTATAGTTTAATTAGAGCGCGGGAACGGCGGCCATTGTGCGGGAAACAATATGGCGTCACTTGACGCGCGGCCGTTGCGCGCGCGCACCCGCCAGCTCACTTCCGGCTAAGTGGTACTGATTTTGGTCTTTGTAGGGAAAGTCTATTTCTGAATGATAAATTCATATTTATCATTCAGAAATAGAAAAAAAGAAATAAAAAGAATATAAAAAAATATCATGACATATCTCACTCATGTGAGATATGTCATGTTTTTTTGTCATGATTTTAAAAAAAGAACGTTACCCCCAGACTAGGATTTTCTCCTGTATTGTGGAGGCAGTTTACAAACATAAATTGCACAAGGACAAACATCCAGACCTGGAACAATTATTTGAAGGCCATACAAATACTTGTTCCGTGCGGGATTCGAACCCGCGGCCCCCAGCGCAACACCTCATTGCTAAGCCACTGCGCCACGGAGTAGTAGGTATTTAAAAGGGTTTATTTGAAAAGGAGATCCGTCACCTCCTGTAGATAATGATTTTTTTATGAATGGGAGTTACTTGTAGTTGAGCGTTGATATGCCGAAATCGATACGTTTGACATATTATATTGTACACTAGCGGCCCGCCCCAGCTTCGTCTGGATCTATCAATATTGTGTAATTTAGATATAAGATAATCAAGAAAGGCCATTTACTTTATCAATTTTTCGCCTTCAAAAAAATTCTTCAAGTTTTTCGAATAAAATAGCTAAGATCACTCCTGGCATTGCTCTCTATCTGTTCGTCAAGTTTCATTACAATTGGTTCAGCTAGTTCAGACAGATAGATAGACAGAATTTAAAAAAATGGTTATTCATGTCTAAATAGCATCCAAATCAATGCAGCTCAATAAAGGGCAGTTATATCAAAATTACAGACAGACATTTCAATTTTGTTTATATGCGTAGATGTATTGACATTGTATTATATTTAATCATAATAATAATAATAATGAATAAAATTAAAAAATTACAAATTAATTTTTAATTTCATATGTTCTGTACTGAAAGTACTTCATTAAATTTATTTTCTACAAAAGGGGGATTTTTCCAGGACTAACCGAAATTATGGTGAGTATAGTGGCGACAATAATCGAGGATACAAAAGCGCAGTGCGATATGGCTCCATATTATTTGGCTCTAAACACTACCGTAATTGTGAAGTCTCCCGCTCAAGTTACTGCAGAATTGGATTGATTGGACGACGGCTCTCAAAGTTTTCGTTAAAAAATTACTCAAATGTTTTTGTTAACAAAAAAGTTGTTAATTTTTTGTTATTAATGACTTGCCTGACTTATAAGCGGAAGTCGAAGAAGTTATTTTTTATTATACTTATCTTGACCGAGTAGTGGCGGTGTAAGAATATCCACTACCCCAATATCATCCCGTGGGTGTCGTAAGAGGCGACAAAGGGAAACAAATCAGGAAATGGGCAGCAGCGTCTTTCCAATAACGACTAAAAATAAAAAACTGCGCTTACAATCTGCTTGCCAAGAGTGGCAACTATGGCAAATATCCCCCTATGATTCAATCTATGGGAGGCCTATATTCAGCAATAGCTTATACGTGGTAGAGCCATGCTGCAGCTATATTAGTAGTATAGTTGTAGCACGAATGGTCGGCTCGACCGGGAAGGACCACGCTCACAGAATACCACCGTAAAATAGCAGCTTAATGCTGCTGTGTTTCGTATGGTGAGTGTAGAGAACCGGAGACCCTTTTTACTGGAAAAGAGGCATTCCATCTGAGTCCTCACGGGTGATAACGCATCTGCATTTTGATTCTTTATTGAGGATAGATGTAGATGTCTATGGGTCACAGCAACCACTTACCATCAGGTGGACTGTGTGCTCGTTTGTCACCCTATCCTATAAAAAAAAAAAAATTGACTTTAATAGGCTGTAACGGTAACGGTATACTTATCTTGATAAGTTGTTATTGTTTCTGTTCTAGTAAAGCATTCAAGCCAATCCCACAATTTTTAACTTATTATAGAAATAATTTATGAAGAACACACGGAACTCCTTATAGTTCGTGAATTCTATCTATGAGCTATCATAGACACGTACATTTATCTGTGAGAGCATGGTGCTTCCCAAGTTGAACCAGCCCATTTGTGCTGCAGCCATAATACTGTCTAACTCTAAAGCCTCCTTTTCACGTCGACAGATGCGTCAGCAGATGTCATCTGCGTCTACCGACGTGTAAACGGGGGAATTTGCTCGTCTGTGGAAATTCGTGCGGGACAGTTCGGAACCAGCTACCAGTTTTCCATTTTAAATCAAGATAGAAAGTAATAGGGAAAAGTGATAGGAAAAAGTAGTGAAAGCTTTCAATGTCGCACTCTTAAGGGGAAATTACGAAGATAAATCGATGTTTTATTTCCAACTCCAATTCAATCAAAAATACAGTCCACTGATGATGAGCGTCAAGACCGGCATCAATCCATAGGGACCCGTAATCCTAGTCGTCTAACTTTTCTTTTGAGAGAGGACAGACGGGCTTTGAGTGGCACACCTTCTCAGGGGTCACGCCCACCTCGTTGTTCCCGAACCCAACGTGGTGTGGTATTCGTTTCTGAGGATACAAGGTCACTAATTGGTTGACCTCTGCTGCAGGGCGGGTCACTAGAGCCGCTGTACCCCTTTCAGTTGGTAGGAATTTGCTCGTTAACATGGGCAGATGCGTCTGCCACCAATTCGTTTGTTGTCGGTTTTTGTGGCACGCAACAAAGGGTTTCAGCACGAGCGCACGGCGTGTGTCCACACGTCTGGCAACGCATCAGTGTTATCGGAGTTGCGAGTTCCATTTCTTTTTAATAACTCTACTGCGATGCACACTCAGATAGTAGGTAAAAGTACTAAATAAATAAATAGCTGCGGCAGCTACGGTCTCAATATCCATTTTTAAATGTTGCGTGCATGCGAGTTGTGTCTGTCGAGAATTAACACAGACTGAATGACCTAGAGACGTGTGGACGGCTCGTGCTAATTCTTCTGCTGATGCATCTATCAACGTCCGCTGACGAATCTATCGACGTGTAGAGGAGGTATAACATAATAACGTCGTGTGGTGGTAGTAAGCCGTGTAGTGATCGTGTAAGAATATTATATTCATACAGAATTAAACAGAATGGAGGAAAGCTTGAGAGTAAATTTATACCTTCTTTAAATAGTGCGTGAGTGAACTAAATAATTTTACGTATACTATTTACAAATACTAGGTACAATCGTGTTAAGATTCTAGTGTAATCTTTGAATAAGTCGTTGACTTATTCAAAAGATTACGATACGCATTCAAAATATGAGGCCATTAATCTCACATATTTTGATATTCGCTTGTCCCTGATCAAGACTTATATACTTCCCGTTGACCTAGGATGATGAAATTTGGTAAAAAGCAAGGTGTTACAGTATAAGTAAAAATCAGTCTTAATGTGTGGTCATATCACATAAAAAATAAATGAATTTAAATATTTACAGTTGAAGCATCGCGCAAGATGTATGGGTAAACATTTTTTCCATTGCCACGTTAAGTTTGTCCTTCGATCCGACTTACCTTTTAAAACAATGATCGATGCTTACCTTACCCGTAATTCCCAGGGTAAATGAACTATCAACATATATAATTAAGTTTATACGTTTAAAAAAACAAAAACACTTTTTTTATATTATTTCTACATCCAATACTGCTAAACTCGCCATTCCCTGCGAGAAAAAACTTGATCGAGTATGAGCAAAAAATATATTTTCTTCAAAAAAGTTTGAGTGCCACTGTCCGTATTGAGGTTTGACGGTTCAAAGTTATAATTTTCTGCTGCTGCTGTACCCCGCAAGCGCGCAGCTTGAATATTCTCGCATTCGAATAAAATGGCACACACAAGGATTCTACCATTTTGTCAGCGAGATTAAAGACCTACATCTGGCAGACAATGAAACTATGGTCAGTTTTGATGTGCAGTCTCTGTTCACATGCTTACCTGTTGAAGACTGCATCTCGATTGTAACTAGAAGGCTGGAGGAAAACAACATGCCCATAGAATATGCAGCATTACTTAGACAATGCCTTACATCTGGCTACCTATTGTGAAAGGAGGAGTTCTACAAGCAAGTAGATGGAGTGGCGATGGGCTCACCTGATCTCCCATTGTCGCCGATATATTCATGGAAGACTTTGAGGAGAAAGCCTACTTACTTCTCCCGTAAATCCAAGATTCTACAAGCGGTACGTAGACGACACTTTCACAATTGTACCTTTAGATAAAGTAACTGCATTTTAGACCATCTTAACTCCATAAATTCTAAAATTCAATTCACAATGGAGTTAGAGGCAAACAACTCTTTAGCTTTTCTAGATGTGTTAGTAATTCGGAATCCTGATAACACCTTGAGCCACACTGTGTATAGAAAAAAGACCCATACAGATAGATATTTAAACGGTGACACTCATCACCATCCTTCACAGTTAGCTACCGTGGGTAAATCTTTGTTTCAGAGAGCACGAGGGATCTGTGACAGTAAACACCTGGCCGCCGAGCTCCAACACGTCAAGCAAGTTTTGCACGACAATAAGCTTCGGGTCCCGCGCCTACGTCACAGTGAACGAGTGAAGCCGGCCACAGTCGAGCGAGTGCCTGCTGTACTGCCATATGTCAGAGGTGTCACTGACAAGATTGGCTACATCCTGAAGCGTGCTTCTATTAAAACATACTTCAAGCCGCCGAAGAAGATTAGTCAGTTTTTACCATCAGTTAAGTGTAATGTCCCTCTGCAAGATGCAGGAGTGTACAAGCTTGATTGTGAATGTGGTCTCTCTTATAGGACAAACTAAAGATCAATAAAACCCGCGTTAAAGAACACATAGCTGATGTGAAGAATCGACGCTTCGGGAAGTCTGCAGTCTGTGAACATGTACAGGATCGCCCCCGTTACTACATTAGATTTGATAGACCACAAATCCTCGCTAAAGAACACCGATTCCTTCCAAGGATGATTCGCGAGGCTATTGAAATCAAAAACATCCTAATTTCAATATAGAAGATGGTTGGTGTACCATCTGCTTGGGATCCTATAATTAATAAAATTAAATCCCAACCCAAGCATACAACTGCAAGACTTCAAGATACTGTAAGTTCATACTGCGTAGATCGGAACAAAATTAATAATTTTAATCTGAAGGTAACCGTGGTTAACTATGACATTGGGACGTCAAATACCTCAGTCCCCCGTGACCATGGGTGCTGTAAAGTACTCGAAACGTCAGGAATATAAAATAAGTTAATATACGCGATAAAATCCGTAAAACTAGTTTTATTTAAATAGAGGTATCAAGTTAAAATTTTGTATCGAATACTAAGGTCTACGCTCCCTTGGCGTGAAAAAAATTCAAGCTTCTAAGCCGTTGACTTATTCAAAAGATTACGATACGCATTCAAAATATGAGGCCATTAATCTCACATATTTTGATATTCGCTTGCTCCCTGATCAAGACTTATATACTTCCCGTTGACCTAGGACGATGAAATTTGGTAAGAAGCAAGGTGTCACAGTATAAGTAAAAATCAGTCTTAATGTGTGGTCATATCACATAAAAAATAAATGAATTTAAATATTTACAGTTGAAGCATCGCGCAAGATGTATGGGTAAACATTTTTTCCATTGCCACGTTAAGTTTGTCCTTCGATCCGACTTACCTTTTAAAATAATGATCGATGCTTACCTTACCCGTAATTCCCAGGGTAAATGAACTGAAATGAATGAATGACCAACATCCTACTCGCACTTATCTGTTTAAAAAAAAAACAAAAGCACTCGTTTCCTTTATATTATTTCTACATCCAAATACCGCAAAACTCGCCATTCCCCGCGAGACGGAGAAACTTTATCGAGTATAATGAACGAGTTTCGCTTCTATGCAAAAAAAAATTCTTCTTAAAAAAAAAAGTTTGAGTGCCACTGTCCGTATTGAGGTTTGACGGTTCAAAGTTATAATTTTCTGCTGCTGCTGTACCCCGTAGCGCGCAGCTTGAATATTCCTCGGATTCGGAATAAAATGGCACTTATTAGGTTTTCCTAATAACTGGTATTTATACTGGTTATTTAGTGACGTGGTAGAGCCACGCTGCAGCTATATTATGGTTGTAGCACGAATGGGTCGACTCGACCGGGGAAGGACCACGCTCACACATAATACGAGCGTAAAATAACAGCTTAATGCTGCTGTGTTTCGTATAGTGAGTGTAGAGAACCGGATACCCTGGTTTCTGGATACCAGGCATTCCACCTTAGTCCTCAGTGACAACGCATTTGCATTTTGATTCTTAATCGAGGATAAATATAGATGTCTATGGACCACAGTATCCACTTACCATCATGTGGACTGTGCCCGTTTGTCACCTTACTCAATAAAAAAAAACTTTTTTTGCTTTTAATTTTTCTGATGTTTATTTTTTCGTATCATATATAAGCTTTGAATTACCTGTATTTCAACATAAAAGTTTTATTATGTAAGGTCTGTTTTTGTGAAGAGAAAATAAACATAATTTAAAAATAAAAACTAATTAGCAAAATTGTTTATATTCAGTCCGCTCATCTATGTGAGGCTGCCACTTGAGAGCCTTCTCATTGGATGTCGGTTCATCGTGCCGGTCCATTGCCACTTCAGTTAACTGATCGTTTGAGCTGTGTTGATTACTTTGGTCCACTGCGGATATCATCGTTACGGATTTTATAGCTTGCTGAGCGAATTTAGAAGGCATAGGTCATTTCTGGCAATACTTACTGGTTGTTTTAAAATCTTGTCGTCATTTCCGGAACGCTGCCCAGCCGATTTGAAAAGCGTATGCTTATAGAGAATTACATGTGGTAAACCCCTTTGACACGCGCAAGAGGTTATTAGCCATTCAACAGTATTAAAATATCTCTAATATTATTATAAATTCTTGTGTGTCAATATAATTTCACTTATAATCCGTTTGCTCTGTCTCATACTAATTTAATATTACTTTGTTGTTAACGGTGCTGGTTATTTGTAAATTGTTATTTAATTTAAGCCTTTATACTTATATAACAGTTTATTGTTCTGAACAAAGAACAAAAACATAGGAAGTTAGAAGTTTGCTTTGGGAGAGTGAAATAAAAGATAGTTTAATTTGGTATTATTATATATCTCAATATACATCGAATATTGCGCCAGGCACATCTATGTACAACTACACACACCGAGCTAATTTATCGCAAGCATAATATTATCTGTACAGGATTCGTGCATTGCGCAGTGTTTTGTTGCAGCGAGCAAACGAACATTTATATTACCACTGAGTTAGCATTCGGGTTTTAATACACTTAGAGGCTTCAATTTGGTATAATTTTACTATTACCTATGTCTATTTCTTTTCATTTGTGATATAATATTTATACTTAAGTGCCTTTTAAAATAGACAAGAGAATACTTGCGAAGGGAACCAAACCTTTTACTGTCTATAAAAAAAATTTGGGGAACTTTTAACATAAGTTTCGTTTTATTTTACTGTTGTATATATAAACCTCTACAACCTGCACTAAGTAACCTTGAAAATTTTGTCCACTATACAGGTGGATTGGTGAGTGCAGAGCAACCCTCAGACACACACTCGCAATGGTATATTCCACAGACTAAGAGTAGGTACTTGGGTAATCCAATTTAACCAATCCATAACCTGTAAGATTACGTTTTGGCATTTTCGAAAGGTGCCCTACGTAGCCTCATTTGTTAGAAAATAAGTTAAGTTTTATTTCTTCTTTATAATATCATTTTTATATGAATTAGTGTTCTAGTGTTACTTTAAATAAGTAAAAAAGATGCAGCCTTTGCTTAAAACGTTCTTTCCCTCGCTTGCAACAAAAGACAACAAAAATGTGTACTCTTATACTATTTACAAATGATTTCTTATTTACAATAAAACTATATATTTTAACAGCGTTTCTGTATTTATACATAAATTTTCAATATAACACTTTAATTTTTAAACCATTATAGTACTAATCAATACGTATGCGTCACTAATGAGAATATCTCTTATAATATAATACACCCTATTATTATTTTTTTACGGAATAGGCAAACGTTTAACCACTAAAGTGTATGACAATAAGTCCAATTTGAAACATTCTTAACGCTGTTCCGTGCACTACATATAGGTCATTGCTATTGTCTTACTATTGTGTCTGAAAACCGGACAATGAAAGTGTTAATATTGGTGAAAGAAAACTTCGGCAAACGGCTCTAATAGCTTGCAGCTCTTCTGAGTATTGTAGTTATTTTACTTATGAACAATAATTATGACTGACAACCACTCCAGTGACGATTAAATGGCTAAAGCCCACCTTGTTAACACCTGTAATCAACTTCAAACAAAGAAGGTTGCCCCGAAGTCTAAATTGACTACAGCCTATAATCATACTGACTCTTACTCTTTTAAATAGTTAAGAGCGTGGTAATAAATCACACGGACTACTAGGTAGAAAAGAGCCCTACCAATTTGAAACAACTCTAAATGAATCGAGCTACGTGTTTTCATGACTCAATCCTTTATTGTTATGTTATGTGGTGCTGACTACATAAGTCGTCATCGCGTCTTGTAAAACAAGACAAAAAATTTCCAATCATTACATCAATTAAATCGTTTCCTACAAGAGAAGACAACGAATCCGAGCAAATTTTACGATTTGTTTGTGTTGAACGTATTTTTTTTTATAGAAGACGAGCATGCAGCTCACCTGATGGTATGTGACTAACGACGCCCATGGACAACCGCAACACCATGGGAATTGCAGGTGCGTTGCCGGCCTTTTAGAAAGGAGTAAGCTCTTTTCTTGAAGGTCCCTAAGTCGTATCGGCCCGGAAAAATCGCCGGTGGTAAACAATTCCACAAAGAAGTTGTACGAGGAAGAAAACTCCTAGTAAAACGCACAGTGGTGGACCGCCAAGCATCCAGATGGTGAGGATGGTATAGTGAATTTTGACGCGATGTGCATTCGTGAAATTGGGCGGCTGGAATTAATCCGAACATTTCCTCAGAGCACTCCCCGTGGTAGATGCCATAGAAAATGCAAAGGGATGCAACATCCCTACGCAGCGCCAGTGAAACGAGCCGATCCGAAAGGACTCGGTCGTCGACGATTCGAACCGCTCTGCGCTGGATGCGGTCAAGTTGAAGGAGCTGGCACTGGGGGGCCTCGGCCCAGAGATGAGAACAGTATTCCATGTGAGGCCTAACGTGCGCGTATGAAATAAATGTAAATTTTAGACAAAGAAACGAAATAAAACCCGTTTTTGTACAGTGTTCACTAAAGTGTGTTTAGAAAAGCACAAGTCCGTAAAATTTTTAACTTAAAGACACTTGTTCGGATTGTGTAAAAGTACTTTTATAATAAATCTCCGTTTCATTGTTCCAAATTAAAGACTAATAAAATTATTTATACAGATATACTGGCTATCTTAGAAGAGATTGGCTTTTTTAATTATTCATAGACAAAGGGATCTATTTCTATACAACCTAGTCTGATGTATATTGTTAACAAAATTCTTTATAGTAGGTTGCTGCAACGTGCATTGCGAAATTTTTGAGAGATTTTAAGTTTTAACATAGTATCCCAAGGTTACCGGTGTGGTTACGGACGCATAACTTGATATTAATTACCATTAGGGAACTTGTTTCATCTTTAACATTAATAGATCACATGCAGACCTATAATACATAAAGTGCACCATTTTTACGTACTTTATATCAAAATCCATTTTAAGACATTATTTTAAACGATAGTTCAAAGCAATAATAAGTCACTCGCCAAAACCCCCTCTGAATTATGTTAAGTGACAAGATATTTTTAAATTATACCTTATCGTTATATATTAGCTGAATAAAACATTTTTTTTAACTTATTATAAGCCAGTGCTTGACCACAATCCCACCTGGTGGTAAGTGGTGATGCAGCCTTAGATGGTAAATCGCACTGTCTTAGCGTCACAAAGCCTATTCACTCTTGCCTTGAAGACGCCCAGATTGTATTCGGACGGAAAGATAGACGCCGGCAAATTATTCCACTCCTTTGATGTACGCATTACAAAAGACGAAGCAAACCGTTTGGTTCTAATGCGTGGAACATCGACAACAAAGGGATGAAGACCAGCCGACCGCCTGGTTGTCCGATGGTAGAAAGGAGAGAGAGGAATTAAAGCGTGTAATTCCTGCCCACACTCACCGAAATGCATCTTATAGAATACCGAGAGACTGGCTACTCTCCGCCTGTGCTCGAGACTGACAAGATTGGTTTCAACCAAATCAAGGTCACCAATGAGCCTCTTAGCACGTCTCTCCACTGAGTCCAACGCTGCCAGGTGGCATTTTGCAGCACCAGCCCATATGTGACAGCATTACTCCATGCACGACCGGACTTGCGCTTTATATAAGGTAAGAAGCTGCCCCGGCGTGAAGTACCGCCGCACCCTTGCAAGGACACGAAGTTTCCTTGCGGCTGCTTTGGCTCTGGACTCAATGAACCGCCCATAGTTGAGGTTCGGAGAAAATTCAACCCCTAACAAATGAAAGCGGTCAGTGTACTCCAAGGAAACATTCCGGAAAGTAGGAGCCAAGGTGAGTGGGCTCCTTTTAGCGGTGAAAAAACACGCTTGTGTTTTGGAGGCGTTAAATCTCATGAGATTGGCATCGCCCCATTCGGAGACTGCCTGTAGTGTGAGACTCACACGCTCAACCATAGCCTCTCTTTCTGACTGGATTTGATCCCGACTGGCTCGGGCACCTGGTTGGTATCTCTCCACAAATGTGCTGTCGTCTGCATACCCATATATCCCGGTAATGAGCAGATCATTTATATGCAGCAGGAAGAGAGTTGCGGAGAGAACGGACCCCTGAGGAACACCGGCGTTAGTCGCCACAGCATCGGATGAGCAGCCATCGACGACGACCCGGAGAGACACTCAGAAAGTTCTTCACCCAGGCAATCAGGCCAGGATAAGCCGTACGCTGAAAGCTTGCCCAATAAACTAGCGTGCCAAACCCTGTCAAAAGCCTTCGAAACATCGATGGAAACAGCAAGTGCTTCACCACTGTTCTCGAGGGCTTCGCCCCATATGTGAGTGGCATACGTTAGAAGGTCCTCCAAGGAGGTTGATCGATTTCGGCGAAACCCGTACTGGCGATCACTGAGGAGATCATTTTGCTCTAGGTATGCCATGAGGTGGGCGTTCATATACGCTCCATAATCTTGCAGAGTATGGAGGTAATTGAAATTGGCCGATAGTTGTCAGGGTCGGTACGGCTACCTTTTTTAGGCACCAGCTGCACATTGGCCAGCTTCCAAGATTTAGGCACTATTCCAGTCCTGAATGAGAGGCGGAACAAGCGTGTCAACACAGGAGACAACTCAGGTCCACAGACCTTTAGAACTATAGCTGGTATACCATCAGGTCTACTAGCTTTGTTCACGTCTAGACTTCGCAAGGTTTTAAGAACCTCCTTGTTGGTGTTACGGACCTTTGACATAGAGATACCGCAGTGAGGTAATTGAGATGGTACGCTGTTGCTACTGTCCAGACGCGAATTGCAAGGAAATAAATCCGCTTTCTCCTTAGGCGCATGCGCCAGTGAGCCATCTGGTTTTACCAGCTGAGGCAGTGTAGACCGACAGTAGTTTGTCTCGACCGCTTTGGCGAGAGACCAAAAAGCTCTACTGCCAGATGGTTTGACAGAGAGCTTTGTACCGATGCGTTTAATGCGGTCGAAACTGGCTTGGCGTAATGCCTTTTTGCAGGACTTGGCGGCTTGGTTAAAGGCTCTCTTCTTAAGACTAACATCCGGAGCTTTGCGGTCTCGAGCATCGACCCAGGATAAGTACGCCATATGTTTGTACTTTTCAGCACAAGCGCACTCGACGTTGAACCATGGGCGAGCTTTACCATCAATGGGCACGTCAGCAAAGGGGATGAAATACTCCATCGCTTGACGTATCACATCGGTTATGGCATCCGCGCAGCTCGACGGGTCTTCAGACGAGAAGCAGACCTGCCGCCAAGGATAAGATGCAAAGAAATGCCGCATCTCATCCCAATCTGCTGACTTGTATCGCCACACTCGCCGCACGCCGTGGAAATCGTAGTTAGGTGGGAAATATAACGACACAGATTTCACCAGACAGTGGTCAGAAGTTTCCAAGGGTGAGGTAACCTGAACATCGTACCTGTCTGGATCGGTCGTCAGCAGAAGGTCGAGGCAGTTGGCTGTGTGCCCATCCACATCAGGTACCCTAGTCGCTTGTTGTACCAGCTGGGAGAGCCCCAGCGACAAGGCAAAATTCCACGCCTCACTCCCAGCGTGGTCGGTCTTCTGGTATGGGAACAGCCAGTCCTGATGACAAGCATTAAAGTCCCCCAGAAAAACCAACTGTGCATTAGGGTACCGATTTAGAGCCACATCAGAGGCTTCACTGAGGTGTTCAAACAGCCTAGTTGTCTCCTGGTCACCGCTGTGCGATCGGTAGACACAAGAATAAATAATTTTATCCATTCCTGTGTCTATCAATACCCAGATCGTAGAGAAAGTGGGGTCTTCAAGGTGACGGAGACGCTTACAGCAGATGTCGTTGCGGACGTAAACACAGACTCCGGCGCGCTGATGGAAATTATGCTCCAATGTGTACCCAGGGTAGCCAAGGTACGCCGCATCTAGAGGACATCTGATCTGCGTCTCAGTCAAGAAGAGTAAGTGCGGCTTGTCAGTCTCAAGGTGGTAATGGACTGCATTGAGATTACAGTGCAGGCCTCGGATGTTTGTGAGGTGCACTTTGACGGAGAGGGAGTGCAACCGCTGTACAAACTTACTCTTCTTTTTCCTTTTTTTCATAAATGGTGGGAGTGAATAGGTTGAGAGAATGGCAGTTGGACGAGGCGTCACACATATAACCTAGGGACGCAAACAGAGTCACAGCATCGATGGTACCTAGCATGGAGATCGGGGACACCTGAACCCCTGAAATCGCCACCAGGCCCTCTCCTCCGGTCGCCAACCGGCATGGTGGAGCCATCCCAGGATTTTTCGTAAGATGGCGGGGCAGCCTTTCATGAGTGGCTGGCTCATTAATTGGGCCCCAACTATCTACGGTCGGCCAGCGGTGCAACCGTGCTTCGGATCCCGCTAACCTCCATAACCAGGCATCTAACACTAAGAAACGGCCGCGTCGAAACCGGTTCAGACCCATTCTTCCTAAGAAATGGGTTTCACCTAACATCATACCGGAACACGATTTACATCATTTGGTGGTATGTCTTTGCCAGGTGGGTGATAACTAACCATCGGCCGGGCCTCTCACTAGTAGAGGACCAACCTACCACCAGTATGTAGTACTGTAAAACATTTTTTATAAATTAAGATTAATTATTTGACGATATTATTATAATGGGGTTATGTGTTGTTTCATACGGTAAATGTCTAGTCTATTCCCTATAAATAATTTACTGGCGATTTTTCTGAAGTCCATTGAAAATATACATTTTTAGTAAATTATGATGAGCCACTATTAGGTATGCGATAAATAATAGGACGGCTTAACGAATTACAAACACAAGTCTACATAAGAAATAATCGAAAAAATCATTTGTTTAGAATATAATCTGTCTTACCTAATATTTTTAATATCCATAGATAATATTTGCTACAGATGTCAAATTCCTTTTTCAATTCACTCGTTGGTTTCACCAAAGCCATTGAAATATCCAACTCCCGGTCACAATAATTTGGAAAAAACGTGTTGGGAGCAGTCATTCGAGCTGGATCGAGGATCCTTGGGTATGTCGTACCTAAAAAAGGTCTAAAGGCTGCTCTACTGGTTTCGTCGGTTGGACTTGTTGACGCTTCTTGGGTTGACTCGTCTTGAGTATCGAGGGACGAGTCGTTGTTTGATCCACCAGCACCTAAATGCAGCTTTCTAGTATGCTTCTTGAGGTCGAAGTTCCTGCAGAAGCCCTTAGCGCATATACTGCAGGTGAACGGTTTCCTTTCGTTATGGGTATGCATGTGGAACGTCAGGTTGTAGATCTGGTGGAAAGCCTTATTGCATATGTTACATTTGTAGGCCTTCTCGCCGCTGTGGGTCAGCCTGTGGTTCTTGTAATTGCCTTTTTGGTGAAATCCTTTGCCACAGAACTCGCAAACGAAGGGCTTGTACCCGGCGTGAATTCTAGCGTGGGTGTTCAGGGTTGACGAGCGGTTGAATGCCTTGCCACATGTGAGGCACTTGTGTGGCTTTTCTGATGTATGGATAATTTTATGCCGGCATAAAGTGGACGCCTGGCGGAAGCCTTTCCCGCAAATCTTGCACACAAACGGTCTAGCCCCTGTATGGACTGGCATATGCCTGGTTAGGTTGTAGTGAGCATTGAAGACTTTACCGCAATCGCCACACGCGAAACTCTTGTTCTTAGCAGGTGAAGGCGTTGGCCCCGTGGTTGAAGACACTGCATGTTCCGCGGCAGGAGCTCTTGGACTCGGCGGTCGCTGCACCGGTGACTGTACAGGTGGTGGTCTTGGGAGATGCAGCTGGTGGGCGTAAGTCAGCGATACCAAATCCGGCCCGTAATACAGAAGAGGATAGTGCGAGACAAGCTGTCTTCTAGCAGCAGGTATGTATTGCTTGAACGCGGAATCTAGCAGTTGAGCCCCGTAGGACAGAAATCCGGTCGGCGGTGGGGGCAGCGGTTCGGGGGATACGGACTTCTTTCTATCCGGCTCCATCAGCCGTGCTATCGAGAAGTTCAGGACCGGAGCCGGGGTGTCCGGGGACTTGGCGCGCTCGGGGGAGGATTCCCGGGGTCCCTCCGGGCGGGTCGTCGATTGGAACGGCTGCATTGTACCTGCGGAGGAGTGTCGGTTAGAAGTTTCTGGTATTGTAAGCTGGCGGTTTGAGCGACAAAGAGGCGCGGAGCGGTTGTTTTAAGTAAATTGGTAGGGTGCGTTTGACTGTACCCTCGCCGTTTCGCGGCCTTTGTGGATAAATCGTTTGCAAACATTCGACATTCGGATTGCTTTTTATGAATGGCCGCGGCGTCGAATGGAAAAGGGCTCTTCGCTTTGCATCGCACTCAATTCCACTTTCGTTTGTAATTAGACTGGGTGTGGCGCGGTTGACTACAATGGTATCGAAAGTCGTTTTACAAATATTGAAATAAACGTCAATATTGGATTTTATTTGCCGTTTTATGAATATTTATAGTCATATTTAAGTTCTTAGTCGCTGCTATAAGGTACGTGAGGGTAATATTGTCACTTTAAGCTTTGCCGCCCAATAAAACTAAAACTAGGAAGAGGACAGAGACAAAAACACAAAGTCGTATACTAATATATTAAGAAAAAAATAGCTAACAAGCTTTGGCAATAATTAGGAACACTTCGAATAATAAACTTAATAAAAATTTACTACAATACACAATACTAAAATGGACTAAAATATTAACTATAATGTCAACTAGCAAAATGGCGTCGATAAAGCAGCGCCCTTTTGACCTTTTATTATTTGATTGACTATGCAAACAAGGCTGTAGTTTTTGAGTTTTAAGAAAGTGACCATATTAATCGGATGACCATATTACCCTCAATACTATATTTGCTAAATTTGTTTTGCAAGTTGGACAATACGGGCAAATTATGGCTTAAATTTTGAAGTCTTTCGCAGGCGTGTTCTCAAATGCTTCTTCATGCCCACAGTTGCACGGGGTTGTGCTAAAGAAGCTTTTGGGCTGACAAATTGTATATACGAACTACGTATGCTACTATGACCCAACACATGAGCTGTTTTTAGGCTAAGAAGGCAATGCGTTCTGTTGGCACGTCACTGGTTTCCGAACGCTTCTATAAGTCAACGCCGCGACCCCGCGTCTTAGGGTGTTACCACAGCAAACGATCGATCGTCGATCGATGGCATCGATCGATGGTGGTATGGATTAGTCGACGTCGATCGATGATTGAACAACGTTTTAATCGATCAGTATCCGTCGATCAGCTGAAGCGTCGATTGATGTCGATCAATGGCGTCGATGAACGATCGATCGGTTGGTGTGGAACGAAACGAATTGAAAATTGTATGAATAAAATAGTTTCAATTGTTTCACTTTTGTATTCAGTGGTCGTGTATGAATATTTAGAACCGTGTGGTGACGGTGTAAGAATATCCACTATCCCATATCATCCCTTGGGTGTCGTGAGAGGCGAAAATAAAAACTGCGGTTGCCGACCCGCAAATATCCCCCATTTGAGGCAATCTATGTGGCAAGCCTATGTTCAACATTAGACTTTAATAGGCTGTAACGATATATTCAATCAGCTTTATAATTTATTCGATGGATAACTTTTATCTCAATATAGAAAATTCGGCCCTTATTATAATAGTAAAAAAACTAGACAAACATAAAAAATGTAGAGTAGAGACTATCAGTCTTTGGACTCTATGTGCGCGTTATACATTAACAAAAACTTTACGTAGATAATAACATTTTAACTATCAATTTTTTTTTTATCGGACTAAACAATTAAAAACCCAAGGGTTGGCAATGGGGTACTTAAAACAATGCGGCGTTAGGGTTGCGTTGAGAACTCGGAAAATATGTTCGCGCGACCGCCGAGTAATTGGACGTCTCATGGTACCCATTGTTTCTGCTCATTGACGCGGCAATGGAACGTGACGTCTGGGGTTCAAGTTTGCGGGACACACGCGATTATTCCTCTGAAGTTATTGTCGAAATAATTCATCTAATAACTAACAATAAAAGAAAGAACATGTTTATAATAATTATGACTTTTAACAAAAAGTAAAAACCAACTTCAAATTGCTAAAAACCACCCTTGAAGTATAACCTATTTAATAAAAAAAAAGCATCATTAAAATCGGTTCTCAATCTGCGAAGATAGATATCATATGAGATTCCTTAAACAATAGTCCAATATGAAGCTTTTCCCCCTATTTTCCACCCTTGGGGGCGGAATCTTCAAAATTTAATGGAACCACCCTTAAGGTAAAGCCTATTTAATAAAAAAAAATATTAAAATCGGTTCACAATCTGCTCTGATATCGCGTAACATACATACAAAAAACAAGAACATACTCTCGAATTGAGTCCTCCGTTTTAAAGTCGGTTAAAAACAAGAAAAAACCTTAATAACAAAATATTTAAAAAAATATGGTTTGCAGCGACGTAAAGGCCACCGACTCAGCATAATGCTACAGTAACAGAGTTACAGCAACATAAGTTGACTCGTTACAGTTTTTTACTTACCTTTACAATCACTGAGTACTTAGGCAAAGTTCACATTAAATCTAATAGTTATAAGTATAATAAATTGTGTACATTAAACTACTGACTGCCTCGTTGGTCTAGTGGTTGTAAACGCGACTGCTGATCATGAGGTCCCGGGTTCGAATCCCGGGCCGGGATAAAAAAAAATTTATCAGTTATTGAGTTTTTCCGTCAAGAAATTCTCAGTAGCTGCCCGAGTCAGGAAGTTAGCGGTGTCTCACCCCCGTGCCTCGGAAAGCACGTAAAGCCGTTGGTCCTGCGTCTGATCTCTCTCGGAATAGAGAGTGCACCTGTGCTTGCACATACACTTGGGCACTATAATCCTGTCCTGCGACTATGGCTAGTGACCGAAATTCAGTCTGGAGGGCATTATTATTACATTAAACTAGCTATCTAACTCTATGCTACGTTTCTGTACTCTGTGACACTGTGATGCTAAGTCTATATCAATATTTGTCTATGGCACAAACTGAAATTCTTTCCTTGTTTAACAATAATAAATTAATTCGTACAAATTAAAATAATAATAATAATATTATGTAACTGCTAACTATTGTGTGACCGCGTAGCCACAACTTAAGCTTAGCAAGACATTTTTTGGCATGCCTTCGACGTACAAAGCCAAATTTATTAAATTTACGTATTTTTCAATAAAACTTATTTTACGGACTTTATCGCGGTTAATTTACCTACTTTACTTAAATTAAATGCGATAAAATACGTAAAATTAGTTCTATTGAATGTCTAGTATTCATGTAAACTTAAGAAATCATTACGTATTTTTGCTAACAAAGTCTCTCTACTTATTACTTACCAAGTTTAAATATTTTATTAAACAAAAACTGTATAAAAAGAGTTATTATAATATAAATGAATACATGGTTGATAATAACCCCTGGGAATGAGGTGGTCGCTTCCAAACTGTTTCTAAAATGAATTTTGTACTTAGTTTGTACAACCTTTCTTATTGTATAATTTACTTTGAAAAAAAGTCCCGCTGGGTTTCTTGCTGGTTCTTCCCAGGACAGAGGTTTTTTCCATACCAGTGGTAAAAATAAAAGATTACTTTCAATAAGAATTACTTGTAATCTATATTGAATAAAAAAATATTCTGTTCTATTCTATTCTATAAATTTGTATATTAGGTATTGTATACGTCAATAGTCTGTGCCAAAATAAAGTATTTGTTTCTTTCTTAATTCTAAACTACATTATACATTTTAAATTCGTAAAACAATGAGTGTTAAGGGCACAATCACACAAGCAGTCCAGGTGTACCAACCTTAAGCGCTTATTACACTTTGAATTTAGTCGTCTAAATTCAGAAGCAAATTTAGAAACCAATTAGAAGCTTCTAATCACACTGTCCTTATTTTAGTTACTGAATCATTTACCAGTTAAAGCACGACAAAGTTGGACGTGTCGTCTACGAGGATGGCTCCAGTATTGTCCAGACACCAAAAAATTGGCCTTTGCTTAGCCCTGGCCGTTGGCTCAATTAAAATAGAAAAAGAAAAAGAAGAACATGGGTGAAGGAATATTTATTACGCGGAAAGTTAGCAAACATGAACATTATGAGTGTTTTAGAGCCAGCGGACTTCAGAAATTATCTACATGGATTCGAGATCGTTTGACATATTATTAAATCTTGTGACACCGTTTATTCAAAAGCAAGATACTATACTACGAGACAGTATTAGTGCAAAAGAAAGATTGGTTGTAACATTAAGATTTCTTGCAACAGGAAATTGTATCAGGATTTAAAATTCAGTTCTTTAATTTCCCAACCCCTGCTGACAAAAATTATCCCTGAAACATGTTGGGCTATTTATAAAAGTCTGGCACATTATATAAAGGTGAGTGACATAAAAACACTTTTTAATATAAAATATTCATTTATTAAACGGTAATACTTAAATCAATTTAAAATTTGGACGTGGATATGGATATGGATGGCTTTTATTACAAACAAATATTCCAGTTTTACTTAAACCAAAAATTACGAATTAAAAAAAATATATATATATATATATATATATATATATATATAATATTATAATGGGATCTGTATTTTAGTTTGTTTTTTGATTTAATTTTTTAAATTACTTTTTCTTATTATCGAATATCAAAAGTTTTTCATTATATCCGCGTTGCCTTCAATGAACGACACAGTGTCATCAGTTTCGTATTGATTGGGCGTTGATGACTGAGGAGGAGGAGATCGGATATGTAATTGTATAGATTGTGGTGGTGGTGAAGGAACAGAAGGATGCGGAACTTGAACTATATATTGTACGGTAGAAGAATTTACAGATTGGCTATTAAACTGTGGAAGGTGAACAATCGGGTTTTGTATTTTTAGGGGTAGTAAGGATTGGATGGGGAATTTAAAGATTGGATATGATATTGTTTGGATGTTGAAGGATGTGAGGATTGTGTTTGGTACTGGAATGGTAAGGTATGAGGGAGAGCCCGGCGATTGCATAGAGTACTGTGTGGGTTGTAAATGGACGGGGACTGTATACGTTGTGGGGATGATGAAGTGTGAATGGGAGGATGAAATTCACTCTGGGAAGATGATGATCGAGATGGTGTGAATGGTGATATGAAGGCCTAGACATAGTTGATAGTTATTTGTGGTGATAAAGTAACACCCACAAATGATTCTTCAGACAGTTTATTTAAGCTCGCATAAAAATCACATCTGATATTAACTTTCGGCCTAGCATGTTGAGGTTTATTTAAATCTCTCAATTGCATTCCAATGGATCTTCCAAGGATCTCCCAGTCCTCTTCCTTCGTGTTCATTAAATTAGTAGCCTTTCTAGAATATCATGTTGTTTTAATGGGGCTTCTTTCTTTTTTGAAAGTCCTATCTGTAGAAGATGTCAACTGAGTATCTTCTGAGCAAGATAACGATGAATCCTGAAAGTAATAAAAAATTATATAAAATTTCAGTTGCCGCATACAGAATCGGAATGGAGACAAGTAGCAGAATTCGAAGAAAAATGGAACTTCAATCACTGTATTGGAGCATGCGACGGCAAACATGTTGTTATCGAAAACCACCTGGAAGTGGTTCTCTATTTTATAACTATAAAGGTTTTTCAGTGTAATACTGTTTGCTGTAGTCAATGCGAACTATGAATTTATGTACGTTCAATGTGGCACCAATGGATCTGTTAATGATAGCTCCGTACTAGAATCTACAAAGTTTTATCAAAATTAGTAAATGATAATTTGAATTTACCGCCATCTTTTCTGCTGCCAGGCACAGAAACGGATGCCCCATATGTTCTATTGAGATAGTGCTTTTCCATTAACAAACATTTCATGAAACCATACCCATTGAAGAACATTAGCCGAGAAAAGAATATTAAACTATCGCTTAAGTAGAGCCCGTAGAGTGGTGGAAAATGCCTTGGAATATTGGCTTCATTAGAGTACTACGGAGACCACTCAATCTAGATCTTTCCAACGTGGATGCGTGGTTATGGCATGTTGTGCTCTACACAATTATTTGAGAAAACGTGTCCCAGGTTACGTAACCAGAAAATACGTAGATCATGAAAATACTCAAAGGGCTCAATTCATAAAGGGATTAGCGGAACCATACTGATGGATTGACTTCGTTAAAAACACAAGTAAAAGTAAGCGTAATGAAGAAGGTAACAGAGTCCGAGACATATTCATGAATTATTTCAACTCAGTGGGTAGTGTTTCGTTTCAAGAAAGATGATCGATGCTGTACCTATTAATAAATAATTACCACATTACATACTTTTTCTATTGTGTCCTTCACTGAACGGCATGATTGCGTTGCAGATTCCAAAAACTGAGACTATCATAGTACCATATCGTTGGTATACACATCTTCATTCCCTGAACCGGTATTTTTCGACTGCTTGACCTTTAATAAAGGTTACAAATAATTACAATATAATATGTATTGGTAGTAAATAAGTATTGGTACCTTGGTTGGTTTTCGTAACCAATATTTTCTAGGTTACATTGTAGTTCGGGGATAAAAATTGTCTTATACTCACTGTCTGGGGATGTCGTCAAAAATTTTAATTAACAGATGACAGCTGCAATATAGTGCGCTTGTCGGGATAAATAACTCGTTATCTGACTATGTACTAATAAACAACTAAAAAGTCAATGTGCATTACCTACGCAATTAATAATATAATAATAATTATTAACCTTACCTTTTTAATTTATGCTAAAATTTGTTTTCAAATTGTCAATTTTTTTCAAATTTTTACGGTAGCGAATTCATCTATATTTTATATAAACTCAAAAGCACTTGAAAGCCCTCATTTCGTACATTTTGTTCATATAGTTTTGTTTTTGTCCCAAAGATAGGGCATATCTTATACAGCTCTAAAATATTGAGCATTACTTTTTCTTTTGTCATTTTGTAGGTAACTTCGCTGCGCACTGCACTTGCACTTCAAACAAAACAATACGTCCTCACGCACGAAGAGCCACGAGCGACTGAAATCAGTAACTAAATGCGATTACACCTTCCTAAATGCGTTCCTAATTAGGCTGCTAAATGATTTAGTCAGTCAGAAACCATCCTTGCTTCTGAATTTAGGATGCTAGCTTGCTAAATGCGATTATACTTGACTAAATTCAGTAACGACTGAATTAAGACGACTAAATTCAGCGAAGTGTAATAACGCCTTTAGTGTTACCAACAATGCTATTATTTGGACGCGATACAATAAAACGAAAATATTTCGCTCAATACAAATTGTTCCCCTATGTAATACTAAGTGGCGATTGTTTAAGGATCGTTGGTTTATATTTTTAACTGTAAATCAAATATGTTTTGGTTTGATTGCAACCATTTTGACGTAATTGTGAATATTACATTTGTTTTTTATAGTGTGTGTAAAGTCAGAGAAAACTAAAGTTACAGCCTTTACACATCAGCCGAAGTCAATATCACTATTAATTTTCGAGATATGTAACACACGAAAATTATGCACACAACAAACACACACACACACACACACACACACACACACACACACACACACAGACAGGAATCATTCTAAAAACTATATCATCTGACTCTAGAGACTTTGAAACGTGTAGATATTAAAATTTGGACTTTAGAAAAGCGAATCTATTACAATAACCTCTTAATGAGTCAATCACTTTTGCTAAGTTGTCTTGCAAGATGACGTCATGAGACTAAAAGTTACTTAAATATAAATTGCAACTCTAACAAATTAAAGATATGTGTATCAGCAAAGTATACCCAGTATCCTCAAGTGCATTAGATAGTTCTATCAGCCCGGGTCTGTCCTATCACTAATCTGGCTTAATATCGTAATTGCCCATCCAGAAGTACCCTACCCTCTCAGTGCCCGCGCCTTATCAACACAGCATCCCATCTAATCGACACCTCTCTAGATAATGTATAGATTAGACACATTCTCCTACTTTAACCACTTGGTAAGCGAAAATCAATCTTAAAATAGTGTATATAAGGTAAAAAATAAAATATTTTAATTTTAAAATTACTTCTATGGTTGGTTTACGTGTGAGCATCCTTAAAGTAATTTTCATTCAAGTACAAATTAAATTTAACCGTTTTTCACACGGCATAAGGTTTATATTATATATTTTTAAATTTAATCAAATATTTTGCTTTGATGTTATTTTAAAGTAATACAGTTCATTTTTGTTTGATTTTGATTTGAAAATAAAAAAATATTCGTTTTTAAACTAGATTTTTCCGACTAGTGAAGAAACGACGAAAGAACTCCGTTGTTACTATCATTTATTCTCAGGTAATTTTTTCAATACAATGGTGGTAGAAATCTTTGAGACTCTGATTGTTGATGGGCAGCAGCATTACCAGCATGAGGGTGCCAGCTCTGCGCTCGCCAGCTTGCCTGCTCAGCGTGGTAAGTGTTGACAAAATCTCTCTTCTCAAGATTACCTTGCCAGGTTGCGAATTTTTAGAGAGGTCTGTTTAGCAGTATGTACACTTACAAACAGTGTGAATTTTAATGTTAATTTTTTATGAAATTTTAGATGTTAAAAATTCATTTCATAATAAATCAAAATACTGCATTACGTGCGACAAATCCCGCCATTTCCTAATGTCAAATTGACATCTGTCAAGACAAGACGTCATTAGTGCGCGCGACATCCGACAAGCGTAAACCCCTAAACACTTAATCGCCGATTAACCGTCCTTTTCGAACACATGTTTGTTTATATGTGCATCCCTTTCCCAATCCCATAATCTGTTGCGGGGTTTTAGTCAACTTCCAATTATATTTGACATTCGATTTGATGACATTTGTAAGTAACTAGGGGTCTTGTTATTTTGGTATTTACTGCAAATAACATGGGAGTTGCTAATTTACCTTGGTCTCTCAATTCGTATCGTTTCTCATGGATTTAGTATAACAGTGCGGGTCATGAAAAATTGGTGTTGTGAAATCGCTTATTAGGAGGGGTGGGTTTGGGGTAGCATTGTCGTGTAAATTGTTTATTACGAGTGCTAAGTGGGTCGGCGGATACGTTGACATTTCATTTGGATTTATGGATTGCGGTTCGGGGTTTGATTATTTTCTAATATCTATGTTAAGTATGGTAACGAGATTTTGATGCTTGGTTAAGAATTGTAAATGGTTCCTTTATTACATAAATAAACGATCATAATTTGTCATATTTACACATGATTGTAATATATTATATAACAGTCATGTGTAAATATTTCAATATTTACAAAAATGGCCAATTCAACATTTATATATAAATTAAACATTTACTTTTAAAACATTCTGCTGTAACAGTCGCAAGGCATTTAATGAGTGAGCAACAGAAATTCATAAGAGCAGACGAAGATTGTATGAACTTTACCATGAAAGATTATATAATCTTTCCGATACTTTTAGAGAATATGTCGAAAAATATACTAAAATGTTAAAAGAGTGTGTTCCACAGTCAAATCTTTACATGTTAGCAACAAAATTAAAACCGCTAAAAATAAAAATAAAATGACGTGGAGTATAATTAATAGCGAAACCGGTAAAGACAAACCTCGTAACACAAACTGTCAATTGAAAATTAATAATTGCTAGATCAAATCAAGAAGTCACGGCAGTGTTTGAGAAATATTTCACTGATATTCCTATTTTGACAACAGAGTCATTGAATACTTCTCCAACTGTCACCGAGTCATTACTCAATCAGAATGTGAAACAGAAACCTGTTTAAAAGAATTTAGATTTGAAAAAGTATTACCACAAGATATTGTAAAATATTTCAAAATCCTTGATATAAAGAAAACCGCAGATTTATGGGGGATTTTCGTAACAGTTATTGCGTCCATAATAGATTTAATTGCACCTCATCTTGCTATTATTTTTAATACTTGTACGGAATCTGGTGTGTTTCCTGATTTAATGAAACATAGTAAAATAATACCTTTATTTAAATCTGGTAGTACATTGGACCCCGCTAATTTTAGACTTATTTTTGTACTACCAACTCTCAGTAAAATTTTCGAAAAGATAATTTTTTAATAAAAGTAAATTACTTCATAAAAATCAATTTGGTTTCACAAAGGGTTGTTCGACGACTGACGCAGGTGTTGAGCTTATGAAATATATTTTCAATGCCTGGGAAAATTGACAACAGGCTTTCGATTGTGTTCATCATGAGATATTAATCAGGAAACTACAACATTACGGTGTCAAAAATATTGCGCTTAGACTTATTATTTCATATTTAAATAACAGAACTCAAAAAGTCGTTATCAATGTTAACGACGTAAAGGTTCCTTCGGATCAGTAGTATCAATGGGCGTTCCTCAGGGCTCGATTCTTGGCCCATTCTTGTTCTTAGTCTATATTAATGACTTACCTTATCTTGAAGGGACAATCATGATATAGTATTATTTGCTGATGATACCTCTATAATTTTCAAACTCAAACGACACTCAATTAGTTTTGACAATGTAAATAATGCTCTATCGAAATTAGTACATTGGTTTAACGCCAACAATTTGCTCTTAAACGGCAATAAGACAATATGTATTAAATTTACAATACCTACCTAATGTTAAACATTCAAATACCAATGTCCTCTTAAATGGAGAAGAGTTGAGTCTTGTGGATACCACTGTTTTTTTTGGTATTACTATTGACGCGAAGCCCCCCTATATGTAAATTAGCAGGCAGACTTAGTTCTGCAGCATATGCTGGAAGAAAGGTTAGAAGTCTCACCAATGTTGAGACGGCTAGATTAGTTTATTTTAGTTACTTTCATCACGTGATGTCTTATGGAATTTTGATATGGGGTAATGCAACTGGCATTGAAACCATATTTGTTTTGCAAAAGAGAGCCGTACGGGCGATTTATAACTTAAATTGTAAAGAGTCCCTTCGAGAAAAATTTAAAGAAATAAACATATTAACTTTGGCATCGCAATATATTTATGAAAATATATTGTATGTACATAAAAACATAAATTGCTTTGATAAGAATAAAGATGTTCATACTTTAAACACTAGGAACAAACAAGCTTGTAATACCAGTTACTAGACTCTACAGAATTAGTAATTCATTTATGGGGCAATGTATACGCCATTACAACAAAATCCCAGAAAATGTACAAAATTTGTCAATAAACAAGTTTAAATGTTTTATTAAAGAAAAATTGTACAAAAAGGATTATATAATATCAAAGAATACATAAGTGAAAAAAAAAACCCTGGGAATGAGGTGATCGCTACCATGCTGGTCCTATTAAAATTAATTTAAAAATTGTACAAACTAGATTATTGTAAAGTCAAATATGTTTAAAAAAAAAGTTCCGCTGGTTTTCTTGCTGGTTCTTCCCAGGACAGAGGTATTTTCCGAACCAGTGGTAAATAAAAAAAATACTTTCAATAAGTATTATGTAATAATCTAAATTGAATAAAAATTATTCTATTGTATTCTATTCTAACCATGGAAACAACTCAATAAAAAGTTTTGGTCTGTGTGTGAGAACTTTGAAATGCTGCCAATGTTAACTTAAAAATAAATATATTATAGAATACTAGCTTTTTACCCGCGGCTTCGCTCGCATGGTTATCAATTTAGAAACATCATTAAATGCTATTCCGTGCCAAATTTAGCGAAATTCGATCACTTTTAGAGTCACTTCGGTGTCTGTCTCTATGTCAGTTTGTCAATGATTTTTTTCGAATTCCCAAAGACTATTAGACCTAGATGATTGATATTTGGCATATATATAATATGCTACAGGAACACGTGAATAAATAAGTTTTTCAGAATTGCGTTAATATTATATGTATAGAAACATCTACAATTTTTTATATTGGACGTGTCTTCCGATTTATCCATAAGAAAGATAAATTGTCTTGGAATCAAAATTTATTATTAAGTATTATTTACTTTTTACATTCATTCATAGTTAAAGTTAATTTAGTTTTAACAAAATAATGATGATTTCATGGTCTTATATGCGATATTTGATTCATATCATTGGTCCCATTTAATATTGATTGGCACCATAAAATAGATTCTGATATTTTTTCTACGTTCGAGTAGACTTCAAAATTTCATAAATGCAGTTCTATAATGATGAATACTACACATGTAATAAAACAAATTTTAATAAATCACGTTACATTTTAAGTTTTATTTAACCGGGTTGTACAAAACACATCTTTCGAAGAAAGTTCCATAAAAATTTGCGTAAAAGAACATATTGCTGATGTGAAGCACCGACGCTCCGGGAAGTCTGAAGTAGGTATGTCAACATATTCAGTATCGTCCCAACCATTATATCAGATCTGATAGACAACAAATCCTCGCAATAGAACACCGATTCCTACCAAGGATGATTCGCGAGGCTATTGAAATTAAAAACATCCTAACTTCAATGGAGAAGATGGCTGGGTGCTACCATCTACTACCAAGTATACTACTGTAAGACTTCAAGATACTGTAAGCTCGTCCTGCGTATATCGGACCAAACATTATTAGTTAAAAGTTGATTGTAGTCTTCGTAAATGATGTCCACGACTTTTTTAACTACTCAGACATTTAGGTTTGCCCACGAAGTTATTCTTCACTACTTCACCGGATACGTGGTAAGTCAGCACTTAAAATTTGTCATTTTTCTCAAATTCATTTGTCCTCAAAGGACTCGTACAGGTTTTGCTCCCGTGCCATGATGAAATCTCACAGCGAGCTATACGGCTCTCGTATCATAAAAACTGAAACAATGCTTTTGTACGATTGTTGACCATATCTATCTAGTAATTAAAAACCCAACGATGCCACGAACTATTCCATCAAATAAAGATAAAATCTCACAGTGCACTTAATTTTCAATTATTTACATCAGATAACGTGATAAAATGAAACCTATGCCGGCAGTCACCCAATATATTCAACTAAAGAGCTTCCCTCTTAATCTGTTTTGTGTACACAGTATGTGCTGGATACTATGCACACAAAACACACGTGTTGTACAGTGTTGTTAGCCATTTTGCCAAACGTGGTAATTGTGGTAAATCATCCCGACAATGGCCACCAGTCTAGATATTTTTAAGTGTGACAATTTTTCATGCTGCATTATGCTAGCATTCAAAAATTTAATTTTATCAGTTACTTATCATTAGTTTATTTAGCAGAAAGTAGAGGGCACTATATTATTACATTAAAACTATGAAAGTCAAAACTATACTATCTAGTAATATCAGCTTAAGAAGGTTGGAGTGCGCCTGGTTCAAGAGCCACCCCAAAGCCGCGAACATTTATTTATTATATAAAAATGGCATAAAGTGATGTTGATTCTGTTAAAAATCTCTTTCTGTTAAAAAACACGCTATCAGCGCCGCTAGCGGTGAAAAACTATTTGACGATATGACCATATTATCATGAAATAACAATGTTGTGTTTAGTTATTAAGATCGTTAAATTATATCTTTTCTTACGTCGAACAATTTTTTAACGTGACCATGCAGCTATATTAGTAGTAGTATAGTTGTAGCACGAATCGACCTTCCTCGACCGGGGAAGGACCACGCTCTCACAGAATACCAGCGTAAAATAGCAGCTTAACGCTGCTGTGTTTCTTATGGTGAGTGTAGAGAAACGCAGACCCTTTTTACTGGAAAAGAGGCATTCCATCTTAGTCATCACGGGTGACAACGCATCTGCATTTTAATTCGTAATCGAGGATAGATGTAGATGTCTATGGGCCACAGCAATCACTTACCATCAGGAGGACTGTGTGCTCGTCTCGTTTGTCACCCTTATCCTATAAAAAAAAGCAAAGCTCAGTCGTCCAGGTACTTATATTATAAATGGGTACGTGAAGGGCATTAACATCAATAAGGCGCGCTTCCGGTTATAGCTTTGATTTTTTTTTCATTGCGTAACTTCAAGTAAGGTGGATTAATATTTCATTACAATATCCTTAATATGCTTTGTATGAAAACCATCAAATAAAAAAAAAACATGTGTGAGTGTCGTAGAACACTCGTTTGGAATGAAGTTCCTTTCGTAGTATATTATTAGGTATTGCATATGAAATTAGCGTTTTGTCGTACTGACCACTTTGAAATATCTCCTCTTTGGTTAAGAATTCCAAATTCAAATTTATAAATTCATGTAGCTGGTACATTTGAGTTTTGAAAACAGTCATTCATTTGTTTTTTCCTCATTATTTTTTTTCTTTGGTGTCGCTTTGAGTACAGGGGTTCTACCGTGGCACCAGTGCTGAAAACAGCTCGATGGATTAATCATGTGTACGGCGCTGGTGTCGCAAAAAAGCATGGTACGTTTTTGATTTCAACATTTTCGTTCTGAAAATTTCGACCTTCAGAACCAACCCCGTGGATGGCCGGAGACCAAGTGGAAAATGAAAATTAAAGGCTATTGTGGAAGCAGATTCATCACAAAGCACTTCAGAATAGCTGTAGGCTTCAGGGGTAAGTGATAAAACTGTAATCACTTGAAGCAAATCAGGAGTAGCTTGAACGATGGGTGCCTCATCAATTGAGTGAATCGAACTTGCAAACACGTCGACTGCTGTGTTACTTTTGCTCAACCGACACAATAATGAAGGTTTTGAATCAGTCATTACTGGTTATGAAAAGTGGATACTGTACGATAATGGAAGCGCTCGTCGCAATGGCTAAACCTACGGAGCCAGCAAATCCTGCCAAAACGAAATTGACTCGAAAAAAGTTACTTGTGGTGTTCGATGGCATGGGTGTCGTTCACCGGCTTTAAATCTGACCGAAACGATTACGGCAGATGTGTCAGCAACTGCAAACTCATAAGGAAGAACAGCATGGCTAACCGAGATTGGTAATCGCTCTGAACACTGCTGCTTCGACAACAACGAATTACACTACAACAAAACAACCACTAAGTTAGATGAGCTACAATTTGGAATGTCTGCGACATCCGTACTCCCGGACCTTGCTCAACAGATTACCATTTTTCCCGGAATTTGGACAACTACTTGCAAGTAAAATTCAACTCCGATGCGGTCAAACCGCCTTCAAAGTTTGTGATTCTCTCCTTACATGTTTTTTTTAGTAAAGGTTAATAGACTACCTATAGATTTTAAAGTGCATAGATAACAACTTTGCATACTTTGATTAATTAAATATATTTTACAAAATTGACTTTATATTCCTCGTACTAAAACGCTAATTTCATATGGAGACCTAAATATTATTGATAAACGTATTATATTATTGATAAATACAAATAAAGAATTACTAACGTCTATTAAAATGAAACGTCATTTAAAAATTAAAAATAGGAACAAGACAAGAAAATTACGAGGAATGATATTATTCCATCTCTCTTCCTTATAGCCGCCAAGGCCGTCTACACTACGTCAGAAGAGGTCGTGACGGAAAAATCTTACACTTTTTCTCGCCTAGTCCCCATCCGCCAAATTCGTACCGTCCGTTAAGGAACTTCGTTCCAAAACATTTTAGATATGTAGTTTGCTAGTAAGCAGTTTATAGTGTAATTAGTTACTGCCTGTCGTAGTTATGGTTGCCAGCTCCCTTTTTATGTCCTAGAGGATTTGATAAGATTAAATTAAGGACATAGGACAAGTGTATATAGATAAAAATTTTGTACAACCGATTTCAATAAAAATAAAATGAGAACATCATCAATGTAGTCTAACTACTGGTGACAATGCACTAGCTTTCAAATAAAAAAGAATTATCAAAATCGGTTCACTTAGAAAAAAGTTATGAGTTGATGATAGTGCCCATCACACATAAAGAAACATACTGTCGAATTGAGTACCTCCTTCTTTTTGAAGTCGGTTAATAAAATGAGAACATCATTAGTTTATTTTAAGTCAATTAAATACGCATTATTAAGGATAACTTAAAAAATACTGGTCAGATATTGATCAAATTTATATGGGATCACATGAGAAGCACCAGTTTTCAAATAAAAAAAGAATCATCAAAATCGGTTCACCTAAAAAGTAACACACCTAAAAATAAAGTCGAATTGGGAACCTCCTCCTTTTTTTGAAGTCGGTTGATAAAAATAGATGATATCATTCATATCTATTGTTTTTAACAAAAATCTGTTATGGTGTCAGTCAGTAGTAACATAATGTCTCTGTAATACCGCGCGTCACATCGACTTGATTTTTAAACTCTTTGACCTCAACTAGCAGAGGGAATGTTGCATACGCGCGATATCGCCTAGTCCTCTATTAAAGTTAGAAGTTAAAGTTAAAAGTTAAACGTTAAAGTTAAAAATTAAAGTTTAAAGTTAAAGTTAATAGTTAAAGTTAAAAGTTAAAGTTAAAGCCTATATACGTCACACTCCTCTCATTTCATGTCAATACGCAATGTATAACATAATTTGTGTCTATAACATCCCGCGTCACCTCAACGTGATTTTTAAACTCTTTGACCTCCGCTAGCAGAAGGAATGTTACATACGCGTGATATTGCTTTGTACTCTATTAAAGATTTCAAATTAGGGAACAAGATCAGTTTTTAGGTGTGTGTTAGCTCTTAGGTGTGGAGTACTAGTAATGGAAATAGAGGAGGTCCTTTAAAATTAAAGACATCTGGTAAACCTAATTGTAGTGATAGTGACACTACACGCCATCTACTGGTAGGTCGCCCAAAACTACGCTTACCAGTACGAGGTATATTATTGTGAAATATTACTTTTAAAAAAAACTCCCGCTGTGTTTCTTGCTGGTTCTTCCCAGGACAGAAGTTATTTCCATACCAGTGGTAAAAGTAAAAAATATTCCAATAAGAATTACTTTTTCTATATTGAATATAAATTATTTTTATCTATTCGAGGGTGCCACTCGAGAACCTCTTTTCCCCATCGGTTGTCGGTTTTTTGAACTATATTGCCGGCCCATTGTTACTTCAGCTTATTTATATATTATTATTATAGTTTAATGTTAGTGTTTTATTATGTAACTCATGATTACGTATAAGTTGTAAAAGTAGAAAAAATTTGCAAAAAAATTAATTAGAAAACAACCGAGACATTGTTTAGTGTTTTTATTTAACAATAAGAATAAAAATAATTACACACTCTAGGAACAGATAAACTTTTATATAAAATGCAAATTCTCAATTCTAAGGACATTGCGTAACAAATAACTTCACCTCAGTCCCGACTAGCGACATCTAGTGAGCAAAATATTATTAGCCATCATTGCATCGCACCTTTTTTAAAGAATAAGGGTTACAAACGGGTACACAGTCAACCTGATGGTAAGTGAATGCTGTGGCCCAGAGACATCTATCTACCCTCGATTAATAATCAAAATTCAGATGCGTTATTACCCTGAGGACTAAGATTGAATGCCTCGTTTCCAGTAAAAAGGGTCTCCGGTTCTCTACACTCACCATACGAAACACAGCAACATTAAGCTGCTATTTTACGCAGGTATTCTGTGAGGGCGTGGTCCTTCCCCTTTCGAGCCACAAAATAGCTGCAGCGTGGCTCTACCACCTAGAACCTGCAACTCTCCTGGTGTTGCAGTTGTTCATGGGCGGCGGTAGTGACTTAACATCAAGTGAGCCGCATGCTCGTTTGCCCCCTCATATGTGTGGTACATACACCAGTAGATACCACAGAAGAATATTACGGTGGTATTTTCCACACTTCAATTTGGGCGAGACGCGTGTCGCGGGCGACGTCAAATATTTACCGCTTGTAATTGGTCACGGTCTGTTCCCTGGAGGGTTGCGTTTAACTAGTGTAAATCGTTTCAACGCCAGCACTATAATAAACAAAAGGGGTGGTTTACGCGGATTATCCTTGAGATAATTATCTCAGTAATCGACTGCGTAGACTACGCGGACGGAGTACTCCAATTTCTACAGTTTTTACTTATTAACAACCTAATATCTGTTCTATTACAGCCTTTAAAATTCCACTGCTGAACAAGGCCACCCCCATAGATTACTTAATAGGGGGTTTATGCCATAGTTGCCACGTTTGGCATACAGGTTGGCAACTGTAGTCTTTATTCAGCTGTTATCAGTAAGCTGCTGCTTACCATCTCCTGTTTTAGTGTCCCTCTGTCGCCTCTTGCGACACCCAGGGTACGATATTGGGTAGTGAGTATTCTTACGCCGCCACTACACGGTTACTACTACTACTTACTCACTCGAAATTAGTAAGTGTAACAGTGGTAGTGTATTACACTACCTGGTAGTGTAATGATGTGTTTTTAACCGGTGGTCCGTGGATCACTGGTTGTCTCTGAAGGCACTCAAAGTGGTCCGCGAAGGCATCATACAATGCTCTCTAATATAAAAGAGTGTAGGTACAACATTTTTGGAGATGGTCAGTTCTCGAATACTCCACTCGGTTCAGCAATACAAGGTATTGACTTACGAATTAGGGGCACGCAATGACGTCACACATTCATTTTATCTATTAAATAAAAAATAGTTTTTGTTTGTTCGTATTTTATGCGCTGCCATACCGTTCATCAGATTGCGCTAAAACTTTGTAAAGTTATTGCTTGTACTTATGCGAAGGTTATAGGCATAGTGCAATTAACTAACAGTAGGTGGCGCGCGTATCGTACCAAAAAATTTATGCGGAAATTATATATCATTCAATTTCAATTAATGTATCATCAACATCATTCCTAATTAAACAATATAACTGTTCAGCTAGTATCGGTATCAGCTAGATGTGTTATATAATATTTATAGAAAAACTAAAAATCAGACCGTAATATTTGATTTATATTATGCCCAAAGTTGGTGGTCAATAAGTAAAGTAAAAGTTACAGCCTATATATGTCCCACTGCTGGGCACAGGCCTCCTCATTTCTGAGAGAGTTTTAGGCAAGGAAATGTCTGCGCTGCTGCCCCAATGCGTGTTGAAGGAACTCACATGTCTTCGAAAATATTTTTGATTTCTGACATGCAGTTTTCCTCACGATGTTTTCCTTCACCGCCGAGCACGTGGAATCCACATAAAATTGCAATTAACAATTTCATTGGTGCCGGCGGGGATCGAACGCAGGTTGCTCGCGTACTGTGAAACTTACAGCGAGCGCTAACCATCTGAGCTACCACGGTGGTCAATAGCAAGCTATAAATTAATCAATTCTTTTTATAGAATAAGGGTGACAAACGAGCACACAGTCCACCTGATGGTAAATGAATGCTGTGGCCCCACATCTATCTACCCTCGATTAATAATCAAAATTCAGATGCATTATTACCCTGAGGACTAAGATTGAATGCCTCGTTTCCAGTAAAAAGGGTCTCTCTACACTCGCCATTCGAAACACAGCAACTTTGAGCTGCTATTTTACGCTGGTATTCTGTGAGAACATGGTCCTTCCCCGGTTGAGCCGACCCATTCGTGCTACAATCATAATATAGCTGCAGCATGGCTCTACCACGTATAAAATTGTGTCCCATTATAAAAGGTTAAGAACCCCACACACCAGGCGTAGATTGACCAGAGTAACTGACAAGATACGGGTCATGAATTCTAATGTCAGTAGGAGCATAAGAATCAGACATCTATTCGTTTTAGGTATAAAAAGTGATATTAAAATTTATGTTATTCTAACAATTTTTTAATTTAATCCTTATATTATGGTCACTATACGGTAGTTATTCCATTAACCGAAAAGTGCATCATATATATACAATTTGAATTTGCTTTTTTTTTCATCATTAGCTTCCCTCCGTCATCTCTGACGACACCCACGGGATATTGACGGGGTGGTGAATATTCTTACGCCAACATTATATGTCACAGGTAAAGGGAAACTGAACTAGGAGGTGGGCAACAGTACCATCCTGATAACAGATGTATAAAAAGTAAAACTGCGCTTGCCTACCCGCTTGCTTAGCGTGGCAACTATTGCAAATATATTTTTGTAGACTTCTTTATAGGCTGTAATGGATGGATGAAATAGCTAACCATATAAGTACGTACAAAGTCACCCGGCAGATCTACCTGCCAGACGTGCTGTGGTAGATCTGCTAATATTTAGCCATTTACGTAAAGTCTTATCCGACGGACGCGTCTCAGATATCAGTTACACACGTTCTCACACATCAGTTGTCAACACGAGATTCATGTAAACGGTTGTTTGCAATGTCTCTTTCAAATCAGCTATAATTTTGATGGTATCATCTGTATTGAAGAAGGAAACGTAGAAAATATTGGGTGAAGCCATTGAAAAATGGCCGCGACATAGCCATGTGAATCTACTCAAGGATTTGTCATTCCATGAAACTGTAGATGAATTAAAATCTGAATGTATAAAAAGGGTTATTGTAATATTAAGGAATTTATGGATGATAATAACCCCTGGGAATGAGGTGATCGCTACCATGCTGTTTCTAATTTGTTTTGTGTTGCTAATTATTGTGTAACATATTATATGATTGTAAACTGTTCTTTTTTTTAAATGTCCCGCTGGGTTTTCTGCTGGTTCTTCCCAGGACAGAGGTATTTTCCGAACCAATGGTAAAATAAACATAATAATGAATTCCTATAAATATTAATTATAATCATTATTGAATAAAAAACTATTTTTATTAATTCCATTAATTTTAAACCTTATAATCAATGAATTGGATTTAAAATACGAGTACACTCATTACACGTGATACGTGTTTACATAGCAAGCGTTAGTGCGTTCTATGGTAAGTGAGGTGCAATTTGGCGGTAAGGCAGGCAGCTTAGGCAAGTCAATCTGTACTTAAACCTCCATATTTTATCACGTTCTTCAAGCAGAACCGTCGAGTAAATATGTACGTATTAATATCTAACAGCGTGTTAAAAAGGTCCAACTATATGTCAGCTGTCAAGAAAATAGATTCCATTTACCTATGTCTGTGTAGGGTCTATTGAAAATAAAAATTAACTCCAGTGGTTGTCTCCTGTGGCGCTGCTCTCTCTCTCTCTCGATTGTCGCGGTCGCGTCAAACAAAATGTCCATCGGTTTTATGTGATTTAACTAATATTGCTTTTATTTAATAAATAATTGATTATTGAGAGTTTCCTGGGTGTTTTAATAAAAAAAAATAAAGAAGAAAATATAGTTAATCGTTTCTACGTTTTAAGGTGCGCTGGTATTCTGCGAATATCCTTCTAATGTGGATGTTGCCGTTACTTCGTAATTGACAAATATTGCCAACGATTGAGCATAACGATGGGATTTTCATAATGGATGGGTTTACAACGCTACAACAAAAATTTGTTTTTAAATTGAAGTCACAAAGGAATTTGAAGTCCAAACTATGGTAAAAGACCACTGCAACCCATGGACACTAACTTAAAACAAAAAACGCTGTCACCGAGGATGGTTATCCGACACGACTGGAGAGAGATAGATTTTATTATTTTACGCAAATATTACGACTGAGGTAAATGGACACCAACTTCAGAATAACTTGAATATAGAACCAACTTTGTTACTAATATCGTGATAATGAACGTTAGTATTAATAGAGCACTGTCGTGTTCCGGTCTGAAGGGTATAGAGAGTTGGTATAATTACAAGTTGATGGGCATTCAGTTATAGTCCTCAATGGTGACAACGCGTTTGCATTTTGATTCTTAATTTTAAGGATAAACGTAGAATTCTATGGGCCACAGCATCCACTTACCGTCAGGTGGACTGTGTGCACGTTTGTCACCCTTATTCTATAAAAAAAAACAGAGGCAGCCATAAGGACTGCTGACAGAAGACTCAATGGAAACTCAATGATATATGCCTCTACATGTACACAGGCCGCTATACTACACTAGCCCAAGACAGACTAGCGATGAGTAGTAGACATAGTCGTGACGTATTATATATAATACGTCACGAGCATGTCGAGGTCATCGGTGACGCGAATCCATAAGTTTTCCCCCTACCAAAAATCGCTCAACGTGGCTAAAGAAGATTTCACTTCTTTAGCCGCGTTGCTCAAAAACTTCCTTAAAATTGTGTGCGATTAAAAAGTTTACGGTACCTGCCGGTAATCAAACTCGGATTGCTGGAGTATACGGGAGAATGTGTAGCCTCCGAGCTGCCATGGCTTCAAAGAATCACCATTCAAAGTTATATTAACCCTTCACACCTCGCATAATTAAAAAATCCTCTGACAATGTCCAAAAAATCACCCCTATACGTTCTGAGCGATCACACCTGACCGCCCTTCAGGTAGGCTAAGCCTCCGCCCCTGCACGAGGGCGATTAAATTAGCCCTCCGGAGGGTCGATGATACGTTGTTGTGTCTTTCGACACGATTGCTATGGGTTGTAATGGGTTTCATTCAGGTCTTTGAGTAGGAACGCAAGATTGAAGAGTAGGTATGATTAAGTTAAGGTATTATTATCTACGCTCACGCTTTGACACTAAATAGAATATATGTAGGTACCTATATTAATTTATCCTGTTTTTGTCACTGGATGTCCAAAGAGAAATGACTGTAGGAAAGGCCAGAAAGACATAATCAATCAGAAAGCAGGATTGTAAATTCATTAATTAAATTCTTCAAGAAAAGAGCTTACTCCTTTCTAAAAGGCCGACAACGCACCTGCAATTCCCTGGTGTTGCGGTTGTTCATGGGCGGTAGTCACTTACCATCAGGTGAGCCGCATGCTCGTTTGTCCCCTCTTCTATAAAAAAAATACAGCCTATCAAAAGTCCACTGCCAAAAATATGCTTCCCCTATAGATTACGTCATACAAATTTGCCATAGCTGCCACGCTTGTTAAGGGTGTTAACCGCAATATACCGCTGTTTGTGAAATGGAATAATTGATAAATTAAATGGTCATTGGTACCTAAATTACTGTAAAAAATCTAAATGACTCTACATTAACAGATCCTACCCAGGCGAAACCGGGGCGGGTCGCTAGTTTCTAAGCAATATTCCACGACATTTGTACATACCTTACCTTAGGTGAGATAAGTAGTTCTCATACTGAAAAAAAATGTATTGACATAAAACCGAACTCGGATGTCCGAGAGAATAATCCGCGTTTTTACGTAACGTGAGCGAACAGCAACCGCTTCCTGGCGGCGTCTTTACCCCGACCGGATAATAACAAGTTTGCAAATATATCAGTTAACAGCCCCGGAAGGATTTAGAGGCGTTGCAGTTAATCCGTTACTTACGAAGTGTTAAAGATTAACAGAGCAGTAACAATATATCTAATGATTTGGATACGATCTTTACTTTTTATGAGAGCCGTGGAAGTAAGTTATATACAGGGTTATTTTTCAAAGAGTAGCCAAATTTTAAACTTAAGTTCAAATATATAAATAATGATATACCGTTAAGGCTTAACTAAATAAGGCTTCTACTTTTATTTGAAATTATCCCAAATTGAATGTGAATGTGCAACAACGTTTTTGTCTACCGATCGATCCTTACGAACGAGATAACATTCGAGATCATTTTCTAAAATTGCTTTATCTACAACTGCTAATGTTCCGTCATCATTAGTATATTACGTATGTTTATGTATTGTATTATATTATATTTTCTTATAATATATAAATTTATATATTTGTGTATATTGATATGTGTATATATGTATGTATGTGTGTATGTATATTTCTTTGTAACCGCCTTCGTAGTTATATCACTTACTTAAGGTTGAGTGGCAGAGAATGCTTTTAGCATTAAGTCCGCCTTTTGTTCCTTTACTTAATGTGTAAGGTTCAATAAAGTTTAAATAAATAAATAAATAAAAGTGTGCGTGCGCAGTAAAATCAGTTAAAATATAATGCACTACCACGTATTTTGAATTTAAAAGATAAAAAGGACAGAATTATTGAGTTTTTTTTAATTAATTTTTCTTCACCATTTGCCTATATTACTTATTCTGAACCTTTTCTTAAAATTTGGGCGATTATTGCATCTCTGAATTGAATAAAAAGTTTAGTATTAATAACAATCTACAGCGTTAAAACAGTAATCAAAAAACCGACTGCGTAAAGGTTACTGAAAAGAGAAAAATTTTGTAGCCTACGTCACTCCCACAATTAAGACGAATCTAACGACACCTCTTGTATTAAAATCGATCAAGCCGTTTAGACTACAGAGTATGACAAAGAAATTCACATACATACCTATATACATATATACGTGGTAGAGCCATGCTGCTGTTATATTAGAAGTATAGTTGTAGCACGAATGGGTCGACTCGACCGGGGAAGGACCACGCTCTCACAGAATACCAGCGTAAAATAACAGCTTAACTCTGCTGTGTTTCGTATGGTGAGTGTAGAGAACCGGAGACCCTTTTTACTGGAAAAGAGGCATTCCATCTTAATCATCACGGGTTCACGGGTGACAACGGATCTGCATTTTGATTTTTAATTCTTTATTGAGGATAGATGTAGATGTGTTTAGGTCACAGCATCCACTTACCATCAGGTGGACTGTGTGCTCGTTTGTCACCCTATCCTATAATAAAATACATACATTTGAAAAACATTACTTCTTTCTGGGGCGGTCGGGTAAAAAAAGAATAATACTAAATACATATTCTTGGAATCTATTTTTTACCGCTTACTACTCCAAAAACTTACTAACTTACCGCTTACTAAAACTTTAGCTGTAGATATAATAAATATACTGGCCGAGGAGAAACTGCACGCTAAAGAAAATACGTATAAAAAGAAAAAGAAAAAAAGGAACGACTAACGCTGTCGGTTGCGTGCACAGCCACATAACATTTTTTTAATATCGTTTTTAAATAAAACCAATTTAATATGTCGGCGCATCACTGAAATATCGCCTGCTAGATCGAGAGTATGGGTTTTACTCTAGCGAAGCGTCGTACGAGTATCTGTGGTAGCGTGGCAACCCATGGCAAACAGAATTGTTAAAAAAAACATCAGCGGGTAGCTTACTACCATATATTTGCAACGAATTGCTAACGATCTGTATTAAATATTCTCTTGTATTTTTATTGCTTATTTTGTAAAAGGAAGATTAATAGTTTTTTTTAATTGATTAAACCCACAGATTACCCCTTAGTAATCTGTGATTGAACCTCATATTTTATTTTGTTATATCATATAGGGACCTCCTCGAATGCACTCATGGCATTCGAGGAGGTCCCTACTTCGCCTTTAAATATTAAAACATAAGATTTTGTAAAACAACGCTTTTTTTTTGGATATTAGACATATCATCATTCCATCGATATCAAGTTTTATTGAAGTCATTAATATTTATTAATGATTCATGATAAACAATACATTTTGCTTGCAATATTTTTAGATAGAGAGTTTTCGACAGTTCATAGAGTGAACGTGAGTAGGTACAGAAGCTTCATACAAGCGTCTCGCAATCTTTGTTCGATCTAAGCAAAGAGAGTTAACAGCATCTTAAAGTATTTTTTATTTTATTGAAACAAAATCTACAGCTTGTACATTTACCAATATATAAACAAATTTCTCACATTCAGTTTGAAAGTTTTTTTTTATTTACCACTGGTTCGGAAAATACCTCTGTCCTGGGAAAAACCAGCAAGAAACCCAGCGGGACTTTTTTTTAAACATAAGTACATTAATTTTGTTTGTACAATTTTTAAATAAATTTTTATAGATCCAGCATGGTGGCGATCACCTCATTCCCAGGGGTTATTTTCATTCGTATATTCCTTGATATTATAATAATCCTTTTTGTACAATTTTTCTTTAATAAAACTTTTAAACTTGTTTATTGACAAACTTTGAACATTTCCTGGGATCTTGTTATAAAAGCGTATACATTGTTATATGTGTGCATATTATTATATTCATACAAAATATGTGAATGTAATAGAATTTTTTAATTTTGTTCTCAAACACTTTCTGAGTTCAAAGTCCCTAAACTAACTTAGTATTACCAAAAGGATCATCACAGCTCCTGATTGCTTGTTGTTTGGTTTTTAACTAGTAATTAAACTTTTAAAGTAAAAACCGACTTTAAAGAAGAATACGATCACCGAAATTGGTTGACGTGGTAGAGCCACACTGTAGCTATATTTTGGTTGTAGCACGAATGGGTCGGCTCGCCGGGGAAGGATCACGCGCTCACAGAATACCAGCGTGAAATATCAGCTCATTGTTGCTGTGTTTTGTATGGCGAGTGTAGAGAACTGGAGTCAATTTTACTAACGAAGCTTAACAATAACTTAAGTAGGTTATGATTTAGTTAAATAATGTTAACAATTTTAAAAGAAAAGAACGTAGTTTATCCGCATGGTAATAGAATATACAAGCTGGTTGCAATACTGCGATATTTTTAATGGAAACTGTAAGCGGAATCAAAGTTTACGTCAACTATGTAGCTATTGGCAGCTTACACAGTCTGGGTAATGGAGAGCTGGAGCCAAGAACGGTTTTCCGGGTTGGTGGTCTGTGGTGCTATCGGATCTTCAAGATATCCGTGTCATCCGATAGTTCACTTGTTTCACTTTATCTTAAGCCAGGTTATATTTATTTGTTAACTTTTATTCTTTAGTTTAATAATCAGTATAATAATAATAATTATTATTTGTCATTTATTTTCCTGTTGATGAAAATACTTATATATTTTTCTTACTATTTTAATGAACTTTTAATACACATACCTATATACAACATTATTAGTAGAGAAACAAACCTCTATTTCGGATAACATGTCTTAATAATCCAAGGACTCAAGAGATGCCAACGCCGTGTACTGGCAGCGTATGAGAATCAGAGGCATTCATTGTCATTGTAAGAGGCGACAGAGGAAATGTAACAGGAGAAGGGCAGCAGTATCAACTCACAATGAAAAAAGCGATTGCCAACCCGAATGCCAAGCGTACCTAGAGGTATGGCACAAATAGCAAACCAATAATGCAGCCTATGGGGGAGGCCTATGTTCAGCAGTGGACTTTAATAACCCGTAATAAAATGAAAATGAAGTCGCTGGAACGCCTAGTTTAATCAAATCACGGATACGAAATGGCACTAACCTCTTAAAAGGTATCTGTCTCCCCTCAACCACTTGCCTCCATGTCACTCCAACCAACTAGTGGTCACCGTCGCCGCGATGGTCACCGTCGACAGTCACCAGTAAATGAGCATCACGGTCACTGCACCCGCGACGAAGATGGCCGCGCCGGATTTCGAATTGATGTGACGGTGGAAAGGCGAGCGGCAAGTGGCAGTGGCGAGCCCGGCAGCTCTACACCCTTCACCCCCTCACTCCACCCCGAGAGCCCCCAACGCCCCCGGCATTCGCAGCCCAAAGGGCGGTCGCCGCCTTCAATAATTCACCAACAGCATCTCTCGCCCCTCCTTCTCGTGAGTCTATATTCAAGATCGCTCCATCCCGCTCGGTTCTGATGCGCACTTGCATTGGTTGCGCTCTTTCTCGCTCGCTCCTCTTGGGGCGCTGTATCACCGTCTCTCTCGCACTCATTAGGCGGGTCTCGACTCGTGCATTATATAGAATGTTTGGCGACGTTTTTATGAGGTTTGCGCAACGTTACACAGAGTAAGCTACGTACAGAGACTGGTGTGATTAATTTTTTTTTAATTTGTCATTCGTCAAAGTAAAATAATACATGGTTGCTTTAAATGATACTGGTTAAATTAATATTTACTTATATTATTTTCCTTAAAAACATAGACCGTGTAGGTAGTGGCGGTGTAAGAATATCCACTACCACATATCATCCCGTGGGTGTCGTAAGAGAGGACAGAGGGAAACAAATCAGGAGATGGGCAGCAGCATCTTCCTAATAATGGCTAAAAAAACTGCAGTAGCCAACCCGCTTGCCAAGCGTGGTAATTATGGCAGGTGTTCCCCCTAGAGGCAATCTATGGTTTAAGAGAATCTACTAGTCTCTGTCATCCCGTGGGTGTCGTAGAGGCGACAGGAAACTGAAACTAGGATGGACAACAGCATTCTCCTGATATCAACTCAAAATAATAAAAATTGCGATTACCAACCCGCATACGGCATGGCACGGCATTATCTACCCGCATGACAATAATCCTCCCTACGAGGCAATCTATGGGGGAGGACTTCAGTAGTGGATTTTGATAGGCTGTAATGATGATGATGATGATGATGAATTAAAAAAATAATGTTATCTACATGTTGTGTTGTAAAATTTATTTGAGCAATGCCATCACTGGGGACTTGATGCTCAAATTAATTTTAAAATGTAGATGGTTACCCATATTGTATTTGAAATCATGATGGGCACGTAAGGGCTCGCCTAAAAATGATCTAGGTACGCTAAACAGAATTCGATTCCCGCCGCGCCGCGCCGGTACAAATGAAACTGTTCGCTGTTGTTTCAGCGACAGCATAAGCTGAGTGAGGTCCGTTTGTCTGACGCGCCACAACACGCAACATAAGGGACGTATTTTTTTCTGTAATTTATAAATATACTTTTTTAAATATTACATCCGTCAAATTGTTGTTTTTTTTTTTAATTTTGTTTTCCTTTTATTAATCGATGTGTCCACAAATATTAAAATTTAAGTGCCTAATGATTGTTTGTGGCGTGTTGCAATAAATGATTCTTTCTTTAATTTTTTAGCCGTGAGGAAAAGTAAAAATATTTCAAGGTTTTTTATGGATTTTGAATTTCGTCCAACGTGCACCGTTGCGGTGGACACTTCCCTGCATCAAAATCCTCACGGGAGTGTAAAAAGTGAGAGGTGGTCAGTGCAAAGAAGTGAGATATGAAAAGTCCATAGCTGGGAATGGTTCTCTATCGTTGTAAATAAGCTTTGCTTTAATTGTCACACTTGCCGAGCAGATTGAGCACTTAAAATATATATCCTATAAACCGTTAGCTGGGTTTACAGGGTTAGATATATAATATGTAGGATGCAGTTATTTATGAGTTATTTATGCGGTTAGTCCGTCGTGCAGTGGCTGTTATTGGAATGGAAAAGTCTTTGAAATTGAATACAACCAATTTTACGCATTTTTCAGACCAGGCTTCAAAAAAAGAGGAGGCTCTCAATTCGACTGTATGTAGGTACTTATTTCACCCCCGCGCCTTGGAAAGCACGTAGTCGTAGGTCCAGCGCCTGATCTCTTTCCGGTCGTGTCGGTTTATCGTCCCATCGGACCATGAGAGTGAGGGAATAGAGAGTGCACCTGTGCTTGCGCATACACTTGGGCACTATAATCCTGTCCTGCGCAGTTGCCTAGTCTACGTTGAGACCGTTCCGTTGAGAAATTCTGTCAGGAGGACATTATTATTATGTAGGTATGTTACGCGATATCTTCGTTAATAGTGAACGGGTTATGTTGATTCCTTTTTTATTAAACATGTTATGTTTTAGGCATAACTAGTCCCATATAAATTTGGAGAAAAAAATCCATAACTAATGCCCAAATACTCAAACGTTGCTCAATTTTAGATGTCGCTAAGTCTCGTGCTGTCTCTATCTTTCGTGAGTATTTGTGAGTTAAACTGATAAATGTAGGTAAAGAATCCGAAACGACAGAAATCGAAAAGTTAAAATTAATCGCGATAATACCCATAAATTTGTTTAAAACAATGTGTATGAGGAGCCGTGGCAGCTCAGGGACTAAGCGCTCGCTGTAAATTTCACAGTACGCAAGCAATCCGGGTTCGTTCCCCGCCGGCACCAATGGAATTGTTAATTGCAGTTTTAAGTGCTAATTTACCACATGCTCGGCGGTGAAGGAAAATATCGTGAGGAAACCTGCATGTCTGAGAAATATGAAAATCGAAGACACGTGAAGTTCGCCAACACGCATTGGAGCAGCCCGGCGGACTTTTCCTTGCCCTAAAACCCTGTCAGAAATGAGAGGAGGCCACACAAAAGCGTATTATCCTACAGGGTTATTTTTCAGAGCCACATTTTAAATATAAGTTCAACACCAGTTAAATGGCACCACTAAAATTATTATATAACTAGCTGTCCCCCGCGACTTCGCCCGCGTGGAATTTACTACGATTTCATGGGTTTTAATTTTTTTGTGCGGAATCCTAATTATTTTTCTAAAATAAAAGTATCCTAAGTTATTCCCTATAACATCAGCTATCTGCCAGTGGAAGACCCGTCAAAATCGGTCCAGCCGTTTCGGAGATTAGCCGGAACAAACAGATAGACAGACAGACAAAAATTTTAAAATTGTTTTCATATGCATTTAGTAAAAAGTTGTTATTTTAACATTACAAACAGACACTTCAATTTTATTTATTTGTAGGTATCTATAGAGTACCAATAGATGTTAAGTACCTACTTAGATGTATAGATATTTTTATCCAGATTAGTGTATTTTAGATCTTCGCGACAGTTAAAAGTACCTACAAAGAAATCATCATCGCTTATCATGACAAAACTAACTGAGCCACGCGAATAAAGTCTTTCCACTTCGGATGTTACTGTAACGGGGCCGATATTTACCTTCACAGCCTAACAAAAGTCCACTGCAGAAAATAGGCCTCCCCTTAAATTGCCTCATAAGGGATATATTTAGTATCTATACCTATAGTTTACACGTTTGCCAGACGAGTGGGCAACCGCAGTTTTTTTATTATTTTATTTATTTTTATGGAAGACGCTGCTGCCTCAGAGGTGACATCATATCTGTAGCTTTCTTTGTTTGAAGTTGGTTGCTGGTACCCAGTACAGCAGTAGCTTCTCACCATCACCGCTACATCTGTCAATTCTCATTAAAATTTCACCTTATTGTTCCAGATTCCTTCGTCTCATCGATTGAGTTAACGTGTAGTGGCGGTGTAAGAATATCCACTATCCCATATCATCCCGTGGGTGTCGTAAGAGGCGACAGAGGGAAACTGAACTAGGAAATGGGTATCAGCATCTTCCTGATTACCTACAGCTCAATTAAAATTAGAAAACCGTGGTTACATTGTATTATGGTACTTTATGGAGCATACTAAGTAGATATATTAGTAGACTATGTTAAGGAAGAAAGAAAGATGTATAAGATACTTAGGTATACCTACCACATAATTGGTCTGCAGCAGCAAAACCGTCACCGAACCTGCATATATACGGCAACAACAAGTTTGTTTCAATTCATTAATCGCCAGTAAATCATGATGATGTTCCAATAAAAAGGTACCCACGTAATTATGCAGCTTGTCTTGTTTTCATATGAAGAAAAAAGTTTTACACAAGTTGTCTCCAATTGATTCCCATGAAACATACCTAGATGTCGTCACTGTGTAGATTTTTTATTTTCACCCATAGATGGTGTAGTAAGCTGCAATGTTTTGTTATGAATACCTGTAGTTTCATCTTATTTTTAATAGATGGCGTTATTACAAAAATTACTTTAAACCTGGTAAACAATAACTAGAGACAATATTATGTGAATTGCCTCATTTCTTCCCTTAATGTAAAAGTCGGTTGGGGGGAGAATTTCATGATATTCGATAGATCTAAGAGTAAATTTTCTAAATATGGTGATAATGGAAATCCTCTCTACTTTTAGAAAATACTATACTTATTCATGCAAATGTCATCACAATGTATCCAAGCCCCGCGAAAACAGTATCCGAACGTATCTGTCTAACTTCATTATGTTTAAAGCAAAAATAATTAGATGAGCAACCCTAATTGAGGGAGGGTTGGGCAGGGTACCTTTGTATAATTATGATCGAGCTTCACTTTACGTAAGTTCGTTTAACCGTCTCGTACAGCGAGCGAGTATAATTATTTAATTAACAAATTGTATCTAGTAGGTACACGTATTCATGCAAACACCATCACATTTGTAATGAACGTCATCTTCTGCCACCGGCGTTAATATTAAACTCCTACAGAGAAGAACTGGTGAGAAATTCCAGGGTTATTGTATTTAAATTTTTGAATAATTTTTATTAGCCCCAACAAATTTTAATACAGGGCCCGTCTAAGGTACGCTAAGCCACTGGTAACTAGGTAACTAACGCTCCAAAGATCTTGGCTTCCGAAAGTTGGCAGAATACACATATCGTTAACGCCAAGCGTAAAATACCCTACTACTGGGATCAAAGACTTCTATGTATACTACGAGCGGATATTCAGAACAAAAACTGTGTCGCAGTTGGGGAACGCGCGGGCGCCGCGCCGCGCCGGCACGTTGACAAAATGCGCACATAAATATTTAGTTAGTTAGTTAGTAGTATAGACAAAATTTCATAGTCACATTAAATAAAAACAGTGTTAGATTTAGGAATGTCAGATCAGAAAGCCAAAATATCTGGACATAATTTGAAAATGTCGGGATTTTGGGGTTGTTGTCGTGAGAAGTAAATATTAAAAATGACAAGTACTCGTATATATGTAAAATAAAAAGTTTATTTTATAAATTAAAAGGCTCTACCACGCAGAGCCTACCGCAGTTTTAGGGCAATCGATCAAATCGCTTATTCTCTAAACTCTTTTGTTTTGTTATTAAACTATAGCATATTTTCGTTTCCCAGATACAACTAATGATAGACTGTAGACAAGGTAATTTTTTTGGATTGAATAGAATAGGATAATTTTTATTCAACCTAGATTACAAATGATTTTAAAACTCATAAATTTATGCTTTTACCACTGCACAATGCAATCTAATCTAATCTAATATCGTGATGTTTGCGCTTTTAGCCTATACGGCTCACAGCTTCATCTGACACAGGGCAGATGAAGCTGTGAGAGAGACTGAGGATGATGATGGTTTATGAATTGGTATTGTTACCAATCATCATGTCCCCTCTGTTGAGGTTATTTTTGAGCTATCTAACCGCTGTCCGCGAACCTCCACCTCTGACTGCTTAGCTCGCACAATGCAAGCTAATTGACTTATATACGTGGTAGAGCCGTGCTGCAGCTATCATAGTTGTAGCAATACGTCTTGGCCGAGGAAGGATGACGCTCTCACGGTATACAAAAGTAAAATAGCAAGATAATGCTACTGTGTAGCGCATGGTGAGTGTAGATAACCTGAGACCATTTTTGCTGGAATCGAGGCATTCCATCTTAATCCTCAGGGGTGCATCTGCATTTTGATTCGTAGTTGAGGATAGATGTAGATGTCTATCGGCCACAGCATCCACTTACTATCAGGTGGACTGTGTGCTATTTTGCTACCCTTAGGAGTAGAATTTTTCTCCGAATTCGGTATGGGACTACTCCTGAAGTATATAACCTACCTTTATAATCTATTTAATAAAAAAAAAGAATCATCATAATCGGTTCACAAGGGACGTACATATCGTGTAGCATACATACAAAGAAGACGTACAGTCGAATTGAGATCCTCCTCTTTCTTTGAAGCCAACTAAAAACAAACCACAGTGCTCCAGTATAAGGTAGAGGATGCACATAGCATCATGTTCTCGAAATATATCTTATTTCACATCGGTCCAGCAGATTGTCACTTCGTTTTCTGTCGTCGCAAAACATGCGATATGTCTGTATCTAAGGTTTCCATCTAAAAATAGCACATGTTAAAACGTTAAACGCATGAGTCCCGACCAGACTCTGCGTTGCTTACAGACTTACGCCCGTCTCGCAGAGGGGTAGGTAGATACTATGGATTTCCATTCGGCACGATTCTGACACACCTTTCTCGCCTCCTTTACATCCATATACCTACGCATACATGCTCGTCGGTTGAGGGTACTTTTAATTTGACCCATTTTAAATATATCGCCAATTTCGTCGATTCAGCCAGCTCTCTGCCGTTCACTCTTTTCTTCTCTGGGTTACCATAGCCATTTTTTTATTTCAAAGTATAGGTTGTATTTCTGCACTGTCGAACTGCTGAACTTAAGCCTCTCCTATAGATTGCTTCATAGGGGGGACTTTGCCATAGTTACCACGTTTGGCAACCGCAGTTTTTTTTTAAATTTTATGTTGATATCAATAAGATGGTGCTGCCCATCTCCTGGTTTGTTTCCTACTGTCGCCTCTTACTCAACCCACGGGACGATATGGGGTGGTGGATATTCTTACAGCTTCACTCAAATATATTTTCTTTAATAATATTTACACAATTTAATGACCCCTTTTACAATTTACTGACTTTGCATATAAAATTAAGCAAACCTACATAATATCCTTACCTCTGGCATTTATATACCTTAAATGGGTGACTCACTACATACGATACAGGAATTAGACAAAAGTGAGATAGCACAATTGTTGATGCGAAGGAACAGATCTTGACGGCGCATACGCATTAACAAAAGTGATGATTTTATGGTTACAAAACATTGTTAGTATATATAAAACTTTGATTTTTACTAACCCTTTCATCTTTATCCTTTAAGAGCTGATATGATTATTTTTACAGAATGTAGGCTAAACCACAACCCACTCCGCAACTAAACAATTACGAAGTCTACTGTACTACATAATTGAACCAAAATGATGGTGTGGTTGTCTATATAAAAAAACTCTAAAACACAAAGTAAAGAACTTAAATTACAGCAAGCATCATGCCTGCAGCGTAGATATTCTTAATAACACTGTATTATGCATTTACAAGTCCCCATCAAATCAAATGCTGAAAACTTTTTAAATTCATTAGACTCTCATATCGAGTCACTTCCTTCACATAGCAGTATTATAATAGCAGGTGATAAATATAAACATTAGGCCTCAAACTACGGAACGACCACAGGAATATAAAAATAGAATGTACTACTTAGACATGCTTGCAAACTATGGTATATTATCTGCGCACCTACAAGAGAGCAAAATTGTTTAGAATCACTTCATGCTAAAAATAAATAAATCTAAATATAAAGCATCAATTGCAGTTATGCAGACCACCACTACGGATCATTCTACTGCTCCTGTCAATTTCAAATTAAAAACACAACTAAAAGTTAATAAAATTAAACAAACTACAAATTTTGAAAATGCTTTAAAATACCTACAGACTAAAACTTATCAGAATTATTATTTTGTAACGATCCATTGGCTGTGACTAACAACAATAGATAAAATTACTGTAAGCCAAACTAAATACATCAGTGTCTAATATCCTTGCACTAAAGAATAATACAACCGTGGATATCTGCAGGAATCTTGTATAAAACAGAAATAAACTTCAGAAAAACTTACGAAAAGACCACATAATGACACTCTTCGCGTTACATACAGACGATACAGGAATTATTGTAACTATTTAATAAAAAGAATGAAAAGGCAATATGATAGAGAAAATATCATTAAATCTTTAAATAACAATAAATTATGGGAAAAATATAAAAAATACTTACTTTATTAATCAATCACAAAATACTAACGCTGAACTATTCAATTTGAAATCATCGCCCACTGAATCTGCAAACTATAAATAGCTATTTTGTAAATGTAGGAATGCAACTTGCTAATAAAATACAGAACGTCAATGTGACACCCAGTAGATCTAAGGAAAACAATCCGGTGCCATTACACTCCTTGTTTTACTACATACAGATATAGAAGAAGTTAAAAATATAATTTTAAGCTTAAAATCAAACAGCGCTCAGGCTGGGACAATATCCCCAATGACTTTATGAAATTGGCAGTCAATGACTCCTATTATTTCCCACTTAAATAATCTATGTTTTGATACAGGGTTATTCCCAGCACCATTAAAGCAGTCTATTATTACACCTGTACAAGGGCGGAGACAGAGATGACATTAGTAATTACAGACCAATTTCCGTTCTACCAGCAATATCAAAAATTCTGGAAAGTTATAATATTAGATTAATCAATTACTTAAATAAATTTGATATATTAGCACCCACACAATTTGGCTTCAGACAAGGAAGATCGACAGAAGATGCAATTCTTGAATTAAGCACATTTGTAACAGAACAACTCGACCACAGTAAAAAATGTTTGGCGGTCTTCCTTGATCTGAAGAAAGCATTCGACACCGTCTCTGTCCCTACCCTTGTGCACAAGCTTGAAAAAATTGGAATAAGAGGGACTCCGCTTGCTCTTTTCGAGCTACCTATCGGAGAGAAAACAAAGTTAAGCTTCCTGGGTTCATTAGTGGGAAGCGGTAGTGTCATCATTTGGCGTTCCACAGGAAGCGTTCTGGGCCGACCTTATTTCTAATTTATGTCAATGATCTATGCAGTATGACTATACCAAATGCCAAAATCCTGTCGTACGCCGATGACACGGCTGTGGTTTTTGCTGATGAATCTTGGGAGGCTGTCAAGACTAGTGCTGAAAGTGGTCTAGCTCGAGTCGCTCTATGGTTGCAACAAAATCTCTCACTTTGAACATAGCTAAGACAAATTTTATTTGCTTTAGCATTACGAATAACTTGCAGCCACAAAATGACTTTTGCCTTAAAATTCATATGTGTTTTGAGGATGCTAAAAACAAAGCGTGTGACTGCCCATCAATTGAAAAACTCTCTCACACTAAATATCTGGGTGTCGTTATAGATCAGAGGCTATCGTGGTACCCACACCTCGAACATGTTATTAATAGGACCCGAAAATTGATTTGGATTTTCAAAACTATAAGACACGTAATACCTGATAGTACTAAGCAGTCGGACTCCCCTAGATATCTTCTTAACCAAATATACACGTCCCTTGCACAATCTATCATAACATATTGCATTCCGGTGTGGGGTGGAGCTGCAAAGACCAAATTTCTCTGCTTGGAAAGAGCACAACGAACCCTTATTAAGGTCATGTATTTTAAAAAAAGACGTTTTTCCACTGAACAACTGTATAGAATAAGTGGTCTACTTTCAGTTAGACAATTATATGTCACTAGAACAATCCTCAAAGCGCACAAATCTTTGCCCTTTGACCCATGCATCCTGGAAAAGCGGCGAAAAGATGTTGTGGTTAAGCCTACTGGTACCAAAACAGTTTTTGCTAGTAGGCAATTTAGCTCATGTTTTGCATTCCTATATAATAAAATAAATAGAGAATTGAACATATACGACAAAACATACAGGGAATGTAAAAGCCTGATACTGAAGTGGGTGCAGTCGAAAACTTATGAAGAAACCGAATTTCTGCTGTACCGCATTTCATAATTCATTTCTATGTACAATATAATATAACTAAATAACTCTTCATACACACACACACACACATATACACACTCACACTCTCTCTCTCTCACACACACACACACACACACACACACACACACACACACACACACACACACACACACACACACACACACACACACTTTTGTAATTTTTGTAAATTTTTGTAGTTAAAGTCGAGTAATTTGTTTTTGTTATTTTTGGTTTTTAAATTAAAAAATGTATGTTTAGATAAGGAAGAGCGGGATTTCCAAACACAAGCATTACTTGCTTAAATGGAGATCCCAGTCAATGATGTCATTAATTTAAATTTGGTGAACAAAAATAAATTATTTTTTTTTTTTTTTTTTTTTACTATGGATTTCCATTCGGCACGATTCTGACACACCTCTCGCCTCCTTTACATCCATATACCTACGCATACATGCTCGTCGGTTGAGGTACTTTTAATTTGACCCATTTTAATTATATCGTCAATTTGTCGATTCAGCCAGCTCTCTGCCGTTCACTTTTTCTTCTGTTACCATGCCATTTTTATTTCAAAGTATAGGTTGTATTTCTGCACTGTCGAACTGCTGAACTTAAGCCTCTCCTATAGATTGCTTCATAGGGGGGACTTTGCCATAGTTACCACGTTTGGCAACCGCAGTTTTTTTTAAAATTTTATGTTGATATCAATAAGATGGTGCTGCCCATCTCCTGGTTTGTTTCCTACTGTCGCCTCTTACTCAACCCACGGGACGATATGGGGTGGTGGATATTCTTACATCGTCACTACAAGGTACAAGTATAAATAAAACACTTAAATATTTTAAACCAACTTTATTTTTAGCTAAAATATAATAATTCATACATCAAAGAAGTTCCTTAATTATAAGGTAATAATACCGCGATAATACAAAAAAATATAATGAAGAAATCAATTATAATAGTTAATAATAATAATAAAAATAAAGGTAAGTTAATGTAGCTACCTTCCACAAAACTCTTAACAAACCACTGAGTTCTCGCTTTGTGCTGGTTTTGAGCTGAGTCCAAGGATGAAAAAAACGATCAAGTCAGATCTTAAAAATATAAGCGACGGGGAAATGGGCATTGGACGGTTGTCGATTGAAAATAAACGCAACAAAACAGGTAAAGTAACCAAACAATGCGTATAAAATGAGCGAGCCTTGCGTTTAGGCCTCATAGCTTACTCGGATAGTTCTGATGGCACGTCGATGGTTTGCTAAAAATAACAAGTCCTAGTCGCATGACTCGCTCTACTGAGGTGCGATGATGTTGTTGAAAAATATCATTGAGATCTTAAAATTTTGATCCAAAATGATCGAATAAACGAACGGAGATAAGTTTCAGCTTTGAACAGCGACTAAGAACATTACATATTTAACGAAGCAAAGCACTAAATTGAAAACAACGGTAGTAAAATACACCAATAATTATGTCGACAACAATTGCTTAGTTATTTTAAAGTCGAATGTCCTTATTCTACGCTAATGTGCCAAAAAGTCCATGATATGCAAGATGTAAGGGACAAACGACATAAGCGTAGCTGAGGAATAAGAGAGTTCTCAAAGCGACTCCCCTAGAAATAGGTAGAACGATTTTGATTTTGGAATGAATATACACAAATATCTTCTCTCCCTTCCCCACAAATAGATTAACTACGCATTGTTCGAATGCCCGAGCCAATAAATCACTCGAAACAAATAAATCTTAACTAATTATAAAGGCGAGTCGTCACATTATCGCCATTTCCCACTTGTGCGCGTGTGCGTCACGTATGCACTAACACATAGCCACTTAGTACCTAATTGTTAGTAAAAACTCCCTTAACACATTCAAAATATATATATAATTATAATATAGTATGTATAGCTGATCCTAAAACGATACTGTATCATATAGTAGTTGTATAATATAGTACATCTATGTATGTTTTTTCTCAAATAACTCTGTGCCTAAAATACATTTTAAGCCGATTTTTTGTTTAAGAAGCTCGTAGAGGGTTAGAAGTGATTGGACATTATCATTTAACACATTAAAAACTACTCGTGAGACTGTGTTTTGTACCGTTAAAACGAATTGAACCGATCCGTGTTGTACTTATTAAATGCGGCTTCGGAAGCACCGAAGCGGGGGTAAACGCAGCTTTACGAATTGGGTAATGAAATTTTTAGAAGCGAAGTGTTGCCAGATTGCTTGCAACCGGCCGAAGCGTCACTTAAGTGTAATTAATATACAATCAGTGTTTGACATCTTAACTCTAAATCCACTTATATACCAACTCCATACGAAATTACAACGACTACTGTTTTTTTTTAATACATACAATGTTTCTCTTACATTAGAAAACCGATAGAAAAGTCTCAAAGAGCTCTACAAACAGACGGACGAGCCTCAGCTAACGAAGCAAGCGAGGGGAAATTATCGATTACGTATAAATTTGATATGATCAATTTTGAGACTTAAGTTTTAGAGACTAACAAATCTTATAGTACCAAGTCTTGTGCCGCGTGAAGGTGCTGAAGCTTAAACGAGTACGTGGGGAATTGCACTCTATTCCATTGTAATAAAGTCGCCTTTACATTAATAATGAATAGACAAAATTTTGCCCAACGTACTCCGTCGTCAATAGAAACTAGAAAATCAATTCCATTATCTGTTTAGGAATTACAGAAATGTGACGTTAAGTGGACGTCATATTTTTAGGAAATCTACTATTGATATCTGAACAAAATCATTGCCAATTGTATTGCAAAAGTGATAAAGATAAGACTAAAACGACGACCATGTTGTAACGTCACGTGAAGATTCAGCGTTGACGAGTGGTGTGTGCGAGTGAGAGGGGGGGACGGGGGACGCGCGCAAGTGCGAGCGAGACGGACGAGGTAAGTACGGGCCGCGCGAGAGGGACGCATTACATCGTGCTGTTGTCCCACTCTAGCTGGCTGATGTTCCTGTACTTGTGCTGCTTGCCCGGCATCGCTGCGGAGAAAGAATCTGAAATTAGTTTTCAAAGAAGAGAACAGAGTAATGACTTAAGTTATTAGTTATGTTAGTAAAACTAAATTGAGGAAAAATGGAGAGTTTAGTAAAATTCATTTTTTCTAAAGCATTATACGTGGTAAAGCAATTCTGCATCTATATTATTGTTGCAGCACGAATGTCTCGAACGAGGATGGACCACGCTAGCTCAGAATACAGCGTTAAGTAGTCGCATAATGTTGCTTTGTTTCGTATAGTGAGTGCAGAGAATCGGAGATCTTTATATTGGAATCGAGGCATTCCATCTTAGTCTTCAGAGGTGACAACGCATCTGCATTTTGGTTCTTAATCGAGGATAGATGTAGATGTATGGGCTTCAGCATCCACTTACCATCAGGTGAATTGTGTACTCGTTTGTCACCTCCATTCTAATAAAATAGTCCATAGACGGAGGCTATACATATGATATTCACGAATAGAATAGAATAGAATAATTTTTATTCAATATAGATTATTTATTTAATACTTATAAAGCCATTTTTTATTTACTACTGTTCGGAAAATAACTCTGTCCTGGAAAGAAGCAACAAGAAACCCAGCGGGATTATATTTTTTTAAACTTAATATATATAACTTTACAATAATTTTGTACAATTTTTATATGAATTTTAACAGAACCAGCATGGTGGCGATCACCTCATTTCCAGGGGTTATTTTTATTTATGTATATCTTGACATTATAATAACCCTTTTTGCACAATTTTTCGTTAATAAAACTTTTAAACTTGTTGATTGACAAACTTTGAACATGATGAAGATGATAACGTTTTCCAAGGAGATTTATTTAAATATTGACAACATACGTTCTACGTCGTCGTCATCTTCGGAGTCGTTGCGGTCGGAGTCGGAGTCGGAGCAGGAGTCTGCATCTGAGCTGTCTGCCGTGCGCCCACACTCAGGAGCCGCCTGCTGGAACACAAGCACACGCTATATAACGTCTTCCAGACCAAATTTCGGTCACGGCGACCAGTCTCAACGGAGACTAGCCATCTGCGCGGGACAGGATTACAGTGCCCGAGTGTATGCGCCGTCATACGTGCACTCTCTTTTCCCTCACTCTTATAGGTCAATGGGAAGAGTAATCCGACACAGCCGGAGAGAGATCTGGCGCAGGACCAACGGCTTTACGTGCTTTCCGAGGCCCGGGGGTGAATGAAACACCGCCAACTTCCTGATTCCGAGCTGCTACTTTTAGAACTTCTTGACAGAAAACCCAATAACTGATTTTTTTGGCCCAACCCGGCACCTCATGGTCAGCAATCGCGTTTACGACCACTAGACTAACGAGGCAGTCGGTAATCTAGTAGTCGTAAACGTCCTAGTTCTACTCGTCCAGGAGTTCCAGAAGTAGTCACCGAAGTACACCATCAGGTCTGTCCATCAAGCCCGGAGGTTAGGTCTCATCATAACTAACAAAACGAGCCCAAACTCGGCACACCTAGTTCTACTCGCCCAGGAGTTCCAGTAGTAGTCACCGAAGTACACCATCAGGTCAATCCATCAAGTCCGGGGGTAAGGTCTAATCATAACAAACAAAACTAGCTCAAACTTGGCACACCTAGTTCTACTCGTCCAGGAGTTCAAGTAGTAGTCACCAAAGTACACCATCAGGTCTGTCCATCAAGTCCAGAGGTTAGGCCTCATCATAACTAACAAAACGAGCCCAAACTTGTCACACCTAGTTCTACTCGTCCAGGAGTTCCAGTAATAGTCACCGAAGTACATCATCAGGTCTCTCCATCAAGTCCGGAAGTAAGGTCTCATCATAACTAACAAAACGAGCCCAAACTCGGCACATCTAGTTCTACTCGTCTAGGAGTTCCAGTAGCAGTCACCGATGTACACTTTCAGATCACTCCATAAAGTTCAAGACGAATAGGCATTTATATATATATTTATATATAAATCCCACTTTTAGCGAAACAAAATATTATAATAAAAATATGTGATTATAAAAATAATAATATTATTTTACCTTGTCAAGTACTTATGTATCAAATTCGAATATTTTGTGTATGTACAGCGATCTTTTTCAGCTGCTGCAATCAGGCAGGCGATACAGTATCCACTCACGACGGCGGACGAGCGCAGACTGTGGTTTCATCGAAATTTTTGTACAACAAATCAAAACGGGCATCAAAAATAAAATAACCCTTATTGCAATACATTATGATTCATCCGTATTAGCAAAATATGTGAAAAAATAAGCATCAGTTTTTATTTTTTTTACGACTATTTGTGACATTTTGATAAAAAGTAAACACCACTATTTTTTATTGAATATGTCTGCCTACTTATAGTATTTTTAGAAATCTTAATATATGTTGATAATAGAACAAAAATGTACCTAAACTTGAGCCGGTATCGTTATATTTGTAGAAAATGGCTAGGGAAGATAGTTTTTACAATATAAAAATCTATTATTTTCAACAAAAAAAGTTACTACCATTTGAAGATGAAGAACCATTCTATACGTGGTAGTTATTAGCTATGTTTGATTTGGTTTAGTTTTGTCACAAAATGTACCGAAAAACAGCATAATTTTGCTCGATTTGCAAACACATCCTTAAGACAAATAACATTGTGTTAAATATGAAAAAATAATTGATAAAAGCAAATCAAACACATAAGGTATTCCACAAGGCTTTATTTTATGACCTGATTTATTTTTAATAGATAACAGATAAAAGTATTATTTTATGTTTCTGAATTTAGATAAACTTCATCATTTAGTGAATATATTAAAATTAAAATTAAGACTGGATATTCGAATGAGTTGTGATCCATTTTCTGAAGATGGAGCATGCGGATTCAAGCAGCAAATAATTACCTTGAATCTCGTCTAACCCGGCTAATTAGTGATGTACAACTTTGTCTGTATGCTGTTGTAGTGTGTAAATTGTAAATGTATGTAAAGAAGTGGTATCGGGGGTTTTGGCAGGAATTTGACCGGCGGCGGATTGCTGCTCTTGTATTATTGTTTAAATAAAGGTTTGAAGTAATTTTGATAAGTAAAAGTGGTTAGTGGTTCTCTTGAAACTGGTAAAAGTACAACAGTACGAATCCATTACCAAAAAAAAAGAAGTGGTACATGTAGATCGGTGGGGCGCTCACCTCGTCCATGGGGTTGACGGTGATGGTGAGCGCGGAGTCGTCCCAGGCCATCTCGGGGTCGCGCGCGGGCAGCGGGCGGGCGGCGGGGCGTGCGGCGGGGCGGGCGGCGGGGCGGGCGGCCCGCGCGCGCGCCGCGCCCAGCGCCAGCAGCGCCAGCAGCGCGCCGCACGACACCGCGCCGATCACCAGCGCCACGTGGTCTGCACACCCACACTCGTCCACTCAATCAGGGCTAATAATCTTACGCTCACCAGATGTCGCTACTTGGGACTGAGGTCAACTTATTTGTTACGCAGATGGTCACACAGTGTCGTTATCATTGAAAAGTTGCAATTTAATTATAAGTTTTTCGGTTTCTAGTGTATGTGTACAGTGTACACAGAATGATTGAAAGCTGTAAGGGGAAAGTAGTCTAGACCATTTAAAACCATTTAAGTCATTGTTATGTTAGAAGTCCGAATAATTTTTTTTACAGTTTTATTTTTATTTTTGGTGATAAAACCCAAAATTTTACAGTTAATTGCTAATATTTTTTTGTATTATTATTTTGATGTAACTTTTATTGTTAAATGTTTTTTTTATTCAACTAATGTGCAAGCAATCTAACAAAACATGGTCTAAGCAGCTGTGTCATCAGACATTTTTTGCACAGACACTTTAAGTTCACGAAATATTTTTAAAGACTTAAAGAAACAGGTTTTTGACGCTAAATTTAAAAAAAAAAGATGTTGCTTTTTCATTCAAACCTTTTTGAAAACATGCTTTGTTATTACTCTTTCATTTGAGAGATTACGCAGATATGTTACAAATTATTAAAATTGGGACCAAAAACCAGACTAAGGGAGAAAATTCAAATTTTTAGGCATTCAAATAGAACAATATTTTAATTCAAATTATTTATTTATTGACGCTCTAAATTATTGCCACGATTCCTAACACAAGCACGAGCCCGTCGTCTCACTTCTGTTGTACTTATTTTCTACATCATCTCCAGCTTCATCGTTTCAAACGCTGAATTAATTCTTTCTTTTAATTATTCTTTTAACACTTATGTAATATAGTTCCTTGGCTCGACCCCACACGAAAAAGTCTAACGGGGTCAGGTCTGGTGACCAAGCGGGCCAGGGAATGGGCCCATCTCTACCGAGCCAGCTGTGGAGGGGGATGAAACTGCCATACAAATTTACAAGAATAAAAACTGCATTGAAAGTTCTGCCCTCTAGTGAACCAGGTACATAAACTTGTAGGCTAGTTTCTTCAGCGTTGTAGAGATGACGTTAATTAGGCCAAAACACCAGAATTCAAGGCCCAAAAAAAATTTGTTTTTTTTGGATTTAGATCTATGGCAGTTTTGGTCTATGATTGTGGTTGACACAGATAAATTATCTGTGTAAACCGAGTTTATTGTCTGAGATAATACACTCGGGGGGTTTTGGCGGGAACTTAATCGGCGGCGGATTGCTGCTCCTGTATTATTGTTTAAATAATGGTTTGAAGTGGATTCCAATATGTAAAAGTGGTGCGATTTTGTGTATTAAGTGTCTGCGCATGTGAACTATTAGTGGAAATGGTGAAACAAGTGCTCTGATGGTGATGTGATTCTCAAGATAAGGTGTCTGTCTGCTCCTTGAGATACCATCGCCAACTGTCAGCTGTCTGCTGACTCAAGTTGCCGTCAAAATCTCCCAAGGGCTGCACAATGTGACGCATCAAAATATTGTGAAGCAGTGTACTATGAAGGATAATTAGACATTGTAACTTTAGGCTCAGAAGGGCTAGAACACAGAGCCGTAAAGCCAGTTAAAAAAATGACAATGACAGTTACACAGTTACTATCATAGATTACTGTCAAAGAGTATAGTTATAGAAGACTTGGCTTTAGCCTTTACGGTTTCTGAAAATATGAAGAATTAAAGAAAATAAGACTTGGCTTCGGCCTTTATGGATTTTGAAGAGATGGAAAGAAGAAAAATAAGACTTGGTTCCGGCCTTTACACCTTAAAATTCTATATATTCAAAATAAAAAAGACAAGGCTGTATGGCTTAGTTCCTTTGCCTACTCTCTCGAGCGAATAATAAAAACAACAACATAATACACTCGGTTTACAGTTCTTTCAAATAAATTCAGTTATCGTGCTCTTGCTTGCAAAGTTACGTTAGTGTGTTTTTTGAAAATCCTGGACCTGGTTTGCGCTTGTTTCTTGTTTTTGTTGTCTTCTTCTTCGAACGTTTGACCTGATTTATCCCCTGTACCCGTGTTACCTGCTTTTGACGATTGACCCTGCTCTTGCCAACTGGACTGAGCCGCTGCCAACTTATCGACCCTGCTTTTCCCTACTGGATTTTGTTTACCGCAACTTGTATAATGTTGCTGTGGCCAATAGACAACTAAATCTATCCTCGACTATGAATCAAAATGCAGATGCGTTGTCACTCGTGAGGATTAAGATGGAATGCCTCGTTTCCATTAAAAGGGGTCTCCGGTTTTCTAAACTCACCATACGAAACACAGCACCGTTAAGCTCCTATTTTTCGCTGGTATTCTGTGAGAGCGTGGTCCTTCCCCGGTCGAGCAAACGCATTCGTGCTACAAATATACTACCAATATGGCTGCAGCATGATTCTACCATGTATAAAAATTTATACTTTGGCAGAGGGGAACACCTCGTATGGCTACTCCACTCCGCTCCGCCGGAGGCCCGTGTTGCTTTTACGACACCCACTTGACGCAATGGGATGATAGTTTCTTTTAGCACATGGCTTTCTTATTATTTTACGTGAACCGTAAAACATTTAAAATTATAGACTATGAAATTTATATACATACATACATAAACACTCACGTTTGTCACCCAGAGGGGTAGGTAGAGACTACGGACTTCCATTTGGCATGATCCTGACACACCTCTCTCGCCTCCTTTACATCCATTTATCAACGCATACATTCTTGTCGGTTAAGGGTACTCCTAATCAGTGGCGTAATAAATCGGCAATAAAGTGTTATTTTGGATGTGCGAATGAAGGTATGTTCATTAATCTATGAAGTTAAAAAATTAAATAAGAGTTCCCCAACAGTGCTTGTGGAACCCTAAAATATTCCTTACCATACTAGTAGCAAATTGGTATAATATATTAATTGGTGTCTTGTGTCAATAAAAACTTACTATATAAAAGTTTCAGGTCCTTTTCACCAATTCCCGAAACCAGAATACCCAAATTTGGAGAAATTCGAACAGTGGAAAATGGTTTTGAATGAATATATAAAAAGAAAAGGGGATTCGTTCATTTTTAACAATATAAGAATATGTGATTGTCACTTTGAGGAGTTTTACCGTTCTGCGAGTAAACGACTCACCAGAAATGCTGTACCAACTTTGAACTTATGTAAGTACCTCTAACTCAAGGTACTCAAGGCATTTTATACTTCTCTAAATAACAAGCATGGCAGAAATATGAAAAGTAAATAAATTATCAATCATTTACAGTTTGTACCAAATGTTTGCTTACATTGTCATATAATTATTAAACATCAAGATGAAGCCCGCGACTTGATATGCATGGAATAAGGTATTTTTGTATCCTGTAGGAATAAAAACTAGCCTTATAACTAAACTTCTGAGATAAAAACTAGCCTTTGAGAAGCTGCTAGTAAAAAACTACAAATCACTATTATAATAAATATGAAAGTTTGGATGTTTGTTACTCCTTCACACCGCAACAGTTGAACAGATTTGGCTTAAATGTAGCTTAAATGTAGTTCAATAGAGAACTGTCAAAACTACTTGTCGCATTTCTTTGATCAAAAATCCCAAATCCCTAGATTTCTACAGCAACGGGATTATGTCACAACTTACGAGATAGCAACAAGTTATCAAACAAAATGGCACATATATTTTATAATTAAATGTAATTAAACTTTGGAAAAAAACTGTCTTGAATTTGTATATAAAATACGAAGAAACTTTTCCCCTGACCTTATTAATATATTATAAGATATTGCTATTGAGGAGTTGTACCAATATGCGCATTGTCCTTTTGTTGTAGAAGTTAGTTGAGGTTGCAGCAAGCTCTTGTAATAATGTTTAATCATTAGCTAGCTAAAGCTTATTGGATCACTAACATTATCTCAACTCATGGCTGGCCCATTAATGGGCTCAGAATAAGCGTTATCTAATATATAAAAATTAATGTTTGTTTGTTCGTATTTTATGCACTGCCATACTGTTCATCAGAATGTGTTGAAATTTTGTCAACTTATTGCTTGCACTTGTGCAAAGGTTATAGGCATGGTACAATTAATTTACAGTAGGTGGCACGTGTATTGTACCGGCAAATTTATTTGAAACTCATATAATATCATTCAACTTCAATGAATATATTATCATACTAATTCAACAATATAACTCTTCCAAATATAAAACAATATTATTCCACAATTATTTCTTCTGTGGCAGCTACGCGCCGGGTACCAGCTATTTTGATATATAAATATATAAGGTCATATTACGCTTCTTAGCAAGTTTGTATTTTTATTTCTTTACTAAATTATGCCAGTGATTCCATCTGTGATTTAGATTTTCAAAATTCAGAGAGAACTCTTTAATTTTCTGTCGAAAAAAAAATTCTGTCAGTTTACAGAACCCAAGCTATCTCTGTAGCAAATTTCGGCCCATTGCCACTACAGCTTCATATTATAATAGCAAATAGTAAAAATATTTAAATTTTTAATAATTAATAATGTTTTCTTTTTCAGATCATAATCTATTGCCAAAAGAGTGTCTCGCGACTGCTGATCTGCAGCTACTAGTTGATAAGTTATTTGACGCATTCAATGGTCATAGTTACTAAGACAGTGCAAAAGTATACAAATCAGCATTGAGAAAAAACTCGCTGCATTTTAAGCTCTGGTATGAAGCTTTACCTATACTAAACTCTATGCGTTATGAAGTAAATAAAGATGGGACTACAAAATTTGTAAAGGTTCCATCAATTCAAAATTGGATACATAATATCCATGTAGTAAAAGAAATGTTTTCTTATTTAAACGCTAAACACAGTGTAAGCAGCCTATTAATGAGAAACCTGAACCAGGATCCACTGGAAAATTTCTTTTCCAGTATCAGGAGCTATGGGATCCGAAATGTATCGCCAACATGCTGCCACTTTACTGGAGCATCATTCGATTGATGCAAACTGTGAACGTGACAATAACAAGATAATAAAGCCACTTAAATGTTTAATTAATTCGCATAAAATAAAAACAGGAGAGAAACCAGATGCAAATATAAATGTGGATTCTTTAATAAATTTGTTTGGACAAAATGAGAATTCAGAACCCCGCAATTTAACTAATACGGAAGCTAAACGTTATGATGCAGGGTATTTAGTGCATAAGTGTATAAAAAAAATATGTAAGAATTGTAATGTGTGTAAAATGCAAATGTTAAGCACAACACCTCCGACCCAATATAATTATATTTTAGAAAGGGACTATACAAAAAAGTCATGTAAATATCCATCGAAGGTGTTGTGTTCATTCATAGATGAAGTTTATCTTATAATCCAAACACAATTGATTGAAGAACCACAAATAAAGAGTATTAAGGATACGATAATTCAGAAAACAAAAATATTTTGCAATATTTCGTTCCTCTCCTGTGATAATCATAATAAGAGGCTTTATGATTATTTGCTAAATTTAACAATAAATGTGGTTGTTCACAGTTGGTGCACCAATGTTAATAGGCTGCTAAAGGGAAAATTATTAAGTACTGATTGTGAAAATGATAATGTCGAAGCTCAAGCTATTAAATATTATAAGATTCATAAAAGAAAATAAATAAATAATTGAAATTAATTTCAGTCTTTGATATTAATATTTAAAAAAATCTTATGTGAAATAGGCTAAGTTTTATTAGTGTTAATGTTATCTACATAATTACTATTTGGAGATTTAAGATAATTATTGGAGATATCCAATAATTATCTGGTAGAATGCATACATAAATATTGATAATAAAACTGCTTATTTCATAAATATCAATATAGTCATTGACAAAATACGCCATCTAGTGGTGACTACCGCAAGCCGCGTTGTACTAAAGAATACAGCGGCATCTAACGTACACGGTACACTCGTTCGAAAACTGAAATATGGGTGGCGCATCTATTCCTGTGTGTATTAGCAATTATTTAAGTGTTCCCTTACAATTAACGTCTAATGCGCTGGACAGCCAAATATAACGTCCATGTCATACCTATGCCCGTAGTTGTTGGGAGCACTAAGCTCGAAGTTGTTGACGAGTATGTTTACCTGGGACAAATAGTCCGACTAGGTAAGTCCAACTTCGACCGAGAGGTCAATCGACGGATTCAACTCGGCTAGGCAGCGTTCGGGAAATTAAAACACATCTTCTCGTCAGGTATACCTCAAAACTTGAAAACGAGATTGTACAACCAGTGCGTGTTGCCAGTGATGACTTATGGATCTGAGACGTGGTCTTTCACTGCTGGCCGTATGAGGAAGCTCAAGGTCACTCAGCGAGCTATGGATAGGGCTATGCTCAGTGTTTCTCTGCGTGATAAACTTAGAAAGGAGGATATCCGTAGTAGAACCAGAGTGACCGACATAGCTCCACGGATTAGTAAGCTGAAGTGGCAATGGGCCGGCCATATAGCTCGAAGAACCGACAATCGATGGGGAAAAAAGGTTCTCGAGTGGCAGTCTCGTACCGGTAACCGAAGTGTAGGGCGATCCCCACTAGATGGAGTGACGACCAGGTAAGACATGCAGGAAGTCGATGGATGCAGGTGGCTCAGGACCGTGCTTTGTGGCATTCCTTGGGGGAGGCCTATGTTCAGCAGTGGACTTGTGAAGGGCTGTAATGATGATGATGATGATGATGCGCTGGACAGCCGTCTTGCTTACACCATGTTTTGTTAGATTGCATACACATTACTTAAATAAAAAAACATTTACCAATAAAACTGGCAATTATTAGCAATTAACTGTAACATTTTGGGTTTTATCACCAAAAACAAAAACATCGTTAAATAAATAGTCGGACTTCGTCTAACATGACTATGGCCAAATGGTTCTGAATGGTTTAGACTACATTCCCCTTATAGCTTTGCGCCCATCTTCCAATAACCGTGTATGTCGTAGGTTTATGACAAAACCTGGTTTTTAATAAAAAACTAGCGTCTCCAACACACAAGCGGCTTGCAGTGACCGCTAACCGCGAGCCGCGGCTCCAGCCGCTGCAGCGACACACCGCCGCGATCGCAGCGGCGGCCTGGAGTGCCATCCGCTGTGCTGTCTGTGCTACGATAGGACGTCAGTCAACATGACTAACCATGTCACGAACACTTATTACTCTTATTATATTCAGCAATATTATCCCATATTTTGTTTTTAATCCTAATGCATTTGTATTTTCATTTACACACTGACAGTTACCGTTTTTTAGCAAATACGAAATAAAGTTTCATATTTATCTGAATTCTCAAGTCACGTTGACAATGTGCGCACATAAATAGTGACAGCGGTTTCTGTCACATTAAACAGAATTAGTGTTAGGTTGTCGAAAACAACGTACGCGGTTTACAAATCAAAGAACTAGTCTTCTCGCTCGCACACAGTCAACGAAAGCAGGCCTGTCTCAATCCGCGCTAGCATGAAAATACTAAATAATACCTAGGCTGCGCGGTCCCCTACAAGAGACTAATTCCGTGAGGTTGTCACGCGCGCGCTCGAGCTGACCTGCGCCTTACGTTAAAGAAAAAGTATTTTTCTCTTATAAGTATTTAGCCACTTTTCATATTTATTTTTGAGTTTTCATCCAAGTATGGTCTCAAAAAGCCAAAAGGTACACATAGCATGCGGGTGCTTAAATAACAATAGGAATATCGATTTTCATTATTTACTGTTCCTAAGGATACCGAAAGGTAATATATTATTATTTATGGGTAGATCTAGATAATTAGGTACCTAGTTACTGACGCCATAGTTACAGATTTTGATTAGCGACCCGACCACAGCTTCGCAGTTTTCGATTTTTTCACGTATAATGCCAATGACCTTAATAAATTAAGTTCAGTTCAGTTCAGACCTCCCAGTACTGTGACTGCCTACTAATGTAAGATCAGCATATACTGGTTATTAATTTAACACTTGGTCGATAAAAGAAAGAGATTGAAAATATCAGCACTTCTTATTGCCACTCTTTCATTAATAATGCCGTCGCGTGTCGCATGTTTGTAAATAGCAAAAAATGTGAAACAAACAGCTAATGAAATTAAAAATTTTGTACAACCAAAGCACCAGCTTTCAAATATAAAAGAATCATCAACATCGGTTCACCTAGAAAAAGGTCTGAGGTAACACATATAAAAAAATACAGACGAATTGAGTACCTCCTCCTTTTTTTGAAGTCGTTTAAAAATGGTACGTAGGTACATTACATTATCTGAGTTTCAAAGACGTTCACGTTGTTATAATCTTAATTTTTCTCGATGTTGTAAATTAACCTACCTCACATTGAACAATAATGTTCTTATTATCAGTAAATCACTAATACATTGCATAACACTTCGATGTATTATACTACCAAATAATAAGTTTCTGCGTCACTTAAAGCGATATAATTCTACTGTAGACTTGTAATACCCTCGAGAAACGCCGTGATATAAGATTTCAAATGTTGTTGTACAAATTGCTTCATAATATCATCGACTCTCCCCTACTTTTAAGCAAAGTGAATCTTGCGTGTCACAGGTTACGTGCACGAAATAAATCTCTTTTTGCATTACGTAAAGTTAAAACAAGGTATGCCTCAAATAATTTTGTATCTCGTACATGCAAAAAATTAACTTAAAATATTGTAAATTGGATATATTTCACTTTGAATATAATAGTTACAAAGAATGGGGCTCAGGACGTTGTTGAGAATTACAGGCCGATATCTGTGCTACCTGCTCTTTCAAAATCTTAGAAAGGATGCTTAATAATCGATTGGTTAAATTTCTAAACAAATATAATATCTTATCTAATATGCAGTTCGGATTCAGAGCGGGTATTAGTACAGAAGATGCTGTTCGTAACTTGACTGAATTTGTAACAAATAAATATGAACAAAGTACAAAGTATTATGAACATTCGCGACGTTGTAACTAGGTTTAAACTTGCATGTTTGCTATCAGAGAGATCCTTTTGTTCTTGTACTATTATTTATTCAGTGACGAAAGGTAAGATAAGAGGAGTGTAAGATTTGACAGGAACTTAGTGCGCAATGTATTAAGATTGCAGAGTCCGTCTAGTAGTATACATTAGTTAGTAATATGAGAAGAACTGACTAGAGCCGGTGTGTTCGTGTTCCGCGCGCAGGTCGAGGAGGCGTGCGGCGGGCAGCTCGGCCGAGTGCGGGCTGCGCAGCGCGTGCGCGGCGAACACGCGCGGCGCCGTGCCGCCCGCCGCGGCGTCCGCACCGACACCGCTGTGCATCTGCCGGGAATCGGTATATCTCTATGTGGCGCTGTTTCATTCATTTTTTCGTTGCGATTTACAACATACACGCTAGTAAAGGGAAACACAGTCAAAACCTAAGAAATAAAACATATTTCAAAGACCTATGAAGTACGCAAACATCCAATCAAATATGGAAAGCTCCACCGTAACCAAAGTTGAAGCGCATCCTTTCTGAGCAAAGAATCATACAACATACTCACAGTATTTACGTTAGTAGATTACGTTAATTTTCAACAGGTTCTTTGTTCTTGCAATATTTTATTACCCTCTTAACTGTTATGAGATAAATTAAATCGTCCAAGTTAACATTCAACCCTTTTACTCCCGAACAAACAATTACCCTCTCAGAAATGGGAGAAAGCATGTGCCCGTTCAAAAATTACATTATGAAAATTATAATATTGTGTAATATCATCTTCAATTAATTATATATTTTGATTACTTATATTTACGCGAATATATTATATATATATTGTAATATATTTACGCGAATATATTATATATATATTGTAATATATTTTTCTAAGCAACTGTATACAGCTGCTTCTAGAGTATTAAATTGATACATGCAATAAAGCACGTTCGCGGAGCAGGAATTTTTTTATTACTTTGCATTTTTAAACTTAATTCCCATCATAATTTTTTTTTATTTTATTTCTATTGCAACTAAGATAGTTTTAGGACCTTTTGAACAGTATTTGTGATTCGAAAACCGAGTTTATTCTCAAGTTATTAAAGTTCACATTTTTATGAATTGAAATAATTTGAAATTCTTCCTGCTCCGCGATCACGACATATCCTAACTTAATTATATAGCTAAAAGGAACAATTTAAAATAATTGTAACAAAAACGATTATAGTAACATTGTAATATTTTTTCTACATACCTTATCTCTAGCAATGGCATCCAATTTATCAGCAAGTCCACTGGGACGGAGAGCGTGTGCCGATTCCCCTGATGAGGCAGTGCGAGGATGGATCACGGTTAACTACGAAACAAATGTTAAAAATTAAAATACAAATACGTCAGCTGAACAAATGGGTGAAACACAACGTGAAGAGAACATAATTGAAATCTATTCTTGGGGAATGGGGTGAGGGAAGGACTGAGATGTCTTGTTGGTTAACTATAAATATATAATAACTTTATGCAATATACAATTACTTCAATAACTTGAAGTCTTGTAGTAGTATGCTTGAGCTGAAGATTTGTAGTCGTGGTCTATCAAATAACCTACTACAAATAATCTAAATGGTCTAACAAATATTATAGTAATCGTTGGGACGATCTTGGACATGTGACATACTGTAGACTTTCCGAAGCGTTGGTGCTTCAAAACAAAAATCTATCCTGAAATGACTATCGATAAATTTTAAGCGACTGTAGCCTAATATTAGTGAAGAATACGGACAGCGAAACAACTCGTGTTTTTTATAGAATAAGGGTGACAAACGAGCACACAGTCCACCTGATGGTAAGTGACATTTTACATTAATCCTTGATTAAGTATCAAAATGTAGACACCACTAAGGACTAAGATGGAATGCTTCGTTTCCAGCACAAAGGGTCTCCGGTTCTCTACATTCACCATATGAAACAGCAGCATTAAGCTGCGATTTTACGCTGGTATTCTGTGACAACGTGGTCCTTCCCCGGTCGAGCCGACCCATTCGTGCTAAAGCCACAATATAGCTGCAGCGTGGCTCTACCACGAATAAGTACGGTAGTAAGTAAGGTATGAATTCACCGTACAACTACTGTCTTAAACCACACCTAACGCAAGTATTTAAGGATTACTTGAGTGGTTAACGAGAGTATTAGTAATGTTTATAGGGTTACTAGTACTTTCAAAGAATATCCCATTTCGTTCCATGGGTATCATAAGAGGCAACTATAAAAGTCTAGAAAAGACTATTGCCGCCTTGCATGATTACTTCAAATCCTCTATATACTCGTAATTAGAGATGCCAATACCCAGCTGTGGATTAATCCTTCCATTCATCTATCCATTATAGACTATAAAATTTTACTGCTGATAATGTCTACTAAGGATGGCCTATTCCCCACAAATTATATGTACAGGGTTATTTTGCAATAAGCGGCCAAATTTGCAGAGAAGGTTCAGAATATGTAGTATAGGCAAATGGAGAAGAAAAATTAATTAAAAATATCTCAAACATTCTGTACTTTTATATAATCCTGTATAGAGGGGATTTTGCCATAGTTGTCACACTTGTAAGGCAGGGTTGGCAACTGCTGTTTTTTATTATTTTGAGTTGATATCATGAATATATAGGGTAGTGGAAATCCTTACACATCTACTACAAGGTTATGGATTGAACGAGATGATAAAGAATGGAAAATATCGACAGTATCTTATTTTCTGTCTTCGATAGCTTATTTTTTTATTGATAGTATCCAAGTTCCAATGATAATAGTAATCGGATGCTCGAAAACAAAGGATTATTTGTTACACTCCCTAAGGTTCGGAATCAGCTCAACTCGTAAGCTCTGTGGTAGACTTGCTCCCATCAATAGCAAAATTAACTTCGTCAAAATGTCAAGACCTACAGTATCAGAGACCTAGAGCAAAGTTTTAGGCTCTAAAATAAAACTAAACGCTTCTACTCAACTGTTCCGTATCTACTACATTCATATACTTACAGTTTGCACATATTCGTTGCTAGTGAAGCGGCCGTTGAGCTCGGAACAGGTCAGCTTGAAGACGCGGTTCAGATAATACGCCGGTTTCTTGTTGCTGTACTCGATCTCACGAAGCACCTACACACGATATTCACACGTGTTACTACGTAAGCTATAGTTTTTTTTTTACAAATAAAACGTTGCTCTCATATTATAGAGACTAAAATTTTATTGGGAAACCGGTGCCACAATAATAAATATCTAGCTTAAAGAAAACATGCTTCCGTATAAGAAATTGAGTTTAGTCTTTAAAATAATTTGTAATTTGTTAGTAAGAAGTTTAACTACGGATCATTAATATAAATCAGGAACAATAGTGGGCTTAAAATGTTTACTAAGGGAAACACATGACAAAATGAGTTGTTGCTAATATAAATAGTATATAAAATACGGCGAATCAGGTTATTTATTAATAATAATTAGAGGTCTGTAATTCGAATGCAAGTATTTTTGTTAAATCCCAATAGTAATAATAAGCCGTCGCGGGTGAGCGCACACTTGCTCACATGTACGTACGTGTGCGTGTGCAGTACGTACGCGCTGGTAGTTGTGCACGGTGTCGGCTCCGCTGAGGCTGACGCCGTCGCGGGTGAGCGCTCACGTGCGCACATGTACGTACGTGTGCGTGTGTGTGTGCGTGTGTGTGTGCGTGTGCAGTACGTACGCGCTGGTAGTTGTGCACGGTGTCGGCGCCGCTGAGGCTGACGCCGTCGCGGGTGAGCGCTCACGTGCGCACATGTACGTACGTGTGCGTGTGTGTGTGCGTGTGCAGTACGTACGCGCTGGTAGTTAATGCACGGTGTCGGCGCCGCTGAGGCTGACGCCGTCGCGGGTGACGCTCACGTGCGCATGTACGTACGTGTGCGTGTGCGTGCGTGTGCAGTACGTACGCTGGTAGTTGTGCACGGTGTCGGCGCCGCTGAGGCTGACGCCGTCGCGGGTGACGCTCACGTGCGCATGTACGTACGTGTGCGTGTGCGTGTGCGTGTGCAGTACGTACGCGCTGGTAGTTGTGCACGGTGTCGGCGCCGCTGAGGCTGACGCCGTCGCGGGTGAGCGCTCACGTGCGCACATGTACGTACGTGTGCGTGTGCGTGTGCGTGTGCAGTACGTACGCGCTGGTAGTTGTGCACGGTGTCGGCGCCGCTGAGGCTGACGCCGTCGCGGGTGAGCGCTCACGTGCGCACATGTACGTACGTGTGCGTGTGTGTGCGTGTGCAGTACGTACGCGCTGGTAGTTGTGCACGGTGTCGGCGCCGCTGAGGCTGACGCCGTCGCGGGTGAGCGCCGCGCGCACGTCGGACGCGGGCAGCTCGGCGCCGCCGCGCAGCGCCAGCGCCTCGTGGTCCGGGTTCAGTGCCGGGTACACCGACACAACACACGAGTCCAACTTCTGGCTCTCCGCGTCTGCGGGGCCCACGTAAGAACATGATGACTGAATGTGGGTATAATATGCAATAATATGGCAATAAAAATCTGCAGTGTGGCAAAGACATAAGCATGGCGTTACCTGATTTCTTTAGAAAAATGTTCAACAAGTCTGCCGTAACATTCTTTAATATCTCAACGAAACTCCCTTCATTTACTAATATCATAAGCGGCACTCAGGTAACAAATGAGATGGTACACATAAGCCTTAAAAGCTTAAACCTGACTAAAGGAACTGGCTGAGAAAATAACCACCTGCATTCATAGTCAAATACTGCTCTCTGTATGCCTCTGTGTATTTTATTTAATAGAGCTTTAAAAGAAGGAAGCCTTCCATTACTGTGATAGCAAGCTTATATAGCACATATTATACACAAAAAAGACAGAAAAACAAAATCGAAAACAATAGAATTTTTTTAATTTAAAATAACGTATAATATCCAGTTTTGTTGCCTTCTATTCCATCCGAACAACACGGCTTCGTTAAAGGTCGTTCGACAACTACCAATCTATTTATGACGACGTATTGCGTGGGATTGACCGAGGTTTGCAGGTTAAAGTGATCTATACAGACTTCGAATAAGTATTCGACCGTTTCGATCATGTCATTCTGCTTCAAAAGTTACAAGCACTTGGGATTTACGGTGATTTGCTAAGGTGGTTCAAAGCATACAGTTTTAATCGAAGTCAAGTTATGGTCATAGGTGGTTTCAGATGTGATTATATTAATATCCCTTCAGGTGTTCCGCAGGGATCTCTGCTTGGTCCTCTTTTTACAGCACGCTTAATTTTTTCTGTATGACAACAAGAAAATATATACAGGGTTATTTTACATTTTACGGCCAAATTTGCAGAGAAGGTTCACAATAAATAATATAGGCGAATGGTGAAGAAAAATTAATTAAAAATCTTAACCCTGTATAAATATAAATTCAGAAAAGGACAAGAACAGATAAAAATACAAAAGCTGTCTTAGATTTCAGGCATTGCTTAGTAATTTGAAGATAGGTTGAAATTGCGACACACACATAATATATTACTATCTTAAAAATAAACATTATGTTTTTACCTCTCACTGTAGACAAACACGCACTTTGCTTTCATTTTTATCTCACTAATACCTAATATACGGTATACAGTAACATATATAATGATTTTTTATGTTTACGCGAACACTACCCATTTAAATAAACTTACTAACTCCGGGCTGCAACTGAAAATGTTTTCACAGAAAAACCCAATAACTGATTTTGACCCTTAATTCGAACGATGATCAGATCAGCAACCGCGTTTACGACCACTAGACCAACGAGGCAGTTAAATGTTAAGTAAATGAGAAATCACGAATGTTAAGCACGTGAAGTTGTCGCTTGCGCTTGATCTCTCTCCGGTCGTGTCGGGTTACCGTCCCATCGGACTATGAGAGTGAGGGAATAGAGAGTGCTTGCGCATACTCTCGAAACAAATGCATGCATGTAGTTCGAGTGCGATTAGGATGGACGACGTATCTTTCGCGGATTAAAAATGATGTATGCGCGAAAATTGCTTTTTTTATCTCGTGTATCGTGGAGGCAGTTCACATACATAAATTGCACAAGGACAAACATCGAAGGGTCTGGCCGCCGTGACCAAAATTCGGTCTGGAAGACATTAAGTAAAGAGCAGTTGAGGTATTGGGTCACCTTGCAGCTGGGCGTGGTGGCGCGCGACGACGCGCACGGTGAGGTCGGGGAACACCTGCAGGCCGGCGCGGAAGTGCGCGTAGTCCTGCGCCACGTCGCCGCTGCCGTTGAGCAGCACGCTGGGCGTCTGCGGCTGCAGCACCATCACGTACGCCTCCGCCGGCCGCGCCGTCACCACGCGCCCGTTGTCGCACCTGCGCACCGCCACTCGTTACCTCCACATCCACCACATCCCCCACATCGTGCTTCCGAGTTCCGACCCGCCCATAGCCATGTACCGACCCTTAACACAATGTGAGTATCAAACCATTCAAGTAATATGTACTACATACCAGAACAGACAAAATACTTGTTTCTTTGCGACACGTGTTAGAGTCCAAGGGCTCTAACTCAATTAGTCTGTGCCAGGCGCTTGCCACCACGTGACACATTTGAGGGTTAAGTTAAAGACTTAAAAGTATGCCTTCATTCGCACTGAGGTGATGTGTAATCCACTAGAGAAAAAAAAAATTATTAAGTGATCTTTTGCACGAAATTTCCCTGTACTTGTGGCGACACTATTTCGCGCTCGCGGCCATGTTTCTTTAAATTCAAATGCAACAGTGTCATAATATTGTTTAATATCATATTAATTTACCACTTACTATCCAAAATAAATTTTTTTAATTGAACTCAATTAATTAACAATACAATTTAAATTAACAATAATTACATACTAATCATTCTACCCACGTATATTCTATGATGACAAAAATTTACCGCGCGTGCACGACGCAACTATAAGTATTTATTTAAAACGAGAAAAATAAATCTAAGATATTAACTTTCTAAACACTTTAGAATAGTACCAATTTGGTTGTACACAAATCTAAAATAACTTGTCAAAATAGTCAGGTCCAAACAAAATTGGCCACCTCCAAATAGACGAAGTTACCTCAATTGTCTAGTTACCGAGTTACCGTAGTTACCGTGTCCGTGCAGTGATTGCACTTTTAGATATTTTGCACTATTTTAGGGTAAATCTACTATATGGGTAAGGCTTTAGGCGTTTCTTCAAGTTGACAGGGTTTTGGATAATTTGGGGTGAAATCGAACTTCAGGTAACCCTGTTTCTTATCCCCACCCAATGTAATTTTTTTTAAGATTTATCGAAGGGATAGGGTCAAAAGAGCTAGAAAAGTGTAGAATGAAAAAAATTTTCGGAATAATAACGGTGCTGACTTACGTGATGGTGGTGGCCAGGTGCACATTCCTGCGTCCAGGAGTCGGGAAAGCGCGTGCGTCTCCGTAAGCGACACGTCGCACCAAGGTTTCCACTTCAGAAGCACTGTCACCTTCCACCGACACCGATTTCAGATCTGCTCAACAATATACATATTATACTACTATATCCATATAAATACATATTTTATAATATAGTCATTAATAAAATCATTTTTAATAAGGCCATGCAAAAGTTTTAATACTTTGGTACAACGATTAGACATAGATTTATTTAACACCAGTGTTCATAAACTAAAGAATACGCTTTCTCATAATTTCTTTATCTAGATTCCCATATTGTACGTTTATTATTATTGTGGGGTATTGTGGAGTATTCTCATCTGGGCTGAATAAATATATAAAAGGATATAATAAATAAATATACATAAATATATATTAAATATACTAACATAAATAATACATAAATAAATAAAAGCCCAAGCAGATGGAAGCCCTCGGCAGGGGAGACCAAACGGCCGAGGGTTAGGGGGAAAGGGAAAGAAACCGGCCGACGATGCGGGCGGTATCGAGGAGCACCGCCTTCTGCATTTGTGCCCGGAGCGATCCGTCACGGAGTCTCAGTCGCCTCAGATGACCCGACAGGCTGACCGGGATTAGCCCGTTCGCAGAAACGACCACAGGAATATTTTGGGTCGGCAGACCACCCCACATCTCGGTCACCTCGTGAGCCAGAACCAGATATTTTGTATGCTTATCTGTTTCTCGTCAGACGGAATGGTAATGTCGACCAAAAATATCCCTGACTGTGCCCGGTCCATCAGCACAATATCAGGCTTATTCGCAAGAATAGTCCAGTCTGTGATGATGGCCCGGTCCCAGTAGAGCCTGGCGCGGTCATTTTCGAACACGGCTTCCGGCAAGTACTTATAATAAGGCAGTTTAGGCAGGCAGATCCACGAGACCGTATTTTAGAGCGAGCTCCTGGCATAGAATCTTGGCTACTAAATTGTGTCTGTGCAAGTACTCAGAGTTAGAAAGCGCCGAAGAACCAGAGATGACATGCCTTTATTACTGTTATTATTATTTTATATTTACTTGTTATATGTTTACTGTTTTAACTCTATTTGTGAAAACATGTAATTGGCCTTCTTTATCAAATTTTTTCATGTAAGTTTTTAGCTGTCAGTTTTCCAATATGATAAAATAAACTAAATATAAAATTTGCTAGTTTAAGAAATAGCAGTTCAATACTGTTGTGTTTCGTGTGATGAATGTAGAGAACCGGAGACCTTTTTATTGGAAACGAGGCACGAGACAGACGAGACAACGCATCTGCATTTTGATTCTTAATCGAAAACAGATGTAGATGTATATGTGTTACAGAATTTGGGATGTGGATGTCCACAAATTCCATAAGGGGATATGTGTCAAAGTTGCCACACTTCGTAGGCGACTTCGCAACCGCAGTTTAATATTTTAGTGGTTATTAGGAATAAGCTGTTGCCCATCTTCTGATTTGTTCCTCTCTGTCACCTCTTACGACACTCACGGGACGATATGGGGTAGTGGATATTCTTACTTCAGAAAATCTCAGCACTAAAACCAGAAGATTATTCTACTTGGCTAGAGAATTTGCAACTCAAGAAAAATTTAAATTCTGCTGGACAACATATGGAGGGTATTTCTATGCAGAGAAGAGGCTCGCCAGCAATACGTATAGAATCGGAATCGGATTTTTAAAATGAAAAATGCAAAATGACTAGATTTTCTAGACTTATAACTTATTACAACGCAATCAAAATAATATGTCAATATATGCCATATATTCAAGAATATTCGCAAACATCACTGAGAATAAGTCATAAAAATACTTTTAAAATTCAATATTCCTAGTAAAACTATCATTGATGAGATTGACCAAGTAAACGGGCTAAGGTGTATGAGCTTGTCAAGTCCTTCCTTTGTAGAGATGTAAAAAACTTTAATGATAAAAACTTGTCTTCTTTTTGTATATTGTGTGTTAATATAAGAAGTCTCAACTGTAATTTAGACGCTTTTCTAGTTTTCATGTCACAATTGAATATTAACATAGACACTGTAGTTTTTACTGAATGTTGGTTAAAAGATGATTCCATAATACCGGAAATAGACACCTACACATCATACCATACTAAACGTTTATTTAACCAGAATGACGGTGTGGTAACATACGTTAAAAATAACATAAACGTCACAACATATGAACCAATAGTCGATGATGGCAATGTGCTAATACTCACTGTTGATACAGAAACCACGGTTATCTGTACATATAGAACACCAAGTTTTCGCAATCCAACGCAGTACATCACATCACTTGTGATATGATGTACTGCGTTGATAAAATACTTCATAGTAGAAATACAAGTATCGTAGTCCTAACTGGAGATCTAAATTTAGATGTTATGCCTTGTAATATAAAAGGATATTCTGCCGAATATCTCAATATGCTATCTATGCATGGCTTAAAACAATGCGTTTATCTACCGACAAGGAAGAAAGCGTGCTTAGATCATTTTATGATCTATTGTTTTTCATGAATTTACTAACTATCACCCTATTTTATTACTTATTGACAGAGTAAAAATTGATAAAAATAAATCAAAATTTTATGAAGTAAAAATTGACTTTGACAAAATAACTGTAGGTTTGAATGAGCTTAACTGAGAAGAATGTTACGGGATCGACAATGTCAATTATGCTGCAGAGTATATTACAAGTATTATAAAAAATTTAATGCAAGCTAATACAACCAGAATAACTATATCTAAAAGAAAAAGGTCATTAAAACTCTGGATAACACCAAGAGTTGTAAGATCGATAAGAAAAAGGGACAAATTACAATAACAATTAAAAAGGAAAATAATAATGAAGATTTAGCCTAACATTATAGGAAATACAGAAACACATGTAACGACATAATAAAACAGTTCAAAAGACAGTATTACAAACATTAACTTATTACAAGTACTGGAAACGTTAGAAAGACATGGAAGATAGTTAAAGAAATTTGTAATCTAAGCCAATCCAAACAACCGACAACAGAATTATTAAAAATTAAAGATACGCCAAAAGCTTCACTTAATCTAGTAAACAACTATTTCACAACAATTGGTTCACAGCTTGCAAATTATACTCTGAACACCATAGGCAAATCAGACTCAGAACTTGCTGATAATGTCAAAGAGACAAGTCCAACACATTCGATGGCTTTTTCTTAACAGATCCTGAGGAAGTAAAAATTAATATTAACGAACTTAAATTAAATAGTTCCCCTGGCTGGAACAAAATTACTGCTAATTTCGTTAAAAAGTATAGTCAAATTTTTCGCGCACGTATAGCACATCTATGTAATAGTAGTTTTCAGACAGGGCAATTTCCATCACCATCCAAACAGGCCTTAGTATAGATAAGTCCGCTCCTTCGAATTACAGGCCGATTCCTTTGTTACCTACTTTTTCAAAAATAATTGAGAAGCTTGTGAACAACAGACTTACAAAATATCTAGAGCGTTATGGATATCTAGCTGCGAATTAATTTGGTTTTAGGGCACATCGTTCAACAGAAGACGCTGTTTTACATTATGTAGACAAAGGTGATAAATGCATATGTGTTTTCTTAGACTTGCAAAAAACGATCGGTACTGTGTCTATTCCGATACTTCTCGGACGTCTCGAAAATCTGGGTATAAGAGGTATGCCATATGCATGGTTTGTAACTATCTTACAAACAGAACCCAAGTATTACGTGTTGATGACGAGCTAAGCGATAAAGCCGAATGTACCTATGGCATTCCACAGGGTAGCATTCTCGGACCAACACAAACAACTGCCTAAAAAACCCAGCCCAGCCCCGCCAGCCGGCCGCGCAGGTGGTGCTTCATGAATATGAGAGAGGATAGTATATACTGACAGAGGTCGGGGGCCAGGCTGAGTCCCTCCCGGCAGCGAGCGGCGCAGCGGAGCGCGGCGGCGGGCTGCGCGGCGCCCGCCAGCACGCCCAGCCCCGCCAGCCGGCCGCGCAGGTGGTGCTTCATGCCGCCCTCCGCACCTGCAACATAAAAATCGTTTTTTTTTATAGGATAAGGGTGACAAACGATCACACGGTCCTCCTGATAATAAGTGGTTGCTGTGGCCCATAGACAGCTACATCTATCTTCGATTACGAATCAAAATGCAGATGCGTTGTCACCCGTGAGGACTAAGATGGAATGACTCGTTTCCCGTGAAAAGGATCTCCGGTTCTACACTCTACACACTACATACGAAACACAGCAGCATTACACTGCTATCTCACGCTGGTATTCTGTGAGAGCGTGGTCCTTCTCCAGTCCAGCCGACCCATTCGTGCTACAACTATACAATTAATATAGCTGCAGCATGGCTCTACCACGTATTAAATTAAAAAAAAAAAATTTCAAAAATGCTTATAATATGCATGAAATGTGTCAAAATATACAACGTCAGTTAATAAAAAACGAAATAGTAATTAAATTAATAGAATAAGGCGTTACTTTGTGAAAATCCATTTTTTTTAAAGATGTTAAAAATTAATTAGCTTTACGGTGATTTACGGTGATTCAGCAAAAACGGTTCGATCTACAATTCATAAATAATACCATAGACAATTTGTCCAGTGAGTTAAAGACAGTTATAACGGCATTTGATTTCAATAATTGCATCGAAACTTTAGACAAACGTGAAAAATCTAAATATAATGAATGTAAAAATAAACAAATAGAAAAATACCAAAAATTAACGATCAAATCAAATGTAAGACAACCGTTGACCACCGATGCTAACAATAAACAACGCACGGTCTATAATCTGTCAAAACAAACACTGGACGAACCTACAATAAAAGTATTATCGAAGGGCCTGAATTTCGCAATAACACCGCAAAATCCTGTATGAGGAAATTATCTGGAAAGTTATTAATTAAAATTATCGGAAAGGAAGATTTAGAGGCCATACGTCAAGACATTTCGTCCTTGTTACGTCGAAGTTCAGTGCCGAAACTAAATCTCCCAAAGACGAAATTAAAGCGTTGTACAACTTACGCAACAGAGCAGAACTCACGATTCTCCGTGCAAATAAAGGAAATGCTACGGTAGTAATGGATACGTCAGATTATAATTTTAAAATACAACAACTTTTATCGGATGAAAGTACGTACAAAAGATCAAAACAGACCCTACAACCAATGTGCTTGAAACAACAAGCGATCTGTTAAAGAATTACTCCGAAAAATTAGATCACAACGTAAATTGATAATACCACCGTATACCAAACCACCGAGGTTGTATGGGTTACCGAAAATACACAAACCAAATGTTCCACTACGTCTTATAGTGAGCCAGATCGACTCACCAACTTTTTTTTTTTCTCTTTATTTATTTAGGGATTTTTATTTCTTAATATGTCAATCCCATTATAACTAACTTAAAATCTATACATTTACTATTAATCTGCACATACTCAATGCAATATCCGAGGTGGGAGCATGTAGAATGCCTTGCGCAATACCCATATTGTACACATTTATCTTATAGGTCCTTACAAATAATTCCCTTGCCCCTCGGTTCCGCTCACATTCCATTAAAAAATGATGTAAGTCTTCTATTACTCCACACGTTTCGCAATTAGGTGAATCAGTTCTTTTCATCAGATAAGAAAATTTTTTTGATGGAATGTGACCTGTTCTTATTCTAAACAGTATTTTAATAATATTTCTATTTAATTTCGTGTCTATAAACCAGGGTATTCGGGGCGGCTCACTCTGTATCGTTTTGTACCAAATACCTTTCGTTTTGGAGCGTTCATTGAAAAATTCTTTCCATTCGATATAACATGAATTTTTGAATTTTGGCAGTACTTCTGAGTAACAAGGGTTAATATTATACTCTACACCATTTACACAAGCAGAATTCGCTAATCTATCTGCCTCCTCATTACCCAATAGACCAATGTGTGATGGAATCCATTGCACTCTTGCACAGATATCGCGTAGACTGAACTGATATAATTGGGAAAGTATGGTATAGGCTATCGAAACACCTCTGATACCACACACGAAGGATTCGTACCATTTTGTTAGTGAGATAAAGACCTACATCTCGCTGACAATGAAACTATGGTCAGTTTTGATGTTCAGTCACTATTTATATGCTTACCTATCAAAGACTGCATCTCAATTGTAACCAGGAAGCTAGAAGAATACAACATATATGCCTACAGAATATGCAGTATTACTCAAACACTGCCTTACATCTGGCTATCTATTGTGGATGGAGGAGTTCTACAAGCAAGTAGATGGTGTAGCAATGGGCTCAACTGTATCTCCCATAGTCGCCGACATATTCATGGAGGACTTTGAGGAGAAAGCCCTTCTTACTGCTCCTGTATATCCAAGATTCTACAAGCGGTACGTAGACGACACTTTCACAATTTTACCATCTGACAAAGTAACTGCATTTTAAACCACCTTAATACTATAAACACTAAGAACACCGATTCCTACCAAGGATGATACGCGAGGCTATTGAAATTAAAAACATCCTAATTTCAATAGAGAAGATGGATGGGTGCTGCCATCTGCTTGGGATTCTATAATTAACAAAATTAAATCCAAACCCAAGCATACCATTGCAAGACTTCAAGATACTGTAAGCTCATTCTGCGTAGATCGAACCAAAATTAATATTAAAAACTGAAGGTAGCCAGGCTAACTATGACATCAGGACCTATCGTGACCATGGGTGCTGTAAAGCACCCGAAACGTCGGGAATCAAAATAGTAAAATTAAACGCGATAAAATCCGTAAAAAAATAGTTTTATTCAATTAATTAGCTACTAAAGTCCGGTCGCCCAACACGAAGAATTTCGTAGAATGACCCGTCATTACTTGTCTACTCACTCGCGCTTAAATATATTACCGTTGTGCTCGCACATATACAGTGACCGCCATCATCAGTTATTGCGAACCTTTTGACTATAACAAGGATTGTTCTTGTGCTCGTGTTCTTTGGTTTGTCTTAACATTATTATTTATTTTTAAACTAAAGTTTTAGCGACATTCTGTATTGGAATACGCTAGTGACAACTCAGTTTTTGGTTAAATAGTTTTTGAGGTTAAGTCTGTAACGTGTGTTTCGTCACGTCGAAATACTCGATAAATTTAATAATCAAATAGATAACTAGAGACTCATAAATGTAATAAGCGAGACTTTGACATCCTCGGACTCCGAAACAAATTGATTTTATATAGATATTTATTTTAAAGCGCAAAATTATTATTGTTTTATTTTCTTCTAAATGCTAAATAAGTACACGTTTAAGGCTTTAAGAAGCCTGAATGACCTTGATTAAACGGCGACCGCAGAGATTTTAGTCGACGTCAACACCGTCTAGTGACTACTTTCTGTATTACTTAGAAAAATGCAAAGATTAATAGACTGCAGAGGTGACAAGTATATAAGTGATATACTGCCTATTATGCTTGCGCGTCACTGAGAGTTATGTCGCGGTTAAGCATCTTCAATTACATTGCACGATGTGGTGCTGTAGCTTCGTCCGGTAGGCATCACGAGCTATCAAGTGTTTAAGTTTTAAGTACGTCAGAGTTTTTATTATATTCGTTGAATCGTACTAATTTGTGTCGTATCAGTAGCTCTGGGTCTAAGCGCTCGCCGTAAATTTCGCCCGGGTTTGATCCGCCGCAGCACCAATGAAATTTTTAATTGCAATTTTAAGTGCTGATTTAGCACGTGCTCTGCGGTGAAGGAAAACATCGTTAGAAAACCTGCATATGTCTGAGGAATAAGAAAAAAAATTCGAAGACATGTGAAGTTCGCCAACACGCATTGGGGCAGCGCGGCGGATATTTCCTTGCCCTAAAAACCCTCTCAGAAGTAAGAGGAGGCCTGTGCCTAGCATAGCGACTTACATAGCCTGTTACTTTACTTTTGTATCGTATACATATGCAATATTCATATTCGTTTCAGATACAGAAATGAATACAGTTCTTATATGTGGTTATGAATGAATCGGTATTACAATAAGAAAAATTGTACAAAATTATAAGAAAAATATTTTTTGAGAGTTCTTATTAACTAACGTATACATAGTTCAAATTGATTCCGCTAGATGTCGTTACTAGGTTTTTAAAACGCGCTAACGAAATGTTTCCTGACATGTACTTAACTCCCGCCGTTGAGCCGCGCGTTAACTTGTAGTGCATACGGTACCTATACGCTTAAATTGTTTCTATTTCGTAGCTTATTCGACTACCTGCTTTCGATTTCGGTTGTTTGTTATTTGCTTTGTGATTTGGTTAAGGTTGAATGGATTTATATTGGCTTTCATTTTCGGATTTGTGTATTTTCTTGGATCGGTTTTGTTGATTTGGTTGGTATTCCTTTATACATATTTAGACTCTTGCTTTGATTTTGGATTTTATTTATTTAGAATCTTGAATTGGTTTTCGTTGTTTTAGGTTGTTTAACAATATTTCAAAGGAATATTAATAGTATAGATAGTGCATACGGTACCTATACGCTTACTTCTTTTTCGTTGGTTATATTTATATTGACTACTGCTTTCGATTTCGGTTTTCTGCGATTTGTTTTGTGATTTGGCTTAAGTTGATTCGATTTTTTTTGGATATCGTTTTCGGATTCGTGTTGTGTCTTGAATTGGTTTTTTTGTTTTGATTTTAAAAAATATTTAAAAGGAATATTTATTCCTTTTAGATGTTTTGGATTTGCTTTAAAAATATTTAAAATTTAATTCCTTTTAGGTATTTTAACGTTTTTTTATAAATAGGTTTTTCTTACTTCATAATGCCTCGCAAACGTAAGTCCAGCCTTTCAAGAGTATCTTCTCAAAGACAAGCTAAAATATTAGCTCGATCGCTAGAATCTTTAGAAGATGCTGAACTGAGAAGGCAAGAACAAGCAGAACGTCAGGCTGCTTTTAGAGCATCTGAGACACCTTCTCAACGTCAGCAAAGGCGTCTTGAACAGACAGAGCGTCAGGCTGCTTTAAGAGCTTCCGAAACACCTTCTCAAAGTCAGGAAAGGCGTCTTAAACAGGCAGAGCGTCAAGCTACTTTAAGAGCTTCTGAAACACCTTCTCAAAGTCAGCGAAGGCGTCTTGAACAGGCAGAGCGTCAAGCTACTTTAAGAGCTACTGAAACACCTGCTCAAAGTCAGCAAAGGCTATTCGAACAAGCGGAACGTCAGGCCGCCTTAAGAGCCGCGGAAACACCTGATGAAACTCAACACAGACTCATTGAGCAAGCTGAACGTCAATCTACTATAAGGGCATCTGAAACACCAGAACAGACACAGGCGCGAAGAGATGTAAATGCACAGCTCCAAGCTGAACGTCGACAAAATTTTCAAAGAAACAATTGGTCGGTTTTTAATGACGCAGCATTCAATTATGATCCGTTGATTGATTATAAAAATCACAGGTTAGTTTTTATCGGACTGATGGACAAGGCGTGTCGATTTTGCAGCGCTTTAAAATGGAAAGATGAGACCGCAGGCATGTGCTGTTCCAATGGCAAAGTGTCTCTTCCGTTACTTGGGGAACCAGAAGAACCTTTGAAAACTCTCTTTTATATGAAGCTAATGAGTCACGGCGCTTTTAAACAGGATCCGGAAATATAACTCATGCTTTCAAATGACGTCCTTCAGGTTGACCGGGAAATAATAATGTCGGGATTTTCGCCTACATTTACGGTGCAAGGCAAATTTATCATAGAATAGGTTCACTTTTCCAGCTGAAAACGAACAGCATAAATTTTACAAGTATATTTTATGGGTGACGAAGAAATTGAGGTAGACCGTCGCTGCCAATTTATCCAGGGAGTTGAGAGAGACACAGTGTTCAAAATTCAAAGATTCTTGCATGAACGTAACATTTTAGTCAAAACATTTAAAACTTCTTTAGAAAACCTACCTGAAGAGGATTATAAAATCGTCATTCACGCAGATCGGACCCCTCTAGGAGAGCATGAAAGGCGCTACAATGCACCTTTGATAAACGAAATAGCAGCCGTAATTAGTGGTGATCAATTTTCTTCACGAGACATTGTCTTGCGAGCACGTGATGATACGTTGCAACGGGTAGCCGATACACACAAGTTTTATGACGCTCTGCAATACCCATTGATTTATTGCAAAGGACAAGAGGGTTATCATTTTCAAATTCCACTCATTAACCCGGTCACAAAGGAGCCTACTCCGAACAAAAAAGTATCATGTATGGATTTTTATGCGTATCATATGATGTTGCGAGAAAATGGTTTTAACCTCTTAGCCCGGTGTAGACAATTATTTCATCAATTTATGGTACATTCACATGTATGTGAAGGTAGAAAGTGAACGTCTCCGTTATATATCTTTAAATCAAAAAAAGCTGCGCGTTGAGAATTATATACATTTACAAGATGCAGTATCTAGCGACGCCAATGTAAACCCCAGAGATTTAGGTAAAATGGTAACAGGATTTGCGTAGCAATATCGATGTAATGAGAGGAATGGTGGTTTTACTGGCTGGTGACTTTCGCCAAACTTTACCTGTCATTCAAAAGGGCACACCTGCAGATGAAATTAAAGCATGCCTCAAGTCGTCTATTTTATGGTTTAACTACGAATATGAGAGTGCATTTGTATAATGATATCAATGCTGGAAACTATGCTGACACACTATTGAAAATTGGCGATGGGCGGTTGGAAACGGATGCTGAGGGCTGCGTTAAATTGATGAGAGATTTTTGTAATTTAGTACAGAGTCATTCCGAATTAATTGCGAGCGTTTATTCAGATTTAACGAACAACATGCATGAATACAAATGGTTATGTGAAAGGGCGATTCTTGCACCAAAAATGAGAGCGTTAACAAAATAAATTCAGATATATTAAGCGAAGTAGCAGGAGAAATAACAAAGTATTTGTCAGTAGACACAGTTATGGACACAGAACAGAGCACTTCATATCCCGTAGAGTTTCTAAATTCTCTAGAGTTGTCAGATGTGCCCTCACATAAGCTTCAATTAAAATTAGGCGTCCAAGTCATGCTAATGCGAAATTTAGATGCTCCTCGGTTATGTAACGGGACAAGGCTGCGTGTGACACATCTTGACGGAACATAATCAGTGCTACAATTTTGACAGGCGTAGGAAAAGGTGAAAATGTTATTATACCACGGATCCTATAATTCCCACAGATCTTCCTTTTCAATTCAAAAGGTTGCAGTTCCTATTAAGCTCAGTTTTGCAATGACAATTAATAAAGCGCAAGGGCAAACGTTACAGGTAGCGGGGTCAACTTAGAAAACCGTGCTTCTCTCATGGTCAGCTGTATGTAGCATGTTCGCGTGTGTCAAATGCCCAGAATCTTCACATTCTTTCCCGAATGGAAAAACATATAACATTGTGTACAGTAGCGTCTTAAAATAGTGTTCAGTTAGTTTTTCCAAAATTCCCACAATCAATTAATCAGAATTCTACAGATCTTCCCTTTCAATTCAAAATTTCCTATTTAGCTCAGTTTCTTTTCAATTCCAAATGCTGCACCTCTGACGGACCTATTAAGCTCAGTTTCCTTTCAACTCAAAAGGCTGCATCTCTGACGGATCTTTTATTTGGCTCAGTTTCCTTTCAATTCAGAAAACTGCATCTCTGACGAATCAATTTAGCTCAGTTTCTTTTCAAAAGTCTGCATCCCTGACGGATAATTATGCTCAGTTTCCTTTAATTAAAAAAATATCCCATTTCCATTTGGAATAAACAGGCTATTTTCATGCTTTCCTATACGCTGCGTTCCAAAACATTTAAATAGGCTGACGAATCCATTTTGCTCAGTTTCCTTATAATGGCTGCATCTCTGACAAATCTATAAAACTCAGTTTTCTTTCAATTCAAAAAGCAATGGATAGTTCATTTCCCGGGCGAAGCCGCGGGTAACAGCTAGTTTACAATAACAATTTTTGTTAACAGTTATGAGTGTAACATTTTTATCAGCTGCTTTATTCATAGTGCCTTGAGCAACACTTTACCGGGTTCTGTACAGAAGATAATAGTTTTAAAAAAAAAGGCGTTTGTAGATAACCGCGTGGGGTGCTTTTTCAGATATTTTTATGATGACGCTAATTTTATAAATATCCACAAAAATATTTACAACAAATGACATCAAGCACCCCACGCTTTTTTACAATAAAATGATTTTTTATGTTAATCACTATTTTCTTAATTTAAACTTATTGAAAATTATTTTCTACTTTTTAGTTCGATTATCTACAAAAGCGTGTTTATATAGTTTTTTAAACCATTATTTATTTTCTATTTTTTAATGCGGCAAATTACAAAAGCGTGTTTTTTTGGACCGAAGTTCTTTTACGTGGCTTACAGTAGATTGAAATGGCAGAAATCGTAGTTGTTGTATGAATTAATCGCAAATCCTGAGGATCCTGGCAAGGATAATGGGACAAACTATTTAAATTATTGCATTGTCATCGGTTCTTGATAAGTGTGCGAAGTTTTAAATCAATGTGACGTTTTGAAGGGGGGGTTAAGTATTATTTGCGACCTATTTGTGTGTGTGTGTGTGTGGGTGTGTGTATGTGTGAGAGAGAGTGAGTGTGGTCTTATGCATGATCTCAGATATCATGCGTCCACTATATACTTTTAACATAAAGTATACAGTGGAAGCGGAACGACCCTCCAGAGAAGACTGGCTGAATGGACTGGCTGATGGATTATATGGTATACCGATGGGTCAAAAATGGGCCTCAACGTAGGCTTTGGAATTTATGGGGAACGCCCCAAATTCAAACTTAGTATGAATTTGGGTAGATTCACCTCTATCTTCCAGGCAGATCGGTGAGAAAAGCGTATGAGAATACGTGAAGAAGAATAAAGATTGAGTATTCGTAGTAAGTTCATTTGGCTTCATTATCATCATCATTACAGCCCTTCACAAGGCCTATATATATAGATATAAATATAGGCCTTCCCAATGATTGCCACAAAGCATGGTCTTAAACCACCTGCATCTATCGACTTCCTGCATATCTTACCATGTCTTCCCTCCATATAGTGGGAGGCTGCCCTGCACTTCGCTTACCGGTACGAGGTTGCCACTCGAGAACCTTTCTTCCTATTGTTTATCGGTTTTCCAAGCTACATGGCAAGCCCATTGGCATTTCACTTTAATAATCCGTTGGGCTATGTCAATTACTCTGGTTCTATTGCGGATATCCTCATTTCTAACTTTATCACGCAGAGAAACTCCTCTCCAATTTAAAAGTTTTATATTTTTTAGATGATGGTCTAACATTTAAAGAAAACATAAACACAAGAATTTCTCTCTTTTTCTTTATGCACTTAGGGAAGCAACACTTTTATTTTATTTTATTTTATTTTATTTGTTTGATATAATTTTATAATAGTGTACCTAAATATAAGTATCCGTATCTAGATTTCCCTCCCCAATAACGTTCTATTAAAGTCATACTGTAGTTTTTTTACGTGATAGAGCCATGCTGCAGCTATATTAATAGTATAGTTATAGCACGAATGGGTCGGCTCGACCGGGGAAGGACCATGCTCTCACAGAATACCAGCGTAAAATAGCAGCCTAATGCTGCTGTGTTTCGTTGGTGAGTGTAGAGAACCGGAGACCCTTTTTACTGGAAAAGAGGCATTCTATCTTAGTCCTCACGGCTGACAACGCATCTGCATTTAAATTCGCAAACGAAGATAGATGTAGATGTCTATGGGCCACAGCAACCACTTATCAGGTGGACGGTGTGCTCGTTTGTCACCCTTATTCTATAAAAAAAATACTCATAAAAATAGCGTTTTATTATAATACATAATTATAAAATTCAGTATCACCTAATTAATAAAAACATGCAACAATAAAATTACATAGGTACTAAAAACTATCGAAATCTAAGTAACGAGAGCGTGTTGGTCGTTCCGCATCTAAATTATATAAAAATGCATTTTTCAATTTCACTAATCAACGTTGCCGCGAAAATTTCTTCTTCTTTGGACACTTTAAAAAATAACTTATTTGGAAAACAATATTTACAGTTACTGATGTACAGATATTAACTAAATTAAGTATTTCTATTCATAAAAATAATTATAATTAAGTATAAACTCTTAAAAAACTAAAATATATTTGAACGAAGTCGCTCCAACACCGACGCGCGGTCCAACCTCGACGATGTCCGAAAACGGACTGCGACAGAGCTCGCGGCTCGCGGGGATTACAGGCGACGGAGCAGGCACGCTCACACGAAAATATTCAATTTCGGGGAAAAATGATATTTTCTCGAGTAAAACGGGGAATAAAAATAAAACTCTCAATTAAAAATATTAATATTTTTAAGACCTTTTTTTTAGTGTAAAAACTATTTAAAGAGCTTGTGCCGTTTTGGAGAAATTTTGCAAAATATGACAAAGATAGGTACTCTGGGGAATTTTTTCTTATAAGGGTTGACAAAAATACAATTTTGTTCAATTAAAAACATTTATTAAATACTCTTCTGTCATCCTGTATTTTTCTATGCGGATTAAATGAACAGTTATTATGATTTTTTTACTTAAATATCCAAGAATTTAGGCATTTCAACCGCACTTAAGGCCTTAAGTAAAAGGAATCGACTAGTCACTAATCTAAACTAAGTAACTTATCGTAGTCAGACCAAGCATAATAAATACATTGTCACATACGACTAGGATGAGAAATGAACGTATTCGTTTATTCACAGTGAGGTGAGGTCCTTAATAATCACAGATGTCGTAGGTCGATTGCCCGTAGTCGTTTTCTGAAGTAGGGTTCACTTTCTCGTTCCCGAAGTAATTAATTCTCCAATTCCCGGCTTAAGCATTTATACCCAATAAAAGGAATGTATAAAATTCTAGGTCAACATGCTTTTTACATATAGACATTAGGTTGCGTTTAGCATGCATCAATGGTTTGAGCGTTGCCTATTTTATGCCTACACATTTTATTAACTTGACAGAGGCCATCTTCGGGAATGTTCTCTTGCAACGACATGCACCACGTAACTAGCTATCGTAACAACATATTTTTTTTTATTGTCATTCTCTCTTTATTACTTAACAATATATTAGAGATTTGTACTTTATCTAAAAATATTTTTGACCACTGACCGTTGGAACAAAGGTCATTGTACGAAATTCGTTGTACTTGGTGACCGGACTACAGATAAAACACAAAATTTTATTTTATGACGCGGATATTAGCTAATTAATTTTTAACATCTTTGATATAATAATCTTTTAGCCATAAACGATCAGAAACCGTTCCAAATGTTCGATAAAAAGAATGTGTCTTGGAACGCTTAAAACATTATTATAAGCACATATAGCTCGTTCTTCATAAACTTAGATAACTGAACAGTGTTTAACTTTGTGTGCTATTTTGACATTTAATGTTTGTGGCAAAAATTCACCCGTCCCATTTACAAAAAGTATCAATTTGACTCAACAGCTCAAAGAATGGATTATTGTTCATTCATCAATTTGCTGGGAAATACCTCCCATAATAAGAAGTTCACTAGACAGTGCTCATTAAAATAAAATAAACACATTTGATAACATGGTTAAAGTGATATAGTTATTAACACGTAATATACAAAATTGCATTAACAAATTAACATATATATGTTAAAATTTTAATAAATTTTACATCCGGCTTCAAGGACCACTTTTTAGTTAAGATATAGAATAATTATAAAATCTCACCCTGCCAGCAAGCGCCAACAACGAGGGTAGTATTGATCCCATGTGCGGGATGAAGCGGCCAGTCATCGATGACCTCGGGACCCTTGCCGTCCAGCGAGCGGTAGGGCTCACCGTCCACGAACAGCTCTACGCTCGGGAAACGAATGTTGATCGCATAGTGATGCCATTCGTTGTCACACACCTGTCAAAGCATTAATAATTTTATATACAACATTATAAAGAAGCTATAAATGTGTCATTTGGACTTTGTCAACCAACTTCAACCAAAAAAATAACAGATGCGGTGCCACTTCTGAAGATAAAATGCCCTAGATCCATTAATTGTACCCATCGATATATCATATGCAGGTCTCAGGACCGTACTTTGTGGCATTCCTTGGGGGAGGCCTATGTTCAGGACTTATGACGGGTTGTAATCATTCATTCTGATCATCATCATCATGATCATCAGATCATCATGATGATGATCAGCATATCCTTCAAACCGGTATCCAACAATGGTTACTCTGTTACTTCACGGCAAAGTGAGTAATAGTTTTTGTAATGCATATAGGTTCACAATTTACAAATTATATAACAGTTCACGATTATGTAAGCTATTTATCCAAAGTAAAAGATTTTTCCCAGAAAATTTTGTATGTTTTACTTTTTTTTTTTTAAATATAAGTATATTTTATTTCACTTCAGTATTTCATGGCCTATGAAACACTGAAGTGGGATTGAGATGGCAGATTGAGATAATGAGAGATGAATTGAGGTGGCATTGAGAGTTAATACAAGACTAAGGAAAATGCCAATTTTTTTTTTGAATCCGACCCATGGTGAATCAACTGTTTTGGCTTTTGATAGATGGAGGTGCTAGACTAAATAACCAAGACGTCTGACGCGACCCTCAATCCGCCAGCAAATGTGGCTCCTAAGAAACAACCTCCTAATATAAGACAAACCCATGGTACTATTTAAAAGCTAATGATACTAACGATGACAAATTTATTTTATTTTAGGTTTTTTTTTTGAAATATCCCTTTGAAATCAGTATAAAATTTCTTTTCCTAGTGTTCCAAATTTTCTAAGATCTGGATACCATTGACGTTCTGTTTGTTACTATAATATTGAACGGTTTAAATGATATATTTGACGTTGGTGTTCCCATGCAAGATTAATGTTCTCAATAATTTGGCCACTATGGATGGTTGAATGTTCATGATCACTTTGGATGTTTCAAAATATTTGACCACCTTGACTGCTCTCTTTTATCTGACGCTGACCGTACAATATACCGTTTTTGAGGACATTCGTACAATAACCAGAGAAACTTAGATAACCCACGGATCTGTAAGATGAAGTCGCAATGGGCCGGCAACGTAGCTCGAAGTACTAAATGAAGATAATAGAAAGATATTGTCCTGTCCACGTCTCAGTGCAAGAAGACGACGACGACGTGGCAGTCTTTAAAAGGGCCTACATTCAGCAGTGGACTTGTAGTAGCTGCAATGATGGGAATGTATTTCTTCTTGTCTTTAAGTTTTAATATAAAAAAATACCTCGGGTATCTTCCACCGCCACTCAGCTGGTCTGAAGATGTTCAAATCACCTTCTCCAAAGTCACGACGTAGGAGCAGAATGAGGCGACAGTTGCGTACGAATAGTGCATAGTGGTGGCGGTTCATTTCTGTAAATTTAAATATAAACAGATCAATTAATCGCGTTAAAAAAGACACTTGATTCAAAGAATTATTTAGACAAGAAGAATTAATTAAACATAATTTAATAGTTGTATTTTATACAAACTATATTTCTATTAAATTCTTTAGTTAACAGCAGAAATATATCGATATTTTCTACTAATGTCAACACACTCTGCTAACAAACGAACAAACTCTTGGTGTATCCTTTCGACAATGCCAAACTAAAAAAAAAACTACTTGATGCTACAAATTTTCACCAGTTTATGTTGTTATAATTAGTTGACATACAGTATAAATAACAAAGCACCGAAAAGAGAACCTTTAGGGACCCCAATGTTATTTTTTAATTTTAATGACGTGACGTTATTTATTATATACAAAACAAAAAGAAAATGTTTCTTTTTATTTAAACCATATTGTTTTTAATATTATAAGCGAGATACAAGGGAGCGTTAACAGAAGTGTCAAAAGCCTCTTTGTTGAGATCAAAATTATAAAAAAATATTGCGTTCACACAATCCAAGTAGATATTATCTAAATGTAACTTACTGTGATCATCGGCCAGGCACAAGATGTGTTCCTTGCGATGTTTGTCCTGGTCGGGCCACGGGGCGTGTCTCATCCAGGTGGACACGGAGAAGGTGCTGCCGAGCGAGTGTCCTAAAACTGATTCGGGCACCACCGCCGATATGGTCTCACCATCGAATTCGAACATTTCCTCGCCATCGTGTCCTGGGGAAAGATAGGCTTTTGCATGAGGCAAATTTTTGAGATTTATATTTTGTGTAGTAGTTTTTTTTATATAGAAACAGGGCAACCAGCTCACAGTCCATCTAATAGTAAGTGGATGCTGTGGCCTTTAGACATCTATACTTATCTTCAATTAGGAATCAAAATGCAGATGCGTAGTCACCCCGGAAGACTAAGATCGATTGCCTCGTTTCCAGTAAAGTAGTTGTAGTATCATGAGAAGTCTCCATTGATTTTTCAATGTTAGAATTTAAAATGTAAACACTTGTTGATTTTAACTAGGTATTTAATTTTTTTGAGTAATAACAGACTGGTTCTTTCGCTCGTATATTTTTGGCAGATAGACTATTGTTTTTCTTATCTATAACATAAATTTCTTTAAAAATCTAAAGAATGCTTAAACTAGAAATTAATTTAGAAATATACAATTTAAAATCTGCATTATTGCATGGTCAAATGAACAAAAAAGTTTATGAACAAAGTATATACTAACCTGCATCAGGTTTCAAGGATTTAGCCCATTCGTTGCCCTCTCCCGGGCTCGGCAGTAAGTCGACAGTTTTCGGGTCCAGCCCTGAAAGAAAAATGATAAATATGGTAAACCGTAACATCAATTTAATAAGATGTAGTTCGTGGGATAATAGCTGCGTCAACTCAGCTATGTTTCCATGTTTTCTTTAGTAAGATACGATAGTGGAGGCTCAATAAAAAGGGGTATTCGATACCAGTCTTATATAGGGGTGTGTTGTAAGTATAAGGGTGAATTTGCACACATACGAGGGTGACGCTGAAAGTTCTTAGAAAATCAAAAACTGAACAAACTAGCTAAATAAGTTATTAGTTTTATTATATCTTTTCAAAATAGTGTCCATTTACATCAATACATCGCTGCATCCGATGGAACCACTGAGAAAAGCACTTTGCCCACTCGTCCTTAGGGGTCTCTTCGACGGCATTTTGAAACGCAGCCACTGCTTCCTCGGCGTTCATAAAACGTTTTCCTCGAAGTTTTTCTTTTATTTTCGGAAATAAATAAAATTCGCAAGGTGCGAGGTCGGGGCTATAGGGCGGTGACCCAGTAATTCCACGTCTGATGATTCAATTAGTCGATTGTTTGCTTGGCGGCGTGCGACGAGGCGTTGTCGTGGTTAAGGAGGATCCTACTGCGAGGTCGTTTCTCCCGAACTTTTTCCAAGACAAGTGGCAAACAATTGTTAGTGTACCACTCTGCAGTAACTGTTTTTCGATCCTCTAAAACAATTGTTGCGTAATGACCTGTCCTTCCGAAGAACGAGGCCACCATCTTTTTTCACACGCTTCGACCTCTCTTCACTTTAGTTGGCAACTCCTCGGAAGGAAACACCCAGACAGCAGACTGTCTCTTAGTTTCAGGATCATAACAATAAATCCAGCTTTCGCCACCCGTAAGTATGTCGAACACAGCATTTGAGTCACCTCCGTTAAATCTTTGAACCATTTCACGATACCAATTAACACAACGGAGTTTTTGGGCCTCTGTCAAATTATGAGGTATCCGCCGGGCACAAAGCTTCCTGACCGCTAAATGTTCATGGAGGGTTTTGTGCACTTGACTCATGCCGATGCCTAAGCTTGTCCGAATCTGCTGATAAATCACTCCTTTGTCAGTCTCTATCATACGCTGCACAACGCTGATGTTATCATCAGTCGTCGCCGTAGAAGGCCGTCCCTCACGCAGATCATCGGTGAGATTAGTGCGACCACGTTTAAAGACATTAAACCAGTTGTAAACAGTGGCACGAGATGGGGCTTCATCGTGAAAGACCAATCGAAGTTTATCATAACTTTCTTGTTGACTTAAATGACATCGAAAGTCATAAAAAATCATTGTACGAAAATTTTCCCGCGTTAAATTCATGCTGACGTGACACAGACAATTTTCAATTTGCCGCCAAATCGTAAACAAATGACAAATAAATAAAATAAAGAGTTTCATTTTCAAAATTTAAACTTATTTTTTTATTATATCGTTTACAAGTGGCCAGTTCTAAAAACTTTCAGTGTCGCCCTCGTAATTGTTCACCGAGACTGAATATTGGTCACTGTTAAAATTTGTCACCAGACTATGTGTTATTAAAGTTGGCCTCATTGAAATTAACAATATTGGCTTTGTGCTTCAGATGCAGTTGATCTGTCATGCGGCTTTTTAATGCATGGGAGTCCGTCTAAATTGGTTTCTCTTGTTTATATCTGCCGACAAACAGCAGCGCACTAACTGCTGTATCGATTTGGAGGTAAGAAAGCCGGTACAATTACAGGCTTTTAAGCATAGAATCTTTGTGCACAGAGCTGACAAAGCAAATGTAGTCTTATTTGTTTCGAGATAGTTAGGCAGTTAGCAGGTTAACTATAGATTACAAAAGCCTCGAAGCAGAGTAGAAGCCACGCTGTATCGAATTATGTCTACAGCATGAATGGAGAAGGACCACGCTCGCACAGTATACTAGCGTAAAACAGCATCATAATGCTGTTGTGTTTCATATAAATCCTTATTAGTATCTTAATAACATAAATGTACACAAAATTGTCATGTTTATACTGCATTACATCGAGCGATTGCTACGGGAAAATAAGCCAAGACACTGTTTAAATTTACAAATGAATAATGTAATAAGTATTATTAATTTAAATTTGACATATAATTGTAATAGTAATAATGATAAATTTAATTTAAAAGTTACATCCTACTACGTCCCATTTCTAGACACAGGTCTCCTTTCATTTCTGAGAAGGTTTTAGGGATATGAAAAATCCTCCACGTTGCCCTAATTCTTGTTGATGGACTTCACATGTCTTCGAAATATTTTTTTTAATTTCTAAGACATGTTGATTTCTTCACGACGTTTTCCTTCACCGTAGAGTACGTGGTAAATCAGCACTTAAAATTGTAATTATTATGCGGCGGGGTTTGAACCCGGGTTACTGGCGTACAACGTGAAATATTTATAGCGAGCGTTAGCTTTTGAGCTACCACGGCTTCCTAAATTTACAAGATGTCACTCGAAAACTGACGTCGGTATTGAGGTTATTAAATACATTTTTGAGCATGAGAGAATTCACAGGATGTTTTGGGTATATTTTGTGACCTTTCCAAGTCCTTCGGCTTCACCAGGAAGCTACAGAATTATAGAGTCATAAAAATAGCGCTTAAACTTATTATTTTATATTTAAGTAATAGAACGCAGAAAGTTATTATCAATGGTAAAAGTTTTTCGGGTCATATGTACTATTGGGTGTTTCTGAAGGTTCAATTGTCAGTCCACTTTTATTTCTAGTCTATATTAATGACTCATCTTCCCTTGTAGTGAATAATTATGATTATAATATTATTTGCTGATGATATTTCCTTTTGTTTTAAACTTAAACGTCAATCATTTAAATATGACGAAGTAAAAAATGTTTTATCAAAATTAATGCATTGGTTTAACATTAATAATCTACAGCACTCACAATGTAACTAAATGTAAAAAAAAATACCGAATATTAAAAATGTGAATAGCAAAGTGTTTATAAATAGAGCAGAACTGAGTCATGTGGTTGTGTTGTAGTTGGTGCTACATAGTGACACTCCCTCGCTCAGTGGGGCGTGGGGCGTGGGGCGCGGAGTACTCACCGCAGACGGTGCGCTGCGCGTGCAGCGCGTAGGTGTCGCGGTCGCAGGCGGCGGCGGCGCGCGCCGCGCGCAGCGACACGAGCGCCTGCACGCGCGTCACGCCCGGGCAGCGCTCGTCGCTGGAGCACGCCTCCAGCCGCGCCGCGGGGAACAGCGCCAGCGGGCCCGACCCCGGCGCGTAGTCCACGCGCTCCGCCACGCCTGCCGCCACCACACCATCCGTTACCGTTACAACATATTAGAGTCCTCTGCTGAACTACTAGGCCTCACCCATAGATTGCCTCATAAGGGGATATTGGCTATAACTTGGCAGGGAATTGACGATCGCAACAGCAAACGTGAGTTCCTTTGACGCTGCTACCCGACACAAATCTGGATGTTTTACGTCTGATATAAACGAAATGGTCACACCGCCATCTTTCGGCAGCCATAATTTCGGAAGGATGGATAGCGGTATACGATCTCATTTACACTGAACATCAATATCTACACCGGCGATGGGCAATAGTGTTAAAGATGCAAGATTTCTAGTATTCATTAATCCGCCAGCCGAGCGTGATTAAGGCAAATTCTTACTCCGACGGGAGAAGCCCATGTTCAGTAGTGAAATTTTACAGAATAATGATGATAATGAAAAGATATCTCAATAATTAAATCTTATATACATTTCTGTGCAATTTATATACTTATGACATTAATACCACCAGAAGAAAAATATGTGACTATGGCGCACTTTCTATCGCTCTATTTATTTACATGGGATTTATCATAACTTTAGACGGTTCTTTTTATAATCTACAAAAATAGACGTTTTTTAAATTAAAATTAATGAAGCATTTTTTTATTTAAAATTATTTACCAATAGTTGAAAATAAAAAAAAATGAGTCCATGTAAGAGTTTCCGAAAGGTCACGTGTTTTGTCTCATACTATTGACCTATTACAGTAATGTCAATATATTTTTTCAAGCTTCATAAAATCATAAGTTGCTAAGGAAAGGCTCTAATATGCTGGAAATATAGATCAGTGATGATATTTACTGTAAATTGGCTATTATGCATATCTATCGACGTTAAAAAATTTTCTTATATCTGTACAGCACTTCATATAGTAAGTATATTATACCTTTCCATCCTGCACGACATGGTTTGTTGACTTTGATGGTGACCATCACAGGAGCAGACTGCATCATACCACAGTCATATGCTACAACTGACAGGATGTGATTGTGTGATTTATCATAATCCAGGGGTTCGGTATTGCGGATTACACCTGAAAAAGCAACAAAAATCACATGAGTGTCTTTGGGCTACAAATATAGGTGAGCTAAAGCTGCCTCAACCACTTACCTTCGTTATCGATAGTGAAGGGCTGGTTTCTGTCTGTGACGATCTCATACTTGCACACGTCGCCATAGTGCGGTGTGCAGTCGCGGTCGGTGGCTTCCACTCGCACGATCTCGTCGTAAATCTTGCCTTCGTCAACTGACCGCACGTACGCGGCCTGGCTGAACACCGGGCGAATTCGTTCACGTCCGTCACCGTGATGTGAACTGGGACCCTGAGATAGAAATTAAATAGCAATACTAAAATGCAAAAGGAAAAAGTAGTTTAGTAAAATCGATTAAGTTTTCTCTGGAGTTGCCTTGACAGTATATTAGTTTTAAGTCTGCGACCACGGTCACTGCAAACATTTTTATGTAATGTAGTACAATTTCATAGATCCTTTACCGTTTTGATGTTGCATGAGACTCATTAGCAGTTATTAGTTTTAGAACAAGAGGTATGACCAATTAATTATTTCCATGACTAAATAAGAAAAGTAATATGAAGATAACGGGGGCATTAATTCAGTTTCATAATCAATCTATATGCCTTTCACTCCATTTTTACTTAAGCAATAAATACATATGTGTAAAGTTATGTTTCGTTACACAGCAAACGCATAAGAATATATAAAAATAAAAAAATAAATGAGAAAATTGCTACCAAGCTTTTTCCGAGACTATGAAAATAAAATGTACATTATTTAAAAATCACTTAAAAATAAATGTCGCGTTCGAGACAGTGATATTATTGAATAAAAATTATGATATTGAAATCTGAAGAGACGGTGCGAGACAACTGGCACTGATCTTCAATCCGTCTTAAGATTAACGCAAATATGGTCTACATCGAGAGAAAACCACGTCGAGTAGTGGACTTTTACGGGATTGATGAAGAAGAAACAAATTGCCTCTGATTTTTTTGTCATTTTTTCCATAGTATTGTTCCCTTCGAAGGAATCCTTCTGTAGAACTATAGAACCAACAATAGTATTCGCGCTTAGCGGTCTAAAGAAAATATGATATACTCGTATATAAGTGCATGAACGGCCATTACTAAATTTATTGAAATACAATATATCCTGTCATATTGAGCAGTAGAACTAATTGGGCGTTTTTTGCCATCTTGTTCTATAATAGTAGAACTGTAAGGTGAGAAGATTTGCCGATAGTCATCTCTCCCACTATCGCCAACCGCGCCTCTCACTTGTCTTCTCAATACCGTTGGTAACGTTTCCCCTACTGACCATCGACACGTGACGTCATGACTCTATCGGCGAACCAGCGTGCGCGTTGGAGATGGACAAAGCCATAAATCGTGTGACAAGATGAAGGCAGTCAATACTCACGTGTTGGAGTAGGAGCCATCGCAGCCGACGGCGGCGATGTCGAATTTGTAGTTCCGCCTTTTCTCGCAGTTAAGAGGGTAGCGCACTCGTAAACGCGCTTCGTTCTCATCGATAACCATGATCTGCGGACAAATTATTATAATTTTATTTTTTATTTTATAGGATAAGGGTGACAACCTAGCACATGGTCCACCTGATGGTAAGTGGATGCTGTGGCCCATATACATCTATCTATCCTCTATTAACCCCTGAGGACTCAAATGGAATGCCCCGTTTGAAGTAAAAAGTAGTAACAGTGTAGACCACAAACGTCATTTTAGTGGTGTGGTGGCGGTGAAAGAGAATCCGTCACCCCGTTTCGTCTCGTGAGTGTCGTAAGAGGCGACAATTAGAAATGCCAGAGAAATCTTATAACTTCCGGTAGTTGAGGGTAATATCGACCGACACGAGCTAAGCAGTCAGAGGCGGGGTTCGTACACCTCCACTCGGACAGCGGTTAGATAGCTCAAAAATAACCCCAACAGAGGGGACATGATGATTGGTAACAATACCAAATCATAAACCAACATCATCCTCATCCCCATCATTGCCTTTCCATTTTTATTTTAAATAGTGGCCTTTTAGGCCGCGGGCTCTGTGTCAGATGAAGCTGTAAGAGCCGCATAGGCTAACAGCAATAGATGAGGGTAAACTATCTCGTTTACGTTACACTAAAATATCCAGAACGACGCGACGGCGTCGTCGCGACGGCGAACGTTAAAGCGCGCGATACTCGTACTTATATTGAAGAAACGTTTCGTTCTTCGTAACGATCCTTTTATTATATACTAGTGATCCGCCCTGGCTCGCACAGTTGATTTCTCGATCTCGACAACAACGCCACCCACCGGGTTCAATTGTGAATCTAAACCATTCTCTAATCAAATTAATCACACACACAAAATTTCATCAAAATCGGTCCAGCCGTTTAGGAGGAGTTTAGTCATATACACACCGACAGAATGTAATATATAATATGCATGTATTATACACATAAACCTTCCTCTTGAATCATTCTGTCTATTGATGACCGCAAACCGCATCAAAATCCGTTGCGTAGTTTAAAAGATCTAAGCGTACAGACGGCGGGAAGATACTTTGTTATATACTATGTAGAGACGAGGTGCATGTAAAAACAGTTTATATTGTAAATTATTCATTCTGCAACTTAGGATGACTTAAAATAAAAAAGTTTTATACGATCTATGAATAAATGAACTGGTAGTTTGTTTTAAAAAATGTTTTCATGCACTTCATTTACTGTTAAAGTTAAACGGTTCGTAAAAGAAAACGAAACGTTTTTAAATATAGAAACCCGACATAAGGCAAATTTTCCCTACAACGGGAGAGTTCAATGTCCAGCAGTGGATTTTAAAGGGCCGATGAAGAAAAAAATAGAAGTATCATCATAATTTAAGTTACGGACGTAGGTTCAAAACTGAAATGGACGATATAACGAAAATTCTATTCAACCCAGGAAACTGGTTTAAATCTGAAAAGAAATACCATCATATTAGAAACAAGTGAATTAAAAAAATTGAGTTATTTTTTTTAATATACCACCTTTTTTATCATATCGTTGCATTGTCATCCGAATTTGAGCTATAATTATACAGTTTCCTGCTCGTCGGGAAGTCAGTTTAAAATCAATTACTAAATTCTATCCGGGACGACAGACAGACAGACAAACAAGAAAATGACTTAATAAAAGCGTGGTAACATATCTGAAGGGTGTGTTAAAAACAACTTTCTTATCTATACTATAAATAAAATAATAGAGGTTTGCAGTTGTGCGCGCATCACGGAAAAACTACTGGATAGATTTCATTTAGGTTTTCTAAGTTTTGTTTCTTAGACACTTGGCCCTTATCTAAAAAAAATATTGCGATATCTTCATTTATTATAAAGTTATTAAAGTTTTAAGAAACAACGATTTTTATAAGCATTGCGTGTTCAGTGATGTGTGTAAGCAACGTGGACGAAGTCGCGGGTATCAGCTAGTCTTTAATATATTAAATTTCCTCAGTAATGAATAGATCATTAGGTTTTTACTTATACAAAATAATTACTATTATAACATAATAGACACTACTAAAGTGATTTCCAAAAACCAAGCAACAACACCTGCGTTCTCAGGGCTATCGATCACGAGCTGAAGCACGACATTTTCTGTCTATTTCTATAATTTCGGACGTTAAATTAAATACCGATATCGTGTAACTTGAAGAGAATCGATGACCGTTAATGAGGGCATCCACGACTTTTCCTGCCACCTGGGCGGCGCCAGTTTGGAATGAGGTGAAATATTTGACAGATTTCATAGCGGGGGAAGATAATTTGTTAGATAAGTATAGGTTAACGTTTCCTTCTGAAACATTAGTTATATTTTACATTAATTACACTAGAAACTGAAAAACTTTTATTAGAATTGCAACTTTTCAATGATGATGACACTGTCATGTCTTTCCCAACTAGCGACATCTGGAGAGCGTAAGATCACTAGACCACATTGACGGCAGGTCCTCGAATGCCAATATAGTTTTCATTGAAAATACTGTATTAGAAGAACGGTCAGCTATTATTGACCGGCACTTCAGGTTTTAGCTTTTGTGTTCTGAAATACTTCGTAATTTTAGCGGACTTCGAAAAAAGTTAGGAGGTTCTAGATTCGACTGTATGTTCTTTTATGTATATAAGTTACACGATATTTTCGAAGTCGTACTATTACAGATTATTATCAGAGGCAATTTAAAAGTGGCCTCAGTCACGGAAAAGCTGAGAAGTGGCAGGCTAGCGTGGTTCGGGCATATGCGAAGGGAAGTACACCATGTGACAAGAAGAATGTTGGCTGTGAAAGTGGATGGATATAGGATTAGAGGGAGGCCTAAGAAAAGATCGATGGATTGTATTAGGAATGATGTGCGTAAGAAAGGAGTGAGTGAAGAGCATAAAAAACACTCACGTCTTTCACCCAGGCGGTAGGCAGAGACTACGGACGCTACTACACATACATGCTCGTCGGTTAAGGGTACTCTTAATCTGGCTCATCTTCAATATATCAATAATTTGGTCGATAAACTTTCGTCTAGGGCGTCCCTTGCCGATGGGTGGTTCCATATTAATTAAGAAAATAGGTATAAAGAAGGTTTTTATTGTAAATATAGGTCGGAGAAAAAGTTTCTTCGTATTTTATTTCTATAAAATTGATGATAAATCTCTTTGGTTGCACTCTTTGTATCTGGCTTGTTTTAATATCAATACCTATAGGACATTACGAAAAAGAAAAATAAAAAGTAGAAAACAAAACTTTCCCGCCATTTTTCAATTGTTTTTCTGTCCGCCAAAATGAGTAAATCTAACGAAGAAATTCGATACATTGTTAAGTTTTATTACAAAAAAGGGAAAAATGTTTATGGACCTAATGCAGTATAATTAAGAGTAGCACAAAGTTAGTTCAAGCGTTTTCAGTCCGGGAATTTTGATGTCAAAGATGCAGCTCGCTCTGGTCGCCCTCATACGGATAAAGTCGATGCCATTTCTGAAAAAGTTACGACATAGCCGAGGAATTGAGGATTGACCACAAGACAGTTTTGACCCATTTGAAAAAGTCTGGCTATACAAAAATGCTCGATATTTGGGTACCACACGCTCACTGAGAGAAACCTAAAGAATCGTGTAATCATTTGCGATTCTCTATTGAAATGTAATGAAACCGAAATATTTTTGAAAAGATTGATCACTGGTGATGAAAAATGGATCACCTACGACAAGAACGTGCGAAAAAGATCATGGTCAAAGGTTAGTCAAGCTCCACAGACTGTAGCGAAACCCGGATCAACACGCAATAAGGTGATGCTGTGTGTATGGTGGGATTGGAAGGGCAACGTTTATTATGAGCTTATACTGCCGGTCAAAACCATCGATTCGGATCACTACTGCCAACAACTAATGAGACTCAAGCAAGAAATTGAGAATTTGAGGTTAAATTGAGAAAACACGGCCGGAATTGATCAACAGAAAAGGAGTGGTCTTTCATCATGATAACGTCAGACCACACACATCTTAGGTCACTCAGCAAAAATTGAGAGAGCTTGGTTGGGAAGTGTTAATGCATCCACCATATAGTCTGTCAGTCCTGTGACTTTGCACCCTCATATTTTCACCTGTTTTCGTCTCTTCAGAATTCTTTGGGTAGTGTTAGGTTAACTTCAAGAGAGGACTGTCAAAACTACTTGTCGTATTTTTTTTTTGATCAAAAATCCCAAGATTTCTACAGCAACGGGATTATGTCACTACCTACAAGATAACAACAAGTTATCGAACAAAATGGCACATATATGCTATAATTAAATGTAATTAAACTTTGACAAAAAAATTACTTGAATTTGTGTATAAAATACGAAGAAACTTTTTCCCCGACCTAATATTTAGACGTCATTCTAGATGATCCTTAAGTCCACTCAAGAGTCAAAAATTAACTTTTAATGGAATATAAAAGTTTAAATAAAACTTAATTTTTTACAATTTAATTTTGTACAAACATTTAGATGGATTTTAGAATTAAGTTGTCAGTCAGTTATGTATCAGGTTTTGTCTAATAAATCAATATAAACTTTACAAGTTAGTACAAGCAACCCTAGGTAAAGGACTGAGTCGACAGTCAACGCTATTATTTCGTGAATAAAATGATTCTGGACAACTTCCGGGACCTGATCCTGTTGGTGTTCGCATAACAATTGCTATAATTTTAATAAAGAAGATTCATTCCTATTATAAATAGTATGTATAAATAGTATGTAGGTATACATAGTATGTAATAATAACTATATCATAAATAGTTAGTAGTATATCATAATAAGTTTGTCTTTTTTGGGCTCCTTCATAACTAGTTCGACACATTTTACAAATGTAAACCAAGGGTATTCCTGTCAAAACTATAATACACACAATAATAATTATTGAAAAGCATCGTCTTGTTCGATCAGATTTGCAAGACAATAGCGACAGCAAACGCATACATAATGGGTCGCGCCGCTTCGATCTGTTCCTCTGAACAAAACTAACAAGACAAGAGCTCGAATAAGTATACGAGGATATGTAGATATGATTTAATAGTATTATACCTTGGATCGGAGACAGTGCATCTCTCTACAACGCAAATAGAACTGCAATTTGATATATTACGTTTAACGCATAAAGATAGCGATTCCGTTTTATATGACGACTAGCGACCCGCCCCGGCTTCGCCTGGGTAGGATCTATAAATGTAGCGTTATTTAGATTTAAGATAATCTTCAAAGATTGTTTATTTGATAAATTTTTCAGTTTGTCAATAAAATATCCAAGTTTTTCTTATAAAATATATATCTAATAATATCACTCCTGGCATTTTGATCTATCCGTTTGTGAAGTTTCATCACAATCAGTTCAGACATTCAGAAGATTATCCCGTACAGACAGACAGACAAAAAAATGATGTTATTTCAATATTACAGACGGACACTTATTCATATGTATATATAGATATATAGATTTGGAACACATTGCTGGTTATACTGAAACATATTATATATATAATATATTTTTTATAATATTTTAAGCCAGCGCTTAGCTACAGTCCCACCTCATGGTAATTGGTGATGTAGCCTAAGATGGTGAAGCGCACTGACTTAACAAAAGCCTATTCACTCTTGCCTTGTAGATACCCACATTGTAATCGGATGGAAACACAGATGCTGACAACTTATTCCACTCCTTTGCTGTACGCATGATGAATAATGTAGCAAACCGTTTGGTTCGAATGCGTGGTGAGTCAACAACGAAAGGGTGGAGATTGGCCGAACGTAACGTAACGTCTAACGACGATATCAAGTTGACTAACTTTCCATGTAATGTATCATGAACTATAATGTTAATTTACGTTTATAAAACAGAGTTTTGGTAATAAGTAAAAAGCAGTGCCGGATTAACCACGTAGCAGGAGTAGCAATTGCCACGGGCCCCGCGCAAAATGGGGCCCCGCGTATCCAAACCCGCCCGTCACCGCCTAAGCGTAATTTTTTGAGTGAAACTTTAGACGTGGTATATTGAATTTACTTGATGTCACAAAAACGTGAAACGTTACACCTTTTCGACTAAGACAATCCATGGCAGACTATCAGTAACCGATTATTACTTTGACGAAAATAAAACACAGAATTTCATACGATAAACGCACAAGTTTCAACCACGAAGAATGGCTCGGTTCTGTTTACGAATTTGCCTTGGTATATGGTCTGACACAACTGATCTCTTCGCCCACGCGGATACAAGATGTAGAGGATCATACACATTCTCTGTTGGACCTTCTGCTGACCTCTCATCCGGACGGATATCAAGACTCCGTCGATGCCCCTCTTAGGCACTTCGGATCACTGCCTGATCCGGAGTGCAGCGCCCATCACATGCTTATTACAGGCACGATTGATTAGATCAGCGGACTGGGATTCGATACGGGCTTTTTTTGCATCCTACCCATGGGGGCGGATTTGCTTCTCGATAAATGATCCAATAAAAATCGTTGCTAAGTCTGTCGCCGATGTGGTGCTTTAGGGATTTTTTCATCCCGTCATCTGTAGTGCCTATCGACGGCAGATCCCAGCCTTGGTTTGGACGCTCCTGCAAAATTTGCGTCGCGGAAAAAGCAAAAGCAGAGTGTTACAAGGCCTGGGCTGATGCTTCGGCGTCCCGGGATGACACAAAAAAGTACGATTCTGCCTCCAGGTCCTTCAAAAGAGTTATCGCTAGGGCAAAGTCGGAGCACATTGGGAGAATTGGCGAGAATTTAGTTCGCTTTCCTTCGGGAACTCGTGCGTTCTGATCCCTCGCCAAGGCTGCCCAAGGGAATTTTTGTAGGCCATCATTACCATCTTTGCGTAGGGAGGATGACTCGCTGGCCCACACCGCAATGGAGAAAGCAGATCTTTTAGGTTCTCTTTTTGGGTCCAACTCAATTCTCGACGACACGACGGGGGGAACATACCAATAACATACGTGTGAATGCTCCATGCAATGTGCTGTTTATACAGCGCTTGGTGCGCAAAACACTCCTGTCCCTGGACGGCAACAAGTCGAGTGGGCCTGATGGAATCCCCTTAATTGTGCTGAAGACGTGTGCTCCAGAGATGACACCACTTTTTACGCGTCTTTTTCGGTTCTCTTACTCTTTAGGCATCGTTCCAGGCTCATGACAGCCTTAGTGCACCCGATCCCTAAAAAAGGTGACCGTTCGAACCCGTCCAACTATATAAGCTTACTTTTTTTTCTTTAGGTTTTTACTTTTTGGTCTAGTACTGTAAGCTTATATTGTATTTATTCAACAACAATATAAGCTTACAGTACTAGACCAAATCGCTTATGTGTTATACTAAACTAGTACACTTTATGAGATCACTTATTTAACCTATTCAGATAATACATTTTATATGATATTACATTTTACATGATATTAAATTTTATGAGATCAATTATTTAACCTATTCAGATAAGAATACACATACTTCATAATTAATTCTACTATCTAGCTATCACCTCCTACTTTCTAGCTCTACTATCTAGCTATCACCTCCTTATTCTCCAAAATAATGGAATCCATTATTAACTTCCAGCTCATGTAGTGCCTTGAAGAGCATTAGCTGATTAGTGATCGTCAATACGGTTTCCCTCGAGGTCGTTCAGCTGGTGGTCTTCTTGTCTACCTGACTCATCGATGGGCGGAGGCAGTCGAGACCAAGGGGGAGGCCCTGGCGGTTAGTTTGGACATAGCGAAGGCCTTCGATCGGGTTTGGCACAAAGCGCATCTTTCGAAGCTTCCCTCTTATGGGCTTCTCGAGAAATTATGCAATTGGGTCACCATTGGTTGGTTTTCAGATCGGACTATTAAAGTCGTAGTCAACGGTGCATGCTCCGACTCCAAGCCTGTGAATGCTGGTGTTCCACAGGGCTGCGTGCTATTGCCTACCCTGTTCCTTCTGTATATCAATTATATGTTGCATACTAGTAACATTCATTGCTATGCAGACGACAGCACTGGGGATGCTTTTTTAACCAGCCGTGCTAATATTTCTCGGGAATCCGTCGTCAAGTGCCGGAACAAACTTGTGTCTGAAAAGACTCGACTTTGTTATTAAACAAAGTCTCGGATTGGGGGCGACTAAATCTAGACTAGTTTAACACTCAATAGACACAGGTTTAACCGCAAAAAAGAACCCCTTTGTCGTATCTCCTCAATTTCAGGGCATCGGAATCCTTGGCGTCAACATTTCGAGAGACGTACAGTCACTTGGAAGGGAAGGCTAAACTGCCATCAAAAAAGCTTGGTGTGCTCAGTAGGTCGAGACGGTATTTCATGTCAGACCACCGCTTGCAGCTTTACCAACCGCAGAGTCGGCCACATGTGGAATACTGTTCTCATCTCTGGGCCGGGACACCCCAGTATCAGCTCCTTCCACTTGACCATATTCAACGGAGAGTGGCCCAAATCGACGACGATCGAGTTCTTTCCGATCGGCTTGATCCACTGGCCTTGCGAAGAGACGTTGCATATCTATGCATCTTCTACCGCATATACCACGGGGATTGCTCAAAGCAATTGTTCGGATTAGTTCCAGCTGCCGAATTCCATCATCGTTCACTGTGACAGAACTCGAAATTCCATCCTTATCATCTCGATGAGCTGGCGGTCCACTACTGTGCGATTACGTGAAATTTTTGCTTCACACGACCATACTGTGGAATTTACTGTCGCCAGCGGTTTTTCCGGATCGATACGACAAACTTATATCCATAAAGGAAAAGAACACATGTTATATTTATCTAAAACAACATGCGAGTAGTTTATCAAATTAATAACATCAAGCAAGCATCGAATGCGTGAAACGGAAATAATGACAATTACGTGGATTAGGATACTATAAAGCGTGCAAGCGACTAGAGCGTTGCTGCAATCGTCTATTACAGACCTTAATACGGGATACACCCATTATGAATCATTATATGTTTTTTTCCAAACAATACGATATAAATTTTCAGATATAAAAGCAAAAGCAAAAATCTGACAGGCTGTCATGAATATCAGCAACAGACTTCAAGTCGACGCAAGGGAAACACAAAGTACGACCATTTTAGCGGTTCTCTTGACGAATTAGTTGAAAAAGAAACACCTGGTAAACAGTTTGAAATTGAGATGTTTGTTGTCATTATTAATAACTTACTATATGCTTTAGATAAACGCATGAAAGCATACCAAAATCTAACTAGTGTTTTTGGAATATTTCGACAGTTAAAATCTATTACAGTAGAAGAGATTTTGAAAGAAACTCCAATTATGGTCAGTGCTTATGCAAATGGTTTGGAAATTAGCATAGACGGCGAATTAGTGCAGTTTGCCGAGCTGCTGAAAACTTATTTTTTATTTATTGACAGTACGGAAAAAGAATCTCTGGAAATTCAATATTATAAATTCCTAATGGATACCTAATTCATTAGAATCATGTTTCCCCAATTTAGAAACTACTTTGTACATTTATCTCTCATGTTCAATAACTGCAGCGGTGAATGTTCATTTTCAACATAAATAAATTAAGAAAGAAAATAAATTAAGAAACACTATGAGTCAAGAACGCCTGAATTATCTCTGTGATGAATATAGAATATGATTTGCTAAGAGAAATTGGTACGGATAGTATTATTTCTAAATTTGTGCAGATGAAATCTAGGAAAGTTATTTATTAAAAGTAATAAAAGAAACAGATAAATAAATATATACATAATTTTCACCTGCACATGCCACACACGTCTACACATTAGCTATAAAATATAACATTAGCTATTCCTAAAAATATAATACTTTGTAATAAATAGAAATTTTGAAATATGTACTAAAAAGATTTACAATTAATTGTGTGGTATCGTCACTTTCATAGATTACTGTATAGATACTAGAGATGGTCACTTTTAAATTGTTGGTTTCCTATCAAAATCATTCTAAATTGCCAGGACAATCTCACCTCTGACATTTTGTATTTGTCAGAGTATAACAGGGCCTGTAGTAATCTACTGTACTATGAAACACCAACAAAATTGTAACCTACACTATAGATGGCAAATAAACGCATTGAGTATTGAATTGTTTTTTACCACTTTACACTTAAGAATAGTAGCATAGCAGATCAAGGGAAGGGAATTTGCTATGGGCCCCGCGCTTACTTAATCCGGCACTGGTAAGCAGTAATAGCTTAAAGGATTAGTCAGCTGAAGTTGCTATGGGCTGGCTATTTAGCTCAAAGAACTGACAACCGAAGGAAAAAAAGTTCATCGAGTGCCAGTAAGAGACCAGTAAAAGTAACTTCATACCAGTAAAAGTGGTAGAGCCACGCTGCAGCTATATTATTAGGCTCGACCGGGGAAGGTTCACACTTTCATAGAATACCAGCGTAAAATAGCAGCTTAATAATAAATTAATAATAATAGATTGTGGACAATAAACAAGTCGTTGTGGCTGGACAATAAACAAGTCGTGGTGGCTGGACATTAAACAAGTCATGGTGGCTGACAAGTCGTGGTAGCTGACAAGCCGTGGTAGCTCAGGAGCTAAGCGCTTGCTGTCGCTCGGCGTAGGCACCAATGAAATTGTTAATTACAATTTTAAGTGCTGATTTACCACGTGCTCTACGGTGAAGGAAAACATCGTAAAGTAACCTGCATGTCTTAGAAATTAAAAAAAAATATTCGAAGACATGTGGGGCAGCGGCGGACTTTTCTAACCTTAGAAATTAGAGGAGGCCTGTGCCCAGGACGTAGTAGACTGTAACTTTAATAGACTGAAGAGAACCAGAGACCTTTTGTTCTTTACTGGTAAATAATTGTCAAATCATTTGTGCGACAGAAAGATATTACGTCGCAGCCCGAAAAGTAAAGCGTTATATACAGAGCGCTGTGAAATTTGATTGCTATGGAGCATCAAAACAGAAACTACGAGACGTTTTTACTCTCAAACGACTAATTTTCGTAATGGAAGGCACTTTTAGTAGGAAAAACATAATGAAAAACATGAACTCTACCCTCTTTATCGCTTAGCGTCGGCAGATACGAGCAAAGAAATGCTTTAAGTTTAAGCGCGAATGTCCTGGCTTATCAGTTAGTAAGATTTTAAATAGTAATTTTGTTTGTTTTAATTGTTCATTTTCTTTACCTTCCTCTCATTTAAAAAACAAAAAGTTATCGTAACACTAGGATTTTCTTCTGTATTGTGTAATGTAGGTACTATAACGAAACAATGTTGCTCACGTGTCTTTATGAAATGTAGAAATAATATCTAAGTAGTTCAGTAATATCCACGCACGAGCCCTGCCCCCTACCTATGCACTACGTCATAATTACTGTATATACTCGTAAGCCTCCTTCAATTTGATAAATTATTATTCTTAACCTGCATCAGTGAGTTTAATTTAAGTAAGGCAGCAGGCCTGCCACCACTCCCTCTCCAGCCCTTAGCATTTCGAGTGATACTCTATCATATCCGGCTGCCTTACCTGCTTTCATGCTTTTCATTGCTTTCATTATTTCATCTACACTTATCTCCCTACCTCTCTCCACTTCTTTCGGAATTTCTATTTCATTTAATTCAAACGTCTCATCACTCATAAACACGCTTTCAAAGTATTCCTTCCATCTCTTTAAATTAGAAACTTCTTACTAAAAAAAGTACTAAAAATGCAAGAGCATTGCTCCCCACATTGCAATCGTGGAGGCAGTTGACATAAATAAATTTTCCAAGGACAAATATCCCGACCCAGAACAATTATTTGTAGGCCGTACAAATACTTGTTCCGTGCGGGATTCGAACTCGCTACAATTCCTTGCTAAGGCACTGCGCCACGGAGCCGTCTTTTTATTTTTGGTTTCATTTCGGTTATTTGTGGACTTAAGGACTGTCATTTTTATTTGTATGTGATAAGCAAACCTTGTAGTGGCGTGTAGCGACAGTATAAGAATATCCATTACCCCGTATCGTCCCGAGGGTGTCGTACGAGGCGACAGAGGGAAAATAAAACAGGTGATGGGCAGCAGTATATTCCTGATAACAACTCCAAATATTAAAAACTGCGGTTGCCAAGCCGCTTGCCAAGCGTGGCGACTATGGCAAAATCCCCCCATTAGGCAATCTATGAGGAAAAAGTCCACTTTTCTGTTTTATTAAAGACTTTTATAGGCTGTAATGGAGCAAACCCTGATCGCTACCAAGGATAATTCGCGAGATTGAACACATCATTGTCTTTTTTGACAGGAATAGGGATTCTCTTGCGGAGATTTGTGTCAATCTAACATAATGGCGGTCTACCTGATATAAATCGCTGTCTACCTGATATAAATCGCTGTCAATCTGATATAACGGCAAAGGATACGGTTCTGATACAGAAGTTATTTTTGGTTTGTTATTGTTTCTGTCGTGATATTACAGACTGAAAAATATTTAGCTACTTGCGATTATTGTCTCAATGCGTAATAACAATGTTTATTTGACGGCATATGAAAAAATGTACTCTGCCCAATATTTTTAATATAAATATTATTGTGTAGTATATTAAAAAAATAATATTAAGAAACTTACAAAAATGAGTAATGATACAAAAACCGTTCTTCTTCTTTTCTTGTTTATCAGACATCAGAAGTCCACTGCTGGACAAGAGCCCAAGGGTCCGTCTGGGAAGGTACAACTCCCTTATCTATTTCAGCCGCCAAAAAGCAGTACCCGCACTGCTGTTTTCCGGTCTGAAGGGTACAGAGAGTCGGTATAAAACTAAATTTACGGATTTTATTGCGTTTGATTTATTCTTAACTCCGTTACTGTTTCGGTTACTTTACAGTACCCATGCTCACGAGTGGGGACTGAGGTGTTAGACGTTCCGACATCATAGTTATCCCGGAGTACCTTTAGCTTTTGATTATTAATTTTAATTATTTTAATTAAAACTACACAGAATGAACTTAAAGATTCGAAGTCATATCATATAGATATGTATTGAAAGGATTACCACCTCTAGAGCTCGGCTTTGGTGTTATTACCTACCACTGCTAGGGCAGCTCTAATAGTAGTAGGCAATAAGCGAACGGGGCTTTCTGATCAGTAGATTGACTTGTGGGAGTTCTGAAGTTAACGCGCTATATATAGAACAGCTCCGAAATAACACATGGATCGTTGGCCGCTCCCCGGGCAGAACACCTTGCCCGGCGGGATATCTCCCCTTTTTCCTTCCACGGCTAAAGACTTCAACACGTCCGTCTACGCGCTCGCAACTCCTTCTTTTTGCTTCGCATTCAGTGAATTGTATAGTGCTCGCAATCACCGACTTCAACACCGATTTTCCAATATCGCATATTTTATCGTAAAATGTATTCTGGCTACGAGGCATTTCATTTTAGTACTTAGGGGTGACAAATGCTGACAAACCTGTAGGCTCCTTTGTACAAAGTTGATTCTGGGTGTCCATGGTCTGCAGTAAGCACTTATCATCGGGAAGACCTTCAGCTTGTTCGTGCAATCTAATCAAATATATCCGATCCCTCTGCAACTCTCTTCCTACTGCATATTTATGATAACTAACACCTACCAGTACTATCAAGAACTTACGCCTGGGTGACAGAGAGGGACAGAAACTACGGATTTTTATTTGGCATTATTCTGCCAGATGTCTCTCGCTTTTTCACATATTATATAACTCTGCCGCCCATTTTTGTAGCATAAGCTTCGAAACTCTTTACTCTTTCATTATTTATTCATGTACGAACAACCGAAACAACCCTTCCTTAATCCTGGTCACAACATCGTCTTGCAAACCACACTTTTCACGTATGTGTGAATTTTTTTTTTTATAGTATACGGGTGACAAACGAGCACACAGTCCACCTGATGGTAAGTGGTTGCTGTGGCCCATAGACATCTACATCTATCTTCGTTTGCGAATTTAAATGCAGATGCGTTGTCAGCCGTGAGGACTAAGATAGAATGCCTCTTTTCCAGTAAAAAGGGTCTCCGGTTCTCTACACTCACCACACGAAACACAGCAGCAATAAGCTGCTATTTTACGCTGGTATTCTGTGAGAGCGTGGTCCTTCCCCGGTCGAGCGACTCATTCGTGCTACAACTATACTATTAATATAGCTGCAGCATGGCTCTACCATGTAAAATATTTTCTATCATTCAGTCATACCTCATATACCTATTATAATGTCCTTCAGACCGAATTTCGGTCACGACGGCCACTCCCAACGGACTGTATGCGCAAGCACTTGTGCACTCTCATAGTCCGATGGGATGGGACGACAATCCGACACGACCGGAATCAGGAGCAGAGACAACGGTATTACGCGTTTTTCCAGGCATGGGATTAAAACACCGCCAACACGGAGTTAAAAACCTAATAACTGATTATTGGCCGACCCATGATTCGAACCCGGAGCCCCATGATCCGTAATCACGCTTACGACCACTAGACTAAACAAAGCAGTCAATACCACCTATTATATGTTTGTGAACCGACTAACCTAACCTAATTGCTTTACGTATGTCATTTTAATTAATACCAAGTCGTCGTGAGAAAACAATTATTTTAACTTCGATATTATTCGCTACAATGAACAATGATTTTGATATTCGTATAGTTCTGTGTGCAACGGTTGCACTGTAAAGCAGAAGCTCACAATAAAATCAATAGAATATCCCGGGGCAGTTCTGACAACTGCGTCCCCGGACAATCGCACGTGTTGCCGTTCGGGCCGAGGAAAAAGAATTAACTAAACAAAGGTTGTTTAGTTAATTCTTTTTCCTCGGCTTCAAAAACACCTGGATGACGCAGGGTTGTTACGTTGATGTAAATAAAATGCAACTTCTTATACAAAGTATTCCATCTTAGTCCTCAGGGGTGATCGACGCATCTGCATTTCGATGATGATTCTTAAACTAGGATTAATATAGATGTTTATGGGCCACAGTATCCACTCATCGGGTAGACTGTGTGCTCGTTTGTCATATAGGTACTGATACCATAATAAACTGATACGGTATGAGAGATATAATTTATTGATAATTATTAATTACTTAAGTAATATGTAAATGAACTTGATGCGGGGATGGCTGATTGCGTCGTTATGTATGTAAATGCCTCGGTAATGTAAAATACTTGCTCACGAAGGAAATAATGTACCTACTTGTACCGTACATACGGCATACGTAGATGTAGATGTCTTGGGGCCACAGCATCCACTTACCAGGTGGACTGAGTGCTCGTTTATCACCCTATTCTATAAAAAAAATCCTCTAAGGCTCTAAGCGGTAAGCGCACTCGTATGTGCGAGCTGTATTTTAATTCGCTAACACACACAACGGCACCGTTTATATACAGTAACTGACCCATCGCAACCGTAACCACAAACCTAACGTAACTGACCCAGTCCAGACCCTAGGCAGAAAAAATAACATTTTAATAAAATGTAAAAGTCGACTTCATGGAACTAAAAATAAAAAATAAATTGAAACTATGCCTAGCACTGACCGCGAAATTATTTTATTCTTTTTAGTTCTTTAAGGCCCTCCAGATACATACGGTATTCCGTTTCGGGATTCCGAACGTAGTAAGTCCATATAAAATCTATGACCCGTCACACACGTACGGTAGTTTTCCGTTCTAAATTTTGCGGGCAAAACGGAATCCCGTTTTGCCCGCATGTGTGTGGCCGAACCGTTCGGAATTCCGAAACAGAATCACGAAACTTAATTCCGTACGTATGAGGCGGGCCTTAAGTCGGATTTTAGGAACTTTACCGGTTAGATGATCTCATTCATAGACATTTTGAATCTTAAAAGACACGCGCAGCCCACGGGATGTTTATAACAAAGTTCTAAACCGGCTTTCACGACAATCGTGTCAAGGAAACGGAGTTATCGATTCCTTACACCTCTATATGGTGACCATAAAAAAGCATGATGTCATTAGTTACTATTTACCGTTGGGTAACCGACATAGCCCAACAGATTAGTAAGCTGAAGTGGCAATGGGCCGACCATATAGCTCGAAGAACCGACCACCGATGGGGAAGAAAGGTTCTCGAGTCGGTCCACAACTAGAGGTAGGTGATAGTGACCTGGTAAGACATGCTGGAAGTCGGTGGATGCAGGTGGCTCAGGACGTGTGCGGAGAAGGGAGCGCTAAACGTCGGAAATCCCGGCATTAAGAATATTTTTTTATAGAATAAGGGTGGCAAATGAGTAAGCAGTCCAACTGATGGCAAATGGATGCTATTAGTCATAGAAGTCAATCATCTTTGTGGAATCGTTTACCACGGGCGATTTTTCCGGACTGATACGACTTAGGGACCTTCAAGAAAAGAGCTTACTCCTTTCTAAAAGGCCGGCAATGCATCTGCAATTCCCCTGGTGTTGCAGTTGTTTATGGGCGGCGGTATTCACTTACCATGAGGTGAGCCGCATGCTCGTTTGCGCCCTCTTCTATCAAAAAAGCACATCTATCCTTGATTAAGAATCAAAATACAGAATACCCCGTTTTTAGTAAAAAGGGTCTCCGGTCCTCTACACTCACCATACTAAACACAGCAGCATTAAGCTACTATTTGATGCTGGTATTCTGCGCGATCGTGGACCTACATCCTCGGTCGAGCCGACTCATCCGTGCTACAACGATAAAATAGCTGTAGCGTGGCTCTAAATCGTAAAATATAAAAAAAAACATTCCGATAATGTCTGCTTACAACCCTACGCGGGGTTACCAGTTTAACCTCGCGTGAATAACTCCATTGGTGCATCATTCTGAACACTCGCCTATCCAAACTTTAGCCATGAAACTTTTACAATAGCTGTTTCCAGTTGCCAGTTACAATATTGCAACGTTTCACACATTCGTACGTGAAATTCGTTTTCAAACAGAAAGTTATGTAGTCGATGCTATAAATCTGTCAGTACAGATAATAAATATAGGTATATTGTTGAGATTTGCAGAAGTTTCGTATTGGTACATTTATTTAAACCGCTTGAATATAAGATAAATCTATTTCCCTTGCCTCGTATCGTAAAATACTCGAGAAATATCATTCCAATAACTGGAGCAACTGAGCTCTTTAGTCTGTGTAATATTATAAAACAACGTATAAAAGTATCCTTAATGACTTCTTATGTTTACGCGAACAGTACACATTTAAATTAATATCGTTTTTGCGGATTTTGTCGCGTATATTAACTTATTTTATATTCCCGAGACGCTTCGAGCACGACTTATGACAGTAGACGATTGGCGGAATCGAATCCATGAGCTTTGAGTTCGCGGTCCGTACAGCATTAGGCTACTGTCGTTTAAATCATCCATGGTCAATAAATTAGTCGAATACACCCAAGTTTAACCAAACGGAATTGACTCGTAAAGTGGCGGTGTAAGAATATCCACTGCCCCGTATCATCTTGTGGGTTTCGTTAGAGGCAACAGAGGGAAACAAATCAGGAGATGGGGCAGCAGCATCTTCCTAATAAAGACTAAAAATAAATGCGGTTGCCAACTCCCTTCGCAATCTATGAGACGCCATGTTCAGTAGTGGACTTTAGACATTCAGATAATAGGCTGTAACGGTAAAGTTACGTGTGAATCTGCAAAATGGCTTACCTCGAATGGCGCTTCTCCATGATGTTTGTTGTTGAGAATGAGGAAGGAGCAGAGCGGTCCTCGAGCGCGAATTGCCGGTGTCACTTCCACGAGGGTCTCGTTCTCTCGGATTAGACCGTGGTAGCCCTCGTCCGGCTCCGCCAGCTCCAAGTGCGGGACGTCTGCGGACAGATAGTTGATATTCAGAATCTAATGTAATGCTTCTTAAGAAAGATCAATTTATATTCTCTTGGACGATACAAAAATAAATCTTTATGTTTTTGAAAAAATAAAGCACAACTTTTTAACGGACTTTTTTTTATAGAATATGGGTGAAAAACTAACACACTGCCTGAGTGGTGGTGGGCTGCCACCCGATGGCTGCTGTGGGCACATCAAAATGCAGATACGTGGTCACCCCTGAGAACTAAGATGGAACGCCTTGTTTCCAGTAAAAATGGTCTTCGGTTCTCTACACGTCTACACTCTACCATAAGAAACACGGCAGCATTAAGCTGCTATTTTACGCTGGTATTCTGTGAGAATGCGGTTCGTCCGCCCATTCCCAACTATAACTATAATATAACTGCAACATGGCTCTACCACTTTTTATTAGTTTTTAGACCACCTTAAATACATATTTCTATAAAGTTTATGTATTTATATATGTAAACATTTAAACAGAACAATAGGAGTATAATATATTTGCAAAGAATAACGTCCGTTTCATATTAGATCCGAATGGAACACCCAAAATATAAATGCAGCGTTGCGGAAATTTCCCAAGCGATATCACTCCGAAACCGCCGGGGGAAAACATATTTGAAACAATTATTCAGAAAAGCGCGTTAAGTGAAACATTTCATACACTGAGCATATTAAGTGTTAAGGGAATAGTATAAAGCATGTGAAACTCCGTAAGTAATATTCGCGGAAACATAAATTGGCGCTCAATTTGCTGAATACTAACGGAAACAATATTTTGGCGCCAAACATGGAAGCTTTATGGGTGCCTAAATATTTTAATATAATTTTTTATTCTAAAAACGAACTAATATTACTAACAAAGTGGAAGCACTTTATGAATTATAAAGTATGTTTTAGATATTCATAAGTTGGTGCAAAAATTGCGCTGCATACGAACGGAAAGAATATTTTGGCACCCAACATGGGAGTTTTATAGGCTCAAAAAATGTTTCAATATAATTTCTTATTCTAAAAACTTTCTACTACTTTAAACTATAAACTGGCTTACATATTAAATAAACTTTTTTTTTTCTTTTAATAATACGCCACGAGTTGAAAGAGAAGGACATCCTTATCTCTCCTAACGGTCCTAAGTCATAACGGTCCGCCGTTATTTCGAAATCACATAAACGATAAAACACATTTTTGTGATGACAATTCGTTTTATTATGGAAAAAGTCTTGTCACCGATCCCGTCTCTCCCAATGTGACGTAAACATTTTCTAAAATAACCAAGAGAAACGTATATTTATCAAATCCTCTCAATCGTGCAAAGTAAACAATCACGTTCATTCCCAATTCACTCTCGTCATTCACAAGTAAGGAAAGTGACATCGCTTTACGATCGAATGGAAATAATATATGAAGGTAATCTTTTGGTGTTTTTATTACCCGACTGCCCCAGAAAGAGGTAATGTTTTTCGAGAGTATGTATGACTATTAATTTGGCACGCTCTGTAGCCTAAACGATTTGATAGATTTTAACATATAAGGTGTCGTTAGATTCGTTTTAATTGTGGGAGTCACATAGGTACAACATTTTTCTCTTTTCAGTAAACAATTTTACGCAGTGGGGGTTTTTTAATTACTGTTTTAACGATAGGGCTTGCATATATAGATTCTTGTTTTTATTTTAGGGCACAGTAAATGGAGATCTTCTCTCTATTGTGGGATGCCAGAATGTGTTAATAAAGGCACGTAAGGCAATTTGGCGATTTGGACACGCATAAAAAATGAATGCGGAAAGAGTGACAAAACGATTTATAGTGCAGAAGTGAGTGGCAGAGTTGACAAGGGACGCCCTAGACGTGATTGCTCAACGTGGTAGAGCCATGGTGCAGCTATATTGTGGTTGTAGCATGAATGGGTCGGCTCGACCGGGGAAGGACCACTTTCTCACAGACTACCAGCGTAAAATAGCAGCTCATTACTGCTGTGTTTCGTATGATGAGTGAAGAGAACCGGAGATCCTTTTTACTGGAAACGAGTCATCCCATCTTACTCCTCAGGGGTGACAACGCATTTGCATATTGAATCTTAATCGAGGATAAATATAGATGTCTCTGGGCCACAGCATCCACCTACCGTGGTGGACTGTGTGCTCGTTTGTCACCATTATTCTATAATTTATTTATTTTCTGATAGATTCATTTGTGAAGTGCTCATACCGACGGATACTTTCTAGGCATGGTTATTGTGCTCTTTGTATTAACAAGTAACGAAGCGAATTCGCAGCTTGCAAAATACGTTGCACTGACGTTTATTAAGAGTTCAATTTGCGTGATAATGACCTGCAGCGGTGACATCGTTTATCTCGCGTTGCTTGCAGTGTCGTGTTCATCTCATACCATTCACAGCTGCAAAGCTTTTGTCGGGAGGAGTGCACTTGATATTGCAAATAGAACGCATCTGTTTAAAACTAACATGAAGCTAACCATTAAGTTGAAGGAAGATAAACTTCGCTTGTATCGAATAACAACCTTACACTTTGATCAATAACTTATATCACAATAAGAGAGTCTTCCTCTGCATTCTTCATTAAATTCTTGAGTTTATTTAAAACAACGATTATATTTGTTAAAATACGTTTTTTTAATTCAATTTGTAGTATTCGTTTGAGTATAAAAGAATTGTTATATCGATGTTCTCTCTGCCGATTTCAACTTTTGTGTCTAAGAGTCTGTCTAGGCTGGTTTTATCCTCTGGCCTATTTCTGCCGCCCAGCCGCAGTGCACTAATTGAAGAACCAGTATAATGACAGCTTGCAACGTATTCCTTATAAATGCCTGGCTTTCTAAATGTTGAAAACGCATCTATAGACGTCTTTGTTTAAAATTATTGCTAGTGTATATAGGCTACAATGATCGCTTACAATCAGGCGAACAAAAACTTCTGTAAACTATCATCGGTTATTATGCACAGGAATAGTGCAGGCGGGTTAGGATGCATTATTGAAATATGGGAATAATTATAATATATGTAAACTCGACAACCAACATTTACCTTTACCCAATTGGTCCTCGATAGGATACGAACCGTTGACTCGCAACTTAAGTAATAAACTTTAAGATGTATTGATTTATTTCATAGGTATATTTATATAATATTCTAACACTAGCTGTGTAATTCATCTGTTACAGTGTTTGTAAGATACCCAAAAAAACACAAACACAATATTATATAACACTAAAACAAAAAAAACTGGCCAAGTGCGTGTCGGGCCACGCACAATGTAGAGGTAGGGTTCCGTAGTCGACCGTCACAATATGTAGGCTTCCTTGATAACGAGCACAATAAGTGAGTTCGCGGTTTGACCGCTATAACGACTAAAAATGGGTCCAAATACGAAGATCGTAACTGAATGACTTATTTTCAAATTAGCTTATAGGGAGTGGTACCTATTCAAAAAAAAATTAAATATAATATTTGAGAGAATTTTTCGATTTTGATAATAATACCCTAACTATCCCGCAAATGAAAAAGTAAAGCTAATGGTAGTAATGCAAATAAGTAGTTTTCTTCATAAAATGTTTATTTTTAACAGTTTACAATAACATTACAAAGTTATTAATGCAGCTAGTTTTAGGTCATTTTCTATGAAGTTGTAACGAAATTTTTCATAATCCAAGTGCATTTTATAAGTTTGTCGACTATTACTCGTTAACATCTTAATTCTACTTAGCTGTGATAGTTTTCCTTTTAACTTCATTATATATACTACTATTTTGTATACTACTCACATTTCCAAAAACAGCGGTTTAGTTGGTAGAGGGTCCACACATGACTCTAATGAAAAATACCTCTTTAAAGCTAAATATTTCGCAAACGTACCCCTGAATCGAAAAGATGTTGTTCCACACCCTCATTTTTTTGAAAGACCTATCCAACGATACCCCACATGATGGAATAGACGGGTAAAAAAAACATCCTCCATTTACATCTATGGGAAGTACCCAAAATAAAAATGTTTTTAAGATTTTATTTCACAGTTTTCTAGGCGTGATTAATATCTATAACTATGCCAAATTACAGATTTGTAGCACCTAAGGTCTCTGAGCAAAACCCTGGACGGACGGACGGACGGACAGACATAACGGAACTATAAGGGTTCCTTGTTGTGTAACTACGGAACCCTAAAAAACATTAGAAAAATTAGTTCCAAAAATAAGAGCGCGCCAAAGTTTACGCGAGCATATCAGATTATAGCACTTTAGGGCATCCATTATACCGCCATTACGTGGCATCAAGCCGCCATCTTGCTGTGGGATTACGCTTGGGACGATTTAGCGTGCGGTCTATTCTGTCTCCATTTCTAATTAACTAAGCTCGCACGATATAAGTGGAGCATCATTAAAACGAACATTTCTTCCTTATTTAATGTTACTACCCCACTAGAATTATTTTCAGTGCTCTAATGTGGTAAGACTTAAAGATCTGGTCGTTAAATTAGTTTAGCATTAAGCTAGATTCGCGGAGGGCTTTTTATATAATAGTTATCTAGAGGGTCTTATACACTCTTAAGAGAAAGAACGGAGAACCCGTTGTATGGAGCTCTAGGTTCTTATTCTATTTATTATGACATCAAGATTTATCACTAGTATGAGAACATAACGCGTATTCATCATTATCACATATTCCTTTGGAGAGGCCCCATGGAATGTTACAAAGCACGGTCCTGAGCCACCTGCATTCATCGACTTCCTGCATCTTTTACCAGCTCGTCGCCCAACACTTCACTTACTGGTACGGGACTGCCACTCGAGAACCTTTCTTGCCCATCGGTTGTCGGTTCTTCGAGCTATATGCCCGGCCCATTGCCACTTCAATTTACAGATCCATTAGGCTGTCAGTTACTCCGGATCGCCGCTTATTGCTGTATATAAAATCATTATAGTTACAGCCTATATACGTCCCACTGCTGGGCACAGGCCTCCCCTCATTTCTGAGAGGGTTTTAGGGCAAGGAATTGTCCGCCGCGCTGCCCCGATGCGTGTTGGTTGATATAAAATAATTGCCGCTTTAAAAAATAATTTTAACTTGTAACATGCGAGTCTTCAAAGCAGGCCGGATTTATCAACAACAGAGTCGAGATTATCACACCGGCTATGTAGATTTTACGACAATATTCCGCTATCTGCAAATCGTCAATCAGTTCTAAGTTCTCGACTTCCAACGACAAGTCTATGGCTCCGCTTTTAACCACATTTCAGTTGTGAAGTACATGAAGAGTCACACAACGTAATACCATCGAGCCTCCACTTTAGGCTGGCCTTATGTATCCTCGTAGTTTCACTAAGGAACAGCTTCTAAAGCCAAGGTAAGGTGGGAACCCTATGGGGATGACAAAAAAGCTTATCAAAACCAGACAGGCCGGATAAATTTTTGGCCGGATATGATCTTAAAAACAAATAAGGCGGATTCATCTGGTTAGATGAATTCGTCTTGAAATTTTTATGCGGCAGTAGATGCTTAATTATGATACAGAATGAAGGAAGAAGATATTCATATATTCATCAATCCAGCAATATTCAAGGACAATACAAGGAAGTAGGAAAAAACGCAATGTATATATAAAAGTTAAACTTAGGTAACGTGCAAATTAGTGTGTTTTCTTAGTTAACTGTATGGCCACACACAATATGGCCCGAAACAGAGGTCTTAGAGGTCGACTTCCGAACAAGAGGGAAATTAGGTTAAATGGAAACGTGTACCAGTTGCAATTGATTGCCGGCGTTCCCGTTTGCAAAGCCATTTAAAAATTAATATATTGTGTAATGAATTAACTTTAGTAGCATATAAGTAGCTCGTGTCAATTTCGCGACGGCTCCGTGTCGCAGTGGCTTAGTAATGAGCTGCAGTGCTAAGGGCGCGGGTTCGAAACCCGCACGGAACAAGTGTATGGCCTACAAATAATTATTCCGGCTCTGCATGTTTGTCCTTGTGAAATTTTTGTATGTAAACTACGATACAGGAGAAAATCTTAGTAGTGTAGTAAAACAAGTTTAGTTTTGTAATGATAGATGAAAAAGGGATATATACAACGAATAAGTAAGTCTTCCTCTTGTATATTGGAAGCGTTATAAATACCTCCACAAAGCACAGATGACCCGGAAAATTACCGGTAGATATAATTTCGAGGTCCGTAAACACGCACTTGAGCAACGAAGCACACTCATCCTTACCCCAGAACCATCTCAGGTAGAGGGGCCCGTCCTCAGTAGTGGGACTTGTATAGGCTGCTACTTTATTATTTCTAATAGACATTGTTTCATAGACAACGAGCGATTCGGCACTTCAACTTTCACTTAATTCTGGCCAAATTCGCAATATTTCAACACAGAAAAATAAAATTGAAACTAACAGGAAAATTACATATTATCTAATTAGCCAATTTTTTTAAATTTATTTAGAAATAATTATACGAGTTTTTTTTTATTTACAAAAATACTATAGACATCACATGCACACACCATCCTATTTAAAAAGGCTAAATCTACTATTAGTCCATTTATATAAAAGGTCGGAGAAAAAGTTTCTTCGTATTGATACGTGGTAGAGCCATGCTGCAGCTATATTAGTGGTATAGTTGTAGCACGAATGGGTCGGCTCGACCGGGGAAGGACCACGCTCTCACAGAATACCAGCGTAAATAGCAGCTTCACACACTGTGTTTTGTATGGTGAGTGTAGAGAACCGGAGACCCTTTTTACTAGAAAAGAGGCGTTCCATCTTAGTCCTCACGGGTAACAACGCATCTGCATTTTGATTCTTTATTGAGGAATTTGTATATAAAATACTTTTTTTATATAGGTTAGGGTGACAAACGAGCACACAGTCCACCTGATGGTAAGTGGATGCTGTGACCTAAACACATCTACATCTATCCTCAATAAAGAATCAAAATGCAGATGCGTTATCACCCATGAGGACGAATAATGCCTCGTTTCCAGTAAAAGGGGTATCCCGGTTCTCTACACTTTTTACGTGGTAGAGCCATCTTGCAGCTATATTATGGTCGTAGCACGAATGGGTCGGCTCGACCGGGAAAGGACCACGCTCTAACGGAATACCAGCGTAAAATAACTCTTTACTTTTTGTAGAGGCACTAAGTGGTTCGAATAAAAGTTTTAAGTATTACCAACTGACATAAAAATACCTCTCTGTCACCTGTTAGCAGTTTGTCATCAAAGATCAGTAATTGTCAACCTAATAACGCTAGCACCACAAACAAAATCCTAAAAATTATTGTTGTCCTCGATTTATATTCTTAATAGCGAATAAATGTAGTTGCTTATAGGCTTCAGCATCCACTTACCATCAGGTGGACTGTGTGTGTGCTTGATTGTCATCCCTACTTGTACAGTAAATTACTTTGTGCACAAAACACGTGCGGCGAAATATACAAATATAAGTTTAAGTAACAACTTAGCAGCTGAATAATGTACCAGCCCAGCGACTCATTACTGTAGCATTAAACATTAGCTGTGAGTTAGTAATGAGGGTAGTGCGACAAAGTTTAAATTAACTGCGGTTATGAAACTACCCGTAGCAAACTTCGAAGAGTACACCGCTATATTTAAATCTAAGTCTTTTGACAGCATATTAGATTAGTTCTGAATATTTCACTAAATTTTGATGTACTTTAAAAATTTTTTTTTACGTAGTTGCGGTGTATGAATACTCACTACCCCATATCGTCCCGTGGGTGTCGTAAGAGGCGACAGAGGGAAACTAAAATAGGATATGGCCAGCAGCATCTTCTTGATAACAGCTGAATAAAAATAAAAACTGCGGTTGCCAACCCGTATGCCAAGCGTGACAACTATGGCAAAATCCCCCCTATGAGGCAATCTATGGGGGAGGTCTATGTTCAACAGTGGACTTTTAAAAGCCGTAATAGATAGATTGATAGTGGTAGAGCCATATTGATTATCAAGGGTATCAATAGATAGAGCGACGATCTACGCAATGTGGCTGGTAGAAACTGGATGAGTATAGTCGAAGACCGAGTTAAGTGAGGCGCCTAGGAGAGATAGGCCCATGTCCAGCAATGGACTGCCGTAGGCTGATGATGATGGTGATGATGATTATGAATTGTATTACGGCCGCAACAAGAATGGATGGAAGATAGATGTAGGCGTCTACGTGCCAGAGCATCCACTTACAATTATCTGTACTAGGTGGTCGATTGTTATCCTTACTTCTGTAGCTACGGGATCATTTCAGTATATTAAAAACAAACAATGATTGTGGAGATTGGGATAAGGCGGCTCCTCGGAATATTAGGGAATGTGACCGTTACCTTTACAGCCTATCAGAAGTCCACTGCTGAACATAGGCCTCCCCCATAGAATGCGGCATAGAGGATTAGAAAATGTGATTTTATCAAAGACTTCTATGTATACTACTAGACCTGCAACTCAGAACAAGAACTGTGTCACAGCTGTGGATCACGCGGGCGCGGGCCCGGGAGGGTTGCCGGCACGGTAAATATGCCACGCAATTGTATTTTCAATTACGACAGTTAGTATTTTAGGCATATACGAAATAAAATTACATATCTGAAATAAACCTCAAATCACGTTGATAATAATGTGCGCACATAAATAATGATAGTGTATGTTTAGTCACTTTATACAAAATGTTAGATTTTTTTTGTTTTTTTTTTTTTATAGAAATAGGGTGACAAACGAGCACACAGTCCACCTGATGGTAAGTGGTTGCTGTGGCCCATAGACATCTACATCTATCCTCGATAACGAATCAAAATGCAGATGCGTTGTCAGCCTTGAGGAATAAGATGGAATGCCTCTTTCCAGTAAAAAGGGTCCCCGGTTCTCTACACTCACCATACGAAACACAGTAGCATTAAGCTGCTATTCTACGCTGGTATTCTGTGAGAGCGTTATGTATTAGTACCGTAGTGCCCGTCCAGTAGTATACATAGAAGTCTTTGGTTTTATTTATTTATTTTTAATTGTAGTCATCTAAAGTAAAGCCGCCATGTGGTGGCAGTGTAATAGAATCCGTCACCCCATGTTGTCCCGTGCGACACCCACGGGAAGGAGACAACTATGAGAAAAAGTTAAAGTTACAGCCTATATACGTCCCACTGCTAGGCACAGGCCTCCTCTCATTACTCAGAGGGTTTTAGGGCAAGGAAGTGTTCGCCACGCTGCCCCAATGCACGTTGGCGAACTTCACACATGTCTTCGAAATTTTTTTTTCTTATTTCTCAGACATGCAGGTTTCACGATGTTTTCCTTCATCGCAGAGCACGTGGTAAATCAGAACTTAAAATTGCAATTAACAATTTCATTGGTGCCGGCGGGGATCGAACCCGGGTTGGTCGCGTGCTGTGAAATTTACAGAGAGCGCTTAACCCTGAGCTACCACGGCTCTCAACTATAGGATATACCAGAAAAATCATTAGTTTTGATATAAACCGACAGTGACGTCGTCGCAGTGCACTTCTATAAAAATACTTACAATGTTGCAAGAAGCGACTGTGATATATTTCAAAAAGACTACATGGTTTACTTTAGATGACTACAATTAAAAAAAATACAAGCAAAAATACAGGTCCTTCTATTCCGGGGCCCCGCCTTAACCCAGTTTCCGCAAACACTGCTCGTTTTCAAAACACAGAAAAAATTCCGTAGCGCAATCCCGCTTCGCTGCTTTTTAATCCGACAGGTATCCTGACTCCACTCCTGTAGGATTATAACAAGAAATGTCGCAATAAGAAATACAAGGTGGATGTGGATGAATGAAAAAAATTTAACCAGGGCAAAAATAAAAGCATATATACACAGAGTGGCACTGCGTTATATATTTACCACCACTGAGCACAGGCTTCCTTTTTTCCACGAGAGGGTTTTAGAGCAAAGGAGAACGTTCGTTTTTTTAATTTCTTAGACATAGGTCTCCAGATACTAGAGGTAGGACTCCTTTTCTGCCCAGGTGTCCGTCTGGATAGGTACCACTTTCTTACCCATTTCACCGCAAATAACACTGCTGTTAAGCTACGATGCCATAGGTCTGAATAGTATACAGAACCTCTATAGTTACAGGCTATGAGATATTCCATCTCATTCCTGATAAGTCACAACACATCTATAGCCTTCTTTGTTTGAAGTTGGCATTAGGTGGACTGTAACTTACAATTTGTAAGTTCATTTGTCACTTCCGTTTTATAAATAGGAGATAAAGTTGAACCGGTTCGTAAAGTCCCATTGATTTGATGAATTGCGTACATCGAAAATCGTCACAGTTGACCCAGCATTATCATAATATATACGGATAAGCGCTTCCCACTCTTCATGCTCTATCTCGAGGACGGTTAAGTGTACATCATTATGCTTGGTCCTGAGACTGACCTGAGAATAATTGATGATGACAATTAAATATTAATACAAATCATATTAAGGAAATAGCACAAGATATTTGCAAAATAGATTTTTGCGACATTTGCTCTTGCATATTTACTACTACTCACGTACATGATATTCTATTATAAAATGTTAAAACAAAGACTTATAAAAGTTTGCAGCCTTTTCACGTTTAGATTCTTACGTGGTAGAGCCATGCTGCAGCTATATTATATGGTTGTAGCACGAACGGGTCGGCTCGACCGGGGAAGGAACACGCTCTCACTGAATATCAGCGTGAAATAGCAGCTTAATGCTGCTGTGTTTCGTAAGGAGAATGTAGAGAGCCGGAGATCCTTTTCACTGGAAACGAGGGATTCCATCTCAGTCCTCAGGGGTGACGACGCATCTACATTTTGATTCTTGATCGAGGATAGATGTAGATGTCTATGGGCCACAGTATCCACTTACCATCAGGTGGACTGTGTGCTCGTTTGTCACACTTATTCTATTTATAAAAGTCTATTATCTCTCATTTCGAGGTTAAATCCCTATTTGACTTGACTATAAGTTTATACATTAACATTATATGCATGCCCAGGTCCATTAGCGCCCACTCACACATCTCGCAAACAGCGCGCTGACCACCACTTACGGCGCATTCACACACGCCTCCATGATTTTAATTGGACCCTCGCACGGCTTGCACCTCGTAATTGGAACTTGTCGGTTAAATTAACGTAAATGCACTTTCATTTGTTTTAACGTCAATTCTGCATTTTACAAAGATATTGCAGTTTCGTTATAGAAATTGGAACGAACAAGGGAAGAAAAAAGTTGTATTAAATAATTCATCTTTATTATAACAAAAGTTTTTTTTAAGGAAAACTTTATGCTCAATGCTAAACCACTGCGCCGTCTTTTTTCCATTTTCTTTTCTTTAAAATTTTTTGTTTAAGAAAGTAATACGTCCACTGTTTAACATAAGCCTACCCTAAGGAATGCCAAAAAGCACGTTCCTAAGCCACCTGCAACCATCGACTTCCTGCATCCCTTACCAGGTCGTCACTCCATCTAGTGGTGGGACGCTCTATACTACGCTTGAAATACGGGGCCGCCACTCGAGAACCTTTCTTATATATATATAAATATAATATATATATATTTTATCTTTCTGTACTCCTTCTCCATATAAACTTTAAATATGCTTAATATCACCCTACTTGCGCGCACGGCAATATGCTTAAAAAGGGGTACAAAGTTTTTCCTTCACGTATTAATCAATAAGTTATTAATTAATTACAAATGTTTTATTACGCGATTCGCATAGAAACAAATATGACGGCTCCATGGCACAGTAACTTAGCAATAAGTTGCAGCGCCGAAGGCTGCGAGTTCGAATCCCGTACGAAACCAATATTTGTATGGCTTACAAGGAATTATTCCGGGTATGGATGTTTGTCCTTGTGCAATTTATGTATGCAAACTGCTTCCTAGACTGGAGAAAATACTAGTAACTTTTTTTTTTAAATATAAAAGAAATAAATGTCCAAGTGTTCAACTTTATCTAATATTTTATTCTAGTTGAAAATGTGACTTCTAAGATTCAGAATCCGTTAGAGCCTCATGTGCGGCTACAGCAGTGCTATATATCACGCTAACCATCGCAAGTCCAATAAAAGTCTCAAGTCCCATATTTAACGTGGAAGTCTCACTAAGACAGTTCAGAAGTCAATTCATAGTGGATTCTCGCTAGTTTGTGATAGTTGTAATCTCAGAGACGTCGCTTGCGGTTTTCCTTGCACTCGAAATTTCTAAAGAAATGCAAGATTTACCTCCGTCTCGAGTTGGTTATTCGAAGATAAATTCTACTGCAGGATTTTATTTAGGATTCAATATAGTGCTTTCTTAAAGTCCTGAATGGCTAAAAGTTAGGACGTTAAAAAAACAAAAAGCCGATTTCAAAGAACTAAACAGGTTAAAATTAATAATAATAAAAACAGAATAAAATTATATCACAAATATAATATATATTATATATTATAATAATAGCTTCATAAGTCGGTGCCAAAACATAGTGTACAGAAGTGGATTATATATATATGAAATATAATATATAATCAGGTCAAATAAAGAAATGTGCCACTTACTTTAGTCATTGCACGAGAATCGTGAAAATATTCATCGTGCAAGTTCACTAGTGTCATGAAAACCGCACTAACTTGTTGTGCCTAGTTAGTAAATAAACCTAGGATAAGATACCAGAATGATACCTGTCTGAAATGGTTTAGATAAATTAAGCCCTTGTAACCCTGGAACTATGACGGAACTATGTGGTGAAAACTTTTTTTTGTTTAAAATGAACGATTTGTCGGTTACATAAATGTTATTATTCAAGTTTCACAACTGCCTGTACCATGATGCCTTTCGCTTATTTCTTTGTTTCTAGATCTGTATATGTACCGCTTTTACCTGCAACAAACAAAGAACAACAAGTTAATCAAATTGCTATGTGGGTATAAGATTGCAAGAGATTTACAAAGTGGTGAACCTTCCATTCTGAATAAGAGTTTAACTGGACCGTTTTTAACCTATTATTTAAATTAAACCTAAACTTAGGAATGCAACATAAAAATTATCGATAGTAATATCGATATTTTTATCGAAGGGTAGTAAATATCGATGATCGATATATCGCCTGTTCCAACGCGATATTATCGATATTTTAGTACTTTTAGTTTATGGTAATGTAATTGAAAGAAAAACATAGTAAATGAAAGCATATTTTATTAAAAATATACATGGTTACTGATTTGTAAAACTCTGACATATCAAACCCGAGAACAATAATTTTGAAACCGTGAAACCTGGCAACTTTGGTAATTTTTGGAAGGACTTAAAAGTTTAACACCAATTTTCCAACAAAAAATGTACTATCAGACTGGGCGTCAATGTTAAATGTGACATTATATTCTTCATAGATTTGGTATTTATTAATGATTTAAACAAATACTAACATTAAATAGACAAAATACTCAAAAATAGAAAATGGCAAAGTTAACCTCACTTTGTGGCAACTTTGCCATCAGGATTTATAATGAAAATAATAGGATTTGAATTCAAGGTTGAAGGTAAGTTTACCTCATAATATAATAAACAACACCCTGAGTTATGATTTGCGCTTTTAATTGTGTTGCAAATAGCAAAGTTTACGCTTGTGGCAAAGTTGCCCTCCCATTTTTCAATTTTTTATACAAACTTGAAAATATGTGTCAGGGTTGTCAAAAATCCTTGATTACATACTTTAACTTAATTTTTTTATTTAAATCTTGTCACAATAATTTCTTAGGAAAAAATCTAAAATATATTAAACAAAAATACTCTCGTCTAAAATAAAAAATAAAATTGGTGCAATAATAAGCTTAAATCAATTATAGTATAGAAAACAAGTATTTTCTATACTATAATTGATGTCATTGAGTCATTTTATTACGGCTAGTAATAAAATGATGTCAGGTCATAATTATTGTAATTAATCTAAATATTGTTTTCCCACAATAGCAAAACATTAATAATCATTAAAAATGACAATTAATGTTTTGCTTAATATCAATACACTAAGTTGAAATTATGAAAAATACTGAGTAATAATAATATTATTAATGCTCGACAACGCAGTAGAAATAATATATATAGATTTCTCTTCATTTCCTTCACTTTTAATAAAGATGAATTGATTGACGACTCATTTGGTAAAATCGGTCTAATGGGCTGCTACGGTGAAACATCGATACAAACATACATACAAACATAGAATGTCAAGTGCAGAACACTTTATTTAAATAGTTGTAATCGGTTAAAAATATAAGTTGAAAGTGACAACCCTTGTTTGTAACAAAACATGGCAAAGTAACCGTCACATCGTGGCATCACTAGTATGGTAACTTTGCCAAGTTAGTTTTATAGATAAATGTTAAGACCAACATGTTAAAAACGATATATTACATTTGATAACCATTAATATTACGTTACTACAAAGAAATAGATACCTACATTCAGTATTTCAAACAAAAAGAAACTAAAGTTCTGGAGCACTGGACGAAGAGGTTATTTCGCCGGCACAATTCCGCGTTAAAATAAAACGCCATAATTAATTCTCATTTTGCTATATCGACAGCAATGCTGTCAATTAGTTATTGTATTTTCATCCAAAACATGGCTTATCTCGAAAAACGTAACGTTTTCCGTGTTAATCGTAATTTTGTACCAGTACACCCCTGATGGCAAAGTTAACAACATCCATTGGTAAAATTGCCAGACCTGACTGAAATCTTTTTCCAAGCAGTCAGTTGCGGTTGGTCCAAATTTTTTATTAAAGATCTTACCTAGCTTGGACTTTACCTAGTTTAGACTAAACTGGGTAAGAGTAAGACACATCATTTTATTTTATTACGCGGATCTCAGCTAAATAATTTTTTATATAATTAATTTTTTTATAATATAATTTAATATAATAGATGTCCGCAAAGTAACCTTAATTCCATTAATCAACTTTTTTATGTTTTTCCATGACCAGAGAGGACTACCGTAGTGAACCACTCCTAGTCAAAGCACCACCACTATAACAATGGCAAGAAATATCATGGGATTGCAATATAGATTTCTATGAGCCACAGCATCCACTTACCATCAGGTGGACTGTGTGCTCGTTATTCACCCTTAAATAAAAAAAAATACTTTCTATAAAAAATCCTCCTGGTGTTGCAGTTGTTCGTGGGCGGCAGTCGACAATTTGCATCGGGTGAGCCGCATGCTCGGTTGCCCGCAATTTTTATGTGGCAGAGCCACGCTGCAGCTAAATTATGGTTGAAGCACGAATGGATCGGTTCGACCGGGGTAAAATAAAACACATCATACCAGTGTATTTACCTACGACAGGCACTCAGATCAGGCACGCTTAACATATCGCTCCGCGTATTTTAAATATTAAATATACCTAAGACAAAAATAAGCCGCAAATGCATTGTAAAGTAGACATAAAATAGCATAATAGTGAAGTAATATGGTTATCTTACCGTTATATGCAAGTACAGTGCTTAAATAACTAATTTTAAAATAAAGTGCAAAGACAGTTTGTTTACATTTAAACTATTAATTTTCGGTTTGCAATAAAAAATAAATCAACCTAGTGCTGTAAAATATCATCAAATCTAAGTGGAAGAATAGGCTATTATCAAAACAAAGTGTTAAGTTAATTGTGTTTTAACATAACAGTGACGGTGACGGTGAAAAAATTGCAAAAAATTCAAACAACGTAACGAACATCTGAGTAACAATTTATTATTTATAAACTTATTTTCATCACGCATGCTATCGGCAAATTGGTTTAATTGTTTGCCAACGCCGTGTTACTCTAAGTTTCTCGAGTTCGAAACCCAGCGTTTGTCGTTGACTTTTTGTGACATTTGTGAATTTTACTTGTAATAAATTTACAATTAAACTTGAATACCTATTAAATTACTAAATATAATTTAGAAAGGAATTTAATACCGAAGATTATATAGCTGCTTTGTGTGCTTCTCGTTCGCTACCGTCAGAAAATGGATAGCACTAGTAATGTTACTCTAAGACGTCGATGCCAAACAAAAACAAAATCATATGAAAGCTTGAATGAGGGCGATTCGTTTGATTCTACGTTTTCCGAAGGCCGATTGAGTAGGAGTTTAAACTTAACTGCAAATAAAACGAACGTAATTGAAGACTTAAAGACAGAAATAAGTGACCTTAAATCCAATTTAGATAGTACACAACATGAGCTCGATAATATTATCTTGGAAAATATTCAACTAAAGAAACAAGTGTCTCAACTTACACAAGAAATAGAAGTTCTCAAGCTGATATGTAAAAGTCCTATATCCTCAACAAGGAAAAAAACATGTATAAATCGTAAAGATACCAAGCGTCGTTTAACTTATAGCTTCCAAAATAACCCACATCAATACTCATTAACTAACGATCCTGTAACACATGAGAGTACTGATCAGAAGAGGCGTTGTCAAAAATTCACCACACAAAACAAAACAAACTAAAATAAATTTTCAAAGAAAAATCTCAGTTGTCTAACTATGACGTTAATAAAAAGTGCAAAGATTCTAATCTATCTATAACAGATGGCGCTGCTTGTAACATTACGGAAGTTGAACCAAAAACAAACCAGTATTTAATGGTGTAGAAACATTTTAGGAATAAGAATATTCGCACGAATAGCAAGGAACTCTTTTTCATACAAGTATACAAAGAAACTACACTAAAAACACAAGCTATGTATCATAAGTAGCAATAAAATAACAAGATACTAACGATCGCAGAAGACACGTTTCAAATTATCAAATTTGCCATTATTTGACACCTAATTGTGGGATGAATAAGCTTATTGATAACATTGATCTAAAATTAAAAACTATACAATGAACGACTATTGCGTAATTTCGTTGGTGAAGAGGACTTCGGCGTACTACAAACTATGTTAATCTAACAATTACCATACGGGAAACGCTTTAAAAATACAACACACAAATGTCATAATATGCGCCTACATTTAAACTCAACGATTATTCCGCGATATTTAACGGAAGAATAGAAACGTTTAACAGTTTAATGTATCTAGATGTAAATACTCACAATTACACGTATTTGTTTGATTCTAACTTGTATCTGTCATACGATTATAAAATGTTTTGGAAGAAAAATGGATGTGTCAATAATCACGGTATGGCCAATATATTCATTAATCTAAGGCTAATGATAAATGAATTTGTGGATTTAAGTTACGAAGATAATATAAACCACTTCCGTGACACGAAACAGAAGTATGAGTCATCCCCTCTTTCACTTTCTAGCACTAAAGATTCCGGGAATGAACCCTTTTTTCTGTAATAAATATATTAAAATTTTACACCAAAATATTGCAGGCCTAATAAAAAAATCTAACGCACTTACCGTGTGCTTGGATGAACTATGTGAAAAAAAAATATTGGTGGATGTACTGTGCATTACGGAACATTTTATTAAGGAGGGGTATCAGAAACAACTGTTTGTACCGAATTATTGTCTGGCTACTTATTACTGTAGAAAGGCGCAAGGGAGAGGTGGTGCATGCATTCTTGTGAGAAATGGTCTTCAATTTAAGGATCTACCTAAAATATCGAGTTTATCATCTCCAGGCACATTTGAATGTTGTGCTATTGAGCTACCGATTATAAGATAATTGTCTGTGTATATATAGAGTACCAAATGTGAACAATCTTAATTACTGTCTGGATAAACTAGAAACTCTTTGCAAGGAATATCGCATTCACGATATAAAAACATTGTTGTTGGTGGAGACTTTAATATAGATGTTCTTAAAGAAAACAGTCTCACAAATGCATTTGAATGTTTATTAATTAGATATAACTTGAAACTGGCATTAAAACAACCGACCCGCATGGCTAGCTTAACATGCTTAGACAATTTTGCGCACAATTTAATAAATCATTAAGGCTGATGTTCTTGAGCTTGCGCTGTCCGATCATACAGCACAGCTGTATCCAGTGCAAAAAATATATGCAAAAGTATTGGTATACGCCTAGAAGGGATTATAATATGGAAAATATAACGAAATTTAAAGATTACATAAAACGTATCTCTTTTCGGAAATATACGATACAGATGATCCAAACGCAGCATATAATAAATTTATTGATACGTTTAGACTTATATACGATTTATGTTTTTCCACGACCAGAGAGGAGTATAATTCGTGTGTTCGAATCCGCTATTCGACTACCGTCGTGAACCACACCTAGTCAAAGCACGACCACTATAACAATGGCAAGAAATATCATGAGATTGCAATATAGATTTCTATGAGCCACAGCATCCGCTTGCCATCAGGTGGACTGTGTGCTCGTTATTCACCCTTAAATAAAAAAAATACTTTCTATAAAAATCCTCCTGGTGTTGCTTGCAGTTGTTCGTGGGCGGCAGTCGACAATTTGCATCGGGTGAGCCGCATGCTCGGTTGCCCGCAATTTTTATGTGGCAGAGCCACGTTGCAGCTAAATTATGGTTGAAGCACGAATGGATCGGTTCGACCGGGGTAAAATAAAACACATCATACCAGTGTAAAATAAAAAAGCAGTTCAATGCTCCTGTGTTTCGTATGGTGAGTGTAGCGAACCGGAAACCTTTTTTACTGGAAACGAGGCATTCCATCTTAGTCCTCGGGGTTGGCAGCGCATTTACATTTTGATTCTTAATCGAATCACAGTCTATGGGCCACAGCATCCATTTACCATCAGGTGAACTGCGTGCTCGTTTATCACCCTTATTAAAAAAATCTTTCTTGCTTTTTTTTTTATAGGAGAGGGAGCAAACGAGCATGCGGCTCACCTGATGGTAAGTGACTACCGCCGCCCATGAACAACCCCAACACCAGGGGAATTGCAGATGCGTTGCCGGCCTTTTAGAAAGGAGTAGGCTCTTTTCTTGAAGGTCCCTAAGTCGTATCGGTCCGGAAAAATCGCTGGTGGTAATCGATTCCACAAGGAAGTTGTGCGAGGAAGAAAACTTCTTCTAAATCGCACAGTGGTGGACCGCCAATCATCCAGGTGGTATGGATGGTATCGCAAGTTTTGTCGCGATGTGCGATGGTGAAATTGAGCGGCTGGAATTAATCCGAACAATTCCTCAGAGCACTCCCCGTGGTAGATGCGATAAAATACGCAAAGAGATGCAACATCTCTACGCAGTGGCAGTGAGTCAAGCCGATCGGAAAGAACTCGGTCGTCGACGATTCGAACCGCTCTGCGCTGGATGCGGTCAAGTGGAAGGAGCTGGCACTGGGAGTCCCTGCTGCCCAGAGATGGGAACAGTATTCCATGTGGGCCGAACCTGCGCCTTGTAAAGTTGCAAGCGGTGTACCGGCATGAAATACCGTCCCGCTCTGCTGAGCACGCCAAGCTTCTTAGAGGCCAATTTGGCCTTCTCTTCCAAATGACCACGAAACTGCACATCACTCGATATGTCGACACCGAGGATTCCAATACTGGCTGAAGCAACAAGGGGAGTGCCTTAAAACTGAGGAGATACGACAAAGGGGTTCTTTTTAGCGGTAAACGCGCAAACTTGTGTCTTCTGGGGATTGAACTGGACTAGATTTAGTCGCCCCCAATCCGAGACTTTGTTCAGCAAAGACTCGACTTCAGACACAAGTTTGTCCCGGTACTCGGCGACGTTTTCCCGAAATATTTGCACGGCCGTTATATAAAGCATCACCAGTGCTGTCGTCTACATAGCAATGAATGTTTGCAACACATCATTGATATGCAGAAGAAACAGCGTTGGTGATAGCACGCAGCCTTGTGGAACACCAGCGTTAATAGGCTTGTAATCGGAGCATGCACCGTCTACTACGACCTTGATGCTCCGATCAGCCAGAAAAATGGTGATACATTTGCACAATTTCTCGGGAAGCCCATAGGAAGGGAGCTTCGAAAGAAGCGCTTTGTACCAGACCCGATCGAAGGCCTTCGCTATGTCCAAACTAACGGTCAATGCCTCCCCTTGGACTCTACTGCCTCCGCCCATCTATGAGTCAGGTAGACCAGAAGATCACCAGCTGATCGACCACGACGAAAACCGTATTGGCGGTCACTAATCAGCTGGTGATCCTCAAGGTACCTCATGAGCTGGCAGTTTATAGTAGACTCCATTATTTTGGAGAACAAGGAGGTGATGGCGATAGGCCTGTAGTTGGACGGGTCTGAGCGGTCGCCTTTTTTAGGGATCGGGTGGACCAAAGCTGTCTTCCATGAATTCGGGACTACGCCTTGGGAGTAGGAGTACCGGAAAAGACGCGTTCTTGATATTTATTTTGATCCAGACCGGCAACTTAGGCTACTGTCGAGCGTATTTTAAAGTAAATTATACATCGGAGTTTAACAATCACGCAAATGATTCACAAAAACCTCTCCCTAACTCCGAGACGAGACCCTGTTGCGAAATAAATGAACAAAGTTCGCGATTGCAAAACATGGTCCGCTCGAGTACAGTAACAGTAAATCCAATTTAGAAATCAGTCCTTGCCAAGCCCTTGGCAACAATCACAAGTTTTTGTTTTGGAACGAATTGTTAGTTAGGTACTCTGTCCTTATATTATTTAGGGTTGATTTTTTCCATTTTCAAATAAGAGATATCCATCGAATAAGCTATAACCCGACTGAATATAAAAGGTGAAACATTGAACTATTATACTCATAATACTGTAATTTTTTATTTATGTTGTATTTTATATGGCTGGCCCATTACCAATTCAGCTTACTAATCCGTTGGGCTATGTTGATTACTCGAAAAACCGACAATCGATGCCGAAGAAAGGTTCTCGAGTGCAGCCTCGTACCGGTAGACGAAGTGTACGGCGGCTCCCCACTAGATGGAGTGACGACCTGGTAAGACATGCAGGAAGTTAATGGATGCAGGTGGCTCGTGACCGTGCTTTGTGGCATTCCTTGGGGGAGGTCTATGTTCAGCAGTGGACTTGTGAAAGGCTGTAATGACGATGATGATAATGTTGTATTTTAACCTATGAATAAATTTTGTCTGATAATTCAAAAATCGGCCGTCAGAAAAACACAAATTTAAAAATACTTCATGTGGGTTTGCGACTTACAGGTCGCAGATGTTTATAATTGTGTCACATGTTATAACAAAAATAATGTGTCAACTGTATTACTCACCCAGCATGTGGTAAAAGGCGACTAAGAGGATATTAAGTCTTCGTTTGTGTGGACATTGGACAAGCCTAACTAGCTACTCCTTAATATTGAAATAATTTAAACTATTAGAGTCTCCAGATAATTTTGTTACAAATAATATAATATGACATTTATAAGTCATGATTTTAGACTGTTGTTGCTGAAGTTGTCGCGGCGAACCGGCATCCTAGAGACACCTCCAGTCTCCATTGCCCCACTTGTCAAATTAGCCCCTTGAGATCAACATAGCCCGAGCTTTGAGTTTGTAATGTAAATAGGACGCCCGGATTAGGTAAGAGGCGCGGTCTTAAATACTAATGTTTTTAACTTTTAGTACAGTGAGTGAAGGGCAGCAAGGCATTCCAACTTAGTCCATAAATTTGATACCTAATGATCTTGTTTGTTAAGCGCATTTTACTTATTTTACATTATCGTTGCTAGGAGATTTGAAACGGGACCTTAGCCCTTGAGTCACCACGGTCAGTTTTACATGGTAGAGCCACGCTGCATTTACTATACATAGCTGCAGCACGAATGGGTCGACTCGAACGTGGCAGGGCCACGGTCTCAGAATATCAGCGTGAAACAGTAGAATAATACTGCTGTGTTTCGTATAGTGAATGTAAAGGACCGGAAACCCTTTTTACTGGCAACAAAGCATTCCATCTTAATCTTTAGATGTGACAACGCATCTGAATTTTGATTCTTAATCGATGATAGATGTAGATGTTTATGAGCCATTTACCGTCAGGTGGACTGCGTGCTCGTTTATCACCGTTATTATATAAAAAGTTTAAAATAAGTAATAAAATATCAATCCGTCTGCCAAGCGTGGTAAATATGGCAAAAAATTAGGCAATCTATGGGGGACGCCTATGTTCAGCAGTGAACTAGTATAGTAAAAATTATAAATAAAATTTATATTCAGTCGGGTTATAAGTTATAACTTATTCGATGGATAACTCTTCATTTCGAAATAGAAAAATCAACCCTAAATAATATAATGACAGAGTACCTAACTAGCAACTGTTGATTGCAGTTTTAAATTCTGATTTACCACGTGTTCAACGGTGAAGAAAAACATCGGATCCCACAGCCCGCCTTATTCCGCCTTATTTTGAAGAATCCGCCGCATAATGGTTGTGCGGATTTTTCTTTAAAAATAGTGGAAGTCCCGTGTCCAGCAGTAGGACGTTGTAATGGGTTGTTATTTTAATAAGCTTTAAGATGTATGTTTCATCCGTGTAGTGGCGGCATAAGAATATCCCCTACCATATCGTCCCGTGGGTGTCGTAAGAAGCGACAGAGGGAAACAAACTAAGAGAAATCCAGCATTTTCCTTATAACTACTAGGAAATAAAAAAACCTGCGATTGTCAACCCGCCCGTCAAGCGTGGCAGCTATGGCAATTATCTCCCTTACGAGGGCAATCTAAGGGGAGGCTTATTTTCAGCAGTGGACTTTGAGAGACTGTAATGAATGAATGAATCAGTAGTTTCTTTTTTTCTTGAAATCATCATCATCATCATCATCATTACAGCCCTTCACAAGTCCACTGGTGAACATAGGCCTCCCTCAAGGAATGCCACAAAGCACGGTCCTGAGCAACCCGCATCCATCGACTTCCTTTCTTGAAATGTTCCACTACAATTCAATTTAAGTCAGACAGCAGTTTCTTGAAATAGCGAAATACCTTTTTTCGAAATAATTGGCTACAATCGATTCTTACTAATAAAACATTTGCAGCGATATCAAAAAGTTAAAACCCGGCAAGATTTATACTCAATCATATGATTGGTTTAATTTTCAAACAGAAACGTTTTCGATATCAAAATGCAAAAATTTTGCATTGTTACCACACTTTTACTCGCTTTCGTGTATGTGTGTTCGGGTCGTATTTAGTAATTGATTTGAAACTAGCTTCCCGATGAGCTAGAGACTTGAATTTTTGAACATAGCTCAGAATCGGATGACAGTGTAAGAATATGGAAAAAACGTCGTAATTACATTAAAAATGTACATAATTTTTAAAAAAAAATCACGTTTTTAATAAATATTTAACTTTTTAATTACCGACGTTTCAGGTGCTTCATAACACCTATGGTCACGGGAGCACTGAGGTGTTTGACGTCCCGATGTCACAGTTAGCCCGGCTAACCGGCTGAAGGTAGCCGGGCTCACTGTGTAGTATTCGCGTAAATATAAGAAACCATTATAAAAAATCATTAGACGAAGCAAACCGTTTGGTTCGAAACATGGTGTGAAATGAGGGAATCAGTTATTTTTAAATTCTTTCATTTTTCACCTTTGATATTTTAATTTTAAATCGTATTATCCTCCACCCGACGACGCTTGGCGTTGTTGGATGTCCTTTGATTAGATTTCTCGGATCTTAGCGCTGTATAATTAATACAATTTCCGAGTAGTTTTTTTGTGTTTCCGTCAGAAAGTAATTTAAATTGTTAACTTGTTTACCATTTTAATAAAAAGAAATACAAACTGTCCTCTTAAGCTCCTTGAAAAAACTTGGTAAGGCTTAGTAACTGATATTGCTTTATTGGTCCTTTAAATCGACTGCTGATGAAAAATCTTTTCAAAAATACAGCCAAGTGACAAAAGGGTGACAAGCGGGCACTCAGTCCATCTGATGATCAATGCACCATCTATCTTCGAATCAAGAGTCATAATGCAGCTGCGTTATCACCTCTGATGAATTAGAAATGAAAGAATGCTCCTTTACCAGTAAGATGGCTCTCCGGTTCTCTACACCCTCCACATAGCAACATTAAGCTGCTATTTTACGCTGCTGTTCTATGAGAGCTTAGCCATTCCCTAGTCGAGACAACCCATTAGTGCTGTAGCTATAATACATTTGCAGCTATCATCATCATCATCATCATCACCGTTATTACAGGTCTTTACAAGTTCACTGCTGTACGTTGGCCTCTCCCAATGAAAGCCACTAAGCACGGTCATGAGCCACCTGCATCCATCGACTCCTGAATGTCTTACCAGGTCGTCACTCCATCTAATGGGGCCGCCCTACATTTCATTAACCGGTACGAATTTGCCACTCGAGAACCTTTGCAGTTATATAACATGTTAATAAAAAAGATTTTCTATAAACATTAAATTTTTTAGCGATGCAGTGTTGCTTGTATAAAACTAAAAAAAAAAGGTTAATTCCTCTAAAAAGCCTTTTCGTAATGCTTTTAAAACGGATCTTACTCCCTTAGTGCATTTAAAACTACCCGAGAGAAATAAAAGCTTGTTTTAAATTTAGATTATACTAGCAATCCGCCCCGACTTCGCACGGGTGATTTTTGGATCTCGACAACAGAGCCACCTACCGGATCCAATTGTTAATTCCATTCTCGAATCAACTTAATCACGCACATAAAATTTCATCAAAATCGGTCCAGCCAGCAGCCAGCGTTTAGGAGGAGTTCAGTCACACACGGACAGAAGAATTTTATATATAAAGGCAATAAATGAATGAAATAGAAATAGTTCTTTTTTCAATACAGATTATAAATAATACTTATTGAAAGTCACTCCCTGGGAATAATCCAGCGGCACATTTTTTTTTTTTGAAGAAAACAGTTTACAATTATATTTACAATAATATGTTACACAATAATTAACAACACAAAACAAATTAGAAATCACATCATTCAAAAGACTGAACACATCTAAATTCAATTTAATGTAGGTACGTGCTCTCAGAGCCAGCGTGCACTACAGCTGCTCCGGTGCGGCGCGGCGTGTTGCATTCATTTCATTTGGAATGCAAATGAATTACACGACGGAGAAATATTTCTCTGGGTGTGAAGATGAGATGCGATTCGTTTGTGTTCATTAAATGTAGAACTCGATTGTGTTTATCCCGTATACTTTGTACTGAGCCACATAATATTGTCATTATATGAGACGTGACTTGGGGGCATGGTACTCACACAAAATTTCATAGTTACGAGGAACCCGAGTTCGATTCCCGTCGGTTTAAGCGTTGGTTTAACGCGTAAACAAAGAGAACATCGTGAGAGAATTAAAAAAATTATACGCCTAAGAAATTAAAAAGTAGTGCGGCGACAGAGAGAAACTAAAACGGGAAATAGACAGCGGCAGAGAATGCAAAAAATTATCATAACACATTAGTTATTTGTCTTACGCGCGTGGGTTAGAAGTTATAAGAAGCGTGTATCATATGAAAATAATTTGGTCTTATTTCAAAATGATTTCTCTAGAAAGCCACAGGGATATTATTGATTTAATATTGATACGGGCGTGGAAGGAAAATGGGAGATCTCCCGCCGGGCAAGGTGGTCGGCCCGGGGAGCGGCCAACGCTCCGAGTGGTAAGTTTGGAGTTATTCTATATTATAATATTCTACTGCTTTTTACTTCGGAACTTTGATAGCGCGATTTAGGCTTTGATGTATTTTCGCTTGGGGCGCGACAACAGCGCCGCCACAGTGTTATTGACTGTCCTGAAATTTTAAGTAAATTTAATATGTGCGTACCCTTTCGTTATCCGCGTTATGCTCGTAAGATTACACCATTGACTAGACCTCATCGTAGAACACTGTTTGGCTCCAATTCTCCAATTGCTAGAATGAGTAAAGTTGTTAACAAATTTAGCGAAACAATTGAAATATTTTTCGACCCTCCTAACAAGCTCCGTCGTAACTTTAAGAGACCATCTCTTGTAACATTCTATAAAACATTTTCTTTTTTTTTTTTTTTTTTATAGGATAAGGGTGACAAACGAGCACACAGTCCACCTGATGGTAAGTGGTTGCTGCGGCCCATAGACATCTACATCATTACAAATCAAAATGCAGATGCGTTGTCACCCGTGAGGACTAAGATGGAATGCCTCTTTTCCAGTAAAAAGGGTCTCCGGTTCTCTACACTCACCATACGAAACACAGCAGCGTTAAGCTGCTATTTTACGCTGGTATTCTGTGAGAGCGTGGTCCTTCCCCGGTCGAGCCGACCCATTTGTGCTACAACTATACTATTAATATAGCTGCAGCATGGCTCTACCACGTAAAAATCTTCCGCTCTCTTTCTCTTTCTTTCTTTTCTTTCCGCTTCTATATATTTTTAGTACTGTAAATCGTTATCAATTTTTTTTATCCTAGTAATATAGGTACACAGTGCTGAGATAGTTATTTGCACGTGGTATCCGCCCGTAATTATTTGTACATTTTAGTTCTTATTGGTTAATTTTATTAAATAGCATGTAAGGAATGATACCAATAAACAAAAAAAAAAAATTATCGAAGTCATATCAAGGATAACTCAAAAGCTACTGGTCAGATCTTGATCAAATTTATATGGGAACATATGAGAAGCACCAGATTTCAAATAAAAAAAAAAAGAATAGACAAAATTACTACATTGTATTCCTATAGATGTATATATTTGTCTCTTTTAGTGTCGCTTTTTCGTTTCATCGAGTTTCAAATCACAACGATTTTAAAGAAGTGTTCACTTCAAAAACTATAACAATAGATAAATAAAACTAAAAATACAAAAAATATGCACTAATTTGAGGGAGTATCAGAGCCATAAGAAGTACTTGGCTGAATTCAGCCGGTGGTATGTCAAATAAACCTACAGACAACGAAATATCGAGGGCGTAATGAGGGCAGTGAAAAAGTTTAATTAACTGAGGTTTACACTGCCGCCAGCGGCACGCTGAATGTACCGTTTTTATAATGCTTAACACATAAAACCATGATAACGCAGTAATTTCTAATATGGATGTTTATTTTTGGAAGCATGTTACTTTTTTAAATAAAATATTAGAGACAAACAAAGTTACAGTCTACCTGATGGTAAGTGGCTGGTAGATGGTACTGCAGCCCAGGGTTAGCAATCAACTTCATACAAAGAAGACTACAGAATAAGATAGAATGCCTCGCAGCCTCTAAATATACTAGCTCTCAATACCCTTCAGACCTAACATAGTAAAGAAAGGAGTCTTACCATCTAAAGGGTTTTACCACGTAGGGTTACAACCTAGAGTTTCTTAGCCCGTAAAACAGTGAAACAACATAAGCCCCTTCTATAGTAAGAAGAACTTTCCGTGTGGTCATAGTTGGAAAACGAATCAATGATTAGGCAGACCGAAGAAAGAATTTAAAATGCTAAAATTCTATCAACATACCAGTTTTATTTACTTAACAAGGTATGATACAATGAGGGCATCCACGATTTTTCTGCCGCCACGGCGCCACGTAGAAATGAGGTGAAATATTTGACAGATTTTATAGCGGGAGAAGTGAATTTATTAAAAAAGTGTAGAGATTAATGTTGTTTTGCTGAAATTTTAGTTATATTTTATATTAATTAGATTACAAATGGATAAATCAAACTACGGAAATTCCTAAAAGTAGAAATAGAACTAGAATACAGCACTGATGCATTGTTTTGTGTACACATACACTAGAAACCGAAAAACTTATAATTAAATCGCAACTTTTTAATGATAATACACTGTGTGACCAACTGCGTAATAAATAAGTTTACTTTAGTCCCAACTAGCGACATTTGGTGAACGTAAGAATATTAGCCTTCATTACAGTGAAATATTCTACTTTCAAGATTATCCTCGCTTAAAGCAAAAAAAAATATTGTTATGTAACAGAACAGTCAATACAATAAATGCAAATAATTTTAAAATTCGCTGTAGTCGTTCATGCATGCTGGCTGGCTGAAATTTAAAATAAATAGGCAAACAATAAAAAACAAAACGAAATATCCATAATGCCGCGTATCCAGGCACTGGCGTTGATTTCTGGCGCGCTCCGATCGAACTCTCGCTTGCACTCGAAATAATTGGGTACAACCGATACCGACTTATCAAATATTTGCAAAACTATCGAAAAGTAGCCTCGATTTTTAAAATATATCGAGTAAATTTTTTATTATTTTTTTTTCTATAAAAATCATCGCGATCTTTCTTTATAGCAGACTTAGAAAAATGAGAAAGTTAGGTGTGGCCCGATTTTAGTTATTCTTTTTTATTAACTATGGGTTCTACCTTAGGGATGGTTAGATATAAATTTGGAGGAAAAATTGTACTTCTAAGGGTGGAAAAATAGGGGATGAAGTTTTTAATGTAACTATTTAGACGACATCATAGTTGTTACACTGAGCTAATGATATGAATTTAGTCCACTTAAAAGCACATGAAAATATTAATAAATTATTAATTTAACAAAAATATAAATGTCGACTTCAAAGCAAAAGAACTAAAAAAAATAAAAAATCCACATAGAAGCGTGTGAAGTCAGGGCTGTAATTCTTCTATACAGTTTTAGCAGCGCATTCTGAAACTTTTATATAGTAATGTTTTGTAATTTTAAGTTTTTAGTAAGTATAAATATTTAATTTTTTGATTTATATTTAACACAAAATTAAAGTTAAAAACAGTTAAAGTTACAGCCTATTTACGTCCCACTGCTGGGCACAGGCCTCCCCTCATTTCTGAGAGGGTTTTAGGGCAAGGAAGTGTCCGCCGCGCTGCCCCAATGCGTGTTGGCGAACTTCACATGTCTTCGAAATTTTTTTTCTCAGAGTTCAGGTTTTCTCACGATGTTTTCCTTCACCGCCGAGCACGTGGTAAATCAGCACTTAAAATTGCAATAAACAATTTCATTGGTGCCGGCGGGGATCGAACCCGGGTTGCTCGCGTACACAAAATTATTAATACAAAGTTCTTTATTATAAATTCAAAATATTTTGTAATACAGTGAGGGAAGACAGAACACCGCAAGCTAGCCATGATATCCAATACTGTTTTAACGTGTATTAATTTTCAAGAGTCTTGTTCATTAAAATTAAACATGTTGGCGTGTTTCTCTCAAATGAATCCCATCCATCGCCATGATGTGTTTCAGCGAGTAGGTATCGCATCGCACACTTAGTGGATAGTTTTGGTCAGAAACCAAATAGTGCATCATTTAACTTCATCGGCTTTATTACGATAAGTAGTTTATATTTAGTTTCAGGCTTAAACAACAATCTGTTTCAAAAATAAAATCTATGTATGTATGTAGTTTGACAGTAAATGTCAAATTTTGCGAAGACTGTGGCGTCGCGGCTAAAAGACATCTTTAGTTAGAAGGGCTCTATATCTTTAGCTAGAAAGAGACCTTCAATAAACCACTTATTGCAATAAGTCGGTATATGTTCTTTTGACTGTCTCTCAAGTACACCGTCAAGTATCCCGCAATTGTCGCTAATGAGATCGGCTGAGTTGCACTGATAATTTATAACGAACATACTACTATTAATAATAATAATTCTTTTTTGACATTTTTTATAGTTTACATACTTTTTACAAATATATGCAATACATCATGAGAACCAATTAGAAATGGGTAGAATTCCGAGCTAGGGTACTAAGTAGGAACCTGTATTTAGGAGATACAGACCTATCCCCCCTTTTGATTAGGAATACGTAGTTGTATTGTTTAAATTAATATTTAATAACTGATAATTATATAAAAATATAATAAAAAAATAAATAATTTAATAACTGATAAATAAATAACTAACCATATTTTTTAATATACGTTTTTTTTTCATATTCTTACATTTTCATCCGATTCTGAGCTATGTCAAAATCTCAAGTCTTTAGCCGATCGGGAAGTTAGTTTAAAATCAATTAGCAAATACCACCCGAGTTAATATTGTGGGCGCCACATACATAAGTCGACCCGCGAGCAATCGCTGGACATATCATTTAGTAGCTATTATAAAACTTATAATCACTAAGACTTAATCATAGTTAACATTAAATCTAATAGTTATCTCTATATATAAAAATCAATCGCTGTCGGTTAGTCTTGCTAAGCGACCGATTTTGATGAAAATTTTTGTGTGTGTTCATCATCCAGGAACCCACTCAAGGGTGGATCGCTTGTATGTAATAAATATTGTGTAATATTAAACTAGCTAACTTAATCTACGCTACGTTCCTATACTCTATGACTTTGAGTATGTTTATATTAATCTAAAGCACAAAGAGAAAGACTATGGACTTATTCTTAAAAAAAAGAAAACACATTTGGTTTGATTTCCTTAAAATAATTCTTTTTTTTTTGATATTTATAATTTTTTCTTTAAAAAAACGTTACCTCCACTGTCCTCACACTAGGATTTTCTCCTGTATCGTAGGGGCAGTTTACATACATAAATTTCACAAGGACAAACATGCAGACCCGGAACAATTATTATTTGTAGACCATACAAATACTTGTTCCGTGCGGGATTCGAACCCGCGGCCCTTAGCACTGCAACTCATTGCTTACAATACAATCGTTAGAATAATAATATTATAAAACTATTTAACTATCTAGGACTAGTATATGAAAACGTTTTAAGAATAGAAAATGGGTATTACAAACCTGATTCTGTTACTCCTCGAATTGACACGTCATCTAATAAATTTTTAGTAAACTACTTTGGCTACTTACTATTATAAGATATTCTTTATAGCGCATTTTGAAGTAATTTACCGCATTTGCAGGATAGATGTACGCTTTGGTGGGTCACAGCATCTTACTACCAAGTGGATTATAGCTTGTCACTCTTACTCCTATCAAAAATATATAAGACGCAACTAATAAATATGTAAAACTGTAAAAAGTATATAAGTCTATTCGGGTTTCCTCAATGCCCGTCGCGTCCCGAGAACCGTTTGTTTTTCTTTGTAAACACGCCAAAGGAATTTATCCGTTAACTTGTGAGATTCGAAAAGGGTTTGCGTCGGTCACGGCCGCCAATAAATCCGTACCGTTTGCTGGGAATTATTCATTGGACGGCGTAGTGCGGTAAAAAGGTTTTCTTGATCCGATAACGATTATCGTGGGGAGCTTTTCACTTTTTTTTTGTAGTAAAATACAATCAGTCCTATCAACATTTCTAATATTCCAATTAACTATACAAGAAAGATAACCGCTTGTATTACTAATAAAAGTGTCTTCGGTTCTCTACACTCGCCATACGAAACACAGCAGCACATTTTGTTGCTACGTCACGTTGTTAGTCTGTGAGAGCTTGGTCTTTCCCCGGTCGAGCGGTCACATTCAAGCTATCAAGCTACAATGTTCTAGTACGTATTCATTGATTCATCAATTACAACCCTTCACAAGTCCACTGCTGAACACAGGCCTCCCCCAAGGAATGCCATAAAGCACGGTCCTGAGCCACATGCATCCATCGACTTCCTGCATGTCTTACCAGATCGTCACTCCATACCTTACCAGGTCAAGTACACACACCATCAAGTAGAAGCCGCCCCACGCTTCGCTTACCGGTACGAGGCTGCCACTCGAGAACCTTTCCGCAGTAAAACTAGAGTAACCAATATAGCTCAACGGATTAGTAATAAAGTACAATATATAATATATACCTGGGTAAATTTCAAGTGGACGTTTACCGTTACCGTTACAGCCTATTAAAGTCTACTGCTGAAAACAGGCCTGCCCCATAGATTGCCTCATAGGGGGGATATTTGCCATAGTTGCCACGCTTGCACGTTTACGACTAGTTAATATCTGTACAAAAAATATAGTCTATAGGTCAATGGGTAACTATGTGTAAAATATTAATATTACGGACGAATTTCACCTGCCTTGTTAATTTTGCATTCGCACTCAACTAAGCAAAATGGAAAATGTATGAAATCACTATAATGTCAGTGTGCTTGGCTGTCTGTCACGGGGTGTACATTGTTAGTGTTTCATTAAAAAGCAAAGTTTAGACAGACGCGTTTGCTACAAATAATTCTGCTTTACAAATATAATGTTGGACTGCGAACTTCACACAAGGCGGAAGGACTAGCTACTACTGCTACTACTGTACTACTTATAGGCAAATACGAGAGTTCCTATATACTTTAAGATTAGTTTGAAACTATCTTCAGTATCATTTTCTAATTCTAATTCAGCCTAAATTAATTTTGATATTTATATTTATTTATATCTTGTCGACCACTACACTAACAAGGCAGTCACGTCATACCTATAGTTTGTCATCGCGCAATCATGACAAATCGATGGAAATAATCCGCCCACTAAATACAAGCCACGCATACAAGCAAAAATAACATTCAGCCCCGTCGTAATCGGTTCAAAAAGAAAATGAACTGAAAATATTTTCGCAATGCTTTAAGCAAGTTAAATTACTCCGAAATTAAATTATACAACGGTATCCGACAAATCCTATAAAACGACATCCGGCGGCACGTCTCCTGCTGCAGCCGGGGAACGGGATAATACGATTTGAAATTAAAATGTTGGGTTGTTTGTCAAAGATCTTAGTAAAGTACGGCAGTTTAAACGAGTCTTGTGAAAAAGATTTTCCATCCTTTAAATGAAGCTAGAAAATTGCAAATGCTTTACTTTGAGATTGCAAGACTTCACAGTGGTTGCAGGCCTGGCAATATAATTTTGCTATATTAAAGATTTCTGCCGTGTGGCAGTTAGAAATACGACACCTCACACGAACGAAGTATTTCTATACTTGTATTTTTTTATTATCTTTAAATTGGTAAGTTGATGCTGTGGTCCATACATCTACATGCAGGCGCGGTCCGAAGGTCACAGGGGACATGACCTCCCCCCCCCACAAAATCGTACATGTCAAATTGAAAAATCTTCTAAAAATTACTGACAGACTCTTCGCGATAATTATCAAGGAAATGAAGAGGAATATTTTCGGAGGACTGTTTATATTCCACTGATAGATAGCATAATGACTGACCTACAGGACCGACTTTCTGCGGATACGATGAAACTGTTCGGATTAGGCATTTTATGCCAAATTACAGAAAAATATACAGAAGAAGATCTTCTTAATGTGAAGAAAGTATCAGAATGTTACTCCCATTTCTTGAGTGTTCCTGCTGCCACTCCCCATACAGAGTATCAGATATGGATTTCGAAGTTGAAACGGGAGCTCAAAGAAAATACTGATACAAAATTTCCTAAGTGTGTGGTTTCTACAATCGAAGTTTGCGACGATGATCTCTACCCAAATATAAGGACTATGCTGAAAATTCTGGCAACTCCTCCTATAAGCGGTGCGACATCAGAGAGATCATTTTCGACACTAAGGCGTGTAAAAACTTGGTTGAGAGCAATCATGTTAGAAGAGAGGCTGACAGGTTTAGCTCTTCTAAATATTCATCCAGAGATCTCCATCCAGACGTCTCAAATATTATCACCCGATTTGCCAAAAAATAAATAGAAGACTTCCATTTGTTCTATAATGTGTGCAATAAAATTGTGTATTCTGCAATAAAGTCCAATTTACTTGACATATTTTATTATTAGTGACTGCCAGTACGGTTTCCGTCGGGGTCGCTCAGCTGGTGATCTTCTGTTTAACACACAGATGGGCGCAGGCGATCGAGTCCAGGGGAGGCATTGGCCGTTAGTTTGAACATAGCGAAGGCCTTCGATCGGGTCTGGCACAAAGCGCTTCTTTCAGCTTCCTTCCTATGGCTTCCCGAGAAATTGTGCAATTGGATCACAGTTTTCTGGCTGATCAGACATCAAGGTCGTAGTAGACGGTGCGTGCTCCGATTACAAGACTATTAACGCTGGTGTTCCACAAGGCTGCGTACTATCACCAACGCTGTTTCTTCTGCATATCAATGATATGTTGCAAACCGGCATTCATTTGCTATGCGGATGACGCACTGTGATGCTCCTATACACCGGCCATGCAATATTTCTCGGAAAACGTCGCCGAGTACCGGAACAAACTTGTGTCGGAAGTCGAGACTTTGTTGGACAAAGTCTCGGTTGGGGCGACTAAATCGAGTCAGTTCAATCCCCAGAAGACACAGTTTGCGCGTTTACCGAGAACCCCTTTGTCGTATCACCTCAGTTTCAAGGCCTCCTTGTTGCCTCAGCCAGTATCGGAATCCTCGGCGTTGACATATCGGTGACGTGCAGTTTCGTGGTCACTTGGAAGAAGGCAAAATTAGCCTCTAAAAGCTTGGCGTGCTCAGTAGAGCGGGCGGTATTTCATGCCGGCACACCGCCTGCAACTTTACAAGGCGCAGGTTCGGCTTCACATGAATACTGTTCCCATCTCTGGGCAGGGGCTCCCCAGTGCCAGCTCCTTCCACTTGACCGCATTCAGCGCAGAGCGGATCGAATCGTCGACGACCGAGTTCTTTCCGATCGGCTTGACTCACTAACACTGCGTAAAGATGTTGCATCTCTTTGCGTATTTTATCGCATGTACACGGAAGTGCTCTGAAATTGTTCGGACCAATTCCAGCCGCTCAATTTGACCATCGCACATCGCGACAAAACTCGCGATACCATCCATACCATCTGGATGATTGGCGGTCCACCACTGCGATTTAGAGATGTTTTCTTCCTCTGCTTCCTTGTGGAACCGATTACCATAACGATTTTTCCGGACCGATACGACTTAGGGACCTTCAAGAAAAAGCCTACTCCTTTTAAAAGGCCGGCAGCATCTGCAATTCCCCTGGTGTTGCAGTTGTTCATGGGCGGCGGTAGTCACTTAACATCAGGTGAACCGCAGGCTCGTTTGCCCCCTCTCCTATATAAAAAAAAAAAAAAATCGTTACGCTGGTCAAGTATATTGAAGTTTGCCGTACCGGACATCTCGCATCTGTTTCTTTGACACTGCCCTTTGCCGGTCTGGGTTTTTACGTATTAACGTAAACCAATTGTCTAAACGACCATCTAGTACGTCATAAAATGTTGATGATATTTTCCATAGTCGCCTCTAATAGAGAGGTACGAGGTCACACCGAAACTACAAGCCGAAATAACAATTACCTATTTTTTTTAACTTCGCGTCAAATTAAATCAAAATAGATGTATAAAAAATTGCGATTGCCAACCCACCTGCTAAGGACGGATATGGCAAATATCCCTCCTATGAGGCAATCTATAGGGGAGGTCTATGTACAGCAGTGGACTTTAATTATATTTTTTTAAGGACACCCAAGTGTAATTACAATGCTAAACTGTCACAAATATACATAAACATAATTATAAATGTAAAACCAATTTATGGCAGTCACAACGTGTTTCATAAAAATATTAAAATTACTGAAAAATATTGGAAAAAGTATCAGACTTATAAGATAAATTACAAAGTAACAGAATCATGACCTAAAAATAAATTAAAAACTAAAAAAAACTAAGAAATACCAAAATTTTTGGATGGATGTCTTTATGACTTGCAAATAATTCGCTGAGATCAATAAAATACAGTTATTTCAATATAACAGACGGACACTTAAATAACTGGTTTTAAAATAGTTAATTCGTCATAATATGTACATAACCCTAATAGAGTGAGGCCCGACCTGCACTTGAACGGTTTTTACTTTTATCAAATATAGGCTTAGACTTAGAACAAATCTTAGTATTTGGTTAAAACACACAATATTTACCACCAAACATTTTTTTCTTCTCATTGCTTCTAACATAAGACAATAATTTCAATTAAGCACATCTCATTAATCGCCGCCACGTAAACGATAAAACATTTTATCTATACCGTCATCCTGATTTACTGCGTCCCTCCTCACGCATTGTGTCCCGTGTGGTTCGTTCCCCACTTTCTAATTTTTCCTCCGATTGTCTACTAATTATTACGCCGACCATTTGTTGTTTGGACTTCATTGATCAGTCGTGCAAGAGATAAGGGTCAGGTTAAATGTTGCGATTTTCATTATAGAACTAGCGAAACGCCCCGGCTTCGTCTGGTTAGGATCAGTTAATGTAGCATTATTTAGATTTAAGATAATCAAAGACCATATATTTTATTAATTTTTCGTTTCTACAAAAAAAATCTTCAAGTTTTTGGGATAAAATATAGCCTAGATCCCGCCTGACATTGCTCTTTATCTGTTCGCGAAATTTCATTACAATCGGTGCAGCCATTCCGAAGATTAGCCCGGACAGACAGACCGACAATTTTTTTAAAAATGTTTGTTTAGTCTTTATAGCATGCAAATAAACCCCTGAGCTTAATAGAAGACAGTTATTTCAGTATTACAGACATACTCTTCAATTTTATTTTTATGTATAGATAAGGGTGACAAACGAGCACACAGTCCACCTGATGGTAAGTGGATACTGTGACCTATAGAGATCTACTACATCTATCCTCGATATAGAGTCGAAATACAGATACGTTGTTTTATCACCCCCTGAGGATTAAGATGGAATGCCTCAATTTCAGTAAAAGTGCCTGTGTTGAGATAAGTGGTGACGGGGATAGTGCACGCATTTGTGGGAGGGGCGGGAGATGCTCTTCATATTACGCGGATCTTAGGTAATTAATTTTGAATATCTTTATTGTAAATATTTTTTATACGTGGTAAAGCCATGCTACAGCTATATTAATAGTACAGTTGTAGCACGAATGGGTCGGCTCGACCGGGGAAGGACCACGCTCTCACAGAATACCAGAGTAAACTAGCAGCTTAATGCTGCTGTGTTTCGAATGGTGAGTGTAGAGAACCGGAGACCCTTTTTACTGATCTTAGTACTCACGGGTGACAACGCATCTACATTTTGATTCGTAATCGAGGATATATGAAGATGTCTATGGGCCACAGCAACCACTTACCATCAGGTGGACTGTGTGCTCGTTTGTCACCCTTATTCTATAAAAAAAAATGTCTAACAGGCATTTTACATTCAGAAATAATTAATTACATAGCATTTACACTCAGCAATAACTTTTAAAAGAATAATAGATGATCCAGGCCGAGCCGAATTTCGGTCACGGTGGCCAGTTTCAACGGAGACTAGCCATCTGCGCAGATCATGATTATAATTCACTTTCTATACCCTAACTCTCATAGTCCGATGGGACGGCAATCCAACACGACCGGTAGAGAGATCAGCGGCTTTACGTGCTTTCCGAAGCACGAAACACCTCCAACTTCCTGACTCCGAAATGCTATTGAAAATAACTCGACAAAAATATCCAATAACTGACTTTTGGCCGACCCGGGAAATTCAATAAAATACTTATACAACATTTAATAAAAACCCTAAAAGTTTATTTAAATTTAATTAAAAAAAATATGGTCGATTTTTCTGAAGTAAAGTTATTTCTATACGTTTGAATACGGATTCTGATAATGCACTTAAAGGAACCACAGGGTTTTTATTAAATGTTGTATTATTTTATTGAATTAAATAAAATTTAAGTTTAAGTTAAAATTAAACATGATAAAATCTGTAAAATTTGTTTTATTCGTATTCGCAAAAATATATTCTTTTAATATTTTATTTTGCATACCTCGTTGGTCTAGCTATCGTAAGCGTGGCTACTGATCGTGAGCTCATTGTTACATATTTTATATTTAAATATATAAAATATTTATCACGTGCAACCAATATTCTATCTAATCCTGGTTACTTATTGATTTTCATATAAAAGTTTCTATGTGTTCGATTCAGTAACATTCCATTAGCATATACGACGATAGAGCATCGCTCAGCAACACAACAATGGGTGGTCTGACCTCGGAGGTCGTTTGTAGCGATAGGTAATAAAATCGTCGGGCACAAAGGTTCAATATCAAAGTTTTCGTGTACAAAGAAAATGTGAGGGTCGAGCGTTTCGCCACTATTTACCGGCACTTTAGTACCTATTACAGGTGAATTGAAAAAGTTGCCTTTGATCTGATTTATTGTAAAGAAATATATCGGCTGAGCAGTGGCTAAGTGCTTTCTGTGGTATTGGGGGCTTCAAGATCGATTCCAGCCAGTATCTGCATCGCCTACAAATTATTGATTCTAGTCAGACTGATTGCCCATGAAATTTATAAAAAATATAATAAAGTAAATTAAAAAAAAAACTATCTCGAAACATTTTCATTCTTGACCAGAAGCTACAACTCTTAACGTTATAAAGTTAAAATTACAACGAAATATACAGAGAACGCAAACGCAAAGAATTCACAAAATCCTAAAGCGGGCCAAATGCGCTGCAACAGTATGCAGCTCGAGTCTAGGGATGACGTCATATTTGAAATGAAGTTAATTTAATAAAGTAAAACACATATAGAGATATAAAGTGAGAAAGAGAGTTAAAAAGAGAAAGAGATATTCATTCAGCACATGTCACATAAAATATACAAAATAAAATAAATAATGAATTAATATTTGGTAAGAGAAAAAAAGTTGGGAAAAGACGATACTTGTGGCGTTTTTGACGTGACAACGTCTTATAAATTGGTTTGCCGGGTGACACTTCAAGAAACTGCGTTACGCTCCGCTCACGTTATGCGCTCACAATGAGAGCGAGTGAGAGGCACGCGTCCCTTCCACTCGGGCATGGTTAGCCCGCCTAAGAGCGAGAGAGACAGACATAATAAAATTATTTTACCACTCAAAGTCGTTGTCACGTAAAACTTTCGCCCGTATACCGACTTTACAGGCAACCAATTTTTTTATTTGCCGTTTCTTCTCCGATCACAAGAACCTCATTTCGAAACGGTATATTTATCTACTTATTTATTTAATATTCTTTATTGCACTCCATACAAAACATACAAAAAATATTTATACAAAAGAAGTACATATACCAATCAATATAATTACTACATATTACATATAATATATTTTATGGCTAGTGTGGAAACGTAGTTACAATTTAAAGAGCGAAGTAATGATTCTTGACAAGATTTTTTAAATAGTGGAGAAGTGATGGTGCGCGTTTTACTGCTAATGGGAGTTCATTCCATAAACAAACGACCCGTTCGGCAAAAAATCCGTTCATAAATTTACCAGTGTGTAATGGCATATTCAACTTCAAGCTTTCTGCTGATCTCAGGTTATGCGAATGGGAATCAAGAAGAAACTCAAAGCGATTTTTGAGGTAAAAAGGGTAAGGTGTGAACATTCGATGAAGTCTTATTGGCAGCTACTTGAGCTTAGTACAAAGAAGAGACACGGTCATATTTACGTAAAGCAAATATACGAGTATATATTTTTTATTTAATAAGGGTGACAAACGAGCACATAGTCCACCTGATGGTAAGTGCTAGATTTATTTTGATTCTTAACTGAGGGTTAAGAATCAAAATGCAGATGCGTTGTCAGCCCTGAGGACTAAGATGGAATGCCTCGTTTCCAGCAGAAAGGGTCTCCTGATCTCTACACTCACCACACTTGCGCTGGTATTCTGTGAGAGCGTGGTCCTTCCCCGGTCGAGCCGACCCATTCGTGCCACAACTATAATATAGCTGCAGCGTGGCTCTGCTACAAACCTTAAACAAAAATTCTACATTCGCTTCGCTCAAGTTTATACTTGAGTACATTTTTGTCAAACGCATTTTTATATAATAGAAGTGACCAACGAACTTACAGTCCACCTGATGGTAAATGGCTATTGCAGTCCATAGACAACCGCAGGCAACTTCAAACAGAGAAAGCTACAGATGCGTTGTCAACTCGAAGGACTAAGATGCAATACCTCACGCGTAATTACACTGGCTCTCTAAACCTTTCAGAGCGGAACATAAAGCAATACAAGCACTGCTATTTGGCAGCAGAAACAGTAAAAGGGTGGTACTCACCCCGACGTACTCCTAGGCAAGGAAGGAGTCCTACCACCTAGGAAACAATTTTGTAACAACAATCTATTAAAAAATATAATATTTTAGATTAGTTTTGCCAACCCTATTACTCGGGAACGCAGCGCATTGTCATGCACCCCGCGTGCTTCTGTGTCACTTGTCCTCGCCGGATAAATTGCAGTTGGTTTGTTTTATTGCTGCGGTGGGTACAGTCGAGCGGATCACGTTCTCCACACATATATCTACCCACACAGAAGTACGTTCGTAGTTATGAACGTACCTACATTCATAGTGGTACCGTTGTATGATTTTTGTGTAACTTGCAAATGCGAAATTTAGTGTAAATAGGTACATGTCTCGAGTTTGTGATTCATCACATGTGATTCTACGACAAATATATTCATTCTGTTGCGATCCAAACCGGTCCCTCCAAACCTTCCAATAGATGGTGGTACTCGATCATACTGTGATCATCAATCCTCCTACTAAGCGTGATGATTAAAGCGAATTCTCGCTACAATGGGAGAGGACCACATCCAGTAGTAGACTTTTACGGGCTTATGATGATGAAGAAGAAGAGAGCCACAAAATCAAAATAAATTTACCTTACTTACCATGTAGTGGCGGTGTAAGAATATCACCTACCGCATATCATCCATAGTCATAAGAAGCGGCTGATGGAAACAAATCAGGAGACGGGCAGCAGCATCTTCCTAATAACGATAAAAATTTAAAAACTGCGGTTGCCAACCCGTTTGCCAATCGTGGCAACTATGGCAAATATCCCCGCTATGACGCAATCTAGGCTATGTTCAGCAGTGGACTTTAATAGGCTGTAACGGTAGCGGTAACGATTGAAACCAAAATATACATATCTCTACATAGTATAGAACAAAGTCGCTTTCCGCCGTCTGTACGCTTAGATCTTCTAATTACGCAACGGATTTTGCTGCGGTTTCCATCAATAGACAGAATGATTCCAGAGGAAAGTTTATATGTATAATAATTATATATTATATAATTCTTCTGTCTGTTTGTATGTGACTGAACTCCTAAACGGCTGGACCGATTTTGATGAAAATTTGCGTGTGTGATTAAGTTGATTAGAGACTGGTTTAGATTCACAATTGGTCTCGGTAGGTGGCGTTGATGTCGAGATCCAGAAATCAACCGTGCGAAGCCAGTCGGATCGTTAGTTACGTAATAAACCTTTGTTATCTTACAAGATAAAAGACTCCTCTGAAACAGACACGAAAACAAATTAAAGTAAAGCAGGCAATAACAGCCTAGAACGAAATATCAATTTAGTTTGTTTGTAATGGAATAAATTAACCCTACGTCCTTTGACTTTCACCCCCACTGATATTCAATTTCATTTGACATCGAGGGTCGGAGCACAATTAGTAATTTGACTATTAACTACATGATGTAATGAATTAAACGTAGCGGCGAAAGAAGCGTCCAGAATAAGAGAAGCCGTTGCCTTTACTCTAGTTATAGTTTGAAACCAATATTTTGTTACCATTTGAAACGACAACCACTCATGTTTCAGATTATTTGATAAATATTTAAAAAAAACACAGGATGAAAATAAAGGATATCATACTATTTTCAATAAAATTCTGTTTTGATATCAGTAGCAACATTTGTTAATATAAAAACTTTGTTATACGCAATGTAAGGTATGTAGTTTGTCTCTCTATGCATCGCGCCTCACCTCAAAGTGATTTTTAAATTCTCAAAGAATTCTTCCTCAAGTAACAGACGGAATGTCGGATACGCGCGACATTGCCTTGTCCTCTATTAAAGATTTCAAATTAGAGGACAAGGTAAATTTTTAATACACTACTTCTAGTTGACTAGGAGAGAATGCCTTTAGGCATTAAGTCACCAGTTTCGAGAATTTCCCAACTATATAATAAGTGCGGAGGGTCAATAGATGTTCATTTTATGTCTCTAGCAAGTTTAAGGCCACAGTAAACGATATATTGTTTAAGTAACTAGGTGTAAGTCATTGTTTTATATACATAATATTATTTTGTTCAATCCTAAGTTTTTTGTATTTTATGTATTTAGAATTACTAGGTAACTTTTTAGCAACTTGAAGCATGCGGTGTATACCTTTAATTGATTGTACCATTAGTATGTAAGTGGATGTGTAAATCGTTGGTGTACTTAAATAAATAAATAAATAAAGTCCTCGGCCCTTTGTATCTTTTTCTATGTGGGAATGCAAAGCCATTGCCTGAACTCTAGTCACCATTTGAAACCAACATGTCGTTACCATTGACACTACAACTACTGCATGGGTTGACTGGTAGAGAATGCCTCTAGCCCGCCCTTTGTATCCTTTTCTATATGGTAATCCAATAAAGATTTTAAATAAATAAATAACTCTATCATTCTTAGTGGGTCTGAGACTGAAAACTAATTTTAATCACCATAAAACATAGACTTCGAGTTAAATGAAACTAATTTTACGGTTTTTATAGCGTTTAATTTAAACTTTTTATTTCTCGACGTTTCGGACGCTTTACAGCACCCAGTAGCTTTGCTATAAAGCGCCGTTGAAGCGGATTAAAAAGTTAAAATTGAACGCGATAAAATACGTAAAATTAGTTTCATTTAATGTGTATTATTCGCGTAAATGTAAGAATCTCTAGGGAATAGTGAAGCTTTCTATCAGTGAAAGAATTTTCAGTATAGTATTCCACCTACAAAAAAATACATTGAGACAGCCTTACTTTTTTATATTAATAATGTAAAATAATCTATTCTATACAATTATATTGTTTGCGTCTGTCAGTGATCGTGTAACTTCTGAACGACATGTGACATATGTGACTTTCAGTGGCAGATAGCTGATGTTATAAGGAGTAACTTCGCTACTTTTATTTTAGAAAAATAATTAGGCTTTCGAGCGAAAAAACCGCGGGGAACAGCTAGTTAATAATAAATTTTATTTTGCACATTACAGTCTGCCGGGCCAGCTAGTAAAATAATATGTGCAGATTGTGTGTATATAGATTACTAGCAAAGGAGTGGAATAATTCGTCGGCGTCTGTCTTTCCATCCAAATACAATCTGGGCGTCTTCAAGGCTAGAGTGAATAGACTTTTGTTGCGCTATATATATAAGATAGTGCGATTTACCATCTAGGGCTTCATCACCACTTACCACCAGGTAGGATCGTGGTCAAACACTGGCTTATAATAAGTTAAAAAAATATATTATCAGCCTAAAGCATCCCATTCCGCAACTGCTTAATTTTTTTATAGGATAGGGTGACAAACGAGCACACAGTCCACCTGATGGTAAGTGGTTGCTGTGACCCATAGACATCTACATCTATCCTCAATAAAGAATCAAAATGCAGATGCGTTATCACCCGTGAGGACTAAGATGGAATGCCTCTTTTCCAGTAAAAAGGGTCTCCGGTTCTCTACACTCACAGCGTTAAGCTGCTATTTTACGCTGGTATTCTGTGAGAGCGTGGTCCTTCCCCGGTCGAACCGACCCATTCGTGCTACAACTATACTACTAATATAGCTGCAGCATGGCTCTACCACGTCTAAAAAGGGTGTATTAATAATAACACTTCCAGTCGCTTCGGATTTAACACATGGTTTACCCTCGCCGGTCTAAATACGAGTACCTATATTAATTCAATTTTATTATTCGGCCATCTTGAATTGAAAGTGATAGCATTTTTTTTTAAATTTCACTCCTTGTGTCTTTTTAATTGCTTTCATAAGTTTGAAATCTATAAATCTTTAGTAACTAAATCCGATAAATAATTTTCGTTTGTATCTGACCGCACTTAAAACAAAAAACTACTCAAAAACCCACTGTTAGATCTCAAAAGGTTCGGTATATAAAACCTACACATCTTTTTCCGATTAAAAACCCTGACCTGAATAATACCTCGACGTATATACATACGGTACGTTTTTACATACGGTCGTTAAAAAATCTCTCGCAGTAAACATGCGCGGAAAATCGTAAATTCCGTTATTTCACTGTTTTTTTTCTTCATAATCGAGGCAAAGGCAACTCTGGTCGTAAAACGTTTTTAAATACAATATTAAAATCAAATATTATCTTGTGTGTTGCGAAAATCAGTTTAAAATTTACAGCCTATATACGTCCCACAGCTGGGCACAGGCACCCTCTTTTCTGAGAGGGTTTTAAGGCAAGGAAATGTCCACCACATTGCCACAATGCGTGTTGGTGAAATTTCCTCACGATATTTTCCTTCATCGCCGAGCACGTGGTAAATATACACTTAAATTTGCAATCAATGATATTCTAAGTAAAAACCTTTTTACTTATAATATCATTGTTTGCAATTAACAATTTCGTTGGTAAAGTCGGAATCGAACAAGGGTTGCTCGCGTACTGTGTAATTTCCAGCAAGCGCTTAGACTGACTGACTCTCAAAATCAGTTTAACTGTAACTTAAACAAGGTTTCGTCGTAAGCCTGTAATAGTTCACAGTCGGTATGAACTTCTGCTGACGACAATTACATAAGTAATACATACATAAACTTAGTTAACTTTCATAAAGTTATTGTGTTGATCCTTAATTCTTTCTCTTACAAGTCATATTCACCTCCAAAGTAGCTTACTTATAGGTTGACTAGTAGAGAACGCCTTTGTACATTTTCATGCAACGTAGTTTAAATAAGTAAATAAACAAACGGATATATGAATTAATTTGCTATGTGGTGGCGGTGTAAGATATTCGTTTCGTCTCGTGGATATCGTAAAAGGCTGCTAAGTGAAATGCCAGAAAGATTTCATGACTTCAGATAGATAGTGATTTCACAGGGAGCATCGAAGGTCCGACACGTTTGTTACTGCGATCGCCAAACAGCCTGCCAAGCGTGGTGATTATAACAAATTCTCACTACTGCCTATATATTTTAGTAGAGCCTTTTAAACAATATTTCTTAATCTAAATTAAAATACATTTCATTTATTAATATCTAATGAAATATATAGAATGTCAAAGTTAAAGTTACAGACTATTTACGTCCTCATTTCTGAGAGGGCAAGGAAATGTCCGCCGCGCTGCCCCAATGCGTGTTGGCGAATGTCACATGTCTTAGATTTTTTTTCTTATTTCTCAGACATGCAGGGTTTCCTAACGATGTTTTCCTTCACCGCCGAGCACGTGGTAAATCAGCACTTAAAATTGCAACTAACAATTTCATTGGTGCCGGCGGGGATCGAACCAGGGTTGCTCGCGTACTAAATTATATTAAAAAACTATAATAAAGAAAAACTAAAACTAAAAACTCAAATACTACCACCTACTACCAACATATATTATAAGTATGACTGATATTTAAAAAAAAGTCTCTAATAATCCAAATTCCACAGACTGTTTGTTTGAAAGTATCACAGAGAGCAAATATGATATCTGCCGTAGCTTTCAACCCTAAGTAACGCGTTCCGAAACAAAGGGTTCAGATATCAGAAAGGCGTCGAGTGTCGACAAGACGCTCTAGTATGAAGGAAAAAAGGGAAATGTGGAATAAAGAGAATGCATGACACATTCACAAGATGCATAAAATGAGAACTGCTCGGAGAAATAAAAACAGCTTTTTTGTTGGAAAATTTAAAACACGTTTTAAACACACCATTTGATAATAACGAATGTCGGTGGAATAATTTTACTATTAGCCTAAACGGAGCAATAAACAAAAGTGGCAATTTGCCCTCTATTTATATATACTTATGTATAGAAGCCTATTATGTGTATATTTTCTTTGCTTAGTATTTATATGTAGGAGCGGAATATGAGAAGATGAAAAAGTATGAAAAGAATGAAAAGTTACATTGACGATAGGTACAGTATGAGCGAGCAAAGATAAGAGAGAGTGAGGCATAGATGGTAATAGACAAATAAAACATAGTGATTAATTTACTTTTTGGTTTAAAACAGGACTTCCTGTTTTATTACTATGCTCAATGTATAAGATAGAACGGAGGAAAAGAAATAAGACGTACCATTACGACCAGTGTTACTTAGAAAATTGTTTTATTTTGTTTAACATAATCTCTATATATCAAAATCAATTTCTAGTTTTAGCTCGAACGATGTTGATGAAATTTTTTGTGCTGATTTACCACGTGCTCGGCGGTGAAGGAAAACATCGTGAGGAAACCTGCATGTCTGAGAAATAAAAAATATTTCGAAAACATGTGAAGTCCGCCAACACGCATTGGTGCAGCGCGGCGGACACTTCCTTGCCCTAAAACTCTCTCAGAAGTGAGAGGAGGCCTGTGTCCAGAAGTGGAACCGAAATACCATATAGGCTGTAACTTTACTTTATTTACTATATATACTACTATATAGACGGGCACTACGGTACTAATACATTGCGCTTTAAGTTGCCGTCAATTCTCCGTAACTTCTTTAGTCGACTGCGAGCGGGCGAGAAGACTAGTTCTTAGTTTTGTAAACCGCGAGTTTTCGACAATATAACGCTGATTTTGTTTAATGTGACTAAGAAAACGCTGTTATTATCTATGTGCGCATTTTGTCAACGTGACCTTGAAGTTTATTTTAATTTAAATTTTTCAATAACTGCCGTTAATGAAAATACAACTGCCAGCTACCCGCCCAGCGGGCGCCCGCGCGGGCGCGATCCACAACTGTGACACAGTCTTTGTTCGGAATAGGGTATTTTACAGCATATAAAAAAAAATCAAAAAATATATATTTATGATAGATTTTGTAAAAAGTAAACGAGAAATATTGATTTATATTTAAAAAAATGCATTATAAATTTTATATTTCAATTTTAAGAATATTTTTTTATATGTGCCTCAAATCTGCAAACCGCTGTCCGCCATATTAGATACCGTCGTGACGTCACTGGTGAAGAGAACTAGCTAATGTGCTGTGTTATTTCAAATATTTTCAAGTTATCATTACGATTGTTGAGTTTTATTCCGAATTTTATTGAAAAGGCATCATGGAAGACGGATTCGTAAAAGCAGAAAGTACTAATCTTTATTCTATTAATTCGAATTCGTTTAACAGAACCCATAATCTTATATTGTGTGTAATTTTCCATGTCATTTTCCAGCTAAAACATGCAATAATCTTTATGACATTTGAAATCACAGCGAGTTTATTACTTCGCTTTTAGCACTAACGTTATAGATATTATAATATAAACTTAGGTGAGAAAAACTTTTATTATATTTTTTGTACAAACCATGTCATTATTCCCATATAATAGAAAAAAACACGAATTAAGTAAAACACTGCACTGCACTTGCAAGGGCTGTCAAAATGGCCCACAAATTAGCGATTAACCTAATCTATTACAAAATTTGACTTGCAATAGGTCATGCACCTATCATGTCATGTCAATAAGTCATACTTACTTCAAAGTGATCTTCACAGAAGTATAGTTTAGATTTTGTAAACAATGCCTTCGGGTCTCTTCTTGCCAATTTTAAACAAGTATTTCTCATATTTAAATCAGTTGGCACTTGAATTCATAACTTCCTCGGCGTTCTTATGCTCGTATTTTTGCACTCAGGCACAACACAACAATGATATAGATGATAACTCATTATTAAACATCCAAAAGTATCTTACTCCTTTGCAAAATAGGCAAAATTCTAGGACAGTGACGTCACGAGTTGAACAGCATGGCGGCTATCGTTTTCACGCGAAAATTTAAAACGATAGATTAAAAGTAATTTTTATGACACTATTCGGTTTTAAAAAATTTATATTTAAAATTATAGTGGTTCATTATCACTCTAGGATTCATTTAAAACACTTTTTGGAAATGGGTGTAATACCCTATTGTCGGTCTAGTAGTATATGAAGAAGTCTTTGGATAAATGTAAATAAATGCCCCTCTCTAGGTGAAATGAGTCTGCATAAAAGAAATGCTCTCATGCTAATCACCGCGCTCACAGAACTACCCAACTAACTAACACAAAGCGTACAGTGCCGACACAAGGCGCCTCGAAATCTTTACCAACTCGCGAAGTCTATATAATGACTGAGTCAATAGTAGCAAGTACAGTTAGGAGACGGTTTTTTTAAATGTTATAAGCTAGTGCTTCAATATACTTCACTACTATCCTAACTGATGGCAAGTGGTAACGCACCCGAAGATGATTTATTGTACATTGTATTTCTTTTTTCGTAAGAGGCAAAAAAATGAGGGTAATAGGGCCGATGCGTAAGTCGAAGGCGGAGATCGAGACCGAGTAGGAAAACGTCTCGATCTCGTTTCCCGTCCTTGCCTAAGGAGAAAAGAATAAGAGAGTTGTAATGCGGGAGCTCAAGAAGCACCGCGGATGTGTAGGAAAGCGTTCCTGTGCCTATATGCGGCAAAAGTGGAACACCTTGAGGTTTTATTCGGTGCAAAACCGAGAACTTATTTACTTATTTCTGCTTTGTTTGCACACAAATGCGAACAAAAACTGTCTGTCTGTCTGTCTGTCCGGGCTAATCTTAACCGGAATGACTGAACCGATTGTAAAACTTCACGAACAGATAGAGAGTAATGTGAATCTAGGTTACATTTTATCTGCAAAACTTGGAGGTTTTTTGAAAGATCACACAGTACCCACTTACCACCTCGTTCGTTCGTTCCCTTACTTCATGAAGGGACAATCAATGAATCTAATATTATATACGAAAGGTTTCTACTACGGTCCGTAAAAAATATCGTGAAAAAAAGTGTAGGTGTCTACGGACCACAATACCCACTTACCACCAGGTAGATAGACTGTGTGCCCGTTTGTCCCGTTTCTTTATAAAAAAAGCAATCAATGAATCTAATATTATTTACTAAAGGTATTACTACGGTCCGTAATAAATACCGTTCGAGATAAGTTTATCTCGAGAGATTCAGCGTCCCGCCGGCAGATCCCCGCTGTTAATAGCGGCCCATCATGGCCGCCGCACTACCGGTGTGCAATTATTTGACGGATGACTGACATTCATCTGAGCTCCCTTCAGAGTTACAAGCTGTGCTTCTCTTGGTTAAACGATGCAGGAAAGTGTTCAGTAGATAAATTGTTTTATTATAGAGGGCATTGAATCATGTGGTTATCGTGAAGTGTGTTGTCAGAATCAGTATTCAAACATATAGAAATAACTTCAGTTCAGAAAACTCGACCAAAAAAAGAATCAAATTCAACAAAAATAAAAATTGTATTTGCAAAATTGTATGTGGTTTATTACCTCTTACTGACACGCGCATCGGTAAAGCGGGCTCTTTGACAATACTCTTACTACCCGCACTATGCAGAGATATATGGACATATGATGGTCGTAATTGCTATAAAACATAACATATATAAACATAAACACGTCTGTCACCCAGAAGAGTAGGCAGACTACGGGTTTCCATTTGGCACGATCCAGACACACCCCTCTCGCCTCATTTACATCCATATACCTGCGCACACATGTACATCGGTTACGCGCACTTAATCTGGCACATTTTCAGTATATCGCCAATTGGGTCGATAAACTTTCGTCTAGGACGTCCCTTGCCGAATCTACCGTTCACTTCTGCTACTTAGGTAAATTTGCTTTGTTACTCTTTCCTTGTCCATTCTTTCTACATGACCAAACCACCGAAACATTCCTTTCTTAATCCTGGTCACATCATCGTGTCTCTTCTGCCACACCCAATTTTCACTACCATATATTAAGGTAGGGAATAACGCAGCATTGTGAATTGCCATACGTGCCTTTTCATAATCAAGTGTCCATAAAATACCACATTAATTGCTTACATTTACACTAATAGTAGACTTCGAACAAAATTAAATTTTTAATTCGACGGAATTACGATCCGCAACGTTGGGAATTATAAACATGTTAAATGTCGGTAAAATAAGTTTTATACATTTCCGTAAAATTTACCGTAACAAAGTGCAAATTATTTCTGAAAATAATTTTGTCGAAAAGCGAAAATAACGCATAAATATTAACCCATCGTCAAACCGTCTAGCTCGTAGATTAGAGCTAAATATACGATGTACGGAGAATTTAATTAAAACTGCCGCCACTCACAGTGACATACCCGTAGCATAGCGAACAATATACGATCCAGCTTACATTCAATTCTGCTTTCCCTGGTGCTTGTTTATGTATCATTAACAATAATAAACGAATGATTTTATAGTAAAACTAGCGATCCGCCCCGGCGTCACCTGGATAGGATCTATTTATTTCTTGGTAGAGCCATGCTGCAGCCATATTATGTTTGTAGCACGAATGCGTCGGTTCAACCGGGGTAGGACCGCGCTCTCACAGAATGCCAGCGTGAAATAGCAGCTTAATACTGCTGTGTTTCGTATGGTGAGTGTAGAAATCCGGACACCCCTTTTGCTGGATACGAGGCATTCCATCTTAGGCCTCAGGGGTTGACAATTAATTGAGGATAAATTTAGATGTCTATGGGCCACAGCATCCACTTACCATCAGGTGGACTGTTTTTTTTTTGTTTGCTCGTTTGTTACCCTTATTTTATTAAAAAAAATCCGATACGACCGAAAAGAGATTAGGCGCAGGACCAATGACTTTGCGTGCTTTCCCAGGCACGGGTGTGAAACACCGCCAATTTCCTGACTTCGAGCTGCTATGAATTTTCCCGTCGAAATTTAATATCACCTTGTTAACAACATATAACATACCGTCATATACCTCTCTAAAGTGACGCCACTTTATCCGAGAGGCGTTGTCGTTATATTAAACTCGGCAATCAGATCTCACCATTAAACTAAATAGCGTCGTATTAACCCCTCCCCTCCCCCTCCCCCTCCCCGATATAACGTGTAAATGACATAAATTAGCTTATTTATTTCACTGAAAATATATCTAAGTATACTCGTAAATAAAATTGAAGCTATCTGTAATATCCAAATAACTGCCTTTTATTAAGCTGAGAGCGTTCTTTGCATGCCATTAAGACATGAATTTTTAAAAGTTTTGTACATCAGCATCGTACCGGTGGGCGAAGTGTAGGGCGGCCCCTCCACTAGATGGAATGACGACCTGGTAAGACATGCAGGAAGTCGATGGATGCAGATGGCTCAGGAACGTGCTTTATGGCATTCCTTGGGGGATGTTCAGCAGTGGACTTGTGAAGGGCTGTAGTGAATAAATGAATGAATGAATGGACAGCAACATGCATTTACCATCAGGTGGACTGTGTGTTCATTTGTCACCCTTATTCTATAAAAAAAAAACCTAAATTATCATACAGTCGTACTCCCGCGGTATAACGCAATTTTCTCAGTGAACGGCTGCACTTATCCTTTTTAAATTCCTAATTAAACCAGTAGCCCGGGTTCGAATCCCGCCGACACCAATGAGGAAATAATCTCTGAGTGTGGGGGGGGGGCTCGTGAGTTCCCACACTCTCTAGATCAAGCTTCCACAGCCACTGTAACTCTCAACGTGTAGTTGAGTCTGTGGAAGAAAATATTTCGAGGTCATAAAGTGCTCCATTGCCCTCTGAGAAATGAGAGGAGGCCTGTACCCTACTCTAGGACGTATATAGGCTGCAACTTTACTTTAATTGCCATAGATTAATATTTGCTCAGAATACCATCATACAGTAGCAGAAATGATAACATAATAGTATTTTCCGCTTTTAAGTGAAACTAATTTTTACGGATTATATCGCGTAAAAATTAGTTTCATTTAATGTGTAGTTTTCCGCTTTTATTCAATACTATTATGGTAAGTAGATGCTGTAGATTTAGATACTGAAGTCTATTCTCGATTAAGATTCAGAATCAAAACGCAGATGTGTTGTCATTCCCGGGGATTAAGATGGAACGCCAGTTATTTCTTTTTTGTCTCTGCTACTCGCCATTCATTTTTACAGAACCAAACAGTCAGCGTCTTCCTCCATATACCACTGCATTTACCTGCAACAAAAAATTAAATTGGTTAACATACTGAATTGGATTATTTAAAAAAAGTTTGGAAAACCCAAAAGTGCACGCCTCATGAGCGTTTCATTTTATTTTGATGAAAAAAATAAAAATAGTGACGTTAATTTTTACAAGAAAAAAAAAAAACAGAGAATCTGATCGACTTTCATTAATAACTTTTAAACGGTGTTGAGTTCAATAACTCACTCCCTCACGTTGTGAGGCGTGCAAAATATAAACTGATTTCAAAAACAGTCTTCTTGATGGTTAATGGGTACTACAGCCCATGGTCATCCAATGTGTCCTGTAGAATAGCAAAAAGCTGGCTAATTTGGGCCTGTACTCGAGATGGGCACGATTATCATAAATCTATCATCAAAACAGCCTATCAAAAGTCCACTGGTGAACATAGGCCTTCCCATAGATTGCCTCATAGGGAAAATACTTGCCATAGTTGTTAAGCTGGCAGACGGGTGGGCAACTACAGTTTTTATTATTTGGCGTTGTAATCAGGAAGATGCTGCTGCCCATCTCCTGTCTCAGTTTCCTCTTATTTTATAGAATAAGGGTGGCAAACGGCCACACAAACCACCTGATGGTAAGTGGATGCTGTGGCCCATAGGCATCTACATTTATTCTCGATTAAGTATCAAAATTCGGAAGCGTTGTTACCCCTGAAAACTAAAATGGTTTGCCTCGTTTTCAGTAAAAAGCGTTTCCGGTTCTCTTTACTCACCATATGAAACATAGTAGCATTAAGCTGCTATTTTACGTTGGTATTCTGTGAGAGCGTGGTCCTTCCCCGGTTGAGCCGACCCATTTCGAGCCGAGTATAAAATATTCTCTGTCCCTTCTTTTTGAAATCATACAATTTTTTTTAAATAACATAAAACCTAAAAATACGTTAATTTTCACGTAACTTTTATAGTACCCTTATCCAACCGATAAGCAGATTGAGTTCTATTTTGGTTCGTCGACGCGTGAAATTGCTACGTTTTAAAATGACGGTAAAAATTACAACACGATTTTTAAAATTTAACTAATTATAAATTTTCAAATTCAGCGCAAATAGGTTTATCGCTTCTAAAACTTCGGAATACTAACATAAACGAGCAGCATAATGTTTAGGATGTAGAGTGACGAAAACCAGTGATTATACTGACGTCCTAACGGATAACAACGCATCTTTATTTTGATTTTTAACAGAGAGTATATAAAGGGGAAAAGCATCTACATACCACAAGGTGGAGTTATGTGCTTGTCTTTTTTTGTAGAATAAGGGTGACAAACGAGCACACAGTCGACGTGATGGTAAGTGGATACTGTGACCTATAGAGATCTACTACATCTATCCTCGATATAGAGTCGAAATACAAATAGCCATGCTGCAGCTATATTAATAGTATAGTTATAGCACGAATGGGTCGGCTCGACCGGGGAAGGACCACGCTCTCACAGAATACCAGCGTAAAATAGCAGCTTAATGCTACTGTGTTTCGTATGGTGAGTGTAGAGAACCGGAGACCCTTTTTACTGGAAAAGAGGCATTCTATCTTAGTCCTCACGGCTGACAACGCATCTGCATTTAAATTCGCAAACGAAGATAGATGTAGATGTCTATGGGCTATAAAAAAAAAAAAAAAAAAGGATATCCGATTCTCTAAAGCTAAGAAGGTCATATTTTTCTCTAAAGAAGTATAAAGATACCTGACTCCCAGTCTTAAATCTAATCCATTCCTCGGTATTCAGAATTCTTAACTATATCTGAAAGCTTCAACTGCACTTTTAATGCACTAACATCTTGCTATTTGAGTCTCAAATGCTAGGCAGGGTGTTAATAATTCAAATCTAACCGACTGCATGCCACAGATCGATAGAAAAGCTGTCGTCACCTGTGTTCCATTAACGCTCCATTTCTGCAAAGATTTATGGGATTCTATGCTAAAACAAAGTACACATAGGTAGGTTTCGTTCACTTATTTTTACAGCCTTTAAAAGGTCTACTGCTGAACACAGGCCTCTCTCATAGACTGAGATTGAGATAGGAGAATATATGTCATAGTTGTCAGGCTTGGAAGGCGGGTTGACAACCGCAGGTTTTTTATAATTTTGAGTTGTTTTCAGGAAAATGCTGTTGCATGTTTCCTGGTTTGTGTCCCTCTGCCGCCTCTTAGTCCACCCACGGGACGATATGGGTTAGTGAATATTCTGACACCGTCACTACACGTCCACTGTGCTATAGCTGTGCTAGTGTCTATTAAATACAAAAATATTTAATAATTATTCATTTCGCATTGACCTACAGCGGTAATAAGTAAAAGTAAAAGGACTGTCAAAATTGTAACCAGAGAGCGTTTCCTTTCTGCTTATATTTAACAACCGGAAATCAGGGCGACAGGCGTGAGTGTTTATGTATGTGTGAAATGTACCTCAAATGTGTCAAACAAGTTTCATACATGTGGATCCGGATTTACACGTCACAGGCGACAGCTGAGTAGCTTAATAATTCAGGTACGACCGAATTTATACTGCGGGTCGATAAGGAGGGCGACGGCGAAACACCCGACGTGTGCGACTCGATTTATAAGGTGTATTGAATTACTGGGTAATGGAATAGGAAATGATTTGCGACAAACTTTAACAGATCTAAACGTATGTCTAATATTCATATTCAGGGAAACGGAGGAAGTTTTATAATTAGCAGACCTCCTCAGATGACCCAAATCAAATCTTTATTTTTGTTCGCGTCACTTTTGCACTACCGCCTAGCGCTTATGTGATTCGTTAATTATTATCCAATAAGAGTGCTGCAAACAGTCCATTTCCGGGTTTCCTGTCTACTCCCATTTTATGTTGTATACGGAGTTCGCATAAGCCACGCACAAGCAACCGCTTTTATCTCGCGCCATCGCACCCGCCGTTGTGTAATTTAGATATTAAACTATACAAAATTATCGTAAAGTATAGAGTGTCCTTCCTTAGCCGAATTCAGGGCATTTGCAGTATCGCGAAAATATTAATTCCTATAATACAGTCTACATTTAATTTATGCATAATCATCCCTTTTCAATAAATCTAAGCCACACGTGATAGAGCCATGCTGCAGCTATATTAATAGTATAGTTGTAGCACGAATAGGTCGGCTCGACCGGGGAAGGACCACGCTCTCACATAATACCAGCGTAAAATAGCAGCTTAACACTGCTGTGTTTCGTATGGTGAGTGTAGAGAACCGGATACCCTTTTTACTGGTGACAAGGCATTCCATCTTAGTCCTCCCGGGTGACAACGCATCTGCATTTTGATTCTTTATTGAGGATAGATGCAGATGTCTATGGGTCACAGCTAGGGTTCCCAACCCTTCCGGATTGCCAGGGAGATTCCGGTAATAATAGTTAATCTCGCGACCTCCCGGGGTGTAATAATTTCTCCGGTTTTTTAAAAAAATTATACGCATCCTTCGCTGGCACGTGTCGCTATTCACTCGCTTTGCGGTCATACAAAACATCGCGCGCCGCTATCGGTGTAAATTTGTTCGTCTCGCCGTCGACGTTATCGATTCGGCAGTGTCTGTCCGGTCCGGTGAAGATCCGGAATACCAACCAATGAAATTTTTTTCTCTAAAAGAACCAATCACATGGACAGGCATTACTAGACTCCAGGAATTATTAAATATTGACTTAGATAGTGACAAACTGTACGATGAGGCACTTTACGTGAGATTCAACCACAGGTCGTTGAAGAAAATCGAGTGTATTTACGATGGGTTGACTTTTTTACGAAATCGAAAGACAGAAATCCCTGTCCTGAATTGAAAAAAAAGAGTTGGTAACCCTAGTCACAGCAACCACTTACCATCAGGTGGACTGTGTGCTCGTTTATCACCCTATCCTATAAAAAAAAAACATGCGTGAATGTCGTGGAACACTCGGTTGGAACGAAGTTCCTTTCTTAGTATATTATTATTGATAAACGTATTATATTATTGATTAACAAATACAAATAAATGAATTACTAGCGTCTATTAAAATGAAGCGTCATTTGAATTAAAATAATATTTCTTTCATGACTAGATAAGAAAAAGTGCGAGGGAGATGGATATTATTCCATCTCGCTTCCTTATAGCCGCCAAGGCCGTCTACACTACGTCAGAAGGGGCGTGACGAAAAAACCTTACACTTTTTGTCGCCTAGCCTCCATCCGCCAAATCCGTACCGTTCGATAAGGAACTTCGTTGCAAAAAACCAGCAGTTGGTCATTTAAACCAACACACCACTTTTATTTGCACATAATAAATTTAAAGTGTAAAGCTTGATAAACCGAAACCACACGCCAGTAGGAACATATATGCAATACACATTTATTTCCTATCTGCTGGATCGTAAATACTTTATTAGAAGCATCTATCTGAATGTCTCTCGTACTTTTAATATTGCAAGCCTTTTCAACCCCCGGGAATATTAAAAAACGTAAATGTAAACGCGTGATTTCGTTTCCAACCCTTTTTACCCGGACATCAATAAGCGGTTTGAGCGGGGCCGGATAAAGCGAACTCCAGTATTGCCACTGCAAGTGGATGTGCTCTTTATACATAGATTCGTTGATTTTATTGTTTTATTGGAAATAGTGTCGGTTCAATTCCACTTTTAATATACTTCAAAAAGGAGGTCAAATTTCCGACATGTTTGTGTTGATTGTTTATGGCTGAATAATACCAAAAGTAGAATTAAGCTATAGGTAATTAAAAGTTTAATAGATAATTGAAATTAACAAAAAAATGTATTGAAAGTTTTTAGTATACCACGTTCCATATTTTTGCATTGTCATCCGATTCTGAGATATGTTCAAAATTTCGAGTATCTAGCTCATTAGTATCAGGGTATATTTTAATCTATAAATAATAAATAAACTATAATTTTATTACTTATTATACCGTGTAGAAGCGGTGTAAGAATATCCACTACCCCATAACGCCTGCCTGCCCAGCGTGGCAACTATGGCAAATATCCCATTTATAAGTCAATCTCTGGTCAGCACTAAACTTTTAATGGGTTGTAACGAATGAACAAAAATATAGAAAAGATCGTGCGTCGCTACCATCTACTTCTACCAGTTCATCTCTGCTGGTATGGGATAGAAGGATTTTTTCTGCTCAGTTCCCCATTATTAGGGACTGATGTAAATACCTATCCCTGCATACAAAATTAAGTTTTCCTATTAAAATTAAATAGCTTTATTTTTTTGGTTCGACCGGGGAGCATATGCTGAGCAATCGTACTTACGGCTATTAGACTAATGAGGCAGTTAAGAGAGATATTCGGGATTCGAACCCGGGACCATTCGCCATCGGACAGCGGATTAGCAGGATATTGACCAACCAGGCAGACATAAATAAGGTTTTATGATGACTTGATAAAGTCAAGCACATAGAATATTTATCAAGATATCGAAACAAAGGGAACATGACAAAAATATTCACTCTTAACGGTTTGTTTCAATATAATTTCTTCGTTACATTTCACGCATTTTCAAATCCCGTTGCCTTTCATAAGCGTAACAGTGTCGGTAGAAAAAAGGGTCGGAAGGTCAACCTGATTGACGTTGGATCGATCCAAAACATTTATTTTCACATCTCACTGGCTAAATAAAGTTTCATTTACGTACATTTCATGTCGTTTATACATACGTGGTAGAGCCACGCTGCAGTATTATTATAGCTTGTAATGGTTCATGATTTGCAGCACAAACGGGAGCCGACCAACTATGATATAGCTGCAGTAAGGCTCTACCATGTATGTTTACATTACAGTTATTGATTACTATCTCCCTTCATTGATTACTATTATGTTTAAATCCCTTGCAGATGTAAACATTATTTTTAACGAGTATAAAATAACCCGATATTTCAATTTATTTCTGAACGCCGTGATATTCGGCGACGGAAATATTCATTATATTGGCAATATGAGATCGACTAAATTTTTGCGGAAAAGTCAAAGGGCATGTTCGCCCCGTTGCCGAAGCCGCAGTTTTAATTATAGAATCAGGTTATAAAAGAGATCCTCAAATTACCCTAGAATATATTTCGCTAATATTTTTTTACCTTTAAAAAAACGTAACCTCCACACTAGGATTTTCTTCTGTATCGTAGAGGCAGTTTACATACGTAAATTTCACATATAAAACATCCAAACTCAGAACAATTATTTGTGCGAGTTTTAGCGGCTCTTAGCGCTGCAACTGCAATGTAGCTCAAAGTCTCTAGTGTATAACTGTAGTGTGTAACCGTATCTATCGCAGCTAGTAGAACTACGATAGATACGATTAGAGCTAGGGATGAAACTTGTGTCGTACAGGGTGGTGTGTTGCTTAGAGTAGATGTTAATGGTGCTGAGTGAAGTGGTGGCAGTGATAAGTGGACGCGATTGTGGGAGGAGTGAGATGCTGTTAAAACTAGGTGACTTATCTAAATGAATTGTCATGAAGTAACGCCTAATTCTATGTTAGTTTCTGTATTTAAGAAACATTTCGTTGTCACCAACGACCCTAGTAGTGCAGCAAGACAAATAATCATTTATTATCCATACATTACAGCCTATAAAGGTCCACTGTTGAACAAAGGACTTCTCCCCACAGATTGCTTTATAGAGGGTTTTGCCATAGTTGCCACGCTTGGCAGGCGGGTTGGCAACTGCAGTTTTATATTATTTTGTGTTGTTTATCAGAAAGATGCTGCTGCCAATCTCCTGCTTCAGTTTCCTCTGTTGCCTCTTACGACACCAGCGGGACGATATGGGGTAGTAGATATTCTTACTCGGTGAAGAATATAACAAAATACTGGTTCAAGAACTTTCTACAGATAAAAGTTGCTTCATTTTATGGAGTCGTAAGTAGCCAATGAATAGTTTGTAATAAAGACGGTTTTTACGTGCGCTTCGTATGTAATAAAACGGGTCGTAACGAAGAGCGGAATGGGTTTTGAATAAAGGAATCGGGCATTATTTGACTCTTATGATAGGAGGGACAAAATGTGTTTATGGTCTCTCTTACGCCGCCTCAGCTCGGCTTTATAGCTGAACCTTACCTTAATTACAATACTACAAATAATTGTCTAGTATATGCGCGATGGGCTTTGCACGGCGATAGAATTTTTTTTTAAGGAACAAGAAAAAGAAAAAAGAAACCTATCTGGATCAACTTGGCTAGCAAAACATTATCTAAATAAAAAAAATCATCGCAATAATTATAGTAATTTCTGAGAGATCAATTATTTACATATATTTATATACAAAAATTACTAACTGTGAAGTGGCGGTGTAAGAATAACCACTAACCCATACCGATCCGTGGGTGTCATAAGAGGCGACAGAGGGAAACTGAAACAAAAGATGTGGAAAAGCGTCCTCCTTATCACTGTGAGCTTAACCCCATTGAACTTGTGTGGGCAGATGTGAAAGGGTACGTTGCACGAAAAATACAACTTTCAAGTTAAAAGATGTTAAAATTTACTTAAAGATGGTTTAACTCAAATCACGCCAGATAAATGGAAAACTGTGTTCAGCATGTCCTTAAGGTTGAACAAAAATGCGTGGCATGGATGATAGAATTGACCAAACTGCAGATCGCTTTATAATTAATGTTACAGATAGTTCATCAGTGAAGATACGAGTGATGATTGCACCGAATAAAAATAAAGTTCTTATATAATATTAAAAATAAAGTTTTATCTTTTGCATAAGTACGTACTTATTCGGTGTCGTTATCACTCGAATCTTTATATGTGTTATAAATTAATGTTTTTGTTGTTAAATGAATAAAGTACTTTATAACAATAGATGATTTTCTTCTACAGCGATCTTTCACATAACTTTTAATAATAGTTAATAAATATATATTATATCAATCATTATAAAAAAATCATTATAAATAAAGAAAGTACTACATATAAAATGTGCCTATATATTGAAGGTTTGTAACCCCTGGTTAAACGACCGAAAGGTCATTGTCCGTTTTTCTCAATCGATTTGGCACATACTATATCTCCTTCATTGATTACTATTATGTTTAAATCCCTTGCAGATGTAAACATTATTTTTAACGAGTATAAAATAACCCGATATTTCAATTTATTTCTGAACGCCGTGATATTCGGCGACGGAAATATTCATTATATTGGCAATATGAGATCGACTAAATTTTTGCGGAAAAGTCAAAGGGCATGTTCGCCCCGTTGCCGAAGCCGCAGTTTTAATTATAGAATCAGGTTATAAAAGAGATCCTCAAATTACCCTAGAATATATTTCGCTAATATTTTTTTACCTTTAAAAAAACGTAACCTCCACACTAGGATTTTCTCCTGTATCGTAGAGGCAGTTTACATACGTAAATTTCACATATAAAAACATCCAGACTTAGCGCTGCAACTGCAATGTAGCTCTAAAGTCTAGTGTATAACTGTAGTGTGTAACCGTATCTATCGCAGCTAGTAGAACTACGATAGATACGATTAGAGCTAGGGATGAAACTTGTGTCGTACAGGGTGGTGTGTTTCTTAGAGTAGATGTTAATGGTGCTGAGTGAAGTGGTGGCAGTGATAAGTGGACGCGATTGTAAGAGGGAGTGAGATGCTGTTAAAACTAGGTGACTTATCTAAATTAATTGTCATGAAGTAACGCCTAATTCTATGTTAGTTTCTGTATTTAAGAAACATTTCGTTGTCACCAATGACCCTAGTAGTGCAGCAAGACAAAGAATCATTTATTATCCATACATTACAGCCTATAAAAGTCCACTGTTGAACAAAGGACTACTCCCCCACAGATTGCCTCATAGAGGGGATTTTACCATAGTTGCCACGCTTAGCAGGCGGGTTGGCAACTGCAGTTTTTTATTATTTTGTGTTGTTTATCAGAAAGATGCTGCTGCCCATCTCCTGCTTCAGTTTACCTCTGTTGCCTCTTACGACACCAGCGGGACGATATGGGGTAGTGGATATTCTTACTCGGTGAAGAATATAACAAAATACTGGTTCAAGAACTTTCTACAGATAAAAGTTGCTTCATTTTATGGAGTCGTAAGTAGCCAATGAATAGTTTGTAATAAAGACGGTTTTTACGTGCGCTTCGTATGTAATAAAACGGGTCGTAACGAAGAGCGGAATGGGTTTTGAATAAAGGAATCGGGCATTATTTGACTCTTATGATAGGAGGGACAAAATGTGTTTATGGTCTCTCTTACGCCGCCTCAGCTCGGCTTTATAGCTGAACCTTACCTTAATTACAATACTACAAATAATTGTCTAGTATATGCGCGATGGGCTTTGCACGGCGATAGAATTTTTTTTTTAAGGAACAAGAAAAAGAAAAAAGAAACCTATCTGGCTCAACTTGGCTAGCAAAACATTATCTAAATAAAAAAAATCATCGCAATAATTATAGTAATTTCTGAGAGATCAATTATTTACATATATTTATATACAAAAATTGCTAACTGTGAAGTGGCGGTGTAAGAATAACCACTAACCCATACCGATCCGTGGGTGTCATAAGAGGCGACAGAGGGAAACTGAAACAAAAGATGTGGAAAAGCGTCTTCATTATTAAATGTGAAAATTATAAAAAAACTGCCGTTGCCGAGCAGCCTGCTAAGCGTGGCAACTATGGCAAAATCCCCCCTATGAGGCAATCTTTGTTCAGGCTCAGGCTGTATTGGAATGGATACAAGAATTGCTTACTTAAAGTATCGTATCGATACCTCCTAAGTATAGTAAGCCATAATTCTTCTAATTTACTTTTAGTTTCTATTTTATATGATTGGAAATGTTTACGTACTGCTATCGCTACCCTCCAGTTTTTACAGGATGATGCATTAATATTACGATCTCCTATACACAACATAGCGTTCATCGAACAACTCTGAATTAAATATGTTAGATTGCAACCAGGATTCCGTAACAAAAATAATGTCATAATCGTTCAGCAACACATTATTATAAAAGTCTACAATTTTAGTATTAAGGCCTCTTACGTTTTGATAGTAACAATTTATAGACTTCATAGACATTATAAAAGATAATATGAAATTATACACACTAATCTTACACTTTATGCAACAACTAAAGCTAAAGTTATATTTTGTTCAGCGATTCAATATTTTTAATGAAAACTGCAGGGGTGGTGTCAGATTGTCTAATAAATATGCGACCGCCTCTCACCCATACAAATTTATAATTCTTTTCCTTCGCCTTTATCCTTGCAGCTTTATGAAGTTCTTTGTTATGTAAAGATAAATGCTCGGAGACATATATAGGTCTTTTGTTACCCCCAATGCCCAACTGAGATGAGTTGAGTTTGTCACTTGGGTTTTTCTTGTTGAACCGTATAACTGCAGCAAGTAGTCCATCCCGAACTAACGGCTTGTTACTTTGACAATAATGGATCGTGGTCGGATGATGATGGATTGGCTTTTGCTATTCTGGTACACACATGTATGTCGCTTTTAAGGTCGAATGATACAGTTTTGCTAATTGCATTACTGTCGAGATAAGATTCTCCGATTTGTGCTCAGGTACACACTGAATCTCGATATTAGCAGCGCGTGCGTGTTGTTCTAGTTGTTCTAAACGATTTTTTAGTTCCATATTAAGAGTTTTCATTTCAGCTGCCTCCTTCAGAAGTCGTGTTATCTTCATTATTTCTTATGGAATCTATTTTTATTTTTTCGTATTGTTGGTTGATAAACTCCATTGATTCTTTCATGGAGTTAAGCTCTTTTTGAAGAATTATTACCTCAGACTCGACAGAGCGTATTTCAGAGCTGATAGTATTTTTTATCATGCCATTAATTTCATTTCTAAAGATATTACAGAGTTCACTTCGAATAATCTCCCTGATATCTTCTTTAGTTAAACATATATGTTCAGGTTCTTGTTGTATATCAGTAGACGATTGATCTGAGTCTTTGCGTAACGCTCTTTGTGTAACCCAGGAACAGGCCGGTGTAACTGTATTGTCAGTAAGAATTGTGTTTTCTATTGTAGTTGCTCTCACCGGTGTGTTTGCATTATCCCCCCTTTTCTTTACCTTACTGCATGTAGGACAGATCCAATTCCTTTTCTGAGACGTTGAATAGCTCTGATATATGTCTTTAGTTATTCGTAAACACAAATAGTGATAATCATCCGAACATTTACAGCAAGTGATTTCTTCTCCCAGGGCAATTCCTTTGAGACATGCTACGCATGTTGGTAATATATTATCAACTTTTCTATGCCTTTTTTGTTTGTTCTCAGACATTTTAAATTTTTTACAACCAATAATTTTAATACTTTTCATCCTAACAATTTATTTGGTCACAAAAAGCAATCGTGTTGTGGGCTCGAAGACACGATCATTCACACTGTATTTAAATTGTCTCACCACTGGACCAATCGTTCTTATCAGTTGCCGGTAAAATTATTGACTACTTTATAAGTTGACGTTTGGGCATTTATTTTAGATTGTAGGGTACATTAATAGAAGCAGATCAATAATAAGCACTGCACTAAACATTAATTTGTAATTTTAAAGTTATTGTCTTGATTTATTGATCACTGGTCTGTTTTTATAAATAATAGGTTTTCGTTTAAGCTTTTAACTATTGTTTTTACACAAAATACGTACAGTTTATACAATATTTTTTTTTTCCGAGAGAATAACTTGTCACGTCTTCACTTCGCGGCACTTCAAATACGTAATTTCATATGACCTTCCCGCAAGTGCAAGCAATAAGTTGTTGTTGTAACTGTTACCTAATATCATGTTGTATCGCTCATATTACCCATAATTGATTATGCAGATGTTTGTTACCCGGATCTGTCCCAGGATCTTCTGAACAAGCTGGAACGCCTTCTCAATAACTGTATAAGATTTATAATATATATAACTGTATATTATTTGGGCTTCGTAAGTATGACCATATTTCGCAATATAGATCTAAGCTTAATTGGCTTACAATCCGGCAGAGGCGTATTTCCAGAATATTACTTGTTCTTTTTTCCATATTAAATGACCCACTTTCGCCTCCTTATCTTAAGAGTAAATTTCACTATCTCTCCTCATCACATGATAGGGTTCTACGTTCTTCTTCTAACAACAAAATATGTATTCCAGTTCACTTCACCGAGTTCTATGGTAACCCCTTTACAGTTCAGGCTACACGCCTTTGGAACTCCTTGCCCGATGACATAGGTATTTATATATGTATGTTGATATGTATATATGTATGTTTATTTATGTATGTATATATTTGTATATATGTATAAATAGGAGATACTTCTATAGTTTATTTATTGTATATATTAATAAAATGTATACATAACGTAGTTAATTATAATTTTTTTTTATTCTATATTGCTACAGCTACGTCAAATTCTCACCACTCCATGGGTTGACTGGTAGAGAATGCCTCAAGGCATTAAGTCCGCCCTTTGGAATCTTTTAGATTAAGGAATGCAATAAAGAATAAATAAATAAATAAATAAATGTTGTATGCACATTTGGAATATTATTTTATGTTCATGTTGTGATGTTATTCTGTTTTGTGTACTTAAATAAATAAATTAATTCCGTGGGTGTCGTAAGAGACGACTATGGGCTATAAAAATCTCATAATCTCATAGATGGTGTTAATACCAGACGTGAAATGCCCAGCGACAGACGTGAAATGCCCAGCGACGAAAAGGAGGTTCAAAGATGCGAGACGTTTAGTACCTACTTCTGTCACCAATACGTGTCTATGATGCGAAATCATGATTGCAGGAATCCTGCTATTTATTATAGGGAACAAGAGTAAGATTATCAATAGAATCAGGCGTTACTTTGCGGAAATCCATGATATCAAATACAGATGTTAAAAATTAATTAGCTAAGATCCACGTAATTAAAAAATTGGTTGACCCTACAGGCCACCCTGGAACTTCCTATTTTATTATATATATATATATATATATATATATATAATTTTTTAAGAGAAATTATAAAACTTTTTTTTATATGAGAGGGGGCAAACGAGCATACGGCTCAAGTGATGGTAAGTGACTACCGCCGCCCATGGACAACTGCAACACCAGGGGTATTGCAGGTGCGTTGCCTTTTAGAAAGGAGTAAGCTTTTTCTTGAAGGTCCTTAAGTCGTATCGGTCCGGAAAATCACCGGTGGTAAACTATTCCACAGAGAGGTCGTACGCGGAAGAAAACTCCTAGTGAGACGTACAGTAGTGGACCGGCAAGCATCCAGATGGTATTAATTGAGGCAGGGAGGAAGGTGTTCTTCAAACTAGGTAAGACACGTCATTTCTTTTTTACGCTGATTTTAGCTAATGGATATGTGACATCTTTAAGACGAAGATTTAACATCTTTCTGTACGGTCTAAAAAATAAAGAATTAAAAACTGTTCCGAGTGTCAATCGAACAAATCGAATCGAAAAAAAAGATCAATAAAATTATGACGCCGTTTTTTGATGATATAAAAAGTTGTGAAAGGCAAGCAAACTAAAATAACTAAAATAACCGACGTACACTTTGACACACTCACTTGACAAATCCTTGAAAGCCCTTTTAACACCTTCATAGACAATTCGAGCTGGCAGATCCTTATTATGCATTCAGGAGGCTACGCGGTTGTCTTCTCGGCCTCTACTACAAATTACGACGTTTTTGACGAAATGGAGCTGAGCAACAAATTTATAGCGAACCCCTTGTCACGTATCAAATATCTTTAAGGACAAAATACTAGTATCCATGTCAACAAATTGGACTTTATGCGACGCGGAATTAATAAATGATTTCTTATATTTTACACGAATTCTTCACTCGCCCCCGCCAATACATCAGATTTGATAGCTCACAAATTGTCGCAAAAGAACGCGCGATGATTCGCGAGGGTATTAATATTTATGTTGTATTTTATATAAATCCTACTACTCTAAGCATACTACTGTAAGATTTAAAGATATTATATAAATTATTTTTGTGTAAATCGGACCAAAAGTTTAAATCTTTACATGAAATAATATGTATGTATGTATATATATACATTTAGAACCATCAAAACTTTTAAAAAAAAGCCACTTATTTGATAATTACACTTTTTGCAATAATATTGCACTAAAGATTGCGTTAATTACGAATAATGAGTTAGCTAAATACCGAATTAAATCATTCACGCCAGTTGGAGACAGACGGCGTGCTTAACGACGTGTCACGCTACATAGCTTGCGTGTCTCTACGAGCGGAACTGACGTCATCATTTAACTTTGTACGCGGCGCAGCGACTAGTATTTTTGCCTTATAATAAAATAATATAAAATAAATAGCCTTTTATTCCACATTAATTACACTTAATGAGGGCTAATTATTTACCGCTCACCAGATGTCGCTAGTTGGAACTTAGGTGAAGATAATTATATCACAGTGTCACTTTAAGTAAAAATTTGCGTTTCAAATAATTGTTTTAGTTTTTAAGTCTATATTAAGGCATTGTTTTGTGTATATACAACTATATACACAAAACAATGCCTCAGTGGTTGCCCTATAATTTTTTGTACATTTTAACTCTCTTTTCAAATTCTTTTACTTTCAGGAATATCAGTAGTTTGGTTTATCCATTTTATTTAATTAATATAAAATACGACTACTATTTCAAAAATAAACATTAAGCATTTTATTTCCCTAACAATTTGTCTTTCCCTCTATAAAATCTGTCAAATACTCACCTCATTCTAAAGTTGCGCCGCCCTAGTGACAGAAAACTTTTACGTGGTAGAGCCATGCTGCAGCTATATTAGTAGTATAGTTGTAGCACGAATGGGTCGGCTCGATCGGGGAAGGACCACGCCCTCACAGAATACCAGCGTAAAATAGCAGCTTAACACTGCTGTGTTTCGTATGGTGAGTGTAGAGAACCGGAGACCCTTTTTACTGGAAACGAGGCATTCGATCTTAGTCCTCACGGCTGACAACGCATCTGCATTTTGATTATTTATTGAGGATAGATGTAGACGTCTATGGGTTACAGCAACCACGTACCATCAGGTGGACTGTGTGCTCGTTTGTCACCCTAACATATAAAAAAAAAGTTGTGGATGTCCTCATTAATTAGATAGAAAATCAATTAACATTTTTAAGTAATAGTATTTTAATTGCTTTATAGATATTATTATATTAGACGTTCATTCAATTTAAATTTCATGAAGAAAACAATTTATATATTTTTATTTCGCAGATTTATATCATCAGTATTTTCTGGAACCATTATTTTTATAAAAAATAACCTTAAATGTCATAACCAATTCATATATTTTAATTTTAACTAACAATAAACCTTAATTATTTAAACCAAGTCATTAAAGTACTGTCAGTTCAAAAATAGTTGAAACTGAAGAAAGAGGATTATGTTTGGGGTTTCTCTATATTTTGCGTGATAAAATTCGCAAAGAGGATATCGGCTACGGGACAAGAGTAACTGACTTTTTTAATAATCAGAAAGTTAGTGGTAGAGCCATATAGGACGAAGAAGAAAGTTTCTCAAATTGTGGCCTCCTAATACAAAGCGATCCCCACTACAGGTGTGACGACCTAACAAGACGTGCAGGGTGCAGGGTCAACTATAATGATGATTATAATTTTGATTATTGATATTTAGATTTTTATAATTTGACGGTTAGAATCCCGCACGGAACTATGATCATTTTAACTATTGTAATAACTGCTCCGGGTGTTGATGTTTGTCCTTGTGAAATTTATGAATGTAAACTGCATCCACGATACAGGAGAAAATCCTAGTGTGTGGGTTACGTTTAAAATAAATTATAATTTTTACGTGCTTGAGCCACGCTGTAGCGCATTATGGATTCAGCACGAATTGGTCGACTCGAGGGTAGAAAGACCAGACCCGCACAAAATACCAGTCACAAGAAGCGAAGACCCCTTATACTAGTAATGAGACATTTCATTTTAGTCTTTCGGAAGGACAATGCATTTGTATTTTGATTCCTAGTCAAGGATAAATGTAGGTGTTAGCGCACAGAATGCACAGCATCAATTACCTACCAGGCGTACTACTGTCTTTTTATAGAATATGGGTGACAAACGAGTACACAGTCGACCTGATGGTAAGTGAATGCTGTGACCAAAAGGCATAATCAAAATGCAGATGCATTGTTACCCCTGAGGACTGAGATGGAATTTCTCGTTTCCAGTGAAAAAGTTCGCCGGTTCGTATGGTGAATGAATAGAAACGGAGACCCTTTTTACTTGATGTCTATGGGCAACAGCATTCACCTACCATCAGGTGGACTGTGTGATCGTTTGTCACTCTAATTCTATAAAAAAAAAAAACATGAAAATACCGATTTTGATGAAATTTTTGCGTGTTGAGTGGGTGGTTTAGATGGTTGGATCCGGATAGTTTAGATTCACAATTGGACACGGTAGGTGGCGATGATCTAGAAATAACAATTTTTAAGAGTATTTACTTAAATTTATGATGTCGGTAAATACTTGGATTTATTTACATTTTTAGGCTATTATTACTTTATTACATTTTGTGCTGCATGCTTAAACTGGCATAAAAGCATCTCGGCAAGAACAGGTAAAAGTATGATACCAATCGAAAACAGTTTTAATAATCCCCAGCCTAGACTAAATTTGACACACTTTGTGTAAAGTACAATACAGAGGTCGCAACAGTTGCAAGCGTTTGACCTAGTTTGTCGCGCGAGCTTTATTCCTTTACAACTATTCTTGAATCTTCTTCAGCTCTCAAGAACCTTGTTTTATTATATAAAATATACTTGTGCGATTAAAAAACAAAGAAAAAAAAATTAACTACCAGTCAGTAGTTATTTTTTTTCTTGTAGTCACAATCTCCCTCTTAAGCAACGACCTTTTTTAATATTATAGTGACCAACGGGATAATAGTCCACGGGCTGGTAATGCCCACGGACAAATTCAATCAAAGAAAACGATATTAAAGGAAATTAATTTTAGGGATTATATTTTATGATTTTGTTTGTACTTAAGGAACATAATTTTGAATTATTTTTAATTCAAAATGTTTTTCCAAAAATTGTTCAAGTCTTTAAAAGTTACATGATTACTAATAGATTGTATGTTGATTGTACATTGATGTGTAGACGAGCAACGGTTGCAATATATAAAAATAATGTTTCTTCCAATCAACAAAAACCAAACAGACAAAATGTATTTATTGGTATAACATAATATATTGGTTATAACACTAAACACCTAACATTGAAAAATTATTAAGTACTATTCTTCTCATAAAGTATAAGTAACAACAAAATCCTCATCACAGTAGGTACTTATTTCAGTCCTATCAACGCATGCCATTACTCCGCCATTACGCGACGCGCCGCCATCTTGATGACAGTTTATGTTTGCGACGATTTAACATTGTCACGTGCGCACGTAACTTTGTTTCCTAATGGCTGGCGTGTGTCTTGAGCACAGTATGATTGCTTTTGTTTGTACATAACATTAAATGTACAAACGAAGTTAGCTTTAATGTATATGTGTGTAATGAATGTAGTACATCATAATTTGTCATGACTTAGTCTTTAGTTACATACACCTGTCTCTATGCGGTAGAGCCATGTTGCAGCTATATTATGATTGAAATACGAATGGATTGGCTAGACCGTGGAAGGACCATGCTCCCACAGAATACCAGCGTAAAATAGCAGCTTAATGCAGCTGTGTTTCGTATGGTGAGTGTAGAGAACTGAAGACCCTTTTTACTGGAAGCGAGGCATTCGATCTAAGTCCTCAGGGTGACAACGCATTTGCATTTTGACTGTTAATCGAGGATAGATGTAATGTCACCAAGAAATACGAGAATTTACTTATCTTTGGAAAATAAATGCCTTTTATTCAATCTACTTTCTGACAACACAAACAATGGATTTTAATACTTTTTATTACCCTATTTTTATTACTTTTTATACTATTTTCTATATTTTCTTTATTGAGGATAGATGTAGATGTTTATGGGTCACAGCAACCACTTACCATCAGGTGGACTGTGTGCTCGTTTGTCACCCTATCCTATTAAAAAAAACTTTTAATTATTACTGATTACAGATGCGTTGTCACCTCTGAGGACTCAATGATGAGATGGATTGCCTCACAGCCCGTAATTATGTGGGCTCTCTATAGTCTATACCCTTCAGACCACAACACAGCAGCGCAAGCACTGCTATGTGGCGCCAGAAATAGGTAGAAGAGTGGTACCTACCCAAGTGGAATCCTAGCAAGAAAAGGAATCTTATTCATCTCACCTAGTGAGGTGAAGAGTTCTAGGTTACTAGCTATGCAAAACTACAAGTGTGTTAACAGTTTTCGAGTTATGCGGGGTTCGCAAGTGGCTTGAAATGGCTCTTTTAAAAATACACACAGGCGGTGCATCTCCGTTTTTCTTCAGACCGTGTCTGACACACTGTCGTGTGTCTGCAAATAAACAAAAACATTGGTGCGTATAGTGTATGGAAGTTTTTTTAATTTGCGTTTAAATTTACGTGAGACGAAAGAAATGAGAGGAGGTCTGTGCTTAACTGTGGAACGTATATAGGCTGTAACTTTACTTTTGCGTTTGAATAAAAAAAAAACAAGTCAGCTCTAACGATGTCCAACCGTAACTTAAAATCGTTAGTTGTAGATAGACATCAAAATAAATTTCTAATTGCTAGTCAGGTTTCAAACGTGATTGCCGTTCGTTACTCTTCCCTCGCGAGCCGCCATTGAAATTCGACGCTTAATTGGATCGTTTTAATTCAAACTCCGATATTTGAGTGTATTGTTTCCATGACTTTTTTATGTAGAAAGTTTTTGGTTTTAGTTTACAATTTTAGAGCAAACTGACAATAAAGCTAATTGCGCATTAAACTGATATACTAATACTATATACTAATAATTCCTTGAGACTAGGGCGATTAGAGAGAAGTTAGTTACCTTTGCACATTAATATACCTACCTTTTTGATAATCCGTCATGTGCCCGGCCATTTTACTTTTTTACGCGTCAAGTGTCAGGGGCCGTACTACGGAAGGTCGCCAGATACCGACAGACAGACAATCCAACACGAACGGAGAGAGCATTTAATGAACGGCTTTATATGCTTAACGAAACCTTTGAAACACCGCAAATTTTCAGACTACAGGCTGCAACTAAAAACAGAAAAACCCGAAACTGATTTTGATCCCATCCATTATTCGAACATGATCAGCGCGCTTACGACCACTAGACCCACGAGGCGGTCGACTTATTCGATTGAGACTAACCATGTAGTGGCGGTGAAAGAATATCCACTACCCCATATCATCCCGTGGGTGTTGTAAGAGGCGACAGAGGGAAACAAATCAGGAGACGGGCAGCAGCGTCTTCCTAATAACGACTAAAAATAAAAAAAACTGCGGTTGCCAACTCGTTTGCCAAGCGTGGCAACTATGGAAAATATCCCTCCTATGATGCAATCTATGGGGAGGTCTACATTCAGCAGTGGACTTTAATAGGCTGTAACGTATTATTTGTAATATAAAAACAAAGTAGGTACGACATGTTACACTATGAGAAACTATGGACAACTGCAAATAACTTCAAACAGAGAAGAGCCCAAGTACATTGCCACCTCTGAGCAGTTAGACGATATCTCTCACTGGTTTTCATTACATTGGTTGTCACATACCCTTTAGTTTAAACTAGAATATAGCAGCACTGTTATATGAAAGTAAAAATAGGAAAGAGCGTGGCATCAACTCAGTCGGCCTACTAGACAGAACATAAATTCTATCGCCTCGATCAATCACACAAAGAAATAAATTACAGAGCACTTGTACGAGAAAAATATAGTGATAGATTTTTAACAGCTCCGTGGCGCAGTGTCTTAGCGTGGAGTTGCTGCGCTGGGGCTTGCGCCTTGGAATCTCGCACGGAACAAGCATTTGTGTGACCTACGAATAATAATTCCGGGTCTGGATTTTTGTCCATGTGTAATTTTCGTATGTGAGGGTAACGTTTTAAAAAAAATACAAAGAACTGGATTTTATCCTGACCGCGTAGCAGCGGTGTCAAAATATCTACTACCTTATCGTCTCGTGAGTGTCGTAAGAGGAGACAGAGGGAAATGAAACAGGATATGGGTCGCAGCATCTTCCTAAAAACAACTCAAAATAATTAAAAAAACTGCGGTTGCCAACTTGCTGGATAAGCGATTCAACTACGGCAAATGTTCAGCAGTGGACTTTGATAGGCTGTAATCTAATGGTGGATTATATATATTTGAGCGAATAATCGCCAAATACTCAAACGCTACTCAATTTTAAGATGTCCTTAAGTATCGTGGTGTCACAGTCACTTCGACTTAGTGATAGATACAGGACGAGACTTAATGGGATCTTAAAATTGAGCAGCGTTTGAGTAAATGGGCATAATCGAAATAGATTGAAATTTGGGTCCAGTGATTAAGAAGCAATATTATTCAAACAGTTTTGTTCCGCAGGTTGGACTTGCGCTGAGCATGCAAATACTTTAACGCTAATACGTCAATACAGAAAATCAAGTCAAACGTAAAGAAATTAAATATACGAAATAACAAAATTCTCGTAAATGTCGACATTGCGTTAGGAAAGGGGAAATTAAGTAAAAACGACGTGTGGCAAAGGAAATTGATTCAGATTGCGAGGTCGGTGCCACGGCTGAAATAAAACTGAGCGCTAGACATAATGAGTTTCAGATGAAAAGATGGTGTGAGCTGTCATCGACTGATGTATAAATAATACAGTGTTGTATGGGGGAAAATTAAATTTCGTATGTACGCCAAATCAGAAGATCTCCGGATTGAAGTTAACAGAGTCAGTATATGCTCAAAAGTGGATTGAAATATGCTGTTAAAGTGAAAGAGAAGTAAAGTTACTTTCAAATTCACATTCTAGGAAGGAATCTTTGTCAAAGGAACAAAATTTTGGATAACAGAGATATCTTTCCAAGATTTGTGCCTGTATTAACCAAAAGTATTGTTTCCCTTACGGTGTTTCTGATACTGCGACGATTCTTGCAAATTACATTAAGTAAGTTAAGGCTAGTATGCTGTAGGTTTCTTATATGCGTGTACACTTACCGGCCAGAGAACAACGTTGTTTTTGTAAAAAAAATATTACGTTCCATCTTATATTCAATAAAAACAATATTTATTACTATAATTAAAAAAAAAAAAACTAAAACTAAAAACTTAAATTATCATACAGTCCTTCTCCCTGTGATATTGTGCCAAGAACGCTGGCTGCGTTTCCTCTCTGAATGGCTATACTTATATTAGTCTTTGAGCGAGAAAAGAACCAGCCTTATCACCAGCAGAGAATATCTCCTTTACCTGAAAAGAAAAAACATTGTTGGTTAGAACATTAAAATTTATATTTAGTTGGTAAGCTGAGAAAAAAAGTTTCTCTAGTGGCGAGCTCTTAACGGCAAGAACATAGGACGAGGCATGCGGGTAGTCTGCTTTGTGTCAGACCATAAGCCGTCTAACAGTGGAGTTATGAAGGTATATGCTGATGATGAATAAGATTTAGCATCTAAAGTAACATAATTACATAAAACTTTAAAAATGAAATTATGTATTATTAAAAGAGTCCCTAACATTCTTTACAAAAAAAAAGTTGAACATAGTGGTATTAAAACTAAATAAAGAAACGTTGCAATTTGTTTTATTTTTTTAGTTTAAACTTCGGCAAACCTGTCTATTGAATGAACCCAGACGGAGTCAGTATTTGTTGAGATTGGAGACAAAATTTATCGGTTTTTGGATTAAGAATGAATTTGGATTATTTGTGCTCCTTGGCTCTGAAAAAATATTGAATTTCAACCGATGTTATTACATAGTGTCGAGAACACAATCGGGTCAAAATAAAATTCATGACAACGATCCGTAAGTATATACTTATAAATTATAATATAACAAACACAATTTTAGAAAATTGCAAACAAATCTACCACGTGCTCGGCGGTGAAGGAAAAAATCGTGAAGAAAACTGCATGTCTGCGAAATAAGAAAAAAAACATTTCGAAGACATGTGAAGTTTGCCAACACGCATTGGGGCAGCGCGGCGGACATTTCCTTGCCCTAAAAGCCTCTCAGAAATTAGAGGAGGCCTGTGCCCTGTGGGACGTATATATGCTGTAACTTTAACTTTAGCAAACAAATCTAAGTCAGTCATTATACATTGAACTTCGATCCAAACTTCAAAATTAATATCTCAAATGTAGCTTTTTGGATCGGATTATTTTCGCGTCTTAGTAGATGTTTGATTAAATTTCTATCATTTCATTGAACTTAGTCTCAACTAGAACGAGTCGACAGTATAAAAGGGCATTTCAGCAATTAACGACTTCGAATTCGGTGGAATTTAAAAGGGTTTATAATCCAATTTCGTCTCCTGGAATTTGTGATTCTTAAGAATCAAATACGGGTAAATCTCGGAAAATCTAATTTTAACATTTTTTTTTTTTTTCTTAATCTTAAAAAAACGTTACCTCACACTAGGATTTTCTCCTGTATCCATAATTGTAGGCCATACAAATACTTGTTCCGTGCGGGATTCGAACCCGCGGCCCCCAGCGCAACAACTCATTGCTAAGCCACTGCGCCACGGAGCCGACAACAACTAAACAGATGTAGTTGTAAATATCCAGACAGCGACTGTGTGCAGCGCCGAAACTGTTGTCCTCGTCTCATCCCTACAAAATCCTCCCAGAAATTAAAGAAGTCCTGTGCCGGGTTTTTGGGTATATGTTTTATAGTATAAGGATGACAAACGGGCACACAGTCCACCTGTTGGTGAGTGGATGCTGTGACCCATAGAAACCCACATTTATCCTCTATCAAACTGTACGAATCAATATGTAGATGCGTTATCTCCCCTGAGGATTAAGATAGAATATCTCGTTAGCAGTAAAAAGGGTCTCCGGTTCACTACACTCACCATACGAATGCTAGTTGACACTCGTACGCTGCGAGAGCGTGGTCCTTCCCTGACCCGTGCTGCAACATGATAGCTGCAGCGTACGTATAAAATTTGAAATTCATTTTAATTCAACGCGACAAAATCAGTAAAAAGTAATTACATTCAATGAAATCCAGTTAATTCCAGCACCGTCTCATTTTGGCGAAGCGGTCCCGCAGGACCTCTGATACTATCTCGATTTTAAAATTAAACGCTCCGTGTGGTTTCTCGGTTCTCTGTATACTGCTATCGTGATAGGTGTGTTTTGCAAAGGTGTTTGTGTTACTCCATCAATTTATCTACTACTAAGTATTATTGTTTCTTACGGATAGATACGGATAAAGTGCAATATTATCTAAATTAAAAGTAATAGTTATAATTAATATTTATAAGTGTAATTTTTAATAAGTTTAAAGATAATGAAGTATATAAATAACACTACTATATTAAGTTTAAATTTAATTTTTCTATTTTAAGTTTAAATCCAAGATTAGGATATTAATTACAGTAGGTACATAGGATGTAAATAGGTGATGTATTCGCCAACAATTAGCCCAGCGGTTTGGTAAAAATAGTTTAAAAAACAACCGACTGTATTTTTGTGTAATAAAATATTTAAAAAGTACTGTTTCTGCATCAGCCCATAAAAGCCCACAGCTGGACATGGGACTCTCCCGTTGTAGAGAGGATTCGACTTAATCGTCACGCTTGGCAATTAATGACCACAGTGATAGAATTCTGCCCGTCCCCGGCCATCCGACGATCAGCCGACTACTGTCCTGAACCACTCCTAACACAAGCAATTTAAGCTTACCAGGAGTTACGGTTACAGCCTATTAGAGTCCACTGCTGAACATAGGCCCCAAAGATCGCCTCATATGAGGGATATTTACCATATTTGGCAATCGGGTTGGCAACCGCAGTTGTTTTAATTTTTAGTCGTTATTATGAAGACGCTGCTTCTCATCTCCTTATTTGTTTCCCTCTGTCGCCTCTTACGATACCCACGGGATGATATGGTTCTTACCATCAATAACTTAAAGTATTTAAATGCAATATGCTAAAACGTGTAAATGGCGTTTAGATTTAATTTCTTCACTCACTGTAAGTTTTTATAATGAAATTAAAATCATAAAAGGCATATTAGGAATTGTTCGAACTAATTCGAACTGCTAAATTTCACCATCGCACACCGGGACAAAACTCGCGATACCATCCATACCATCTGGATGATTTAGCGGTCCTCGCATAACTTTCTTGTGGAATCGACTACCACCATCAATTTTTCCGGACATATTCGACTTATGAACCTTCAATAAAAGAGCCTACTCTTTTTTAAAAGTCCGGCAACACATCTGCAATTCCCCTGGTGTTGCAGTTGTTCATGGGCGGCGGTAGTCACTTACCATCAGGTGAGCCGCTTGCTTGTTTGCCACAGACTTGGAATAAAATATTTCAAAGACATGTGAAGACCGCAAAGATGCAATGGAGTAATGCTGCGGACAAATTGCTCCGTAACCCCCTTTTAGAATTAAGAGAGCTGCTATTTTACGCTGGTATTCTGTGAGAACATGGTCCTTCCCCGGTCGAGCCGACCCATTCGTGATACAACTAAAATATAGTTGTTCAGTGTGCGAATAATGCGTTTAATCAAGTTACAGTATTTGAAGAAAACATCTTCCAACATTTAAGTTTAGTTAAAAATAGAAATACCTATGTGTTCCAGTAAATTGAATTCAAGCTTTACCGGTCAACCCAACTTAATAAGACTGCAACTGGAATCTGGACCGAAGCCGGAATGCTTTCCGCTAATGGCGGTCCATCATGGCCGTCTCGGACTTCCGCTTTTAGTTCGGAAATTGCTTTCAGCTCTTTCCATAGCAAACATTCGTGCAGTGTGGATAATTACATGATGGTGACAGTATAACTTCACTAGTCAGTTCACATTTGACCAAGATAAAGACAGATTTTATAACATCTGAGAGACAAACAAGTTGATAGCGTACCTGATGGTCAGTGTCTGGTGAGTGGTATCTAAATAAACGAAAATTTAGGCATAAAAACAGCCCTAACAACCTAGTCTCTTCCCAAAATTTCCGTTCAGACAAACGATCTGACGGTTCACCTGATAAGCGAATGCTATGGGCCATAGGCATCTTCTTCGATTAAGAAACAAAATATAATGGGATTTAGAAGAAAACCATCAACCTAAAATATTGGTGATAGAAAAACCGACCTATACTATCTCAGCAACTGTTTTTGTTTAAAACAACTACAAATTTAATTTTAAATAAGACTGTACGGTACTCATTTTCTTTTTTGGTAAAGTGCCACTATTAATTAACCTATTAATTAATTGAATTGTTTAATTTTACCTTAACCGAAGATCATGTATTCTCTTCGGTTAAGGGTAAAATTTAAGCTTAGTTGGTATATGAATCTAAAGGAGACGAGAAAGGTGTGTCAGGATCGCGCCAAATGGTACTGCGTAGTCTCTGCCTACCTCTGGATGACAGGCGTGAGTGTTTATATTTATGTTGTAATTAAAATTAAATTATTATTCATTATTTTTTTAATTAATTAGAACTATGTTGTACAAATTAGGCGCCGAATGAAAACAGTAAAATTGGTCTCTATTGACATGGGAAATGTCTGACTCTCTGGGGCAAGAACGGGTTATGTCGTACTTGCACCGACTAAAAACCCATGGTGAAAAAACCATCGCATATCGACTGGATCACGGGAACGCTTTCGCAAACATCCGCGGCCTCACCAGTGCCCTGATGGTAAGTGGATACTGTGGCCCATAGACATCTACATCTATTTTGATTAAGAATCAAAATGCTCATGCGTTGCCACCTCTGAGGACAAAGATGGAATGACTCGTTTCCAGTAAAAAGGGTCTCTGGTTCTCTACACTCATCATACGAAGCACAGTAGCATTAGGCTGCTATTTCACGCTGGTATTCTCCGAGAGCGTGGCCCTTCCCGATCAAGTCGAACCATTCTCTACCACGAACAAAAGAGGCTTCCATCATAGGGCTTATAAAGTTTCAATTACAGCAAATTGCAAATGGGAAAAGTATGGATGACCTCTTCACATCCCGCACGGCGAGGTTCCGGAAGCGATCCCATTGCCATCTCGCTCCGTTACCGTTACGCCCTATTAAAGTCCACTGCTGAACAAAAGCTTCCCATAGACTGTCCCTTAGGGGCAATATTTGCCATAGTTGCCACGCTTGGCAAGTTGGATTATTAGGAAAACGCTGCTGCCCAACTCCTGATTTGTTTCTCTGTCGCCTCTTACGACACCCATGGGATGATATGTGGTAGTGGATAGTCTTACACCGCCATTACATGTCGCTCGTTACGACATCCATCGGCTTCCTACATATCTTACCAGGTCATCACTCTATCTAGGGGGTGGCAGCTCTATACTTCGACTCTATACCATCGGATGTCGGTTCTTCGAGCTATATGGCCGGCCTATTGCCACTTTAGCTTACTAACAGTTGAAACATATAATACTTTTATATTTTAATTGCTAAATGTGCAAGTATCCTAACAAACTTTTCATTTACCCTGAAAACAGAGTAATAAAGCATTTAAAATGAATAGCCAGTTCAGTTAATGCCCTCCAGACCGAACTTAGGTAACGTCGGCCAGTCTCAAAGGAGACTAACCATCTGCGCAAGACGGGATTATAATTTACGAGTGTGTATACAAGCACTCTCCATTCCTTGGTATAATCCCTGAGCGTGCAGTTAGGACATGTTAAATTTACATCATTTACTAGGATTTAGGACTCCTTTTTGTCTACGAGTGCGTGTTGGTAGGTATCACCCTCTTACTTCAGCCGCCAAGTAGCAGTGCTTGCACTGCTGTCTTCCGCTCCGAAGCGTATAGGGAGCTAGTATAATGACAGGCTGTCAGGCATTCTGATGGCATCTTGATCCTCAAGAGTAACAAGGCACCCGTAGCCTTCTTTGTTTGTAGTCGATTGCAGGTTTCCATCAGCTGCAGTAACCAGTTACCATCAGGTGGACTATAAGTCCGTTTATCACTGCAGTTTAATAAAAAATCATGCGTGCAGTTCATACGTGGTAGAAGTAAAACCTTCAGAAACTAAACTTCGAGAGGATGAGACGAATGCAGAGCATCGGGAGTAGGATAATTGTAGGGTTTATAAAATTAAAATATAAATAAATTTATAATAAACACTGTATACTGTATTTTATCTCATTCTCTCGTATGCTAAATCCTATACATGTATATGTTTGTCTCTTTTTAGTGTCGCTTTTTCGTTTCATCGAGTTTCAAAGCACAACAATTCTAAAGAAGTTTTCACTTGAAAAAAACGATTACCAATAAAGCGATTTAAGCAAGTCCACAACACGGAGTCTGAATAGAATTTAATAATCTGCTTATCTCTACATTGCCGTCAATTATACGTAAGTAGCATATCCCATCTCAAACGTAACAATCCCCGCAGGTCCCTCGGCAGGCATTCCGCGTGAAACCATTTCTATGTTTCTAATCTAAATAGACGCCTCAGCCTCTCGAGGAATACAACTAGCTTATTAAAGGATAGCCGAGAAAATAATCTAGCTGCTTTTATTTAGTAGGTTATTATTTTATATAAAAGTTTACTAAATTTATTATGTTTTTACACGTGGTAGAGCCATGGGGACGAATGGGTCGGCTCGACCGGGTATGTACCAATACGTAAATTTTTTTACTTCCATATTCTGTACAGGAATATTCATTATATTGAAAGAAAGAAAGAATGATATGTCCTGCCTTTTCTCTCTAAGGTTCTGGAAGCTGTTGCTCATAAACAGATTTCTTCTTTTGTTTTCTCAAATAATATTTTTTCCCTTTATCAGTCGGGTTTCCGCCCTGGTCATTCTACAACCACAGCTCTTCTCAAGGTGACGGAAGATATCCGAGAGGGGATGGAAAAATCAAAACTGACCGTCTTCATCTTAATTGATTTTTCTAATGCATTTAATTCTGTTGATCATGATATCTTGTTGGTTCTTCTTTCTCATTTGAATATCTCGTCTTCAGCTCAGGATTGGTTCTCATCATATCTTCAAGGGCGCCCACAGGCCTTGCGCACTGGACATATACTATCTGACTGGTGTGATGTGTCTACTGGCGTCCCTCAAGGCTTTATAGTCTCTCCTCTTCTGTTTTCAATTTTTATCAATCTCATCACATTAAATCTCAAGTACTCTTACCATCTGTATGCTGATGATCTGCAGTTATATGTGCAAGTGGAACCCTCAAATATCTCTAATGCTATCTCATTATTAAATGATGACTTGAAATACATCTCCGAATGGTCCACTGTGTATGGCATAAACGTGAACCCATCTAAATGCCAAACGATAATCTTAGGTAGCCCACGATTATTAAGGAAACTTGATATTCCCCCACTCTACCATCAATTATGTTTAAAAATAATGTCATACCATTCTCTCCCCATGTAAAGAACCTTGGTCTGTATGTTGATGGTTGCTTAACATGGAACAAACATATACAGGAGGTGAGTCGCAAAACTACTGGAACTTTGCGATCTCTATATCGATTAAAAAACTTTCTTCCCACCAATACTAAGGTTTTACTTGTCCAGTCACTTATTCTACCGATTATTGATTATGTCGACGTGTGTTGCTCAGACCTGTCTCAACATCATCTTGATACATTGGATCGTCTACTTAACAACTGCATCAGATACATTTATGGTCTTCGTAAATACGACCATGTATCTTCTTTTCGTGCTCAGCTAAATTGGCTGCCTATCCGTCAGGGCAGATATGTTAGAATACTCTGCACCCTTTTCACAATTGTGAACGATCCATGTGCTCCCGAGTATCTGTAATCCAAATTTCAATACCTGGGAGATTCTCATAATCGTCCTCTCCGTTCTTCGGCTAATCTTAAGTTGCTCACTCCTTTACACCGTACTGGTTATTTATCTCACTCTTTCGCCCTCACGGCCATCAGACTCTGGAACGACATCCCTATTGACACTAAAAAAGCTCCCAACACAAGTTTGAACTAACACAGCTCTTATTTTCATTTACTTGATTATGTATATTTCATATTTGTTCTGACATAGATAATATTTGTATGTATTGTGTATATATGTACTGTATGGATGTATATATGTATGTATATATTTATATATGTATATATTGTGTATACTTAAGTATATATGTGTATGTACGTGTGTGTGTGTGCATATGTATATTTATATGTATATAAATTTTTTTAGCCCTTTCTATTTTGATTACTGCTGCACAGCCTCTTGTTTGTCTATCTCTGTTTAGCCTAATGGTTGGCTGGGAGAGAATGCCCTATGGCATTAAGTCCGCCATATGTACAACTTTGTGCATGAAAGTTTAAATAAATAAATAGATAAATATGTATTCGTAGCGATATCACAATACAAATTATGAAGAAAATTAAACTTTTAATAAAAAGTACAGCCGACTTCAAAGTACTAAGAAAGCTTCAGACTTCGAGGCTAAGACATGTGGATTTATGTTTATTCCTTTTTATACTTTGAAATCGGTTTTACTTATTATTAAGTCGAATTTTTATCGTTTTGGCGCCCTAAGGAATATCAAAATGCTCTAATGTCGTCTAAATAATTACATTATGAATTTCATTTCATATATTTCCAATTTTAGGGTGGAATGTTTTCTTCAAATTTATATGGGACTAACCATAAATAATTTTATAATTTAAAAAAATTAAAATCGGCTCGCAGTTGACGAAGATATCGCTTGACATACATAGAAAAAGCATTTGATGCACCGACTCAGCATAAGCTACAGCAACATGGGAAGCACTATTATTCTGCCGGTACAAGGTATATTGTATGTTCTTATGACTTCCAAATTTTGTAGGTTGAAATCAGTCCTAAATATTTAAGACGGTTCTAGTTTTTTTACATTACTCAATAATACTTTTTCTGTCAAGGATTTTTACAGTTGTTAGAGCCACGCTGCAGCTATATTAAGGTTGCAGCACGAATGGACCGGCTCGACCACGCTTTCACAGAATATCAGCGTAAAATAGCAAGATTATTGCTGCTGTGTTTCGTATAGTGAGTGTAGAAGAAGCGGAGACAGTTTTTACTAATATCGAGGAATTCCATCTTTGTCCTCAGGGTTGGCAACCTATCTAAATTTCGATTCTAAATAAAGGATCCCCACATGGGCCACATCATCCACTTACCTTTAGGTAAACTATGTGATTGTCATCCTTATTCTATTTTTTTAAAGAATACTAGTAACTCTATTAACATTACTAATATTGCGTTAACCACTCTGTAAGCTTAAAAATGATTGCGTTAAGAGTGGTTCGCCATAATAGGCTAATAGCGGATTCGAATCCACAACTCTCTAAATTTGCAGTCCATACCCTACTATTAGGCTACTTTCGCTTCTAACTTAAAAATTTATCACCATCTTCAATACATCACCAATTTGGTCGAAAAACTTTCGTCTGGGGCGTCCCTTGCCGACTCTGCTCCTCACTTACGTAACATAACCTTGCTTTGTCATTCTATAATTATTAAAATAAAACCATAACAATGGGTAACGCAAAAATATTTTTTACTGAATCACAGCTTCCAGAACTTTCGTATAGAACGCGTCCACGTTTTTGCCCCTTAATCGCTAACGCTGCAACAAAGTTATCACATACGAAAGTTTAGCTTGTTTCCCGACCCCCGCTTTTATACATTCGACTTCAATGTTTTGGTTTAAGGGGCCTGACGTTTAATTTAATTTTATCATATACGTTAGAACCACGCTGTAGCTATATTACGGTTGTAATACGAATGGTTCGGCTTGACCGGGAAAGATCCTCGCTTTCGCAGAATACCAGCGTAAAATAGCAGCTTAATACTACTGTGTTTCGTGTAGAGAATGCATGAGGCATTCAATCTCAGTCGTCTCAAGAGTGACGATGCAGATGCATTTTGATTCTAAATTGAAAATAGATGTAGCTGTCTATAGGCCACAACATTCACTTACCATCAGGTGAACTCTGTGTTCTTTGTGATCAATAATTCTATAAAAAAATTGCACCTACCATAAACTCCAGCACATGTTTGTGTTGACTGGAAGAGAATGCCAATAGGCATTAATTTCGCCCTTTGTAATCTTTACATGTTAAGGTTTGCAATGAAGAATAAAAACTAAAAATAAATAAATGTTAATGGGGTCCTGATGGCGATGATGATCCCGTTGATATCATTCTCAAAGAGATCTGACGGAAGAGACAAAATCAATAGCTGTAACGTCGTCGAAGTCGTGTTTGTGGCTAAACGAGTATTTGCCCAAAGAATGGGGCTACGCATACTTATAACTTTTAACAAAAATGAAAACCGACTTCAAACTGCTAAAAAATAAGTTATTTATTTACTCTCCTTAAGGAATGAATTTTTTCTCCAAATTTATATGGGACCCACCCTTGAGGTAAAGCCTATTTAATAAAAAAAAGATTCATTAAAATCGGTTCACAATCTGCGAAGATATCGCGTAACATACATACAAAAAAAAATACACTCGAATTGAGAACCTCCTCCTTTTTGAAGTCCGTTAAAAAGGTCATTTCTAAATCGTTTAGTGGCACACCTCGCATTCTATACACATTGCCTTGCCAGCTTGCAACGTAAGATTTGTGTGACATTGCAATTTAACGTTATCTGTTACAATCAAATACTTTATGTATATATATATACGATATACTCGTACTACTAGACCTGCAATCTATACATCTAAACATTACTATTACATATAAATAAATAATTTCTTAGTCACATTAAACAAGATCAGTGTTAGACTGTCGAAAACAACGTTCGCGGTTTAAAAAACAAAGAACTATAAAAAAAAATAGTCGACTTCTCGCCCGCTCGCAGTCGACTAAAGGAGTTACGGAAAATTGACCGTAACTAAATGCGGAATGTATTAAGGCGACACATCGAAAACCGTTGAAGCGGGCAATCGTCGGACTGACCCGAGTGAAACATAATTTCTATAAAAACTTCAAAAACGCCGTCGTAAGGTCCAAAATTGCGTAGCGCCCGCGACGATTAAGACCGCTTAGAAATCGCTTAGAATCTTAAAATATTTAAAAACAATTATTGATTTAAGTAATCAAAATAATGAGCAAGTAAATTACGAATATTGATGTTGTGAATGTATTTGAGTGATTTCCAAGCATATAGATTAAGTAATTTCGTTGTAATTTCTACTATAGTGATTTTTTAAAGGTGTTTTCGCAAATAATTATGATCGAGTCAAAATTGTACAATCGTGTTTTTGAACAAGCAAGTTCAAGATAAAGACATGAATTTATAAATTCCAGTTTCGTTAGTCGTGTCATACTCCTATGCTATTCGATGAAAGGAAGTGCATTTTTTCGTGGTGTCGCCTTAAGGCCGCAGACTGTCGTAGTAGTACACATATAAGTCTTTGAACCAAAGACCTATAATATAATATATCCTCCTCAAGTAATAATATACTGTGGTTTCATTAAAGAATCAAAAATTTTATTCTATATATCGATGTCTGTAATTGCCATTCATTACAGTCTATAAAAGTCCACAGCTGAACCACAGTCTAACTATTCTTCTTAGGCTGCGGCTGAACATAGGCCGCCACCATATATATCCTCATAGCCTATTATATATGTGACGTGTATGATATTATTATATCTTTATTCAACTATATTACATATTTTTTTATAGGATATGGTGACAAACGAGCACACAGTCCACCTGATGGTAAGTGGTTGCTGTGAACCATAGAAATCTATATCTATCCTCAAAGAATCAAAATGCAGATGCGTTGTCACCCGTGAGGAACAAGATGGAATGCCTCTCTTCCAGTTAAAAGGGTCTACGGTTCTCTACACTCACCATCATACGAAACACAGCAGTGTTAAACTCCTATTTTACGCTGGTATTCTGTGAGAGCGTGGTCCTTCCCTGGTCGAGCCGACCCATTCGTGCTACAACTATACTCCTAATATAGATGCAGCATGGCTCTTGAACGCTGCAAAGATTTCTCCATACTTCAGTAAATGAAGCGTTTTGTTGAATGGTTCCTTGCCAAAGGCAAGTTGGATCTTTGAAAGTTTCCAATAGTACGTCTTCAAAAGAATATTCCGGAATGAGATAAATTGGCAATGGAATAAGAAAAGTTAATAAAATAACTACTTCGAAGTCCGGAAACTCTAGAATTTTTACATGGTAAAAGACTATTATAGATAGTAACTTCAAAATAGTCTAGAACTAGTTAAGCGATAAACAACTAAATCTAGTTTATGATTAAAAAAATAATTACTATAATTTTAATACTAATAGATGACTTCACAGTTTTTCTATAAGTCAGATACTCATATTAACACTTTATATTTTTAAATATTAAATACCTATAATTAAAATGGAAAAACGGCCGTGTTTTAAGACAGCACTAAATGTAGTGGAGGTTATGTGAACTACCTAATTGGAACATATAATCATCCCCTTTTTTATAGTATAAGGGAGACAAACGAGCACACAGTCCACCTGATTGTAAGCGGATGCTGTCTCCCATAGACATCTACATTTATTCTTATTCAAGAATCAAAATGCAGATGCGTCGTCGTTGACCGAATACAGCAAGACAAGTCGCCGACGCGAATGATACCGGTGGCAAAGTATGTAGGGCACCAACCAATTGTTAAACATGTTACAAATTAATTAGCTAAGACCCGCGTAATAAAATAAAATGATGTGTCTTACCATGTCATGTCATGTCATCCACGTCACCACTACACTGACCGCGCGATCAGCCACCGCAGAAATTACCTCACCTGGGGATGCCTCGTTTAGAGGCGAAACACGTGTAGTATTGTCGACGGTGGTGTGTCTTTCCTAGTGTAGTGGTGTTGGGATTAGTGGTGAGGGGGATAGTACATGCAATTGTGGGAGGGGGGAAAGTGTTCTTCAAACTAGGTAAGACACATCATTTTAATTTATTACAGGCTCTTAGCTTATTAATTTTTAACATCTTTAATATAATGGATTTCCGCAAAGTAACGCCTGATTCTATTCATTACCAACCAATTGCTGAAAGGTATATGGCGTAAAGTACGCAAAAATCTAACCAACAAGCTGCAACCGCAGTACCCATGACCGGGGGAGCTATGCCCCTCGTGATAATGCCCGGGTAATGAGAATCTCCTAAAAACATACAAACCTACTGTCCCCAGAAATGGGACAAGCAAAAGAACAACCAACGCCAAAGGTATATAAGATACGCCACGGTGACTCAACCTCGAGGAGACTAGTAAAGAACACTTCTTCTTTTAGTTTGTAAGTATCGTAATATTGAAAGTCCTAAGTGGGTTGTACATAAACAAAAACATCAGTCAGTCGATAGCGGGAAAATTAATTTCCTAAGGGAACTGTATTTTGTTCCCTCTCCGCAAATCCAACGTCGAACGAGATAGCTCAACGCGGTTCGTAGCCCGTGAGATCGCACCGGGCTATTGCGCCGCATCGGACTGGAAAGACGATTGATGTGAATAAAATATTCAACGTTGCTCTCATAATTAATTCAATGCTTTAACGCCATTGTGCGGGACGTGTAATGTACTTCGTTGAGGGTGGGTTTCGACGTCAAACTTATATTAGATATCAATACAATACAATTCATTGCACACCAAGGAAAGATTAATATTACAAAAATAAACAAATATTGACGCGAAAAATAAGAGGTGGTCTTGTTGCTATCAAGATTAGAACGTAAGCAGTTTAGTTCACATCCAATAAACGGAGTAACAACCTAATAAAGTCTTATCAGGTCACACCGTCCATTGGATGTGCGATTTTTTTTTTACTAATAAGGAGGACAAACAAGCACACAGTCCAGACAAGTGGATACCGTGGCCCATAGACAATTAGGTATATCTATTCTCGGTGAATCAAAATGCAGATGCGTTGTCATCTCTGAGGACTGATGAAATGCCTCGATTTAAGTAAAAGGGTCTCCGGTGCTCTACACTCGCTTTACGAAACACAGCAGCATTGAGCTGCTATTTTACGCTGGCATTCCGGGAGAGGTATAAAATAAGAGAAGGCGTATAATTATAAGTCCAGCCTCCCCGATATATTGCCTCATAGGGCTCATAGCTTGGCAAGCGGGTTGGCAACCGCAGTTTTTATTTTTAGGCGTTATTAGGAAGACGCTGCTGCCCATCTCCTGATTTGTTTTCCTCTGTCGCCTCTTACGATTCCCACGCGATAATATGGGATAGTGGATATTCTTACACCGCCGCTACACGGTTATTATAAATAATTCTTATTTAAAGTAATTTATTACTTTGATAACAGCAAAAGACCAGCGGGACTTTTCTTAGATCTACAATCGTCACAAAACTCCAATGATATAAAACCAAAATTGGCCAATCACTATTTGAATACATAATCCAACTAGAAACTTTAACGTCTCATATTCTACTTAAAGCGATAGGTCCGGGCCCTAAGAGCCATCGAGATCCTAATACGATCACTTGCCAAATTACTTCGGAAAGTCTTACACTTTAATCCATTTCGCGTAGCTCGTCCACTCGATAAATAAAGCCATGTCGACGGGAGCTTTGTCTCCATACGTGCTTACAACTTTGTATGTCACTTCTATACAGTCTTGAACTATCTCAAATGTTTCACAAAGTGACGTAATGACTACGTGTGACTTTCTAAGCTAGTTCTAATTTGTTCATCATCAACATAATAACTGTCCATCAAAAGTTCACTGTTGAACATAGGCCTCCCTATAGATAGCTTTCCTCATAAGAGGGATACTTGGCATAGCTGCCCACGATTGGCTGGCGGGTTGGAAGATGCTGCTGACTAATTCCTCTTTCATTTCCCTCATCCCATCCGCCTATCACGACACCCACGGGATGATATGGGGCAGTGGATATTCTCACACCGCCTCTACGCGGCACTAAATTATTACTATGTTATATTTATTATTTCAGGTGCAAAGAGGGAATTCTCTTTTTCAACTATCCTAGCACAATTATTTTTAGGTTTACTTAGTGTTTTCCTGCTAGCATTTTTATATGAGAAAAATTCTGACAGTTTGCTTTGAACACCCATAGGCGTCTGAGGTAGTCGGGGTCAAATATGTTACCAGGTCGCCTGCCTGCAGCAAAACACTTGAATACCGGGAATTAAAATAAAATTAAGAGAGACAAAGAAAATGTATGCTAGTGAAGTGAGTGACAGAGGCGGCAAGGGACGTCCTAGATGTAAGTTTATCAACCAAATTGGCGATATATTGAATTAAGAGTACCCTTAGCCGACGAGCATGTATATATTATACAGTTTCAGCCCATGTACATCCCACTGGCGAGCACAGGCCTCCTCTCATATCTGAGAGCGTTTTATGGCAAAGAAGTGTCCGTCGGGCTGCCCCAATGCGTGTCGGCGAACTTCACATGTCTTCGAAATATTTTTTGAAGTGAAAACATTACAAAACGCATTACAAAAGATGAAGGAAACTGTTTGGTTTTAAGACGCTATACTTAATGAGTTATCTATCGATCTATCATCTAATATTATGAATGATAACTAACGGTTAATAATTAACTAGGTACATATCGCTCATTCAAAATAAGCGAGCCCTTTACAAATAGCAGCATACTCGTTCTGCATTAATAATCAACGCTTTTAGTGAATTAACATTATGCTAATGTAATTACAGAACTTACCGTGATTGCTTTTTAATTGATTTCAAAACAAACTTGTGAGTTGAGTTTGCTAAAGATGGATTTGAATAGAACTACTTTTACGGATTTTATCGCGTTTAATTTAAATTAAATTATATTTATAATTAATAATCAAACGAACTTACCTTGTATGTGAAGTTCGCACAAACTCTAGAGTAGGTTTGCTACCCTAGGGTTTGTGGGGGTGTAGAGTCTTTAGTAACTGTTAGGGTTAGGGGAACCCAATATGAATCTATTCATATATAGGATTTCCTTAAAAAATGTAAGATTAAATTAGAGTGCGGAAGGGGAGCGTTGGATGCGTTCGGTTTTTTTTCTACAGATCATAATACTAATGTAATCCGAAGAACGACGCATTAAACACAATTCCTGACGTTTCGAGTGCTTTGCAGCGTCCTGGTCACGGGAAGACTATAAACCCTCGAGGCAACATCGGGAGTAAAAAGAGAAATTAAACGCGATAAAATCCGTAAAAGTGATTTCATCCAACGTGTAGTGTTCGCGTACATATAAAAAATTACTACGTAAAGGTGGATTTTTATTGATTTCCATTGGTTATCGTGGCTGGGAGGGGTAATAAAAAGGAAAAAAGCTTTAGGACATGAAATTTGAGAGACCTCGTCAATTTTGAACCGTCACATTACAACGCCTGAGGCTGTTAACTATCAATTAAACACAAGACGTGATCTGAGATTTTTTTTTATTTTTGCGAGCAACTAAGCACGTCTAATAAGACCAAAATCACTGCGACCAGTAAGATCTATTGTGATCGGGTCAAGACTATATATAGGTCACTGCTAAGCCCTATATTTTCAATGAAGTGAAGGAGTTGCTGCTTACCGTGTAGTGGCGGTGTTAGAATATCCACTACCCCATATCGGCTCGTGGGTATCGTAAGAGGTATCTATAAGAATATCCACTACCCCAAGTAAGTAGAAAAAGATTAATGGTAAAATCTATACATTACCATTATTCATATCATTCATACTCAATGCAATATCCGAGGTGGGGGTATGTAGAATGTCTTGCGCAATACCTATATTGTACACATTTATCTTGTATGTCCTCATAAATAATTCCCTTGCTCCTCGGTTCCGCTCACATTCCATTAAAAAATGATTTAAGTCTTCGATTATTCCACAAGTTTCACAAATAGGTGAATTAGTTCTTTTCATCACATAAAGATAAAAGATTAAATATGACCTGATCTTATTCTAAATATTAGTTTAATAATATTTCTATTTAATTTGCATTAAGTGATCTCGGATAGACCTAACGCAAATAAAACTAATGGTCCGTACCGAAATTCAATGGCCAATGTATTTTCGGTATCGCCTGTTCCGGCTATAAAACCGGACAGCACAGTCTTAATCCATGCTTAGTCTCAATCGGGCCGAGTTCCGTTTCGGCTAAGCCCGGCAAACCGCCAGAGTGCAGATGAAGCCCGTCTATAAATTACCACTAATTGTTACATACATTGTCGAAATAATAGAATCTTTTATTTCATACACATGTACATACATAAACATTCACGAACCGTCACATAGAGGGGTAGGCAGAGACTACGGACTTCTATTTGGCACGATCCTGACACACCTCTCTCGCTTCTTTCAGATCCATTTACCTACGCATACGTGCTCGTCGGTTAAGGTTACTCTTAATTTGGCCAATCTTAAATATATTGCCAATTTTGTCAACATATCAGCGATAGAAGCGAACATTTATTTATTATATCAATAAGGCATAAAGTGATGTCAATTCTGTTAAAAGTTCTGTTTCTGTTGAAAAAATACGCTATCAAAAACGATTTAATGATATTGTTATATGACCATATCATGAAATAGCAACGTTGTGTTTAGTTATTAATATCTTAAAACGATTTCTATTCATTGATTTGGTCAAGCTATATCATGACATGGTCAACAAACAGTGTTAAATATCATGAAATGACTACACCATTTCACGAAATGATAGACTACTTTATGATCAATTCTACGATCTGGCCACGACATATATAAAAAAAAACTAAAGATAATGAAAATTTTAATCAATTTACATATATATTAGTAATAGAGATAAAAACCTTATCAATTTTCATATTTTTGATAGACGTTACTATTATCTATTGAAATTATTACTTATAAAATAAAATTGCAAAACTACGAAAATCCTAAACGTTAGAATTTTTAAATAATTTTATAAATCTAATTATTTAAACATATAAATGTAAGTTATTTATATTATTTAATTTATTAGTAACTGAAGGCAAAATATACTACTTTTTCCATTTGATGATAGATGTATAGATGATAGGCGCTGTTTCGGTAACTAAATCTGTGTAGTTTCAAATTATTTTACTAAAGCTATAACTATATTTTAAACTTTATTTATAAATATGGTATTTATTTGAAAAACACCTGTCATCCCGCCTATAACTAAGATCTATTAGAAAATTAACATCTAAAGGAAGGAAAACACTTAACCTTCTTTTTTGAAGTTCCGTAATCGGATAAAAAGTATTCATTATTGCCCCGGGTTACTAACTACCTACATACAAAATTTCATGTAAATCGGTCCAGTAATTTTTGCGTGAACCCGGAATGCACAGACAGACAGACAGACAGACAAAAATTCTAAAAACCACTAATTTGGCTTCACAACCCTTTATTTAGTCCCCTGGACTTGTTACATACAGACACGACTATTCTACAGATTTATTATATGTATAGATGACTGCAAATTTCTATATATTATATACATTTCTTTCATTAATATACTTTCACCGAGAAATGTGTTGAAGTTTCGCTTCTGTCGGGAGTCCCACGACGCCATCCGTTTTTTAAGCATACTCACTAGTGGTACAACTCACAAAATAAAACCTCACGCTTTTTATATAATTTATATGTTGTAAGCTTCGATCAATAATCGAAGGTTGTCAGTTTTATGAACTTCAAAGTCTACCGATGTTATTTGAGCAGAAATGACAAAAAACATCGTTGATTTGCCTCTAATGCCAACAACAACAACGTTTTTTTCTTGTTTGATAAAATTTAACTACGCAGAAAATTGCAATATTAGCTAAAACACTCTCAAGTTATGTCTGAATTTACTACATAGAAATCCCAAGGGAATTTATGAATTGGACAAAGGAAATTGCGACAAGTTAGGCGAAGTTCGGAGGAAACGGGGGCCAGGTAAATCCGCTTCAATCCATGTTATCAAACGAGATCCTTTTAAGCAATTATCATAAATACAAAAACAATTTGTCAATCGACTTATCTTCTTTTGAAGTCTTTATATTACTGTCGGAGTTGTTTCCATTACCCTCCCTCCTCACATTTATTTATACTCCCGTGCCGTTTTAATCATAGAGTCGTAAATAAAAATATCATATTAAAAATATAATATTAAACTTTTAGTGACTATCTAGAAAAATATTCACTGAATAATTTTAAGTATTATATCTTAGTACAGATTATGGTAGAGACAGTAGGCTACTCTTTTACCTACTCAGCAGTACACACTTTCCCGTATGTAGCCTGTTACCTCTAAAATGTTTAAGCAAACTACGGAGCGGACCACGCTCTCAATAGTATATATATGTGTAATAACAGCTTAATGCTGATGTGTTTCATATCGTGAGTGTAGAGAACCGGATTTTTTTTTTATTAAACTGAAGTGACAAACGAACTTACGAGTCCACCTGAAGGTGTGTCCATGGGCTAGTGAAACCCATGGACGCCCGCAACCAACTATAAACAAAATATTAATCGTTTAATTTAAAATATTTTTTAGTATTTTATGTATTTTCTTGACCCACTTGACGTGAAGTGGCGGTGTAAGAATATCCATTACCCCAGATCATCCCATGGCTGTCGAAAGAGGCGATAGAGGTTAACAAATCATTAGATGTGCAGCAGTGTCTTGCTGCATTTGCAAAATCTACGGTTACCAATCCGCTTGCCAAGCGTAATAACTATGGCAAATATCCCCCCTATGAGGCAAACTATGGGAGTGGACTAAGCTCTAATGTTGTCAAAATAGTAACAGTAACTTCCTAAGAAGTAACTTTATCACCTATTTTCCACCCTTAGAGAAATAAAATATACCATCGGAGACACTCGACCAGCCTTCACCCCTTCGAACCAAATGGTTTGGTAATGCGTACAGCAAAGGAGTAGAAAAATTTGCCAGCATCTGTCTTTCCATCCGACTACAATGTCGGTGTCTTAAAGGCAAAAGTGCAAAGACTTTTGTTAAGCCTAGTCAGTGCTCAGTACGTTAACCATCTTCAGCTGCATTACCACTTACCATCAAGCGAGATAGTAGTCGGGTGATAGCTATTAATTTTTAAAGAGTTGCAAAGGAGTGGAATAATTTGCTATCAATGCTCTTTACCATCTTCGGCAACATCAAAAATTACCATCAGTTGGCATAGTAGTCAAGCACCATATATCAGATTCAGTCATATAGTAGATTAAAATATCGTTCATTGCAATATATTCGACAACAATCTTATTAAAACTAAATTAATCAACTTAAAACGTATTGCGGCTTCCGTTGCATCGTTAAATTGGTTAATCCAATTTCTGCATATGTATGCGGGAATAATTCAACATGGTTTTTAATCGCCTTATCTTTTTTCGGAAGCTGTTTGCTTTAAACTGATACAAACACTTTTACGTAACGCTAGTCCGACTAAAAACCAATAAATATACTGTGATTTTAGAACAGCTTGTGTATTTATTACCATTGTTTATTAATTTAAGAAGAAACATAATATACAACTCATAAACAAATCAAATCTAACTTATATTATCGTGAATTTAGTTTATCGTGACAATGTAATTTGCTTAAACCACCTACTCATATTAGAAACCCTATAATTTGTACTGATTTTATTGAAAAAATCCGTATCACAGTAATGCAGTAACCTCCGTTAGGAAGTAATTAAACAATGTTAAATTAGCAGACTATGAGATAAAGAATTTCTAAATTTGAAAGTAGATTGTGTGTTCTTGCAATGACAAAATAATTATGATTTTACGAAAGCATAGTACATAAAAATTTACAGATGGTTTGCTATTTATTTTCTTATATATTATTATTTATCGTTTTTACATATTTGAACTACCATATTTTTTCTAGGCGACTTCCTTTTCTGGCCAACAGTTGGTCTGGGTGCTACCACGGAACACTATTTCGGTTCGCACGGGTGATTTCTGGATCTCGACAACAGCGCCACCTACCGGGTCCAATTGTGAATCTAAACCATCAAGGGACCCACTCAAACACACACAAAAAATTTCATCAAAGTCGAGCCATTTTCGAGTTACAGCGAAACTAACGGACAGCAATTGATTTTTATATTTAGAGATAAGTGACAGTAGCCTAATGGTAAAGCGCGGAGCGCGAAGTCAAAAGGTCGTGGGTTCGAATCCACAATTCGACTACTGTCGTAAACCACTCCTAACACAGGCATTTTAAGTTTACCAGGAGTAGTTAAAAGGAATATTAGTAATGTTGATAGCATTGGTAGTATTTAAAAAAATCTCTCTACTGCCGAGCAACAATACATACACGACACTTCTGGTGTGAAGAGTAAGGGAGCTAATAAGAGGCTAATAATAGACAGTGAGGCATTTTTTCTTAGTCCCTAAGCAACAGCTTTTGTTAGAGTTCATGGACCGCATTATTTGAAATTTACTTAACATCAGGTGGATTATCAATTCGCTGATCTCTCTTAATTTTTAAAATACTCGTATAAATTAATATTGCAGGTGATTCTCGTTCCTTCATAAGGCGAAGAATTGCGCCATCGCCACGCCAAGAATATATATAATTGGCGTGGCGATGGCGATGGATACATGGTAGGACCACGCTGTTGGTATATTATTCTTTTCTTTTTCTTTTTTCTTAAAATAAAAAATATTATAGTTATAGCACGAATACATCGGGTCGACCAGGGATGGATGACACTCTCACATAATACCAGCGTGAACTAGCAGCTTAATGCTGCTGTTTCATATGATAAGTGTAGAGAACCGGATACCTAGTTACTGGAAACGGGCATTCGATCTTAGTCAAGGGTGACAACGTATCTGCATTTTGATAGAGATCGTTTGTCACCCTTATTCTATAAAAAAATATAATTGCTACATTAATTATTGACACCTCAGAAGCGGTGAGCGAAAGTTAAGACACCATTATATTTTAAAAAATAAAAAATTTATAATGGGCTTATAATTTATTAAAAGAAAAACAAAACTAACAAGAAGCAACTACATAATATGGCACATCTTGGCGCTGACTGAATGATGATGATGATGAATTATGATTATAGATCATATTATTATTTATAGTGCACCCTTTCCTTTCTAGTAGGTTGTCTGGAAGACATCGCGGTACAACAATAAAACCGCCTTTTGTTTTCTCTGTAAGTTTGTTTTTAAGTGATTTGTTTTCCTTTGGGGTGCAATAAAGAGTGTATTGTATACTATCACTACACTGATATGTAGAGCCACGATGCAGTTATATTATATTACATTATAGCAGCTTAATCCTATTGTGTTTCGTATGGTGAGTGTAGAGAACCGAATACCCTTTTTACTGGAAACGAGGCATTCTGTCTTAGTTCACAACGTATCTGCATGGGTCCACATGGGCCTACATGGGCCCACAGCATCCGCTTACCATAATGTAGACTGTGTGCTCGTTTGTCACCCTTATAGTATAAAAAATATATATATTTCTAACTATATATTGAGATATACAAAAGCAAGATAAAGCCGTAACCAGCGAGATGGGTATCCGCTTTCCGGCAGTCGTAATGGCTAGGAAATAAACAGACATAATCATAAGAGTAACGTGTCTTGAAAATTACTTCTCTCGTGCGAGATTGTGGAGCATTTACGCGGAAATGTTTTAGTTATATAAGCATATAAGCTCTTACACTACGCTTCTTATATTTTCATCGATACGATACCTAGCGTAAAGGAAAATAGACGGCCAATTCACCAATTATCAAATAAATATAGATATGTATACTGAAACTTTATTCATATTTATCAAGAAACATAAAAACAAAATTTTTATGTTTTTTTACGTGGTAGAGAAGAGTCGTGGTAGCTCACATGATTAGCGCTCGCTGTAAAGTTCACTGATTTACTACTTGCTCGGCGGTGAAGGAAAACGTCGTGATCAAACCATCATATCTGAGAAATAAGAAAAAAAAATCGAAGACATGTGAAGTCCGCCCTTTGTATTCTTTTATTTTAAGGAATGCAATAAAGAATAAATAAATAAATAAATAAGTTTGCCAACACGCATTGGGGCAGCGCGGCGGACATTTCCTTGCCCTAAAACCCTCTCAGAAATGAGGGGAGGCCTGTGTCCAGAAGTGGGATTTATATAGGCTGTAACTATTACTTGTAATATTAGTGGTATAGTTGTAGTACGAATGGGTCGGCTAGACCGGGTAAGGACCACGCTCTCACAGAATACCAGCATAAAATAGCAGCTTAACACTGATGTGTTTCGTATGGTGAGTGTAGAGAACCGGAGACCCTTTTTACTGATCTTAGTACTCACGGGTGACAACGCATCTACATTTTTATTCGTAATCGAGGATATATGTAGATGTCTATGGGCCACAGCAACCACTCACCATCAGGTGGACTGTGTGCTCGTTTGTCACCCTTATACTATATTTTTTTTAAATATTGTGTATAAAATTTATGCACTAGAAATGACGCACTAAGTTTGCTTTTTATTTTCCTGTTTGGGTTTGTTACAGCCTATCAAAAGTTCATTGCTGAATCTAGGCCTCTCAAAAAGATTGCCACATAGGAGGCATATATTTGCCGTAGTTGTCACGCTTGGCAGGCGGGTTGGCAACTGCAGATTTTTTTCTTACATCCCGGTACTGTTGGATACAACGGTTCATCATCATCATTATTATCAAAAAGATATTCACAAGTCCACTGCAGAGCATAGGCATAGATTATGATTTTAAAAGGCTTTTTAAAAGGCCGGGAAAGCACCTGCAATCTCTGGTGTTGTAATTGTTCATTGGTGGTAGTAGTCACCATCTTGTGAGCCGCATGCTCGTTTTCCCGCTATTCTAGAAAAAAAGAAATAAGTGGGACATCCAAAACAACTACGAAATTATTTTAACAAATCTCCATTTATAAACCGAGTTAAAGATTTAAAGTGCTAAACGAAATACCCCGCGAACCGAAACTTTCAGATTAACGAAATTAAAGTCCATTCCATCCATTGTGTGAGTTGTGCCCTTAATCACAGCTTTGTAAAGAAAACTTGGGAAGGTTTTGGAAACCATCTTTTTCTTGTACAAGTGCAATTGATTAAGGTTACAAAGTGTTTTAGAAATGAAATCTCTATATTACGCCGCAAAAATATCGTATTTCAAACTTTTTTTTTTTAATTCAAATGTCACTTTCAGATAAAGCTCCGTTTATAAAAGAAGCTTTGGAAACAGCGATAATTTTTAGGACATTTTTAATATTGTTAGATACAATATTTTTTATAAACACCTTTAATCATTTACAGTCGTATTTTAATATAATTAATTTAATACCCATATCGTCCCGTGGGTGTCGTAAGAGGCGACAGAGAGAAATTGAAACGGAAGATGGGCAGCAGCATCTTCCCGATACCAACTCAAAACATTAAAAACTTTGCGGTTGCCAACCCGCCTGCCAAACGTGGCAACTATGGCAAAATCCTCCCTATAAGGCAATCTATGAGGGAGGCCTTCAGCAGTGGACTTTTATATGTTATAATGGATGGATGCAATTTAATGACGTTGTATGATCACAGTGTTAGAAGATTCATCACCGCATTTCATCATGAAAGTGTCATAGAAATAGAGTAAAATAGAGGGCGACCAACCCGGGTGATGATTTACCACATGCTTTGCGGTGAAGAAAAACATCGTGAGGAAACCTGCATGTGTAAGAAATTTAAAAAAATACGAATACATGTGTAATCCGCCAACACGCATTAGGGCAGCGCGGTGGACCCTTCCTTATACAGAAAGCCCTCTCAGAGGTGAGAGGAGGCATGTGTCCAGGAGTTGGACTGGAATGGGCTGTAACTTTTAAAGAGCACATAAACCGTATAGCTTGAATGAAACAAGTTTTTATGGATTTCATCGTGTTTATTAACTTATTTTATATGCCCCTCGTAAATATGGGTGCTGTAAAGTACTCTAAACGTCGGGAATATAAAATAGGTTAATATACGCGACAAAATCCGTAAAAACTAGTTTCATTCGAATGTGTAGTGTTCGTGTAAACACCGTTTCCAAAATTGGGGGAATTAAAATATGGTTTTGTCTATCATTTGGGAACGTTCAGGTATGTTTACCTACGCGGTGACTGAGGTGATTGACGTCCCTATGTCAAAGTTAACCCGGACTTCCTTCAGCTTTTTAATTACATATTACATATGGTCCGATATAGCAGAATGAGCTTACTGTGTCTTGAAGTCTTGCAGTGGTATGCTTGGGTTTACTTTTAATTTTATTAATTACAGCATCTCAAGCAGGTGGAAGTAGTAGTTGTAATACCCAGCCCCCTTCTCTATTGAAATTAGGATGTTTTTCAACCAACTTCAAAAAAGGAGGAGGTTCTCAATTCGAATGTATTTTTTTATGTGTTTTACCTCAGAACTTTTTTCTAGGTAAACCGATTTTGATGATTCTTTTTCGATAATGATCGATTTTTATTTGAAAGCTGGTGCTTCTCATGTGGTCCCATTTAAATTTGATCAAGATCTGAGCAGTAGTTTTTGAATTATCCTTAATAATGCATATTTAATTGACTTCGACTACATTGATGATGTTCTCTATTTATATTGAAGTCGGTTGTACAAAAATGTTTATTTTACCACTTGTTAATTTCAATACCTTCACGTATCATCCTTGATAGGAATCGATGTTTTTTCGCGAACATTTGTGATCTATCAAATATCACGTAATGGCGGGGGTCGTCTAGGATATGATCACAAACTACATTCTAAAACCTTCACCTTCTGGGGCAGTCGGGTGAAAAAATATTTTCGTGATAATACTAAAATGTTCTAAGATCTATAAAATGATTTTATTTATCAGTTAGCAACCCTTTATAGCGAACCTTCGCAGCGACTTTGAAACGATTATCAATGTTATTGTCAAGGGATTATCTTTTCATACAAACCTAACTACCTACACCGCTTGTTTTCTCGAAGTGTCTTGTGAACATTAATTCAAAATGAAACAGTTCCAGAGTTTTATCCTTTTGAATACGGCTGGTGAACTACAAAATTACTCATTAAAATATTTTTATTGAACATGTTTGTAAGAGATCCATATAAGTAATTATTTTTTATATATTCTATATAAATAAAATTATATGGATGCAATGGACTTTATGGATTTTATGGCTTACTTTTAAAGTAGGGTTATAGTAAGCTTTAATTTTGAAAAAATAAAATAGCGATTAAATTAACGAAGATTCATTATTAAAATAAGCGAATGTGCATTTTACTAACGCTTTTGATCTTAATCCGGCCGCTACTCGCTAAGTGAAAAGCTTACTTCAAATAAGTATAAATAAGGATAAACAATACATTTGAAAAATATCTATACTTCGTTCACCTATTTAGGTACCTATTTTTTTCCTCACGATAAAAAAATCAGCTTGTATATTGAAAATTACTAGAACTCTCTACTGCGGACGGTAAAAACCATAAAATGCAATTTGTACTATTCTCGCAGCACTAGTTGATATTAAAAACTTTTCCAAGGCACACTTGGAAAGAGCTCGTTACGTTTCTCTCTACAAAATAAGTTTCCTACAATCGCCGCTGCGTAGTAAAAACAAGGTACACAATATTAACACTAAAACAGTGCGCCTTGAAAATTACCTTTCCGGTGCGCGAATGAGGTGAGTTCCCATGAAAATCTTTAAGTGTAGGTACAGGATATTCTGAAACTATAGCTTGATGCTTAAATAAATTTATATCTTATTTGGTACTATTCTAACGAGAGTGGTTTCTATTTTTCAGCATTTGTTGTTACCCTAGTTAAGAACTCATTTATTTTATAAAACTGAAGTGACAAGCGAACTTACAGTCCACCTGATGGTAAGTGGCTACTGCAGACCATGGACACCTGCAACCAACTTCAAACAAAGAAGGCTACTGGAATATTTCACAGCCTGTTATTATACTGGATAGTAAGTGTTCAGCTGGACGTGGCCTCACCCGTTGTATGTAAGTAAGGCTACAGATGTGTTGTTACCTCTGAGGACTAAGTTGGAACGCCTCACAGCCCGTTAATATACTGGATACTAAAAGTCTCCAGGTGGGCATGGGCCTCCCCCGTTGTATGAAGTCCCGTTGAATGATATTTGCTTTGCAGGGGGATGGCCGATCACAGACAGGCGTCTTTTCCCTTTGACGCTGCTGCCTGTCATCGGTTTAGGAGTTTTACGTCTGGTGTAAACGAAATGGTTATACCGCCATCTATCGGAAGACATTGAATTTTTCTAGCATTTTTTATATAGAATAGGGGCGACAAACTAGCACATAGTCCACCTGATAGTGAGTGGATTCTGCGCACCATGGATATTTACATCTATCCTAGATTAAGAATCAAAATGCAGATGCTTTGTCTCACTCTCCCATACGAAACACAGCAGCATTGAACTGCTATTTCACGCTGGTATTGTGTGAGAGCGTGGCCCTTCCCCGATCGAGCCGACCTATTCGTGCTACAATTATAATTTAGCTGCAGCGTGGCTCTACCACGTACAAGGTGTTTCCCATATTCATCTCTTACGACACCCACGAGACAAAATAGGGTGATTGATTTTTCTACGCCTCCACCACACGGTCTTTAGCGGTATAAAAATGCAAATGACCCTTAAATTTGCATTTTGTATCAGGTAACGAAAACTTTCTCTCAAATATCGTTTAATCTATTTTCCGTGTAACAGGCCGCCTTAAGAGCGATATATTTACATAATTCAAGTTATAAACTATGGACGTTACAGTGAACTACGATAAAACGGGGACGACGGCTCTATCCGTGGCTTTTTACGACTTTACACAGATGTCTACGTGACAGCTTGCTGCAACCAATTCTATCAAGCCGTCTCTTTCTTTCTCCTCCCTCTCTTGATTAATTATCATTTATTTTAGCTTAACCGTGATCGACGACTCTTAAAATAATATATAGTTTTCACCATCCACCTGAAAGTATTTCGGACAACTCTACTTTTGCGAGCTTCTATGAATTCACAGATATTTTACAACAGCGGTGGAGAGATGCAAACAGCATGCCTAATGCATTACCGATGCGGAGGCCATGGGAACATGAAAAACACTAACCGAGAGTACATGGTAAATCAGTACTTACTTAAAGTTTTAACTAACAATTAAATTGGCCCTTGAAAAATCGGTGTACTTAAGAAGCCTATTCCATATTTCATAAAGAAAAGAATAGAATAGAATCATTAAATTCCTTATAGGAATATTTGCCATAGTAGCCACGCTTGATATGAGGGTTGGAAGCCGCAGTTTTTATTTTTAGTTGTTATTAGGAGAACGCTGCTGCCTCCCTGGCTTGTTTCCGTCTGTCGCCTCTTACGACACCCACGAGATCATATAGGGTAGTGGATTTTTTTTATTAAAAATGCGCTGACTCTTGACCTCCATCTGGCCCGGGGGCATAGATGAGGTCTAGGATGGAGCGAGATTGCCCAGGCGAAGCCTGTTAACACGCATCTTCAAGAGGCCCAGGTTTATAGGTACTCGGAAAAACAGACGCCGGCAGGGCATTCCACTCCTTGGCTGTGTGCATTATAAAAGATGATTTATAGCGCTTAGTACGAATATTGGGAATGTCAACCAAGTGTGCATGGTAACCTGTAGCATGTCTGGTAATCCGATAGGCGAATGGAGATAGCGGTATGAGCTTATGAAGCTCATGGGCACACTCTCCGAAGTTCAAATTTTATTTTCTGACATTCATGTCAGCAACAATGCATACGAATAAATTTGTACAAAATTATACATAGAAGCATTTGTTGAACGAAATATCAATGAAACAAATTTCTATGGATTTCGTTGCTTTTAATCTACTTATTTTAAATTCTCGACGATTCGAATGCTCTGTAACGCGTTATTTCAAGATACTGTAATTTAATTCTCTAAGATTTGGACCAAAAATTATAATTAAAAGGTGAAGTTAGCCCATGTTGACTATAACAGCAGTACTACGTTGAACACCATGGGTGACGTAAGGCAAGTAAAACTTTGGGAAAAAATAAGTAGATTAAGCGCGATAAAACCTGTAGACAGTGTTTTAATTGATGTATATTATGATTTATTTATTTTATTTTTCATTGTAATCACATTGTGCCTTACAATGGGTGGAATAATGTCGTGTGGCATTCTCTGCTAGTCAAATCTGGGAAAATAAGAACAGTGTTGGGTGGTGCAAATTTTGACAAAAAGAGGGAAACCTATAAAAAATTAATAAGTTACGGCTAATAGCCGAAGTGTGGTTAGACCTAGTTCTAGCCGGCTAGAACTAGGTGCGGCCAGCAGTATGTTACGGCTAATAGCCGAAGTGCGGATACACCTAGGTGTAGCCGGCTAATACAAGGTGTCGTCGATTGCGGTTGATGTATCATACATAATTTATAAATTAAATAAATGTCTGCGGTTTTAAGGTGGCCCTCCTTAACCTACTGTCACTTGATACGTTTTTCCGTATTTTAAAAAAAATTAACAGTACACCTAAATTTAACCAACTAATGCTGGCCGCACCTAGTTCTAGTCGGCTAGAACTAGATGTAACCGCACTTCGGATTTTAGCCGTGACAAATATATTACATAAATACACATAAGTATTAAATACGAGTATATACATACATTATTGGCATAAACATAAAAATCTTCTTTTAAATTATGGCTTCTCTTGATAGAATTCTGCCAGTGTCAAGTCAGTCATGGGAGTGAGAAATCTTTATCGGCTCGTAAAAGTTCCCTCCTGAACATGGGCCTCTCCTGTAGTATGGAGGATTTACCGACTCGCTTCTCACAGTGCGGGGGTGGCAGCGTAAGAGGACCCATCGCCCCATTCTATACCATGGATGACGTAAGAGACGACTATGGAAAATACCAAAAAATCTTATTCCGATAGATGGCGGTATAACCAAATTGAACGCTGGCGCTAGACGTAAAATACGCAGACCGGCGACAGACGGAAGCATCAAGGATGCGAGCCGTCTGGTACTGCGATTGTCAATCCTCCTTAAACTTAATCATTATGGACTCATATGTAATAACGACTAGATGGAGTGACGACTTGGTAAGACGAGCAGGAAGTCGATGGATGCAGGTGGCTCATGACCGTGCTTTGTGGTATTCCTTGGGGGAGGCCTATGTTCAGCAGTGGACTTGTGAAGGGCTGTAATGATGATGATGACTGATACAGTATTTGGTAAAAGTCCCAGGCTTAAAATGTTTTAGGGTTATGGCAAGGCAAAGGTACAACCAAAGTTGATATTTAATTAGGGTTAGCTAACTAGAACGTGTCGTGGTACGTGTCGTAGAACTAAACATTTGAAAACTATAAAAGCTACTCGATCTTTCCATTCATAGCCTTAACATAAATATACAAAAGTTTAAAGTAAGTCCCGCTGCTAGGTATAGGCCATCTCTCATTTCTGAGAGGGTTATACGAGTATATAGCATCATCATCATTGAAGCCTCATAATATATTTGCTTTAGTTATCACGCTTGGCACGCGGGTTGGCAACGGCAGTTTTTTTATTATTTTAAGTTGTGTCAGAAAATGCTGTTACCCATTTCCTGTTTTAGTTTCCAGGAAATGATATAGGGTAATGGATTGTATTACACCGCTCCTAAACGGTGAATTTGACATAAACACAAACATTATATTTAAGGACATAACCTTTACAATTTTTCATCATACTGTAAATCATGTTACAAGCGTGGTAATTATGGCAGAATATCCCAAATCAAGTAGGGCTTCACGTACGTCTGTCTAGCAACCAGTGCAGGCTCAAATAAGTGGTGGAAATATACTTGGAACAGTAACAAAATGTGTTCCAAGTTTTTAATGTTAGGATATTTTTACGTAGGTACATTAAGAAATCTTACCAAGAGTTTGGTAATTGTTAACAACACAAGCAACATCAATATTTTTTTTTCTTTGTATTTCTTTCAAGACAAACGTCTATATTCCCTGCTTTTTAAAATTCAATAACACTTAAATCCCTTTCCGTCGAGACTCGTTTACTAGGGACGTCTGAAATCTTGACAAGTACAAGAGGCCGCTGAAAGCTCCTTCTGATCCCTATTTTCTCATTTAGAACGACCAAACTTTCAGTTTCAAGTGTTTTCGAGTGTCCTAAAGTTATACTTTGCTTGAATGCTATAATTAAATGAGGTAAAAATATATTTTCAACAATACACACTGACAGGTCAATAAACTTTTATTTTTAGATTATCATTGTACGATTTCTTGTTGAAAATTGTTATTCGAAAGATATGGGTAGTCTTTTTAACTATGATAACAGGACGTCAAAGAACTGCCCGAAATGTAGAAATTTAAAAAAGTTAAAATTGAACGCGATAAAATCCGTAAAATTAGTTTTTTTCTATAAAGTTTAATGTTACATGATTAAAGTTATATGATTAAATTTAAACAGAAACAGAAACAGAAACAGAAACAGAAACTTTTTATTCAATATAGATTATAAATAATACTTATTGAAAGTCACTCTTTGTCTAATTACCACTGGTCTGAAAAACCTCTGTCCTGGGAAGAACCAGCAAGAAACCCAGCGGGACTTTTTTTAAAATAACAGCTTACAATCATGTATATTACACAATTAACCACACAAAACAAATTAGAAACAGCCTGGCAGCGAACACCTCATTCCCAGGGTTATTATCATCCATAAATTCCTTAACATTATAATAACCCTTTTATACAAACTATGTTTAATAAAGTTTTGAATTTTGAGCAGGTCAAATTTTGTATATTTTCTGGGATTTTGTTGTAAAAGCGTATACATCGCCCCAAGAATGAATTACTGACTCGGTGAGTCGAGTAACTGGTACTACTAGCTTGTGTTTGTTCCTAGTATTTACAGAATGAACATCACTTATTTTGTATAACTACTTTTATTTTTGTGTACGTACATTACATTTTCATAAATGTATTGAGAGGCCAAAGTTAATATATTAATTTCTTAAATTTTTGTCTGAGCGACTTTAGGTTTTAAATCATAGATTGCTCTTATAGCCCGCTTCTGTAAAACAAATATAATTTCAGTGTCAGTTGCGTGTCCCCATAGCAAAATACCATACGACATTATGCTATGGAAATAGCTAAAGTAAACAAGTCTAGCTGTTTCCACACTGGTAAGATTTCTAATCTTTTTACAGCATATGCTGCAGAACTAAGTCTGCTTGCTAACTTTGATATATGGGGCTCCATTGAAGCTTCGCGTCTAGTGTTATTCCAAGAAAATGATGGTATCGACAAGACTCAGTTCCTCCCCATTTAAAATTACATTAGTATTTAATTGTCTGACATTTGGGTCATGAACTTCATACATTTCGTTTTAGTGCTATTTAAATGCAAGTTATTAACATTAAACCAATTTACTAATTTAGATATAGCATTATTTACTTCGTCATATTTTAATAATTGTCGTTTTAATTTGAAAATTAATGAAGTGTCATCAGCAAATAATACTATATTATGGTTATCCCTACTATGTAAGGCAAGTCATTAATATATACAAGAAACAGAAAGGGGCCGAGAATTGAGCCTTGAGGCACGCCCATTTGTACTATCGACCCGGAAGAGCTCATACTATTAATGACAACTTTTGAGTTCTGTTACTTAAATATGAAACAATTAATTTAAGAGCATTACTTCTTACACCGTAGTGCTGTAGTTTCCTGATTAATGTTTCATGGTGAACACAATCGAAGGCTTTGGATAGGTCACAGAATATACCCAAAGCATCCTGTGAATTCTCCCATGCATTGAAAATATATTTAATCAGCTCAACACCAGCATCAGTTGTCGAGCGACCCTTGTGAAACCGAATTGATTTTTATGAAGTAAATTATTAACATTAAAAAATTAACATTTGATCAAGAATAATTTTTCAAAATTTTACTTAGTGTAGGCAGTACAGAAATGGGTCTAAAATTGGCGGGGTCTAATGTACTACCAGATTTAAATAAAGGTATTACTTTACTATGCTTCATCAAATCAGGAAACACACCATATTCGATACTAGTATTAAAAATAATAGCTAGTTGAGGCGCGATTATATCGATTATAGACGCAATAACTTTAACGGAAATGCCCCACAGATCCGCAGTTTTCTTGACATCAATAGTTTTAAAATATTTTACTATATCTTTTGATGATATTTTATGAAATGTAAAATTCTTTGTACGCATTTACATTTTGTTTAAGCAATGATTCGGCGACGGCAGGAGAAGAATTCAGTGACATAGTGGTTAAGATCGGAATATCCGTAAAATACTTCTCAAAAACCATTGCAACATCCTGATCTGATTCCGTTAATTTGTTGTTAAAACTCAACCGGTAGTTTGAATTGCGAGAGTTGACCTTACCAGTTTCACTATTAATTATACTCCACGTCATTTTAATTTTATTAGAAGCCGTCTTAATTTTGTTGCTCAAATGCAAAGACTTGGCTTTGGAGCACACTCCTTTAAATATTTTGAATATTTTTAACATATTCCTAAATTCGACGCTAGGTTATATGACCTTTCATGGTAAAGTTCATATAACCTTTGTCTGCTCTTATGGACTCCTACTGTCGCCCATTCATTGAAAGCCTTCCGACTGTTCAAGGAGAACGTTTTAGAAGTAAAATTATTATCAAATTCATTGCAAATAAGTTTAAACACTGTTCCATACAAAAAATTAGGATCATTTTGGTATGAAAGTGATGGAAGTTTCTTCACTATGTTACTTCTAAACTTCTCCAAGCGACGTGCATTTACAGGAACAAACACAATTTTCTCATCTACTTGCTTTTTGTGAACATAAGGTAACGAAACTAACTGTCCACAGTGATCAGAACTCAATTTTTGAATTATACATTTATGCAACGGCTTAACATTTGTAAAAATGTTATCTATACATGTTGCACTACATTCAGTAATACGCGTTGGCTCTAAAAATAAATTAAAAAGACCATATGATTTAAACAATGATCTAAATTTAATATTGGTGGAGGAAGCTTCTAGGAGATTGATATTAAAGTCTCCACATATTACAACAGATTTATTCTGTTTATTAAGCTTAACAAAAACTTCCTCCATAATTTTTCAAAAGTATTGTATATAGAACATGGGGGTCTGTAGATGCACACAACAATGAGGTGCTCAAACTCAACACATGCCATTTCTACAGTTCGCTCAACAGAGAGGCTCACAATATCTTTACGTTCCTTACATGATAATAATTTACTAGCTAATATTAACGAGCCACCTCTTAAAACCGTTTCTCTATTGAACGAACTGACCACCTGGTGATTACTGAAATTAAACATTATGTTATAAGTTTTAACCAATGTTCAGTAATACATAAAATATGAATATTGTTGCTATTTAAGAACAATTCAATTTCTAGCTCTTGCCTATCATGCCTTGTATATTCTGATGCACCAGGTGTAAACAATTTTATTATCACTCTGTGGAGTCACACAATGAAGGTTTTGTAAGCTACATTCTAAATTATTTAAATTATTATAACTGCTAGAGATTACCTCTATTGTCTCATTTTCTAATTTAAATTACTTGGAACTGATTCCAAATTACATATTAAGTCATTACACTGCTCAAAAGAAGCAGATGTCGGTGTAGCCAAGTCCTTGGCTGAGTTAATATATAAACAATAAGATAGCACATTTGCTATCTGTCTTAAATTATATTTGGATAGGTAATACCTATCTCTAGTCAAAAATTTCTTAATTAAATTATTTATGTCTATTAAATTAATTATATTATTATAATTATAACAATTAGATGTCAAGTTTATATTGTTATTAAATGAAAAGTTATTCATTAATAAATTTAAATTGTATCTTATTTTATTTTCCTGTGGCCAACCCTGTATGTAAGGCAATGTAAACAAGATAATTTTATGTACATTTAAAGTATTTAGATGATCAATATATTTTAATAATTGAGTTTTGTTTACATTGCCTCTTCTCCCAACAAGAATTATTAATGTGCTATTAGGGCAAAACTTACTAGTTAAAACTTTATTCATTATATGACTAAAGGATGCTCCAGGCATACAACAATTACTAACCTGATGTCCTTTTAAACAGTTATTTAACATTGTGCCCAAATTTTTGCCTATGTCATCACAATACATAATAACTTTATTTTATTAATATTTAAATTACTTTTAAGTTAATATTCTTTGTTATGGTACTGTCATAGAGTGTAGGTGAAAATAATGAGTCCTTACTGTTATCATTATTTTTACATATTGTCCCCGATGAACCTGGTATGGAGCGCTGATACTCACTCTGATGTTTAATTAAGGAGTCAAAGCGCCTCATTATACTTACATGCCTTTACCAGATCATTCATGGCCAATATGTGTTCTTTTATCTCATCCTGAGCCGATTCATATTTATTCGATATACTTTGTAGGAGTTTTAAGTGATAAAATTGTTAAATTTAGACACTCTATATCAGTCTCATAACAGTTATTCATATTTTCCACCTCAATTGAATATAATTTAAGTTTATTAATTAATTCTTGCTTTTCTTTACATACATTTATATAATTTTGACATTAATTTTAGTTTTAATTAACTTTTGTACTTTCCTAATATATTTATTAATTTTATGTATTTCTTTAATTTTCTTCTACTGCAGGTAATCCTTGCTGCTGTTCTTGATGTGACATAATCATCACCAGTCAAATCGATTGTTGTGGAGGTTGCAATGATTTAGAAGATTCACATTCTATGAGCTCATTGAACAGACTTTGAGTTTGGGACGCTTTCAAGTTATCTATGTATTGTTTTAATTGCACAATCTGCTCATTAGCCTCACTTAACTGTAACTGCAATGCAGCAATTAATCTGAGGATTCCTCATATTCCTTGCTGCATTGGTCAAACTCATCGACTGTTCTCTGAAGTTCATCCTTTTCTTTTAAAACAAAAGTATATTCTTTATGCAACTTAACCATATCACTTTTAGCTGAGTATTTTTAGCAATTATATTTATTATTTTCGTTGTCATCCCTTTCTTTACACAACATCTCACACTGCTCCTTTGACGCCTTAAGTTCTTGAAGCGCCATTTGAAGTTGGTTCTCCAATTGGCGCGTTTTATGTTACGTGTATTCATTTTACTATTAAGTGTAAATAGCAAAAGAAAACAAAGAAAGAAAACCGAAGAAGCAGAGTAAGCAAATGTCCAGATCTATGGGTTTATTTACAGATCTCAAATTAAACTATCATGTAAATAATTCAAATGAAATCCAGAACAACACTTACTTAAAAGGTAAATCTTAAAATGTTAAAGGGATAACAAGAATAACACTTACAGTAAGTTTAAACGATGTTCGTTACAGCTGTCACTTTTGGTTAGAACACTAAACACAATTTGATTAAAATACTTATGACTTTTACTTATTTTACAAATAAAAATAAGTCGTATTTAACAACTGTAACTCAAAATTGAGGTGGATATTATCAATTTACAATTTTTAATTTTTTAAAATAGTTGGGAGCAAGTATTTTACAACTAGTCACCGGGGTTGCCACAGCAAAAAAAATAATTATATACCTGGGAAAACATGTCGATGTCGATGGATGCCAAGGCTCAGGAGCGCGCTTTGTAACATTATTTGGGGGGGAAGGTTATGTTAAGCAGGGTATGATGATTATATTTTTTTTCAAATTCGTTTAACACTTTTTACCACTTTTACTGTAGGAATTGTTGGTATATTTTTGTTTGAAATGTTTTTAAACAATAATTTTATTATTGCATTGTTACTATAGTTAGGTTATTTTAAAAATTTCTAATATCATATAAATATCGTAGGATTACCATTAAAAGATGCTTCATCTACGTCCGGATTATATTCATAACTCACAATATATACAACAATTTTGTGAAAGTTGAAACTTTGTAATATATTAAATGATTAATTGCGCAACTATTCAAAGTCAACCCGCTCTGGGAGTTGGGAACTGAAGCTGTAAATTTTACGGTCGAATAAACAACAAGACAAGAAATCGTACCCACTGAACATTCAGATCGATACCCATATTTCATTGAAGTCAAGAGAGGCAATTCTCAACAGTTCCAAGAAGTCGTCCCTGATCCATTGAACTGTATAATAGTGAGGTACAAAGTGGATTCGCGTACCTACCTAACAATGTGCTCTATTTAAACCCGACTCCTGGGTTCTAAACTTAAATTACTTATGTATTCCTTTTTTCGCTGCTGTGTTTCGTATGGTAAGTGTAGAGAACCGGAGAACCTTTTTACTGGAAACGAGGCATTCCATCTTAGTCGTCACGGGTGACCACGCATCTGCATTTTGATTCAAAATCGAGGATAGATGTAGATGTCTATGGGCCGCAACAACCGCTTACCATCCAATCAGGTGGCCTGTGTGTTCGTTTGTCACCCATATCCTATATAAAAAAGTAGTTACTTGACATTAAAAGTTTGCAATACAAATTATGCGTAACTCCCCTGGCTTCGCCTGGATAGGATCTATTAATGTGGCGTTATTTAGATTTAAGATAATCAAAGACCATTTATTTTATCAAATTTTAGTTTTTTTTTTAAATCGAATAATATATAGCCTGGATCACTCCTGGTATTGCTCTCTATCTGTTCGTGAAGTTTCATTATAATCGGTTCGGCCTTTCCAAAGATTAGCCCGAACAGACAAACAGACAAAAAATGTAAAAATGGTTGTTCGTCATAATAGCATGCAAATAACCCCCTGGCTTAATAACTGGCAATACTGGCACTTTAATTTCATTTATATGTGTATATAGATTAACATAATAAACATAAAAACTCATGCCTGTCACCCAGAGGGGTAGGCAGACTACAGACTTCTATTTGGCACGATCCTGACACACCTGTCTCGCATACTTTACACACACACGCACACACACGCACACACACACACACATACACAGTGTATACACACACACGTGTGTGTGTGTATACACTGTAGATAAATACTACGAGTCTGCGTGAGTTTTCAGTCTTCGTATCGCTAAATTAAAAAAAAACATTCACGAGTGTTGTGGAACACTCGGTTGGAACGGAGTTCCTTTCGTAGTATATTATTATTGATAAACGTATTATATTATTGATTAACAAATACAAATAAATGAATTACTAGCGTCTATTAAAATGAAGCGTCATTTAAAATAAAATAATATTTCTTTCATGGCAAGATATGAAAAAGTGCGATATTATTGGATTAGGTGGATATTATTCCATCTCGCTTCCTTATAGCCGCCAAGGCCGTCTACACTACGTCAGAAGGGATCGTGACGGAAAAATCTTACACTATTTCTCGCCTAGCCCCCATCCGCCAAATTCGTACCGTCCGATAAGGAACTTCGTTCCAATAAATAATACTCGTAAAAAATATCGACGATAGGAAGCAGCTTTAAAGTTGTTAGGCACTTAGGTTTATTCAACTATATTCATTAATTCCTTACAGCTTATCAAAAGCCTTCTAAACAAAGGCTTCCCCATTGATTGCTCAATAAGGTATGAGGGGAGAACTGTAGTCAGCAATGCACTTTTGATAGACTCTAATGATATTGATGATTATGAAGCTGTAGGCGATGGACCGACTTATAGCTCGAAGAACTGATAACTGATGGGAAAGAAAGGTTCTCTAGTGGCAGCCTCATACTGGTTAGCAGTCTACGACGGTCAGCATTACATAGGAAGTGGATGCAGGTGGCTTAGGAGCGTGTTTTGTAGTTGCCCTTGGAGAATGTTGTCCAACAATGAACGTTTAATAGGGATGTAATAATGATGATGATGTAACGTAAGGTAATTGCCGATATATAAGCTCGTTTGAATCATGGATGAAAATTGTTATTTACGTACGGGATTTGAACCAGGAACCTCATGATCAGCAGACGTGTTTACCACTACTAGATCAACGACTCAGTCACTTAATATAATACGCAGTGAATGAGCTTCAGTGGTAATATTAGCACTCGGAAATAAGAAATTATTGCCACCTAAATATTTGCAACGCGCAATTATCAACAAGAAGATAAATGGCCAAACTTTAGAGATACCGAAGTGGGTCGGTAATTTTTTTTCTGCCCATTCTGCAATTTTCTACGAGATTTATTACAAGAAATATGCTCCAAGCGTCACGTAAATTTCGCTTTTAGAACATCGGTTAAAAAAACGAAAACAGTGCGACATTTTATGAAATGAATTTTATCTGAGGTCTATTTTTTTTTAATTTGTGTCTGACGGACAAAATGGGAAAGTGGATATTCTTACTCCACCACTACACGGTCAAATAGGCTGTTATGAATAAATGAAATGGTTGCTACCAACGGGGATCGAACTTGTCTGGTCATATACTATGAAGTTTTTATGTGAGCGCACCCTGTTACCACAGCTGTTCCCAGTATCTATCATCTTGACTGCCTCATTAGTCTAGTGATCATAAACGCGGTTGCTGTTCATGAGGTCCCGGGTTCGAATCCCGGGTCGGGCCGAAATTAGTTATTGGGTTTTCAGTCAAAAAAGAAATTTCCAGAAGCAGCCCGAAGTCAGGAAGTAGGCGGTACTTCACCTCCGTACCTCGGAAAGTACGTATCCTGTGCCTGATCTCTCTCAGGTCGTGTCGGATTACCGTCCCTTCGGATTATGAGAGTGAGGTAATAGAGAATCTTGTACTTGCGCATACACTCGGGCACTACAATTCCGTCCTGCGCAGATCTAGTCTCCGTTCAGACTAGCCACCGTGACCAAAATTCGATCTGGAGGACACCATTATTATTATATATAACGAATACGTAATAAAAATATAAGTGTACTCTCCCGAGTAAATTAAACTTAATAACTGAATAGACCCATTTCATTTCAAATCGCAAAAAATCCCTCGAGACACACGCAAAATTATTCGGATTTACGAATAATTGAACGTTGCGAGAACCCAATGGAATCCATTAACGTGCTGGTGGAATAGGTGGATACATTAATGTCATTTACATGGCAAAAGGACTACTTAATTAACTTGCCAAAAATAAAAGGTGAAACGATTCACAAAGGAATCCAAACAGCGTTCGTAATTAGTAGGTGTTTCAAAAAGAAACACTTTTAATAAAAAATAAAAGCCGTCTTCAAAGAACCAAAAAGAATAAAACCAACTTCACATTCTGAAATCGGTTGAATTTTATTAAAGTAATTTTTTTATCCTTTTAACACATTCACTGCCAGTGACCCGTCTCGCGAGTTCCCTGAAAATGTTCGTTAGATGCCTGTGACCCGCCTGGCGAGTCCTAAATTTTTTGCATTATCTTCTAAGATAAGTGATACTTTGTTGTAAAATTTCGGCAGGGGTATTTTAGCACCATAAACTAACAATATTTGTGGTGGTATCAGAAATTAACGAGATTACACAATTTGTTAAAAAAAACGTTCTTATACAACGCCAAGAACTCGCTAGGCGGGTCCATTGATCAAATGTACTCAGGGATCATCAACAGTTTGCTCAGAAGTTTTTTGAAACATTTCCGTTTTTTAAAAATCGATGCAAGATATTACGAAGAATTAGGTAAACATTTGTATTTATGAAAAATGGCGTTGTAGAAATTGTTTTTCGCGAGTTTTGCTCGATAGCGCACGCAAGTAATAGAGGCAATGGAGAGTTATGACTTTGACCGGTATAATATACGTATGTGTGTATTGTATGTATGTATGTTCCTCTGTTCCCTGATTCCCTCATAATTTCCTAACTACCTATTACTTATCCTAATTTGACAAATGTGAAGACAAAATCTCGAGAATTTTATTAGATGCTACTGATTTTGTTATACAGTGAGTTAGTAATATAAACCTTCTGACTGATAGAAAATGCTTAGACAACTAAAATTAAAAAAATAAAATATTCACTTCTTAGGTCTAATCATATATGACGAATAACTACAAAAGGTTGGGGATTTCTGATTAAATTACGTTATTACCTTTCCTTTTATTTGATTTTTATCCATGATTACACTCAAAAACACGTAAAACTATCTTCAAATACACAACTTATAAACTAGAGCGAGTAAGGAACAACCTTCTAAAACAAAGATAGGGCTTAAACTACTAATTTGTCGTTTTCGACTGTACGCAATGCCACCTTACCCGCCTGGCGAGTTGACCTTATCTCGTAAGCAGTGCCGGCTACCCGCCTAGCGAGTCCATAGAGAATGTAGGCGGGATCCGTGTGTTGCGTTCATAATTTGTGGCGGTGGTGAATGTGTAAGAATACCATAATCTCAATTTCGTCTACGTATTCTCAATTAAAATGTCACATACTATGTTGACACAGTACGCGAGCAACCCGGGTTCTATCCCCGACGGCACCAATGAAATTGTTAATTGCAATTTTAAGTGCTGATTTACCACGTGCTCAGCGGTGAAGGAAAACATCGTGAGGAAACCGGCATGTCTGAGAAATAAGAAAAAAAAATATATCCAAGACATGTGAAGTACACGCATTGGGACATTTCCTTGACCTAAAACCCTCTCAGAAATGAGAGGAGGCCTGTGCCCAGCAGTGGGACGTGTATATAGGCTGAAACTTTGACTTTTAACTTTTTTATACTATGTTGACGCCCTTATGGGTGAAATTTTTGCTCCAAAGTTAAATGTGACCAATGACCATCAGTAAAGTATAACCTATTTAATAAAAACAGAATCATTAAAATCGGTTCACAATTGACGAAGATATCGCGTAACATACATAAAAACATATAGATGAATTGAATACCTCCTTCTTTATTCATGTTGGCTAAAAACCTTAACAAGACAAATATAATATATATGTATCTATAGGTTGAAATAGAAACGTTTCACCAGTTTTGTTTTTTACAGGAGAGGGGGCAAACGAGCATGCGGCTCACCTGATGGTAAGTGACTACCACCGCCCATGAACAACTGCAACACCAGGGGAATTGCAGGTGCGTTGCCGGCCTTTTAAAAAGGAGTAAGCTCTTTTCTTGAAGGTCACTAAGTCGTATCGGTCCGGAAAAATCGCCAGTGGTAAGCTATTCCACAGAGAGGTCTTACGCGGAAGAAACTCCTAGTGAAACGTACAGTGGTGGACCACCATGGATCCGGACGGTGTGGATGGTATCGGGAATTTTGCCGCGATCTGCGTTCGTGAAATTTGGCGGCTGGGATTAATCCGAACAATTCCTCAGAGCACTCCCCGTGGTAGATGCGAAAGAAAATGCAAAGGGATGCAACATCTCTTCGCAGCGCCAGTGAATCGAGCCGATCGGAAGGGACTCGGACGTTGACGATTCGAGTCGCTCTGCGCTGGATGCGATCAAGTGGAAAGAGCTGGCACTGGATAGCCCCAGCCCAAAGATGGGAACAGTATTCCATGTGAGGCCGAACCTGCGCCTTGTAAAGTTGCAGGCGGTGTGCCGGCATGAAATACTGTCCCGCTGTTGAGCACGCCAAGCTTTTTAGAGACCAATTTAGCTTTCTCTTCCAAGTGACCACGAAACTGCACGTCATTCGATATGTCGACGCCGACGTGTATCGGAATACTGGTATTGAAGGTATTGAATTGAAATTGAATATGGTAAAGATTAATTTCAATCATCATCATCATCATCACAGCCCATCAAAAAGCTACTGCTGAACATAGACCCACCCCAAGGAAGGCCACAAAGCAAGGTCCTGGGCCACCTGCATCCATTAATGAGTCGATGATCATCTCTTACCAGGTGGCTTCGACGGTGTTTTCTAATATACTTTATAGGTGTACTTTAAACTAAGGAACATACACTATTTTATTTCTCAAACGGAGCTTAGTTAATTCATTTTCAGATATTTAATACTTTGGAGTAATATGTACTACGTACTAGAACAGATAGCACGAATAAAATCTGTGCGGCAGTGCGAGGCGCGTGGTCGGAGGCATTTTATGGCACAGACTAAGTAAGTTTGATCCCGGGGGTCTCGGAAGTCTCGGCGTCACTTCGAGAACTAAGTACATAGTATCGACACCCTGCACCAGCGGTGGTGCACTTCAATATTGAAATTACAGTAATTATCGAAATAAATGACAAATTCATGTTTGAAAACACCAATATGAAAACCAATATGTACGCCTTTGTTCAAATATTTCAATAACTATTGGAATTTCGATAATAAAGTGACCCTTTATCTAGACGATAAAAAGGGTATTCGATTAGTGTTTAGAATTACCTTATTTTTATAAGTTATTTTTATAGGGGAAAAATTCTCTTCTTTTTACAATTTATTTGCTATTTTCGACATTCTATTTACATCAAGCCACAACACTAATAAAATATTATATGTGGGGATAGCTAGAACAGCGACAATTTAGGGTTTTCGGATGTTCCTGTTTTTCTATTTAGCTGGTACGTAACTGCATCCCAAGTTAATGGACACATGTTATTTCTTTACGTGGTAGAGCCATGCTGCAGCTACCAGCTAATACAGCTAACCAGAGAACCTTTTTACTGGAAACGAGGCATTCCATCTTAGTCCTCAGGGGTGACAACGCATCTGCATTTTGATTCTTAATTGAGGATAAATGTAGATGTCTATGGGCCACAGCATCCACTTACCATCAGGTGGACTGTGTGCTAGTTTGTCACCCTATTCTATAAAAAAAACATGTTAATCAGTACTAATCGCTGCATTACCGCAATTTCTTTCATCCCAGCATTTTGTTTGTTTCTTACCTGAAACAAAAATAAAGAACATTATGAGCTGCGAAAAACAGAATTTATGCAACTATATTATATCCTCGACTTTTCCACCCCACCGTAGTTCATTACGCGGATGCTAAGGGGCCTAGGAAAAGGAAAGACTGGTGCTCCTGTTCGCGACAGGAGCACCCAGCCTTTCCGGCCTCAGCGGCGGATCTGGTCTATTCCACCATTTACCGGCCAAATAACAGCACTAATAGATAAGAGGGTTTGTAACCTTGTTTACTATTTTTTAAATAATTGTAACATATTACAAATAGAGCTTAGTAAATCCGCTCAGAGAAAATGAAATCTGATCAATCTTCTCTTTAGATTTTTTTTAGATATATTAAAAATAAGATATTTCAATAACACGGTGTCAAAACACGTTCGTACAAGTTATTTAGCGACGTGCCCGTGAAGATTTGCTTCAATATACCAGCTATTGCAGAAATGCTTTACAAAACAGATACACTTTAAAATTTGCTATACTACATACATACAGACATTCTCCTTCATGTCGTATTCTTCAAAACTATAATAAGTATTACGATGACTTGGATATTTTCAAAACACACACACACACACAGAGAGAGAGAGAGAGAGAGAGAGAGAGAGAGAGAGAGATACACACACACGCGAGCGGGCGCAAACGCACACTTACGCAAGCATACGCGCTTTCAGGCTTTTGTTAAGTCAGTGCGCTTCACCATCTTCAGCTGCATCACCACTTACTAACAGGTGGGATAGCAGTTAAGCGCTGGCTTAAAATAGTAAAAAAAAATGAATACCTAGTTATTTTGTATTTCCCATTTAAAAAACAATGGAATATCACCGAGATCAAAAGTATAAACTACACTTTGACAAAATATTGAGTGATACTCACTTTAGCAACCTCGAAAGCTCGCAACTCATCGATTTGTACTACACGGCTAGTGTCGGCCGGTTAATATCGGGCAATACAAAAATTATTGGGTTTTTATCATTGGCGTGACATCTGATCTGCTCTTTGCCTACTAATGTTATAAGTAGAGTAAGAAGAGAATTTATAAATGTAGTACTTAGAATTTATAAGTGTAGTGAAATTATAATATTTTACGTACGTACTACGTTTACTACGTATTAAATATTTGTACTTAATGTACTACGGAATACGTTACGTATAATTGAGACGAATTCGCTGGCAAATAGCAATGCACCTACTGTATTATAGCTTGCAGAGAAGAGCCATTATATTTGTGAATTCCATCTCAATCCTCAAGCGTACCAACGCATCTGTGGCCTTCTTTTTGGAGCTGGTTGCAGATGAGAATGGACTGTAGTAGTTGTAACTGTCAGATGGTCCATAAGCTCGTTCGTCGTTATAATATTACACAAAAAAAATTATAAACCTTAATGATTTCTTATATTTATGCGAAACTAATTTTATGGATTTTATCGCGTTTAATTTACTATGACATCAGGACGTCTAAAACCTCAGTCCCCCGTGACCATGGGTGCTGTAAAGTGCCGAAACGTCGGTAATTGTAATAGTTAAAACTAAACGCGACAAAATCCGTAAAATTTGTTTTATTCCATACTAGCGATCCGCCCCGGCTTCGCACGGGTGATTTTTGGATCTCGACAACATATTACACATGTATTATACATATAAGCCTTCCTCTTTAATCATTCCATCTATTGAAGAAAACCGCATCCAAATCCGCAGACGGCGGGAAGCGACTTTGTTTTATACTATGTCGAGATTATAAACCTTTATTTTTATTTCGGACTATTATTGAAATAAATATTGTAGCAAAATACATTTGAATCCAAATATAACGAGGAAAAATTGGTATCGAGAGAACGATATCCGATTATAATAACGAAGAGTAGACAAATACAAATAACAACAGAGCGAATGAGCGTCGCGAACGAGCCGCCCATGCTCACAAAGGCTTAGGAGCGGCTAAAAAGGGATATTGATGTTATTTTTTAATGCCTAAAATATAAAATATCATTTGGGTATTCATTTCATATCTAATTGGAAATATATAATATTTTATTTGAGAAGTGGGGTAATGTAAGCATTATTTTTTATTCAACGTGATAGGGCCACGCTGCGGCTTAATTATGGTTGCAGCACGGATGGGTCGGGTCGACCGACTCGGGAAGACCTTTATCGTGTAGCGGCGGTAACCCCATATCATCTCATGGGTGTCGTAAGAGGTGACAGAGGTAAACAAATCAGGAGATGGGCAGCAGCGTCTTCCTACTAACGACTAAAAATAAAAAACTGCGGTTGCCAACCCGCTTGCCAAGCGTTGCAACTGTGGCAAATATCCCCCCTATGAGGCAATCTATGTTTTTCCTTGCTCATCCAATACCATTTAGCCGTTTATTGTGGATTGAGTAACATAAATCTTCGCTCTAAAAGATTGTTACGTATTTAATAGCAGTAATCCGCCCCGGCTTCGCCTGGATAGGGTCTATTAATGTGGCGTTATTTAGATTTAAGATAATCAATACCTTTTTTATTTTATAAATTTTTCGTGTTTAAAATAAAATTCTACTTTTTGGTATAAAATACAGCCAAGATCACTCCTGGCATTGTTCTCTACCTGTTCGTAAGGTTTCATCGCAATCGGTTCAGACATTCCGAAGATTAGCCCGGACAGACAGACAGACAAAAATTAATAAAATGATTGTAAGCTTAATAGAAGACAGTTATTTCAATATTACAGACAGCAATTCAATTTTAGTTATATGTATAGATTTTTATAGTTATATGTATAAATGTTTAAATGAGTTTAAAGCACCCGAATATCACATTATTACAAGCGCTATTTAACGTCATATTAAAACGAATAAATATAAAAAAGTGACACAAAAAAATCTTATTTCTGGCATTTTTACGACTCTCCGCAGATGGCGACAAAATAACGTCCTGCCACAGTCCAATCCAATTATATCAAATTAAATTAATTTTGGTGGCTGAGAGAAAAGACAACACAACGCTACAATAGGGTGAGTATCTCCCAACAGGTGTCGTAATTATCAGCTGATACTGTAAGATGCTGTACGATGCGCTCCGCCTCGCCTTTAAGTTTGCCCTTGAGGTGCTGCATCTTTTGCGTTTTTGTCAACATGACATTGTTGTGGATGGCTTCACAGTATAGGTCCATGAATGTAGGCCACTGGGTATAATTACCAGAAAAAGAAGGAATCTCAATTGTAGGCACTTGCTGATGCTGTTGAGATACTGAGTTGCTTACGATTCAAACCTTTTGTAGTTTCGTACAAGGTTTCGTATGCAGAAAACTCTTCTTCGTAGCCTACATCACCGCCAGAAGTCAGGTTATCGATTTGCCAGTGGAGCTCGTCGATCAGTTTCCAGCGAGACTGCAGCGAATTCAGTTTGTCACAAATTTCCCACTTTTCTGTCAACTCTTTGGTGTTGATGTTTTAATCACCCTAGAGAGCGCCGGAAATTAGTGCGTTGTTGGCTAATGAACTCATCAGACCTTGATGGTACTCCAGTTTCCGCAGTTTTCACCTCGTAGTTCGTCAGCATGTCACGAATCGCTTCGTACCGCTTCTTTGTGGTGGTGTAGGTATCATTGATGAAATAGTCGTCATCCAAGTCACTGTCTGTTTTTTTTAGAACACCATGATTCATGTTGAACACCTCCCATTGAGCATTCAAAGCATCCAACCTTTTCTGTATGTATGTTCCTGACTTGCGTGAATCAGAATCCTTTTTGAAGTTAGCCTCAATTTTAAGGATAGATTCAATGATTGTTCTCTGTTGTTGAAGTAGGTTCTCCATGGTTTAAGGACGATGTTGTAAATAGTTGGTTTCAGATACGTGTGACTGCGACTCTTACCGTAGTATGCACCTCAATCAAGCTGGTGAGACCCGCTTGTGGGAGGCCAGCAACCAAAGTGACACTACAGATAGAATCACGAATTACACTTTTTTTTTTTTTTACAAATACACTTTACTGTTGAACTATTGTAGACGTAATATGCAAGTCTTAGTTCACGTCGAAAGCTCGAAGGACCAAAATGTAGGGGGGTTTTTGTGAGTTTTGACCCTCTACATATAATTGATATGTAGTATATTAATGTAGGTTGTATCTTCTACGTTACGGGATGTGGTAATTAAAACTGTGTCCGTTTCCGTAGAGAGCGTTTATTGTACTGAAAATCCTTATGAATAAAAATGTAATTATAGTGAACGTGTCGCGCGTGCAGGCGCGATATCAGCATTATTTTCTAAACTGTTGAAATATCATGTACTTGCTCGTACAGTAAGCTTAATAGAAGACAGTTATTTCAATATTACAGACAGCCAATTCAATTTTAGTTATATGTATAGGATTTTATAGTTATATGTATAAATGTTTAAATGAGTTTAAAGCACCAAAATATCACATTATTACAACCGCTATTTAACGTCATATTAAAACGAATAAACATAAAAAAGTGACACAAAAAAATCTTATTTCTGGCATTTTTACGACTCTCCGCAGATGGCGACAAAATAACGTCCTGCCACAGTCCAATCCAATTATATCAAATTAAATTAATTTTGGTGGCTGAGAGAAAAAGACAACACAACGCTATAATATTCCTATGCTACGCGTGCGACAAAGACAGCGCGAGTCGCTTCAAATGAACGTGACATTGCGATGAGGCGAACCCTTCCTGCTCGTTAGATAGAGTAATGTGTCGTGAGAATAAACAGAGAGAATATGCGATGTAATTTTCTACTGGGTTTTAACTAAAACCGCCTTTTAGAACATATTAATAACCACACTAGAGAAACATTTAGAAACCTTTACGTGTTTGAATGTGAGTCAAATTACTCAAATTTAAATGTTTGTAAATACAATACAATAAAATAATATAAATAAAAAGTTTGTAAAACAATACCTCTTTATTGTACGCCCAAGAAAGATTAATATATCAAAAATAAACAAATATAGAGAGGGAAAAACAAAAGGCGGTCTTATTGCTACATAGCAATCGCTTCCAGTCAACACAGAAAAATAATAAAATAAAATTAAGAGAAAGATTAACGGGAAGGGTGCACTATAATAACAAAGGAAACCAACTTATGCACTAAAAAGATAACATACTTTAGGCGGTAGATCAGTGACCATAAATAGGAGTCTTCCTCCTATTTATGGTCATTGATCCTCCGAGAGGGATAATTCATGTGCACAAAGTAAGTGTTTTGTTATTATTACTCACATCTATTTTTAAAAATAATAATTGAGATGAAATTATTATTTAGGTTTAGATCTAAATTAACCACGAACGTCATTATAAGTCAAATCAAGCCCGGTCGTGTATGGTTGTATGGACTACTGCTGTCAGATATTAGCTTTGGATCCGACGGGGAGACGTGCTACGAGGCTTATTGGTAACACTGATTTGGTTGAAATCAATCTTGTCAGCCTCGAGCACAGACACAGAGTAGCCAGCCTCTCGTTATTACATGCCTTAACACCTCCCTCCTCTTTTCACCATCGGACAACCAAGTGGTCGGCAGGTTTTCGCCCCCTTAATCGTATTGTCGATACTCCACACATTCAAACCAAACTGTTAAACTGGCGAACTTAAAATGTACTCAAAAATATTTAATTAAATTTCAAGGATATTTAAAGTCCCCAAACTGGGACTGCGTGGAGTATATTTTTATAGTTTAAGGTGATATAGAAGCACACAGTCCACCTAATGGTAAGTGGATATTGTAGACCTCACAACTACACTACATCTATCCTAACTAAGAATAAAAATGCAGATGCGTCACTGTCACTGTCATTGCTGCTAACAAAGATGGAATGCCTCGTTTCCAGTAAAAGGGTTTCCGGTTCTCTGCGCTCACCATACGAAACGTAGCAGCATTAAGCTGCTATTTTATGCTGGTATTCTTTGAGAGCGTGATCCTTTCCCGGTCGAGTCGACCCATTCGTGCTACATCCATAAATCTATCTATCTAGCTGCAGCATAGATCTACGATGTAAAAATATAAATGAGAAGAGCCGAAGGACATCGTCGAGCAATTAAACGTATATGGGTTGAGATTTTACATTATTTTTTAAACGCTAATATATCTATGTTAAATCTGGTGGAGACGCCATCCGCCATTCATTTGAGACATAGAAGAAAATTCTTCTCATTCTGGTACGCCGCGGTTAAAACACAGAATCCCTGTTATTGACGGAGCGACGCGTGATACGAATATTAAAACGAAGGGATATAACGGCAAATATTTGTTGCTTTTAACAGCGCCAAGATATTAGTTTCTAACTGATACAATTTTAACTTTTGTAATATTGACAACTTAAAATTTGTGGCATTGCTTGGAGAAGGCCTATGTTCAGCAGTGCACGTGTGAAGGGCTGTAATGAGTGAATGGATAAAAAAAACCCTAAAGTAGATATATTTAGCAATACTTTAGTTATTAAAAGTCTTATGTATGAGTAGATTGATGAAATAAATTGAAGGTTCCTGTCTCGTATATCATAGAGATAGAATATTAAATATCTAGCAGTATTAATAGTTTGTTAACTTTTTCACAAATTACTATCAGCCTCAATTTACTATCAATAATGCTTAGCACTATAGGTATGTAAATCTGTATCTCATTGTATTTGAAACTGTTATGTTTATGTGGCTGCCCACACGAACCGGTGCTGTTTCTACGGCTCTATGGCGTTGCGGCTTAGCAATGTGTTGCGGCGCTAAGGTCCGCGGGTTCGAATCCCGCACGGAATAAGTATTTGTATGGCTTACAAATAATTGCTCCGGTCCTGGATATTTGTCCTTAAGATATCTAGTGTGTAAAATGCCTCAACGATACAGGAGAAAATCCTAACGTAACGTTTTTTAATAACTGAGAAAAACGTCTAGTTTTTTCAAAAGTTGTCAATCCTGAGAACAAAGATGACATCACTCACACAGCAGCAATTTGCTGCTATTTTACGTTAGTATTTTGTGGCCTTTTCTGGTTGAGCCGAACAACTAGTGCTGCAGCCTTACTTGTATGCTTTGTAGTTTGAATCAGCTATTTATATCTACAACTCCGCTTCGATCTTCACCAGCACCAATGAAATTGTTAACTCGTTTCGTAGACTGAGGTACTTGTAATATAAGAGTAATTGAAGACACGTGAAGTTTACCAACATGAACTGGAGCATCGCGATGGACTAAATGCTCCACAATCAGAAATCAGAGGCGGCATGTGCCCTAACTTTAGTTATACTTTTATATTTACACCGAATATTTTCTCGAAAACAATTGAGTTTCAAGCTAAAAAGATTAACCTTTATGTCGTCAAAAGATTATTTGAAGAGACGAAAGTCAGAAATGCCATTACCTAAGATGAAAACAAGCAAGTCACGTCAAAGGATCTTAACGCCGGTCGTAAAGCGGTCATAAAACATAATTCCTGACGAGGGGCGCAATGTGCGTTCACAGGAGCTGGAATACAAAGCAGGTATCACGTTTCGCAAGCAATATTTGTGGAAATGTTTTTGTTACATGCCCATGATTTAAAAAAATATTACCATCATTGAAGGCTGAAAAAACACTGTATGCGGTGTACAGAGTGTTGTTGTTGTTTTAACATTTTAAACCAGTGCTTGACTACTATCGCACCTGATGGTGATGGAGATGATGATATAGGTTAAGATGGTAAAGCGCACTAAGAACTAAAACAAAACCTATTCACTCTTGCCTTGAAGACGCCCAAATTGGAATCGGATGGATGAAGATGACAAATAACAATGCGAAATTCAGCATGTAAATTTAGTTTATGTAAGTATTTTCCATTGTTGCCTAGCTAACAGGCGGGTTACCAAACGCAGTTATTTATTATTTTAAGCTATTTATTTATTTAAGAAACATTATATTTTCTCGTTCAACCAATGCCGATTCGTCTTAACACAAAGAATGGTTGAAAGAACAAACATGATGTCTATGTGCCACAGTATCCACTTACCATCAGGTGGGCGTGTGCTCGCTTGTCACTCTTATTCTATAAATACCTAAGAAGTCCAGTCGTAATCCAAGGTTTGATGATCTTTTTCTGTCTTGGCAACTTTATCAATTTAGTATTAACTTCAATGACTGTTTGTATTTTATTAACTATGTATTCAAGAGAAGTATTTGGATCTTTAACATCATATATGGGTGAAAAGTCAATGTTTTGCATATCCGAACGAAGTTTATCATGATCAATTTTTCTGATAGTAGTTGTAAAAAACTGTTGATGTTGTTTATTTTTAATACATAGAATTACAGGTTTGTGATCAGTAATTGATGTTTGAGGAACCATAGTAAGTGAAGGATTATACGTTTTTAGAAGAACAAGATCAATACACGAACAGCTCGCGTCTTGTGTTACTAGAGTATGAGTAGGTAACAACCCATGGAATGCTGTCAGTTGCAAATACTTATCGGAATTAATATCTATTTTATCACTCTTAATGTTAATATTGCATGCCGTAAGCGCTAAGCGCGCCGGTATGTTCTACTAGGGCCTAAAAATTAAGTAGTAAGTTTTGTCGCATGAAATCGTATCCAGCAATCATATTGTACATATCATCATTATCATTACAGCCCTTCACAAGTCCACTGCTGAACATAGGCCTCCCCCAAGGAATGCCACAAAGCACGGTCCTGAGCCACCTGCATCCATCGACTTCCTGCATGTCTTACCAGGTCGTCACTCCATCTAGTGGGGGGACGCCCTACACTTCGTCCGCCGGTACGACGCCGCCACTCGAGAACCTTTTTTCCCCATCGGTTGCCGGTTCTTCGAGTTATATGGCCGGCCCATTGCCACTTTAGCTTACTAATCCGTTGGGCTATGTCGGTCACTCTGGTTCTACTGCGGATATCCTCATTTCTAATTTTATCACGCAGGGAGACTCCGAGCATAGCCCTCTCCATAGCTCGCTGAGCGACCTTAAGCTTCCTCATCCGGCCAGCAGTGAAGGACCACGTCTCAGTTCCGTAGGTCATCACTGGCAACACGCACTGGTTGTACAGCCTCGTTTTCAAGTTTTGAGGTATACCTGACGAGAAGATGTGCCGTAATTTCCCGAACGCTGCCCAGCCGAGTTGAATCCTTCGATTGACCTCTCGGTCGAAGTTGGACTTACCTAGTCGGACTATTTGTCCCAGGTAAACATACTCGTCAACAACTTCGAGCTTAGTGCTCCCAACAACTACCGGCATAGGTGTGACATGGACATTAAACATGATCTTTGTTTTGTCCATGTTCATCTTAAGACCTATCCGTTGGGAGGCACTATTGAGGCCATTGAGCATAGTGCTTAGGTCCTCCAGCGATTCTGCCATAAGGACTATATCGTCGGCAAATCGAAGGTGAGTGATGTACTCGCTATTGATGTTAATACCGTATCCTTTCCAGTCCATAAGCTTGAAAACGTCTTCCAATGCAGCGGTGAAGAGTTTCGGGGATATAACGTCACCCTGTCTTACACCTCTCTGCAGTTGGATAGGTTTCGTACTCTGGTTCTGTACTCGGATAGCCATCGTAGCCCTACTGTACAAGCACTTCAGCACTTCGATATACCGTCAACCTGGCACCGCTGAAGGGACTGCAGCACCGCCCAAATTTCGACGGAATCAAAGGCTTTCTCATAGTCCACATACGCCAGACATAATGGCAAATTGTACTCCTCGGACTTCTGTACAATTTGCCGAAGGGTATGTATGTGGTCTATGGTGTTAAAGCCTTTTCGGAAACCGGCTTGTTCGGGAGGCTGGAAGTCGTCGAGTCTGCGTGCGAGACGATTCGTAATGACTCTCGAAAATAGCACGTAGACGCGGCTCAGAAGGGAAATCGGTCTGTAGTTCTTCAAGAGAGCGTTGTCGCCTTTCTTGAAGAACAAGACCACCGCACTTCTGCTCCACGCCTCCGGAGTAGTGCCACCATGGAGGACGGAATTAAAGAGCTTCTGAAGGACTTCAAGTACCGGTTTTCCACCCGCTTTCAAAGCTCCATTCCATCCTCGCCTGGGGCCTTGCCGTTTTAAGGTGCAGGAGAGCCATTCTAATCTCGCTCAGACTGACGTCTGGGATATCATCGGAATAGTGTCGGATAAGACCTCTTGGATCGTTACTCACACTTGCGTGTGGCTCCAACGATGATGTGTACAGCTGCCCATAGAACCTCTCAATCTCACTCAAAATATCTGGTGTCCCGGAAACGACGCTGCCACACTCGGTCTTCAGCTTCGACAGTTGGCTCTTTCTGGCAGACAGATCTCTAGCAAAGACTTTGGAGCCCTGGTTCCGCTCGATCGCTTCTTCAATACGAGCAGTATTAAAGTTGCGTAAGTCCCGCCGCAGGCATTTGGAGATCTGTCTGTTCAGTTGCCTGTATTCTGTCAAATCTACTGAAGACTGCAGCTTCATATCCCGTCTAACAGCCATGAGATTAAGAGTGTGATCGGAGAGTATTTGTGTTCTTCTGCGGCGGGTCTTGCAAAACTTAGCTCCGACCGCATGGAGAGTTTCCACGAGCTTGTCATTCATATCGTCCACTGCATTGCAATCTTCTAGGCACTGAAAACGATTTCGTAGCTCGAGCTGAAAGGTTTCGGGACTTTGGATTAGAGCACGAGGTGGACGGAGCGTTGACTTCATTAGACGTGACCTCTCCAACTTAACGTGTTGGTTCAGTGTGCCTCTCAACATTCGGTGATCGCTGCCGGTTTTCACCCTCGCGATCACTGAGACATCACTGAACAGTTGTCGCTTGGTCGTCATAATGAAGTCAATCTCATTTTTTGTCGAACCGTCGGGGCTCGACCAAGTCCACTTCCTGTGGGGCCGCTTCTGGAAGAAAGAGTTCAACATAAAGAGTCCCTCTTTCTCCATGAAGTCGGCCAGCTGCTGGCCCCTTGGGTTCCGTTGCCCTATTCCGAATTTCCCTACTTTCAGCTCACCGCTCTCTCTTGTGCCTAGTTTTGCGTTGTACATATAAGTGATGTAAAAAGCACATAAGAAAGATAAATAATTTTTGAACTTATTAATGTTTTTAAATCGATAAATTCGATTTAAATCGATTAATTAATTTTTACGTGGTAGAGCCATGCTGCAGCTATATTAATAGTATAGTTGTAGCACGAATGGGTCGGCTCGACCGGAGAAGGACCACGCTCTCACAGAATACCAGCGTAAAATAGCAGCTTAATGCTGCTGTGTTTTGTATGGTGAGTGTAGAGAACCGGAGACCCTTTTTACTGGAAAAGAGGCATTCTATCTTAGTCCTCACGGCTGACAACGCATCTGCATTTAAATTCGCAAACGAAGATAGATGTAGATGTCTATGTGCCACAGCAACCACTTACCATCAGGTGGACTGTGTGCTCGTTTGTCACCCTTATTCTATTTAAAAAAAATTGCTATTTTTACATAAAAAAGGGTTTTAGTGGCTTATGGTGTGCATTTATCAAGTCCGCATGGCTTCGTAAACACAAGTCCGCATGGCTTCGTAAACACGATAACTTTTGAAAATATCAATTGTTCAACTCAATCTATTTTTAAAACTCTTCATCTATCATGTGGGAAGCCATTGAATGTAAATGGCAGTTTAATTTTGTTTAGTTTAGTTATAATTAATTTTTTTCGGCTGCGAAATGTCGATATATTCGGTGTTTTAGCAGCCTTGTGTGAATTTATTTTTTACTAAATAGAGACTGCGTCACGCACTCAGTTCGGCGTCAATCGCCGTCGTGAGTGGACACTGTATCGGTTGTTTGCAGCAGCTCAAAAAGATCGCTGTACAAATACATAATATTCGAAAAACCAAATTTCTTACATACTTGATTATAATAATAATCAGAGATTTTTATTACAATATTTTAAAAGCACAGAATAAATAATAGTAGTACGTACTAAAAGCAAGTATGATGTAATATTTATACTTAAATACGTCTTGGACTTTATGGAGAGACCTCAATGATGATATGGTGATCATATGAGCATTATGAGTCGTGCACTTTTGGATTTTCCAAACTTTTTTTAAATTGAAGTTTGACATAAAATTATCGGAAAATTGGAAGTATAATAAGGTTATTAGTGAAAACTTGTGTGTATTTAAACTACTTTAAAAAATTCCGTATAATCATGTTATACGTAATTTTTTTAATGCGCTTAGGGCATGCCCAATTGGATTTACCAATAAAATATTTATTTATATCTCCTATAATAATTATGCTTTTATGTTTCGAATATTTCTGAAGTACACTATCTAAAGAGACTAAAAAGTTTTCTAAGTTTTTATATGACGGTGACCTATATATTGAAATTATAACAATATCATTCAATGTTGTTATCATACAATTCCCTTCTTGAAAATGAGGCTCCTCAGTCGTGAACAAATGTTTTTCTTTTAGATATATGTATTACTAATCCGTAATTTTGGTTGTTATTAAAATTGGTGGAGCATAAATTATAACCATTAATTTAGGTAAGTTGTCCTTATTAAGCAGCCAGCATTCACTTAGTACAATGACATCAAAATCTATTTTTAATCTAGTTAGCAATACTTCAAAATCTGTCATATTTTCTAGTGTAGTGGTGTCAACATCAGTGATGTTAAGGTTAGTGGTTGGGTTTATTGGCCCGCAACTGTCGGAAGATTTTTTTAAAATAAGGGAGGTAAACGAGCATGTGGCTCACCTGATTGTAATTGATTACCGCCGCTCATGAACAACCGCAACACCAGCCGAATTGCAGGTGCCTTTTAAAAATGAGAAGGTTCTTTTCTTGAAGCTCCCTAAGTCGTATCGGTTCGAAAAAAACACTGGTGGTAGCAAATTCCACAAGGAAGTTGTGCGAGGAAGAAAACTTCCGGTTAATCGCGCAGTGGTGGACCAGATGGTATGGATGGTGTCGCGAGTTTTATCGCGATGTGCGATGGTGAAATTTAGCGGCTGGAATTAGTCCGAACAATTTCTCTAAGCACCCCCCCGTGGTAGATGCGAGGAAGGGAGATGCTCTTGAACCTAGGTAAGACACAACATTTTATTTTTCATTCATTTTATTCTATTCTAATTATTACATCTTTAATATTATATTTTTATTTTCGCAATTCATCTTCCTAAATCCTAAATAATCCACGCCTAATATTATGAAACCATTACAACGAGCTACACAAGTTGCTTGGCAAATTGCCCGTGTCGTACAAGTCGACTCAAGATAAGCAACTATTAAGAACGTAACGCATTAACATAAGCGACTTCATAATTATAAACCTTGCCTAGAACTTCGTCGAGATAAAGAACTTCTCATCCCATTTCAAACCGGCGTGTTTCAATCGTTTGAAGAGAATTTACTTACTACATTTGCTTTGTTATTTAGATATATTTACAGATATCTTATTTCAAAAAGTTTTAGAAATATCGAAACTTCCACTCCTTAAACGTGGTAGAACCATGCTACAGCTGTATTGTGGTTCTAGCACGAATGGATCGGCTCGACCGGGGTAGGACCACGTTCTCACCATACACATCAGAATACTAGCGTAAAATAGCAGCATAATACTGCTGTGTTTCGTATGATGAGTGTAGAGAACCGGAGATCCCGTTTTACTGGAAAGGAAGCACTCCATCTTAGTCCTCAGGGGTGACAACGCATCTGCATTTTGATTCTTAAACGAGGATAGATGTACTACTATCTGGTGGACTGTGTGTTCATTTGTCACCCTTATTTTATATTTAAAAAAACTTTTATTCTAAGCAAAAATATATTTATGTAATCGAAGTATTTACCCTCATTATTTATACAATTGATATCTCGAGAGGAAATTATTTATGTTTTGGCGGTAGAACTCTAAAACAAGTCTATGAAGGCATTTTATACTGCTTCCTGAGAACAAATTTATTCCTTGCAGGAAATTATCCAAATTGCGGAAAAATGGTTATCGGTTGGGTCTAGGTCCGACGGGTACGGAGGATGACGTATGGTTTCTAACGTCTTGTAATGTTAAAACGGTTTGTCGAGCAGTGTGAGTTTTTGCGTTATCATGCAGCAATGATTTGACGGCTCCGTGACGCAGTGGCTTAGTAATGAGTAGAGGCGCTGAGGGCCGCAAATTCGAAGCCCACACAATACAAATAATTATTCCTGGTCTGGATGTTTGTCATTGTGAAATTTATGTACTTATGTAAACTGCCTCTACAATACAGGAGAAAATCCTAGTCTGAGTAAGGTGTAACGTTTCAAAATATTAATAGCGAAGATCGGAGTAGGTTCTCTGAGAGATTCACCATAACAAAATCAAAAATCTAAAGTGAAGTATACCATGAAGTGCCCATCAAACAGATATCATTACTTTTCTATGGATGAGCGTTGCTTTTGGGTACTGTTCCGGTATTTAAACTGGGTTCAGCAAATGAGTTTTTGCGATTATCGCAGATAAACCACTTTTCATCACACGTCACAGTTCAGTCCAAAATTTTTCATTTCTGTACCTAATCATCAAACAAAGCAATGTAAGCTTCAACGCGTACTCCTCTATGTATATCAGTTTATTCATGAAGCACCCATTTCTCGAGTGTTTTTTAATTGTTTCATTTTATCAATTTCGTACAAATGAGTCAATATTGTGGCTAAACTAACGCCAAACCTTAACGCTAATTTGTCTTTATTGTTTTGGTATAGATCGGCTTCCACCATTACTTTTATTCATCGTTGTTACCTTAGCGTCTGATCTTCTAATTAAAACAATAAAACCAAAAAATCACGTGTTATCGTTAGTCGTATCGTCTCCTAAAGCAGCATTGATATTGTGAGCTGTCATTTCTGCATTAGAACCAACTTGTATTAAAAAATTAGAGTAATTATGGAGGTCTGTTTAACTCATAATGTTAGAGTTAATATAATAAAAGTTTTAATCACGAATTCAGGACAATACCGTTTTAATTTTAATTCAAAGTGGTATCCAATAACAGTACTTATTATTCGCTCTATCATATACAAAATGCAGTTGCTTTGTCACCCCTGAGGACTAAGATGGAATGCCTCGTTTCCAGTAAAAATGGTCTCCGGTTCTTTACACTCATCATACATAGTGTGATGTTACGTTGATATTCTGTGAGTGCGTGGTCTTTCTCCTATCGAGCCGACCCATTTGTGCTATAAGAATAATATAGCTGGAGTATGAACAGTCCACTGCTAGACATGGGTCTATCTCATATTGGAGTATTTGTCATATTTGATACGATTGGCACGCGGACTGACGGTCGCAGTACCAGTCGTCACGTACTAGACGGCTCCGAGACGCAGTAGCTTAGAAATGACTACAAGAACTGAGGGCCGCAGGTGCGAATTGCTCACGGAGCAAGTTTTTGTATGGCCTATAAATAATAGTTCCGGGTTTGAATGTCCTTGTGAAATTTGTGTATGTAAACGACCTCTACGATACAAGAGATAATCCTAGTGTGGAGATAACTTTAAATAAAACAAAAACCTTTGACGTTGCTTTCCGTTCCCAGTCTGGCTATTTTACATCTATTGTAAAAGAGATGGTTATACCGCCATCTTTCAAAAGCCATATCTGTCTGAGGTTTCCCACAGTCGACTCTAACGACACACATACAGAACGAAATAGTTCGATGGCATCTCTTACATCGCCACCACATGGCTAAGTACTCATACACATGTACTAATATAATTTGAGCAATAATTCGACAATTTATTGATCAGCAGGTGCCCTCTTGTCCTGCTGACATAAACGCGGCATCAATGCAATGAACTTATGGCGTAACTCGGAGGATACACGACGTCACCCCGAGGACAGTGGTGTTAACAACACTGTCCTTGAACGCCGAGCAACCAGACGATGCTTATCGCTGGTTGGCTGTCTTGACAAATTCGCGTTATCCTTCTATTATGGTATTGGGGGGGAGCGGCAAAAATTTACTTTCTGAACATAGAAAGAGGAAAACGATATCTTTTTTAGTTATCTATTTTAAGCCTATTAAGTTCTGTACCGAACAATTGTATATCTAATATATGTGACGTTCTTACGGTTAGGCAGCTATATATCTTACAATTTTATAAAAACCACATATTAACTCGCCATATGATCCAAACAAATCCCCAAAACGGGGAAATCATGATGTCATTAAACAAATTTATGTTAAATCTAAATTTGCTCAGAGACAGTACAGTGCCCAATCAAGATATACAATGAGATAAACAAAAAAAACTTTCACTTTTCGCGAATTCAAAAAAAAACTTACCGATAAGCACACAAATCATTCAACGTCATGTAATTAAATAGTAGATATATCCATTAAATATATATTTGTTTATTTGATGGATGAATGAATATTAAAAAAATAGATACGATAACTCATTTAAGCACCTACACTCACATAGACGCATGCATATACACACATGAATCGTGTGTGTATACGATACACACACACACCACACCACACCACACACACCAACATTAGATACGTAATCTTGCTCGGCTTATTCTCAATAAGTATATAATATTATTAGGAAGAGCGGTGCCTCCTGACAGAGATTTTCCTTTATACTTACTAGGAGGCTCCAATCACTGTATTATTTAGTACTAGGAATTTAATCTTGAACTTGAATTTAGAAACACCATTAAATGCTATTCCGTGCCAAAGCAGACAATTTCTTTTTGTATGGAGAATGGGCCCACCACGAATTTTAGGGAAACTTAATGAAATGTATGTCGATTTATTCCTTATAATCTATACATTACAAAATTAATATTAGTTTTATCGCATCTAACGGGAATTCTGAGAAATTAAAAATTAAAATATGAATAAAACCTAACCTAACCTTACCTTACCTCCGTCCGAACTTGAAAGAGTGATCTGAAGGTGTACTTCGATGTCTGCTACTGGAACTCCTCGACGAGTAGTAATAGGTGTGCTGATTTTGGGCTCGTTTTGTTAGTTATGATGAGACCTTACCTCCGGACTTGACGGAGTGACTTGAAAGTGTACTTCGGTGACTGCTACTGGAACTCTTTGACGAATAGAACTAAAATTTACATTTTATTTTTATTTTTCACTATCATATGAGTCGCATTATGAGTCGTGCACTTTTGGATTTTCCAAGCTTATTTTTAATTGAAATTTGACATAAAATTATCGAAAAATGGGAAGTATAGTAATAGTTATAAGGTTTTTAGTGAAAACTTGTGTGTAATTAAACAACTTTAAAAATTTACGTACAATCATGTTATACGTAATTTTTTTAAAGCGCTTAAGGCATGCACAATTGGATTTACCAATAGTTTATCTTTTTATTTTTTAAATCTTAGGACTCGATCGAAAAGGAGAATCGTAGGAAATGCCAATAACATTTGCCAAATCATTGCTGAAACCATTTATGCCGGCGGCAACAGAAAGAAAAGTCACATAAGAAGCGACCTTAACTTTAGCGAGAATTACAAATTTTTTTCGTCTTATTCGCTTTTGCTATTCTTTCGATTTAAGGTCTTATTTCGACTTACTAATTTTTTTAAAGATATATAATCTATATCGTTATCAGATTAGGGTAGAGGAATAAGAACAGTGTATTTTAATAATGTTGACGGTGATCCTATTATTTGCCTACGTTTTAGCTATTTTAGAAATAGATATAGAAATGCGCCGGCAGGAGAAAAATTCAGTGGCTTGGTGGTTAAGATCGGAATTTCAGTAAAATATTTCACAAAAACCAAATAGATTTTTTGTTTTTTGAACACTTGAACTTTTGATAGGTTGTAGCTGTAAGTAAGTATGTAGGCGCGTCTATAAAGTACCAGTTGGATCGAGAGTGAGCGAGAGGTTGCGTCACGTTAGCGGAGCGTCATATCGATAATGGCGAGGTGGAATTGAGGGTATATCGAGAAACCGCCCCACTCGTTTGTGTAGTATAAAGTTCAGTGTAGGTACCGAGCGCAGGAGATTCCGCATGAGTCTGATAGATATATATTGAAAAGATAGAATCGTGGTTCTGTGCGTTGTGGTGATTCGTCTGGCGCAGGCAAGGAGGATGGTGCTGAGATGCTGCCCTATGTTACGTTGACATGGGTAGTGTTACTGTTGGTTTGCATACTTAGGTGTTATCATGTAATTATGTCCTTAACGTTACACCAGTGTGTAATTGTGACGGGAACACCAGTGTGTAATTGTGACGGGAACATATTACGGTATGGTCGAACTGTAATTGCCTTTACTGAATGTATAGTGCAGTTACGCTGTTTTATTGTCGCTAATGATTCTCGCTCTCACACTTTTACTATTTTTAACAATTAACCTTTCCTGATGTATTCCCACTATTTCCGACAAGTATGTAGATTTCTTACACATAAAATTAAAACCTGATCGATATGCGATACCCAAAGACGGCATATAATAATTATTTATTAAAACGCTGCGTGTCCCTGTCTACGAGCATGGTACACGCAATCGCGTTATTTGGAATCGGTAGATATCAATAATTTCTGAAGTGTGAATGAATGATGTAACTTATATATAGTTATGAAGATAAGTACATGGAAGGGCAAAGCATAAAGATTTTGAACAAAATAATTTAGAAATAAAGACTATAGGTAATTCTCAAAACCCAATATCATCCCAGATTGTCAAAAAAGGCGACAGAGGGAATTGAAACAGAAGATGGGCAGCAGCATATTTCTGATAACAGCTTAAAAACTTTTAAAAAACTGCGGTTGCCCATCCGCCTGCCAAGTCAAACAACTATGGCAGGTATCCCCCCTGTGGGGCAATCTTCAGTAGTTGACTTTCTAGGCTGTAATGAATGAATAAGTGAATCATCAAAGACTGACAACAAAAGATGTAGGATACACCAGAGAAGTGGATAAAACGAGGAGAAAAATGTTTGTTCTTTAAGGTGCAGAAATTGGTCCCCTAATATGAAAAATTGAGTTAATATATTTCGTCCCGCTTATTGGAAAAAGCGTCTTTGATGTATAATTATTATAGCTATTTATTTTCCTCGTTCCTGAAATTTACCATAGTAACAAATTTCGGTTACACAAATACAGATAACCTGCTTGTACGGATCATTAACTGTACATATAATGTGTTTTACATGTTTTTTATTAAACGTAACAAACGTAAATATTATACAAGTATATGACAGAGATATATGAGGGTAGTGGACATGTTCTTCAAGGAAAATAGCATTTAGATAAACGAAGCATGTACCATGTGCATAGAATTGAAAGATCGAGTAAAGACTTGTGCAAAGCGGCTGGCAGAAATGATGCAACAGGTAGAAAATCGAGCTAAATAGTGTACCTTGGGAGACGCCTATATGTACAATAATCAAAATGCTGACACGTCACGTTGCGAAGTTCTTGGGATATTTAAAGGCCTATAATTTTATATTTTATATAAAATTACAAGGCTTTAAATATCCACACCAGTGATAGATATTATGCTGCTGTAGGGGTCAATCATCTGCTTGACAATTCGCTTGCCAAAACTTTCAATTTAAAAATAAATTTATTTGTACAACTAAAGTGACAAACGGACTTACATTCCATCTGATGGTAAATGGCTACTGCAGCCCATGGACACCTGCATTCAACTTTAAACAAGTATGACTACAGAAGCGTTGTTACCTCTGCGAAATTCGATGAAATGCACTGTTATTTGGCGGCAGAAATAGGTAAGAGGGTGGTACCTGCTCAGACGGACTTTGATGCATAAAGAAGATTCACCACCTAGAAAATATGCCTAGGACTATTTACCACACTTCTCATAACGAAAGTTAGTCAAAAGTTGTGATTTCCTTGAAATTCATTATAAATATGTTTTATCTTTACACAAACTCTTAGGGGGAGGCCTTTGTTCAGCAGTGGCCTTATATAGGTAGTAATGGATGGATGGATGGAATTTTAGTAGGGTCTAGCGTTGTTCAAGGACCAGTAAATTATAAGTTGAGCTCCCCCTCTCGCCGTGTATTGCGTTTGCTGTAACAATGAATATTATACACATGATTGCAAACAAAAAAGTAAACAAATTTACCCACCACAAATGAAAAACACACTGCTATATAGATACTATGTAAACAAGCGACTGTCCAAGCAACCGCGTCGAGTTTACATTTCATCCCGGAGCGGTGACACGTGTAATTGTTGTTTACGGAAAATATATATGAAAAAAGCTTACTAAATCATACACCTATTTCGTTTACTCTGTTATATTGATATTTATTCAATTAGGGAAATATTTACAAGAACATAATTCAATTTTTATTTGCCTTATACTTGATGAAAAATTCAATTAAAACAGTGTGTTCAGGAGCTAACCGTGTAGTGGTGGTGTAAAAATATCCACAACTCTACATTGTCCCGTGGGTGCCGTAAGAGACAACAGAGGGAAACTAAAACAGGAGATGGGCAGTAGGCTCTCCCTGAAAACAACTTAAAATTATAAAAAGCTGCGGTTACCAAGCGTAGCAATTGTAGCGAAATCCCCCTATGAAGCAATCGATGGTGGTGGCCTATGTTCAAACTTTTATAATCTGTAAATGTACGGGGGAGATCAACAGAATGGACTGCTGTTTTATGAAAAAAAAATGGACGGAAAACTCACTTAGAATCATATTAAGGAGATGCTACAAATCCAACTCAACACATAAGCACCGATATTACTCACAAGAAATTTATAGAGTTAAGAAAACTTTTCATATAAAAGTACATCTCGGTCTCAGACTCAGTGCGCTAAGTGAATTGGTTATCGACCTACTTTCGAACTTGCTTTGATTAAATATAGAAACGATGTTTCGTAATGACGAAACTAAGTTCTACCGCCTACGAGTATCTTTCCGTAAGTTAAAGTAAGCACAGCTAGTACGGCTAGGCGGACGGTGGCCCGAATATCGATATTGTTCGTCATCATATTTTCGATGACCGCGATGGTTAGCTCATATAGATACAGAAACAAAAATAAACAAAAGTTGGTTATAATAGATGACTGTATACTATTAAAATTGTTTTTTTGTTTGTCTAGTGGATTATAGATGGCGCTGCAATATTTTAAATCGCACTATGGTAGTGTTATTGTAAACCTTCTAAGTGAGAAATATTGTATGTATTTACGTGGTATGGGCCATGCTGCAGCTATATTAGTAGTATAGTTGTAGCACAAATGGGTCGGCTCGACCGGGGAGGGACCACGCTCTCACAGAATACCAGCGTAAAATGGCAGCTTGACACTGCTGTGTTTCGTATGGTGAGTGTAGAGAACCGGAGACCCATTTTACTGGAAAAGAGTCATTCCATCTTAATCCTCACGGGTGACGACGCATCTGCATTTTGATTCTTTATTGAGGATAAATGTAGATGTCTATACCATCAGGTGGACTGTGTGCTCGTTTGTCACCCTAAACTCCGCTTGCGCCGTCGCCCCCGTGCGGTCGTGCGCTAGCGGAGTCCGCCGCTGACCGAGCACCCGTCCCCGTACGGGTCTTCTCCCTCAGTCAGCTCAGTTTTCTTGGAATAGAACGTCAGTCCCGTCCCGTCCCCCTCAGCTAGCGCCGCCGCCCCCGTGCGGTTGTGTTGGCTGACCGCTCTCTCGTCCCTGTACGGTTGAGTGCCCTCCCACACTCCCTTCCCCGCACGGTCGAGTTTGCCCTCCCGTTCGGCTCGCACAGCCGCCCCCGCGCGGTTGTGCTAGCTGTCTCGCCGTCGCCGTGTTTCCGTGCCCACTAATGTGGGTTCGGGCGCCGGCGGGAGCCTTCCCGTCTCCGCCAGCCGCCCCCGTGCGGTTGCGCTGGCAGTCAGTGCTCACCGTCCCCGTACGGTGGGTACATACTCGCTCATGCGATTCCCACTCCGACACTCCAGCACCGCCGCCCTTTGCGGCTGTGCTGGAGACCCGCGCTTCCGTCCCCGGACGGTTGTGCCCCACGCCTCCCTCTCTCCGAGGGAGGTCGACTCCGATTCGGCGATGACGCCCTCGGGCTAAAGCCGTTCCCAGGTGATGTTTAGCGGGTAAGGCACTTCTTCAAAGTGAGTCCCACTGCGTGGTATGCTATGAGCATTCACCACCTCCCTCCCCCGCATCCGGAGGGTATCTTGCATTGGGCGCAAAAAAAAACTATATACAGTATGGTATTCTAAGTTTCTAAGTAGTAGTATTCTGAGTCTCGAGGGCGAAGGTTTCATAGTGCAACTAATGTTGTACGATGAAAAAATTAATAGAATCAGGTGTTACTTTACGGAAATTCCTTATAATAAAGATATAATGATTTTGATGGTTTTATACCTGCTCTCCGACCCAAGAACAAACTACGGACTGCCGAAAACGATCAGTTTATACATGATAGAGCCACGCTGCAACTATATTTATGGTTGTAGCTCGAATAGGTCGACTCGACCGGGGTTAAGGACCACGCTTTCACAGTATACCTCTAGCCTCTACTCGCTAACTATTAATCAAACCGCAGCAGCATTAGGTTGCGTTGTCACCCCTGAGGACTAAGATGGAATGTCTCGTTTCCAGTAAAAAGCGTCTCCGGTTCTCTACAAAATCAGCAACATTAAGTTGCTGTTTTATTCTGGTGTTCTGTGAGAGCGTGGTACTTTCCCGGTCGAGCCGACCCCTTGGTGCTACAACTATAATATAGCTGCAGCAATGGCTCTACCACGTATGAATACCAATTATACCCAAACCCATTTCAATTTGGATTTCGAAAGAACATCAGATCTTCATTTATAATTATTATCTATTGTTAAAGTCTTTGAAAAGACAAGCCTCTCTACTAAACCTGAACTTAATTGGTTTTAAGTTCTTCGACATATTATCAACGAGCAAGCTTAAACTAAGGTCTGACGTAACACGCCTTTCAAAGTTGGAAAGGGCTTTAAGCCATAGGCCGCTAATAAAGACACATCGAATATTTAAGATTATAGTTAGTACCTACCTAATATCACCCAACCCTCGTCAAACAATGGAATATTCAAAGATCGTAACACAAACATTGGCCCATCTTTTCATCTCAATGTTGAAAATCAGACCAAGCCGGAGCAGATTAAAACGGATCCCGATATTAAATCTCCGTTGGATATACATTCTTAACAAAACCCGTAGCAAATATTGTTGTCGATGAGTTTGATTTTGGATTATTCATTTTCTGGATCATTGAATATTTCACAATATTAATCAGAGAACCACTCGAAGCTCATATCAAATTCATCCAATACTTTTAACAAGCAATTTTTAATTTTATTTTATACTTTTATAAGTTAGTAGTAAAAGTCGTGAATTACATACTTTAATTCTTCCCTCTCCTTTCCACCCCTTTGTTGTTGATATTCCACGCATAAGAACCACGGGTTTGATACGTCTATCGTATGGGTCAGTTCACACCGAGACGCGATGCGACGCGACGATGCTTGAAGAGGACAGTGGTATCGCACCGCGCGGCGCGCTGCCGTGATACGAAGTCGCTGGCCGTGTACCACTTTTGTATGCTGCGCCTACCGACGTAGCACCGCTGCGTCGCAATGCGTCGCGCTACGCTGCGAGGCATCTCGAATCATAGCGCGGTGTAGCGCGACGCCGCGAGGCATTTTCGAATTATCTCAATAAAATATGTATCTTTTTGTGTAGTAAATAAAGTTATATTTTGTACCATTATCTTAAAAAGTGCGCGCCGCGTCGTGTCACGTTGCGTCTCGGTGTGAACTGACCCTATTGTGTACAGCAAAGGAGTGGAATAATTTGCCGGCGTTTGTCTCTCCGTCCGAATACAATCTGGGCGTCTTCAAGGCAAGAATGAATAGGCTTTTCTTACGCTACGACAGTGCGATTTACCATCTAGAGCTTCATCACCAGATGGGATTGAAATTTATTTTGACATATTTTATCATTAATTGTTCTTTGCAGCACTCATTGTTTTTAAGATAGTTTGAGTTCGTTCAGCGAGAATCGGGAAAAATATATTAAATATAATTAAAAGCTAAAGGTTAACTGTGCAAACAGGACGTTGTAAACCTCAGTTCCCTCGTGACCTTGGTTGGTGCAAATCACAATATAAAAACTAGAAAATTAAACGCAATAGAATTAAAACTAGTTACATTCCATAAAGTTACATGTATTTCAAAAGAGATAAGCTTTTATTGTCAATCAGCTTCTCGAAACGTGGCAACTGTGGCATTGATATTACATCTACTTAATAAGGACGTTTCTTCCACAGTAGGCAAGACAGTATAATATAACATCGTAGCATGAATTTTATTTCATCTTTTCTTAGCTATGTTCATTGATTTATACAGGGTATTTTGAAACGCCCTGAAAACGAAGACAGATGATAGTACTAAGGATACCTATGATGATGGGTCACAAAGAAATTCGATCCAGGAAAAAATCATCTTTTCACAACGTTTTATTAACTTTATTCACGCTCCATCATGTTATTAAAGTTATTTGAAACGATATTTCACAAAAATATCATGAAAATACTGAAATATAAAACCAGCAGTGGAATTACTGAATTACAATCAGCTGACTACGGGTCAATGTACGCGAACGCCGAATTCGCGCGGCCCGCAACAACGATGGTACCACAATACCTAATAATTTACAACACTTGTCTAAATACCTAACTTATCTACTTAACCTATTATTTTGCCACTGTGCTTGTCTCCACGTAGCCACTTTAATTCAAATTCACAGGTTAAATAAACCAAATAACTGGTTCGATTCCCCGCTAATGAAAAAATACTTAAATAAAATGTTAACAAGTTATTTAAAAAAATTAGCTTAAATAAACCAAATAACTGGTTCGATTCCGCTAATGAAAAAATACTTAAATAAAATGTTTACAAGGTTAGAGTCATGCTTTGTTATCCATTGTGTAATTATGTTTATTATTCTGATGTATTCAGTTATGTACCTATTCAGATCAGTTCAGTACTAAGTTATTTAAAAAAATTAGGTATGAAACAGCTACCGATCCTCCGTGGCCTTATGAGATTCTTCAAGGCACATTAACATGTTGCCGTATTCACTAGCACTATAAATGTACCTACGCGTTAGGCATTATTAAAACAAAACAAAAAACACAAAACGTAACAACAAGAACAACATCATTAATTAATAAATAACAAGTTATAACGACAATAATTTAATAAACAAAACAATTGAACTATCGCTCGTGATTGTCAACATGGCACTGTCTCAAAAACTAAAATTATTATAACGTCCTTGAAGCATATGAAATTCCACAGCGCGAGGCGACACGAAGCAGCGTGTGAAAGGGAAGGGTAGAGTGAGTAAGTAGTATACCTAATGCATTGTTTCGTATCGATCTAGGTAAGAGTTCGAGCCCGCGAGGATATTGACCCTATTGTCAGCTGATTTTCTTTTTAAAGTTTCACTGCTGGTTTCATATTTCAGTATTTTCATGATATTTTTTTGTGAAATATCGTTTCAAATAACTTTAATGACATGATGGAGCGTGAATAAAGTTAATAAAACGTTGTGAAAAGATGATTTTTTTTTCCTCGGGATCGAATTTCTTTGTGACCCATCATCATAGGTATCCTTAGTACTATCATCTGTCTTCGTTTTCGGAGCGTTTCAAAATACCCTGTATATTACACTAGATTTGTAATTACCGCGCCAAAGCGTTGCCACTGCACATATGGCCACAGCCATATGCCCAGCTAACGTCAGTTCAGTGTTCAATGTGACGCAGACGGAGTTGAGCCGAACGATCCGCGACAAAAAAAACAATAATTAATAAAGCGGAATCACTTTCCACACGTAAGTTTTAGTTTATGTTTTCAAATTAACGTAAAAAAACACAAAAAATGAAATAAAATATCGAATATTGCAATTTAGGTTCAATGCTGCCACTTTTCCGTCTTTACAATTTTCCCACATTACACTACTACGACTATATAATTTATGGAATAAGTTAACTTGTTACCTCTGATTTAAAATATTTTGGAAATTATAATAAAAAATATAGTAAAAACTATGTTTCAATCTTTATACAAAAAAAATAATTATTCTTATTTTAGAATATTCATGAATGATCTATTAATTATATTTTATTACCTATTTTATATTAATAATTTTGCAGGGTACCTAAAGATGCAGCACACCGTAAGAAGTGGGTGGAAATAATACGATTGCTGAGAAAGGAGACTCACTGGGTGCCTTCGAAATCTACTCTCATTTGTTTTAAGCACTTATGGGATCAAGACAAACTAGGACCAAAAAGCGATTGCGACCGTGTTTATTTAAGCGAATTAGTACTACAGATTAACACCATTTAGTATTATCTTAAAAATGGACTTCCGCAAAGTCAAGCCTGAATCAATTAACTATCTTCAGTATTGTTGCAAAAAAAATATAAAAACTTTTTAAAGTTGTTAAATAGTATGGAAATTCTATAAACAAAAAAATCAACGAAATTTATTAATAACCAAAGTTTTTGTAGCTAATGTCATGAGACCAAATTTAGGAGACAAAGACTTAGCGATGCTTTCACAATTCATGATCTTCTTGATTAAGAAACCCAAAATTTATTTTTTACTTGATTTATTTTTTGTTTGATTTATTAGTACAATAAAAAATACTTGGAAAAAAAGTCTTATATTTCATTAGTTATGCTTACTTCTATTCATCGGATAAGAAAAGATAGATATTTAAAATAAAAACAAATAACTGCAGCTTAATAAAAACTCCTTTTTATTGCTTATTTTGTTCGCCATGTCGCCATTGCATGTTTGTGTGTCTATCTTTATCTAATCTTAGCGACGGTATTGTTTTCGCGACTTGTGTAAGTGAGACAGATATATGTTTATTTTAAAATGTTTAGTGGTTTCAAAGCTACGTCGTCGCGTTTAGACTTTAGATAGTGGTTACACTTTTATCGACGCGTGGTAATGTGGTTTGCTTCTCTAGTCTTGTATAACTCAATGGCTATGTTTATCAAAGCGCCATTCGCCATGAACTGAAATAACCATAATGAAATAGCTCTAAGTATACGGGGTTCTTGGCAATATTTCGTCGAAATCCGACAAGCACGCGAAAAGTACATTGCAATAAATTTATACAGACTACGACGGTACTTACGGTTTAACTGATATTTGGGCCACGTTTAATCTGTGCTAATATTTTTTACTTAGGTTTTTTTTAACTTATTGTAAGCCAGTGTTTCACTACTGTAGTATCTATATGTATGTTTGGGTATAATTACGGTTTAACTGATATTTGGGCCACGTTTAATCTGTGCTAATATTTTTTACTTAGGTTTTTTTTAACTTATTGTAAGCCAGTGTTTCACTACTGTAGTATCTATATGTATGTTTGGGTATAATTACGGTTTAACTGATATTTGGGCGTTTAATCTGTGCTAATATTTTTACTTAGGTTTTTAACTTATTGTAAGCCAGTGTTTCACTACTGTAGTATCTATATGTATGTTTGGGTATAATTACGGTTTAACTGATATTTGGGCCACGTTTAATCTGTGCTAATATTTTTTACTTAGGTTTTTAACTTATTGTAAGCCAGTGTTTCACTACTGTAGTATATGTAGTAATGTTTGGGTATAATCTAATATATAAACTTAACAATAACGTAATTACAAGCAAGATACCGACTCGTGTATTCGATGTGCAAAAACAAATTATGGTGTTGATTTTGTACAGCCGTTACTGATCAAGAAACATAATTTCAAGTGATTCCGAATTTACGTTGTACGAAAAAGTAAGTGATGTATCCCGAGCAACCTGACTCCGGAATGCAAAACATGCCTTTGTAAGGAACTTAATGGAGAGATGGACTTTGATAGGTACTTGAGTCCATATGTAGCTTACGTAACAACTATTTAGTGTTAAGTAATTAATATTATATTTGTATAACAAAAAATTAATTTGTAATAATGAATTTTAATCATACTCGTAAGTATATTTTTTTGAGTTATGGCAGATGATTTAAAAGTATTGTGTCAAGAGCTAAAACTAATTAAAGAATATTTAAGAAAAATTGGTCCTGAGCGTAGAAAAGGTAATATTTACGTTGTTAAGTTAAGTGAAGCAAATAATTTGTATAGCCAATATTTAACAATCTTTGAAGTCTTTGGAGTACACAAGAGATAGTCAAATGTCAAATGATATTTATAAGAATTATACAACTCAAATTCTAAAATTTTATTAGAATTAGTCTCGTTACTAAATTACGCTTTTATAAATTAAGAGAATTTACGTCAAATTACTAGTTTCCGCCATGATGCGTCGCGTTTACTACAGTACATCTAGTTCGCCGCGCGAGTGCAAGAAGCCACTGTATTAATTATAAGTTATAAGTGTACCCTTTAAAGGAAAGTTTGTTGTGAGTTTTTTATACAAAAGGTAAGTAATTACACAGTTTAAAAAAGTTATTTGCATATATTTCGTCTCGTAACAATTTTTACTAAATTTATAAAATTGGTACTTCAAATACTGTCGTTCACATATGAAATAAAATAGTCAATAAGTAACTGAAAATGAAATATAAGGTGTAAATTATCACCATAAATCATGTAAAAACACAAATTTTCATATTTTACAAAGTCCAATGTGAAAATTACGTTTTATGTTATAATTTCGATATATCGTGAATATTATGGCGAAATTGTTTTCAACAAAAATGGCGTTGGTCAAAGATAGCGTAATAAACTATATACCTATGATTGAATTTTTTTATTAGAGGCTCCTAATGAGTGTATATTATTACGATATCGATATAATAATGTTATATATTTCTTTTCTTTATGAAATTTCGAGTGTTTTTTCTACATAGTAGTTATTTGAGTGTACTAATTTGGTATTTCATAATTCTTATTATTATTCTTGTTATTTATTCTTATATGTTATATGTAAATTTATAAACTTTCTATTAACTCTTTTCGAGCCTCATGAAGACAGAAAATGTTCAAATGTGTACTGTACTATAAATCAATTTTCAAAATGGCGGAATTTGACGAGCTATTTCATGACTCAGACGACGAATATCTCAGTGACAGAGAGGAAGAAATGTTTTCATATTCTGTTGTAGTAATTTATTATACTCTTTTCTATATTATAATTATAAATATGAGTGCATATACTGGATGTATAAAGTGACTGCTGATCATGAGGTCCAGGTTCGAATCCCGGGTCGGTCAAAAAATCAATTTATTAAGTTTTTCCGTCAAGAAAGTCTCAGTAGCACCCTGAGTCAAGAAGTTGGCGGTGATAAATGAAAAATTATCTACACCTATCATATAACGCAAACATGCGTCTATGAAAAGGGTCTCCAGATTTTCTCACTAAATAAAAGGCAGCAGCACCATCCTGGTCAATTTAATTCATAACCATAAAAATATGTCATATGCATATCTAAAATGTCTTATTATCATACATGTTTTCAGGAGACGGATATGCATCAGGGGACTTAGGTAACTCAATGAGGTTATCCTACTGGCCATGTTTGATGAACATGGCCAGCAGTTGAGTGTCCAAATCTCCTTTAGGACCCGCATCTTCCACCGAGCCAGCACAAGAAAATCCGCCGTTATGTTTGTATTAAAGCTTTTTCAAAAATGTATGCAAGTAGAAGCTACCACAGTTTTTAAAATTCTGTCTATATACAATTGAAATTCTTCACTCTCATAAATTAGAGATATGAAAAAGTCTCTGTCCTGGGAGTGACCAGCAAGAAACCCAGCAGGACTTTTTTTTAAATAGAATTAATTCACACAATAATGACTTTTATAGAATAAAATTAGTATGAAAACATTTAGAAACAGCATGGTAGCAATCTCCTCATTCCCAGGGTTCCAGGGTTTACATGGTTGATAATAACATCAACCATGTACTCTTTGGTAGTATAATAAACCTTTACTAAACAATTTTTGCTTACTAAAAATTTATAACTCATTGATAAGGTCTGTATATTTTCTGGGACTTTCTTATAAATACATATACCTATGTTGCCCCATGAAAGAATTATACTGACTCTGGAGTCTAGTAACTGGTATAACTAACTTGTTACTACTTTCATCTTTGATTCAATCTAATTCATTTGTATATAATTATTGTTCTATTGTCTAGTTACAGTATTTGTTTATACTTATTGCACATTTATGTTATATGCAATAGTTTTAAAACATATATTTGTACTTTTATATATTTATATATATATATATATATATATATATATATATATATATATATATATATATATATATATATATATATATATATATATACATACCAGCTGACCAGGCAGACTTTGTTCTGCCCTTTCGGAAGCCCTTTGTCTGTTTAAGGGCAGAACAATTTTGTTTGTTTTGAGTTCATCGCAAACAAACAATGTGACACGTAATTTTATATATAAAGATATTAATAAGTATGTATTCATCCTATCTATGTACTTATATACCATTTTATTTTATGCATCTTTATTACTATTTTATGGTTTATAAAAAAAATGCAATTTTGTATCTATCTGATAACACTTCATTGTGCGCTAAAAAATCTATCTATTTATGCTTGTTCCTTGTATTTACAGAATGTAAATCGCTATTTTAATAAAACTATTTTTGTTTTGTGTTTGTATATAGTATTTTATAAAATATATATGCACTCAATTATATTATATTGTTTTTATATATGTCTTCTAGGCGAAATGTTAGTCCAGAAGTGGTCGTTGTCGTTGAGCGGTTGGACGGCGACAAGTACTTGTTCGCGGACGAACACGAACTTTTCCACGAGGAGGTGTTGGCGAGTTCGAGTGGTGGTGCTGAGCGGGCGTGCAGGTAACAGCAGGCCGGCGACGGGCACGAGGCGGTCGACGCGCCGTGGTGCTCGCGCCTCCGTCTCCTCATCGTGGCGGCGCGGCGACCAACTTATACAAGTATGTGTGACAGATGATGATGTGCCTGAGATTTGCGAGATAGGATTTTGAGACTGGTGGCTAATAGGAAGCTAGGGAGAGGAGGGCCGAAAGGAGAACGATGGAAGTAGTTGATAATGATGATGGGCAGATGGCATTAGACGTGCGGCCCTATTCGAAGATGCGACTTCTCTTAACTGATTGGCGCCATGGACTCCTTTCAAGGTGAAAGAGAAACGTTTCTTGCGGAAACAACTGGGCCAACCACGCCGTCCGGAAGTGCGTATGAGGCATTCCGCCAATATTGGGACGATAGCATCATGTCTCATATAGCGACAGAAACGAACCGGTACGCTGTAGAACTGTCAGTCAGTCACCAGTGATGTTTTACTTCAGAAGACGGGTAATGTTTTCAGTACGCATGTATGGATGTATTTTTCTTTTACGCTCTGTAGCCTAAACTGCTTGATGGATTTTAACATATGGGGTGTTGTTCGACTTGCTTTAGTTGTGAAAGTGACATATAATATTTGAATTTTTTCTTTTCAGGAAACTTTTGGTTTTGTTATTTATTACTGTTTTAACCATTGGACTTGTTTATGCAACTTGTTTAATAAATTGTTTGATGTTGATGTTTGATGACTTTTTACACACAAATATTTTTCAAATAATAAAATTAACCTCCCCTTCCTCTCCTTTTGGTTTCCTTACAATTCTTTCTTTATCATAAGGTCGTAACAATCCACTACTGCCATGGGTCATAGAAATAAAGGAGCTCAAGATTTTACTGCCGCAAATGTCGCCCAGCACGACAACGCTGTTCTAAATATAGCACGGAACACCGCGTTCCGCAGAGACTAAATTAAAAAAATGTTCGTCCTTTTAGTCTATTAAAGTCCACTACAGATCATAAGCGTCCCTCATATTTTGCCGGATATTTGCCATAGTTGCCACGTTTGGTAAGCGGGTTGGCAACCGCAGTTTTATTTTTAGTCTTTATTAGGAAGACGCTGCTGCCCATCTTCTGATTTGTTTCACTCTGTCGCCTCTAATCATGAGTGATTAACCCATTCAAGGCGGCTCAAAAATCGCACTTATTACGTAGGTGCGGGCGGTTCAAGGACTAACGCCGGTAGGCGTTTAACGCATCTCATATTTAAACACTGACGCCGATCGGCGTTTCCGCACATAAAATTATTTCTTGCTTATTTAGGCAGAATTTTACTGACGCTCATCAGATTACGCCATGTGCAAGTGACTGCGTACTCAGTGGCGAAATTTCATTTGTATATAATAAGTTATTTTGTGATTAACAGTGCAGTTTTATTAAAAATACTGGCAATTTCCTATTTACCATAAATATGGCTGGAAATAGTAAGTGAATTTGTTTCTTTTCTATTCAGTATAAAGTAAGGGATATTTTCCACATTATAGAAAGATTTCTTATTACACTGAATAAAGAAATTGGTTTTTATATTAATATTTTCGGAATTATTGAAATATGACCAGGGATTGAACCTTTTCTCTGATTTTTTAAGTTAAAATACTTTTAATAATAGTATTTAGTCTACTATTTTAAATGTACTAAGTATAATAAGTAGAGTTTTGAATTAGTAGTTGAAGGGAAGAGAAAACATCGAGAAGGGTATTCAGTTACATACTATTTCTAGTGCAGCGTAATTTGTTTCACTTAATAATTAATAATGACTTGAAGGTGAGGCTCGACCATCGTCACAGAGTTTATTGAGTGACGGTGTGAGACCATTTGGTTCGCGAAAAAGAAAGCCTATATAACTGTTTTTTAATTCCATAAAATAAAATAGCAAAATAAATATTTAATCAAAATGTTTTAATGTTGATAACCTTTGGAAGACGCCGTTCGGCGTTTTCCGCGCCTGAGGATAGTTTTGTTATTTTTCTAAAATCATTATTTACAGAAACTGCGACTATAATGATGTATGTATGTAAAACATGCACATATAAAAAGTATATCCCTTTAGAATAGAAATTGGCCAAGTTATGGCTAAAATATAATTTAGGCCGATCGGCGTCATCCGCCTAAGAATGGCAATTTAAATAACGCCGTTGTGCGTACACCGCAATGAATGGGTTAATAACGTCACGGTGAAAATGACGTTTTGGTCCATGTCTAATGTCGATTTTATTAATCATGTCTAATGAGTAATGGACGTGACAAAGTGATATTTTACTGTTATTTTTATGAATAGAATAGAATGGTATTTTATTCAATATTGATTATTACATAATACTTATTGAAAGTCATTTTTTATTTACCACGGGTTCGGAAAATATGGAACTAGAGCATCCGTCACGGTTATTAAAAATAACACCTCAGTCTAGTCGCCTCTTACGACACCCACAGTATGATATGAATATTTATACACAACTACTACACGGTAATTGATAATTTCTCAAAACATTTTATTTATCGACAACGTCTTGCAATCGTCGTTTCTCTAGCGTTCACTTGACCTTCATACAAGTAATGCGATATTTTAATTGTTGATAATTTTTTATTTTTGGATAAGAACATAGTAATGACTCTAAGTTATATTTACCATCATTTACAAAAAAATATTGTCTTTGGCCTGACCTACTATACTCTTTGACTTGACCATAGGTCTGACTAAGTTGGCCCAATAAAATGTCAAGGCCTGAGAGGTTAAATCTTATTTGCAAAATGAACTAAGCTGTGGTAATATTAGCGCTAGTGATAGTAAGTTGATAGTTGACTATTTACAGAAATTTCTTTCGTTGTATAAATATATTGTAAAATATTCTTCAAGTACGCCATCTGATTCGAAAGAAAGTGAACTTATAAGTAATTTAGGCCAAGCTATACAAACCTTAAACATGGATAAATTTGATTTAAAAGTCGCCCTGAGTTTATTACCAGTTATGAATGAGTAAGAATCAGTAACTTAACAATTAATAGATTCAGTAGAATATTATGAAACCACCCTTACTGCCAATTCTAAGCCCCAATTAATAAATTTTGTTTTGAAAAATCGCTTATCGCAATCCGCTAAACTTAAATTACACCCAAGCTATTCCAGTATTTCAGATTTAATTACTGATATGAAAAAAGAGCTTTTGCCGAAAAAATCCGCTACGGCCATCCAATCACGGTTGCTGTACTTCAAGCAGGATGAGCTGACCATTGAGAAATACGGTAAGCAAATTACTCAAATGTTTGTTGATTTAACAATTTCACAAGCAGACAACGACCCGGAAACATTTAAGGTGCTTAAGCCCTTAAATGAAAGGCAAGCAATCAAGCAATTTGCTGACGGGCTACGGAATCGTAGAACCGGTTCTATAATTACAGCGCGTAACTTTCTATCTTTAAAAGACGCAATTCAATCAGCGTTAGACGAGGAGCCACCAACCACTGCTAATCCCAATTTTATGACCATAAATAAAAAGAATTCCTATTTTCGCAATTCCAGGGGACGTTATAATCACCGTGGTCAACAATATGGATCGTACAGTGCCCACCTACAGCGCGGCGTTGTAGTGAGCAGAGGCCAACAACTACCAATGTGGCGTGGCAACCAACAAGGTAGAAATTGACGCGGTAATTCCCGCCCATACCAGAATAATAGAGGTATGAAAAATAATAGTAATGGAAAAGCAGGGCAAAACCAAAGCTATGTAAACTTCATTGATCAAAATAATTCAATCCCAACCCAATCGGCTATTAATAATAATAATCATTTTTTTTCGAGATTAAAGGTCATATGTTTTCATGTAATAATGCTTCATGTTTTGTTCAATTTACATTTAACGATTGTTTTACTTTGCATTGTTTAATTGACACCGGCGCATCAATTTCTGGCCTAGAGCTTAAAATTGTTTACACTTACAACATTCCATTCCATAAAGAGAAATGTGTGTTTAGCGGTATTGGAGGTAGTGTTGAGGCAATTGGATATGGGTTTCTCGAATTGAAAGTGCCCCAAGGATCTTTTAAACATAAATTCTTTGTATATGATACTCTACCTACTAAAGCTACTGCTATAATTGGTGATGACTTTTGCAAAAACTTTGCAGCAATAATAGATTATGAAAACAATTACTTTTCAACTTTTCATTGAATAATTCCAATAATGAACGAATTTATTTACCTACGTTTAATAATACTAATAATAATTTTTTGCATATTCCATCGCGAACGGAATCTATACATTTTATAAATACTGATATGAAAGATGATTGCGTGGTATGTTCGAAAGAGTTATCGGAAGGTGTTTACGTAGCCAACACGTAACTCCACTTAGAGGAAAAATACCTATTCGAATAATAAATACAAACGATAGAGATTTTTGTTTGAGCGACGTGAGCCCTAGCATTCATAGAGCGAGTGAGTACTATATATATATATTTGGAAAATGCAGAACGCGTAAAGAAATTATTTTCTATTTGAAAATTACAGGAATATCTAAATGGGGAAGAACAGGTTTCAATCGAAAACATATGTGCAAAATACTGTGACATCTTTTATTTACCAGGAGACAGCGTAAACTACGACTGATATCTATAAACATACAATTACTTTAAAACCCAACGTAGACCCAATTTATGTAAAACCATACAGATTACCACATTCTCAAAAAGTAGAAATTAAAAAGCAATTGGGTAAAATGTTAAATCAAGGGATTATTGAGCCTTGTAAGAGCGAATGGTCGAGCCCTATTCTCTTAGTTCCTAAAAAATCGGAATGTAATGATAGGAAATGGAGATTAGTTAGATGATAACTTTCCTCTGCCGAATTTTACAGAAATACTCGACTCTCTTTCAGGCTGTATATATTATACACATTTAGATTTAAATCAGGGTTTCTATAATGTGGAATTAGAACCAAATAGTCGTAAGTACATAGCATTCTGTTCTGGGCAATAAGAGATGACCAGAATGCCAATGGGCCTAAAAACCAGTCCCAATTCTTTCTCTAGGATGATGAATATGGCTATGGCGGGCTTAACGTTTGAAAAATGTTTTATTTATCTTGACGACATCATAATTTTTGGAAGAAATTTAGCCGACCACAATAAAAACTTGACTGAAGTATTTGGGCGATTAAAACAAGTAAATTTAAAGTTAAATCCCGATAAATGTACATTAAAAAAAAGGAATTATTATATTTGGGTCATGTTGTATCTGGAGATGGTGTTTTACCGGATCCTGAAAAAATCAAAGTTATAAAAAAATACCCTATTCCTACTAATACAGACGAGACAAAACGCTTTGTAGCCTTCGCAAACTTTTATCGTAAATTTATTCCTAATTTTGCAGTGAAAGCTTTCCATTTTAACAGATTATGTCGTAAAAATGTAAAATTTTATTGGTGTGACGAGTGTCAACGTTCGTTCAATTCATTACAACAGGATATGATGACACCCCCATTACTTCAATACCCAGATTTTTCTGAAAATAACCAATTTGTAGTTCAGACTGATGCATCCGGTTATGCTATAGGAGCCGCACTATCCAATAAAAATGGAAAGCCTATAGCATATGCTAGCCGAACCCTGAATAGAGCAGAAAAGAATTACCCAACAATCGAAAAAGAATTACTGGCGGTCGTTTGGGCTGTCAAGTACTTTAGAACTTATTTATATGACCGTTCTTTCAAAATTTACACAGACCATAAAACCCCTTATTTATCTCTTTAACATGAAAGATCCGTCAAGTAGATTACTGAAATTTAGACTTGACTTAGAAGAATACGACTATATGGTAGATTATGTAAGAGGAAGTGAAAATGTCGCTGCAGATGCTTTATCTAGAATACGTATTACATCAAAAGACTTGAAAGATATGAGTGAGTGTAGTGTGATTCTTTGCATGATATTGTGAATACTGACGATTGGCAGGTCGATAACAAACCAAAGATATTGATAGAATTAAGATTTATCGATAAAAGTTTATAAAAGTTTAGAAAAGTTACGAAAGAACAATGAAATCGCATGCGAATCTCGAACTTTTATATATGTTTTAAAGAAGCGAATTTGTTAGGGAGTTGTCTGATTTTTGTAAGAAAATAAATATTAACGAAGTATACTTCATGAAATGTAAAGAAAATAATAAATTTATAGAGCAAGTAATAAATGAAATTAAGAGTATTAAAAATTGGTCCGGACCAAGAATTATAGTTTTAAAAGAAATTGAAAGAATCTATGATAAAGACGACCACAGAGTGATATTGAATGATTTTCATCTCCTTCCCACTACACTAAGAGGATGTTGAATAACATTAAAAAATATTACTTTTGGCGAGGTATTGAAAGAGACGTAACAGCATTTGTGAGACGGTGTGACAAATACCAGAAACAAAAGCATTCCATTTCCGTTAGGGAGCCTATGACTGTAACGTCTACAGCTCAAACTCCCTTTGAGAAAATTTTCTTAGATATCGTAGGACCTCTAGATAGAGATAGTTATCCATTAGCAACAAACTATAACTTATAAAATTAATGATTTGATATTAGTTAAAGAAGAAACTGGTAACAAACTCAGCGCCATTTATTCAGGTCCATATTTAGTAATTAGAGATTGTTCAGCGAATGTTGAAATACTAAGAGATGGCAAAAATTACATCGTTCACAAAAACCGAACTAAATTGTATTATCCTTAAAATAAATGTAATAAATTTATTATAATATTAAATATATAATATTGTAATAATATTATAGTTATTCAGTAATACATTTCAAACATTGTGTACTTAATCGATTATAATAATAATAAATTAGGGTATTAATTAATATTACTTCACCTTAATATTAACTACTAAGTATACCTTAATATTAACTAATAACTATAATATCAATTGTAATAATATTAATCTAAATATTATTTAAACTATTTTATTATGCTTTTATCCATGTTTACATTTTATAAATTAGAATACTTAGGGATATAATTATTGTGTAATTTTAAGTGTTACTATTATAAAAAAAAAAGAAATACACATATTCATTTCTTTTTTCTTTGAGAAGGAAGGTGTAGTATCTATAGGTACGAGTATGTTTGGGTATAATCTAATATATAAACTTAACAATAACGTAATTACAAGCAGTCATATGTCAACACTTGAGCGTTTCATTTCCCTCCTTATACTACAATTCCATCAGTAAGCGGTGATAAAGCCCTAGCATATAAACTGCATGTCCTTACGCAACAAAAGCCTTTTCACTTTTGTCTTGGAGACACCCAGATTGTGATTAGCCGGAAAGACAGACGTTATAATATAATAACAAAAATAACTTTATATAATAAAAACAGAGGCTCTATATTTTTTTTTTATAGAATAACGATGACAAACGAGCACACAGTCCACCTGATGGTAAGAGTATACTGTGGCCCATAGATATCTACACCGATTCTTGGTAATAAATCAAAATGCAGATATGTTGTCACCCCTGAGGACTAAGATGGAATGTCTCGTTTCCAGTAAAAAGCGTCTCCGGTTCTCTACAAAATCAGCAGCATTAATGCGCTATTTTACGCTGGTGTTTTGTGAGAGTGTGGTACGTCCCAGGTCGAGCCGATTCATTCGTGCTACAGCCATAATATAGCTGCAGCTCTACTGGCTCTACCACATAAAAACATATAGTAAATAACTAAAAATAATTGTATACGTAATATTACAATAATGTAATTCTTCATCAGGTCTTTTACAGTTTACTGCTAAATTTGAGCGTCTCCGAACTTTTATTTAGGATGCAGTGTCATAATCGCCACGCTTGAAAGGCGAATTATCGATCGCACTATCAGCAAGCCTATTCGCTAACTGTGTTGATAACAAAATGATAGTCATTTTGTAGTACACTGCGAATTCATAGAGCTTTTCTATAAGAGCTACCACAACGCGTAAAACATATATGGGCAGGCCATAAAGGCAGAAGAATGGGTCACGAGTGGCAGCCTCGTACCGGTAAGCGAAGTGTAGGACGGCTCCCACTAGATGGAGTATCGACCAGGTAAGATATGCAGGAAGTCGATGGATATAGAAAGCAACATTTTACTCCAGAAGGACTGTTTTCTCGTTGTCACTTTCCTATTATAAAAACAAAGTAGCTACAGACAATATTTCCATTAAAGCAAATACTTTTGAACATTGATTTTAAATGGACGTACCAAGCCCAAGCTCATTCTTCTCAATATACAGTCCGCATCCATCATCATTCATTCTGACGTAGCATTAAATTCAAATTAAATGTTCAACGCGTTGGTCTTACGCAACAAAATGAAAGCACAATTTCGATTTTAAAAAACCTGTATTGTACGAACACGTTTCGAATATCTCGCTTTAAATAAAGCCCTTTTAATATCTGAATTTACAGTTCAACTCACATTCGACGAAACGTTAGTTTTCAATTCACTACAAAGCTCGAGGCGGTTGAACGGACGTACTTTGATTGAATTTCGTATCAAGTTAAACCCTGGTCTGAAAATATCAAAGGGAAAAAGGAAATTTCATAGGGTCTTCTACAACCGGGGAAGGACCACGCTCTCACAGAATACCAGCGTAAAATAGCAGCTTCATGCTACTGTGTTCCGTATGATGAGTGTGGAGAACTGGACATCAGTTTTACTGGCAACGAGGCATTTCATCTTGGTCCTCATGGGTGACAAAGCACCTGCATTTTGATTCTTAATCGAGGATAAATGTGGATGTCTATGGGCCACAGCCTACACTTACCATCAGGTTGACTGTGTGCCTGTTTGTCACACCCTTATTCTATAAAAAATAAACTGAATGGTGTACACCCTAATGATTAACGGACGAGGCTTTGGCGACAGTAAAAATAACATTAGTATACCATAAACTCTCACACCTCTCATTTTCTGGTCGGGTAGGGAGAGACTATGGACTTCCATTTGGCATAATTCTGACACACCTGTTTCACATCCATATATCTACGCATACAAGCTCGTCGGTTATGAGTACTTTTAACTCGGCCCATCTTCAATATATCGCCAATTTGATCGATAAACTTCTGTTTAGAGTCTAGAGCGACCTATGCTGGCTCCATCACTTCTTCAGCATAAACTTTCTTCAGTCATTCAAATATAATATATTTACTTTAAGTGCTATACCTTAGTACTCCATGCATTAAACCTTCTTAGACGTTATTAACTCACCTGGAAATAAACGGAAAATACGTAATATTAATATATTGTTAGAAATGAGGGTAAAAATATTATAGAAAATACGAAGAAATGAGGGTAGAACTAAAATCTCTCTCGTTCTAGCAGTACAAAGTATCGCGCAGGCGACTAAGAGGGATCAGTCGGTAATTCTACGAGTCTCACTGTCGTTACTATGCCCGTTGGTCTAATTCTTCTAGTGCAGGCAAGGAAGATCGTGTCGATTGCTGAGAGGCTGCCCTGTGTTGCTGTTGGTTTGCATAATATGGTGTTATCAATGTCCTTCACGTTACATCAGTGTGTGAATGTGACGGGGACATATTACGGTTGGTCGAAAGCAGTTGGTTTATATTTGAGAACCGCCATTAAAAATATTTTATAGAACGTAACATTTATCGAATGTAGCGCGTGTCGACACGTGTACAGCGCTCGACCAAGGGGCCCAGGCCCCTTTCTTGTCGAGTCATAAAACAGTGAATAAAGACGGAATCACAAATGTTTAGATATTTTTTACATCTAAATTTTATCTGAGATTCCGTTACTAAGTTAATATTATATATTACCGCAGCCATTATTAAGTTATTTATCACAAATCGCACCATATTTGCAATAAGCCGCCGTTTGTGATTTTTTTTTATAAAACGAAATGACAAATGATCTTAAAGGTCCGCCTATTGGTCAGAAGCTACTGCAGTCCATGGACAACTGCAACCAACTTCAAACAAAGAAGGGTACAGATGCGCTGTAGTCTCTAAAGATTAAGATGAAATGCCTCACAAATTACAAAATTAATTATATTACAAAAGTAATTATACGGGCTGTCTATACCCTTCAGACAATGTATGCACTGCTCCTTGACGGCAGAAATAACTATGACGAAGGTAACTACCCAGACGGACGCCTTGTCAGAAGACCTGGTAAACCATTATAATTTACTACAGGGATTCCCAAACTATTTTGGGCAAGAGACCCCTTTTCCAAAATTAACTGATACATCAGACCCCCATAGCCAATTTAAAAACTTTGCGGTTGGTTAAGTGAGTAAATTTGATATCATTTTCTCATTAAAATTTAACAAAATAAATAGACCTTAAATTCAGTAAATATCAAGTGTAATTAATAAAATTAATAAATTAATATTTATAAGTAATTTATTTTATAAAGTAATAAGTAAATAATAAAATTAATAGGGGTCGATTTTTAGACTTCGTCAACCCCCAAAAATCAGTTTTCGTTTATGTCGACCTCTGGGAAACCGATTTCGACTCCAAGGGCTCGATATCGACCACTTTGGGAATCCCTGATTTACTCGTTATATTTGACAATGCAATGTATGTATTCTCCAAGGGGTAGACAGTGGATAATCTCAAATGTACTTCCTCATGATAATAATTTTTAACAACTACGAAACGGATTGACTCGGTGTTGAGTTTTATTATGTGATGTACCTAAGACTTTTTTAACGTGGTGAAGCTACGATACAGCTATATTATGGTTGTAGCACGAATAGGTTGGCTCAACCGGGATAGGACCAGGCTCTCACAGAATACCAGCGTAAAATAACATCGGTGACCCTTTCTACTTGAAACGAGGCACTCTTATCTTAGTCCTCAGGAGTGACAACGCATCTGCATTTTGATTCTTATTAAAGGATAAATGTAGATGTCTACAGATGGTCTACGGCATCTACTTACCATCAGGTGAACTGTATGCTCGTTAGTCACCCTTATTCTATTTTAAAAACAAACGAATGTCTCCTAGAGTGCAAAGATGCGACTGCCTTCTTGATGTTCCCTAAAAATATAAAAATTACGAACGTTTCACAAAAAACGTTGAACAAAATAGAACAGTTCTTCGAAAGAAAGCTCCTCGTGTAAAAATTCGAAGAAAATATCGAAGCTATAACGTTTTCATACCCTTCAAGAAATATATGATTCATTAAAAGGGCATTTTCTTGAACGACACTCTAGACTTTGATTGAATGCGGGGATTTCTCTTTAATTGACTCGTTCTCGATTGACACGTGAACGATCGCAGGATTAATGGGGTTCTTTTTGTAACGACTCCACCTCGCAAGGAGAGGGCTTTGATGGAGCTTTTTCGTAAGTAATTGACATAAGCCTTTCTACTGAAATAGAAAATGTAGTGCAAAATACTCTCTTTTAATGAGTGATTTCTAAGATAATTAACAGTGGGTGAATTCGCCATAATCGCAACACCAGTACAAGACAACGTAGTGATTTGTTAAATATAAACGAACAGTATACATTGAATAAAAACTTATTATTGCTTATTTTAACTCAAGACGTGTCTAAATGTTGGTAAACTAATGTCATCAGAACGTCAAATCAACTGAGTCACCTCAGTCCCATCCCGGGACCATGAATGCTGTAAAGCACCCGAAACGCATTAAAATAAGTCAAATTAAACGCGACAAAATCCGTAAAATTAGTTTTTATTAAAGACGTGGTAGAGCCATGCTACAGATATATTATGGTTGTAGCACGAATGGGTCGGCTCGACCGGGGAAGCATACTCTCACATAATACCAGCGTGAAATAGCAGCTTAATGCTTCTACGTTGCGTATGGTGAGTGTAGAGAACCGGAGACTCTTTTCACTGGAATCGAGGCATTTCATCTCAGACCTCAAGGGTGACAACGCATATGCAATTTGATTTTTAATTGAGGATAAATTTAGATATCTATGGGCCACAGCATCCACTTACCACCAGGTGGCCTGTGTGCTTGTTTGTCACCAATATTCTATAAAAAAAAGCAAAAATGAAGAAAAACTCTTTATTAAATTTATTATATCACAAATTCCGACATTTATAATGAATCCTATCGTCATCATCATTCAATCTTTGTACGAGTACATTCAGGTAACCATTCAGCGATACATTTCCACGCCAACAGAGCGTATTCGAATCTGAAGCCCCTTTGAGTGCCAGACAACGCTCGATTCCAGTGAACCGAGAAATGATAAGTTGTACGACTTGTCATATTTCTTTTTCCTGGGTGTAGGAAAGTTAGGGTAGCCAACCATACTCTAAAAGAGTATTATACTTTATCTTTTTCGTTTAAAAAAAAGTATGCAAAATACTGTTTTTATCATCGCCAGTAGCTGGAGCCATAAAAACTAAAACAGCGCTTCGAGCAATTAAATAAAAATGGGCTTATTAATTATATTAATTTCGACTTGAACTGTAGAGAGACTTACTAATATTTTGAAAATTATAAAAAAAATGTTTTTAAAACTTCAAAAAAAAAACATCTTTTTTTCTAAAATACTTTATATTTTTGTTCTCCCCGAGCTTAATTTATTTTATTTCCCGTTTAAAAGTTGGCAACCTTAAGGAGAGTTGCTGGGATATTGTAGACTTAATGCTACATTTGATTAGATTTGAATTTCGTTTTCTGTTACTTTCTGAATGTAACGCAGTCTGCTTTATGTTATTGTTCGTATTCTGTATTATTACAAAAGGTAGTCAAGTTAACGGGAGCGGTGGAGGCGTTTTAAAACTAAAATAAAACTAAGAGATGTCCGTACAGAAGCTCATGTACTAACATAATGGCAAACTTATTCTAATACATGTTTGATGCAGACCTTATTACAATTGCTTACTCTAGTGTCGCGATATAGGCCACACAGGTGCAAAGTCAGCAATAGCATTTATGCACGTACTTGTATCACTCTGTGTGGGGTTGAATCCATGACTCTTCCCTCCTCAAGAGCGAAATTATCAGCATTTTCAGGTATCCGATGATTTCGCTTAATTACACAGCTTATATCTAATTATAATTACAATACAGAAAATAATTGGTAGAATTACATACAAAATTATCGTTCCTAAACTAACACTTTTAATGTTAATAGCACTTGCATTTTCACTGAGATTTATTTTGTTAAATTTTACTAGTTGGACCAATTGTTTAGTTTCGTTTAGATTTATACCTTTAAACTCACTTCACTGACACTGGGAGGTTTCGAAATCTTCAGTTCAGGTAAGTTTGTCATAGGGTAAATTCGATAATTTAGGTCATCTGAGGAAGATTGGTGGTATTTAAAATGAATATTTCCAATTTCGCCTTCACAATAATCGTCTACGGTGATTATGTAAGTACCACATAACAGTTCATGAGTGACGTCATTGTCGCACTTTCTGGTAAGTAGCCTATGGTTTCTCACGTATAGTATCCAGCTTTCGTGGCTTATTCGTTGGATTTTGGGATCTTCAATGTCAACAGTATGCTGTTCACAGGCATCGAGGTTTGATTGAAACTCCATGAGCTGTTCCACGCAGGTTTGTTCTGTATGCAGCAGCACATCGTCGTTATTACTGGGGAATTGATTATCAAAGCTATTTGTTTACAGGCTCTCGGGACTGGCAAGTATTCTTTTCTTTCACCAATAGGTATGGGTATTTGGAATAACTATAATAGTTTTGTTTGCAATAGTAATTGGCAATGAATAAATTTTGAAATAACTATATGTTTATTCCCTACTAGGGACCTCTAAGATAAACGTGATCTGGTTTCCTTTTGTAAAAGCCTTAACCTTAATACAATTTTCTAATTTAACTAAGTTATTTTCATTTACAGGATATAACAAACTTTCAGTTGTCGCGATTGATTGTAATAAATTTAACAATTCCGTAGAGTTAAAATTGATTGATGCAGAACAGATACCTTACTGAACGCTAGTGCAGTTTCGATTTCTCCTAGTATTACGTTAATAGTTCTAAAATAACTCAAAAACATGTCAAACATACCTAAGACATAAGTAGAATAAATGGAGTTTTCTTCTTTTGTAATTAGGAATTTAACAATTCTTTCGATTCTCTTTAAGCGTTCATCTAAAATTAAAGTATTGTTATGTAAGGTCTCTGTACTGTTGATGAAACTATCCAAGATTTTGGAGACCAATGTAATTCTCTTATCCGACACTATCTGATTATCGTTTAGTTTAGAAATCAATGAGTCATATCGGATGGCATCATCATGATCCAAATTTCCAGTTACTATTTTTATCATAGACCCAAGCGGGTCAATAATGCCTTTTAAATCTTTTCGATGGCAAGTTCTTCATCTCTTAAATACCCTACATGTGTTCGAATAGCTAAAATTCATGAATATATGGTTTATTAACATCTATCAACGCAACGAATTCGTCATACTTTAATATACTAAAATCTAAATCACTACCTATACCTTCTAAGTTTAAAGTTTTATTAATAAGCCAGTTATCTATTTGCAAGGAGGCACGACCCAGTTTGACAGGCAGGATTCCTGGGTTTTTTCAAGTTTTTGAAGTTGAAGGGCCCATCCTTTCTGAACCATCGTCAGAATTATTATACCACCTGTGGAGGACGTTTAATGTTTTTAATTGGCACTGAAGTATTTCTATTACCAATCCTAACAGGAACTATATTTCTTTCTATATTACCACTAACGACAGCTTTCCTATATCGCGGTTTATCTTTTACTTTCTCGTGTTAGATTCCTATGTATATAACATCTCCTATTCTAAAATTTCTATCTGTTTCACCGCCCTTTGTTCTCTTACCTTTTCCTTTTTCTCTAACATTTTATCTGATATGTAATTATATAGATGTCTAATACGTTTAGCATGATCTTTAATAGTTGTTGGGTGTAACATTTCGAAATTGCGGCGAACGTTGAATTAGAATCGGTATGACCGAAAACGATTTCGAAAGGAGGCGGCCGGTTGTACTATGTATGGTGTGGTTATGCCATAATTGAGTAACTCATTACAACAGCTGCGTCTGTACACTTTCGTTCGTATTTCGCCAATCTGTATATCTCTATAATTGTGGAGTGGAATCTCTATTATGCCTGTTGAATTCGGTTATTCGAGTAGTAATGTGTAGTAGTATGTTATACATAGTCATAAGTTCCCTAATGAGGTCATTATTAAACTCACTACCGGGATCAGAAGTTATTTTTAGGTGTTCCATATATTGAAAATATTTAATAAGCGCTCTTACGATTTCCGGTGCGGATCTATTTGGGATTTCGATAGCTTGTCCTAACTTACTAAATGCGTCAACCAAAGTTAGGTAATAAACGGATTCAATTGAAAAAGGTCCATGAAAACTTCTTGAAAGGGCTTTTGGGTTTGAGTTAATTGAAGTAATGGTTTAATGGGTTTTCTTTCATACTTCATTTTTCTGCAGGCATCACAAACATTAAGTACTGCAGCAATCGTCTCTTGCATGTTCCCCATAATAATTTCTTTTAATTCTACTCATTGTTTCCTTTTATTCTCTGTGACACGTCTTTCCTCATGATGTTGCAGTATGATTTCTTTTGTTCTCTCGTCTTTACATATATAACACGCTCTGTACATTCAATAAATTCTACCATTCCCTTTTAAATAGCTGTATAATGATTTTGAGAATTCTTTTCTATGCTGAATGTTTTCGAAATAAATAAAATATTTAATCTTCGGCTTAATGTGTCTTTAAGAAATTTTAATAAGATCTTCATTCTTAAGTAAAACTTGAGAACCTTTTGTTTATCCTGGATAAATTTCTCACTTGCACCTCATTTTTATGTCAGGTATAAACTAAAATTTGGTTTGGTTTTGAATCAATGGCCCTTTAATATCGGAATACCATTAGATTCCAGATCTTGTCCAGAATGCACCGTTACTGTACTACTATCAGTAGATAGGTGGTAACGGGTAGTTCGTGTTAGTCTCTAACCGGTCGACGGATACAGTGGCGGATGTGTCAGTTATAGTTATTGTCTTAGAGTCGTCCCTGTTTTCAGTCGTCAAGTCCATAATTTGGTCAGTTAATTCAGTCAGATATTTTGTAGCTTTTTGTTCTTTAGGGTCCAGGTTTACTTCCAATGATTGTGAGTCATCAGAGTCTATGGCATTTAGTTTTATCCGAGAGGGCATCAGCATTACTATTTTGTTTTCCGTTTTTGTACAATATCGAAATCGTACTTTGAAGACGTAACCGCCAACGGGTCAACTTACTATTCGGTTCTTTGAGCGAATAAAGCCAAACTAGTGGTCTATGGTCGGTATATATGGTGAACTTACGCCCGTAAAGGTATGGTCTAAAATGTTTTACGGCCCATATTATGGCGAGTAGTTCACGCTCTATTGTACTATATCTGGTCTCAGTGTCGCTGAGAGTTCTACTGGCGTAGCAATGGGCTTATCGGATCCTATTGTCCCCTGCGATAAGACCGCACCTAAAGCAACAGTAGAAGCATCTGTAGTTAAAACATAGGGTTTGTCTGGGTCTGGGTATTGGGTAAAGGTGCATTAGTCAGAAGTTCTTTACACTTGAAATGCATCAATATATTTTGATCTACTACAATTTTATTTCGTTTTTTAGGCATGCTGTAAGGCTGAGTGATTTTGGCGAAGTCTTTTACAAAGCGTCTGTAATAACCAATCAATCCTAAGAAACTCTTGATCTCGGTAGTCCTTGGTAACGGGTAGTTTAATACAGCCTGAATCTTATCATTGTTTGGTTTAAGTCCGTCTTTAGTAATAACGTGCCCTAGGTATAGCACTTCTTTTCTCAAGAATTTGATTTCAAGTTGTATTTTTAAATTAGTCGATCTCAATCTGTCAAAAACTGTCCTTAATTTTTGTAAATGTTCTTGGAGGCTACGAGAAAATAATTATGTCATCAAGATAGACAAGGCAATGAATTCTAAAGCCTCTTAGGATGTTATCCATGGCTCTTTGAAGGTGGCTGCTGTCTTGGCCAGGGCATTCTAAGGAATTCATAGTGTCCGTTCTCTGTACTGAATGCCGTTTTTGCCTATCTGACTCGTTGATCTCAATTTGGTGGTATCCACTAGCTAAGTCCAAGGTTGAAAAGTGTACTCACCCAGTTTGTCAAAATGTCAGTGATATTGGGTACTTATCGTCCACAGTTATGTCGTTTAAACGTCTGTAATCGATAACCATCCTATACTTCATTTCACCAGATGCGTCTCTTTTTAGGAAATGGACTGGGGCTGACCAAGGGAAAAGGATTCTGAATCACATTATCATTTAGAAGTTTCTGTACTTGGTTTTAATTTCATGTGTTTGAGCGGCAGGTTGTCTGTAGGGTTTGATATAAATAGGGTCTTCGTTTTTGTTCTAATATAGTGTTTGACTTCATTAAAAGATAAGGGTATTTGATCGCTATAAAAATGTCTTTATATTCTCTACATAAGTGGTATATCGATTTTTGTTCTTCTTCCGACATGTGGTCTAAGCGTAGTTTCTAAATTTTGCTCTAATATTTTATCTACTTCAATATCTGATATATCTGTAATATGATTAACTACACACCTAGTCGTTTTACTCTTCATATACTTCTACATTCAATGGTCTTTTAATAGTTAATTTTATCGGTATATCTAAAGTATTCTGGATTACTGTAGTCGTATAACCATCCTTACATCTCACTAACGCACTAGGCATCTGCACACCCTTACAAAATTCTTTATAATCGATTACAGCATACCCGAATATAAATTTGTAGGGAGTTTGACTCTGCTCGGAACGGGGAGATAACTCTAAAACGTAAGAGGATTTACTATGTATTATAGGTATTACGGTTGTTTTAGTTTTAAGAATCTCGTTTTAAATCTATTACCTTCTAGGTTGCAAAGTATATCATTCCCAATTTATCGTATCTAGAGTCGACATTGTAAATGTATAGTTTATGAACATCGTTACAGTTGAAAATTGGTAAAGACGGGATTTGAATAACTTGATTATGTCTGCTCGATGCATGTGTGCTAATGACTTGAATGGTTCGTGACTTATGTACTCTGGTATTTATGGGCTTTTGATGGACTAATGAATGATCGCGTACTACCTGTATCAATCATAATTTAGAGTCGATTTCCGGTATATAAATAAACGGCAATCTCAAATTAGTACTACAATTTAACTCTATCTTTTCGTAGACCTTCCGAGGCTTCTCCTGAAAATCCTCGTCGTCCATATTGGTTGGGACGCCGTGGTACTTCAGGAATTATTGTCGAATTTTCATTTTCATAATTGAGCTCTCGGAATATTAAGGCCACTGCTTGGGTACCCTCAGCAGCAGTTATCATAAGAAATTGGGTACACATCGCCGCACGCATAATCATAAGTATCTAGGTCGAGTTCATTTAATTGAAAGCCTTGTTGATTTGTTTTAGTGGTGGTGCCGTTCGCATTGTGACGTCACTCCCAGTGTATTGATTTTATTTAACTGAGGCTTGTAACCAAATTGTTGGGGCTTATAAAAGTTTTGTTATTTCCAAATTGTTGTGCGCATACCGAATTGCTGAGGTTTATTAAATGTTTGTGGTTGCATCCGAACTGTTGGGGACGCATATTAAATTGTTGTGGACGCATGTTAAACTGTTGCGGGCTTATACCAACTGTTGTGGCGGAAGCCAAATTGTTGTGGGCGGTATCCAAAATTTTGTTGATTATTATTAAATTGAGGTAGTTTCTGATTGGGCCCTGTGAAAGTCCAGTTAAATTTGTTAGTTAATTCGGGTTTATAGCCCATCGGTACCATTGAATTAAAATTATTTGTACCGAATTTAAACGTAGGGTTATTATTTGGTAAACTGGGTGGCGTTGGTTTATTACTAGGATTACTATACATTTTATTACGCAGGTATACTGCTCATGGAAGTTGACTTCTTCCATGACCACACTTAAAGCCTCTTCTAGTGTATGGGCGCTTTTAAGAACAATGCGCACCATATTTTCTGGCAAATTATACAAAAGACATTTAGAGATGTGTTATATATAATAATTTACTCTTTACATTCTGATCGGTTAATCTATTTACTTTCGATATTAAAACACTACGAACGGATTGGATCCTATTACAGAAATCTAAAATGACTCGTTGTTTCGGATACGCAAACCTTCAAGTTCTATAGCAATACATTCTTCACCCTAGGGTCTCCAAAATGTTGAATTAGTAGTTCTTTAAAATCTTCCCACGAATTAATGTCCTCACGCTCGCTAAAGAGCGCTGCAGCGTCGCCTACGAGTCTACTTGTTATCGCGTACATTACGTATAAATTTTGTTCATCGGATCCCTATATTTATTTAGTATATACTCACATTTGCGAATAAAAGATTTAATTGGTGCTTATCACCGTTAAATATCGGTATATAATTTTGAGCATTTCATTAGGAATCATCTTAATTTGCACTTGATCTTCCATTTTGTACAACTTTATTTTATAAAATACGACGATAAAATAATATAATTAACACAAGAATTCAAACTCACTATCAAAACACAGTCAATATAAAGTAAAACAATTAATAAGTAAAATACACAATATCAAATAAATGAGTCCTCATAAAAATTTAATAAGCATACATACACTACAATTATAATTTGTAATAGTTATAATCGCTTTGTTCCCACAGTGCAGCTCTTATCGCGTCGTCATTGCATGGACGCGCTTACTTATCAAGTTATTCCTAGTATTTCTTTATGCAGCTAGTTATTAAGTTTAAGTATTCTTAAATATAAGTTTCACAGATTTTTATGTAAACCAGATAACGTTATATCGCAAGAGTCTAATTGCAAAATAACAAAACTATATAATATGGCAGGAAAGGATGGTGAAAATTTGACTCACCACGGCCTTCGTCATCTTCAGCTGCTCTCCACTTGACAAATTTATATTGGTTCGCAGGATCGCCTCGCAGCACGAACGCGGAAAACTATATTAAACGTATTTATTCGCGGACGGCGCAAGCAATGGCGATCCTACCGGCTGCGCCAGTCAAGTTAACGGGAGCGGTGGAGGCGTTTTAAAACTAAAATAAAACTAAGAGATGTCCGTACAGAAGCTCATGTACTAACATAATGGCAAACTTATTCTAATACATGTTTGATGCAGACCTTATTACAATTGCTTACTCTAGTGTCGCGATATAGGCCACACACAGGGTGCAAAGTCAGCATAGCATTTATGCACGTACTTGTATCACTCTGTGGGGTTGAATCCATGATTAGGTAGTTTATAATTAGTCTCAAGTTTTGAACCAGAGTCGTTTCAAGAAAGAAGTTCCGTGGAAAATATGCTAACTAAAATATATGATATTTAGTAGCAAATTAATGTAAATTTTCGAGAAGACTGTAGCACCGCGGCTAAGAATAGAATAAAATAATTATTCAATATAGATTACAAGCATTTCTTAATAAAATATTTTTTTTCTTTTAACGCCGTTCGGAAAAAAACCTCCTGTCCTGGGAAGAACCAACAAACCCAGCGGGACTTTTTGTTTCAAAGTAAAATTATACAAAAAACACAAGTTGTACAAACTACTCATCACAAAAAATATTTTAGAAACAGCATAGAAGCAAACACCTCATTCCCAGGGATTATCAAGAACCAAGGATTCAAGGGAATAACTATACGTTAAACCATAGTTTAAACACAAGCCTATTAATAAACCACCTTTATTAATAAGTCGGATAGTGTTTTTTTTTTATCGAGCATACAATCCTTTCATCCACTATAGCATATAAAAGCCCACTGCTGAACATCGGACTCCACCATAGAGTACCTCAGAATGGAATTTTGCCATAGTTGCCACGATGGCAACCGGAGTTTTTTATTATTTTGATTTGTTATCAGGAAGATGCTGCTGCCCATCTCCTGTTTTGGTTTTCCTCTGTTACCGCGAACAAAATCTGTGCGGCACCGGCAGAGCGGGGCGCGTGGTCGGAGGCACCGAGTAACGAGTCTCGGTGTCTATTCTAGTACGTACTACGTAGTACATATTACCACAGAATATATAACAGTACACTATTATTATTATATATAAATATACATACACATACACACACACACACACACACACACACACACACACACACACACACACACACACACACACACACACACACACACACACACACACACACACACACACACACACACACACACACACACACACACACACACACACACACACACACACACACACACACACACACACACACACACACACACACACACAATATATATATATATATATATATATACTACCGTATATTACCGTGTAGTGGCGGTGTAAAAAGATCCACTACCCCATATCATCCCGTGGGTTTCGTCACAGGCGACAGAGGGAAACAAATCAGATGGGTAGCAGCGTCTTCATAATAACGACTTAAATAAAAAACTGCGGTTGCCAACTCTCTTGCCAAGCGTTGGAACTAATATCCCCTCTATGAGGCAAACTATGGGGGAGGCCTATGTTCAACAGTGGAGATTAATATAAAGAATATTAAATAACGGGGTAGTAACATTATTTAATCCGTGGTAACGGTAACGGGTTATGACCCGCGCTATGGCACAAGTTTTATTATACGCCAGCATAACAAATTGCACCTCGACTATACAAACTAATATTCTAACTTGTGCTTACAATTTCTTAAACAGGCGCATCTGGTCACACTTCGCCAACTCTAAACTGCACTTCTTCTTGTGAAAAGTTTGGTACACTTTTTTTTGCGGTAGCTTTAAAACTGTGCCAGTGAAATGTAACTTAATTTTATATCGCAGATTTGAATAAGAAATTGTCGCGAAAAGGATTTTAATACTTTAACGCTAACCGTTGGTGAGTACAACTTTGGCCTACAGCATATAATAATATTCACAACAAATACAATTTGGATTATCAGTTTTTTTACAAAAGTAAGGGTGAAAAACACAGGTGAACTGTGTGTTAGTTTGTCACGTTTATTCTATATAAAAATATATTTAAAAATGATTCTACGTCAACTGCGTTTTTAAATTAAGTTCTAGACATAGAACCGTAGTAACTCAAGGGCCAGGCACGCTTGCCCTAATTCCACTGCACGCGTGTAATCATGGTTCGATCCGGGCTGGCACAGGTTAATTGTTAGTCGCCATTCTAAGTGCTGATTAACCATTTGCTCAGTAGAGAAGGGAAACAACGTGAGGGAAATCGGATGCCTGAGGAAAAATATTTCGAAGACCCGTGAAGTCCATCAACACGCATTGGGGCAATGTGACGAACTAGACTTGCTATCTATGTTTATTACAGCACTTAAGTATGTTTAATTATATTTATATTGGGATATACGAGTATATGTAAACATGTGCGTATGTGTTTATATGTGTGTGTGTCTCTATATATATATATGTATAAGAATATACATATGTGTATATTTTATGTATGTGTTGCATGTTTATATAATATATATATATATATATATATATATATATATATATATATATATATATATATATGTATGTATAAATTGTTGAATTTGATCTTGACAACCTAACTGCACATAACTCACTCTGTGTTCTACCCAAGGTTGCCACATAGCATTAAGCTCGCCTTTCATACAAAATGTTGGTGCAATAAAGAATAAAATAATAATATTTTATAAAATAATTGCTTCATAATCCACTCATAAATGACAGGAGACCTGAACTAAATATCTTTACATTACTTACTTTTAATAGCATAAAAGCATCCCTTCGTGTATGAAATAGCTCCAATCTTAAAACTAGTAAAAGTTTTAATTACATTTTTACACGTCATCAACTTTGTAATTAATTTTATAACGCAGTTTTACGAGTCGCCTGTATGCCGTTCATTTAGGGGGCGCAAAAGTATTTCTAATTAAGCGCCATGACAGGCAAATTAATAAGAAAATAGCGACAGCTTAATGAAGCAATAAATCATCAGAAAAATCGAAGAAGCAACCTATAAATGGAAAAAAACATGATGAGTAGGGTTGCCAACACAACTGTATATTATATATTATTTCTTTTTTTATTTAAAATAACTTGATTTTCAAAAAACTTCTTTTTATTTTATTTTACCATGTTTTCTTTCATATTCTTAGATTGTCATACGATTCTGAGCTATGTTCGAAATTTCAAGTCTCTAGCTCATCGGGAAGTTAGTTTGAAATCAATGACTAAATTCGACCCAAACAGACATACACAAAAGCGAATTAATAAAAAAACGTGGTAAAAAATACTCCTTAATGATCGCATTTCTACAGCATTTATTCTACTCTCGTGCTTCTTCTGCCACACCCAACTTTCACTACCATACATTAAAGTAGGGACTAACACAGCATTGTGAATTGTCATACGTGCCTTTTTGGACACATTCTGACTTTCCACAACATAGTGGAGAGCCCCATTTACTTTATTTCCTGCGTTCACTCGTCGTTCTAAATACACAAACTCATCTACTTGCTCGACCAATTCCCCTTCTATTCTTATTTCACATATCGTTTTACATTCTTCTCTTTCAAAAACCATAACTTTCGTCTTACTTGCGTTCACTTTTAGTCCCCTTTCTTTTAATGAACTGTTCATTAATGTAACCATCATTTGCAACTCGGCCGCCGACGACGCGAGTATGACTTGATCATCGGCGTACAAAAGGCATTTGACGGTTAACTCACCTATTCTTAACCCGCATTCTTCAACTTTCAAATTTTCCAAACAACTGTCCATAAATAGGTTGAACAGCCACAGGGAAGCCACACAGCCCTGTCTGACCCCTTTATGGATGCCAAACCAGTCCGTGTAGGCCAAGTTGATCCTGACACAAGCACTGGAGTCCCTATACAGAGACTTCAATGCCTGTATCAACCCAGCGCTCAACCCAAATGAGTTCAGTATTTGCCATAACACATCCCTGTCCACTCTGTCATAAGCCTTTTCCAAGTCCACGTACGCACAAAAAACCTTTTGGTTTTTGGCCAAAAACTTCTCCGCAATCATGCGCATGGAAAAGACCTGATCCAACCATCCCATTCCCTTTCTAAATCCCGCTTGCACATCCCAAATTTTTCCATCAGTATCTTTCATAACTCTTTCAATTAGTACCTTAGCATACAGTTTTCCCACAATGCTAAGAAAGCTGATACCACGGTAGTTTTTACAGTCCTGCTGCGATCCTTTTCTCTTATATATTGGGACTATCACGGCTTTGCACCAGTCTTCCGGTACCCGCTTAAGTTCCCAACACAAATTAAACAAGGTGTACAGCAGGTCTGCCACCACTCCCTCTCCAGCCCTAAGCATCTCGAGTGATACTCTATCATATCCGGGCTGCCTTACCTGCTTTCATACTTTTCATTGCTTTCATAATTTCATCTATACTTATCTCTCTATCTCTTTCCTCTTCTTTCGGAATTTCTATTTCATTTAATTCAAACGTCTCATCACTCATAAACACGCTTTCAAAGTATTCCTTCCATCTCCTTAAACTCGACACTTCGTCATTCAGAATACAGCCATTCTGGTCTCGTATAGCATTCATTCTAAGTTGTTTTGAATGTCCCCTGGCAAATTACACTTATGTATTATATCTATTTTAAATTACAAAGTAACATTTCACAGAAGTTAGCGTTGACGGCCATACTAGTATAAACTGTGTTACAGCCGTCAGCGTCTTCCACCCTGAGTAGTACAAAATAAATAAAAAAGTATTTCATTTCGCTATACAATACACAAACATGTTAAAATAAATATGGAAAATAAAGAGAAAAATTTTCTAATTACCACAAACGCGCGCGCGCGTTTGTATGTGTGTGTGTGCGTGCGTGTGTGTGTGCGCGTGTGTGTGTGTGCGTGTGCTTGTGCGTGTGTGTGTGCGTGTGTGTGTGATGAAGGTGCTCTTCAAACTAGGTGTAGCATACTTTGAGTATAAGATATCTGTGTTTTACGCAGTTGAAGTTACTTGCGTAATAAACAAACCTAAAAATTTAAACTAGCGGTCGAATTTCGAAGAGTAATTTAAATGATTCTATGGAATTTTTTTTACGCTACAAAACTAAAACTTTTGATAGCACAAGCGGTTACGGTACAATAGAAGATTCAACTATTATTGAAAAATCCGATATAAGAGGAAATTAATTTTAAGATAAGGCAGAAAGCGTAGACTGTAGAGCGTGCGGTCTCGCAGCGTACCGAGGCCGGAACTCCTGTGGCTAATAGCGGCCCGTAACGACCGGACCCCGTCCCTCTGAAATTGCTTTAAGTTTTTTTATCAAGCTGTCTAGTGTTCAAGTTGATCGCAGAATTATGTTTAGATAATACATGTTATTGTTACTTCTTTTATTTCTCCCATTTAAAAAAAAAACGTTATTGTTTTAATGTAAGGCCTTATTAGCTTAATTTTAATACGGGCTCCATCATCATATCATTACGGCCCATCACAAGTCCACTGCTAAACATAGGGCTCATCCAAGGCACGGTTCTGAACCACCTGAACACCACCGTCTAGTGGTCGAAAAACGAGATTACTGATCTTGAGGTCCTGATCACCCTTGAGCCTATTAAATACAAAAGAATCGTTAAAATCAGTCCACAATTGGCGAAGATATTGCGATAAACTTTAATATACGATGAAGATATTGTCACAAATAAAAAAAACATACAGTCAATATCTATTAAACGTTACACCTAGCAAACGTGATTACGGCGTCTTCTAAAATAGGAATTTAATCCCATCAGTGAACTAATACAAGGTGATAAACAAAACTAAAAAAAAAAAAACAAAGACTAAACATCGCAAACTAAACTGAAAATTAGAGCAACCTACAAAAACCTGTCTTAACCAGGCAATCTATCTTCGTCGTTGTCCGCGTATCCGTACGGATGCCCGTTGTCCGTTTACGGGCAGTTGGAAATACGGACGGAGAAAAACAGACAGCCCGCGGATTCATCCATCTTTGAAAACTCATTTCATGTCGAGAACAATGTTGACAAAAGTTGTTTCTTGAACGAAATAAAATCATCACTGACATGTATTCATTCGTCACCACTTACCGAGTATCTACTGTAGTATTTATTCCTATATTTTTCGCCGGGGCGGCGTAAGAATAGAATAGAATATTTTTTTATGTAATACTAGCTGGTACCCTGGTATTTTTTTTTACTTTTACCACTAGTTCAGACAAAATTTTCTGTCCTGGGAAGAACCAGCAAGAAAACCAGCGGTATTTTTTTTTAGTAAATTTTACAATATGAAAGGTTGTACAAACTATTATTATATGTTATAAACATATTAAGAAAATCCACTACCCCATATCATGGCTTCCATATCGTAAATGACGCACATAGTTGTCACACATTTAGCAGGAAGATTAGCAACCGCAGTTTTTTTTTATTTTGAGCTGATGCTGCTGCAAATTTCTTATTCCATTTCCCCCTGTCGCCTCTTACGACACGTACGAGACGATGTGGGGTAGTGGATATTCTTACACCGTAATTACACGGTTAACGTTAATATAATTTATAAAATACTTTCTTTATTTTTTTTTTACTTTTTCTTATATTTTTATTAAAGTTCATAATGTTGTGACAACCTGTAATTTGTAGTTTAATAAGCATAACATGTAATGCAAAGATAGAAAGCAATAAATAGTATATTATATTGTAAATTACTGTAGGATATCCTTTAAAAATATATTGAATAGACTTTTGTTAAGTCAGTGCTTTTGTGAATCATGTGGGATTGTAGTTAAGCGCTGGCTAAGAATCGTAAAAAAAAATACACTTTGGAATTATAGTACTTTCAACTCAAGACATGGAGTAGGACGTAATCATATTCTATTAATGTTTCTCGGAGTAGTTCGCGAGTGCAGATCGCATCAGTATGCAGTGTGCGAACCGCGACGCGCCGGAACAGCATCAAGCACTCACAATCTCACTGTCACTTCTTTTCACAACCTAACCACACAGCGGTAAGTTTAGATACGTGCACACGGTAGCAATGTGAACGTAAGTTTTATATTGAAACATTTACATGTACATTTTATTGACTTCTCTAAAATTGCACAAAACATTACCATTTAGGTCTGAATTAATACATAAGAGAAGAAAAAATAGAATCGCAATTGCTAATCCTGTAAAAACTAAATTTGAAATACTCTACACATTCTGTATATATTTATAATAAGTTAAATAGACAAATTGGTATTTTTCAATTAAAATCGTGCGTATTAAAGGAAACTGTAAGTAAATGGCTTTTAGAAATGACGAACCATGATATAGAATTAATGCTTCAAGAAATAAACTAATTAAACACACATACACACACTCACTCACTCACTCACACACACTCACACACACACACAAACTCCGCATTGCTTGCACACACATTAATATTATTAAGATTGTTATTTTTATTTTATCTTTATTTATTTTTTCATATTTTAGAACGATCAAACTTAGGTATGGAAGAGCGGGGCCTCCTGGCACAAGTAGACATAATACTTAAAAAGGTTTGGCCCCAACCATTGATTGTAATAAAACAACTGTCATTGCTATTGAAATAAACATTTTTTGATTTTGATTTTCGATTTGATTTTGAATGATTATATTGAGTCTGGTAAAGAGTAATATTGCATGCATTATTTAATTAATAATTAATTTCTAGATATTTTTAAGGAAACACGAATAATGTTAGTTAATTTCATTTAATATTTTATGTTACAATTAAGTTTTCCCACACAATGTATTATGTATATTGTTTTTGGAATAAATGACTAATGACTAAATGACTAATTTGCTATGCTTGCAGTTTTCAAGACAACGGCGGCAAAATAATTATAAACAGTTCATGACAGGAAGCGCGCGCCGCATATACTCAGTACAACAAACAACATACTCGTATTTTAACAACTAAACTGTAACAATTTATGTATCATACATGCATAATTTAAACTTCAATAACTATAATAAAATATAACAAACAAGAACAAATGTAACTATGTTTATGAAAATTATTACGAAACGTGTTACATTAAATAATAAACATTTGAACTTTAAACTTTAATTTATTAACAACTAATACCTAAGGTGTTTAGTAAAATAAAAAAAATGACATTCAACAATAATTACTTGCAATCTACATTGAATACTAGCGATCCGCCCTGGCTCAGCTCGGGTGATCTGGATCTAGACAACAGCGCCACCTAACGAGTCCAATTGTGAATCTAGACCGTCTAGAGACCTACCCCAACACACACAAAAAATTTCATCAAATCGGTCTAGCTGTTTAGGAGCTCAATGACAAAGATAAATACCTTGATTATAACAATATCCTATTCTATTCAATAAATAATCTTACGTAATTAATTTGATAACTAAACAAAGGCAAACACAGACGATTTTCAAACCTTATTAAACAAATTAAGCAACCCATTCATTTCCTTCAAGTGTCACAAACAACAGTCGGAGGTAATATAGAGGAACAGATTGGTAAATTGAACAGCATTGTAGATAACGCGTTTACTAAACATGATTTTATCGCGTTTTATTTCAACTTTTTTTATTCACGACATATCCGCAAGTAGGGAAGTCCAAACCATTATATCAGATTTGATAGACCACAAATCCTTGCAAAAGAACACCGATTCCAACAAAGGATGATTCGGAAGGCTATTGAAATTAAAAAAAAACATCCTAATTTCAATAGAGAAGATGGTTAGGTGCTACCATCTGCTTGGAATCCCATAATTAATAAAATTAAAAACCAAACCCAAGCACACTACTGCAGATTTCAAGATATTATAAGCTCGTTCTGTGTAGATCGGACCAAAAGTTAATAATTAAAAGTTGAAGGTAGCCTTCGTTGATCATGACATCAGGATACCAAACACCTCAGTCCCACACGTGAACATAAGTGCTGTAAAGCGCCCAAAACGTCGGCAATTAAAAAAAGTTATAATTAAATGCGATAATATCCGTAAAATAAGTTTTATTAATAATGTATCATAATGTCCTCCAGACAGAAAAACGGTCACGGTGGCCAGTAGTCAATAGACACTAGCCATCTGGGCAGGAATATAGTGCACGAGTGTGCGCGAGCACAGGTGCATTCTCTATTCCCTCACTCTCATAGTCCGATATTACGGCAATCCGATACGACCGGACTGGACGCAGTACCAACGGCTTTACGTACAGTTGCTTTCCAAGGCATGGGAGTATAACCACGCCAACTTCCTGACTTTAATTCTAACCTATACATATTAATAGGTCCTTACATATGAAATTAGCGTTTTGTCGTACTGACCACTGTGATCTGAAATATCTCCTCTTTGGTTAAGAATTCCAAATTCAAATTTATAAATTCATTTAGCTGGTACATTTGAGTTTTGAAAACAGTCATTCATTTGTTTTTTCCTCATTATTTTATTCTTTGGCGTCGCTTATTACCGCACAATGGAAAACATGAAATATCGGTATATTTACGAGTACGAGTTCTACCATGGCACCAGTACTGCAGAAACAGCTCGAAGGATTAATGATGTGTACGGATTAATGATGTGTCGCAAAAGAAAGCACGGTACGTTTCTGGTTTCAACGCTTTCGTTCTGGAAATTTCGACCTTCAGAACCAACCCCGTGGACGGCCGGAGACCAAAGTGGAAAATGAAGAATTAAAGGCTATTGTGGAAGCGGATCCATCACAAAGCACTTCAGAGATAGCTGCAAGCTTCGGGGTAAGTGATAAAACTGTATTAATCCACTTGAAGCAAATCGGGAAAGTAAAAAAACTTGAACGATGGGTACCTCATGAATTGAGTGAATCGAACTTGCAAACACGCGTCAACTGCTGTGTTACTTTGCTGAACCGACACAATAATGAAGGGATTTTAAATCGAATCATTACTTGTGATGAAAAGTGGATACTGTACGATAATCGGAAGCGCTCGTCGCAATGGCTGAACCCTGGAGGCCTAGCCAAATCCTGCCCTAAACGAAAATTGACTCAGAAAAGTTACTTGTGAGTGTTTGGTGGACTAGCGCCGGTGTCGTTCACTACAGCTTTCTCAAATCTGGCCAAACGATTACGGCAGATATCTATTGTCAGCAACTGCAAACCATGAAGGAAGAACTAGCTGCTAAACAACCGAGATTGGTCAATCGCTCTAGGCCACTGCTGCTTCACGACAACGCAAGACCACACACTGCACAACAAACAACCACTAAGTTAGATGAGCTACAATTGGATTGTCTGTGACATCCACCGTACTCCCCGGACCTTGCTCTAACAGATTACCATTTTTTCCGGAATTTGGACAACTTCTTACAAGGAAAAAAATTCAACTCCGATGCGGCAGTCCAAACCGCCTTCAAAGACTTTATTGATTCTCGCCCCCATGGTTTTTTTAGTAAAGGGATCAATGAACTACCTATGAGATGGCAAAAGTGCATAGATAACAACGGTGCACACTTTGATTAATTAAATATATTTTACAAAAAAAAAATTGAAATATATACCTCCCGCACAAAACGCCAATTTCATATGTAAGGACCTAATGTTATGGCGTCAAGAGAGAACGTCGGTGTAGGTGAAACTGTGTAGATGCGTTGTATGTCACACTTATAAACTAGCGACTTGCCCTGGCTTCGCTTGGGTAGGATCTGGAATTGATATATGGCATAATGTGGCATTTTAGGTTTAAGGTAACTATTAAAAACCATTTATTTTATTTATTTTAATCGACTTCTCAAAAAATTTACAAGTTTTTCGGATAAAATATAGCCTAGATCACTCCAGTATTACTCTCTATCTGTTCGTGAAGTTTCATATTATTCAGCTATTCCAAAGGTTAGGCTGAACACCCAGGCAGACAGAGAGATAGACCAAACATTTTAAATGGTTATTTATGTCTTCATAGCATGCAAATAACTCTCTCAGCTTAATAGAAGCCAGTTATTTCAATATTATAGATGACACTTTAATTTTATGTTTATATACATATAAACATTAAATACAGTGTTTTTTGTATGTTTATATACATATAAAAATACTCTGAAGCCATCAAATTTACAAATTATTTTCTATTCACTTTAAATATGATAAAAGTGGATTTAAGATTAGGTTGAAGATGGGATCAATAAAATCAACGGGATTATAATATAAGGTATCTCGTTAGGGACCTCTTGAAACCATCGTGACATTTCTAAAGATAGAGTTGTGATTGTGATATTAAATAAGATTGAGCAGAATCAGAAGAACAAGAGTAATTGTTTTGACGGCTCAGTGGCTTATTAATGCGTTGCAGCGCTGAGGGCCGCGGGTTCAAGCCCACGGAACAAGTATTTTTATGGCCTACAAATAATTGTTCCGTGTCTGAATTTTTGATCTTATGAAATTTATGTATGTAAACTGCCCCCACGATACAGGAGAAAATACTATTGTAGAGGTAACGTATTTAAAAAAAAACGAATAAGAATTGTTAAAATTTCAACTTGGTAGAGACGTACTGCAGCTATATTATGGTTGCAGTGCGAATAGGTCGGATGACCGGGGTAGGACCAGAATACCAGCGTAAAATAGCAATTAACGCTGCTGCGTTTCGTAAGGCGAGTGTAGAGAACCGAAGACCGTTTTAACTGGAAACGAGACATTCCATTTTAGTCCTCAGGGGTGACAACGCATCTGCATTTTGATTCTCAACTGATAATAGAGGTAGATGTCTACGGACCACAGTATTCACTTACTATTAGGTAGACTGTGTGCTCGTCTGTCACTCTTATACTCGTATTATACATAAAAAAGACTTTAGGAGTGTCTTTTCATTAATCAGTAGTGGCCATCTTTGTTTTTCGAAGAATATGGTCAAATTATAACCAGATATTACATTAAAGCGTAAGTTCATATTTAAACTATTCAAAATTAAAAAAGACTTGAAAGAATTAAAAAGGATATAACTATATCGAAATCATTGAATAAAAGTATTTTTACGTAAAATACTTTTATTTAATGTGTAGTGCTCGCGTAAATATAAAAAATCATTGTATATCGAATTCAGTTGACGTGGTGAATAATACCGTGTAGTGGCGGTGTAAGAATATCCACTACCCCATATCATCCCGTGGGTGTCGTAAGAGGCGACAGAGGGAAACAAATCGGGAGATGGGCAGCAGCGTCTTCCTAATAACGACTAAAAAAACTACGATTGCCAACCCGCTTTCCAAACGTAGCAACTATGGCAAATATACTCCCTATGAGGCAATCTACATGTGGGAGGATTTTGTTCAGCAATTGACTTAAATAGGCTGTAATGGTGAATAATTATTTGTCCATATGTTGCGCAGATGCCTTTGCAAATGGAAAAGTTCAATGATTTTCTCATGGACTCCGACATCAGATCTATAAAAAAAAATTATGGGTTTATATATCCTTTCTATCAATAAAATAATCTTTGAAATAGGACAACGCGGTAAAAAGTTCGTTTGAAAACATCAACGATCGCGTGTCACCGTTGTTAGCCGCCGCAGCCTCACTCCACAGATTTATGATATCAATATCGGACAATAATAGGGAGGTCGAGCGGAAGCAATATTTCCTACGCGATATTAACTTGCGACATGTTCTAAAGGAAAATAAACTAGGAAGTGCCCTCATAGCTCAAAGAATAAGTGCATACCTTAAAATTTCATGCTATGTTCGCAGACCGAGTTTGTCCCTTGTCGGCATCAATTTAATTGTTAATAACGAATAATAATTTAACATAAAGTACTAATTTATTGCTTCGAGAGGAAACGTTACCGTTAAAGTCTACCGCTGAAAATAGGCCTGCCCCATAGTTTGCTTTATAGGGGGGACATTTTTGTAATAGTTGCCACGCTTGGCAAGCGGGTTGGCAACCGCATTTTTTTTTATTTTAATCGTTACTAGGAAGACGCCTCTTATGACACCCACGGGATGATATCTTAATTCCGCAAGCACTTATTGGCACAGTTTGGCGAATTAATCCCTGCTCCAGAGGAGGTCTGCCCACTACCTACGACCATTACGTAGACTGTAACACTAAACTAGGAAGGAATAAAATCTAGGCTTAACTATACACTATAAATAACACTAAAGTTAATTTAAAAGAGAGGTTCATGAGGCAATGAAGAGTCCAACGCGTTGCTTTAGTACTAACGGACATACAGACGTAAGAACGAAACAAACACTTTATTTTGGCATAGACCAATGATATGCACTACAATATACAAATGTATAACTTAAAGTACGTAAATTTTGGCGTTGTACTTCAAAGGCATGTCAAAAAAGGTCATCAATCAGCATTCACGCATATTTGAATTCCCTTAAAACCAACTTTTCCCTTAAATATATGTCCCACGACTGGACATAACCTTCCGCTCATTACTGAGCAGAAGTTCCAGGGAATCCACCGCGCTGCGGCATTAACAAATTCATGTAAGGTGGAAATAAATGTAGGGAAGTTGTGGACGTGCTTCGGACGTGGTAGGTTACGTGAAGCGGCTAAGTTCAGCAGAGTAACGCTGTTTACTGATGATGAGGAAACTGGCAACGATTGTCTCATCCAAAAGGTGTCTGTTACAAGTAGACAAGTAGCGTAAATAATCATAAATACTTACGCCTGTCACCCAGAGGGGTAGGCAGAGACTACGCCTACACCTCTCTCGCCTCCTTTACATCCATACGAGGGCGACACTGAAACTGTCCACTTGTAAACGACATAATAAAAAAATAAGTTCACATTTTGAAAATGGAACTCTTCGCCAATATTATTGTGTATGTATTTTATTAATTTGTCATTTGTTTACAATTTGGGGGCAAATTGAAAATTGTCTGTGTCTCATCAGCATGAATTTAACGCGAAAAAAATTTCGTACAATGATTTTTTATGACTTTCGATGTCATTTAAGTCAACCAGAACGTTATGATAGCCTTCGATTAGTCTTTCACGATGAATCCCCATCTCGTGCCACTGTTTACAACTGGTTTAATGAGTTTAAACGTGGTCGCACTAATCTCACCGATGATCTGCGTGAGGGACGGCCTTCTACGGCGACAACTGAAGATAACATCTGTGTTGTGCGGCGTATGATGGAGACTGACAAAAGAGTGACTTATCAGCAGATTCGGCCAACCTTAGGCATTGGTATGAGTCAAGTGAACAAAATCCTTCATGAACATTTAGCGGTCAGGAAGCTTTGTGCCCAGTGGATACCTCATAATTTGACAGAGGCCCAAAAACTCCGTGGTGTTGATTGGTGTCGTGAAATGGTTCAAAGATTTAACGGAGGTGACTCAAATGCTGTGTTCGACATACTTACGGGTGACGAAAGCTGGATTTATTGTTATGATCCTGAAACTAAGAGAAAGTCTTCTGTCAGGGTGTTTCCTACCGAGGAGTTGCCAACTAAAGTGAAGAGAGGTCAAAGCGTGAGAAAAAAGATGGTGGCCTCGTTCTTCAGAAGGACAGGTCATTATGTAACAATTGTTTTAGAGGATCGAAAAACAGTTACTGCAGAGTGGTACACTAACAATTGTTTGCCACTTGTCTTGGAAAAAGTTCGTGAGAAACGACCTCGCAGTAGGATCCTCCTTCACCACGACAACGCCTCGTCGCACACCGCCAAGCAAACAATCGACTACTTGGCGACGTCAGACGTAGAATTACTGGGTCACCCGCCCTATAGCCCCGACTTGCACCTTGCGATCTTTATTTATTTCCGAAAATAAAAGAAAAACTTCGAGGAACACGTTTTATGGACGCCGAGGAAGCAGTGGCTGCGTTTCAAAATGCCGTCGAAGAGACCCCTAAGGACGAGTGGGCAAAGTGCTTTTCTCAGTGGTTCCATCGGATGCAGCGATGTATTGATGTAAATGGACACTATGTTGAAAAGATATAATAAAAGTAATAACTTGCTAGTTTGTTCAGTTTTTGATTTTCTAAGAACTTTCAGTGTCACCCTCGTATACCTACGCTCGTCGGTTAAGGGTACTCTTGGCCCACCTGCAATATATCGCCAATTTGGTCGATAATCTTTCATTTAGGGCGTCACTTCACGACTCGCCGTTCACTTCTGCATATAAATTTGCTTTGTCATTCTTTCATCGTTCATACTTTTATTCTTTAATCCTTTAGCGTAAATATTTCGGAAGCAAATAAGAAATTGCTTTATTTTCCTTCAAAAAAAAACTATAGTATTTATACAATCCTTATAGACTTGCGGATTATAAAATAAAAGGTAAACAGATAATTTATTGTTTTGTATCTTTGAACATTAATTACTAAAGGAAACAAAATTACTAAAACGAGCGATAATTCAATCTTCTAAAGTGTCAAAAACGTAGGTCGGGAAGGGGCGCTACTTTCGGCAGAATTAGTTCACAACAAAATTTGATATAAAATCCAATTTTTGACAACTGGCATCCCTCGTTCACTTTACAGTAAATTTTGCAATTAACATTAAAAATCATTACGAACAAATTTTATTTTAATATTACAACAAACTAACAAGTTAATTTAGATGTATTTTAAAAAATCATAAATCTAAAAGAATACGATAAAATACTCTGTTTACATAACTCTTACTTTTTGCTACAAGTTATATTGTGCCACACATAAAACAATAAAACCGTTATGTACCCCAAAAAGTACAAAAAGTTATTGTTTTAAAAATTCAAATACGCTCTTTTTTAAGCCTGTACTCGGTTTTTACTCTCTCTGAAATCATATTTAAATTATTATTTATAAAACAAGGTAACTGTAACATGTAACATGTATTTTTACAGAATAAGGGACAAATGAGCACACAGTCCACCTGATAGTAAGTGGTTACTGTGGCCTATGGGTCGAATAAACACATACATCTATCCTCGATTATGAAACATCAAAATGTAGATGCGTTGTCACGCTTGAAAACTAAGATGGAATGCATCGTTTCTAGTAATATCTTAAATTAAAAAAAATTATAAACCCCTGAAACAAAAAGAGCTAATGCTCTTCAAACGGCTGAACAGATTTTCTTGAAACAGAGCTAAGAACACTCTCGATTAAGATTTCAAACGAAATAATAATTAATCAAAATCGGTTCATCCGTTCAGGAGCTATAATGCCAAAGACAGAGACACAGATACACAGAGATACACTACAAAATTATAACACCCCTCTGTTTTCGTCAGGGTTATAAAGGGATTCCAGTTCTCTACACTCACCACACGAAAAACAGCAGCATAAAAACTGCTTTTTTACGCAACGACTGGAGTGAATTAAAATGAAGCCATTCAGTGTACATATCCGAAATATCACGTGGTAGATATTCTAACCACAATATACACCAATCAGTACCGTACGAGTGGTTGGTCACAAACCGCCAATCAGTCGCGGCCGACACAACGCTCCAGCGGTTTGGCCAGCTGTGTTATTACTGCAACGGATTTCGATTACTCGACCACTGGCTTTAATTGACTTATGTCCAAGGTAACTGCAAATATTAATTGTAATTTCATACCCATTGTAGTATAGGAATCGGGTGCTCGTTTTAAACGTGGTGATTTACGTGGTAGAGCCACGGTGCAGCGCACGAATGTGTCGGCTCAACCGGGGAAGGACCACGGTCACAGACAATACCAGCGTGAAATAGCGGCTTAATGCTGCTGTGTTTCGTATGATATGTGTAAAGAACCGGAGACACTTATTACAGGATACGAAGCATTTCATCTTAGTCCTCAGGGGTGACAACGCATCTGCATTTTGATTCTTAATCGAAGATAAATGTATATGTCTATGGGCCATAGTATCCACTTACCATCAGGTGGACTGGGTGCTTGTTTGTTACCCTCATTATTTTAAAAAAAAACTTCGATTAAAAAAGGGACTTAAAATATAAACGCCAAACTATTTTATAATTATAATTAACTGACCGCAACTAATAGGCATTTTAATAAACTATTATATTGAATTTGATTAATTCAGAAATAAAATGAAATTAAACATGATACAATCCAAAAAATTGGCAAATTAGTTTATTTATTTTGTTTTTAATAAAGTATAAAGTAATAAGTAACCGAAATTAAAGTATAAAGTAACCGAAATTTTCATAGAATAATACAGAAACACCTACATAATATAACAGATAAAATGTTTCGAGCGCACTTTAGATTGGAGATAAGATGAGACAAAGCGATGGGATTATAATCTCGAGTGTCTCAATAAGAGCCTCTCACGTTCCTCGAGGGCCCTCTGTACACGTCTGCTCTGATTGGAAAGGATTTTACGCAGAATGTTCGTCGTTAGGGATTGTTACGCAAGCCACAAAATATTATTATATTCTACGTAAGTTTCCGTAATTTCCATTTTATTAAATAGATACTATAAAACTAAATACTATTTCATTTAATAGATATTTTACACTAAATAATGTCCTCCAGACTGGTCATGGTTACTTCCGTCATAGTAGCGAGCCTTAACGGACACTAGCCATCTGCGCAATAATGGATTACAGTGACCAAGTGTATACGCAAGGACAGGTGCACTCTCTATTCCCTCACGGCTCCGTGGCGCAGAGGCTTAGCAATTGAGTTGCAGCGCTAAGGACCGCGGGTTCGGATCCCGCACGGAACAAGTATTTGTATGGCTTACAAATAATTGTTCCGGGTCTGGATGTTTGTCATTGTGCAATTTATGTTTGTAAACGATACAGGAGAAAATCCCAGTGTGGTTACGTTTTTTAAATAAAAGATAAAAGAATAAGATAACGAAAAGAAAGACTCTCATAGTCCGATGGGACGGTAAACCGACCGGAGAGAGATTCCTGACTCCGGCTAACTACTGAGAATTTCTCGACAGAACAACTTATTAACTGATATTTTTGGCCCAACCCTGGATTCGAGTCCGGGACCTCATGATCAGCAGTCGCGTTTACGACCACTAAACCAACGCGGCAGTCACACTAAATACTGTTCCATTTAATAGATACTATACCATAAGATAAAGCATTTGTTTGTCTCCACCATTGACTGGACCCAATTGGCATCCTTAATACGCTATCCATCAAGCCAATGGCTAGTCACGCCGATGTTGTGTCGCCACGCTTAATTGCAACTTACCTGAAACAAAAAATAACACTTCGTTCATATTCGTCATGTTAATCATGTAGCCAAAAAGCTAAAAAAAATTAAGACAGCTGCTATGTCCGTGATACAATTCAACATGCTACATTTATAATTTATTAGAATATTATCCTCGCCCATATAATAAGTATTGTTAGCCAATATGAGTATTTGGTTTATTATATTGGCACAAACGTTTTATCAAGTTAATAATGATTCCACAATTCGTTTTGAAATTGACTTTTAAGGGAACTTAATGTTGACGGGCTTCAGTTTTGTATGTCAATTATTATGAGTAATGATAACAGTACTGAAATTTAATATTGTTCTTTTCTACTTAATTCTTAACATTATAAAGAAAAACTGAATTGATTTATTGTGTGTCAAAAGTACACAAAATAGACCAATCGCGTCCATAAAAATAAATGTGTGTGTAACAGTGTGTACAAGTGATCTTCTTTTATATAAAATTGAAGCGTCTGTCAGTAATATCGTGATTAGCATGCTATGTCTTAGACATGAATGGCCATATGAAGAAGCTCAAGGCCGCTCAACGAACTACGGAGGGAAAAAATGACGATATCCGCAGTAGAACCAGAGTAACCGACAAAGCCCAACGGATCAGTAAGCTGAAGTGGCAATGGGCCGGCGATGTAGCTCGAAAAACCGACAATCGATGGGAAGCAAGGTTCTCGAGGTCAGGACATGCAGGAGTCGATGAATGCAGGTGGCTCATTGGTGCTTTGTGGTATCCTTGGGGGAGGCCTATGTTCAGCAGTGGACTTGTGAAGGGTTGTAATTATGATAATGATGAAGACATGAATACACATTTTTAAATTTTGTCTGTTGTCTGACTGTCTGTCTGTCCGGGCTAATCTTCGGAATGGCTGAACCGTTTTTGATGAAACTTCACGAAGCAATGCCAGGAAGGATCTAGATTCGAAAAACTTGAAGTTTAAAAAAGTAAAATTGATAAATTGAAAGGTCTTTGATTACCTTAAATCTTAATAAAGCCTTATTAATATATCCTCTCCAGGCAAAGCCGGGTTGGATCGCTAGCAATGTATAAAACGTTTCGAGTGATTTAACAAGAAAACAAATTAGGGAATGAAATAAAGATGATAAGAAATTTGTTACTTATAATTTCCTATTACATCGCTGGCCATCGCATCGAATCATTTCCAGACGGGCGACAATTATTTTGATGATAATCCGTTATGGAATTATTTATAGGCGGATCGCGGGCGACAAGCTGTGCGAAATGACAAATATCGACTGTGGAACATCGTCAGTCACTGACAATGCTTAAATGGTGTACAAAAATTTCGAAAAATGACGTTATTACTTTCTAATGCACATTGCATGACAAAATTTTACGCCATTTGGTTTTTTTATGGAATAAGGGTGGCAAAAGAGCACACAGTTCACCTGATGGTAAGTGGATGATGTGGCCCATAGACATCTACATTTATCATCGATTAAGAATCAAAATGCAGATGCATTGAAGACTAAGATAGAATGCCTCGTTTCTAGTAAAAAAGGTCTCAGGATCTCTACACTCAATATACGAAACACAGCTGCATTACGCTGCTATTTTACGCTGGTATTCTGTGAGAGCATGGTCCTACCCCGGTCGAGCTATAATGGCAAAAATTTCGAGCAAAACGTATTTTATTTATCATAATATTATTATATTATTAGTAGATTATAATCTCGGATTTAAAGAAGAGTCAACTTTTTTTTTCACGTATAGCACATATAATAGTCTTTCCTTTAATCGTGCCGTAACAATCTTGGCAAAATTTGACCGTTATTATTACAGCAGATTTTTCTGTTTTTATTAAGAAGCATCTTCTTAACAACAACTAAGAATTCTTAGTTGTTATTAAGAAGATGCTGAAGCCCATCTCCAGGTTTACTCCTCTGTCACCTCTCACGACACCCACGGGACGTGGGGTAGAGAATATTCTTACACCGCCACTAAAGGGTTATGTCTTCATCAATCATCAATTCGTTAATAAAATCGCACTCTCGAAATTTATAAAAACAAATTAGAAATGTTCAGTAAACAAAACATACAATACGTTGAGATGTACGCTTTTGAGAAACTGCAGTTCGTTGCAAATGAAATGCAGAAATAGTATTATTAGGAGCATTTATTCTAGTACACTTTTTGTACGATGTTGATGCTTTGTTGAGATACGGCGGACGAATAGTACAGAGAATGTTTACGTACAGACATGCTTTTCTACCGACTTCAAAAAGGAGGAGGAACTCAATTCGACTGTATGTTTTTTTATGTGTTATCAGTTCACCCAGAAAAACGTTACCTCATAACTTTTTTCTGGGTGAACCGATTTCGATGATTCTTTTTTTATTTGAAAGTGGTGCTTCTCATGTGGTCCCATATAAACTCAAAAACTATTGATCGAGGTCTGACCAATAGTTTTTGAGTTATCCTTAATAATTTATATTGAAGTCGGTTGTACAAAATTTTTAATTATGTGTGACAACCTTTTGTGTTGTTACGACAGAAGGCTTAGTTATAAACCGTTTATTTGATATCAATACTAGAAATATGTAGTTCTCAAAAGAATTCCACCCAAACAGACAAATACTCGTAATCTACTTCACATCAAAATTTTATCTAATAGGAACAAACAATTTATTTTATTTTAGTGGGAAAACAAACAGTAATATATTACTAAATTATTATAACGAAAAACAATATATTGGTAAATCCAATTGGGCATGCCCTAAGCGCATTAAAAAAATTACGTATAACATGAGTATACGGAATTTTTTAAAGTAGTTTAAATACACACAAGTTTTCACTAATAACCTTATTATACTTCCAATTTTCAGATAATTTTATATCAAACTTCAATTTTAAAAAAATGTTTACGCACCCATTGCCATTGTTATTTACGTGGTAGAGCTACGCTGCAGCTATAGTAGCAAGAATGTGTCGGCTCGACCGGGGTAGAACAATGCTCTCACAGAATAACATCGTAAATTAGCAGCTTAATGGTGATGTGTTACGTATGGTATGTGTAGAGAACCGGAGACCATTTTTACTGTGAACGAGGCATTCCATCGTAGTCCTCAGGGGTGACAACACATTTGCATTTTGATTCTTAATCGAAGATAAATATAGATTTCTATAGGCCACAGCATCCACTTACCATCAGGTGGACTGTGTGCACATTTATCACCCATATTCTATTAAAAAAAATTGCCAGTGAAGGACAATAACAACAACTTTCTTCAACTTATGTGCAACTAAGCTGAGAAAATAAAAATCAGAGAATCGTATTGAACCAGTTCTTAGCAATTAAAGCTCTCCATCTATGTAGAAGTATTAAACAAATCAAATTCGGTAAAGTCATCTAGTTTGTGTGTCTCTTGCATCTCCGATAAAAACGAATTTTGTGAAGTAGAGTTTTAATTAGTAGAGCTGTGAGGAAGGTTACGATAGGTGGGTTGTCTGTACTGAAGGGATCCTTAAACTTATATTAAACAGAAGATGTAGAGATTCAACTTAATATTGTGCTCTTTTCAACCGACTTCAAAAAAAGAAGGAGGTTCTCAATTCAACTGTATTTTTTATGTGTGTTACCTGAGAACTTTTTTCTAGGTGAACCGATTTTGATGATTCTTTTTTTATTTGAAAGCTGGTGCTTTTGGTTTGATCAAGATCTGACCAGCAGCTTATGAGTTATCCTTAATAATGCGTATTTAATTGACTTCGACTACATTGTTGATGTTGTCATTTTATTTATATATAAGTCGGTTGTAAAACATTTTTAATTTTATCACTTGTTATAAGCAGTATCATATCTGCCTATTGATATAAATTACGTATTGTGGATTTCAAATTTGAGATCAATACTCAAGTAAGCTACGCACGTAGGAGCCATAAATAATCTTATTGAGTTTTATGCTAGTAAATTGGGAGCTCGCTCTCAAAATGAATCCTAAGGACCTGTTAGCTTTTTCCGCAAAGTAGTCGTTATGCTTTTGTAACTTAGAGTCACGAATGACTCCTAGGATCTTTTAACCTTCTTTAAGCTCTTGTCTTTTGAGTTTATATTTAAATTGTGTGGTTTTCATTTTACGACTTAAAGTTATTGTACTACATTTTGGTATAATTTATTGACGTGACAGTATTCTTCAAACCTACACCTATCTTGCTGATATTACGAATACGTTTAAAAATATTTATATCATCAGCATAAAGGAGAAATTTACATGACTACACTATAAAAATTCAAACAAACCTTTTAAAACTATACCTAAATAAATGATTCAAATGCGGATTGCGAAACATAGATGTTCAGGATACGGACCGCCAAGTGTTCCTGTCACTGTACTGTTAGGTCGGGGTTTAAGAAATGTTTTTAAAAAAAGAACTTGAGAAATGGAACCTCGTTTATTAGTTTATAAATTACAATTTAGAAAACGAGGGATGCTCGAACGCGACGGATGTTAGGTCTCGACTGACTGTAGTCCCGATGATGGGAACCTCTACTGTGTTCACAAACATTAACTAGAAAACTGCGTCAGCATTCTAGGTTCTAGACCACTCAAGTGGTGTTTACTACTAAGTTATGTTTCTGAGGTTGTCTGCAATATTATGTACTAGGCAAGGGTATAACAGTACGAAACAAAACTGCATTAAGCTGCTATTTCACGCTGGTATTATGAACGAGCGTGGTCCTTCCTGCAGCCATAACACAGCTGCAGTAAGTCTCTTCCACTTACATAAGATTGACAACAGAGCAAAATACTTTCTCTAAAGTTTTTTTCTTAATCCAAAGATACAGGTGTCCACGAGCTACAACATTCACTTATGAGATGGACTTTGTGCTCGGTTTTAACCTTTACCTTTACCTTGAAAGTCTATCTAAAGTCCACTACTGAAAATAGGGCTCCGCCATAGATTAACTCATAGAAGGCATATTTGCCACAGTTGCCATACTTGTTAAACGGGTTGGCAACCGCAGTTTTTTTATTCATTTGTTATTAGGAAGATTCTGCTGCCCATCTTCTGGTTTAGTTTCCCTCTGTCACCTCTTACGACATCCATGGGATGATATGGAGTAGTAGATATTCTTACACCGCCACTACACGGCCGATTCTTATTCGGTTTTAACCATTTATTTAAAAAAAATACAATCCATCAAAGTTCGACACGCATTTGCACCACTGCTGATCGCGTGAACTTACCGGCCACAAGCAAAGGTAGATGACTCCGCAAATCAAACTGTAGCTAGTCACGAACAAGGAACACGCCTAGCGCCTACATGCGTTACTAAAAGTGATTTATGAATTTATACGAAATAAACGGGCTTACAAAACACTTTTATTAAAAGCTATTAAACATAATAATTTCGAGGTACTTTGACCTGGAATATTTTCACAATGTACACAAGAACTTACATGAATCTTATTCAAAATAAAATAGAAATAAATTTAACCGACTGCGCGACAGCAAAGGCAGGTTTATTTTTCATGAGTATCAGGGTAACATATATGTGGGGGAAAAACGGCCAAGCGGTACGATTTGACAGTTTTTTCATTCAACCATAATTTCAACCATAATATAATTTCAACCATATGAGATACGTTATTATTATCGGTGTACAAATAAATAAAATTGAAGTATCTGCTTGTAATGTGAAAATTACAGCTTTTTACTACATGCATATGAAAGTATATTATATGATACTTATAACAAAAATATAATTTAAAAATTTTTTGTCTGTCTGTTTGTTCCGGCTAATCTCCGAAACGGCTGGACCGATTTTGACGGGACTTTCACTGGCAGATAGCTGATATCATAAGTAGTAACTTAGGCTACTTTTATTTTAGAAAAATAATTAGGGTTCCGTGCAAAAAAAAAATTAAAACCCTAAATTACACGCGGGCGAAGTCGCGGGGAACAGCTAGTCTAATTATACGATTTTATTTCCACTGATAGGTTTGCATGAGATTTTTTTCAACCTAGTCCTTGTACGTGGTTATGGAAAAATCAATTCTATACCACGTCCAAACCTGAGTGGTATTACTTGTACATCATAGTAGTGCATCAAAGTGCAAGCAAAGGAGTAGAATAAATTGCCAGCATCTCTCTTTTCTTCCGATTACAATGTGAGTATTTCGAGGCAAGAGTGAATAGGCTTTTGATAAGTCAGCTTCACCATCTTCGGCTGCATCACCACTTACCATCAAGTGGGATGGTAGTCAATCACTGTTTTACAATAGTAAAAAAACAGTAATCGATCACGTATATAAAGATTCGTTCGCTCTTTTCTTCTTTCTTTTATTACATAATAATAACAACAGAGGCTTTCATTACGCGGCAGATAATGACGCAGTCCGGACCGCGCCCCACTAAACAAACTTTATTTGATTGATTACTGGACCTATTAATTAGCCTTGCGGTACTCCCCATAAACTGTATTAATAAAATAATGAGTTAGTTTGTCAAAATTTGTCTGGAGTCTGTATTTTTGCACACCGAATACGGCTGCAAGTTTAAATAAGTAAGCAATTAAAAAATCATCATATATTCGTAGTAAAACAGCATCATGCCTTGTGATCACACTACCGCATAAGGCACGACTGACTGGTCCGAACCGACCCTCTCCATTCGCTGTGAATAGTTGCTGATTAAAGCTTTTATTAAAATTATGTATACAACATGTAACAAAAACCCTGTGGCCCCCATTAAGTGCATTATCAGAATCAGTATTCAATCGGGAAATGACCTTACTTCAGAAAACTTGACCATGAAAAAATTGAATTAAATTTACATAACAAATTTTTTTCTTCAAATTGTATGTGGTTTTATGACCTATAACAGACACGCGCATCGTTAAAGCGGGATTTTTGAACATACTCTTACTCCCTGGCCAATGCAAAGGTTATCGAGTTTTCTGGAATAAAGTTATTTGTATACGCATGAATGCTGATTCTGATAACGTATTAAACGGGAAACCATGGTTTTTATTACATATTGTATATATAGTGGCGGAGTAAAGGAATCCATCGCCACATTTCGTCCCGTGGGTGTCGTAAGTGGCCATAAATTACAACTTCCGACAGATGGCGGTATAACACTCGTTTACGCCACACGCACACGTAAGACGTACTGGCGATGGACAGCAGCGTCACAGATGCGAGACGTCTAGTACTGCGACTGCCAACCCGCTTGCCAAGCGTGGCGATTAAGGTAAATCCTGCGTAAAACGGTATTTGTGTTTATTTATTTTATACTTTCATAAAAAATATTACTCCAGAAGACAGTATAATATCTACCATGTTATCTCCTAATAATTGAACCTGTTTTTTTTCCAGTAGATTTTTTCTTATTTAGGTACATAACTTGAATAATTTCTCATTGTATTGTGTTGATTGGATGTTATTCCTACTCCAAATTAATCAAAAATTAAGTCGCGTGAATTCAATCTGTGAATGGAATGTACACTTATTATTGATATGCATATCAATAATAAGTGTACTTGTTAAATAAATAAATAAATGGTAGATGCGCATTCCAAAATAGGACTTCGACACTAATGAACTTAAACACAGTGAACTAGATCGCTAAAGAGGTGCTTTTAAACTTGTCAATTTATTATTCATAGCGGAGCGTGTCGCACGCTCTATACGCTTGTATTTACTCTGGCGCTCATACGTATTCAGCAGTCATTAGCCTTTGTGAACCACACTAGGCCAGCGAACAAACTAGTCAAATTAAAACTACCTAACAACTTAATTTGGCTAAACTTGTTGTCCTCAATCCAAATTATGCTTTTGACGATTTTTTTAAAAGGCACTCACTTTATACGTGAAAGAGCCACAGTTTAAAGAGCTAACTCTTTAAACTGTGGTAGAGCCATGCTGCAGGTATATTATAGTTTTAGCACGAATGGATCAGTTCGACCGAGGAAAGACCACGCTCTCACAGAATACCAGCATAAAATAGCAAAGCTGCTACGTTACGCCTACGTAAAAAAATCCCCTACTATTGTGGGAAGACTATGTTCAGCACTGAATTTTTGATAGGCTATAATGATGATGATGATGAATAAAATATGATTAGTCAAACTTTATATAAACAGCCAATAGCCAACCACTTGGATAAACAAATTATAGTAATAAGAACTAAGAATAGGGAAGAAAACTAGCCCCTGAAACTCAGGTATAATATCCCAGTTTAGGAGCTGTTGACCACTGTAAATTTCTGTGCATACGAGTATAATATGTTTATCAATCTAATAAATAAAAAATAATTTTTGTTTGTTCGTATTTTATGCGCTGCTATACCGTTCATCAGATGCGCTAAAAATTTGTCAACTTATTACTTGCACTCGTGAGAAGGTTATAAGCATATTACAACTAACTTACAGTAGGTGGCGCGCGTATCGTACAGACAAATGTATTTAAAGTTACATAACATTCAACTTCATTGAATGTATTATCATTAATTTAACAATTTAACAATATAACACTTCCAAATTTAAAATGATATTTCCATAATTATTTCTTCTGCGGCGGCAACGCGTCGGGTACCTTAATTGAAAACAGGTGACATTAAACACATTTTGTAAGCACAAAATACTGCAAATAGTTTCCGATAACAACCTGAGCGGGAGCTAAAGATAACATCTTTAGTTATAAGAGCTGTGCCAAAATTGTTAGTTTCTTCATAAAGTTCAAGAAAGAAACGGTTAAATTAAAATTCTTTGGCGACAATTTAAACGTTATATTATATAGTATATAATATACTCTATGGTGACAATCTCTTCTCTGTGCGACTGATTTGACCAAGGATTTGACTAATAATGTGTTGGACATTGGCAGTATGAACGTGAATTATGAATGTTTTATTTAATTAAATTTTAGCTTTCGGCACTCCTTCTCTACACATACATATATACTTTAAGTCTGCCGAATCTCATAGATCTGTGCGAGCGATGTGCTTTTAAAACGCATGATACTAACTTGAAAGTCTCATTACTTCAAATTGAAACAAAATGATGAGAAAAGCCCGATTAGTGGAATTTTAATAATAAGAAGAAAAATAAATGCATTATTATTATTTAAAAGTTGCATCAACTTAAAATTCTGATCAATAAAAATAAATAGACATGAAACTTAAAAATGATTTCAAGTAAACAGCATTATTAGAATGTTTATTATCTAGACGTGGAGGTTTCGTGGAATAACGTAGCAATTATAATATAATTACAGCGCTGTAGCGATACGTTCCGGATTTGCGCGGGTGGTTTCTGGACATCGACAACAGTAAATCTAAACCATCCAGCAGAGCTAGCATGGACAGGAGACAATTTTATCCCCGGGGAAAGGAGAAAATGTTTATCCCCTCGCTTAGTTTTTTCCATCCGTCGAGCATGGGCGCACCGGTGGATACAATGTCCACAGTAGATAAAACGGGAGATAGACTTAGACTCTTAGATAGATTAGATTTTTTGTATGAATATAAACTTAAATCCACGTCCAATGAACTAGGATAAAATTGTCCCTTTCAAATGTCAAAAAAGCATAATTTTTTATCTTTCATTTGGCTCCATGCTACGGACGGAGGATATATGTCTACTCGTTATGTCAAATGGTGATATACTTATCCCCGTTGGCGTGCTTTGACATAAGGACAAGATAATTTTATCTCTTGTCAGTGGATATAATCGGGGGATAAATTTTTTGTCCCCAGCCCATGCTAGCCGGGCAGGGTCTCAAACAAACTCACACAAAATATTTCATAAAAATCCAGCCGTTTAGGAGAAGTCAAATACACTATACATATATTATGCAAAGAAAATTATGATAAAAATAAAAAAATAACAAAAAGTGCGATTTGGTCGGCATAAATGTAGGAAGTGTACACAACACGTCTCCAAGCACTGGAGACACGTAAATATTCTTCCCTCACAATATAGCATGCTGTTGCAGACGAATCGGCTACAGAAAAGTCGACCCTCTGTGCGTCATGCATACCGGGGATGGAACTCACACCGAACTGTTTCCAAATCATAACTGGCCGCGCCATTAAGCCGTCGAGCGTCTGAAATGGGCAACGAAAAAGATACTCGTAGTATAGGTAAAGATGACGTCAGCACACTGGCATTTTTAAAAACGCAAATTTATAACTACTTTTTATTAATAAATTAAATACATTTAAATAATAAAAAGCGAAATGTTAAATTCTAAGTTCTGAGTGATATACTTTGGGACAAAAAAATTGTAATCTACATTTTTACTTATTTACTTTTTATGCAATCATTTTTGAAATCTATGAATGAAATGTTTTAAGCTGATATGAATAAGTTCCATAACTTTTAGTCCAGTCGATGGGTAAGATGGAAATGATTTTAATAACTGTTGTTTAAATAGTGAACCCGATAAAAAAATACGAGACTGAAAGGTCGAAAAATTGATTTTTAGGAAAATAACTCGGTAAACATACAACATACGAGTTGAAGGAGTTTTTACGCGGTAGAGCCATACTGCAGCTGTATAATGGTCAAAAAAAAATGCGTCGCATATGGAACTTTCTGTTTTTCTACGTCAGTTAAATATTTTATTGTTTCTAGTAAAAACGGTCCTAAGTGAACTATTCTGTGAGAGCGTGGTCCTCCTGCCCCGGTCGATCCGACCCATTCATGCCACAATCACGTAAATATTCTATACTATATCTATATAAATAAATAAAATTGAAGTGTCTGTTTGTAATGTCAAAATTAGAGCTTTTTACTAAATGCATATGAAAGTATATACGGTACTTATAACAAAAATACAATTTTTTAAAATCTGCCTGTCTGTCTGTCTGCCTGTCTGTTATTCAGTCGCGGGGAACAGCTAGTTCTAAATATGATTGTAATCTCTGAAAAAAACTGAAAAATTGTTGCCTACTCACCAAACAACAGAAGCCTGTTCAAACACGACTCAGTGCCTATATTAACAACGACTCTGTAACATTTTAACCGCTCGTTACACTTTACCCGGACTTGATTATCCGACTCGGGTTGAATTAATACAGATAATAACTGGAACATTCGGAAGGGACGGGAACCACTTCATTATTTTCAAGTTAATAATCTCGGAGTCCGGAGAAAGTCGTTGATATGAAATGTACTTGGTAGAAGTTTTTATTTTTAATAATACTTCGATACCTTACGACTAAATAACAGAAAAAGTAACCAAGAGATGATTCTATTTAAGATTTCTTTGCTTAATGTAATCCGTAATGATGATATTTGCAAACACTATATAAAAAAGGAAAATATTTAGTAATGTATTCATATTAACTAGTGGTCGTGCAGTGGTGGAAATATGTGACCGTAATTAAATATTTTATTTTGCGTTTTAAGCAAGCTGTATTTCACTTTAAACTCTCAGTATGTATTATGTATTATCTATGCTTATAATTGCACATTCATTTATAAAGCACATAAATATCTAATCCAAAATATAAAATACACGCTTTTTGTCTTGATGTACAAAGATTATTAAAAAAGGAACATTAGAAATCACACAAAATTCACAGCACATTCTTAGGCATAAGCAAAGGCATTCAGTCAACCTGTCAGTAATTATTTTGTTTGCAACATTTATATTATTTTTTCTAACACCGTGCAAAGCTCGATCGCCGAAGTTTTTTTTTTAAAATAGAATAAGGGTAACAAACGAGCACACAGTCCACCTCATGGAAAGAGGATGCCGTGGCACATAGACAGCTACATCTATCCTCGATTAAGAATCAAATGCAGATGTGTTGTCACCCCTGAAGATTAAGATGGAATGCCTCGTTTCCAGTAAAAAGGGTCTCAGGTTCTCTACACTCACCTTACGAAACAGCAGCATTAAACTGCTATTTCACGCCGGTATTGTGTCAGAGCATGGTCCTTCCCAGTCGAGCCCACCCTTTACGTGTTACAACCATAATATAACTGCAGCATGGCTCTACCACGTAAAAAAGGTAGGTAGTTAGTTTAACTAATACGTTACTATTAGAACCGCCAAATTTCTTTTCCAGTTGATTTCAAAATCCGTATAATAGACTATAGCTTGTTAAAGCTGGAAAAGAAAAAAGAAAACCTGTAATTTCGTAGATTCGCGAAGTGAAGTGACTTTTGATGTTCGCAAATTGGTATAACGAAAATCCTATGGGAAAAACAACGTCTTCGAAATCGAAATACTGTATGGCGTATAATATAATTTAGAATTTTGTTATACGGTAATAGAGATTAGACAATCCACCGGATGGTAAGTGGATACTGTGACCCATAAACATCTACATCTAACCTCGATTAAGAATTAAAATGCAGATGCGTTTCCACCCCTGCGATCTTAGGTGGAATGCATCGTTACTACTTAGTAGGAATACAGCAGCAATACGCTGGTAATCTATACCAATGTGTCCTTCCCTGATCGATTTAACCCATTCGTTCTGCGGCCATAATGCAACTGTGCAATATCGCTTTATGTAGGATCATCGTAAGACACCGTTATACAGCTACCGGTGACTTAAATACACCGTTTAAATGGATTGAATTGACACGTGTTTTATAACGAAATAAATTTCACTTACAAAGTATTAGAGGGCGCACGTTCCACGCGTGTGTGGTGAAATATATTTCATATTATTGGATTTAGTTGGTGTGCTCGTCGCAATTGAAAATCCTCTCATATGCGCCCCGCTCGCCGTCGGGCGGCGATATAAGCTGCAATATGGATTTAATCCAGCGAAAAATTGCAATTCCTAGTTGCGATTTATTGGTACCTAACCAACGATAAGCGAGCACGCGGGTCGACCACTTGCTAGCGATTTTGTTTTTTACATTATTGTACAAGGTATTCATTCCAAGGTAAACACCAGACTTTCTAAGTTATAAGAAGTAGGTACGCCTGTCAGTAAATTTCGTTTTCAGTAAGAGAATCTACGTGATCACGGCTCTTACACGTATAGTATTTTCATTCATTCGTTAATTATAACTATTAGAAGTTCACTACTGTACACAGGCCTCCCCCAAGAATTGCCTCATATGGGGGAATATCGACAACAAAGGAGTAAGGACCCGCCAACGGCCTGGTTGTTTGATGGTGTAAAGGCGATGGAGGAGTGAACACTTTTCCTTCTGATAATGGAACCAGAGACCCTTTTTACTGGTAACAAGGCATTTCATCTTAGTTTTCAATGTCACCCCTGCATTAACACAACATTTCCATTATGGGTCTTAATCGATGATAAATATAGATGTCTATGGGCCAAGTATTCACGTACCATCAGATAGACTATGTGGACCCTTACTTTAAAAAAAACAGGTCTTTAGTCCAATCTCAATGACAGGGTGAGAAATCGTGTGATAATAGAAAAGTGTGATTTGCAAGATCGTGTTGAGACCAGGATTAAGAAAGGAATGCTTCGGTGGTTTGGTCATGTAGAAAGAATGAATGAAGAAAGAGTGACAGAGCAAATCTATATTGCAGATGTGAACGGCAGAGTCGGGGAGGGACGCCCTAGACGAATGTTTATCGACTAAATTGGCGATATATTGAAAATGGGCCAGATTAGGAGTACCCTTAACCGACAAGCATGTATGCGCAGATACATGAATGTAACGGAGGCGAGAGAGGTGTGTCAGGATCGTGACAAATGGAAGTCCGTAGTCTCTGCCTACCCCTCTGGGTGACAGGCGTTTGTATTTATGTATATGTTATGTATGTATGTCTTTAGTCCAAAAAATTTAAAAGCTGAAGCACAACGGACCGACGATATATCTCGTAAAACCGAAAACCAATAGAGAAGAAAGGTTTTCAAATAACTTCGAAATCTTTTTCGTATAAATATTTATTTTATACCTCACTTGTAATATATTAGCCAGCATATGAGAACCGCAAATATTTATAATTAAATATTAAATATTATGAGCTAGCCGTGCTCTGAATCCATTAACTCCATAATAATTACCCATAAAGCCAATCCCCCTGTCACATATTACCTGCGCTTGATCTATGCCATTCGATTATTATAATATTCGCATTATTAAAGTATTCTTGAATAGTAAGTATTTATATTATAAACGATCTCCTTTCCATATTACTTGTGTTTGATACTGTAGGTACCTATAGCTTTTAATATTTTACGTCAAAATAAAAAAAATAACGCGACAAACGAGCACACGGTCCACCTGATGGTGAGTGGATGCTGTGGCCCGTACATTTATCTTCAATTAAGAATCAAAATGCAGATGCGTTTTCACTCTTGAGGACTAAAATGCCCCATGAAGGAATTACTGACACTTTGAATTTCTTTGAATGAGCCATTGTCAAAGACCTCAACGATACAGGAGAAAATGCTTGTGTGGAGATAAAGTTTTCTTTTAAAGAACATAATCTACGCAGATGTGCTAAGAAGTTTCTAATTAAATCAGAGTATATAAAGCGAAAGTCGTCCGTCCGCGGTCAAGCCATCGATCCTCATTTCAAGGAGGGACCGTATCAAATGGCCGACAGTTTATTTAATGCGCCTCGAACGTGTTTCAAGATTGACCAAGCCACAAATGGCGCTACGGGGCGAGTTCGGGCCTCTGATTGATGATCCCACTTAAAGGGGAAAGCAGGGAAAGTTGAGGATATGGTGAAGTTTTTACAACCTTTTATCTTGTAAAAATACTTTTCATCCAGAAGCTACGAATGGATATAAATGACGAATAATCAGATGCAGAAGAGAGCCAAATGGGCAATTTATAACCTAGGTCCAAAGGAAACCCTTAGAAAAAGATTTAATGAAATAAATACATTAACTTAGGCCTCTCAGTATATTTACGATAATTTAATGTATGTACGCAAGAACAAAAATAGTTATATTAAAAATAGTGATGTACATTGTGTAAATACTAAGAACAAGCCTACGCTAGTTATACCAGTTACTCGACTCCAAAGAGTCAGTAATTCCTTCATGGAGCATATACGCTTTACAACAAAGTCCCAGAAAATATGCAGGATATCAAAAAGTTTAAAATTTTTACTGAGCGCAAATTGTTTAATAAGGGTTATCATACTATTAAACAGTACATGATTATAATAATAATAAGCTCTGGGAATGAGGTGATGGCTACCATACTTGTTTTCAAATGTTTTCATAATTAATTATATGAAATATTAAATTGTAAATCAATGTTTAAAAAATGTCCCGCTGGTTTTTTTTGAACCAGTGCAGTGGTAAAACTTAAATGACTTTAAAAAAGTTTTCTTGTAATCTATATTAAATAAAAATGATTCTATTAATTTATATTCCTCATTGAAGAGGTTCGTGTCTAGTATTGAATTGTAACGAGCCAATGTAAGTGGACGTAAGCATTGTCACGTAGTATTCTGAAAAGCGCCTTACAATAAAATAAAGGTTAAGAAGCAGGAGAGCAATTGCTGTGCCATGGTTACTATCAGGCAGTGCCTGATAGTAACGTTCATATACATAAAAGTACAAGATTTATTTAGCGTACATTCGGCTCATTTCACTCTCTTGCAAAAGGGAAGAGAATCCGTCCGAATACAATCTGGGCGTCTTCAAGGCAAGAGATGGCATTGTTCAAGAAGCCCCTAAGCACTTTTTATCTGTTTTGGAATTTTTGCAGATAAACTTTTATTTTGGTCCTTGAAACGATATTGTTAAAAGTTTAATATACGATTGGTTGTCAAAGAATAACGTTTAGGGAGTTTTTTAAAAATAACGTCCGATAATCCAAAATATCTAATGTTACTAAAAATATGGTTGGACTTAGAACAAAACTTTTTTTTATTATTATTGACAATCTAATAATAATCAATCTAATATTAGTAAAATAGCTGTTAAATGACACAAAACAAAGCTTTTATCCTTATCGGTAGGTAAAATTTACTTAACCCTAAAAAAACAAATATTCTATAGATACTACATATAAGCTATTCTAGCACTTTTGGACTTATCCGCTTCATCTTCAGCCGCATGATCACCATAACATTCAGTTATTCCTATAATATTTGTATAGAAATCTCTCAAATAGTGAAATTAGAAAAAATAAATATATAAGGACTAGAGGATTTTTTGGACATAGAGATTTTTGTTAAAATCAAATTACAATTTACACGTGGTAGAGCCATGCTGCAGCTATATTAGTAGTATAGTTGTAGCACGAATGGGTCGGCTCGACCGGGGAAGAACCACGCTCTCACAGAATACCAGCGTAAAATACTAGCTTAACACAGCTGTGTTTCGTATGGTGAGTGTAGAGAACCCTTTTTACTGGAAAAGAGGCATTCCATCTTAGTCCTCACGGGTGACAACGCATCTGCATTTTGAATGTCTATGGGCCACAGCAACCACTTACAATCAGGTGGACTGTGTGCTCGTTTGTCACCCTATCCTATAAAAAAAAAAACTGGACTAAGAATTTATATTGTTTTAAAAAAACATTACATATGGATGTGTTAGAAATTAAACAAACAGGCTGTGTTGCTAGTGCATAAAATTAATTTTATTGTTTATTCATGACGGTCACAGGTGACTAGGACGTTTGGCGTCCTGATATCATAGTTTATCTAGACTATCTTCAGGTTTAAAATATTAATTTTCAGTCCGATCTACGCAAAACTAGTTTACAGGGTCTTTAAGTCTTGTTACTTGGGGTTTTGGGTTCTAAAACTAAAAATGATCTTAAATTTAAATAACGCTGCATTATAAGATCCTATCGAGGCGAAGCGGCTAGTAACAACAATTGATAAAAGAAAAAAATTATATTGTTCATTTTCTTTTTCTATAGAATGGCTATACAACGATTAAGCTGAATTAGTTAACGTCTAGTGATAAGGTTGGGAATATTTTATAGCGCTGTTCGAGTGGTGTTTAATTATTAGTGAGCAATCTCAAATGAATGTGCGTATTAGTGTAATGAGCATCGATATAATTGCTACATTAATAATGTAAACCAAATTAATTTTAATTAAAGCAATTGGTAAAATGAAACCTTTATTTTCCTTACATACATTAATTATTAACACACACATACTCCGGCTCCGACATATGGAAAATATGAATATAATTTCACAAATACTCTTTCACCCATATTATTATTTTATATATTAGCTATTTTTTGAAGCTAGAACAAAAAAGACGTCATTGGGAGTCGTGTGACCGCGTACACGTTTGCTCTAGGTCCGAGTTAGGATGCTGAATTATGTGCAGTGTAATAGTCCAAGATCCCAGGGCCACCAGACGTCACTTTTTTTTCTGACGAACGAAATGTGTATGATTGAGTAGTGCCTGTATGTACTATGATCGCATGCCTACCTGCTAGCTTGGCCAGTGGGCCATTTTCCAGGTATCAGCTAATCAAGGTACGTAAAAACATTACTCACCTCACGTTAATTTCCCAGCTGATTTTTACGTAAATGTTAGATAATATGGTTAAAAATTTCCGTTGGCAGTATCGCTTTGCAGACGCTTTAAAACTCTCAAAACAACTTAATTCACCTTAACTCACTTTAACTTAATTTAATTAACCTTAATTCACCTTAACTCACTTTAAACTTTGTGACGGCGCTGTAATTCACTTACATAATGATTTCTTATATTTACGCGAACACTACACATTGAATAAAACTATTTTTATTCAATTAATTCACTTACGTTCTGAAGCTCCATTTTTATATATGTTAGCCAGACAACTATTTTAAAACGTTTTACAAGAAGGCAGACCGATCCAAGAGGTCAACCATCCTATAACAAACATCATAGATCCAATAACAAACTCGAGACTCAAAAACGGCTCGACCGATTTTGATGAATTTTTTTGTGTATTCAATCCATTTGAATTCCTAGATGGTTTAGATTCACATTTGAACCCGGTAGGTGACGCTGTTGCCGAGATCCAGAAATAAAGAAATCCGAAGCGGATCGCTAGTCAATAATAAATTCTGCCATATGCTTGCCATGAGTCGACATTAGTGTTTAATAGCGTGCTTGTGTTCATCGATATTCCCACGACAGCGTTTGATCACTCACCTAGACCGGTTCACGCCGCGCCGCGCCGGCGGGAACAACTGAGCAATCACGTTCTACAATATAACGAATGATTTACGAGGCTGCTAGAACTAACGTAGCTTTGCAAATATCGCTTGGAAAATATTCAAAGGTGATAAAAGCGCCAACTATATATTTAAATCATTCATATAAGATTTGCAATCGAATAAATTTTTAGAATCCTCCCAGGAATAAGGCCGTAGCTTTAGTTTTTACTATTTTTACTTACGGTTGGATTTCATGGGTTTTAATTTTTTTGCGCGGAACCGTAATTCTTTTCCTAAAATAAAAGTAACAAACAGACAGATAAACAGACCGACATATAGACAGACACGACAATTTTAAAACTTGTTTTTTTGTTATAAGTAAAAGTTAAAAAGCTGTTATTTTGAAATTACAAACAGACATTTCAAATTTATTTATTTGTATAGATGTATAGATTTTTAAAAACTCTACCTAATATCATTGTACCCTATTTCGACCAGCTAGAGCGCCGAAACAAAATACTAACTACTAAACTAAACCTGTTAAAAAAGTTTGAAAATGTTTGGGAACCTCTGCCACACAGAATTAATCAGGTCTGTTCTACGCTATCAGAGCAACAAGCATTCCCTCAATGGTTGAGAGCTGTATAGTTGGTTGCTACACTTTCAATCAGTGCAAGTTAAACGTCGGATGGTGAATACGATTTGAATATTCTGCATTTTCGCAATACATGTGACCGTGTTGTAGTGCTATCGTCCGAACGCATCTTTAATTTCGTTCAACTTTCAATTTAAACCAAACTTTCTAAATTTATTTATTTCTTAATTAATAATTAAAACAAACCTTTTTTTTAAATCGAATTTTATTTAATAAAAATAATAAACCAGATTTAATGAAAACCGGTAGCATTATGAAACAGAAACAGAAACAGTAACTTTTTTTTTATCAATATAGATTATAAAGAATACTTATTCAAAGTCACTCTTATGTTTAATGTACTAACGGTTTGGAAAATACCTCTGTCCAGGGAAGAACCGGCAAGAAACACAACGTGGCTTTAAAAAAAAACAGTTTACAATCATATATGTTATACAATTAACAACAAAAAACAAATTAGAAATAGCTTGGTAGCCATGGGCCACAGCAACCACTTACCATCAGGTGGACCATGTGCTCGTTTGTCACCCATATTCTATAAAAATATTATACAATATTAATATTAAATTTAATGTTTATGTTAAAAGCGGTTTTAATTATTTGTATATATAAGAGTTTATATTAAATTCGCCTTTAATATTGATGTATAATTATTTAATATTATTATAAAACAATTTAATATTAATATTTAAAATAATAATACCAATATTTAATAAAAGCGGGTAGCGGGACTTTGTCAGGTCAACATTAAAAATAAAACCCAACCACTCTGCTTTGCGTTCCAGGTGTAAATGAATCTTTATAAACTGTAAAAGGAAAATTACTCTCTCTTTTATCTGTAAGGGTTTGCTTGGTGCTGCCCCATGGCGTGGCGTCCTGGACAACTTTACTATCATAGTTAGTACTTTGAAGTAGGCTTTTACATATTTTTTTTTCAAAACTTACCTTTTTAAAATTTGAGTTGCCAAATACATTACCCCGGTAAGAGGAAAAAGGGCGGTAACCTTTAGAACATGGTTCCGGAACCGTGGACAGCTTCATTCTTACCTGTAAATAAAGAAAATCCATTTAATAAAATCTTGAGAAGCAAGCAAGCAATTATTATATAAATATTGTCCATCAAAAGTCCACTTCTGAACATGGATCTCCCTGATTCATAGGGGAGATATTTGCCATAGTTACCACGCTTGGCTGGCGGGTCGGCAATCGCTGCAATCGCAGTTTTAAAGGTTTTACCTGATGATGCCTCGTGTAGAGGTCAAACACGTGTGGTATTATCGAAGGTGGGGGGGTCTTTTCTTGTGTAGTGGTGTTGGGAGTACTTCCCTTTCATCCAATACAGCCTCCCCCATAGACTGCCTCACAAGGGGCGATTTTGCCATAGTTGTCACGCTTGGCAGGCGGGTGACAACCGCAGCTTTTTATTATTTCGAGTTGTTATCAGAAAGATGCTGCTGTCCATCACCTGTTTCAAAGTCCCTCTGTCGCCTTTTACGACACCCACCGGACGATATTGGTTAGTAGATACTCTTACACTGCCACTACACGGTTCCCTTATCATAATAATAATAATGTCCTCTAGACCGAATTTCGGTCACGGCAGCCAGTGTAGACGGAGACTAGTCATCTGCATAGGACAGGATAGTACATGTGTGTGCGCAAGCACATACATACAAGGAATAAAACAGTTGAATTGTTAACCTCCTTCCTTTATTTTAAGTCGGCTAAAAATACACAATACAAATTATTACTTTATCGCAGATTCTTAGGCTGTGGTGGTATCTAACCGAGCCATATGCGCATTTGTCTCCGCTAATACACTCTATGTGCGTCACTAACATTTAATATACATTATATTAATGGTATCAATATTGAATATGAACATTAATGTATCACACGTCATATCAACCTTAAGCACAAACATAATGGGCATCAAACGACTTGTCACAGTCGCGTATAAAAATACACATTAATAGAAACGATTAACAACAACCACGACGACTGAAACATGAAGCTCAACGTGAGTAGATATTTGATACTTAATTCATGATTCTGCACATAATATAATATTAACTAAACTGCTGTGCAGCGAGCACAGAAATCAACCAAGTAATACCTATAACAAAGATGTTAAAAATTAATTATTTTAGAGCCGGGTATTAAATTAAAATGATGTGTCTTACCTAGTTTGAAGAGCACCTCCCGCTCTCCCTAAATTGTGTGCACTATCCCTCTCACCACTAATCCCAACACCACTACACTAGGAAAGACACACCACCGTCGACAATACGACACGTGTTTCGCCTCTAAACGAGGCATCCTCAGGCGAAGTAAACTCTGCGGTGGCTGATCGCTCTGCGGTGGCTGATCGCGCGGTCAGTGTAGTGGTGACGGGGATAGTGCACGCGATTGAGGGAGGGCGGGAGGTGCTCTTCAAACTAGGTAAGACACATATAATTTTATTTTATAACGCACATCTTAGCTAATTAAATTTTAACATGCTTAATATAATGCATTTCCGCAAAGCAAAGCCTGATTCTATTAATACTTAATACGGTTTATCTATGAGTATTACATCTTATTTCAATGACAGTTTAAATTAATGATTTAATCGAAAAGCAATTTTTAACAAAGTACTACGTATTTAAAATCGATTGTATAAAACCGGGGTTACAAAATGTTATAAAATGTATATAAATTAAAAAAAAAAATTGTGTAAATATAAACTATTACAGCCTAACAGGGGTGGCGCTGCGCGAATCTCCAATTAAAAAACTTGCGAGTTTTTTAATTGGAGTTTACTTGATTGATTCTGGTCCTCGTGTGGTACAGGCTGTGATGTATAGATGAATCATATAATCATATGATGAAATATCTATATAAAGCCCATCGTAGAATAGGGTAAAATTAGGAAATAAGGGAAGAGACGAATTAGGTACCTAATTAAGAAGTCAGTACATCTATCATCATCATCATCATTACAGCCCTTCACAAGTCCACAGCTGAACATAGGCCTTCCCCAAGGAATGCCACAAAGCGCGGTCCTGAGCCACCTGCATCCATCAACTTCCTGCATGTCTTACCAGGTCGTCACTCCATCTAGTGGGGGTCACCCACACTTCGCCTACCGGTACGAGGCTGCCACCGCGAACCTTTTTCCCCATCGGTTGACGGTTCTTCGAGCTATATAACCGGCCCATCTATACAAATAAATAAACATGAAGTATCTGTTTGCAATGTCAAAATAACAGCTTTTACTAAATTCATATAAAAGTATATACGGTACTTAATAACAAAAACACAATTTTAAAATTTTTGTCTGTCTGTTTGTACCGGTTAATCTTAGAAATGGCTGGTCCGTATTTGATGGGACTTTCACTGGTAGATAGCTGATGTTATAAGGAGTAATTTAGGCTACTTTTATTTTAAAAAAATAATTAGGGTTCCGCGCAAAAAAACTTAAAAACCATGAAATCGAATAATAAATCCAGTAATAAATTACACACGGGCGAAGTCGCGGGGAATAGCTAGTCTATACATATAAATAAAATGTTGACAATGTAATTATGGCAAATACAGAATGACATTGGGAAGTTAAAGTTAAAATAAGTTTATCCCAAGACATTCGCGAAAACCCATAATTGGTTCACTATAGCTTTATTACTTTTTGTTTAATGTTAGTCGAGAGTTTTCCAAATAAATAATTTTTTTTTTTAATTAAAGGTTAATCCGAAAACTCAAAATTTAACAAAATTACAGGTGGTGGTGGCACTTGCTTGCCTGGCCGTGTGTACGGCTCGGTCATTCGGAGACGTCGGATCGGAAACCGGAATCGGGCTGGGGCTACCGTTTTTGGGTAAAATTAAGCTCGACTTGGGAACCGGTTTGGGGGTTGACGACGGTCTCTTCGGTCTTGGCAAGATGATGATTGGCAAGAGGATAGGTTCGTTGGTTTTAAAAAATGGAGGCAATGCTGCTGGTGGAAAAGCTGGGAAGGGACAAGTAAAGGACAGCAGTGTCTTGGTAGGTGTGCTTCTTAAATTCTAAGAACACAAATACGATTTTTTTAAACGACTCATTAGGATTTTCTCCTGTATTGTGGAGGCAGTTTACAAATATAAATTGCACAAGAACAAACATCCAGAACCGGAATAATTATTTGTAGACCATACGCATTAGGGCAGCGCGGTGGACATTTCCTTGCCTTAAAACCCTCTCAGAAGTAAGAGGCGGCCTGTGCCAGTGGGACGTATATAGGCTGTAACATACTAGGTACTACTTGTTCCGTACGGGATTCGAACCTGCGGCTCACAGCGCTGCAACTCAATGCTACGGTGCTTTCACTGTATGTAGTATTTGCCACATAAAACCTTAGTTTCATCATCCTCAGTCAGTAAAGTTGCAATCGGCAGGTCATATCTGTCGCAAAGTGATTACCGTTTTAATTAAAGTGTCATAATATAGTGGAGACCGTGTTAAGGTTTACCTAAACGCGGTCAAGCAAGCCAAGCCAAGAAAAGTCCCACATTTTAATGTGGGACGTCTCTTGACTTGGTGGAGCGACGATCTGCGCAAGGCGGCTGGCAGCAACTGGATGTTGGAAGCCGAAGATCGGCAGTTCAGCCGAGGACTACGACAGACTAATAATGATGATGATGATGATGAGAACCGTGATAGCTCAAGGGTTCATACTAATCAGATGGTGGAGCCATGCTGCAGCTATAATATGGTTGCAGCATCAGCTTAATGCTACTGGAAACCCTTTTTACTGGAAACGAGGCATTCCATCTTAGTCCTCAGGGGTGACAATGCTTCTGCAAATTTTTTTTTATAGGATAGGGTGACAAACGAGCACACAGTCCACCTGATGGTAAGTGGTTGCTGTGACCCATAGACATCTATATCTATGTTCAATAAAGAATCAAAATGCAGATGCGTTGTCACCCGTGAGGACTAAGATGGAATGCCTCTTTTCCAGTAAAAAGGGTCTCCGGTTTGATTCTTAATCGAGGGTAGATGTAGAAGTCTATGGGCCACAGCGTCCACTTACCATCAGGTGTGATTGTAGTTAAGCACTGGCTTAGAATAGTAAAAAAAGTGGACCGTATGTTCATTTGCCACCTTTATTATATTAAAAAAGAATGAACTTCATTGTCAATTATTACGTGTTTGAATTTTCTTGCAGTTGACAAAATATAGCCAATCCCTGGGACGCGTTTCCGGCAGCAACGCAGCCAAAAATACGACCAAAGTAACAGCAAGGTGAACGCAGGAGAAGAAACAGGAGCGTTAGCGTATAATTGTGTTGACAACATTATACTCAGCCTAGCCCATATTTGAACTGTATACGTTACAGTAAACAAAACTTAGCATTCTCTTGTATACTTAAACGTGCGTTTAACTACTGTGTTGTGTATTTTTTTCTGTAAGCTCCTCCGACGTTATATCACTGTCCTAATGTTGAATGGCAGAGAATGCTTTAATAAATTAAATAAATTTATTTCTCAGTAAGATTTTTTTTTGTAAATTAGTGGTTGTTGTTTTACATTTTTTTAGTAGAAAAAAAATGTGTTGAACCTTACATAAAGAATAAATAAAAAAATAAGTTAGCATTGTCAAATTTGAATAAACATCATTTTAATATTAAAGAATGAATGTATCTTTGTTTGAATATAATAAGTATTATTTATTTTATTATATTACATCATGCAATGGTATCGCAGATTTTCTTAAAAATTTATCCCACAGCCTCACACTAGAAATTTCCGTTTTATCGTGGAGTTTTATCTTCTAATTTAAATTATATAAGAAAATTAAAAAAAAAAATACAAAATCTGTGGGGGCGCTGTGGTTGAGATAGTAATAAATTTTATATTTATATTGTAAAAAGTTGTAAAAATTCCAGAGCGAAACACATCTCGCCATCTATCGGATAGGGCAGAACAACGTGTACCGAGCGAGCTAGAAGCTGAAAAACTACTTTCTTTTATTACATAAGTACATACAAATATTAATAACAACACACACATTCACAAATCCCATAAATGTTTAAACATTTGGTTTCGAGCTACTGGACTGGACAAATATTCGTGCATTTCAGTGTTCATGTGACTCAGAGTACTGTTCATTACGGTTAACAATAGGCCATAAACCTTTAACAGCCTCCATAAGTCGGGTCACAAGGCTGGGCTACTCTCGGTTAAAAATTGCGTCATAAACCTACCAACGCGCTTTTCATAAAGCTACTTTTGTATAAATATTAAACGGCAAAATATAATGCCGAGTGATGTGATGACATTTCTTTTGTAAAATCTAACAGCTTTCGACAGATAAAACAAGCACTGAATTGTACAGTGATATCGTAGATTTTTCTCATAATGTTAAACACACAAGTTGTATATAAACAAACATCTAGGACTCGGAACGATTATTATTTGTAGGCTGTACAAATACTTACTCGTATTCCGTACGGGATTCAAATCCGAGCCGTGACGACGCAAAAAAAGGATTAGCTACCCTGCTACTGAGACGTCAAATATTACACTACTGAGATATTGACTGCGGCAGGCTGATACTGTCCGGTCGTAAGCGCAATTGCTGATCATGTGGTTCCGTTCGAATCCCGGGTCGGTCCAAAATCGGTTATTGGGTTTTTCTGTCAAGAAATTCTTATTATCACCCTGGAGTCAGTAAGTTAGCGGAGTTTGATCTCCGAGCCTCGGGAAGAACGTAAAGCTGTTGCCTCTGCGCCTAATCTCTATCTGGTCATGGTGGAGTGCGAAAATGTTTTGCGCACCCACACACAGATGGCTTGTCTGCGTTGAGACTGGCCGCCGAGACCGAAATCCGAGCTATAGGATATTACTTGAAGATAACCATAAAGGAGCCTAGGAGTCCTCTGGGTTGGTACCACGCTCTTATCTATTTCTGCCGCCGAAAAGTCCTTGCACTACTGTGTTCCAGTCTGAAGGATATGAAGTCTTCCTTCCTTCCTGTATAGCATTCCATCTTAGTCCTCAGAGGTGACATCGTATCTTTATACGTATAGCTATCTCTGTTTCAAGTTGGCTGCAGGTGTCCATAGACTGCAGGAGTCACTTACCATCAAATGGACTGTAATTTATTTTATCCCAAGAGACGAAAGAGTGTGATGATGCTCTTGCGTCTCCATCACACGGAAAATCAGCCTATACTAGAAAAAAAAAGTTGGCCGTCAACGGACGACTGGCAGATGTGAAACATATGTTGATGGTAGAATTTACAAATAATGAAAACCATTATCATCTCAATGGATTTTTTGTTATTCGAAATAAAGAATTTTATATAAAATAATATAAAGAATTTTATATAACATATATATTTATATCAATAAAGAAATATGAAGTAAAATAAATTGAAGAAAATAGAGGCACACGCAGTACACAGCTCACACAGAGAAGCAACGACGTGTATAGTACACAAGGGAGTCGGTTTTACTGCCAAGGCGCGCCTATAGATGTTTCACATCAATCTAAATTGAGTTTTCTTTTTCATTCAAAGATGATCCACGACTAAAATTATTTTTTCACTAGCTGCCTTTACAAATATAAGAAGCGTCATATTGGGTCGAACTTGAGGTGTAATTTTACTTAAATCCACTACTGACCAGTATAACATACGGACATTCCTCATTATGGTTCCGTAATATTTAAGTTTTTCTTTTTAATACCGTCCAGACACCATACCACAGGCAACTACATCCATCTTCGATAAAGAATCACAATGCAGATGCATTGTCATTTGTCACCAACAGTAAAAAGGGTCTCCGGTTCTAGTCAGTCAACATGTGAAACAGCAACATTATACTCATTTTTTACGTTAGTCTTATGCAAGAGTGTGGTCCTTGCCCGGTACAAACGACGCTTTCGTAAAACAACCACACAATAAATAATATGCCACAACCATAATACAGCGTAATTCTATCTATGACATTAATTTGGTTTGGTTAGGAATTTTCAAAAGCAAAGGTGATTACAATGTAACAGTTTAAATTAAAAACTATTGGTAAATCCAATTGTGCATGCCTTAAGCGCATTAAAAAAATTACGTATAACATGATTATACCTAATTTCTTTAAAGTAGTTTAAATACACACAAGTTTTCACTAATAACCTTATTACTTCCTTATACTTCCTCAAATTTTCCGATAACTTTATGTCAAACTTCAATTAAAAAAAAGTTTGGAAAATCCAAAAGTGCACGACCCATAATGCTCATATGATAGTGAAAAAATTAAAAAAAAATGTAAATTGTAGTTCTATTCGTCAAAGAGTTCCAGTAGCAGTCACCGAAGTACATTTTCAAGTCACTCCGTCAAGTCCGGAGGTACGGTCTATTCATAACTAACAAAACGAGCCCAAACTCGGCACATCTAGTTTTCCTCGTCGAGGAGTTCCAGTAGCAGATATCGAAGTACACCTTCAGGTCTCCATAAAGTCCAAGACGTATAAGTATATTTATATGAATATAAATCCTGCGTACTTTTAGCGAAACAAAATATTGTATTATAAATCTGTGATTATAAAAATAGTATTCAAGTATGTATCAAATTTGGTTTTTGGAATATTTTGTAATAACTAAACAAAACAAAATAAAACGGCCATTTACATTCCATGGCTTCCCACATGATAGATGAAGAGTTTAAAAAATAGATTGAGTTGAACAATTGATATTTTAAAAAGTTGTCGTGTTTACGCCTCCATGGGGTCTTGATAAATCTACACCTTATGCCACTAAAACCGCTTTTTTTATGTAAAAATAGCAATTGATCGATTTAAAAAAAAAATAAGTTCAACAATCATTTATCTTTCTGACAATTTGCTTTTTATATCATATGTTCAATATGATTGTTAGATACGATTTCATGCGACAAAACGTTGGAATCTTGATTTTTAGGCGCTAGTAGAACATACTTACGCGCTTTGCGCTTAAGGCATGCAATATACATGTATGTTTCTTTTATCATATATCGGCGTGATGAAAGCGGAAGATAGATCCTAAAATCAACATTTATGTAAACACTCCTTCTCTTTGACACCATCCAAGCCATCGATCTTATAGTATTAGTTCAAAGACTCTTCATTCCTTATAAATATTACAAACCACAGCTAATACATCGTATTGCGTTTAATCTGTAACAAATTCATCATCCCTCTTCTGTCGATGATTTAAACAAACTAGGTGGTTCTTTCCTGTCCAGGACCAGGAGTACGTCTGGGCAGGTAACACCCTCTCACCTACTTCTGCTGCCAAACCTATAAATTATATGTACACGTACTGCTGTGTTCGTCTGATAGGTATGGAGAGCCAGTATAATTTCAGACTTCGAGGTATTCCATCTTAGTTCTCAGAGGTCGCATCTGTAGCATCCTTTGTTTGAAATTGGCTGTTGTTTTCCATGGACTGCAAAAAGCCACTTACTACAAGGTAATCAGTAGGTACGTAATTTAATTTTTTAAAATAATTTATTTCGAACAACTATACAATAATAATTTTTATACGCGGTAGAGCCACGCTGCAGCTATATTATGGTTGTAGATAAATGGGTCGGCTTGATCGGGGTTAGACCACGCTCTCACAGAATACCAGCGTAAAATAGCACCTTAACGCTGGCGTAGTGAGTGTAGAGAACCGAAGACCCTTTTTACTGAAAATGAGGTATTCCGTCTTAGTCTTCAGGGATGACAACGTATTTGCATTTTGATTCTTAATTGTGAATAAACACAATTAAGAATCAAAATCCACAGCATCCACTCACCATCAGGTGAACTGAGTGCTCGCTTATTACCCTTTTCTATAAAAAAAAACTATACAATACGGCACAATATACAAACATTGTGTTGTCCGTCCGCGTGAGAGCCGCGGTAGCTCCAGAGCTCGCTATAAATTCCACAGTACGCGAACAATACGAATTCGATCCCCGCCGGCACCAATGAAATTGTTAATTGCAATTTTCATTTACCACTTTCTCGGCAAAAAAGGAAAGGAAAGGATAGGAAATCTGCATGTCAGAGATATAAAACAAATCTAGAATATAATATATAATATAGATAAGAAGTCCGCAATCTCGCATTGGAGCAGGGCAGCTGACTAATTTCTTTATAACCATCTCAGAAATGAGAGATCTGCGCCAACCAATGAAGCGTACATATCAAGTTACCGTTACAGCCCATTTAAGTCCATTGCTGAACGTAGGCCTCCACCATAGACTGCCTCAGGGGAGATATTTGCCACAGTTGCCACGCTTAACAAGCTGGTTGGCAACCGCAGTTTTATTTTTTATTTTTAGTCGTTATTAGGAAGACGCTGCTGCCCATCTGCTGATTTTTTTCTCTCTGTCGCCTCTTACGGTGATATGGGGTAGTGGATATTTTACACCGCCATTACACGGTAAAAAGTAATGTCACCCTTATCAGGCAATGTTAGTTTATTATTTTATTTTTTTGGACGTGGTAGAGCCATGCTGCTGCTATATTAGTGGTGTAGTAGTAGTACGAATGGATCGGCTCGACCGGGGAAGGACCACGCTCTCACAGAATACCAGCGTAAAATAGCAGCTCAACACTCAACACTGTTTCGTACGGTGGTGAGCGTAGAGAACCGGAGACCCTTTTTACTGGAAACAAGGCATTCCATCTTAGTCCTCACGGCTGACAACGCATCTGCATTTTGATTTGTAATCAAGGATAGATGTCTATGGGTCACAGCATCCACTTACCATCAGGTGGACTGTGTGGTCGTTTGTCACCCTTATCCTATAAAAAAAATGGTTTTCGTTTGTATCTCAAATAATAATGACGGAAATATGTTACATTTTGATCGTTAAATTTAATTATTATTCTCTAATGAGCGCGTAAACAAGTTAAAGCATTATTATAATAAAGGAATTTGCAGAATCAATTAAAAAGTAATATAATATCTAAATTAGTTCTTCAATTAATAGACATATAAAAGACTTTAGGAATATCGAAGCGTCATTCGTTCGTTGGGTTGGAAGAAGAAACAAGCAAACATGAATTACTTGGTAAGTACTTCATCACCAACAGTTTAATTACTTTTGCCTTTTACTTTAATTGTTTTATGTGTCTTACATTTTTTGTCTACACGCTCTAATCATATTCTCTCTCGCTTTCTCTCTTTTATTAGAAACGTTACCCCCGCACTAGAATTTTTTCCTATATCGTAGAGACAGTTTACATATATAAATTGCACAAGGACAAACATCCAGACTTGGAACAATTACTTGTAGGTCATACAAATACTTGTTCCTAGCGTCATTCGAACCCGCGGCCCTCAGCGTCGTAACTCATTGCTATGAGCCACTGCGCCATGGAGCCATCCAAGTGTCCGATGCGTCCCCATCGAAGTGTCCGATAATAAATGGTAGAAATCCTATTAATCTTTCTCACTGTGAGAGAAGACTGAGACTTAATTATTTTCCTTATTTCAACAAAATAAACTTTTTAAATATGTAGCTACATTTTGAGAGGAACGTGGTAGCTCAATAGCTAAAGACTAGCGACCTGCCCCGGCTTCGCCTGGATATGGTGTGTTATATGGTGTTACTAAGATCAAACCAGAATAGGATATAGGTTATATTTTTTGTATAAAAATAGTTTTGGACTATTCTAAATTTGTCTTTTTGATCCATTTTGCAACAAAATATTGGTCAGTTTTTAATTAAACGCGACCGTAGCCGCGGGTAAAAGCTAGTTATAAATATTACATCTAGCACAAACGAGATTATGCATTTCTTACAGCCACGTCATTCTATACCTACGGGAATAGATGTGGCAATGGACACTACGACACCGCTTTCTAACTGCCTTAACCTAGTAAGTCTAAAAAAATAAACTGTTATTACAGATTGTTGTCTCGCTAGCATGTCTCGCAACTGCCTTGGCATTGCCTGCAGCCATTGAGGAGAAGGGAGCCGAGGTGGAATTGAGCCCGAGCAAACTGGGTCTGTTTGGTCGGACCCATCACGGAGGCGGTGCGCACGGCGGTGGTCACCACACAGGCGGATCCGGCGGCTCCTTCGGCAGTGGTCACCAATCCGGAGGCAGTGGCCAAAAGTTTGATGAGGGATTTAATAAGGATAGTCATACATCGGTGAGCCGATTTAATGTTTTAATCCTTATTTATAATTGTAGATACACTACGTTAGCAACGTTAGTTTATATTTGCAATAAATTACGATGAAACATTGCAATATAAAAAAACTATGGGAATAGTCAGCACTTAAGCTATTCGAACAAATCTACTGAGTCACTAATGGTCTAGTCATTAGGATAAATATGCTACAAATGTTACTAGCAAAAGTTTCTCAAGTAAAACGGTGAATTCGCAAAGCCCTCGCCTGCAACACCCTATTATTTTTTAAGCCATGATTAATTCTGAAATAAACTAAGTCGATTTAAAACAAAAATAAAAAAAATATTGAATCTATTGGGGAGACATATGTTCAGCAGTAGACCTTTACAGCATTACTGTCGTAATCATGAGAAAAGGGCGTTATTAACGCGACATTTTACTAATTCACAGTTCACGAATTCGGAGCACGAGTCAGCACACGTTTCGAGCGGCAAAGGCAAACACGGGTCTAGTGGCCATAGCGGTGGTAGCCAGGGCAACTTCCAAAGTGGCGGTGGAGGGTTCGGGACAGGAGGGCGCGGCTCCCGTGTTTACCGCAGCTCCTACTAAACACATACAAGACTAACGCCTGCTCTAGTTACAGCAAACTTTTTGATTGTACTTCTGTTGACGGCTAGTAGCAGCGAAATTATTTATATTTAATAAAAATAAAAACAAAACTGGGCCTTCTTCCTATACCTCTATTGGCTGAGAACAATTTATGTAAAAAAAAAAACGATATTAACATTGCTATAATACTCCAGTTAACCACTCCAAGTATGATAATAATGTCCTCCAGACCGAATTTCGGACACAGCGGCCGGTATCAACAGAGACTAGCCATCTACACAGGACAGGATCCCTCACTCTCGTAGTCCAATGAGACGGTTATCCGACACAACCGGAGAGATATCGAGGCACGACGGTGAAACACCGCCAACTTTCTCACTTCGGGCTGCTACTGAGAATTTCTTGACAGAAAAACCCCATAACTGATTTTGGCCCGACTCGGGATTCGAACCTGGGACCTAATGATCAGTATCCGCGTTTACAACCACTAGACCGACGAGGCAGTCTTCCACCACCACTCCAAGTAAGCTTGGGTAAGGAGGAGCGGCTGTCGCCGGTGGGGCCGCGGATGTGTGCGTTCCCGTGGCCCTGCCAATATGCGGCGAAAGTGGAACACCATTAGTCTGCGCGAGTCCGACATAAGTCATCCATGCCACCGCGAGGCGGGTATGCGTAGGCATTTACCCATGTAAAAAAGTGGTTGACCACAGTACGTTAATGGCGGATTCTTACACACAACTTTCAGTCTCATGTTGGTCTGGGACTTACAGGTCCTATGATTATATGGCTCTTATTTATTTATTAATTAATATACACTTTATTGTTTACACTTTAACAAAAGGGTTACAAGGGCGGGCTTAATGCTTTTGGGGATTCTCTCCCAGTCAACCCTGGGTATAGTGACAAAAAAGAATGTGCCAACATTGTTACTCGTTTAGAATGTCGTAAAAGCTGACTAATGGGATATTGAGTTTGAGTTTGTGCAGGCGATGAGCTAAGCTATCACTATATTTTCAGGCTTAACGTAATCTGAGTAACTTGCTGCTCTTTGAACTCTGCCTACCTTCTTGAGGATTACAGGCGGGACGTTATGTCTATATTTTTCCAAGTTTGCAGTTCACTCTCTTAACCATTAAGTTGCTGCGATACTTATTACCGTGCCGAGCCGTGGGAGCTTGTGGTAGCTAAGCGCTCGCTATAAATTTCACAGTACGCGAGCAACCCGGGTTCGATCCCCGGCTGGCACCAATGAAATTGTTAATTGCAATTTTAAGTTATCCTTTGCTAAAAGTTTTTGTGAACAAAAACATTTGTCAAAAGATAAGTTGAGTTACGAATCATATTTAAGATACAGATGACATTTAAGAAGCTGTTTACAATGACCATTCCGTTATTTATTATCCAATTTTTTTTAATCACAATTATAAAAACAAATTTAAACATATTAGCTATTTAATTTTTTATTGACTTAAAATCAAATTAATTTACATAAAGTCAAAATATGCAATATGTATTGCAATGATAAAATTAACTGAAACTAAAAACTAAAATTATCATACAGACTTCCTCATGTATACAGAGAAAAGAAAAAGAACCAGCTTACTTATCACTAGCGGCGACAACCAGTCGCGGATACAGTTGCTTTAGGAGTTTCATCGCATGGACCCACAGACCGATAACCTCTGCAGCAAATTTCGTAAATACGTAGTCATCTCTCGTTCAATTAAGCATTTTTAGTTACAAAGATTTTAAGTGTATCAAAAATGTGTATTACATTCATAAATTTCATACAAGCATCAAGACAAAGAAAAAATTACCAGATATAGACCATTAAACACTTGTACCTGCGGCCCCGCAACGTCGTAGCCAACCGCTTAACCACCGCACAACTGAGTCGTTTAAAAATAAATATTGAAAATACACTATAATCTATACATCTATACATATAAATAAAATTGAAGTGTCTGTCTGTAATATTGAAATAACTGGCTCCTATAAAGCTCATGGGGTTATTTGCATGCTATTAAAATATAAATAACTATTAAAAAAAAAATTCTGCCTGTCTGTCCGGGCTAATCCTCGGAATGGCTGAACCAATATTGATGAAACTTCACGAACACAGGAAATACGCAACATTTGATCCGAAAAACTTGAAGACATTTTTGGAAAAACGGAAAATTTATAAAATAAATGGTTTTTGATTATCATAAATCTAAATAATGCCACATAAATATATCCTATGCAGGCGAAGTACAAAATACAATTCAAGTTATGACAGTGCTATATTTTGCGTATATTTTCATATTGTCGAGTCCGCGGATCTCTCGACTTGACTTGCATGTTAACATAATAAAGGGGTGCGACTTGGCACACTCCGCACCCTATTATCGTCACCTCCTCAACTGCAGTAGGTACGTGTCTTCGGGGACATTCTTTATAGACTCAAAAGCGAATGTGAAATCTTGATATCGCGTCGTGACTCGAGATAAAACTACTTAACCTTGTCTGTCTGTCCCCACGGAACAAGTAATTGGTCGCAACTTCGAGACACGTTACATAGAGCATTTAGCCGCGTACAGGAATTGCAATCCTGATAAATCCTATTTTGCTAAACATCTCTTGGACACTGGACACAACCTAACCAACGACAACTCCTTTAAAGTCTTACATACTTGTAATAAAGGGCTGCGACTGTGTGTGTTGGAGCAGTTGGAGATATTAAAAATAAAAATAGTGATGTTGCACTGCTGAATGAACAAACAAATGTTTCTAACTCACCTCTCTTAAACATCTTTAAACCTGCTCTCTAATAACGGACATCCTCGCAATATGGTCGTTCGTCACCTTCACGGTGATCAGCGATTGGTTGCGTGATTAGAGGGTAGGCGGGCGTATCGAAGCGGTTTGTTATTAATTTAATAGCAGGCGGCTGCGTACGTCAGGTGGTGATTGGTCGCATGTTTTATCGCTCGCTAATTAAGTGGGGAGCGGTTGCGTCGGCGAGTCTTATAAATAGCAGCTGTTTTGGGCTCGCCGCTCACTTAGCGGTCAGCCACCGTAGAGTCTACTACACCTGAAGATGCCTCGTGTAGAGGCGAAACACGTGTCATATTGTCGTCGGTGGTGTGTCTTTCCTAGTGTAGTGATGCTGGGAATAGTGGTGACGGGGATAGTGCACGCAATTGAGGGAGGGCGGGAGGTGCTCTTCAAACTAGGTAAGACATATCATTTTATTTTATTGAGCGGATATTGGCAATGTAAATTTTTCCAACTTTAATAATTAGAAATACACACATAAGTAATAGACTAGTATGTAACTACCACTTTGTTGTAATGATTACATTTATGTTCTAAGAAGAACATATCAAAATTAGAGAAATAACCTTTGAATAAATTGAGAAGTATCACGCAAATTCCTCGATATATAGTAACGTACTTAGTTAAGCAAAACCAAAGAAAAATGAAAAGCATAATCAAAATCAAAATTTATGGTCAAAGAATTCTTTGATATTATAAAAGGCAGTATTTATTAGCCTCTGCTTTAAACTTTTTTTCATTCGCCTTAAGGCTGGGTGTTCCAAGCGTATTAGGTATTTACATGCGATCGTCGCAAAGATCGAGTCGGGCCGCGCATATGATTGTGATTTTTACAAAATAATCACAAAAATATTGTTTTAAAGTTATAAACAAATGTTTACACAATGAGAAGTAAACACACAAACAAAAGTTTAACTATAGTCTATATAAGTCCCATAAAACTATAGTTATTTACAATTTATTTAATTACTTAAATATTATTTACGTAGCAGAAGAGTTGTGCGCGCGCAAAAATTTGGCTCAGGTTTTACCTCGGCAATGTCCCGCGGGACACTGGCAATGGCAAGCGACGTGCGGATCGAAAATCACTTGAATAATCGATATTTTTTTAAATAAATGTAATGAAAAAAAAAACGATCGGGTGGAATTGATTCCAAATGGGGAATTGGTACTTATATAAAATGAAATTTGGCTTAAAAAAACTGCAAATCGAACGTAGTTCGGTAATTTTTTCTATCGAGAAAATTGTACTGTATCGTGCATTGACCGCGTGTATCGTAAGGAGAAAGAATGTATCTAAAATATTTTTTTCAGATCCTAAATGTAATAATTTGGCTATCAAAAACCAATTTTAAAACGGACAAAAACAGGAACACCCAACCTTAATGGCTGTTCACGAATATTTGAGCTTTGATGATGCCGATGATATGTAGGTAGGTATTATTTTATTATCATCGGTTCTTCACAGGTTTGCGAAATTATATATCATCTGCAAAATAACAATACAAATTTATTTTACCATCACACTGGACGTTTATTAATTAAGTCCACCTGCTGATAAGTTTCAATTAAATGTAGCAAAGAACAGGCGGGCTAGGCATATTCCAGGTATTAACAACTGAATATAATAAAACTGTGGTTGCCAAGCGTACAACTATGGCAAAATCAATGGGCTTTTGATAAGGAGAGCCGCAGTAGCTCAGGAGCTAAACACTCGCTGTAAATTTCATAGTACGCGAGCAACCTGAATTCGATCCCCGCCGGCACCAATGAAATTGTTAATTGCAATTTTAAGTGCTGATTTACCACGTGCTCAGCGGTGAAGGAAAAAATTGTGAGAAAACCTGCATGTCTAAAAAATAAGAAAAAATATTTCGAAGACATGTGAAGTTCGCTAACACGCATTGGGGCAGTTTCCTTGCCCTAAAATCCTCTCAGCAATGAGAGCAGGCCTGTGCCCAGCAGTGGGACGTACTCGTATATAGGCTATAACTTTTTAACCTTAACTTTTACGCGGGCGGCGGCATCGCCTGACACCAAAGGCGTTTCTCAACTGTAAGGTCTAAACTGTGGCTGCACTATGTTTGTAGCACGTATGAGTTAGCTAGACCGGGAAACCGCATTTTTAGACAATCTCAATTCCATAAATTCTAAAAGTCAGTTCACAATGGAATTAGAGGCAAATAATTATTTATAACACCTTGAGCCACACTATGTATAGAAAAAAGACCCATACAGACAGATATTTAAACGGTGATTCTCACCACCATCCTTCACAATTAGCTAACCGTAAGAAAATCTTTGTTTCAGAGAGCACGAGGGATATGTAACAGTAAACACCTGGCCGCCGAGCTCCAACATATCAAGCAAGTTTTGCACGACAACAAGCTTAGGGTACCGCGCCTACGTCACAGTGAACGAGCGAAACCAGCCACAAAACGGCTCTGACATATGGCTATACTGCCATATGTCAGAGGTGTCACGGACAAAATTAGCTACATCTTGAAGCGTGCTTCCACGAAAACACACTTCAAGCCGCCGAAGAAGATTAGTCAGTTTTTACCATCAGTCAAGTGAAATATCTCACTGCAAGATGCAGGAGTGTACAGGGTTGATTGCGAATGTGGTCTCTCTTACACAAGACAAACTAAAAGACCAATAAAACCACGCGTAAAAGAACACAGAGCTGATGTGAAGAATCGATGCTCCGGAACGTCTGCAGTCTGTGAACACGCGCAGGATCTATTGGTCGATAAACACGGTTGCTAATCATCAGGTTTTTGGTCCGAAACCCAGGTCGGCCCAAAATAAGTTATTGGGTTTTTCTGACAAGAAATTCTCAGTAGCAGCCGGAAGTCGGGAAGTTGGCAGTGTTTCACCCCCGTGCCTCGGAAAAAACGTAAAGCCGAAAGTCCTGCGCCTGATCTATTTCCGGTCGTGTCGGATTACCGTCTCATCGGACTATGAGAGTGAGGGAATAGAGTGTGCACTTGTGCTTGCACATACACTCGGACACTATAATCATATCTTGCGCAGAACAGATGTCTGGAAGATATTATTATTTTATATGTGGACTCGCCCCTATAATTTCGATTAGGTAGAGCGGGGCTTAAAGGTCCGCGGGTAAAAGTTCCACCATGTCTATCTCAGAAAATAAATGTCCGTTAGACAAGCGAGTAACAGGCGTTTGAAGGGTTACGGGGGTACGCATGCCGACTCCGCAGTGAGCTATCGAGTGCCAGGAGGTGTGCGCGCACGCGGTCCGAAAATACACGTAAGTAATATTTTTATATCACTAATTTTAGTCTTACAGTTCCGTTTGTAACATTACAAAGTTAAACTTCTGTTCGCGTAAGGTTTGTAGTATTATGTTTCACGTAGTACCATTGTTTTGTGTGTACAGTTTTATTGTTTATTTTAACCTTAAACTAAAATCAATCTACCATTGGGGTAAAAGGTCCGCGGCGGTCCTTTGTGCCCTGCAGGACCTTTAGCCCTACAAAACAATTATTTAATTATGTTTGTATCATTTATTTTAGAATGCGAAATTACAAAAGAACTACGGAGAGGTACAAAATCAGTGGAGCTGATGCAGCGTGCAGCAGAGCTAGTCACAAATGAAACAAATCCCTTAGACAAGTTTGTCGTGACTATGAGATCAGCAAAACATCACTGATAAGATTCATGGAACGACTAAAAGAAACCCAGAAACGCCAAGATTTGGTTATGGGGCTCCCAGGTTAGTATTTAGTAAATATCAAAAACATCTCTATCTGAGTACCTGTTAACACTAGCCCAAATTTTTCATGGATTGGGACCCAAAGATGTTCGCCGTCTGGTTTATGAATGCGCTGTCAAATATGAGTTAAAGATTCCAGAGACGTGGCACTCAAATAAAATGGCAGGAAAAGATTGGTTGACGGGATTTTCGGCAAGAAACAATCGTCTTTCCATCAGAAACCAGAGGCCACTAGTTTAAGTAGGACGACCTCTTTTAATAGAACGAATGTTAGTCATTACTTCGATAAATTGGCTCAGGTGATAGATCGTCACAAGTTTAGAGGTTCATCTATTTGGAATGCCGATGAAACCGGTGTCTCAACCGTAACAAAACCTTCAAAAATAATTGCAGCTAAAGGAAAACGCAACGTTGGATCAGTTACATCGGCTGAAAGAGGAACTAATGTAACATTGCTGGTAGCTGTTTCAGCAACTGGGTCTTCTGTGCCGCCAATGTTTGTGTTTCCAAGAAAGAAATACCAAGACCATTTCGTGCGAGATGGGCCAGCAGAATGTATTGGTGCAGGGAATGCAAGTGGCTGGATGACTGATGTGGAGTTCTTGCTTTTTATGAAACATTTTATCAGATATGTAAAATCAACTAAAGAATCGCCAGTGTTGCTTCTAGTGGACAACCACAGTTCGCACCTATCAGTTGAAGTATTGGATCTAGCGAAGAATAATGGAGTAGTGATGCTTTCGTATCCCCCTCATTGTTCCCACAAACTGCAACCTTTAGATGTGTCAGTATATGGGCCGTTTAAAAGGTATTTATCGTCAGCACAAGATGCATGGTTGCGCAATAATCCTGGCAAAACTATGTCAATTTATGACATCCCAGGAATAGTCCGAACGGCCTTACCATTGGCTCTGACACCCGTCAACATTTCGAACGGGTTTCAAAAAGCGGGAATTTACCCATTTAATCGAGATGTGTTTGATGATTTGGATTTCGCTCCAAGTTTTGTAACAGATCGGCCTAATCCCGATAATTCAGCGCAATCGTCGGCGGCTGTGATACAACCGTTCCAAAATATTGATCTTCAGCTGCCTGCCCCACCCCTTTTATTAACACCTGTCGTTTCAGCAATTCCAATGTCTTGCGCAACTGAGGAGATACAGCAATCTACAGTTAATGAGCCTCTATTGACTGCCACTACAGTTTTTTTGTCATCAGCGGATTCATTTCTGTCTTCTGCAGCTGTAATAGAGACACAGCATCAGCCATCAACGTCTGAAACGGTGACATCCTTGAATAAAGTATTTTCCCGGAAGCTATTAGGCCTTTTCCTAAGGCTGGAGTACGTAAAGTTAATAACAGGAAGCGACGCAAAACAGCTATATTAACAGACACACCCGAAAAGAAGCATTGTTTTAGAACAACATAACAAGAATAAGGTTATTCGCAAAAAGCTACACGGACAAATAAACAGGTGAAAAAAAAGGTTTTACAAGAAAAGAAAAACGATTGTTCGAGCTCTGAAGAAGAAGAATGCTTTTGCTTAATATGCTGCGAGTCATTTTCAGACAGCGTTCCAGGGGAAGGCTGGATTCAATGCACTGCTTGCAAAGATTGGGCACATGAAAAGTGCGTCAATTATTTTAATAGCAGAAGTGTTACATATATATGTAATAATTGTGATTCGAATGAAGATTCATTGTTTTGTTTTCATATAATAATAATAGAAATAGTTTGTTGTTTAATAATTTGTTGAAAAATGTATTATGTTCTATTTTTTTTAAATTTTATAATGGTCAATGTGCCAAAGATATTAAATATAATTTAATCTAATAAATATATTAAAAGATTTGTGATGTAAAGATTAAACTAAAGACTTGTTTTTGAGACTGAAAGGCTGTGCTATAGTTTTAGGCTTAGTAACATTTATACTTAATAAGTACACAAGCTAGTTCTCCTATTTTCCTAAAGCAATATATAGATTATCCATAATATAGTTTTATTTTTGTTTCAATTACTCATTATATACTACCTAATTATCTTGGTCTTTTCTACCCCATCACTGGTCCTTTTTACCCCGCAAGGGGGGTAAAAAGGACCATTCGACTCAATCCTCTACATCGATAATATCTGGTGTATGGTTATAATCTGGCCATGTTTAACTATTAACATTTACAGATGAAGGATTACTCTGACTAATGGTATTAGTCAGAGTAATCCTTCATAAGTCTATTCAGAAACCTATATATATGTAATAATGAAGCAATATACTTAAATGGACCTTAAGCCCCGCTCTACCCTACATATATTTCCCGTATGTTGTGTTGGAATTAATAAGCTTGACTATAGCATCGAGGTTACGCCTCCGTAGAAGAAAATTCACTACCTTATATCATCCTGTGAGTGTTGTAAAATGCAACAGAAGGGAGTGAAACAGAAAATGGGCAGAAACATTTAAAAAAAAATAACAACTCAAAATAATAGGAAATAGGGTAATGCTTGATGAGAAAACGATGCTGAAGATAGGGAATGCCTGTGTTCAGCATCATTTAGCTATTGAAACTTCTCTAAGTCATAGCGTAATCATTAAAATCAAGCCTGAATATGAATATATCAGTCTCAAGCCGTTGACGAGCTCAGTGGATATTTAATTGCTTTTTAAACCACCCACTTCGTTGGGATATTCCTAACACTGGGTTTTGAAACGGTTCTATTTGTTTAATAGAATTCGTCTGCATAACTTTTGTATTAAATGACATATCACATTACCACACGGCTATTTCCAAATCGAATGATATGAATCAATTAAAAAACAATGTGCACAATAATGACTGTCGTGATAAAGAAAGACATTATATTCAGATGCATCGCAGTCTGTGGTCCATTCAATTGTGAAACGGTGGTGAAGAGGCTAACATGAAACACTTGGTAAGGAATCTAAATTAATTTTCTATACGTATACCAATCATCAATGTTGATGATGTTTGAATTATTTAGCTGAAATCCACTTATCTATACAAATAAATAAAAATTGAAGTATTTGTTTGTAATGTCAAAATAACAGCTTTTTACTAAATGCATATGAAAGTACGGTACTTATAACAAAAAAAAAACATATTTTAAAATTTTTATCTGTTTGTCTGTCTGTCTGTTTGTTTATTTCGGCTAATCCGATTTTGACGGGACTTTCACTAGCAGATAGCTGATGTTATAAGGAGTAACTTTTATTTTAGAAAAATAATTAGGATTCCGCGTAAAAAATCAAAACCCATAAAATGGTGAACAAAATCCGATTCAAATAGGCAAGTTTAATAGTAAAGGACTAAAAATTATTCAATGTGAAGGAAGTCACGGGCACAGCTAGTCTATAATATAATGGATTTCCGCAAAGTAAAGCTTGATCGGTGTGTTGCCGACTGTATAATCCTCCCTGGCAAATCCTCCCTACAAAGGCAGATACCCATGTCCAGCTGCGGAATTTAACAGGAAGAAGAAGGATTCGGACCAACGCAACGGCCCGAAACACTAATGTAATCAAATACTTCTTTCCAAATATTAAGCTTATACCGACTCATCTAAAGCTCATGATTTCAGGTCGTGGTCACTCTAGCGTGCCTGATGGCATCCTTCGTCATCGAGGAGACCCTAGGTCACGGACTTCGGAACCACTTCGGCGGTAGGGCGCACGGTGGTCGCCGGTACAACGATATCTCCAGCGGTGCGGGCGGTCGCGGCTTCAATTCCGGGAGTGGCGGAGGGAGGTTCGATGAAGGAGGCAGGAGAGACAGCTTCACATCGGTAAGTTTTTAATTAATCATAATCATTATTATTACAGCCTATCAAAGTCCACTGCTGAGGAGACTCCCTACAGATCGTGTCATAACACCTTTTAAATTAATATCCCGATGATAATGATGAAGATGGTAATCCAGGTAAATTATAGCAGAAGCACTGTCAGCATATATTATAAGTTTTGAAAGACACCAGTTTTTTATATTAAATTTAATTGACAAATGAACCTACAGTCCACCTCATAGTAAGTGAAACAAGGAAGGCTACAGATGCGTTGACACCTCTGAGGACAAGATAGAAAGCCTACCTTGTAATAGTACTTTTTTATTTTTTTATTTTATAACAGTGACAAACAAGCACAGAGTTCACCTGATGGCAAGTGTATGCTATGGCCCATAGCCATCTACATTTATTCCAGTGTCACTCCTCAGGACTATGATGGAATGCCTCGTTTCGTTTCGTTCGTTGCCTACGTAACACAGCAGCATTAAGCTGCTATTTTACGCTGGTATTCTGTAAGAGAGTGGTCCTACCCTAGTCGAGCCGACCCATTCGTGCTACAACCACAATATAGCTGCAGCGTGGCTCCACCACGTAATACTGGCTTTCTATAACGATCAGACCGGAACACAGCAGTGCACGCACTGCAACTTGGCGGCAGAAATAGTCAAGGGTGTGGTACTTAACCAGATGAGCAAAAAACGAGTTCTACCACCTATTAAACTAGGAGAATTCGCCAACAAAAGTGTAAGTTGGGGACTTCACATGTCTACAGATTGTAGGTATGAAGATTTCCGCGTGATGTTTTATTTTCAGTGCCAAGTTCGTGATAAATCATCATTCGAATGAGTGGAAAGATGGTTCTCAAGTGGCAGTCTCATACTGGTAAGCGAAGTGTAGAGCGGAACACCACTAGATGGAGTGAAACCCGGCAAGAGATGCAGACAGTCGATAGATGCAGTTGGTTTAGGACCGCGCTTTTTGGCATCCCTGCAAACAATATGGGGTAGTGACTTCTCTTAGGTCGCAATACTTTTTATAAAAGAAATAATAAAATATTTAATTATTTCTTTTATAAAATAAAGATGATAAACGAGCACACAGTTCACCTGATGCTAAGTAGAGCTGGTATAAAAAATTATAAAATGAACGGTCTTTAATTATAGTGACCTACCCATGCTTAGCCAGGGCAGGTCGCTAGTTGTTTGTTAAAAAACTAACAGCAAATAATAACTTAATTAATTTTAAACTTTAAAAAAATCTTCCATGGAATATCAATAAATTAAGTTAAACTAGTGAGGGTAACGTTCTGTTCTCCTTATTATACTGTTTTAGGTGTCAGGAACCTTACACATATTGTTTTCAAACGATCTTTTGAGACCATAACACCAATAATCATACTCGTCGGGTTATTTTCCAGTTCACAAACTCGGAGCACGATTCGGGGCACTTATCGAGCGGTTCTGGAGCCCGCGGCATCAACACAGGTGGCGGCGGACGTTACGGAAGCGCACACAGAGGCGGCTCGGGCTTCGGCAATGGCCGCTATGGCGGCAGCCGCATAGGCTCCGGATACGGTATTGGGAAATAAAAGCAGTTACACACAAACACAACATGGAATAGTGCTCACATACACCGATTCTACATCTATTGTTCGAGATAACGACTAAAGTATTTAAAAATAAAGAGATTACATGGTAATTGAATTTTAATTGTTTTGTTAATTATAATAAGATAAGACTAACATTTTTGACCACCTAACCCTAAGCCCACCCTACACGTGTCCCCCGGGTGGTGCTAAACGAGCGACAAAGCCGAAAGGATAGACTCGGCTCCTCGTCGTATGGTAGCGGCGTAAAAGCTACCACCCCTTAGTTCGCACCATGACCCAACAAATAAAAGAAATGGCCCCGAGTTCCCGGCACCCCTTTAATGGGGCAGGGATGCGAAGAATGTCCGGGAGAAAAACCGGCGACGAGGTTCGCCACCCGTCACGTTGTCTCCCGGAGGGGCGAAAAGTGGATTGCGGAGGCCCGTCTGGCTACGCTGAATGTATGTGGAGCAATGAATGATAAGATGGATGAAGTATGCGAAATGATGAATGATAGAGGAATAGATGTGTTATGTGTAAATTAGACGAAACGAAAGGGAAAGGATGCCACTGAACATGACTGGTCTGGTGTAGACGAGACCAAGCGGGCATGCCAGGGAGTCGGTGTCATCCTTTCAGAAAGAATGGGTCAATGTATGAAAGAGTATGAATGTGTAAGCCCAAGGCTGCTATGGATACGAATGAGCTTAAAGTTGTTTGTGCTAGGGGTGTACGCCCCAGATATGTCTAAGCCCACTTATATCCGAGAGCAGTTTTGGGACATGGTAAGGATGGTGTTGATGAAATGTAAGGTAAATGAAAATAGGAGATTTTAATAGAAGGGTTGGGGTGAAGAGGTCTGGTTATGAAAGGATATTAGGAACGTTTGGGGATGAAAGTATAAATGAGAATGGTGAAGACCTCCTCACCGTATGTGTGGAAAAGAATATTTTTGTGACGAACACTTTCTTTCGCCATAAGAGGATTCACATGTATACATGGGAAAGAGCCATGCCCCGGGATGGTTACCGTTCTTTCTTGAGAGGACAATGGTTTCTAACTGAGAGAACTGGTAAGAAGTCAATACGACTTTTCAAAATTTAAAAATTAAGATTTTATACATGTAAAATCAATACGCTTCCTTTTAAAATACATATTATGTACATAATATTCGCTTTTGTAAAATCGGTGTACACGGCGTCAACCTATAGCGAAAACCTCACATTAGTAATTTTTGTATTTCAACAAATTAGTCACTGTTGATCTGCCTCTCACGAAACCATACTGCTTGCTGGATAGAAGTTGTTATCGGAAGATGATGCCCATCTGCTGTTTCAGTTTCAGATTTCGTTGGTTCATAATATTTTAAAGCTAAGAGTGTTTCCATGTTTTGTTAGCGTTCACTGGTCGGTTTAGCTGCAGATAAATCCAATAATAGTAAAAAAAATATATTAGAAAAGTACGATTAGTTTCTATTACATTAATACAAGAATACAGTATACAGTGTTTCCTAATATCTCGTCTCCTCTTTGTGCGGTGCTATAAAGATGGTCAATAACATAACTTTTAACTGTTAAAATAAACAATTCATAAAAATAACAAGTTTATTAAATAAATAAAATTAACCATATTGAATAAAATATCATATCCAATCCATTCTTAACAATCCACGATTTCATAACTTACCGATTTATATTAAATTTGTCATGTTTAGGCCATCTAGCGTCTATCTTACGTACCACCTTGAGAGACAAATAATTTTTGTTCGATAAAATGACTTTACCTAGAGAATGAAGTAGATGGTGCTATTACAAAGCAATTTTATTCGCAAATTTTTGAAGGTTTCAATTCTACCGCGTGTGAACTACACACATTTTTTTAAAATTAAAACTAGCAATGCTATTAACATTATCGCTTTTTAACCACTTCTGGTAAGCTTAAAATGCTTGTGTTACGAGGGGTTCACGACAGTAGCCGAATGTCGGATTCGAACCCACAACCTTTTGAGTACGTGTTATTTATATATACAGCGCGACCGATATTTGACATAAAAACAGGGCTAGACAGGTTGGCATTAAATGGTAGGATTTCAAAAGGCCGCATCGAATGTCGCAATGCCGGTGACTCGTTCCAAGGCGCGTCGTGTGACGTCACAGGCCACACGTCTTGGATCGTTGTAAGCCTACAATTTTGTTTGCCTTAAATTTTGTTTTGTTTACCCAAGTTACTTATTCGTCTTTTGTCGTTTTTTTTTTAAATTTATTAGGAGATTTTGGTGTCATATATTTTAACAAAAATAGATTGACACGTGTTCCTTAACAACAGTCACGGGTCACACGGGTCACGGTCAGGTCACGGGGGGACTGGGGTGATCGACGTCGCGATGTCAAAGTTAACCCTGAGTACCTTCAGCTTTTTAATTATCACTTTTGGTCCGATCTACGCAGAATGAGCTTACTGTGTCTTGAGGTCTTGCAGTGGTATGTATGTTAGTTTTGATTTTATTAATTACAGTATCCCAAGTAGGTGGTAGTACACAGCCTCCTTCTCTATTGAAATTAGGATGTTTTTTAATTTCAATATTCACACATGTATCATCCATGGTAGGAATTGATGTTCTTTCGCGAGGATTTGTGATCTACCAAATCTGATCTGCATACTTCCCGGAAAGTTGGTGTTTCACGTCAGCTATATTAACGTCGTCGTCTAAACGTCGGGAATTAAAAATTAGTAATATTAAACGCGATAAAATCCGTAACAATATTTTTATTCAATGAGTAGCGTTAGCGTAAATTATATAAGAAATCATTATGACACGTGTTCCTGTTATTGACATCCATGCTTATTAATATTTACGATAGTTTATGATCATTTATGGTATAACTTTGATTCCCATTGAAATGTAAAATCTAATTATTTTAATATTATAAAATGTGTACCTCTCAATTTTTTACTAAATGTAAGAAACCTTTGTTAATTGTTTGGTTTTCACCTAATTTACCATATATGTTGCAAATACATGATTTGATTTGACTTGACCCGGCGCGGCGGACAGCTCCAGCCGATTATATCTTAAGCTGCCCAAGTGGATATAAAAAATTTAGATTTATAATGTCACCATCGGGGCACTTGTTTCATCGTTCATACATGCGCACACATTTAATACACAAAATCGCACCACTTATCGTACGTCACGTATCAAAAGCCACTTCAAACCATTATTTAAACAATAATACAGCAGCTACAATCCGTTGACTGTCAAGTTCCCGCCAAAATTGTTACCCAAGTTACATGGTAACGGGGTTGCCAGGTAACCAGGAGATGGGCAGCAGTATTTTCCTAATAACAACTAAAAACGCAAAGCCCAGCGTGGCAACTATGGCAAAATCTCCCTTATGAGGCAATCTATGGAGGAGGTTGATGTTCAGCAGTAGACTTTTGATAGGCTTTAACGGTAACGGGATTGCAAACAAACAAAAAAAATAACTTCAAAACTAAATTTTTAACGGTAATTACGCAAATTGAAATTTAACTCAGCAGAGCCAGACTGAAGGTATTATACTCGTATTTCTGTAGTAGGAATGAGTCGGCTCAACCTAGTGCGAATGAGGACTACGTACAAAATAACGCAGTACGGCAAATAATGAAATAGCAGTGTAATGTAATGTAATGTAATGTGTAAATAATGCTGCTGTGTCTCTTGTGGTCAGTGACTGTAACCGGAGACGCTTTTTACTGACAACGAGGCGTTTAATTTTAGCCTCAGGGGTGTTTATGGCGCTTCATTTTGATTCTTTATTGAGTAGATATAGGTGCTCACTTTTTTGTAGAATAAGGGTGACAAGCGAACATACAGCTCACCTGATGGTAAGTGGATGCTGTGGCCCATAGACATCTAGATCTATCCTCGATTAAGAATCAAAATGCAGATGGGTTGTCACCCTGAGGACTAAGATGGAATGCCTCGTAACCAGTAAAAAGTGTCTCCGGTTTCTACACTCACCACTATTTATCTCATGGCTCTTAGTCTATGCAGCAAATCAGTTGAAATATCGTAGGTCAACATCTGACGACTAGTTACGAAGTTACGGACGGACATACGAAAATACTCCTTTTGGGTTCCACCGTAGTCGAGTAAAAAGTTTATCATATCTTATCGTCTTACATCGTAAAAGCTAGACAATTATTATAATACGACTTAAGTATTTTTATTTTTACTTATTATGGCATATACCTGAAGGCTCCGTGGCGCAGTGGCTTACCAATGAGTTGACGCGCTGAAGGCCGCAGATTCGAATTCACACGGAGCAAGTATTTGTATGGCCTATAAATAATTGTTCCGGGTCTGGATTTTGTTTGTCCTTGTGAAATTTATGTATGTAAATTTTTTTCACGACGCAGGAGAAAATCCTAGTGAAAACCTACTTTGTATCAAATGTACGAAATACATCAATAACTAAGCCGTGTCTGAGAAACAGGTTACCGGTTGACCCGATCGTTACGCTAGCACTCGGCCCGGATTCCAGCAAATCTGGCAGGGGATGTAGGTGAAGGTAATCCTAAACATTACGCGTCGCCTATAAAATGTAACTTTACAACGATTTTACGACCAAAGGCGCAGTAAACCCGGTGGTAATTTAATGTAATATCTAATTTAATAGAAACTGCATACTTTTCTTGGTTTATCTTTATACGTCTTCTACATCGCCTTTTACCTGTGTCTTTGGATTAGCATATTTGACCATGTTCAAAATCCTTTCTAATAAAAACCTATTTGTTACAAAAACCTTTTTTATAATACATATAATGTAATTAATAGCGTGGCTAACGAAATAACTGTGTAGTGGCGGTGTAAGAATATCCACTACTCCATATCATGCCGCGGGTGTCGTAAGAGGCGGCAGAGAGAAATTGAAACAAGCGATGGTCAACATCATTTTTCTGATAAAAAACTAAAATAATAAAAAAACTGGGGTTTCCAACCCCGTTGGACAAGCGTGGCTACTGTAGCGAAACCCCCGATGAGGTAACCTATGGGGACAGCCTTATGTTCACCAGTGTACTTTTATAGGTTGTAATGAATCAATGAACGAATGAATAACGAACTACTCGTAACAGTCTCCCTGATGGTTAGTTAGGTAAGCAGGCCACAGATGTAACGCATCTATGAGGATTAATATTTAATTAGTGTCCTCCAGACCGAATTCCGGTCAAAGCGGCCAGTCTCAACGTAGACTAGCCATCTGCGCAGGACAGGATTATAGTACACGAGTGTATAGTCCGATGGGACGGTAATCCGACACGACCGGAGTCAGATCAGGCGCAGGACCAACGGCCCTCCGTTCTTTCCGAGGCACGGGGGTGGAACACCGCCAACTTTCTTGACAAAGAATTTCTTAACAGAAAAACCCAATAACAGATTTTGACCTAACCCGGGATTCGAACTTCATGATCAGCAATTAAGGATTAAGAAATGAAGAGATTAAGGATAAAGATATATATTATACTTCATAGTATAAATGTACTCATATACTGCCGTGCACTTAATGTAATCCACAGTCCCATTTCGTCGCTGTTAGCTCGCTTGTCAACTGTAATCGCAGGAAGTAAGTCACTACTTAACTTTCACTAAACTAAAGAAATAATATAAAAACTCAAATGTTTAATTAATAAAAAAATTACAATCATAATTTTAATTGTAGTATAGCAACAAAACCTAAAGTAGTACAATCAAAAGTCAAACAGAAATTTGACGACGCCCGCCCCAAGCAAGCAATATGTAAAAGGAAACCGCTTAATATGGCAACGAGGCAAACTGGCCGTGTTTATGATTGTCTCCTAAAGGCAAGTATAACGATGACAAAGATAGAATAAACCATACACAAAAAAGCAATAAAATGAAATGGATTTATAATAGTATTAAACATCAGAAAGCTCATCAACATAAAAAAATATTATGTTTGTATTTTTAAAGTTAATACAAAGTTGTCAGTGCGTATAAAAAATATAAAAGATACAGCCTGTATATGTCCAACAGCTGGCACAGGCCTCCCTTAATTTTTTAGAGGGCTATGTGCTAGTGCGTGTTGCCAAACTTTACACGACTGTGTTCGAATTGTTTTCATTCCTCTGACGTGCAGGTTTCCTAATGATGTTTTCCTGCACCATTGAACACTTACGAAATCAAAATTTAATTTAACTTAAATGTACTAGTCATCATATTATAAATTTAGACTGTAGAAACGGATATTAACAAATTGAAAAAGCAACTTGGAGTCCAACTGCAGCGAAATTTTCCCAACAGAGGTTAAAGCCTTGTGACATATTAACGCCTCTGTAATCCAGTGGAGTGCAATAGTTGCAAAGCTCTCTGGGAATGAACAAGGGTTTTAAAAAAGTCAACATGACGAAAGAAAAATATAAAACAGAATTAAGGTCGTAAAACTTTCGGAGCAACGTAAAAGGTAATAGATCTCGCGATAGAAATAATATAGTTTGAAGCCCGCTATGAAATAAAAATCAATCACAATCCTAGACAATATGATACAAAAAATATTCAAGCTGTTTCGGTTAGGATATAGGTGATTTAAAAATAACCGGCTAAGTGCGAGTCGGACTCGCACATGAAGGGTTCCGTACTATCGTAAAACACGTTTCTAGTAGGGGAGCCCTCTTTAATTTTTAATTTATTTTTATTAACGTTGGTAAAAATTACCTTGCATTACCAACTTTAATATAATGGATTTCCGCAAAGTAACGCCTGATTCTATTAATTTATTTTTATTCTTATATTCTATTCACACATTACGGATCATGAGATACAGCCCGCTGACAGACAGACGAACGGACAGCGGAGGCTTAGTAATAGGGTTCCGTTGGTTACCCTTCGGGTACGGAACTCTAAAAATAGAATGACAAACATACTTACAGTCCACCTGATGGTTAGTGGTTACTGCAGCCCATTGACATCTACAACCAAATTGAAACAAAGGAGGCTGCAGACGTGTTGTCAGCTCTGAGGACTAAGATGGAATGCCTCATAGCGTATAAATATACTGGCTTTATAAATCTTTCAGACCGGAACACAGCAGTGCAGGCACTGCTATTTGGGGTGAATCATAATAAAAATATTATTTTATACGTAGTAGAGCCATGGTAAAGCTGTATTATTGTTGCAGTATTAATGGGCTAGCTTAGCTCGAATAAGGAACTACCACGCTGGGACAGAATACCAGCGTAAAATAGCAACATACTGCTGCTGTGTTGCGTGCGGTGACTACCGAGTACTTGTTCATCATTAGATGACAAGGCGTTGCACGTCAGGAGTGATATCGCATCCGCATCATGATTCCAAATCTCTTACATAGTATAAAACAAAGTCACTTCACTTTCCGCCGTCTGTACGCTTAGATCTTTTAAATACGCAACGGATTTGGATGCGGTTTTCATCAATATCAAATTCAAAATGATTCAAGGGGAAGGTTTTGCATGTATAATATATGCATATTTTATATTATATAATTCTTCTGTCCATGTGTATGTGACTGAACTCCTCCTAAACGGCTGGACCGATTTTGATGAAATTTTGTGTATGTGATTAAGTTGATTAGAGAATGGTTTAGATTCAATATAGGACCCGGTAGGTGGCGTTGTTGTCGAGATCCAGAAATCAACCGTGCGAAGCCGGGGCGGATCGCTAGTAAAGGATAGATTGCAGTATAGGGGGCATTGCCATGACGGTGAGGCTGCTACATTATTTAGACCCGATTAACTTCTCGATTATTCTGTAAATTTGTTAGCTGCTACGAAAGAAAATACAAACTATGTAATCCGTGTTAGATGTTCTTAGCCCCACGACAAAACTACTTCTGCTTAATAGCGACTCGGTGTTTTCAATTAAAATCGCACATTAGTCGCAGATGTTCCTAAATTCACAAATTCTTTTAATATGTTTATAATCAAATGAAACAATAAACAAAACCTTTTAAACAAGCTGTCTAATAGATTAGTATCTGGGCGACCGAGCTTTGCTAGGCTTTAGAAAAACAAATATTTTCTCAAAGATGAAACCCATCTAGATAAACTTGGAAAGTAAAACATTAACTAATTACAAAATTATATTTGAATCGTTGAAGCAGTTACCGAGAAATCAATTATGTACAAACTAGCTGGTCAGACAGACGTTGTTAAAAGTTCTATATTTTTTATTGCGAATAAAATCCTTTTATTCGCAATAAAAAATATAGAAGGTCACTTATCAGTATAAAAATTAAAACTACTCTCAAGTTGGAGCAAGCAATACACATTTACAAAATTTTATTAAAATCGGATTAAAGGTTTTGGAGATTAGCGTGAACGAACATCGTGACACGGGATTTTTATATATTAAGATATATGTGTTCTTTTAAATAAATACATATGTATATATATCAACCGTGTAGTGGCGGGGTAAGAATATCCACTACGCCATATCATTCCGAGGGTGTCGTGAGAGGCGACAGAGGGAAAATGAAACAGTAGATGGGCAGCAACATCTTCCTGATAACAATTCAAAATAATAAAAACTGTGGTTGCCAACCCGCTTGCCAAGCGTGGCAACTATGGCAAAATCCCCTCATGAAGCAATCTGTGAGGGAGGACTATGTTCAGCAGTGAACTTTTATATAATGGATGAATGGTTTGTATATATATAAAGTCTGACTACCTAGTAACATTTTTACACATATGTAGAAACGATTGGGGTTGGAGCTGTTAATTCTTACAACAACATCCACATAGAATGTTTGTTGGTGGGGAGGGACGCGCTCTCAGCGAGGGCTTGGATTAACTAAATTCCTGCAGAAATCAACCAGAAAGAAATCAATCTCACCAGTCTCGAACACAGGCGAAAAGTAGCCAGCCTTTCGGTTTTCTACATGATGTATTTCGAAGAGTGTGTGCATGAATTGCGTAACTAAAATCTTCCCTCTCCTTCCCGCCATTGAACAACTAGTTGTTCACCCTATCGTTGCCAACTTGCCACGTTCGGAGCAAACGGTTTGCTACATTGTTCATCATGCGTACAGAAAGGAGTGGAATAAGTTGCCATCATCTGTCTTCCATCCGATCACAGGGCGTCTTCAAGGTAAGAGTGAATAGGTTTTTGTTAAGTCAATGCGCTTCACCATCTTCGGTTGCATCACCACTTTCCATCAGGTTGGAAAATAGTCAAGCGGTGGCTTAGAATAGTAAAAAATATAATGAATAAACAATAATGTAAAATCTATAATGTAAATGTAAAATCAAAATTATTCTGAGAAATTAAGCTAAGTACCTAGCAGTAGGGAAAGAATTACAGTAACTTAATATTATTCAATAAATGCTTACACAAAATGTAGAAGAAATTAATTAATTTAGTATTCAGCTCTCATATTTCTGGTAACACGCTCTAGTACACTCTTGTTTTAAGTATTGAGTTATACGTGACGAAAAGGTGTGTCTAATCTCCCGAACTCTGCCAAGCCAAAATGGATCCTTTGATAAACCACTTGGTCTAAGTAGGTCTTACGTAGTCGGACAATATGTCCTAGGTAGCGTAGTGCTCCTAGCAACTAGGGGCATAGGTGTGACATGGAAGTTACGCGTCACCTTTGTCTTGTCCATGTTTATTTTAAGACCTACCCGTTGAGAGATACTATTGAGGTAATTGAGCATAGTTTAGGTCCTCCAGCGATTCTGCCGTAATGATTTTATCATTACATATCGTATTTACAACAACTCATGGTCATAAACTGTATACTAAATTAAATTTGTTACTTGGTTACTTTGGCCTAAATTTATTTTTAAACTGAACAAACATTAAAACAAAATCGTTCTCTACCAAGTTTGCAATCAATGCTAAAACGAACGGAAGGAAACTAATTATAGGTGTTATAGAGTAGGCGTCAGTTTAAAGACCCCATTAGCATCAGAATTGACAGCAAATCATAAAATATTAGCGTCCGTACTCGGAATTGCTAATAATATTAATCTTATATTATAAATGGCCATACTAAACTAGCACTGGTGTGTTTTACAAAATAAACGGAAAATGGTGTTACAAACTGAGACAGAATTAATCTCATCTCTGGTTTTTTTTGTGGCGTGTCTACATTCAAGTTGCAAAACTAATTACAACCCTTCCGGAACAGTATTACATCGTAGGATAAAGTTAATTAATGAAGTTATTTAATAAAAGGTTCAGAAGTTCAGGTTGTTAAAATCATAAAATGGTTTATTAGAAAGATATCAAAATAGGAGAAACCGGATTCTGTAAAATTAAACGATTTTTTCTTTTATTTATCTAGTAAAGTAATTCCTTTCTGAGAATTAATATCTTGTTTGATTAATATGGGTTTTAGTCGCATTTTTCTTTTTTTGTAATAAATCTTCAGAATGTATCGAAGTTCGTCGTTAGATTCACTCATTTTGGCGGACAGAAAAACAATTGAAAATGGCGCGTGTTTTTTACTTTTTATTTTTCTTTTTCTTAATGTCCTATATGTATTGATATTAAAACCAGCCAGACACAAACAGTACAACCAAAGAGATTTTTCTTCAAATTTATACAAACAAAATACCAAGAAACTTTTTCCCCAACCTTATATTCGAAACAGTAAGTCTACAAGAATATTACCTACTTCTAGGTGGTAGGACTGACTCCCTTTCTGCCTACAATTCCGTCACAGTAGATACCATCCTCTGACCTATTTGCTTACACCGCTGTGTTAATCTAAAAGAAAAAACTCCAGAAAATCTGACTACATGACACTTTTAGTGGAAATAAACTGAAGTTTGTGAAATCAATACGAAATAATATGTATGCATGCTACGACCAGATGGACGTTGCGTCGGGACCGCTCATAAATTTTACAACAAGGTCAAGCCTCAAGTTTTGCCTTCCACGTTACGGCGTCAGATTTACGAGGGGAACTACCATGTCCCAGTTTGTTGTAGGGCAGTGAAATAAAGAATAATAATAAAGAGACTTTGATGACGCGATGTTTTTTTAATATTCAAAAAATACTTTGTAATCATACTAATATTATAAATGTGAAAATTTGTTTGGATGTTTGTGGCAAAACCACTTAAGAACTACTGAACGGATTTTGTTGAAAATTAGCAATATTATAGATAACAAACCAGAGTAGGACATAGGTTTTATTTTCTGTATAAAAGTTTTAGTCTAAGTATTTGTATAAAAAGTTTTTAATTACATACCAGCGGAGGCGCGGGTAAAAGCTAGTACTTCATAAAAATAATTGCTCAATTGGTTTGATTTACAGAAATTGACATCAGCTCGTAAACAGTCTATAATCCAGTCTGGACACGGCCCATCACAAGTCCACCGCTGAACATAGGCCTCCCCATAGTAAGTGGCATTGCCATAATCGTCACAAATGCCATGATTAGCGATCGCAGACTTCTCGCACCTTTGACGCTGTTCTCCGTCGCCTGTATGAGAATTTTATACCTGGCAATATGCAATGGTTATGTCGCCAACTATTAGAAGCGACAAGATCTTCTGGGCTAAGTGGTTGCTGTGACCCATAGACATCTACATCTATCCTCAATAAAGAATCAAATGCAGATGCGTTGTCACCCGTGAAGACTAACATGGGATGCCTCTTTTTCCAGTAATAATAAAAAATAAAAAAATTGTACAACCGACTTCAATATAAATTATTAAGAATAACTCAAAACCTATTGGTCAGACCTTGATCAATTTATATGGGATCACATGAGAAGCACCAGCTTTCAAATAAAAAAAGAATCATCGAAATCGGTTTACCTAAAAAAAGTTATGAGGTAACATACATAAAAAAACATATAGTCGAATTGAGTACCTCCTCCTTTTTGAAGTCGGTAGAAAAGGGTCTCCGGTTCTCTACACTCACCATACGAAACACAGCAGTGTTAAGCTGGTATTCTGTGAGAGCGTGGTACTTCCCCGGTCGAGCCGACCCATTCGTGCTACAACTATACTACTAATATAGCAGCAGCATGGCTCTACCACGTTTAAAATAATGAGAGAATTATCTTTAGATGATTCAATTTTAATCGCTATACGAGTATGTCTGCAAGTGAAAATACTCAATTAATCCGGTAGGAAATAAGTCAGTAATTCCCATTTCCTTTAATCAAGAAATAATTCATATTGCGTTGTATTAAGCTTCAAGTGTTTTTTATAGCTAAGTAACGATCCTAGAATAAAATTAAGTAAAATACAATGTAAGTTGATTTTCAAATAAAACTAATTTAACGGTTTTTATCGCCTTTAATTTAAACTTTTTTAACTCTTGAACATATATTATATTGCATTTAATGTCAGTTGACGTGAAGCATGGACGCTCCGGGAAGTCTGCAGTATGCCTCCATGTTCAGGATCGTCCCAAACATTACGCCAGATTTGATACACCACAAATCCTCACAAAAAACACAGATTTTTATCAAGAATGATTCGTGAACCTATTTAAATTAAAAAAAAAAACATCTTAATTAATAATAATAAATAGAATCAGGCGTTATTGGCAAAGTAAATTTTTCCAACTTTAACATCCTAATTTTTTCAACTAAAAAATTCAGTGGAGAAGATGGCTGGTAACTACAATTTGTTTGGGATTCAATAGTTAATAAAATTAAATCCAAACCCAAGCATACCACTGCTAGACTTCAAGATACTGTGAGCTCGTTCTGTAATATACGTGGTAGAGCCATGCTGCATCTACGAGTGTATTATAGTTGTAGTACGAAAGGGTCAGATCGACCGGGGAAGAACTATGCTCTTAGAATACCAGCGCAAAAAAGTTGCTTAATACTGCTGTGTTTCGTATGGTGAGTGTAGAGAACCGAAGAACCTTTTTACTGGAAACGGAGCATTCTATCTTAGTCCTCAGGGGTGACATAGCATTTATATTCTTAATCAAGGATAGATGTAGATGTCTATGGGCACAGATTCCACATCTATCTGTCCCTGTTCTATTAAAAAAAAAACTATAAGCAAATCGATATAGAACAATATATTTGGTACAACCATTACTAAAACTCATTAACTAACTTAACCATAAAACAATTAAATCAAACAATACAACGCGAGTAAACTGATTGAACTATACCGCATCCACATAATCATGTCACACTGATAAACACTGTTAACGCAAATGATCCATTTAGTTGTTTGATACACCCAAATTTTAACTATGTACTCACTATGCATAATTAAATTTCGGATATTATTAGCAGACTTCAAAATAAATCATCTAGATATTTTATGTGTATTGTATTTATATGTGTCATATTAATATATTCCGGTAGAATGGGACGTATAGTTTGTTTTTCTTTTTATTTATTTTTTGCACTTAATTTACACCTGCCAATATTTTTATTTATTCCATTTTACTTAGGGTTGACAGGTAGCGAATGTCACAGGACATTAAGTCCGCCCTTTGTAACCTTAACAATTTATATTGAAGTCGGTTGTACAATTTTTTTTAATTTTAAATTATTTACCACGTTTTTTATGTCACTTTCTTGTTTGTCTGTCGTTCCGGGTGAAATTATTGATTGATTTTAAACTAACTTCCCGATGAGCTGAAAACTTGAAATTTTGAATATAGTTCAAATTCGGATGACAATACAAAAATAACCGGCGACGAGGTTCGCCACCCGTCACGTTCTGTCTCCCGGAGGGGCGAAAAGTGGATTGCGGAAGCCCGTCTGGCTACGCTGAATGTATGTGGAGCAATTAATGATAAGATGGATGAAGTATGCGATATGATGTATGATAGAGGAATAAACGTGTTATGTGTAAATGAGACGAAACGGAAGGGAAAGGATGCCACTACACATGGCATGTATACCGCGTACTGGTCTGGGGTAGACGAGACCGAGCGGGCATGCCAGGGAGTCGGTATCATCCTTTCAGAAAGAATGGGTCAATATATGAAAGAGTATGAATGTGTAAGCCCGAGACTGCTATGGATACGAATGAAAGTGGGCTTAAAGAAGTTGTTTGTGCTAGGGGTCTACGCCCCAGACATGTCTAAGCCCACTTATATCCGAGAGCAGTTTTGGGAGATGGTAAGGATGGTGCTAATGAAATGAACGGGTAATGAAAATATTGTTATATTAGGAGATTTTAATGGAAGGGTTGGTATGAAGAGGCTTGGTATGAAAGGATATTGGTGATGAAAGCATAAAGGCGAATGGTGAAAGCCTCCTCACCGTATGTGTGGAAAATAATCTTTTTGTGACGAACACTTTCTTTCGTCATAAGAAGATTGACATGTATACATGGGAAAGAGGTGGTGATAGAAGCATGATAGATTTAATAATTGTGGATGAAAGAATGAGAAGCGCAGTGGTAGATACAAGGGTTTACCGCGGGTCCAACATAGGGACGGATCATTACTTGGTCTTATGCCGAATTAATGGTCTATTCAGACGTCGGCGGCATCGGACATCTGTGTCTACCACTGCGTTACAGCGTATAAGAACAGAGAGGTTACAAGATGAAGGTGTGAAAGAGAAGTTCAAATGTAGACTGAGAGAAAATATAAGTGGTATGGATGAATTGTGTATGAATGATTTAGACTTGGAGACTGTGTGGTATAATGTCAAGAAAGGTTTGGTGGATGCAGCTACCGAAGTATGTGATGTAACTAAGAGAACGAATGAAAGGAAAAAAACACTTTATGGTGAGATGACGAGGTATGGATGGAAGTTGAAGCAAAGAAGAGAGCATGGCTAGATTTACTAACAACCAAGGCTAGTCATTCTAACGGTATGAATGATGATATTGAAAGAAAAATGGCAGTCTTTAGACATCTAAATAAGAGAGTAAAAGAAGTAGTTGAAAGGAAAAAGCAAGAAAGAACTGATAAGAATGATAGAAGAATATCGGATAACTTCCAGGCAAATATTAAAATGTTCTGGAAACTCGTAAGAACTGCCAGGGGACATTCATAATAGCCTAGAATGAATGCTATACGACACCAGATTGGCTGTATTCTGAATGACGAAGTTTCGAGTTTAAGGAGATGGAAGGAATACTTTGAAAGCGTGTTTATGAGTGATGAGACGTTTCAATTAAATGAAATAGAAATTCCGAAAGAAGAGGAAAGAGATAGAGAGATAGGTATAGATGAAATAATGAAAGCAATGAAAAGTATGAAAGCAGGTAAGGCAGCCGGATATGATAGAGTATCACTCCGAAATGCTGAGGGATGGAGAGGGAGTGTGGTGGCAGACCTGCTGTACACCTTGTTTAATTTGTGTTGGGAACTTAAGCAGGTACCGGGAGACTGGTGCAAAGCCGTGATAGTCCCAATATATAAGGGAAAAGGATCGCAGCAGGACTGTAAAAACTACCGTGGTATCAGCCTTCTTAGCATTGTGGGAAAACTGTATGCTAAGGTGCTAATTGAAAGAGTTATGAAAGATACTGATGGAAAAATTTGTGCAAGCGGGATTTAGAAAGGGAATGGGATGTACGGATCAGATCTTTTCCATGCGCATGATCGCGGAGAAGTTTTTGGCCAAAAACCAAAAACCAAATGGTGGTTACATTAATGAACAGGTCATTAAAAGAAAGGGGAATAAAAGTGAACGTGTGAAGTAAAACGATATGTGAAATAAGAATAGAAGGGGAATTAGTCGAGCAAGTAGATGAGTTTGTGTATTTGGGATGTGTATTTAGCAGGGATGGTAGATATGATAAGGATATAGAACGACGAGTGAACGCAGGAAATAGAGTAAATGGGGCTCTACACTCTATTGTGGGAAGTCAGAAAGTCAGAAAGGCACGTATGGCAATTCACAATGCTGTGTTAGTCCCTACTTTAATGTATGGTAGTGAAAGTTGGGTGTGGCAGAAGAAGCACGATAGTAGAATAAATGCTGTAGAAATGCGGTCATTAAGGAGTATGTTAGGGCTGAATCTAAATGACACAGTGAGAAATTGTGTGATAAGAGAAGAGTGTGGTCTGCAAGATGATGTTGTGACCAGGATTAAGAAAGGAATGCTTCGGTGGTTTGGTCATGTAGAAAGAATGAATGAGGAAAGAGTGACAAAGCAAATTTATGTGGCAGAGGTGAACGGCAGAGTCTGGAATGGACGACCTAGGCGAAAATTTATCGACCAAATTGGCGATATATTGAAAATGGGCCAAATTTATTAAGAGTACCCTTAACCGACGAGCGTATATGGATGTGGAGGAGGCGAGAGAGGTGTGTCAGGATCGTGCCAAATGGAAGTCCATAGTCTCTGCCTATCCCTCTGGGTGACAGGCATGAGTGTATATGTATATGTATGTAATACAAAAATAATGAAAAAAAAACGTGGATAATAATTTCACTTGTTTTTGTAATAGGTTATAATTCAGGAGTGGTCCCATATTGGAGAATAAATTCCACTCCCAATATAATTTATACTTGCGATTGATGTCACTTGGTGAAACTTCAGCTGCATTTTTGTGATTTTGATACACACTTGTACTTGTTTTCTTTTTTTTTATAAAAGTGGAGGCAAACGACCATGCGGTTCATCTGATGGAAAGTGTCGACAGTCGCCCACGAACAAATGCAACACCATGGGGATTCCAGGTGGGTTGCCGGCATTTTTAAAAGCAGTATGCTCGTTTCTTGAAGGTCCCTAAGTCGTATCGATCCGGAAAAATCGCCGCAAAACTTGTCTATCCAAATCACAAAAATCCACCCCTAATGGTGGCAAAATAGGGGATGGATGGAACTATTAAGACGACATTGAGATGATGCTATTCTTTAGTCCACTCAATAAGGTAAAAAATATTTAAAAAAAAAGTAAAAAGCCTTCAAACAACTAATAAAATAATTTCACATTCTGAAGTCTTCATCATTCATTATCATTTCATCATTGCAGCCCATCACAAGTCTACTGCTGAGCATAGGCCTCCCCCGAGGAATGCCACAAAGCACGTTCCTGAGCCACCTGCATCCATCAACTTCCTGCATGTCTTACCAGGTCGTCACTCCATCTAGTGGAGTGTCGCCCTACACTTCGCCTACCGGTACGAGGCTGCCACTCGAGAACCTTTCTTCCCCATCGGTTGTCGATTCTTCGAGCTATATGGCCGGCCCATTGCCACTTCAGCTTACTAATCCGTTGGGCTATGTCGGTCACTCTGGTTCTACTGCGGATATCCTCATTTTTAAGTTTATCACGCAAAGAAACCCCGAGAATTACCCTCTCCATAGCTCGCTGAGCAACCTTGAGCTTCCTCATACGGCCAGCAGTAAGGACCATGTTTCAGATCCATAAGTCATCACTGGCAACATGGACTGGTTGTACAATCCCGAACGCTGCCCGTGATTCTTACCCGTGTAGTGGCGGGCAAGAATACCCACTACCCATATCTTCTGAAGTCTTAGCAATTCAAAATAAAAAGGCGTATTACACTACACTGAACCTAATTAGGATACAGATAGGAATAAATGAAACTATAATAAGACTATGAACGATTAGGAAGGTGCCTTTCTTCCTAACTCGCTTAGCTCCCCAATTAGGAAAGAACTAAGGAAAGTGTAATCACATTTAAGACGCTCAGTCCGACTAAGCGTCTTAGATCTATCTCAGTTGGCTTGCAAGCTCGCAACTAGTAAAGGAAACGGGTGTACGCATTTTTAACACGCTTTTATTAGATTCGCGATCTATCTATCTATCTATGTAACGGAATCTTTTAATGTCATTTTCTCCAACATGTAGACGGCCGATTGACTTGAAAATTTGCAAATCAAGGACCGATGACAATACAATAATTTAATAACTTTATCCTTATATCCTGATGAGGATTACCAGTCAGTGTTTTATAAACACAATGACTTTAAGATAAAGAGAAAGTATGATGATTGCACTAGAGGTCTTAAAAGAAATGCCTTACATTTGGCACAAAACCTATATTTTTTATAAAAATAGAATAAGAGTGGCAAGCGATGACACAGTCCACCTGATGGTAAGTGCGGCCCATAGACATCTATATCTACCGTCGATAAAGAATCAAAATACAAATGCGTTGTGAAGAGTAATATCGAATGCCACGTTACAAGGATACAAGTAAAAACCGGCCAAGTGCGAGTCGGACTGCGCATGAAGCGTTCCGTACCATCGTACAAGATTGAATAATATGTATGCAAAAAAACACATTTCTAGTAGGGGAGCCCTTTAATTTTAATTGATTTTAATTTTTATTATTTGTTGTTGTAGTGGCAAAAGAAATACATTCTGTGAAAATTTCAACTGTCTACCTGTTACGGATCATGAGATACAGCTGTAGCAGCCAGGCTAATCAACCCAAAACGGTAATAAATAACGTTACCCTGGTGCTACCATAACGCAGAAGGTGAAGGTCTGAAGAAAACATTTATTTACAAATTACCCCCGGCTACTGAGATACTGCGGACTGCATATCGATGCGTGATAATATGACGTATATATTTAACGATCTAATATAGAAACAAGAAACAGCCGCAAATATCATCAGCCCCGCATCGTCTTCACACGCCGGCTATCTTCATGAATCCGTCGACCATTTTCGAGCCGTTTCTTCAACGCCGCAGCTTCGCTTCTTCTTGCTGTTCCGGAGATGTGTCCCACGCCGCCGCCGCTCGCCGATTACGCGCGCGCGTCGGACTGCATCGCTTATATAGGCCTGTCCAGCAACGCAGCTACGAGAAGCGATCCACGAGTCTTACGCCGGCAAATGGAGCGCGACATATAATAGTTGTATATAATATTGTAATTGATTAATTTCATTGGTCAAAATAGAAATTCAATTGGCTAAATAAATAAAAGATATTGCTATTGGGTAACGAAGGATGTAGCCGGGAATATAAATATAGGCAGGGTTCACTAAAATAAACACCTTCAGTCGCCTGCACATAGTAAGGCATATCAAGAAAATAGTTTCATTTCTCCGCTCCTAGACCACTCGGAGTCTGTTAATAGTGGACCCATTCACCACTATTACACAGCCCTCTAACAGACAAACGGACGGACGTACAGCGGAGGCTTAGTAATAGGGCCCCGTTGGTTACATTTTTGTATAAAACCCTGAAAAGCAAAGTATTCATTTTTATTTATTTAATCGGACCCTAATAATTTATTAAATTATGCTGATTAAATACATAAATAATTTTAAAATCCGATTGCTCCGACATACTCGTATACTCTATAACCCAGCAACTTTTAATGCTTGAATATTAAAAAAGTAGAGCAAGCCGTATTTTTTTGTTGAACAAAGAAGGCCTCATTGGGTTAGTCGCGTAATCGCGTACACGTTTGCTCACGAACGAATACGATACGAACCCTTGAGTAATGAGCATGAGGTGATCGTTAAACATAAGCATAGTAAGCTATTTCTTATTTGTTTTGTGGTTATAATTGTATAACATAATATATGATTGTAAACTGTTCTTTTTCAAAAGAAAATGTTCCGCTGGGTTTCTTGCTGGTTCTTCCCAGGACTGAGGTATTTTCCGTACCAGTGGTAAATTATACAAAGAGTGTCTTTTAAAAGTTTTTATTATAGAATATGGGTGACAAACGGGCACACAATCCACCTGATGGTAAGTGGATGCTGTGGCCCATAGACACCTACATTTATCCTCAATTAAGAATCAAAATGCAGGTGAGTTGTCACTGAGAATGCCTCGTTTCAGTAAAGGGTCTCAGGTTCTCTACACTCACCATACGTAACACATCACCATTGCTGCTATTTTACGCTGGTATTCTGTGAGAGCGTGGTCCTACCCGGTCGAGCCGACGCATTCGTGCTACAACTACAACCATAATATAGCTGCAGCGTGGCTCTACCACGTAAAAATTTAAATAATCTATATTTAATAAAAATAAAATATTTCTCTCCCTTTACCTTACTACCTTGAAATTCAAGGCAAGCTACTTCAATACTACGTTATATTGATAAAAGTTTTTAATGTCGGAAAATTATTAACAAAATTTGTTAACTTATCACTGGAATAGAATATAATAGAATAATTTTTATTCAATAGTTATTGAAAGTCATTTTTCGGAAATGATTCGGAAAATACCTCTGTCTTGGGAAGAACCAGCAAGAAACCCAGCGGGACTTTTTTTTAAACATATTTCACTTAACAATAATTTTGTTTGTACAAATTTAAAATGAATTTTAATAGAACCAGCATGGTGGCGATCACCTCATTCCCAGGGTATTTTTCATTTATATATTCTTTGATATTATAATAACCCTTTTTGTTAAAAAATTCTTTAATAAAACATTTAAACTTGTTTATTGACAAATTTATATCGAATAATATATAAATGAATTACTAATTCTGTGGAGTCTAGTAACTGGTATTACAAGCTTATGTTTGTTTGTTCCTAGTGTTTAAAGTATGAACATCTTTATTCTTATCAAAGGTATTTATGTTTTTATGTACATACATTACATTTTCATAAATATATTGCGATGCCAAAGTTAATATGTTTATTTCTTTAAATTTTTCTATAAGGGACTCATTACAATTTAAGTTATAAGTCACCCGTACGGCTCTCTTGCAAAACAAATATGGAATATTACTTCTAAATCTCTCCAGGCTTTTTCCATTAATCGGAACAAATACAATTTTCTCAATTTCCTGTTTTTTGTGCATATATGGTAATGAAACCACTTGTCCACAGTGATCTGAACTTAGTTTTTGAATTATGAACTTGATTGGTACAACATCGGTAAAAATATTATCAATACAAGTTGCACTACACCCTGCAATACGTGTAGCTTCAAAGAATAAATTATCAAGATTGTATGATTTGAACAATGAGCGAAATTTAATACTGATGGAAGAAGCTTCCAGGAGATCGATATTAAAGTCACCACATACTGTTTATTAAGCTTAACTAAAACTTCTTCCATAATTTTTTCAAACCGCTCGCCAAGCGTGGCAACTATGGCAAATACCCCCATGGTGAGTTGAATTCTAAGCTATTTAAATTATCTTTGCTAGGAATTACCTGGATTACCTCTATTGTCTTATTATCTAATTTAAATTACTTGGAACTGATTCCAAATCATTTGTAAAATTATTTTGCTGCTCAATAAAAGCAGGTTAAAATATAAAGAATAAGATAGCGTATTTGCTACCAGTCTTAAACTATACTTTGATAGGTAATGCCTATCTCTTGTCAAAAACTTTTTAGTTAAATTAGGAATATCAATCAAATGAAATTTATAATTATAATTCTTACAATTAAATATCAAATTTAAATTATTATTACTCGTCAAATTATTCATTGTTAAATTTAAATTATATCTTAGTTTATTTTCCTGTGGCCACCCCTCTATGTATGGCAATGTAAACAAGATAACTTTATGCACATTTAAGTTATAAAGATATTCAATATATTTTAATAATTGATTCTTGTTCATATTGCCTCTTCTCCCAACAAAAATTATTAATATACTATTAGGGCTAAATTTACTAGTTAAAATTTTATTCATAATATCACTGAATGATGCTTCTCAATCAAGTAAACACACATTATAATTGTAAACAACATTAAATTATTTCGTTCGACGTTGGGTTTGCGGCGACAAAACAAAATATAGTTCCCGGAGGAAATTAATCCTCCGGGAACTATATTTTGCCGGAGGAAACATCTCTAGTGTTCCCGCGATCGACTGGCGGAAACACTAGAGATGTTCCTTACACAGCGACTAGCTCCAATCATTAAGAAAATAAGTCGAGAGTTTACGTGATAGAGCCATACTGCAACTATATTATGGTTGTAGCACGAATGGGTCGGCTCGATTGGGGAAGAACCAGCTCTCACAGAACACGAGAGTGAAATAGCAGCGTCAGGTGAACTGTGTGCTCGTTTGTCACCCTTATTCTATAAAAAAAAAGAGTCAATCATTGGATTTAGTACTGGTACTGAATATTTGTTTTATTATTCAATACGCAGAATTCAAGAAGAAGCTTCCTTCTATGATCCATATTCATTCGTTCATTCATTACAGCCTGTTAAAACCTACTGCTGAACTTTGCAATAGTTTGCCACGCTTGGCAGGCGGTTTCGCAACCGCAGTTTTTTTCCGTCTGTCACCTCTTACGACACGCACGGGACGATTACCATGGCCATGCAAATGTCCGCTAGATTACTGTTTAATCAATTTACATTTAATGATTTCTTATAATATTGACGCGAATACATTGAATAAAATTAATATTTTGGATTTATCACGTTTAGCTTTTAGCCGTCCTAAAAAAAAACGAGGGGTTTTACAGTTCAACAATATGTTTTTCCTTGTTTTTATTGGTGTTACGAGATATCTTCGTCAATGGTAAAACGATTTTAGTGATTCTTATTTTTAAATTGTAATTCTGGGTTAGTCCTATACATCAGAAGAAAAAATCCACCACTAAGGGTGATAAAATAGGGGATGAAGTTTTTAATGTAACTATTTAGACAACATTGCAATTGTGATATTACTCATTCCAGTCGAAAGGATAAAAAATAACTTTCAATAGAAAGTAAAAACAAAGTTCATAGAACTAAAAAGAGTAAATAAATATATCAGCAGCGACTTCAGAATGTGAAATTATTCTATTCTTTTTAGATCTTTGAAGTCGGCTTTTACTTTTATTAAAAGACAATTTTAACTTTTTAATTCCCGAGGTTTCCCGAAGCCTCCCATTTAAAAAAATGGAGGGACAACTAACAGGCAGACCGGCACACAGCAGTGCAAGCACTGCTGCTTGGCGATAGAAATGAATAAGAAGGCGGTACCTTTTTAGAAGGACTTATCTCCTCCCCTGTGATGCGACATTCAATCTGAATACAGTATAATCTCACTAATCCGGCACTTCGATAGATCGGCACGTCCAATAATCCGGCACCCTCCGCCCACGCCTCCCTCGCCCCTCTATACCTGTGCGCTTCGGTCGCTGCGTCATCGACGAGCAGTCTAACCTCAAAACTTATCACGTGCACGTGCTTACGTATTTGTTTTTTCCAAGTGAGAATAGTTTATAGTTAAAATGTCAAATAAACGCAAACACAAGACACTAGATTTGAATAATAAAATGGAGATTTTAAAGAAGTTAGATAGTGGAGAAAACATGTGCAAATTGGCAAAAGAATATGGTGTTGGGCGTGCTACTATACACGATCTTAAGAAAAAAAGGCAAAAGATAGTAGACCACGTCAAGACAATGGAATCGGGGCCAGGAAAGCGTAAAACACTAAAAGTTGGCGATTGTCCAAAGATGGAAAACGCTCTTTACATGTGGTTCTTGCAACGGCGTTCTAAACACACTCCTATATCTGGAGAAATTCTGAAAACCAAAGCAATCGAATTTTATAAAAAAATTACCCACAAAGATGATTTTCGTGCCAGCGATGGATGGCTGGATAAATTTAAAAAGCGATTTGGTATCCGTCTCTTAACAGTATCGGGTGAGAAATTATCAAGCGACGAATCTGCAGTACAGCCATTTATCCAGCATTTCAAAAACAAAGTAGAAGAACTGGGTCTTCTTCCTGATCAAATCTATAACGCAGATGAGAGTGGTCTGTTCTGGAGACTGTTGCCCAATAAAACATTCGTGTCTTCTACAGAAGCAAGTGCACCAGGTCGTAAAGTGAGTAAAGACAGAATCACATTCATGCCGTGTTCAAATGCTACTGGAACACAAATTGGATTTATTAGTGATTGGCAAAGCAAAAATCCCAGAGCTTTCAAGAACATTTGTCTGCCAGTCTGTTACAAGAACCAAAGTAGAAGTTGGGTCACGAGAGAGTATTGTGAATGGTTTCATAAAGACTTTGTCCCAAGTAAGAAAATTTATGAAAAGATCTAACTTGCCCATAAAAGCTTTACTCGTACTTGACAATGCTCCAGGCCACCCAAACGAACAAGAACTTAAATCAAGTGATGGGAATATCCAAACCATCTTCTTACCACCAAACTGCACACCTTTACTGCAGCCGATGGATCAAAACGTTATCCAAAAAATAAAGTCTTTGTATAAAAATAAATTGCTGATCCATATTATATCTCAGGATGGTGATATAACGCAGAGCCTTAAAGGAATGAATTTGAAGGATGTTGTATTCTCTCTCGCTCATGCTTGGAAGTCTGTTTCATCTAACTTAATCCAATCTTCATGGAAAAGTTATGGCCCACAATGAATGATGTATCAGAAACAGAAGAAACAGATGAATGGGATCCTGAAGATAATATGCCTATTGTCGATTGGTTAAAAAATCTATCAGAAAAAGGATTGGAGACAAGTGAGGAAAATTTAAATTCTTGGTTTGAAGGAATCGAAGAAACAGAGCAAATTATGACAGATGAAGAAATAATATCTGAAGCAGTACAAGAAGAAAGCTTTGTAGAAATATTAGAGCCACCAACTACTACAACTGCTATAAGAGTTAAACCAGATAATGCATTGATGTGTTTCAATACGTGCATAACATGGGCAGAAGAAAACGGCATGTCTGCCAAAGATATTATAATTCTTCGCAACATGCGAGAAAAGGTTTTTAAGCAAGGACTACAAGTTGCACAAAAGCAGACCTCAATTAAGGATTATTTTAAAACTACATAGTTAATCACATATGTACCTACATGTTAATCGAATACATTACATACATTGACTCCCTCTATGAAATACTTTATTTTATTCTTTACCTATGACTTTTTCACTATAATCCAATAATCCGAACATTCCAATAATCCGCACCCTCCGGTTTTAATAGTGCCGGATTAGTGAGATTATACTGTAATCGGAATAAAGAGCGGCATATTTCAGCAGTGACGATTTGAAAAAATACATAGAAATTACTTCGTAACTAATATAGTTATATGCATTTAAAGACTTTCTGTACTTCTTTTACGCCTACCTTTTTTATCTCTACACTACTCTAAGGTAGACTCGTACTTAGATAATGCCTCAGGCATTAAGTCCGTCTACATACATTACAGTGTATATGAAGTTAAATAAATAAATAAATAAATAGTAAAATCGTATCCACGATTTTATGAACAAGCGATGATATCGTACAGCTGACGTGGATGAATAGCGCGCGGTGATGACCAATTCTGTTGATCCACTTAGCCCACGCACATACAGGTATTTAGCTTTAATGGTCGTATCGTTCTTGAGTTATAATACTAACCTAACCTAACCTAACCCATGTCCAGTGTCCACCCTATCCCGGCATTATAACTTAGAATCACAAACGGAGCCAATATTTGTTCAAACACTATTTACTTACTTATATATTGACTTATTTATAAAATATGTTGACTTAGCAGTCTGCCACTTCACCTGAGGATGCCTCGTTCAGAGGCGAAACACGTGTCGTATTATCGACGGTGGTGTGTCTTTCCTAGTGTAATGGTGTTGGGATTAGTGGTGAGGGGATACTGCACGTATGGTATGGTAGAGCCATGCTACAGCTATATTATTGGTATAGTTGAAGCACGAATGGGTCGGCTCAACCGCGGAAGGACCACGTTCTCACAGAATACCAGCGTAAAATAACAGCTTAACATTGTTGTGTTTCGTATGGTGCGTGTAGAGAACCGGAGACCCTTTTTACTGGAAACGAGGCATTCCATCTTAGTCCTCACGGGTGACAACGCATCTGCATTTTGATTCGTAATCGAGGATAGATGTAGATGTCTATGGGTCACAGCTACCACTTACCATCATGTGGACTGACCAAAAAAAATCGACAGACACATTTTTTTTTCACGCGAATCTTAGCTAATTAATTTTAACATCTTCAAACATTATTATATTCGTTGGTCCTATTAAGAAAGATATTCCATAAAGTTTGCCAAACGCATTGGGGCAGCGCGGAGGATATTTTCTTGCCCTAAAACCCTCTCAGAAATGTGAATAATGCGTAGAGCATGTATATTATAGGCTGTAACTTCAATTGTTAGCTGTTGAGTCTAAGGGTCCTGTGTCTGACACTCGATCCTATGCCACTTCTAAACTGATTGCACAAGTATTTATTCGTAAACGAGTAGTCTGAGACGATTTAGTTTTTTTTTTACGCAAGAAAAGGTGATAAACAAGCAGCTGTCTGCCTGATCGTAAGTGGATGTAGTAGATGTATCCTGAATTGAGAATCTAAATGCAGTTGCGTTGTTGCCTCTGTGGTACTCGTTAATAACCAGGGCAGCGTTATACTGCTATTATATGCTGGTGTTGGAGCGTCACCCCGCGTAGTGGCGGGTAAGAATACCCACTACCCAATATCTTCCCGTGGGTGTCGTAAGAGGCGACAGAGGGAGATTGAGGCAGAAGATGGGCATCAGCATCTTTTTGATAACAGCAAAACAACAATAAAAAAACTGCGGTTGCCAACCCGCTCGCAAAGCGTGGCAACTATGCCCCCCATGATTAAAGTTACGATGAGACGGCCCCCAGTCCCCGGTGGCCCCGCTATTCCTGGCTACGCTGGCGACTGTAATGTGTTTGTACAGTAGGGTACGATGGCTATCCGAGTACAGAACCAGAGTACGAAACCTATCCAACTGCAGAGAGGTGGTAAGACAGGGTGACGTTATATTCCCGAAACTCTTCACCGCTGCATTGGAAGACGTTTTCAAGCTACTGGACTGGAAAGGATACGGTATTAACATTAATGGCGAGTACATCACTCACCTTCGATTTGCCGAAAAAATAGTCCTTATGGCAGAATCGCTGGAGGACCTAAGCGCTGTGCTCAATGACCTCAATAGTGTCTCCCAACGGATAGGTCTTAAGATGAACATGGACAAAACAAAGATCATGTTTAATGTCCATGTCACACCTATGCCAGTAGTTGTTGGGAGCACTAAGCTCGAAGTTGTTGACGAGTATGTTTACCTGGGACAAATAGTCCAATTAGGTAAGTCCAACTTCGACCGAGAGGTCAATCGACGGATTCAACTCGGCTGGGCAGCGTTTGGGAAATTACGACACATCTTCTCGTCAGGTATACCTAAACTGACCATTTATTTTTTAACTCAAAACGGGACATGGGTTTATTTATACTCTAAAAACTATAACTTTATACAATTAGTGTTCACTATAATTATATTCACATTAATTATAATTATTTTTATTATAACAAATTTTGAAAAATCAAAATCAATCACCATTTCACCAGCTTTATCAAAGTTCAACATTTTATAATTATATTAAATACAACATATTTTTTAATTATTATTTATATTTGTCAGTGAAAAAATATGCTTTAATAAAATTGGTGATGATTTTAAATAAGAATAAAATTCTGGGCATGTTTTTTTATATTGACCTTTGTTATCAACATCGCCTTCAGAACTGGAACCTGTAAGTGATTTTTTTCAGACGTCCAAAATTTATTCATTATAGAAATATTCTTTCTATTGGATCATTTTTTGTACCAGGTGGACATCAAATATTATCGATTAAAATGCAAAAAAAAATATGTTGAAGATTGTTGGTGCGAAAGTGTTTGAATACTTGCACCCAACGTGTTTCTGCGGAAACTTTTAAATTATCCCATTCGGTTATTTTTGGCCGGTCTCGCTCTCGCACCGTTCGTGTCTGACAAACTTTATAGTTTTTAAATTTTTGCGCTATGTCGGAAAACGGGACAATTTTGCGCCCCGGAGCTTTGCTTGGGGACAACGGGACAGGTGACCGAGAAAAGGGACAGTCCCGTTCAAAACAGGACGTATGGTCACTTTAGGTATACCTCAAAACTTGAAAACGGGACTGTACAACCAGTGCGTGATGCCAGTGATGACCTATGGAACTGAGACGTGGTCCTTCACTGCTGGCCGGATGAGGAAGCTCAAGGTCGCTCAGCGAGCTATGCTCGGAGTTTCTCTGCGTGAGAAACTTAGAAATGAGGATATCCGCAGTAGAACCAGAGTGACCGACATAGCCCAACGGATTAGTAAGTTGAAGTGGCAATGGGCCGGCCATATAGCTCGAAGAACCGACAACCGATGGGGAAAAAAGGTTCTCGAGTGGCGGCCTCGTACCGGCGGACGAAGTGTAGGAGTCCCCATTAGATTGAGTGACGACCTGGTAAGACATGCAGGAAGTCGATGGATGCAGGTGACTTAGGAATGCAGGTGACTTTAGGTCGGCTATGTTCAGCAAAACAAACGGGAGGCCTATGTTCAGCAGTGGACTTCTGAAGGGCTGTAATGATGATGATGATGTTGGAGCGTGGTCATTCCCCCGGTCGAGTCGATACATTCGTGCTGTAGCCATATGCAGTATATCTCTATAATATGTCCTACGTAGGTAGAGATACCATAAGTCAGGATTTATCCTGATATGCCCGGACTTTTCACCAGGACAGGAGAGTGCACAAAACCAATAATTAATTATTTTTTTTCACGCTTGTTTATAATGTTTGCAACAAAATATCAGGATTATATTATGAAAATTAGGTTACTTGTCAGGACTTTTAAATTTTCCATCTGGTAACCCTATTACGTAGGTGATTTGTTCATGCAAGATTTGCTAGTTTTCAATCAAACCACGCAAAAAGAAGCAATTATGAACCCTAAATCTGAAACCATCAGCGTAAACATATATTTAAAAAATAAACCCTTTGTTAAGTTCGCACTTCGCACCTTTCTCTTTCCTGCAAGTACATAAAAGCACAAACAATGCTATCAGATTTCATCAAACTGTTTACGGCGCTGTAACGGGATATTTTAAAACGTCATTAAAATTAATAATTATAAACAGACATTTGATATTTTCTTGGTACAGACAAGCACATAGCAAAACAAAACATATCAGAGTGAAATAGCAGTTTATTGCTGCTGTGTTGTATGGTGAGTGTAGAGAACCGGAGACCCTTGTAACTGGAAACGAGGCATTACCTCTTAGTGCTCAGGAGTTACAGACAACGCATCTGCATTTTGATTCGTAATCGAGGATAGTGTAAGTGCCTATGGCCACGGCATCTACTTACCATCAGGTGGACTGCGTGCTCGTTAGTCACCCTTAAACTATTATCAAAATGTAGATGAGATTTTGATTCTTAATCGAGGATAGATGTAGATGTCTATGTGTATAGCGTCCACGTACCATCAGGTGTAATGTGTGCTCGTTTTTCACCCTATTCTATAAAAGAATCCTAACCTAGTAGCTCAGGGCTATGTACATTCTCTACAGAGAAACTTAAATATGAAAGTTTCACACATTACAATCTTTATATATATATATATATATATATATATATATATATATATATATATATAATATATATATATTATATATAACGAACTCCTCCTAAACGGCTGAACCGATTTTGATTATTTTTTTGTGTGTGTTTGAGTGGGTCCCTAGATGGTTTATATTCACAATTCGATCAGGTAGGTGGCGCTGTTGTCAAGATCTAGAAATCACGAGTGCGAAGCCTGGACAGATCACTAGTATGCAAAAAATATTTTTGTGAAACCACCAGTGCCTACCTAAATCACATCACATTTAATCAAAATACCATAACATAAAACAAAATAAAAATATTTTCGGTGCCAACTAAATATCTTACTAACTTAGAATAATAACTTATTAATATAAGACGAAAGATGTAAAATTCTCACGACAAAACTGTAGGGTATGAAATGTTCATGAGCGTACCTGAAACAAATTAAACACACATTCATTAATTAAAGACGATAAACCACAAGTATAGTGGCGGTGTAAGAATATCCGCTACCCCATATCATCCCTTTGTTTCATAAACGGCACCAGGAAGAAACAAACCAAGGGATGGATACCAGCGTCTTTCTCATAACAGTTAGAATATTAAAAAAACTGCGGTTGCTAATCCGCCTGCCAAGCGTGGCACTATGGCAAATATCCTCCGCGTATGAGACAACCTGTGGGAGAGGTCTAGGTCCAACAGTGAAATTTTGATAGGCTGTTATGATGATGATGATGATGAACGAATTCACTAGTCACGTGACTTAACGTTGATAGGAGTTTTCTATTAGCGTTAAAGATTGTAGAGACAACTTGACTAGCACCACTGTGCTCACCTGCAGTAAGAGGTTTAAGTCGTTATTTTATTACGAACATCTGACCTGGTTTTTAAAACAGATAAATAACATAAGTCTCGTTTTCCTTTGATACAAACTGAAAATGATCACGATGAATGATAACAGCCATACAACTGGGTTATCAGGTGACGCATGCTGTGAATCTACAGCCGCATACGTGGGTGTGTCTGATGTAGGAGCTAGTGATAAAACGATTTATCACTTAGCGATTACAATTACTATTACAATTATTTCTTTGTAAATAAAACATACTATTATCGATAAAGAAATATATATGTTGAATAAAACTACTTTTTCGGATTTTATCGCGTTTAATTTACTTAATTTTAATTCCTGACGTTTCGGGTGCTTTGCAGCACCCATGGTCACGGGGACTGAGGTAATTGACGTCCCGATGTCAAAGTTAATCCGGACTACCTTCCACTTTTAATTATTACTATTGGTCCGATCTAAGCAGAATGAACTTACTGTATTCTGAGGTTTTGCAATGGTATGCTTGGATTTAGTTTTAATTTTATTAATTACAGGATCCCAAGCAGGTGGTAGTATCCATTTCAATAACGATGTTGTAAGTAAGTAAGTAGGAACCGATGTTGATTTGCGAGGATTTGTGGTCTATCGAATCTGATGTAAGCAGTGGCGGAGCTAGGGCTCCACATTAGGGCAAGCCCAAGATATAGTTTTGTTGTTTTTAGCATTATTATAAAAATTTACCTTTTCTCTTTTTCGATTTTATCTTTTCCTCGCCGATTAACACTTTAACACACTTCAGTTCATCACAAGGAACACTATTATCCTCCATTTTCACTAAAAATCTATACAAAAGCATAAATTTTCAACTCGCAATATTCATTCGCTCAAGTAAACACACAGAGTAAACATTGAAATGTGAAGTCAACTTGCAAACGTATCGCCCGCGCGCCCCTGCGCTTGACTAACTTCACACCAAAAGCCCGGCTTTATCGCTGTATACTAATTGATATATAAGCAATCGTAGTTATATTTCATTATAGAACATTTTGCCACAGGTTAGAAAGGGAGCGATCGTCTTCTCGAAAGTCCGGTAAAAAGCCCACGCGTGCGAGAGAGACGACTAATCGCTCAACTTAACTCCTTTTTTATGACAGCAGTATCGCGCAGTTTTGCCGCGTGTTGACGTTACATAATAAGGCTACGAGGTCATGATCTGTGTAGAACAGAGAAGCGCGCGGGAAATTTGAAATAGTTTGAGTTTTTGAGTTTTTACGAGTAGTAACAGTTTACGAGTTATTTTATTAGTTGATATTATTGATTGAGCAGTTTGATAGGGCAAGCCGGGCTTCTCGGCTTCTATGCAAGCTTCGCTACCAGATGTAAGGGCGGAGGCCGTCTAGGATATGTCTAGACTTCGCAAAACGCTCCGGTGTTGGTGTTTCACATTCAAATATGATATTTATTACCATAAACTAATTCAAATAATGTTTGTTAAGGAATTAATAATCGAATCTAAGGAATTTTAAATTTTTGTTAGAAAAACATATAATTTCTAGCTTTTTAGGTCTCAATCTGTTCATTTTATCAATTTGAATCAATACCAGCAGTGGAAAATAACCTCTCCGACGCTACGGACGTTGGTTTAATTAAAATATATTTTTTACTATTCACTAAAAATAAATTAATAATCGCTAAATACTCGCAATGATAATCGAGGCCTATGTTCAGCAGTGGATTTTTATAGGCTGTAATGGATGGATAGATGGATATAATCGCAATGATAATCGACAAATACGATTAATCGTGATATGTCGATAATCATCGATTACTAATAGGAACGACTGAGCTTTGTTTATGGTTTAAAATAACTAATAAATTATCGAGAACACTTTATATTGTAATTAATGCGCAAAATACAGCTCGTAATCGCTCAGAGACTAAGCACTCGCTGTAAATTTCATAACCCGGGTTCGATCCCAATGTGCTAGGCGGTGAAGGAAAATAGCGTGAGGAGACCTGCACGTCTAAGAAATACAAAAAATATTTCGAACACGTGAAGTTCGTTAACACTTAGTCGTCTTCGTGGTAGTTTGAAGAGCATCTCCCGCCTTTCTGTGCTGCTATAGATGGTGCTGGTAGGAGATGCTCGTATTAGTGGTGATGGGGATAGTGAACGCAATAGAGGTAGGGCGGAAGGTGCTCTTCAAACTAGGCACAACACACCATTTTATTTTATTACCGGATCTTAGCAAATTAATTTTAACATCTTTAAATTTTAAAAAAATGTGTGCAGTTCGCACGCGGTAGAAGTGAAACCTTCAGATGAAATGAAATAAATAAAAATTAATTTTAGTGTGATAAATCAAAAGAATATTTTCTTTCTAAGAATTGACTGACTCTCAAAGTGGTACGTAGGATAGGCGCTAGATGGCATAAACAATAATGATTTAATATAAATCGGTAATCTATGAAATCGTGGATTGTTATGATTAAATTGGATAAAATATTTTTATTCAATATGGTTAATTTTATTTATCTAATATATTTATAAATTTTTACAGTTAAATTTTATAGTAACCATCTTTAAAGCACCGCACGAGAAGAGGAGACAGAGATAATAGGAAACATTGTATACTGTATTCTATCTCATTCTATATATGTTGTATTCTATAGATGTATATGTCTGCCTCTTTTTAATATCACTTTTTGGTTTCATAAAATTTCAAATCAAAACGATTTCAAAGAAGATAAATCAAAAGGAAAAGAATATTATTTTTTCGACTAAAATTGCTTTGTTATAGCGCCATCTACTTCGTTCTATGGGTAAAGTCATTAAATCGAACAAAAATTGATTGACTCTCAAAGTGATACGTAAGGTAGGCGCTAGATGGCATAAACGCGAATTGTTTGGGCCTATAATAAATAAAATTTAATAAAATAATAATGTCTGTGGAATTGCTTTGTGAACGTGCGGCAATTGATGCATTCGTTTTCGGGTTTGACTTCTGATTCGGCCTATTAACGCGACCCGCAATCAAATAATAAGTTAATCTATGGACACATCTATAAAGACACTGTGATGAGTAGTCGTTTTTCCCGCCGCACTGCATATTTTATTTTTCTGTTCGATTGATTAAGCAGTTTTGAAACTGCCTTAGTGGAGTACCTCAAATATTCGCCAAGCCGAAGAATTCGGAGATTCGGTAAGCGTTTCGCTTCTTTTGTTATCACTTTCATCAAATATTTTCCACAGGCATTCTGCATTATAATAAAAATTATATTATAATTACCGATTATATTTTATTCTCCGCATTTATCAAATAAACTTACAGTCCATTTTATCTTTTTTACAACCACGAATAATTTAATATAAATCGGTAAACTATGAAATCGTGGGTTGTTATGAATGAATTGGATATGATAACTTTATTCAATATGGTTAATTTTATTCATTTAATAAATTTGTTAATTATTTTAAATGTTTTTTTTAACATTTAAAATTTATATAAACCATCTTTAAAGCACCGCACAAAGAGGAGACCGAAATAATAGGAAACACTTTTTTAAATACATACTAGCAATGCTATTAACATTACTAAAATTCTGTTTAACTACAACTGGTTAAATTTTTAACAACAGTAGTTGGATGGCTGATTCGAACCCACAACCTTTTGAGTTCGCGGTCTGCACCCTGTCTTGAGGCTACTGTCGCATACTATATATCTCATTCTCGCGCAAGCCAAATCCTATAGATGTTTACGTTTGTCTCTTTTTAGTGTCGCTTTTTCATTTCATCCAGTTTCAAATCACAACGATGCTAAAGTAGTTTTATACTACGCAATTCATACACAAACAAACTCACAGTACAGCTCGTTAATATTCGCTTTATTTCTCATCTTATCCGAGCACAATAACATATTAATCCATATACAATTTAAAGATCTGTATTCTGTCTGCGATCAGTCGGAGATTAGATAAAACGTAGCGGGAGGATTACGACGTACCAAATAAGTCTCGCAAAACTCGTTGGATCGGAAACGGTAACCGTGAGGACGTTCACGTTGAACAATATGTTTAACAGCGTTCTATTTATTCAACAAATGTTAGGTTTAACGGAAATGCTTGTAGAGTTCCAAATTTCCCTCGACTGTTCCAAAATGAAAGATATAAACCGTTAACTGTTAACCGTTACAGCCTACTAAAGTCCACTGCTGAACACAGGTCTCCCCATAAATTGCCTCAAAGGGGATATTTGCTATAGTTGCTACGCTTGACAAGCAGGTTGGCATCCGCAGAAGACGCTGCTGCCCATCTCCTGATTTGTTTCCCTCTGTCGCCTCTTACGACACCCACGGAATGATATATTAATGAACGAGAGACATGTTAGTTAAAACTCAACCCTATATACCTGGCCATCCCTTATTTCTGAGAGAGTTATGGAACAATTAGTAGTAAAACGGAGAACATGACATATTTTTAGAAGTGGACTTTTGATAGGCCGTAATGGTAACAGTTGTGTGTTAACTGTGGTTTTGAAGTTATCTAAACAACTTATAAAGCCCGTAAGGATTTGTAATAAAACAATTATGTCTGTACCTAATGGCAGTAATTAAATTGGTTTTCTAATTTTAAAATCAACGACGTGTCCCAGCGGTCGCTGTAACGGACATTTCCTGGGAAATCGAATTAACGCAAGAATGTTTAAGAACTTAAAATAAAAAAGGACCGAGTAAATGTCTGACTTAATTAAGAAAATTAGGATTGTTCTCAAAAATTTTGATAAGTTGTCGACTTTTACAATTATACGTTGTTGAAGTCGCAAATATTTATATTCCCAAAAAAATTAAGTAAATTGTATTTAAGACGTGAAAAAGTAAAGTTGTAATTGGACCAAGTTGTGCAGAAATGATCCAACCCAAAACTCTTGCCTTGAACACACCAACATTATAATCGGATCGAAAGGCAGATGCTGGCAAGTTCAAGTCACAGGCATGCCAAGAGGTAAATTGCGTGCCATTTTAATCAAATATATCCCTAAGGATGCTATATGTATTATTGTCTTTACAGTTAAAACGGTATACGTGCTACTACATTCGAAGAAAAATCCAAAAGTTATTTAAAATAGCTACCCGCATTTGAGATTTTAATAAAGTTGTTCAACCTAATAATGTCCTGTAGACTCAATTTCAGTGACGACGGCCACTCTCAGAGCAGACTAGCCATCTGCGCAAGACAGGATTATAATGCCCGAGTGTATGCGCAAGCACAGGTGCGCTCTCTAATCCCACACTCTCGTAGTCCGATGGGACGGTAATCCGACACGACCGAATCGAGATCAGGGAGGCACGGGGTTAAACACCGCCAACTTCCCGACTAGACCCAATAACTGATTTTGGCCCGACCCTGGTTTCGAACCCGAGACCTTATGATCAGCAATCGTTTTAAGATCAACGAAGCAGTGTTCACCCTAGTAATAAACAATAGAATCATGGAACATTAAGAATACTTCAGGGATAAGACCGCAGTTTATAAATTCTAAGTAGGATCACGTAACGATGTTGTTATAAAAGCACAAACACGAGGCTATAATGATCGACTAGTGACGACTGCTCCGTGTGAATACGCTCTCACAAAATCATCATCATCATTGCATCCCTTCACAACACCACAAATGAATATAGGCCACAAGAAATGCCACAAAACATGTCCCTGAGCCACCAGCATCCATCGACTTCCTGCTTGTGTGACCGGGTGGTCAATTCATCTAGTTTGCTAGGTAAGCACCACCCCCTTACCTACTCTTGCCGCCAAGCCAGTTATGAAGGACTATGTATTCGTATGTATGTTTGTCTATTTTTTCATATATATAGAGTCTTAATTGTGGAAGTGGACATAGAAGTGGGTATAAAATTTTTCTCTCGGTTTTAAGTCGGGTTTTTAATTACTGTTTCAACTAATACCGATACCGTTACAGCCTATTAAAGTCCACTGCTGAACATCCCCATTAGATTGCCTCATAGGGGATATTTGCCATAGTTTCCACACTTTATAGGGTTGCCAATCGTAGTTTTTATTTTTAGTTGTAAACGTCGGGCATTAAAAATTTAATTACTGTTTTAACTATTGAGCATGTTAACCATTGCTTGTTTGTGCTTGTGAAATTTATGAATGTAAACTGCTCCCGCGATACAGGAGAAATTCCTAGTGACGTAAGGAGGTAACGTTTTAAAAAACATATTAAAATTAATTAAAATATAAAATAATTATACATTTTAGTTTGCTCATTTAATTTCCCTATTCATTCTAACGCTATTAATCAAGCAATCTGTACTCGTTCGCGACCACGACACTTAACATGATTCACACATAATGCTGTAATAGAAGAAAAAAACTGGGACAAAGCTTTCGAGCTAGGGCCCTCGTAAATCTGTATAAGGCGCTCCAATGAGCACACTAAAACTAGAGTGACCTTTCTCTCGCTTGAGTGCTTTATACCGCCTAAGGCGTTAAATGCGAGTACATAACATGTTATACTATATCCGTAAAGTTAAATATTTCGCAGATTTCATCAGCTTTTTTACTTAAAGTAGTTTTCTTTTATTGGTACGCAAAATTCCAATGGACTAGATGTATGCCTTTTTGGTTGTAGAAAAGAATTGTCTTAAGCATCATTGACATTGAAATTTTTTTCAAACTTGGCTTTTACAAAAACACCTTTTGATGACCTGCGGGATAACCCTTGTGAAAGGAAGCGGCAAGAAACTCACAAATAGACTATTTTTCTCCCAACAATTACAATTTAACCTTATAAAATATATACATCAGTTAAGTAAAGTCTAAGGAATGAAACTAAGTTTTAATTATTGATGTGGTCCGATTTACGCAGAAAAAACTTATAGTATCTCTTGAAGTCTTGTATACCAATACTAGAGCTGGGATTTAATTTTATTAATTATAGAGCCCCCAAGCAGATGGTAGCACCCAGCCATCTTCTCTATTGAAATTAGGATGTTTTTTTTTATATTTCAATAGCCTCGCCTAAAAATCGTTGGTAGGGATCGGTGTTCTTTACCGAGGATTTGTGGTCTATCAAATCTGATGTAGCTTGGCGGGAGTGATCCTGTACGTATTCACAGACTGCAGACTTCCCGCAGCGTCTTCTTCGACTGTCTCAATGCTAAATGATCCTCTTCTAATTCGTACCTAAAAAGTAAGCAAGTATCAAATCACCCTCATTACATTAAAGCAATGAATGTAATCTGGGTATTCATTAATTAAATTAGCATAATGTTAATTTTCTAAAAGCTCTGAAATAATGTAGAACCTTTTACTCCTCAGCGTGTGGGCGGAGTTAAGCAACACGTTGTATACGCTTTTACAACAAAATCCCAGAAAATATACAAAATTGACCTGCTCAAAATTCAAAAACTTTATTAAACATAGTTTGTATAAAAGGTTATTATAATGTTAAGGAATTTATGGATGATAATAACCCTGGAATGAGGTGTTCGCTGCCAGGCTGTTTCTAATTTGTTTTGTGTGGTTAATTGTAATATACATGATTGTAAGCTGTTATTTAAAAAAGTCCCGCTGGGTTTCTTGCTGGTTCTTCCCAGGACAGAGGTTTTTTTCGAACCAGTGGTAATTAGACAAAAGAGTGACTTTCAATAAGTATTATTTATAATCTATATTGAATAAAAAGTTTCTGTTTCTGTTTCTGTTTCTGTTGAATATCATATGGCGCACTGAAATGTTAGATGAATATTAATATGCTTAGTCGGTTGATACTTTCGAGTCTGATTAAGCTAAATTAAAATAATTTTTATTACCAGTGGTTACCAATAAAAAGGGTCTCCGGTTCTCTACGCTCACATACGAAACATAGCAACATGAAGCAGCTATTTTAAGCTGTTATTGTGTGAGAGTGGTCGTTCCCCGGCCGAGCTGACTCATTCGCGTTACAACCATGATATAGCTGCAGCACGTCTCTATCACGTGTAAACTAGGTGGTACAAGGTGGTAGAACTGCTGACTCGGCCAGGAATCCGTCTGAGTCGTCGCCACCCTCTTACCTATTGCCGCCGACAAATAGAGTGCTTGCACCGCTGTGTTCCGATTTGAAGGGTATGCAAATACAGTATAATTACATTCCATCTTAGTCGTCAGAGGAGAGTCATGGAGGCATTTATGTTGCATCTGAATTGCAGCAGGAAGGTTATAGAGTAGTATATTTACAGGCTGTGAGGTATAACATCTTAGTACTCAGAGGTGACAACGCACCTGTACCCTTTTTTGTTTCAGGATGACTACAGGTGTCCATGGACAGCAGTAGCCACTAACAATCAAGTGGACTGTAAGTTCATTTGTCACTTTAGATTTATAAAAAAAGTACACGTAAATGTAGTTTCGACTTTCATTAAAAAGTTTTTGCAGGAAAACCACAAGCATTATTTAAAGTTTACAACTAACAGAAACTAATGAGACCGCGGAACCTATTGACAGACCGTGTTTAAAACTTTGCACCCTAAATATGTTAGTGCGAGGAACTTGCGACGTTTATTTGAGTTTATGTTGTTCAGCTGGACACGTTGTTCATCAATCCATCCATCAATACAGCCTATAAAGTCCACTGCTTTTGCTAGGATTTTGCCATAGTTGCCACGCTTGGCAAGCGGGTAGGTAATCGCAGTTTTTATTATTTAAATTGTTATCAGGAAGATGCTGCTGCCCATCTCCCGTTTTATTTTCCCTCTGTGGTCTCATACGACACCCTCGGATGATATGGGGTAGTGGATATTCTTACAGCGCCACTACAAGGTTAAATACGTTCTTGCTACGTAATATTTTCCAATGCAGGAAAAGCAAAGAGATGCTTAGATCAGCAATTAACGTGATCAAAATCCATCGATACAATCTACATGATTGGCGTTCCTCCACTGTGGGATTTACCAGAAGTTTTCTTTCTTGCACAACTTTTGTGGAATCAGCTACCGCCAGTGAGTTTCCCGGACCTATACGCCTTAGGGACCTTTAAGAAATAGCCTACTTACACTTTTTTAAATGGCCATTACGCCATAGGCATCAGGTGAGCCGAATGCTTGTCTGCCCCAGCTTATATATAAAAAAATCTAACATTTAATTGGTTTTTGTAAAGAAAATCATGTGTGTGTGTGTGTGTGTGTGTGTGTTTTCAATTTATTTTACCTGCCTTAACGGCAACAAACTCACGTTATTTTGAACCTGTTAAACTTTACCTTTTAAATGATATAATATGTTTTATCCCTCAGCTTTGGTAGTAAATACTAAAATAAGGCACCTCTATTTGCGATGTTCACTTATTAATATGAACCATTAATTCACTTCATCTAAAACCTCAAAAATTACACGGTACTACGGACCCGGGTTGTGAGCCGTACTGAATTATCTCCATCTATCTCATTCGACGTCGGATTCGCGGGAATAAACAAAGTATAGTTCCCGGAGGAAATTAAGCGTTCCCGCGATCGACAGACGGAAACGTTAGCTCTACAATTGCACAGTAGGCGGACATATTGAACATTTCTATTTTTACTGCAGACTTTGACTTCGACTTACATTTTCTTTTTCTACCGACTTCAAAAAGGAGGAGGTACTCAATTCGACTGTATGTTCTTTTTTATGTGTTAACTCATAACATTTTTCTAGGTGAACCAATTTCGATGATTCTTTTTTTATTTGAAAGCTGGTGCTTCTCATGTGGTCTATATAGGTTATAAGTTTGATTAAGGTCTGACCAGTAGTTTTTGAGTTATCAAGCTCACATATTGGTTTTTTTATAGGATAAGGGTGACATACGAGCACACAGTCCACCTGATGGTAAGTGGATGCTGTGGCCTACAGACATCTACATTTACCCTCAATTAAGAATCAAAATGCAGATGTATAGTCACCCTTGAAGACGAAGATGGAATGCCTGGTTTCTGGTAAAAAAAGGTCTCCCGTTCTCTACACTGAGCATTATGTATTCTATTTCTACTTACATTCATCATTACAGCCCTTCAAAATTCCTGCTGAACTAAGCCTAAGCCTAACCTAAGCCACCTGCGTCCATTGACTTACTGCATGTCTTACCAGGTCGTCACTACACTAGTGGGGGGCTATCCCACTTTTCGTTTACCGGTATGGGGCTACCACTCGATAACCTTTCTTACCCATTGGTTGTCGGTTCTTCGAGCTATATGGCCGGTCATTGCCACTTCAACTTATTAATCCGTTGGGCAATGTCGGTTACGCTGGTTCTACTGAGTATATCCTCATTTTTAAGTCTATCACACAGAGAAACAATGCTATAAGAAGATTGTGCATATACACTACATAAAAGATCATTTGCAAGTAGCTGCCGTTCTTCATAATTTCATGTATTTAGTACCTAAGATAAACTTGTTATTTCTCATTATAAGGGAATTGTATTCTTTTTGAGGAATGTATGTCTAAAACCGCAAACGCCGAGCACAGCCCTCTACATACTTACATTATGCAAGTTCAAGTTAACGAACATGTTCAATAATAAAAAGCATTTCGAAGAGTTTGACTAAATTTATTCATTCCTACACACCTATGGTTCACCAGGCTAAAAGCCGAAGTGTGGATACACCTAGGTTTACCTATCTGTATAGCTAGTTTTTTATATAGAATAAGGGTGAAAAAAGAAGCACACAGTTCACCTGATGGTAAGTGGATGCTGTGGCCCATAGACATCTACATGCAGCGTGGCTCCAACACGTACAAAAACAACTAAGTGCCACCTCTAGCTCATCGGGAAGTTAGTTTAAAATCATTTACTAAGGCGCTGCGCAAACCTACACACTTTTGTGTCTTGTGTGGGATACAAGCTACTAATGAATATTTTATTTTCATGTAATCAATATGAAATCAGCCATTCGTTGTGCAGACGCAGACACATTTTGTGTCCGGTTGCTTCCACTTGACACATACCGACCGCCAATCAAAAAGTGTTCGGTGTAGATAACTGGAAACTTTAAGTCGTCAGTTGAAGACACAAGCAACACAAAGCAAATTTCCTTACAATTGTACGGCGCTGACATTGACGTGGTTGATTTGCAAATATTGACGGCGACGACGTCTACGTCAACGCAACGTGTAATCAACACAACATAATTTATATATAGTTTCCATAGCATAATGTCCTATGGTGTTTTGCTATGGGGACACGCAACTGACACTGAAATTATATTTGTTTTACAGAAGGGCCATAAGAGCAATCTATGATTTAAAACCTAAAGAGTCGCTCAGACAAAAATTTAAGGAAATTAATATATTAACTTTGGCCTCTCAATACATTTATGAAAATGTAATGTACGTACACAAAAATAAAAGTAGTTATACAAAATAAGTGATATTCATTCTGTAAATACTAGGAACAAACACAAGCTAGTAGTACCAGTTACTGACTCCACCGAGTCAGTAATTCATTCTTGGGGCGATGTATACGCTTACAACAAAATCCCAGAAAATATACAAAATTCGACCTGCTCAAAATTCAAAAACTTTATTAAACATAGTTTGTATAAAAGGGTTATTATAATGTTAAGGAATTTATGGATGATAATAACCCTGGAATGAGGTGTTCGCTGCCAGGCTGTTTCTAATTTGTTTTGTGGTTAATTGTGTAATATACATGATTGTAAGCTGTTATTTAAAAAAAAAAGTCCCGCTGGGTTTCTTGCTGGTTCTTCCCAGGACAGAGGTTTTTTTTTCGAACCAGTGGTAATTAGACAAAAGAGTGACTTTCAATAAGTATTATTTATAATCTATATTGAATAAAAAGTTTCTGTTTCTGTTTCTGTTTCTGTTTCTGTTTCAACAAGCAAAGGTAATGTTCCTCCATCGACATCCAAGGTGAAACTGACGGAAAACAAGCAACGAATTATTACCACTGTGTCCGATTGCCGCTACCGGACACAGCAACTACGGTTTCCTGTGGTGGTGTGCCGTGTCGGTAACAAAAAGTGTCCACGTTTGTGCAGCGCCTAAATTCGACCCGAACACACATACAAGAAAGTGAGTTAATAAAAACGTGGTAAAAATTTATTTTTATTTTTTTATACATGCCAACTCGCGGCTCACATTATCGCGCATGCTAGTGCTATCAACCAGCAGGAAGTTAAGCCAGTTATCACATATATGCGCTTAATATTTATTGAAAACATCAAATAAAATTTCACTCCGCTATCCCCTGTGCAGTGGGCGCATGGTTCGCGTAGATAGCCGCCGACTCCAGCTGAATTATCTAATAACTTTGTACCCGTGGAATTTCGTCGGTTTTGCATTTCTGGACCGGGAATTGCATTTCCTAACTGAACATCAACTTCGAAGGTTCAATCGAAATATAATTTGCATAATTTTCAAAATTAGAAACTGAATTTCCATTGATTGGCAGAAATATAGAACAAATCAATTAAACCGTCGCTTGAGCCTAATTAGACATAAATTGAATCGCTGTTGTATAAACATATTTCATATTTAAAACTAGTGAGAAATTAAAACGGTTAATCTTGCTATGGCATCTGACGTGTTTGATGTGCTCTTGGCCAGCATCCAGTGTACCCATTCCAAAATGATCTTTATACCCTACAGTACACACTGTGTTACCCAGTAAAAGAATACCGTGTATTATTATCACATGAGAGATGTGTGGCTGCGTCAGAGAATCCATCATACGTGGTAGAACTACGTTGCAGATATATTATGGTGGTAACACGAATGGGTCGGCTCGACCTGGAAAGAACCACGCTCTCACAGAACACCAGCCTCAAATAGCAGCTTAAAGCTGCTATGTTTCGTATGGTGAATGTAGAGAATCTGATACCCTTTTTAATGGAAACGAGGCATTCCATCGCAGTCCTCAGGGATGACAACGCATCTGCATTTTGGTTCTTAATCGAATATAAATGTAGATGTTTATGGGCCACAGTATCCACTTACTCTCAGGTAAACGGTGTGCTCGTTTGTAACCTTTATTCTATAAAAAAAACAGGAGGGCCTCCTGATTTTTTTTATACGGGAGAGATTCCTCTGTCGTAGGAGGATTGGTGTAGACGTAAACATCTCATTTACACCAGATGTAAAATACTTGGGCCACCGATGGGGAGCGTCGTAAAGGTACGAGACTGTCCAGCGTGGCATTATCGCAAGCCCTCGCAACAACAGAAGAGACCCATATTTCCATCACCTCAGTGACAGTTTGGATCGCCGTATCAGACGTTTTATACGTGGTAGAGCCATGCTGCAGCTATATTAATAGAATAGTTGTAGCACGAATGGATCGGCTCGACCGGAGAAAAACCACGCACTCACAGAATACCAGCGTAAAATAGCAGCTTAATGCTGCTGTTTCGTATGGTGAGTGTAGAGAACCGGAGACCCTTCTTACTGGAAAAGAGGCATTCTATCTTAGTCCTCACGGCTGACAACGCATCTGCATTTTAATTCACAAACGAAGACAGATGTAGATGTCTATGGGCCATAGCGACCATTTACCATCAGGTGGACTGTGTGCTCGTTTGTCACCCTTATTCTATAAAAAAAAAGATGTCGCGCTCCTTTGACGATGTTCCCCGTCGCTGGTCAGGGTATTTCACGTCAGGTATAAGAATATCTATCGGATGCGCTCAGATCTTTCGAGCAGATAGTCACCTCATAAGATACCCGCGGGACAATATAAGGTGATGGGTCTTTTACGCCACCACCGAGCTGTTCATTTGCCATGATCTATAAGTTGTACTCATTATATGTGTTTTATATATAAATATAGAAAACAAAACCAATAAATAATGATTTAATAATTGTTTCTTTAAATGACAAATGTAATCAGTCCTTCGGAAAACTTTGCTTTAGTAATTTATTGAAGTCCTTTAAATGAAAATCATTAAAACTTAAGAGCGACATAAAGTAACTTTAAAAAGCAAACATCATGCCACCATAATTTTTTAAATTTATTTAATATTATTATTATATGTGTTCACGGGAATTATTATGCATTTATTATGTTTTTTTAAACTAGTAATGCTATTAACATCAATAATATTCCCTTTAACCACCCTGGTAAGCTTCAAACGCTTGTGTTAAGAGTAGTTCACGACAGTAATCGAATGACGGATTCGAAGTTCGAACCCACGACCTTTTGTGGTCGCAGCATGCACCCTGCTATTATGCTACTGTCGATTTTATTTACGATTATTTATTATTTACGATACGATTAGAGAGTGTACTAAATCATATAAGTTACGTATTCTTGAGGAAGCGAGCGAATTCATTATGTTGTATAATCACGTTTTCGTTCATAATCACTTTTAGTGTTTAGTTTAAGCTGTCATAAACATTTTGTAATGTGTTTTGTGTGTTTAAAATAAATAAATTAATACAACACATTGAATAAAATAATTATATAGCTTTTAACGCTTTCAATTTATAAATTTTAATTCCCGACGCTTCGGGCGCTTATAACAACAGTGGTCACGGGTGAGACTGAGGTGTTTACGTCTTTTTTTATAAATTGAAGTGACAACGAACTTACAGTTTACCTGATGGGAAGTAGCTACTGGAGTCCATGGACACCTGCAGCCAACTTTAAACAAAGAAGGGTGCAGATGCGTTGTTACCTCTGAGGACTTAGATGAAATTCCTAACAGCCTTTAATTATAGTGGCTCTCTAGAGCCTTGAGACCGAAAAAGTGCAAGCACTGCTATTTGGCGGCAGAAATAGATAAGAGGATTCCTACCACTAAGTAAAACGTCCTGTTGTCATAGTAAATCTGGGCTACCTCCAGTACAATGAAAACATACAATAATGAAAAATACAGATAAACAAACAGAACTACCGTACGAAGTGGACCAATTCATCACGTCCGAAATAGTAGAGAGCAACTGCAGTGGGATTGTAAAGTCGCACGTCCAGTTGGCGAAATGAGAAAACTGTCACATTGTTTAGAAGTTCGCTTCTATACCGGAATTTTAATAAACGACTTTATAACATTAAAACTTTGGCCATTTTTATTTTCATGAAATAAGTTTTAAAAAGTGATCTTTTTTTAAAATTAAATAAATAAAACAAAATCTTAATTTCGTTCCGTTACACTAAATGTTATCTCATAACTTTCCAAAGTTTGTAACAATACTAAAACCTAAAATTATCAATAACGTTAAAAAAAATAACGTTAAAGAATATCATTTTCGTAGAATAATATTTTTCGTTACGTTACTTATAGATATCAGTAACGTTATGCCTATATCCGCTTATAATATCGTTACGGATGAAACGTAACAGATTCACTCGGGATTTAACATAGTAGGGATGCGCTGCGTGGCCGAGGCCTTAAAGCTAGCTGGCAACGTTGTGTATCGAAGTATTATATTGTTATATCAATAAGGATGTTATATCGTTATATTAATAACGATATATTTTTAATATTGTTATTAAATAGTTGTAGTATTCGTTCCGTTTGTTAGTATCGTTATAGCCAAAGAATTAATTTTGTTACGATCCTAGTGGAACGGTACGAATTATCGTTACTGGGACTACGCGTATCGTTATTTTGAGTAAAGTTTCAAGTCCCTAATTTCCTAGTCCACTACTACAAATACAAGGATTCTTCCATGTCGTGGAGGCGATCAACATACATAAACTGGTACTTGGACCAACATCATGATCGTGGTGTAGTGGCGACGTAAGAATACCCACTACCCCACCCCGTGGGTGCCGTAAGAGGCGACATGGGGAAACAAACAAAAAGGGGAAAGGGAGATGGGCAGCACCGATTTCCTAATAACAACTAGAAAATCGGTTGGCAACCCGCCTGCCAAGCGATGCAACTATGGAAAATATCCCCCTATGTTCAGCAGTGGACTCTTGATAGGCTGTAACTGACGGACATCCGGACCAAGAACAATCATTAGTAAAAGTGAAGTGTCATTTTCACGTTAATGTCTTTGGTGGGATTTATTCTTTCACATACAAATTTACCACGTGCTCGGCGGTAAAGGGAAACATGACCAGGAAACCCACGAATTAAAATATATTTCGGGAAACTATGAAGTCGCGATATACACTAAAGTTTCAGAAATGGGAGATTACCTGTGCTCGGCAACTAATCGATCACTTATACTCTAATAGAACTGTTAATGTTCATCCGTCTACTATTAAAGTACTCAAACTGTAGCTCTCAATTTATGAAAAACTAGCGAACCGCCCCGGCTTCGCCTGGATAAGATCTATTAATGTGGTCTTATTTAGTTAATCATAACCATTTATTTACGATTTTTTTTAAACTCCAAGTTTTTCGGCATCCTCTCCCGGCATTGCTCTCTATCTGTTCGTTAAGTTTCATTACAATCGGTTAGCCATTCCGAAGATTAGCCCGAACAGACAGGCAGACAAACATTCTGAAAAAGGTTATTCATGACTTAATGACATGCAAATAACCCCTGAGCTCAGTATAAGGCAGTTATTTCGACATTTCAATATTACTGACAGACACTTCAACTTTATTTATATATATAGATGAGAGCTACAGTGAGTTATGTAGTTAGTTATATTTCCGTCTCACAAATCAATGAAGACAAAGAGAGATTGTTTCAATAAACCATAAAGCAATAGAATACCTTGTTTTTACAAGCTAATAAAATAGTTTGCTATTGAAGATATAGAGATATTTTTATCTCATATACGACAATTCAAATGTCAAAGAATTTATCTTTTTTATAACCGGAAAATAAATTTTACCGGCGAACAATTATACAAGGTGTTTCCGTTCTAACTACACGGGCTGGATATTATTTTATGAAATAAGGGTGATAAACGTGTACACAGTCCACCTGATGGTAAGTGGATGGTATGGCCCATCTACCCTCGATTAAGAATACAAATATAAATGCGTTGTCACCACTGAGGACTCAGACGGAACGCCTCTTTAGTAAAATGGACTCCAGCAGTTCTCTACACTCGCCATACAAAACACAGCAACATTGAGCTGCTATTTCAATCTAGTATTCTGTGAGAGCATGGCCCTTCTTCGGTCGACGTATTCGAGCTACACACATAAAATAGCTAGAACGTAGCTCTACCACGTAGAGATCTTAATAAAGACTAGGCTTTAGGGTCTACTCTCTGTCAAGGAGACTACCTGGATAAATATTTCTCTTAATGTTCGTCGTGGAACGTGTTTTTATTTGAACGGGGGCTAATATAGTTACAGTGGTGAGGAATTCCACCATACCATTTGTTGCCCAAGTAAGAAAAAGTTGACAGAACCCACGACCATGCCTATCACACAGCGGTGACATCATGCGTCCGACGCGAATGAATCACTCGCAACGGCGATTCTTATTCTTAGTACAGCTCAATGATTTAAAACCTTGTCGCGTACAACGCGTCTCCACTTTATTTGAAAATGTCGACAATTTTTGCACAAAAAGAGAGGAACTTAATTATTCATACCTACTTGTAATTTTCTTTGAGGGAGGCTTTCACTCGCAGAGGGGGTTAGTGCAGATTTAAATAATTAAACAAATAAGGAATTATTCAGTTAATACTGTAATAACCCTTCATTTAATACGGTAATAACCCTAGAATTAAGTATAAATTACCTAACTTTAAATTATAAATCATACTGTAAAGCTGAACATTTTTTTCCTTGACTCTTTTTAGTTATGCAGGAAAAAAGGTTTTAAAAAAATATAATATTATATCTGGAGGTGATGGAAATTGTATAGAATGAAAAACGCCATCACGTCGTTATATATTAATATACATATGTGAATTAAATAATTTTAGTCCAATCAAAAAAGTCATCAGACTTTTTTATAGAACAAGTGTGACAAACGAGCACACAGTCCACCTGATGAAAGTGGATACTGTAGCCCATAGACATCTACATCTGTCCTCGATTACGAATCAAAATGCAGATGCGTTATCACCCCTGAGGACTAGGACGGAATGCCTCGTATCCAATTAAAAGGGTCTCCACTTCTCTACATTAACCATACGAAACACAGCGGCATTAAGTAGCAACTTTACGCTGGTATTCTGTGAGAACGAGGTCGTACCCCGGTCGAGCTGACGCATTTTTGCTACAACCATAATATAGCTGCAGTATGGCTCTACCATGTAAAAAAACTTACCCTATTTTGATAAAGTATAATGTAGATCAATAAATTCCTAATATATGGCAGAAGAAAGGAACGTCGCTTTTACCTGAAACAAATGGAGAGATAATAAATATTAATTTGGATCGCCGATTCTTAAAAAATATCAAATCCTACAGAAAGGTAACAGGAAATGAAGTAGGTCAAGCTGTACGCGATCGAAATTACGTTTATTGTAAGGTAATATTAAATTAAATAAATAAAACGTAGTTCATTTAAAGAAATATTCTCGGTTTTTCTTTTTTAAAGTCACTGGCCATAGTGCTTTTTAAATAGCACTGGCTATTTAATAACATAACTTATGTTTAAGTAGGAGGGGCAACTATAGGAAACGCCAGATATTGCTTCCAACAGATGGCAGTATAGCCATATCGTGTACGTCCTTTACTAGCGCCAATCCCTTCAATAGAAGAAACTCAGGTTCCACACAGTGAACATTAACATTAGCTATCTGCCAATGAAAGTCCCGTCAAAATCAGTCCAGCCGTTTCACGTCAAAATCAGTTCAGCAGTTTCGGAAATAAGCCGGAACAAACCAGACAGACAGGCAGACGGACAGACAGACAAAAACTTTAAAAATTGATGAATTGTTATATTACTGTATACTTAAAAAGTAGTTATTAATATACTTTCATATACATTAAGTAAAAAGCTGTTATTTTGACGTTATTTATTTCTATTTGTATAGATTAACATGTGTAAAGAAAGCAAAGTGTAGGGCGGCCTTCCACTATATTATGGAGTGACGAGTTGGTAAGATATGTAGGAAGTCGATGGATACAGGTGACTCAGGAGCGTGCTTTGAGGCATTCCTTGGGGGAGGCCTGTGTTCAGCAGCGGACTTATGAAGGGCTGTAATGATAAAATAAATTAATGCAAAAAATCAATTATGTAACTGTCGTTATTTATTGTTTTGCTTTTGATATCGTTAACTGTCGAATATGTTTAAGTCTTCATCGTCATCATCATCAGCGTGCAATATGATATATCTATATATATGTTACTAAATATAGGTATATGTACTTTTTTTAAAGATGTCTAGTGTTAATTGTGTTATTTATTCCGAGATGTATAGATAACAAGCCATTCGTACGTGTGATGGGGTTACAAGGCCTTCAGGGTATACCCTGATGATGCCGTGAAGCGAAACCGGTCGGTTCTTATAATAATTAAATTAATAATTTAAATATATATTGTGAAACAAGTACAAGTTTGTACCCAAATACACAAAAATAAAGCTAGAGATTCACCAAGTGACAACAATCGCAAGTAATAAATATATTTATTACGTGCGATTGTTGTTTATACAAGCTGTACAATGTGTACTGTCACAAAAGGTTTTTGCGAACGACATGACTTAAGGAACTTAGGAAAAAACCTACTCCTTCCTCAAACGCATCTACAATTCCTCTCGTGTATCGGACACGAGAGGAATTGTAGATACATGGACGACGGTGGTCACTTCGGGTGAGCCGTATGCTCATTTACTTCCACTTGTATATAACGCTTAAACCTAAATCTTCACGGGACGGCTAACATATTTGTGTTTACCAAGCTTGATAACTGCTGGCGTAAATGAAAATTTGGTAACCGTTAAATTTTGTCGTTATAGCATTTTAACCCCTTTGTAAAGGGGTTTCGTAATAACCATATCAAAGATTCAATCCACTGCGAGAGTAATTTGCGTTAAAATTAATTTTCCGAAAATTGTATGCAAAGCAAACACGGGCGACGACGTTGTCAGATGACAACTGAACGAGATAGCGCCACCACAAGCTATTACGCGGCTTCATTAAGGCCCCTGTTTGCTCTCCCAGCCAGCGGAGGCACGTGCGTGCCACAAACACCCCGACTCTTACAGACTAAATTTTTAAAAGAAAATCATTTTTTGGTGTATTTTGAAACCGCTTAAAATATATTTTAAAGTAACACAATCATTGCACTGCTCTGTACACTTCTCTAATTTTTGAGAGGTTTTATGTGTAAAGTTTACAATGGGGCTCTCCCGTAGTAAGAAGAATATTTCTTATCCGTTATGCTTGGCAGGCGTCATATTTTACGTCTGATGTAAACGAGATGGAATACCGGAGACCCTTTTTACTGGAAACGAGGCATTCCATCTTAGTCCTCAGGGGTGGCAAAGCATCTGCATTTTGATTCTTAATCAAGGATAAATGTAGATGTGTATGGGTCACAGCATCCACTTCACAACACACGTCAAATTTTAATTTATTTTGGTAAAAATAAATTTAATTAAGTGTTTTATATTTTTATTACTTACTTCAAAATATATATTTTATATTATAAATACAAGGTACTCATGAGCGTTTCATTTAATTTAATTTTTTTTAATAAAATTGTATTTCTGACTTTTAAAATATATTATTTAGGTGTTTTAAATTTAGCCCTCTATCATTTCAACAGGTAGTGTCACCTACAGGGAACAATTTTAATAATGTTTACCAAAATAAATCGATTACACAAAGTATAAAATCGATATAGGCTGTATGGTACAAACCCGATTTCGATACGTCAATTTTTTTGGGAGTTATCGTGACCACATACAAAATCAATATCAGGAAGTTCACGTAATTTTTTTTAAACTGTTTTTTTTTTCAAAGTAGCAATATAAAATATTTTTTTAGAAAATTTAAGATGGATTAATTAGAGTGTTTTCTTGATATAAGGCTACTTATATTATCGTATGAGTGCAATATGGTTATGATAGAGGTATTTTAAGAACACAAAATTGCTTGACCTTGACGTGTCGAGAGTAAAGCACTACCTAATAACGCTTCGCGTTATGAGGCGTGCAATACCGAATCGGCGAACCGAAGGGGAGTTGTTCTCATAGAGTTTTTTTTCCGATACAAAACTGTCTGACTTATTATACTTTGACAGAGGAGAATTTTTTAATCAATTTTTCAATGTCAGGAATTTTCATTTGAAGCCTAATAGCTAAGAGCTTTTGAAGTGAAAAAAATATAATTTCGACTGAAATAATCAGTCAGGCTAATATTTTAAATAACGTTTTAAGTCGTATTTTATTTTTCATAAAGAATTCAAGTTTATCTAAAACAGTAATTGAAAAACGAACAAAGAAGAATGTTGAAAATAAAATCTATTAAATAAATTGTTTTCATCAAATATTTTTTCTACATGTCACACAGAGTTCAAACGTCTACAAACAAAAGTTTTTAAGATTAACGTCTAGTGAAATCCTAAGAGTCTGTGAGAAATGTTTGAGGTTAAAAGGCGAATTTCTGTAGATGCTTATCCCGTTTGCAAAGATAATTCCCATTCAACTTAGTGATAACAATTGCTTATATTTTCTTTGTACGGTCCGACTCAAGATGGATAGCTAAAAATATAATAGCTTAATTAAACAGCTTCTTACAAAATACACGTGAAAGATAGCAGCATTATGCTTGTACACTACTAGACCCATTTAACTGGTAACAGGGTCTTCCATCTTTCTTAATTCTTAATCGAGGACAGATGTAGATGTCTATGGGCTGCAGCATCCACTTACCATCAGGTGGAATGTGTGCTCGTTTGTCATTGTCACCCTTATTCTAAAAATAAAAAAGTTTGCAATTACACTTATTGTACGTTAAACCTAAGATGCTGCCGCTGATAAGATAGATAAAATATGCCACTTGAGGTAAAATAGTAGATATATTCAACAACTGATAATAGCTAATAATGAGTACACGAACGCGCTGTATGGCGATGCTATGTGCACTGATTCGATGAACAATAAAAATAAGAAAATGAGGCAATAATGCTGACCGGGCAATATGTTTATAAAAAAAAGTGCGTTATATTGAAAGAACACACCCGTTTCGCTGAAGACATAATATATAAATGCTTAGGATCAAGCCGCGACTCCATCATCATGAAAAGCAGGGCTTCAGGGTAGGCTTCAGGGTATACGAAATTGACTTACTCAACAACTGAATAAGGCAAATAATATAGAGCACTTAAAATATTAATCCCTAGACACCGCACCGGCGCAGGTGACAGCGGCAATTTGCACAACGTTCAAATAATCCCTAAATGGAATTTCCGATCGGTTCTCAGTTCACTCGTCCCCAGTGTTCGTTTCTGTTTTCATTCTTTTTATATTTAGTTCATATATTTGTCTTTTTTTAAATGTTACCATTACACTCGGATTTTCTGAATGTTTGAACTTAACAGAGGTCAAGTTTTGTATATTTTCTGGGATTATGTTGTAAAAGCGTACCTATACATCGCCCCAAAATGAATTACTGACTCGGTGGAGTATAAAATTATCAATGGCTCGTTATTTGATATCGGTTCGGGGCTTCATCTAACGACGATCTTCTATCACGACATACTGCGGTAGATAATCGTAGGTCCAGAAAGCCATGCCTGCGCGACACCCAATATGCGGCACAACCAAATCCCGGAGGCGTTGACGATTAATCCTATTTTCGCTTTAGCACTTTGGCGAAGTGCCTAGATGTTTTAACGAATCCGCCGTTTTAAAATAAGTGATAAAAGAGTACCAAAACAAATAATAAAATGTTACCCCTACGTTAGGATTTTCTCTTTTATCGTGGAGGCAGTTTACATACATAAATTGCACAAGGACAAATCAGTGCCGGATTCGAACCCGCGGCCCTCTACGCTACAACTCAGTGCTAAGCCACTGCGCCACGGAACTGTCAGTTTTATATTGTTCTATTTAGTGCTTGTTCTTATGTTTTATTTCTTTATTTTTAACATAATTTTGATTATCTATATGAATTCACGAGTGTATAATGATTTATTAAATTTACGCGAAATTTTACGCGATTATATTGCCATTCCTCATTTGTAATGGATTTCATAACGAGGCAAATTTTGAAAACAATAAATTAAATTATAAACGGCCGCTGCGAACTCAGATAAGGTAAGAGAAAACGCAAGCGATCCCTTCCAACAATATCAGAATAACAGATCGCAAAACTCGATAGCACGCTCCAAACAAAACGTTATTTGTTAATGAATTCGTAATAATTGTTTAAAATAACGCTTTAACAATCAAACGAGTAGATAACGCTTAGTCATAGTCTGCTTAATAATTTTTTTATAGAATATATTAAGATGGAATTCTTCTTTTTCAGTAAAAAAAATTAAAACGAGAACATTATGTATCCGACACGTATGTTTTTTAACATGATAGAGCCATGCTGCAGCTATATTATGGGTCGGCTCAACCGGAGAAGGATCACGCTCTCAAAGAATACCTGCGTAAAATAGTGAGTGTAGAGAACCGGAGACCCCTTTTACTGGAAACGAGGCATTCCATCTTAGTCCTCACGGATGACAACGCATCTGCATTTTGATTCGTAGTCGAGGATAGATATAGATGCCCATAGGCCACAGCAACTACTTACCATCAGGTGGACTGTGTGCTCGTTTGTCACCCTTATCATATAAACAAAACAAAAACCGATGGGGAAGAAAGGTTCTCGAGTGGCAGCCTCGTACCCGTAGGCAAAGTGTAAGGCGTCCCCCCACTAAATGGAGTAACGACATGGTAAGACATGCAGGAAGTCGATGGATGCAGGTGGCTCAGGACCGTGCTTTGTGGCATTCCTTGGGGGAGGCCTATGTTCAGCAGTGGGCTTGTGAAGGGCTGTAATGATAATGATGAACACACGAGATAACAATTTCGCCTGTTGGCCTTGCTATCATGGCCAAGAGTATCGTAAAGATTTCTGCATGTCTGACAAATTAAAGAAAATATAAATATCCCGAGGTCATGTAAGACTGCTAACATGCATTGATCCAACGCGATGGATACGTCCATGCCACAAAACCCTTTCAGTCATGGAAGGCGGCTTATAACTAGCTGTGGGCCTGTGTGACGTGTGTAGACCGGAATTTTCTTTTTAAAATTGCGGATGAATAGAAACGACAAGGCATTTTATTACAGTAGATGCAAGTTTCCATATAGAAAGAGATTAAACTAGATACAAAGGGATTAAATTCCGAGCGCAGCCTCTTCTAGTTCTTTCTTATTACTGGGTAAGCTCAGTGAAACGAGTTTAGCGGAAAGAGAAAAAAGCTGCCCGAAGTTAGCTATATTTAGGGCGTTTCTTAGTTTTTCGGTACGACCACAATGGTTCATACGAGAACGGTTGGAACGAGTTAAAGTCGAGCATATTATATTAAACCATGCATTATTATAATATTAAATCACGCTCTTAGAGAATACCAGCATAAAATAGCAGCTCAATTGCTGTTTTGTTTCGTATGGTGAGTGTAGAGGACCGGAGTCCCTTTTTTACTGGAAAAGAGGCTTTTTTTCTTATTTCTTAGAGGTGACATGGGATTCTGCATTTTGATTTTTAATCGAGGATAGATGTAGATGTGTACAGGTCACACCAGTCACTTGTTTAGCATACTCATGATACATTAGCCATTATTTATCGCCCTTATTATTATTAAACTGTATTAAACAATATGGACTAACTTCTTCTATTACTCGACACGACATGATAGCGATACGTCGCGTTTTCAACAAATTGCCTCGAGACGTCAAATTTATGTCGCATTGTCATTTATCATTCGAGACACGTCAAATTATTCTCTGACATTATTAAAAACTTATTCGTAATGATTTATAAAATATTTTTGTTATCTTCATCGCAAATATAAGTGGCATCGCCATCTTCCCTTGTCGACGTTATTGTATTTGTTTAAAAAATATACCTCACTTATATTGTCATCCGATTCTGAGCTTTGTTCAAAAGTTCATGTATCTAGCTCATCGGGAAGTTAGTTTAAAATCTCTTACTAAATTCGACCCGAACAGACACACGAAAGCGAATTAATAAAACGTGGTAAAATTTAAAATTAAATAACTTAAATTTAAAATTAAAAAACCCCAAAAGAAAAGTGCTGACGATCTTCAAACGGCTGAGCAGATTTTCTTGACACATAGCTAAGAAAGATTAAGACACCTTACAAACGAAAACAACTTAATTAAAACCGGTTCATACGTTCAGGAGCTATGATGCCACAGACAAACACACAGATACACAGATAACTACTACAAACTTATAACACCCGTCTGTTTTGTCGGGTTTAAAAAATCACGCCTTCCGTAATGAATAAGAGTAGACTACTCAAGAAATATATAAAGCAGAGTAGACATCGGTACGATTTTGACAACACAGAAGTAGCATTGCTGTTACCGTTACAGCCTATCAAAAGTACACTGATGAACATAGGCCTCCCCCATAGATTGTTTCATAGGAGGGATATTTGCCATAGTTGGCTCGCTTGGCAGGCGGATTGGCAACCGCAGGTCTTATTTTTATTTTTAGTTGTTAGGAGGAAGACGCTGTTGCCCATCTTCTAGTTTGTTTCCCTTTGTCGGCTCTTACGACACGCACGGGACGATATGGGGTAGTGGATATTCTTACACCGCCACTACACGGTTGCTGTAGTATCGACGAATGAGGATGGAATTGTACTTTAGTTTTGTTGGTAACGTTTTTCATGCTGTGTTAAGCATATAGGGCCTTTTTTATAGGCCAATGTTTGGGCGATATTCCACCAGATATGAAGTGGTGATAAAGTCCTTGATGCCATGTGGTAGCGGCGTATGGTAATCCATTACCCCATTAAGTCTCGCGGGTGTCGTGAACGGCGTCTATGTGATATTCTAAAAAAGATATCATTGCTTTCGACATGAGGCAATTTATGGGAGAGGCCTATGTTCAGTAGTGAACTTTAATAAGCTGTAACGGTAACGGTTACGATTACGCCAGGCGTAAATTAGACCGGCGCCGGCGGAGGGAAGCAGCGTCAAAAGTGCGAAACATCTGAATCTGTGACGTCAATCTGCCTGGAGAAATATAATAAAAATCTCACAGAATACTAACGTGAAATAGCAACTTAAGGTGAGTAGAGAACCGAAGACCCTTTTCACTGAAAACGAGGCTTCCTATCTAACGCATTGACGGCTTCGTGGCGCAGTGGCTTAGCAATAACTTGCAGCGCTGCGGATTCGAAACCCGCTTGGAACACGTATTTGTATGCCCTGAAAATAATTATTTTTCCTGATTTGGATGTTTGTCCTTATGTAATTTATGTATGTTAACTGCCCTGCCTGCTAAAATCCTAGTGTGGAGGTAACGTTTAAAAAATATCTGCATTTTGATTCTTAATCGAGATTAGATGTAGATGTTTATTGTACACAGCATCCACTTATCATCAGGTGGACTGTGTGCTCGTTTGCCACCCTTATTCTATAAAAAAAACAATATAGATTTTGATTTCTTTTTACTAGAAAGGGGGATAATTTAAAAACAATATTGCATGTTTTATTCAACTTTATAACACTGAAACTCGGTTAGCGGCTTAAAAAAACCGCCAGGAAATGCAGCTTGCTTTGCGAATTATTTAGATAAATCTGTGAAGATAGCCCTTGCGCTTTGAGCAGAAAGATTTCAAACGAACTTGCATAAACTGCAATTTTAATATTTACAGATTTTAGTTACATTTTTTTTTCAGAATTAAAAATAATATTTAATTTATTCGGCTTATAATGAACAGTACTGGCATTTAATAAAAACGTACATTCATTTATTGCGATCTTTTAAAGTCTAGTGTTGAACAAAGGCCTCCTAATAGATTGCCTTATAATGGTAATAATATACTTACAGCGTTTATAAGCAAGCTATGCATATTTATACTCTATATTTCCCACTGTCGCCTCTTATAACATACGGGAAGATATGGAATTGTAGATAATCTTACGTCGCCACTACACGGTAAAATAAAAATCTATACATATAAATAAATTGAAGTGTCCGTCTGTAATATTGAAATAACTGACTTTTATTAAGCTCAGGGAGATATTTGCATACTAGTAAGACATAATTAACATTTTTTAAATTTTTGTCTGTCTCCTATCCGGGCTAATCTTCGGAATGGCTGAACCGACTGTGATGAAACTTCACGAACGAAGCAATGCCCGGAACGATGTAGGCTATATGTTATCTAAAAAATCTTGTAGATTTTTGTGGAAAAAAAAGTATAGAAGAAATATCTTTGATCTTAAACCTAAATGACGCCACATTAATAGATTCAAGCCTGGCGAAGCTGGGGTGGGAAAAGAATAATATAATTGTACGACCAAATCATATTATCCCAATTTAAAATAGATTGATTCGCACGATAAAATATGTTAAAATCGGGCAAAAGGTGCCGCGATACCCGGCAAATTAGCGATGCGTTGCGAGGGCCATTTGACTACCGCCATTAATTTTACCAGGATGCCTATAAATTATAATAATCTGAAAAGAGTCATAGATCCCGACATTGGTGATTAGATGTGACCGAGTCGAAATTTTAAGGAGAGTTCGTAACTGGCTCTAGGCGTGGTCGCGGTTAGATGATCGCGGATTTATGATTTTTTTATAGAATAACGGCGACAAACGAGCACGCAGTCCACCTGAAGATAAATAGATGCTGTGGCCCATAGACATCTACATCTATCCTCGATTAAGAATCGAAATGCAGATGGGTTGTCACCGCTGAGGACTAAGATGGAATGCCTCGTTTCTAGTACAACGGGTCTCCGGTTCTCTACATTCACAATACTAAACACAGCAGCATTAAGTTGCTATTTTACGCTGGTATTCCGTTTTGTGAGCCGTGGTAGCTCAGATGGCTAGCGCTCGCTGTAAGTTTCACAGTACGCGAGCAACCCGGGTTCGATCCCCGCCGGCACCAATGAAATTGTTAATTGCAATTTTAAGTGCTGATTTACCACGTGCTCGGCGGTGAAGGAAAACATAGTGAGGAAACCTGCATGTCTGAGAAATCAAAAAAAAATATTTCGAAGTCATGTGAAGTTCGCCAACATGCATTGGGGCAGCGCGGCGGACATTTCCTTGCCCTAAAACCCTCCCAGAAATGAGAGGAGGCCTGTGCCCAGCAGTGGGACGTATATAGGCTGTAACTTTTACTTTACTTTTTACGCTGGTATTCTGTGAGAGCAATACAATAATATTGTTACGAGCTTGGGGTTCGAGACAATTAAAAACTGCCGAGTGAATTACCAAAATTGACACTTTAATTACGCAACACTAATTACAGTTTTAAACCACACTAATAACAAAACACAATTGTAATACAGATCGCTTTAGTTCGCAGTTGTATCGCTTCGAAGTCTTCGCTTGTATCGCCAATTCAATACTGACTCGGTCGTGGTCTATACCGGCCTTATATAGCGCCTCAGATACTTTCCAGAACCTTCTACTGTAGAAACATATAGAATGTTCGAGTACATATCGGTCCCGAAATTTCTAGAAGGATCTTGACTCTCCTAGTTCTGCTACTCGATACTAGAAGGCGCTAGTGGTAACTAGTGTTGCCATGTGCAAGACCTTAATAGTGGCGCGCAACAATATGAAAGAGTCGAAGATCCCGACGTTGGAGATAAGATGTCACCGAGTCGACATTTAAGGATTCTGGAACAAGCACTCGACGCTGTCATGGTTAGATGGACGCAGATTTGAGATACTTACTGCATATTGTATCCACAGAGCAAACAAAATTACCTTTTGTGTTTGTGTAGCAACAAAAATCAAGTCGTTAAAACTACTTTACACTTACTATTTTCGACCATTTATTTCTTATTTTAACCAAAAACCGTCAAATATTGGAAAGAGTTGACGCCAAGGCAGAAAAGCAGTCTTGCAACAAGGTAGTAGGACTTCTTTTCTGCCTAGAAGTACGTCTGGGTACGCACCACCACCACCACCACCACTTCTTACTATATCTTATTATTTCGGCCGCCAAATAGATATGCTTGCATTGCTGTGTTCCGGTCTGAAGGGGAAAACATTTTTTAATTTAGTAAAGAATACAAACCCACTTGATAAATAAAATAGGTTACTGTGCACATTCAGCTGCACTCATCTGCTGTGCATCTCCTCAGCTTATAAAAAGTCAACTAGTGGACATTGGCCTCCTCTGCAGAAAAGAGGATTTATCATGAAATCATGTTTAACGATTACAACACAGACGTCATTCATCGTCAATTACGAGATCAAGTCATTTATGGATTCTTCCTGGGTATACCACTAAGTCGCCTCTTTCGACACCAGCGGCATGAGAATATATGACAGATACTTCTATGCCACGACCGGACGAAATATTATTATTACAAATTATAATGTCAAATTGCATTTCTAACTAAATCTTAACCTGATCCCGGAGACAAAATGCTAAAGCGACATTCACTTTTAAGATACAAAGGCTTGCATTTGCATAATATATTCGTCCAGTAGCGCACCGCTGGAACCTCGGGCAGCTAGCAATCGACGCTCGCCACATAAATCCACACTAGGGTTGCCGTCTCTCTAAATCATTAAACTAGGAATGGAAAAAGAACACTAAGTTTGCCTTTTTTATTATACTGTGTTCGAGCCAAGTGTGTGGGAACAGCGCTAAGTGTTTGTTATCATAACATTTTTTTTTAAATATTTTCCCGTATGTAAAAGCAAAGGAATCGTAGCTCACATACGTCAACAACATTAGAAAAATATCGTGTTGTTCACTTTATTTTACCTGCCTTAACGGCAACAAACACACATGATTTTCATTTTTGTGCAAATCTATGATAAAGCACTTTTCAAATTATGTATGTTTTATTCCTCTTCTTTTATAAAGAGTATAACTACTTCATTTTTCGGTGTTCATGTATTGAACATAATAATTATTATTTTACAGCATGGGTCTACTGAACGATACTCCGATTTTCATAGCTGTACTAATTCCTAGTACTAGACCTACTACGTAACCTAAGGAACTAGTTGTGCTGCCATATGTCAGAGGTGTCACTGACAAGATTGGCTACATCTTGAAGCGTGCTTCCATTAAAACATACAACCTAACCTAATAAGACGCCGAAGAAAATTAGAAAGTTTTTACCATCAGTCAAGTGTAATGTCCCTCTGCAAGATGTAGGAGTGTACAAGCTTGATTGTGAGTGCGGTCTCTCTTATATAGGACAAACTAACTAAACGATCAATAAAATCCGCGTTAATTGATCTTTTAGTTAGTTGTCATACTTGGTAGAAATCGGTGTTCTTTTGCGAGGATTTGTGGTCTATCAAATCTGATGTAGTGGCGGGGACGATCTTGAACATGTTCACACACTGCAGACTTTTAATCGTGGTAGAGCCATGCTGCAGCTATATTAGTAGTATAGTTGTAGTACGAATGGGTCGGCTCGACCGGGGAAGGACCACGCTCTCACAGAATACCAGCGTAAAATAGCAGCTTAACACTGCTGTGTTTCGTATGGTGAGTGTAGAGAATCGGAGACCCTTTTTACTGGAAAAGAGGCATTCCATCTTAGTCCTCACGGGTGACAACGCATCTGCATTTTGATTCTTAATTGAAGATAGATGTAGATGTCTATGGGTCACAGCAACCACTTACCATCAGGTGGGCTGTGTGCTCGTTTGTCACCCTATCCTATAAAAAAAAAAAAAAGACTTCCCGGAACGTCGGTGCTTCACGTCAGCTTATGTTCTTTTACGCGGGTTTTTATAGATCTTTTTGTTTGTCCTATGTAAGAGAGACCACATTCACAATCCAGCTTGTACACTCCTGCATCTTGTAGAGGGATATGACACTTGACGGATGGTAAAAATTGACTAATCTTCTTCAGCGGCTTGAAGTATGTTTTAATGGAAGCTCGCTTCAAGATATAGCCAACCTTGTCTGTGACTCCTCTGACATAGGCACACGCTCGACTGTGGCTGGCTTCACTCGGTCACTGTGACGTAGGCGCGGGACCCGAAGCTTGTTGTCTTGCAATACTTGCTCGACGTGCTGAAGCTCAAATAATAGACGCTCCGGGAAGTCTGCAGTCTGTGAACACGTACAGGATCGCTCCCGTCACTACGTGGTTAATTTGTACGCAGCACTATATTTAACTGAACACGACATTGAAACTTATATCACGGCTCAGTATATTTACGAAAAATTAATGTATATGTACACAAAACAAAAATAGTTTTATTAAAAATAGTGATGTACATTCTGTTAATACTAGGAACAAGAACAAGTTAGTTATACCAGTTACTCCCTTCATGGGGCAATGTATACGCTTTTACAACGTCAAGTAAGGGTTATTATACTACTAAACAGTACATGATCAATAACCCCTGGGAATGAGGTGGTCGCTACCATGTTGTTTCTAAATGTTTTCATACTATTTGTATAAAATATTATATTGTAATTTTTTTTAAAACGTCCCGCTGGGTTTTTATGTTAGGTAGAGGTTTTTCCGAACCAGTGGTAAAGCTTAAATGACTTTTAATAAGTAGGTATATTTGTAATCTATATTGAAGAAAAATGATTCTATTCTATTCTATTCATTAACTTTGTCAACACCTATTGGCACAGAATAACGGTAATTTATAGTTTTAAGTAAAGCACCCGAAACGTCGGGAATTAATAAAAAATAATAAAAATAAAATAAAAAATAAGATAATTAAACGCGATATAATCCGTAAAAGTAGGTTTATTCAATTTTAAGTTTTTTCTTTGTATCCTTATATTATCCTATACAATACAATAAAATCCAAATTTCAATTTCCTAAGTAACATAGAAATGGCCTGGGTTTTTGAAGCGTAAGTCGTCAGTGAATGAGTGATAAAATGACACTTTTCAGAACTTAACTACTTAAGCACCATAAAAGGTTTATTTATGAAATTATAGGATTCTAAGTATTTAAAAGGTCCTCATTAGATATGCAAAATAATTATCCCTTTCAATTTGCGTTCTTTAACTCAAACTTGCAATTTTTTTAAATCGGACACTAAATACGATCGACCTAAGCTACTCCTGATAACTATTTTTATTTCCGCAACTATCCCGGAATTCCAGCACATTTGGCAACCCTAAGCCGCACGGAATCCACGAAGCTGCATCATGGACAATAAAACTAGGGGCTTGACCTCGCTCCGACAACCTTGCCGCGTTATTTATGGATACGGTCCGCATAATGCCGTCTAAGGCAGTGCATCTATCGTAGTGGAAGGGTCGCTTTTGGACGGAGTTCATTGAAAATATAACGTGATATGACAAACAATTTCTAGTAATAACCGCAGTTAAGGAATATTTATACCAATCCTAATACAGTGTTTAACCATTATTTTACTAGATGGTAAACGGAGATGCAGCCGTATACGGTAAAGCGTACTGGCATGACGAGACAAAAACTTATTTAATCGCCTTGAAGACACTTACCATCAGGTGGATTGTGTACTCGTCTGTCACCCTTAGGCTGCGTTTCCACCAAAGATGTGCGAGGATGCGTAGCGAGGGATGTGTTTGTTAAGAACCTATAGAATCACTTCATTTACTTAGCCTCGCTCAGCGCAGCTCTGGTGGAAACGGCTCAGCGGAGCGAGGTTTTTGTATATACAAAACAAGGGAAGGATGTGTGCGAGGTATGTATTGCGAGGGATAGGTGCGAGGGATGTGTGCGAGGGATGTGTAGCGAGGGATGTGTGCTAGGGAAGGACGCAAGAAGCAGCGGGCAGTGGCGCGCGCGCTTCGCTTCCACCACACCTCACCCCACTCGCATCTGAAACGAGCCCACTAAACATCCTCGCACCGCTCATCTGCGCACCGTTTCACAGCGTCGCACGCTCAGCTACCTCGCACATCTCTGGTGGAAATGCAGCCTAATTCTATAAAAAAAGTGTATAATTAACAAAAATTAGTTTAATGATTTTTTTACTATATATAAGTTATTCTTACATCTCTACATAGTATAAAACAAAGTCGCTTCCCGCCGTCGTACGCTTAGATCTTTTAAAATACGCAACGGACTTTGATGCGGTTTTCATCAATAGACAGAATGATTCAAGAGGACAGTTTATCCGTATAATACATGCATATTATAGTAGAGAAATTAGGTATGTGACTAAACTCCTCCTAAACGGCTGGAGACCGATTTTGTTGACATTTTGTATGTGTGATTAAGTTGATTCGAGAATGCTTAATATTCACAATTGGACACGGCAGGCGGCGCTGTTGTCGAGATCCAAAAAAATCAACCGTGCGAAGCCGGGGGGGATCGCTAGTAATTTATAAATCTATCTTAATTTTTTTTATGAACAAATGCAAAACAAGCTACTAACTTAAATGTTTGATCTTTTTATATTTATAGAGCAGGTGTCTTGGACTGCATCCAATTTAATTTTCTATTTTAGTCGTGAGTTAGTCACACACAACGTTTCTTTTAGGCTAATCATACAATCTTAACACTGTACCTAACGAGACCACGTGAATCAGATGTCAGAGTATTAGCTTATTGAATGGAATATTGGGGTTTTATATCTAGACAGGAACAGTCAGACGGTTGATAAGCCAAACAGTGACGTCAGCAGACTTTAAGAAACAAATTCCACCAAGTCGGTTATTCAAATATCCGTCCGCGACAATGCTATTCTAATGACACGATTTTATGAACTATACCGATCATAGAGCAACACGGGCCACCGGCGGATCGGTGAGGAGTAGCCATACGCAGGCGTTCCACTGACAAAGTATAAGTACACGCAGTCGTATGCGTACAATAAAACCAGTTGCAGCCGCACTGTTCACTAGATGCCGAATTTCACACACAAAAATCTGTAACATTAAAATATTTTTATTTATAGAATTATCATTAAGTTAATATTTTAATAGAATTAGGCGTTACTTTGCGGAAATCCATTATATTAATTTTGTTAAAAATTACCCTAAGTACATCCGCTCGATAAAATAAAATCATGTGTCTTACCTAGTTTAAACAGCACCTCCCGCCCTCCCTCAATTGCGTGCACTATCCCCATCACCACTGATCCCGGTAGGTACCACTACTCCCAACACCACTAAACTAGGAAAGACACACCACTGATGACAATATGACACGTGTTTCTACACGAGGCATCTTCAGGTGTAGTAGACTCTGCGGTGGCTGACCGCTAAGAATTCTTAGAAATTATGACATTACTTATGTTATAAAATTTAAAATTTTAGGACACAATTTTTAATTTATTTTTCATTATTATACTTCTTTACGTAGTAGAGCCATACTGCAGCTATATTATAGTTGCAGCATGAATGGGTCAGCTCAACCGGGAAGAACACGCTCTCACAGAATACCAGCGTAAAATAGCAGCTTAATACTGATGTGTTTCGTATGGTGAGTGTAGAGAACCGGAGACCCTGTTAATGGATACATACGAGGCATTACATCCTGGTCCTCAGGGGTGACAACACATCTGTATTTTGATTCGTAATTGAGGATAGATGAAGATGTCTATGGGCAAAACCATCCACTTACAATCATGGACTGTGTGCTCGTTTGTCTGCCTTATTCTTTAAAAGAAATGATTTTCATATATTGTATTGGCGTTTATAGCTTAACATGTTTATTTATTAATTAGATATATTTGTTTAAAACATGGACAGATAAAGATGGTACAATTCTTAAAGCACGGCATGTTTTGCTATGTGTTACTAGATTCGAACGAAAATAATAATTAACAAGCCCCGCTCAGGATCTCGACAACACTTGAATGCACACAGCGAGAGGACTCTCTCTTATCTTTCCTCCAGGATCAATGCGAGCCCTCCGCACTCTGCTGTGCGCGAAATCTCTGAATTGAAGAGCAGAAACCGTAATTGTAAAAGCTGTGCTTAGCCTTTACAATTACGGCTCCAGTAGTCATTGGGCGAGGCGTTCTTTTATAACGAACAGGATGCTTATTCATAACCGGATCCTTTAATCTTTTAACACAAGGTTATTGATGTAGAACCAAAAGAGGATTTTACAACGTGTTGAGTTTCCGTTAATGACAAATCGTCAGAAGCGACAGAGGGAAACTAAAATAGTAGCACCTTTATTATAACTGATAACAACTCAAAAATAAAAATAACAAAATACTGCGGTTGCCAACCCGCCTGCCAAGCGTGGCAACTACGATAAATATCGCCTCTATGAGTCAATCTATAGAGGAGGCCTATAGTCAGCGGTGGACTTTGATAGGCTATGATGATGACGATCACGATAAAAGAAAATGCATTGATCATTTTTATCTATGTATATTTTCAATGTTAGTTTTCAAATGTTTTTAATTGAAATACCTACATCTTTGTCTATTGTTATTGCCTAAACTAACATCCAGACCCAACTATGACAATTATTTTTAGATTAAGGGTGTCAACGAGCACACAGTCCACTAGATGGTAAGTGGACATCGTGGCCATATACATCTACCTCTATCCTCGGTTAAGAACCAAAACACAGATGCGTTGTCACCCCTGAGGACTAAGATGGAATGCCTCATTGCCAGTAAAAAGAGCCGCCGATTCTCTACACTCACATAAGAAATGCTATTTTACGATGGTATTCTGTAAGAGCGTGGTCCTTCCCCGGTCGAGCCGACCTATTCATGTTAAAGCCACAAAATAATTAGAGCGACGTCTACCACGTAGTTTAAAAGCCTAATCTAAATAAACGTTGACATAACATTTAACTTAGCAACTTTATTTCCCTAAACAAAGGGCGAACGGTGAAAAGTACGAAAGTCACGCAAGTTCAAACACGACGTAAAGTTTCAGCGGCTGAGTGTTGAAATCTAAACGTTGATCTCGAAGTACGTCGTAAAAGAACGAAAACCGTTCCCCTACTTTCTATTAAGCTTTTAAGAGCTCCAAGAGAAAGGATTGTACTTTACCGAGATAAAGCGGGCGTAATTTATTTATGTACTGCGAACTTCTTTGGACTGTGTGTTTGTGACCCTTATTTTTAAAAGCAAATGGAAGACTGTAACTACGGGGCAAGGCACTTGTCACATGTTGTCCGAAGCTAGAAGGCAGCATTAGTTGTTGTTGTCTCTAGTTAATTTGTGGCTTTCTGTCAGTAAAGAAGTAATAATAATATTTTCTTAACAAAGACATGCGGTTGTATTAATTGACTACATACCCATGTGAAAAGTGAAATATAACAATTATTGGCGACGAGATTTCGGTTAAAATTTCTTCATTGTAATTTAACAACATTTGTAAATTTTCCTGCTCTTTTTCATTATTAAACTCGCAGTTTTTCCAATTTTAATTAAATTTTCTACTGTGGCTGGGTTGAGGGGGGAAGGTAGGCCTTTGACGTGCATGACGAAAATACGCGTACATACCATTTTACATATTTAATATTCTCTTATTTAGTTCTTCTTCTACATAAGCCCGTAAAACTCCACTGCTAGACATGGGTCTCCTTGTTGTGTGGGTTCACTTTTTTTTAAATAGAATAAAGATGAAAAACGAACACACTCCACCTTACGGTAAGTGGGTGCCGTGGCCATAGAAAATTAATGCCTCGTTTCCAGAAAAAAAGGGTCCCCGATTCTCCACACTCACCATACCAAACACATCAACATTAAGCTGCAATTTGACGCTGGTGTTCTGTGACAGCGTGGTCCTACTGTGACCCCAGTCGAGCCGACCCATTACAACCATAATATAGCTGCAGCGTGGCTCTACCACGTATAATAATTATTATAGTTTTTTATTTTTGTTTTCGATCCGTCTGGGTATTTACATCTGGAGTAAGTTACATAGTTACAGTGCCATCTATCGGAAGTCATTCTTCTAGCATTTTCCATAGTCGCCGCCTAGGACACCCACGAGTCCCTCTCAAGGGATTCTTACTTCTACTTACTTCTCTACAACACGTTAAATGAACTCCAAGTGAAGATATTCATATTTTGTTCTTACCTGAAACAATAACAGACAATATTTAAGCATTTATTTTCATACATTTTAAAACCCGAAAAAATTATATACCAACGTAAAATAGCAGTTTTATACTGCTGGTTCGTTAGAGAGTAGAGAACCGAAGTCCCCATATACTAGAAACGAGGCATTCCATCTTAGTTCTCAGGGGTGACAACGCATCTGCATTTTGATTTGATTCTTAATCGAGGATAAATGTAGATGACTATGGGCCACCGCACTTACCATCAGAAGGACTGTGTGCTTGTTTGTCACCCTTATTCTACAAAAAATAACTTTTCTTTAAATTTCACTACCTTAAATTAAAAATAATAAAATAACAATAATATCGCGTTGAAGCAAACGATGTATCGGTTATCGATATCTACTTCTTTTCGATACAAGTATCGATATTACTATCGACATTTTTATGTTGCATTCCTAGTCAAACGTGCCAAAGTTAAACCATACGACCTTTATTACAAACTCGCCGATCGTTTCACAACGCTGTGGTAAGAGCATTATGTTGGAACAAAACCGCAGAAGCCCCGCCGGTGCATATACACATGGCACACGCGGCCGACATCCTCATTACTGAATCAGCAACTGAGTAATCAAAATCTGTCCAGAGTTATATCAGTGATTATACCACCGCCTGCTACTGCATACGAATTCGTTTGACACGGCGAATAGCAGACAAGCTGCATTTCAAAACTATAATATTAATAAAAAAACACGTTTGGAAAGAAACTACATATTTTTACGGATTTACTCAACATCCATCCATCCATCCATCCATTACACCCTATAAAAGTCCACTGCTGAACATAGGCCTCCCCCATAGATTGCATTTACTACAGAATTAGGGGGGGATTTTGATATAGTTGACACGCTTGGCGAGCGAGTTGTCAACCGCAGTTTTTTATTATTTCGAGTTGTTATCAGAAGATGCTGTTGCCCATCACCTGTTTCAATTTCCCTCTACCGCCTCTTTCGACACCCTCGGGACGATATGGGGTAGTGGATATTCTTATACCGCCACTACACGGCTTATAATAACAACAAGTCTGACTACATCTTGAAGCTGGCTTTCTTTAAGATAACTGTCGAACAGATGTTAGCAGCATCTGTTTCATCATTATCAGAGCCCATCACAAGCCCATCACAACATTATTACTTTATATATTCCGATTCACGGGGTGAAACACACCACTAACTTCGGGCTGGTACTAAATTTCCACGACAGATAAACCCACTAACTGATTTTCAGCCCGATCCGGGATTCTAACCCTGCACCCCGGGATCAGCAGTAGCGATTATCATCTTAGTGCTCAAGGGGAACAACGTATCTGCATTTTGATTCCTAATCGAGGATATATGTAGTTGACTATGGGCCAGAGCACTCACCTTAAAAAGTCTATAGTACATCGTGGAACCCTAAATGACAAAATATTTTCAAAGGCAACATGCTTTTCTCTAAAGAACAATGGCCCGTAATATGAGAAATATTTCTTCTCCTATACTTTAAAAATATTCCTCTTAAATTTAAACGAAGCGTCAGGAATTTAATTACACGAGAGTAGTTTGCTACGAAAACGCTTCAGGGGACAGTAAGAAAATATTTTTAATTTACAAGCTATTCTCACCGTGACAAGTGCTATTATGTGTTTTATAAAATTATTATGCTCCGAGTTTCTCTGGTGGATAAAATTCATAATGAAGAAATCCGCCAGAGAACCAAGATTACGGAACAAGATAGACTCCCGTAATGATTGATTGATGATTTGACAAGCCGCCGAAGAGGATTACTCAATTTTTGCCATCCGTCAAGTGTAATATTTCTCTACAAGATGCAGGAGTGTACAAGCTTGATTGTGAATGTGATCTCTCTTACATTGGACAAACAAAAATATCCTTAAAACCCGCGTAAAAAATATATAGCTGACGTGAAGCAGCAACGCTCCCGGAAGTCTGCATTGTATGAACATGTTCAAGATCGTCCCCGCCATTACATCAGATTTGATAGACCACAAATCCTCGCAAAAGAACACCGATTGTAGTAATCGGTGCAAGGAACAAGGAGGTTTCGCGAGGCTATTGAAATTAAAAAACATCCTAATTTCAATAGAGAAGATGGATGGGTTATGCCATCTGCTTGAGATCTTATAATTAATAAAATTTAATCCAAACCCAAGCATATCACTGCAAGACTTCAAGATACTGTAAAATTGGTTTGCTTAGATCGGACCAAAAATTAATATTCAAAAACTGAAGTAGCCTTCCGTGTTTGTAAACTGAAGTGGCAATGGGCTGGTCATATCAGTCGCAGAAGTGACAACCGGTGGAGTACACGTGTTATGGAGTGGAGACCGAGTCTAGGCAAACGTAGTGTGGGATGCCCCCTGACTTGATGGAGCGACTATATGCGCAAGGGCAGCAACTGGATGCGTGAAGACGAATATAGCGCGCCTTGGGAGAGGTCTATTGACCAGCAGATATACGAGCTTTATAATGAAAGATCATATAATACTAGTGTTATATTTAGAGATTATGTAAAAGCATATTCTAAAATATTTAAAAAAGTGTGCTCCACAGCTAAGGCTTTACATTTAAGTAACAAAATTAAAACTGCATCGAAGTAAATAAAAATGACCAAGAGAATAATAACTAGTGCAACGGGCAAGGTCACAAACCGCGCAACTCGGATTTTCAATTGAATATTAACAATAATTTAGTTCGATCTGATCAAGAAGTTGTTATGGCTTTTGAGAAACAATTTACTGATGTTCCTTTTTTGATAACAAAATCATTAAATTTTTCTCCTATTGTCGCTGAATCATTGCTTAAAACAAAATGTAAAGGCTTGTTCAAATACTTTTAAATTCCATAGAGTATTGCCAAAAGATATCGTTAAATATTTTAAAACTATTGATGTTAAGAAAACGGCAGACTTATGGGGATTTCCGTTAAAGTTATTTTATCTATAATAGATATAATAGCACCTTGTCTAGCCACTATATTTAATACAAGCGTCAAATCTGGTGTTTCTGATTTAATGAAACATAGTAAAGTCATACCTTTATTTAAATCTGGTAGTAGATTAGACCCCGCCAATTTTAGACCGATTTCTGTACTACCAACATTTAGTAAAATTTTGAAAAATAATTTTAGATCAGATCTTAAGTTTCTTTAATATTAATAAATTGCTACATAAAAATCAATTGGTTTAACAAGGTCGCTCGACAACTGACGCTGGAGTTGAGCTTATTAAACATATTTTTGTGCATGGGAGAATTCGGAGAATGCTTTGGGTATATTTTGTAACCTTTCCAAGGCCTTCGACTGTGTTCACCATGAGACATTAATCAGGAAGCTACAGTACTATGGTGTCAAGAAAACAGCGCTTAAACTTATTATTTCATATTTAAGTAATAGAATGCAGAAAGTTATTATCAATGGTAAAAGTTCTTCCGGGTCACCTGTACTAATGGGTGTCCTCAAGGCTCGATTCTTGGCCCATTCCTATTTCTAGTATATATTAATGACTTACCTTCCGTTGTAGGGATAATCATGATATCGTATTATTTGCTGATGATAAGTCCTTGATTTTTAAACTTAAACGTCAATCATTTAAATGTGACGAAGTGAATAATGCTATATCAAAATTAGTGCATTGGTTTAACGTCAATAATCTACATTTAAACGGAAATAAAACTAAATATTAAATTTACAACAAAGAATGTTAAAATCTGGGTACCAATGTGTTTTTAAATGGGAAGAACTGAGCCCTGTTGAATCCACTGTTTTTCTTGGCATCACTCTCGACACAAAGCTTCAGTGGGGTCTCCATATATCCAAACTAGCTAGCCGACTAAGTTCTGCAGCCTATGCTGTACAAAAGATTAGAGATCTCACTAGTATCGAAACAGCTAGATTAGTTTATTTCAGTTATTTCCATAGCATAATGTCTTATGGGATTTTGCTATGGGGAAACGCGGCTGATTCAGAAACTATTTTTGTTTTACAGAAGAGGCCATTAGAGCTATTTACAACCTAAAACCGAGAGAGTCTCTAAAAGATAAATTTAAAGAAATAAATATATTAACTTTGGCCTCTCAGTATATTTACGAAAATTTAATGTATGTTCACAAAAACAAAGGTAGTTTTAGTAAAAAAGTGATATACATTCTGTAAACACTAGGAACAAACATAAGCTAGTGATACCAGTTTCTCGACTCCACAGAGTCAGTAATTCATTCTTGGGGCAATGTATACGCTATTACAACAAGGTCCCGGAAAGTGTACAGGCTCTCTCTATTACCAATTTTAAATGTTTTGTTGTTGAATCTGTATAAAGAGGGTTATTATAGTATAAATGAATACATGGTTGATAATAACCCTGGAATGAGGTGGTCGCTTCCAAGCAGTTTCTAAAATAAATTTTGTACTTAAATAGTTTGTACAACCATTAATGTAAAATTTACTTTAAAAAAAGTACCGCTGGGTTTCTTGCTGGTTCTTCCCAGGACACAAAGTTTTTTTTTCGAACCAGTGGTAAAGAAAAATGACTTTCAATAAGAATTACATGTAATCTATATTGAATAAAAATTATTCTATTCTATTCTAGGCAGATGATGATAAAATTATTATAAATGAAATTGAGCCTCGGTTTTACTTAAGGCGAGGATTCCTATGTTAAAGGGCTTTTAGCGCTCCCATCTCTGCTGCATGCATAATAGTCCAGCACGAAGTAAACGTGCGACATTAGATTGACAAGTAGTATGTACTTTATTTCAAACGTTTTTGCTTATCATTAGAAATAAATATGTAGCTGATTAGGAATCTAATTTAATAACATGCCTTTTATATTATTTAAATCTAAAGTATTATATATATATGGTTATCGCTTAAAAACAAGAACTCGAAAAAAAAGTATTTTCCCAGCGAAACCATAATAATTTTATTATCTTAATTAATTTAAAGTAGTTTCAAAATATTTTCGATTAAGAATTTAATTGCATATTTTATATATTTTGCATTTATGCGCATATTTCTTTCTGAGCATATACTAGGTATACAAGAATTATCAATTCCCGAGCGTCAAAATCGTGTCTGAAATACGATATTTTGCCTAACCCGGCCTTAATGCTACTACAAAGGATATCGTTACAGCCTATTAAAGTCCACCGCTGAACATAGGCCTCGTCCATACATTGCCTCATAAGAGGGATATTTGCCAAAGTTGCTACGCTGGGGTAAGAGCACGCAAGCGGTGTGATTGTGACGGGCACATGTTACGGTTGGTCCGGTGTGTGATTGTGACGGAACATGTTACGGTTGGTCGAACTGTATTGCTCTATACTGAATGTATGATGATGCAGTGCGCTGTTTTATTGCTGATAATGATTAATTGCGTAAGCAGGAGAGAAAGTTGAGCATCCGCTCTCACACCTTTGTTATGTTCTTATATTCAAATAATTTTGAGAACAATTTGTAACATCAGAAGTGAGATAATTTCTAAAAGAATAAGAGAATTTATAAAATTATTCTAGAATTACTATTAGTCAAGTATTTAAAAAAAAACTTTTAATAAAAAGTAAAGTTGACTTCAAACAGCTACTTAAAAATAATAAAATAATTTCACATTCTGAAATCGCAGCTTTAATTCTTCCAAACTACAAACTGTCTTAACGCTTGTTTGAAATCGGATTTTACTACTTATAAAAGTTAATTTTAATATTTTGAGTGGACTAAAGAATAATACTATCTCAATATTGTCTAGTTTCATTAAAATTTCACCCCTATTTTAACACCTTAGAGGTAGAATTAATAATTTAAAATTATATGGAACCACCTCTATTAATAACTTATTTAATAAAAATAAGAATAATCAAAATCTGTTTACAATTGACGAAGATATCGCGCAACATACACACAAAACATACAGTCGAATTGTGAACCTCCTCTTTCAATGAAGTCGGCCAAAAATACTGAAATAAGGTAGGATTTTCATGAAGAGAATAATTCAAATGATATTAATCCACAGAGGTAGAGCCAGAGTTTTAGCATGAATGGGCCGGCTCGACCGGGTCACGCAATCACGGAATCCCAGCGTAAAATAGCAACCTATTGCTGCTGTGTTTTCCTTTTACTGGAATCGAGGCTATCCGTCTTAGTCCTCAGGAGTGACAACGCATCTGCATTTTGATTCTTAATTGAAGATAAAAGTAGATGTCTATTGGCCACAGCATCCACTTACCATCATGTGGACTGTGTGTTCGTTTGCCACCGTTATTCTATTAAAAAAAACACATATATATACGAGGGCGTTCAATGTATTCTCGGAATTAGGGTGATTTGCTAATAATGTAGGTATAATTAAAAATACATTAGCTAACGACACTACCTGAGGTATAAATATGGAATTTCGTCTTGATAACTTCATTACTTCTTATGTAACCTTCGGTCATAGACGACGGGAAGACTGACTCGACAATGTTGAAAAATCGAACACCGTGCGGTGATTAAATTCCTCACTAAACAAGGAAAAACTCAAAAAACATCTATGAAGAAATGGACGCCGTTTACAAGACTCTGCTCCTTCAATGTCAACCGAACAGAAGTGGTCAAGTGAATGCAAAGAGGCAGGAAGCATCGAAGATGAGCCCCGCCTGGGTGGGTCAATCACAGCGGCTACAGAAGAAAATGTGAAAATGATTGAAAAACTTGTATTAGAAGATGCGTTTAAGAATTAAGATGTTAGCAGAAACGACTAACCTATCCGTTGGTACCATACATACCATATTGCATGACTATCTCAACCTTACAAAAGTCAGTGCAAGATGAGTTCATGAATGCTCACTGCGCTTCAAAAGCTGGGCGGCGCAGGGACTGTTTGTGTACAATTGACTGTTGTAGGAGTTTTTAGAACTGTGTGGCGACGAACCAACAAGTGTTTTTTTGAAAGGATAGTTTTTAGTTACAGGAGATGAAATGTGGGTTCACCACTATGACCCTGAGTAAACAGGAATCTATGCAATGGCATAAAAGGGATCAAACCCCCGAAAGTTCAAAGTTACTCCATCGGCCGGTAAAATCATGGCCACAGTGTTTTGGGATTCCAAAGGAATTACTATTGATCAGTACACAAAAAAGGTGAAACCATCAACGCCGACAAATACTCAGCCACTTTACGCCGCTTGAGAGAAGCAATAAAGAAAAGAAGAAAGCTGACCAAGGAAATGCTGCTTCTTCATGACAACGAACTGGTTCACGGCGCGGCTCTCCAAGGCTGCTGTACGAGACTGCGGGTTTGAGAAATTAACCACCCACAATACAGCCCAGATCTAGCCTCTAGTGACTACTTTTAGTATCAAATTTTAAAAGACCTTCGGGAAAGCGATTTGCTGACGATAATAAGCTCAAGTTCGTTGTAAATGAGCATTTTTCAAGCAAGACGAAGAATATTTTTCAAGGAATAGAAAAATGCTTTTCACGTACAAGTAAATGTATTGATGTCATGGGAGACTATATTGAAAAATAAAAAATATTTCATAATTTTATCTTTTTTCTAACATACTCATACTGAGAATATATTGAACGCCCCTCGTAGGTAGATAGGTACCTACATAGTCCCACTAACAACATGTTTCGCTCGCTAAGCCTTAGAAATAAAACCATCGATCCAATTTCTCCGACAACAAAACGAGCCCTTGTTCGCCCCATTGGCAACAAATGCGTCTACTTCGTGGAAATTTCGGAACATTTCATAATCCCCAATTTTCTTCGTGCTCACAAAGGAACTACTGTTCATTCGCCATGGTATCAAATGGCCCATTGTTAAAGAACATTGCTTTATGAATGATATATGTATGGCGTGTTGAAACTTCAGTTATATAGGTATTTTAACATCCTGTATTATTTACAAAGTAAATTAAGAGGAATGCAACACTTTTGTGTTGCGTTCCTTGGAGATTTTTACAGAATAAGTGAGATAAACAAGCGCAGTCTTCTCGATGATAAGATAAGGCTCATAAACACCTACATCCATCATTGATTAAGAATCAAATGCAGTATCCCTGAGGACTAATATGGAATGCCTCTTTTCCATTAAAAAGGGTCTCTCGTTCTCTACACTCACCATACGAAACACAGTTGCATTAAGCTGCAATTTCACGCTAGTATTAGAACGTGGTCCTTCCCCGGTCGAGCCGACATAATGTGCTACAACCATAATATAGCTGTAGCATGGCTTTTCCATATTGAGAATGTAAAACACGACAAAGTCGTAATTACGGCCTCTAGCGAACGTTTTGAATACGGTCTACCAATTTTATCGATAGACGACAGTAAATCGAACAATGTTTTAGAGGTAAGAAATATATTAAGATTCTTTTTCTTCCTCTTGTTTCTCTTACATAAACTCCCACACCAGGATTTTCTCCTGTATTGTGGGGGCAGTTAAAATAAATAAATTTCACAAGGACAAACATGCAGACCAGAAACAATTAATAATAGGCTTTGTATGGCCTTTGTATGGACTTGTACCGTATAACATACGAGTACAGTCGAATTGTAAAGGAATGGGCTTTTGTCAAGCCTAGTCAGTTCGCTTAACCATCTTAGGCTGCATCACCACTTACCATCAGGTGGTATAGTAGTCAAGCAATGGCTTTGAAAAGTTAAAAAAAAATTAACAAAACCCAATTATTTCTTTTTATTTACATGTATAGACAACTGATAGAATATTTCAGGAAAGGTGATTTTTTAAACCAACCAAACAACTTTACAGAAACTATGAATAATAAGTCTTGTGCTCGTTCCAATGAATGGGGCTTACGGACTTAGGTCTTAAGTGTCAGGAACAAGTGCAAGTTTACAAGCGCTCAACAAACAGTCCGGTACACAATGCCCTATATGCACTCCGGGCTATTTGAACGTTTTGTATACAGAGCAAAATTTTTGAGACCAAACAACCAACCGGTCTAGTATGTTTTTAGAATATTTTAATCATAAGCACGTCTAGTTTTTTTTTTTTTAATGAAATACGGGTGACAAACGAGCAAAAAGTCCACCTCATGGTAAGTGGATGCTGTGGCCTACATTCACCTTCAATTTAGAAACAAAATGTAGATGCGTCATACCTAGGACCCCGTAATAAAATCTTCCGATTCTTATCACTCATTATACGAAACGCAGCAACATTAAGCTGCTATTCTGAATGGGCGTGATGCTTCCCGGGTCGAGCCGACAATTTTGTGCTGCAACCATAATTAAGCTGTTGCGTGGCTGAAACACATTGCACATGCAATAATAAATTGTATACACAAAGTATGCACAATTCAGGTAATTAATTTATGTATCCAATTCTTACAAGGTAACTGTGATGAAGTACTAGTTTTACATTTTTTTTATAGGAGAGGAGGCAAACTAGCATACGGCTAACCTGATGGTAAGTGACTACCGCCGCCCATGAACAACTGCAACACCAGGGGAATTGCAGGTGCGTTGCCGGCCTTTTAGAAATGGCTATAGGCATATTAGGCTATTTTCTTGAAGGTCCCTAAGTCGTATCGGCCCGGAAAAATCGCCGGTGGTAAACTTTTCCACAGAGAGGTCGTACGCGGAAGAAAACTCCTAGTGAAACGTACAGTGGTGGACCGCCAAGCATCCAGATGGTGTGGATGGTATCGGGAGTTTTGCCGCGATGTGCGTTCGTGAAATTTGGCGGCTGGGATTACACCGAATAATTCCTCAGAGCACTCCCCGTGGTAGATTCGAAAGAAAATGCAAAGGGACATCTCTTCGCAGCGCCAGTGAATCGAGCCGGCATTACATTCTAGAGCCACGCTGCAGTGATTATAGTTGTAACACGAATGTGTTGCCTCGATCGAGGAAGGACTACGCTCTCACAGTTACCAGGGTAAGAGCTTAAAAATGCAACTCGTGTCTTAGTCGTCAGCAAGATGATGCATTTATTATAAACCAAGGCATCATGTGGGTTTCGTAAGAGGCAACAGAGCGAAATTGAAACAGAAGATGGGGAGCAACATCTTACTGATAACAACTCAACTCAATAAATATATTGGGAGACCTAACAACTGTTACCAAAGTTCAATTTACGCCCGGCGAAGCGGGCGTGTAACATTTAGCTGCAAAATAAACACTAGCTACAAGTTTACTTGTTTATTTGGAAAAATCGCTTTAAGCGGTGTCAACAAAATGGTGGGCCCTATAAAATGCTTTCGTTATACAGTCAAAGGAATCATTATTTCTATTACATTAATTGTGCATTGTACGTGGTAGCGCAACGCTGCAGGTATATTATTGTTGCAATACGAATGCGTTGCTTATTTTATGTCAATTTAATAAGAAAAAAAAATATATTCATAAAGCTGTTTTTACAATTTGGAAGAATATCTACAAGATTAAAACACTACAGTAAATCCAATTATGTATTTTTTATTATTTTTATTACGTAACTTAAAAATATTATTTTTATAACTAACAACGTTATTTGATCATCATTACAGCCCTTCACAAGTCCACTGCTGAACATAGGCCTCCCCCAAAAAATGCCACAAAGCACGGTCCTGAGCCACCTGCATCCATCGACATCCTGCATGTCTTACCAGGTCGTCACTCCATCTAGTGGGGGGACGCCCTACACTTCGTCCGCCGGTACGAGGTCGCCACTCGAGTACCTTTTTTTTTCCGGCGGCCCCGCTATTCCTGGCTACGGTGGCGTTATTTGATAACATAAATTAATTAAATAAAACTATTTTAGGGATTATATCGCGTTAGTATAGTATTATTCAATGTGTATTGTTCGCGTAAATCTAATAAACCATTATTAATTCATTATTTAATTTATGTGAGACACAGGCCAAATAAGGTACGTGAGGGTAATATTCACCATATTACCCTTAAGCTTTGTCGCCCTATAAAACCAAAATTAGGAGGAGGACAGAGAAAAAACAGACACTTACGGTGGTAGAGCCACGCAGCAGCTTTTGCTGTTGCACGTATGGGCCGGCTCGAGCCGGGTTAGTACCACGACCTCACAGAATACCGGCGTGAAGTGGAAGCTCTGCTTTGCGTTTCGTCTGGTGAGTGCAGGTGACCGGAGGCCCAATTCTCCCCATCAACATGGTAGCGGAATTAAATAATAGACTACCCCAGGAGGTACCAGCACCCTGGAGAATCCTCGCTGAGCATCCACGACCATGCTACTCCACTCCTGAGCGTGGGTGCTCAGGCTGCCCACGTATTCTGGGGGCAAAATTCCGCTCAGAACAATAACTGCTCGGGGCAAACTGAACAACAAGACAAGGCGACCCCTGCCACGCTATCCGTGAATTTCTGCAACATCAGGGACTTCACTCGAACCTAAACGCCGTCCACTACCATCTCGAGACGGCGAAGCCGGCCTTGCTCTTTCTGACCGAGACGCAGCTGTCCTCTCCGGCTGATACTTCGTATCTCTCCTACCCAGGGTACAAATTGGAACACTCCTTTGTGCCTCAGGCTGGAGTTGCGTATACGTCAGAGAGGACATCTGTTCTCGACGCCTCGGCAGTCTTGAAGGTTCGGACCTGTCCATCCTTTGGCTGCGCGTAGATAGCGACGACCATCCGCGCGTCTACGGGTGCCTCTATAGGTCCCATAGCGGTAATGCCGAAACAGACCGACTCATCGACCACGTTCAAATGGCTACAGATTCCTTGCTACAACAGGTCCCATCCGCAGAGATCGTGATCTTTGGCGATTTTAACGCCCACCACGCCGAATGGCTCGGTTCACGTTTAACCGATCATGCGGGAAGATCCGTTTATGACTTTGCCTTGGCATATGGTCTGACACAACTGGTTACTTCACCTACGCGGATTCCAGATGTGGAGGATCATACACCTTCCCTGTTGGACCTTCTGCTGACCTCTCATCCGGATGGATATCAGGTTTCCGTCGATGCCCCTCTCGGCTCTTCGGACCATTGTCTAATCCGGAGTGTGATGCCACTCACGCTCCCCTCGCGGTTGCGTTCTGCAGGTTGCCGCCGTGTTTGGCATTACAGGTCGACGGATTGGGACGGAATGCGGTCTTTCTTTGCATCCTATCCATGGGGCGGTTTGCTTCTCGCGGATGATCCCAGTGCTGTTGCTGACTCTGTCACTGATGTGGTGCTACAGGAATGGAACTATTTATTCCATTATCTGTGGTACCCATCGGAGGCAGATCTCAGCCTTGGTTTGGTCGCTCCTGTAAAATTGCATTACGCAGTAAACAGGAGTTTTATCAGGCCTGGGCTGTGGCTTCGGCGGCTCGGGATGTAAACACCAGCATGCTTAAAAAGTATAACTTCGCCTCCAGGTCCTTCAAAGAGTTATTGCCAAGGTAAAGTCAGAGCACATAGGCAGAATTGGCGAAACTAGTTCGCCTTCCTTCGGGAACCCGTGCATTCTGGTCTCTCGCCAAGGCTGTCCAAGGAGTTTCTGTAAGCCATCACTCCCATCTCTGCACAGGAGGACGACTCACTGGCCCACGCCGCAAAAGAGAAAGCCGACCTTTAGACTCCTTTTGGGTCCAACTCGACTCTCGATGACGGGAGGAGCACACCGCCGACCATCCCGCGTTGTGAGTGCTCCATACCAGATGTGCGGTTCACACAGCGCTCGGTTCCTAAAGCACTCCTCTCCCTGGACATCCACAAGTCGAGTGGGCCTGATAGAATCCCCCCAATTGTGCTGAGGACGTGTGCTCCAGAGTTGGCACCGGTTCTAACGCGTCTTTTCCGGTACTCCTACTCCCTAGGCGTAGTCCCGAAATCATGGAAGACGGCTTTCGTCCACCCGATCTCAAAAAGGCGACCGCTCAAACCCGTCAACTACAGGCCTATCGCCATCACCCCCTTGTTCTCCAAAATAATGGAATCCGTTTTAAACTGCCAGCTCATGCGGTACCTTGAGGATCACCAACTGATTAGTGACCGTCAATACGGTTTTCATCGGGGTGGCAGAAGCCAAAACAGCTGGTGATCTTCTGGTCTACCTGACTCATAGATGGGTGGAGGCAGTAGAGTCAAGGGAGGCATTGGCCGTTAGTTTGGACATTGCGAAGGCTTTCGATCGGGTTTGGCACAAAGCGCTTCTTACAAGCTCCTTCCTATGGGCTTTCCGAGAAATTGTGCAATTGGATCACCAGCTTTCTTGCAGATCGGAGCATCAAGGTCGTTGTAGACGGTGCATGCTCCGACTGCAAGCCTATTAACGCTGGTGTTCCACAAGGCTGCGTGCTATCACCAACGCTGTTTCTTCTGCATATCAATGATATGTTACAAACCGGTAGCATTCATTGCTATGCGGATGACAGCACTGGTGATGCTCTATACACCGGCCGTGCCAATATTTCGGGAAAACGTCGCCGAGTACCGGAACAAACTTGTGTCTGAAGTCGAGTCTTTGCTGAACAAAGTCTCGGATTGGGGCGACTAAATCTAGTCCAGTTTAATCCTCAGAAGACACAAGTTTGCGCGTTTACCGCTAAAAGAACCCTTTGTCGTGTCTCCTCAGTTTCAAGCACTCCTTGTTGCCTCAGCCAGTATCGGAATCCTCGGCGTCGACATATCGAGTGACGCAGTTTCGTGGTCACTTGGAAGAGAAGGCCAAATTGGCCTCAAAGCTTGGCGTGCTCAGCAGAGCGGGACAGTATTTCATGCCGGCACAACGCCTGCAACTTTACAAGGCGCAGGTTCGGCCTCACATGGAATACTGTTTCCATCTCTGGCTGGGCCCCAGTGCCAGCTCCTTCCACTTGACCGCATCCAGCGCAGAGCGGCTCGAATCGTCGACGACCGAGTCCTTTCCGATCGGCTCGATTCATTGGCGCTGCGAAGAGATGTTGCATCTCTTGCATTTTCTTTCGCATTTACCACGGGAGTGCTCTGAGGAATTGTTCGGATTAATCCCAGCCGCTAAATTTCACGAACGCACATCGCGGCAGAACTCCGATACCATCAACACCATCTGGATGAGTGGCGGTCCACCACTGTGCGATTTAGAAGATGTTTTCTTCCTCGCACAACTTCCTTGTGGAATAGTTTACCACCAGCGATTTTTCCGGACCGATACGACTTAGGGACCTTCAAGAAAAGAGCCTACTCCTTTTTAAAAGGCCGGCAACGCATCTGCAATTCCTCTGGTTCCCCTGGTGTTGCAGTTGTTCATGGGCGGCGGTAGTCACTTACCATCAGGTGAACCGCATGCTCACTTGCCCCCTCTCCTATAAAAAAAAAAAAAAAAAAAGACAACAACAAAACTAAGTCGCGTACTATAACCAATATATTAAGAAAAAAATTGCAAACAAGCTTTGGCAATAATTGGGAACACTTCGAAAATTAGCCTAAAAAAACGAAGTACACTACACAATACTAAAATCGACTAAAATATTTATTATGTTATGGTATTCAACACCTCTCGATGTAAATGTTACTTAAAACACTGCTCATGCACAAAATGTTTATTGTTATAATGTTTACAAATGTTAGGTATGTTAGCACACGAGACCTTGTTGGCCTTCGTACATGTACCGGCTCAAATAAAAACTTTTAAGTAAAATGCTGACGCGTACATTGTGTTCGGTGTAAACTGAACATACTATAATGTCAACTGTCATAACGTTTTATTATGAATGATTCGGCTCGACCGGGGAAGGAACACGCCTTTATAGAATACCAGCGTGAAGCAGCAGATCGGAGATCCTTTTTACTGGAAACGAGGCAATCCATCTTAGTACTCAGAGCTGATAACGCGTCTGCATTTTGATTCTGAATAGAGGATAGATGAAAATATCTATGGGCATCCGCTTGTCATCACGTAGACTGTGTGCCCGCTTGTCACCTTTATTCCATAAAAATAAGTCCCACCACTTAGAAACTCTTCGTCCTCAAAACATATTTCATTTCAAAGACATCAGCAATTTTACAGCCAGTGCTCAGGCCCCTGAGCTACCTCGGCTCCATTTATACCCAACTTAAACTTATTGTTTACGATTTTCACGCGTATTATGATGTGTGCCTTGACAGCTCGAGCCAGAATTATCGATTAGTGCCCGTTCGCAGTCGATTAACGATCCAAAAACTTATTCAAAGAATTAAAAATAAAGCTTTACCACTGGTTACTTTAAAACCTCTGTCCTGGGAAGAACCAGCAAGAGACCTAGCGGAGTCATTCCAAAAAAAAATTACAATAATATAATATTGTATACAAGTATAAAATATTTAGAAAAGTAGCGATCACGTTATACCCAGGGGTTATTGTCAATCATGTACGCTTTAGTAGTATAATATAACCCTTAATAAACAATTTTTGCCAAATAAAAATTTTAAACTTTTTGATACATGTAAGTCCTGCATATATTCTGGAACTAGCATTTAAGGCAAACGCTCTGCCCCAGCACAGATATAGCGATTGCTGTAGAGCCTTGTCCGTATATCGAATTACAAAACAAGCATTAACTTACAGCGTGCCAATTGCAATATCTGCAGCAGCGTCGGTTTATCAGCTAGTTTATTGCAAAACGTATAACTGGAACTGAAGGCGCGATAGTTCGACCTAATAACTCTATCAACGTCTAATCTACGCTTTATATGCTATTATATCCTATTTCCACTGTAATTTTTTTTAAAGAATCAAACGGTCTTTTATGAACATAAATAGAAAAAAAAATTACATGGTACAAAAAGATTGTTTGCAACTAGTTTTTTGTACCTCTGTAAAGATTCGTGAAAGATATCAATATCATTTGGAGGGTTGTTGTGGTTTCGCAATACTGTCGGAAAAAGGAGTTTTGAGCAAATTAATCTAATTTAATTAGTGATCTCTTATCCTAACAAGATCGATTACTACCAAGGATGATATGTGAGGCTAATGAAATTTAAAAAAAAATCCTAATCTCAATATAGGAGGAAAATAAACTGTGATTAACATACACATTGTTTAGACTTTTAAAGTTATAAACGTTAGGACGTTGTACGTGTATTTTTTGTATATATATATATATATATATATATATATATATATATATATATATATATATAAACTAAACTCTATTCTAATTGTATTCTGAGAAGTCTCAAAGTGTTTCGTGTCCCGAGACTTAGACTGTCAAGATTTTCCAAACCCTAATCAATACGTACATTTCAAGTGACGTCTTAACCATGCTCAAATTAAACTCAGATCATTTGTAACCAGCAACATGGTTTTAGGTGCATATGTGTGCGTGTGTTTTACAAAAAGTTGAGCATCTGTTCGACGTAACTTGAAATATACTTAGCGTTCTGTCACTTTATTGGTCTGAGAGGTGAACTTAATGTCTGAGTCATTGTCTACCAGTCTACCTTAGAGTGATGCAGAGATAACTGAAAAAATATCTAGAAAGCTTCCCAAGCAGCACACAAGCGTTATGAACATCAATATACCAGCCCACATAGAACTTACAAGTTCTTTTAAAAGCGTATAAGAGTGTTGAAAAGGGGTTATATCCTTATAAGAGTGGTTTATGAGTTATTATACAGCTCAAGCTGTATAAAGTCTGTATTATGGGATCTAAGTAAGCTTAGGGTTCTTAATCACAATATGAAATCTCTAGTATACAACTTTAAGTATTTTATAACACTTCAATCTGATTTTATCATTAAAGTTGTATAGAAGCTGTTTTCTTGCATGCTGTCCCTTGCTTATATAACTCTAAGTGTTATTATAGTATCACTAAAATCTTATTTCTGTACAATGGTGTATGCAAACTCTCTTCTAAAAGTTATTCTTATAGTGTCATTGTAGACTTTTGTAAATACAGTAGTTTTATGACATCAGTCTATGAGAGTGATATCTGCATAAGTGACAGAATATCGCCATTTTGCATGTGCTGCGTGTTTAAATTGTGCTAGTGAACAAAATTAATTTGTTATCAATATGTGGAAAAAAGGAAAAATATTTGGTGCAGTAAAAAGACCATGTTAAATCTAAATTAAATTTATCCAACTCTGTTCCTAAGACAAGATTTTTCATTTTATACGTATATCTAAAGAGAGTTATATGTTATGTTGAAAAAACTGCTATACAGCGTAAATAATAAAAATATCCTATTATAGAACTGATTAAAAACCAATGACTGTTTTATAAACTACTCAAAACAAATTAGGGCCCACCATGTTTTATAAATGAATTTTACAGATTCTTTTCCTTTTTTCAGTTTTATGATTAGAATGAATAAATTAAGGTTTTGAAAGTGTGAACATTAACAAGAGTAAGTTTTGCCAATTTTATGGAATTTAGTCAAAATTTACAGTTTTTAGGAAAGTTTACAGAAATTATTGATTTGTAAAGTTTGATTTTGATTTTATTATTAACTAAATCAATGAGTTTGATGGTGCTTATAGCGAGTAGGTCCTCCTCTGTTCCGTATGCACTCTCTGAATCTATCTGGGACACTTTCAATCAAGTGGTGATGTTTTCTCAGGTATTCGCACCCAACACAATTTTAGGCGTTTATGAGCTCTTGTCGATTAGTCACATTACTGAAGTTCGATTTGAGGCTTTTCAATTGGTCCCATAAATGCTCAATGGGGTTAAGATCGGGACTGATGGCCGGCCACGGTAAAACCGTAATATTGGCTTCAGAGAGAGCTCTCTGGGTTGTTCGCGCTGTATGTGGGCGAGCATTGTCTTGCATAAAGACGAAGTTTTCACCCACTTTGTGAAAATGGGATGACATGGGGCCGAATTATTCGATCGACATACCGGGAGGCAGTTATGGAGCCTTCTTCCAGAATTACCAGCTCAGTTTTACTGAGCAAGCTTATTCCAGCCCACACCATAACATTTGGACCTCCAAAACGATCCGTTTCATGTATGCAAGGTTCTGAAAAACGTTCTCCTTCTCTTCTCCACACGCGCACTCGACGATCATCGCTGAAAAACTTCACTTTACTTTCGTCCGTAAAGAGTACATTTCTCCAGTTGTCCATTGTCCACTCCGCATGCTCGCGAGCAAACCTCAAACGTGCTGCGCGATGCGCTCTTGTCAATTTTAGACGAATAACACGAGATCTGGAACGTTGTCCGAGCCGATTTCGAATGGTTTGATCACTAATTCGTGTGCCAGTCGATTGCCGCAGTCGATTTTGTAAGACGCGGGCGGGAATCGTACGCTCTCGACGTGCAGTCAATCTGATATACCCTTCTTCCTGGACGGTTGTAGCTCGCGCTCTTCCTAATCCAGATCTCCTCGCGATACTACCTGTCTCTAGAAAGCGTTCCCAGGCGTTTCGAATAGCTCGTCGCGAGACACCAAAACGTCTTGCCACTGATCTCTGAGATTCCCCCTCCTGCAGCATAAACACTGCTCTTGTTGCTGTTTCCACATCCATATGACGCCGAGAACCAGGCAGAGAGTGCATACGGAACAGAGGAGGACCTACTCGCTATTAAGCACCATCAAACTCATTGATTTAGTCAATAATAAAAATCAAAATCGAACTTTACTTAAATCAATAATTTCTGTAAACTTTCCTAAAAACTGTAAATTTTGACTAAATTCCATAAAATTGGCAAAACTTACTCTTGTTAATGTTCACACACTTTCAAAAACCTTAATTTATTCATTCCTAATCATAAAAACTGAAAAAAGAAAAAGAATCTGTAAAATTCATTTATAAAACATGGTGGGCCCTAATTTGTTCTGAGTAGTTTATAATCCATAACATACATAGTACAGCTACTAAGACTATAAGACCCTCGAAATAGCGTTTAGGCTGTTAAGCAAATTGTCGCCATTTTAAAACCCATAAAAACAAAATTAAAAATATAAATTTGGGAACATTAGACATTAGTCTTAGCCTATACCATTATTTCAGTTTGACTAATGATCACTGTGCCGCAATATGCCATCATATCCATTAATTTAATATATATTTTTATTCTAGCCTATACAACCGATATTTAGTTACCGTATTTAGTATTTGTCCTTGTATTATTTTGTTATTTTGCTGGCGCGGCAATTTTTCGTTAGAAAACATATATAAGTTTACCGTAAATCTAATTTCGCACGTCCAATTCACCAATTATCATCGTCAAAACTCAGCTCGAATCCGAATACGTAGGTCACTCAATAAGTTTAGAGATGCTCGAAATTTTAAAATGGAACGCATCGTGTTATATGTTTCTAAAAAGCAAATTTATTTAAAAATAGAACTTCATAAGCCAATTGCTCAATATTAAAAAACAAAGAATTTTCCCGCAACGCTTCCCGCGCTTCTTAACCGAGAACATTTGTGCGCTATGATATATTATGATTTTAAATTTGGTTTAAACGAACAATTAAGTTTACAACGGTTACAATCAGCATTAGGGGATTCAACTCCATCACGCGCAACAATTTTTAGGTGGTTTGCTGAATTCAAAAGGGGTAAAATTAATCTTAAAGATGACCAAAGAACCGGGGTCCCGCAAACAGCAGTAACGGCAGAAAATGTATGGACTACTGAAATGTTGGTGCGAGAAGACCCACGAGTCACATATACGGACATCGAAAAGATTGTAGGCATTAGTTCGGGGAGCATTCATACCATCCTACATCAAAATCTTGGAGTGAGGAAGCATTGTTGTCGATGGATCCCTCGTTTGCTCTCCGAAAGCGAAAAACAGACACGTGTGGATTGGTGTCATGAAATGCGTCTACGTTTTGAAAACGGGACATCTAGGCGCGTTTCAGAAATTGTTACTGGTGACGAGACATGGATCTATCAATATGATCCGCAAAATAAAACGCAATCATCGGAATGGGTCTACTCAGAAGGACAGTTACCGACAAAACTGCAAAGACCTCGCAACGTCGGCAAAAAAATGGTGGCTAGCTTTTTTTTCGCGCAGCGGACATTTGTCGACGTCAATGCTGTAAAATTGTAGGTCAGTCAACTCTGAATGGTATACTACAGTTGTATTACCCAAAGCTTTTCAAGCTGTGCGGGGGAGAAGACCAAAGACCGGGCTTCGGGGAATCATGCTGCATCACGATAACGCCTCTTCACATACCTCCCTTAGAACAAAAGCATTTATTGAGGAATCTGGTTTGAAACTCTAAGTAACCCACCCTACAGCCCTGACTTACCCCCTTGTGATTTCTTTTTGTTCCCAAGAGTCAAAGAAAAAATAAAAGTTTTTTCTTTTAATTTTTTATTCGATAAATGGTTGCAAACTATTTACAAAATTTATTTTACAAACATCTTGGAAACGACCACCTCATTCCGAGGGATTATTATCAACCATGTATTCATTTATATTATACAGTTTTTGTTTAGTTAAATATTTAAACTTGGTAATAGAGAGACCTTGTATATTTTGTATATTTCCCCGGTTAAGCGCTGTCGAGTCGACCTATTCATGTTACTTTATCGAGTGAAGAGTAGAGAGCGGCTTTATCGCGTGTACACTTTTGCCTCTCATACTAAAGGTGTAGCATACTATAATAATTTACATTAATTTGGCCAGTGTGTTCGTTATCTCGAATAAAAAAAAAAAACAGATGCAAAATTAAAAACAAGAACAAGGTATACAAGCAGCCATTTTCCATCCATTAACCAAATTAGCCCGAGGACACGACGCGGCTTTCGTCAGCGTCCGCCATGACACTTTGTGAAAAATTAAATTAGAACACGAATTTTTTATGAATTTTGAAGGAACAATGAGAGTAACTTATTAAAGAAACGTTAATTTAAATGATTTAAAGCAGAACATTAAAGTGCAAATCGGATGTTTTATAAATGTTTTATTTCTGTACTTGGTATTTTCCTAAAACTAAGGCGAGGGGATAACCATCAAAGTTCCAATCAAATATCGAAATAAAGACGTCGTGTCAGTACGTAGATGAATTATTAATCGTAATGTAAAGCGGCCATAGAGGCCAGAGACGAGATAAAGTGATGATCTTTTGTCGATGCATGTAAGTGGCTTAAAGACCGTGCTTTGTTTAGTATTTAAGGGAGGCCTATGTTCAGCAGTGGACTTGTGATAGGCTACAATAATGAAGATGAAACAAGTTACGGACTAACTGTTGTGTTGTATGCTTAAAGACTTTGTTAATCTTATCTGTGTAAATAAAATGATAGAGGTTTGCAGTTGTGTGCGCATGACGGAAAAACTACTGGTAGATTTCAATTAGGTTTTCTAAGTTTTATTTCTTAGACACTTGGCCCTTATCTAAAAAAAATTATTGCGATATCTTCATCTATACAAATAAATAAAATTGAAGTGTCTGTTTGTAATGCCATAATAACAGCATTTTACTAAATGCATATGAAAGTATATACGGTACATATAACAAAAAAAAACAATTTTAAAATTTTTGTCTGTCTGTCTGTCTGTTTGTTTGTTCCGGCTAATCTCCGAAATGGCTGGACCGATTTTGATGGGACTTTCACTGGCAGATAGCTGATGTTATAAGGACCAACTTAGGCTACTTCAATTTTCGAAAAATAATAAGGGTGCCGCGCAAAAAAAATTGAAACCTTAAATTACACGCGAGCGAAGTCGCGGGGAACAGCTAGTTTCATATAAAATTATTAAAGTTTTAAGAAACAACGGTTTTCATAAGCATTACGTGTTCAGTGATGTGTGTAAACAACGCGGACGAAGTCGCAGGTATCAGTTAGTATTGAATAAAATTGGTTTACATTTTAATTTTCAAGAAAAAGAAAAAAAAGGAAAAAAATAATTCGTTAAAGTTGCCGTAGAATCACCTAAAAATATCTTTACAAGAATTTCGAAATGTAACGGATTGTTAACTTGTTGGCTGAAAATTATTTGGTTTTTAGCAAATATGTGCTTGATTTTTTAACACGGTAAATACAAACATCGCAAAAAAATTGGACTGTAAATTAAACTCTGTGACTATGCATAACCAAACACCAACATTAACTAAGAAGGAGCGCGTTCAAAAATATCTAAAGAGCTTTGATATAGCAGAAATCATCGCAAAAGTGAACTCGTGATACGTTGACAGAAAGGCCGACACGACGCGAAGCCGAAGTAGAACACTTCTTGTAAGCACAGCTCGACAGCAAAATGGCAAAGGTTAAGCAGACTCCGGCTTTGCAACACTTTAGCGCCCTGATTTATCTCAATCATATGACAGACTTGACTTAAATATTATAGTTCCGTTAAAAATAGACTTCATTATGTGTGCCTACCAATCATTTCTTCTTTCTGTGTTAGTGTTTAAGTTCTTTTCTTAAATTCCTTATACTTTGAGATACGAATCCAAAGAGACTTAAATTTAAAAGGCGCGTGTGATACTTCTATTCCATACTACAGCCAGGGCGAGTCGCTAGTTGTCAACATATACGATGACACAGCTATCGACGCGTATGACAAAATTAAATATTCTCATCGAGTTCTTTGATCAAAACGGGCTAAAGATTAGTGGTACACAATAGATTATCTTAGTGTGACACAGACTGCCGGACGACAGAATTATATCGCCATATAGGAAGTGGTATTTATTTATAGTGTTGTGGTTAGTGGTAATATTATTATTGTTATTTCATCCTATATTGCAAACACCTTATACACAAATAACAACCCTATTTTACATTTGACCTCATGTAACTAACCGTTAATTTCAAGATAACTATGAAGGCGCTGTAATAGCATCAACAATAATTTAATGTAGCGCCTAAAGCATTGTTTTCCCCAGATAATAAATTACTCTGTCTAGGATGGGATTGTGCTTGTATATAATTTAGCAGCAAAGTACTGCGGAGCGCGAAAAAGATTTAATGGCGCAGTCACCACAGACATATTATTGTGCGGGCTTCCGTAAAATGTTAACTATTCATATTTTAATATTATAACGTTTTCAATGTTTTACTATTAGTCCACATAGAATTTTTTATTCTAATTACAGTAAAAGCGTATCAATTATATATTAATAAAAGGCCGGTAAAGCACCTGCAATTCCCCCGGTGTTGCAGTTGTTCATGGGCGGCGGGTGTCACTTACCATCAGATGAGCCGCATGTTCGTTTGCCCCCTCTTATGCAAAAAAATTAAGATTTTGAGGACACGATTTTATGTATCTAAAATAATTATTATCACTGAAAATCAAGATTCAGATTCTTCCCGAAACTAGGATAAACAAAGAACCCCTTCAGTACCGCGGACATGAATTCATGTCCACATTACGTGCTGCAATTTTCGTCTTAATTAATATAAAAATACAGTATACTTTCAATTAAATACTATTTCATTCGATTCTAAACGAACTAAAGAGTATTCCCTAGTATTATACTCACTCGGTTACATAGACAAATTAAAAAATAATAAACAGTCACTTTCGGGTAGTTGGTGCTGTTATTGTTGCGTAATTTTCTTTTTGTATTTGTGATTTTTGTTGGATTTTCTCTCAAAAACTGGTAAGAAATGTTAATGATCCTTACTGGATAATGTTTTTGAATGATTTAAGTTACAACAACAGTAAATTTTTGTGTTTCAATTGATAAAAAAGGAAAAACAAAACACCTCTACGCGAACAATTTATAACGGTCATGATTTCAAATAAGATCTATTTCTGAGATATTTAGCTTTTTATAGATAGTTTATTCCATGTATGTATATTCATAAAAAAAATATTATTTCTAAATGTTATATCTATATGATTGTATAAAAAAAAATAAGGAAGACGCTATAATATTTTTACAAAAAATTTGAAAATGAGGTTAAAAAACGCGCGTATAAACTGTTTACTGTTGAATTTTTAGCAAATGTTTGCGAGTGAAAAAGTAGAATTATTATAATGATTACATGCTTAACTTCGGTTCATTTTAGGAAGAGCATGTTATATAGATTATGAGAACATAAAAATAAAATAAAAACTTACACTTTTTCATTCATAAAACCAAATTTATTGGCAGTAAATACACTTTTTCATGGTCGCTTAGAAACAAAGAGCTATACAAAACTAAATAAACATCTAAATGTCATTGTTATTGTTTCTATTCATCTACAATCTTATCGGCTTTCAAGAACTGTAACTCAAACTTCTCAAACGTAAATAAACAAAAGTGACAAAAAAAAGGTTGACTCAAGTGCCGCGCGCCGTGATTATGTCAAGAGGCAACATAGGGTCATTTTTTGTTTCAGCGAGCGCGGTACCTGAAGAGTTAAGTCCCTTTTTCACTTTCTACTATTATCAAAACTTCTCCTGTATAGGGCGACAACGCATCTGCATATTTTTCTTAAGCGGGAATGGATGTGGATGTCTATTATAGGCCTCAGCATCCACTTACCATATGTGTGCTCGTTTGTCACCCTTATTCTATGAAAAAAACAGAAAAGAAGTCTCTAGACTACAAAAAAAAACACCTTTAAATGTATCCTACCATCAATAGTCTGATATTCAAGAAATATAAAACCGCAGATATCTTGCGGTTTCATATTCTCTCTCGATACTTTACAAACAATCTAGACAACAGCAATTTACTGCGTCTAACCGCCTCAGTCCTCCGCGTAAATATGTCTATTGAAGAACTAACAAGAGTTATATAGCAGCGACGCCACACGATCCAGTCACAACTTTTACAAGCTAACGTGAAATACGGTGCGTCTGTAGCCATTCATCAGGTGCCTAGCGAGCGTGATAAGAATTTCTCAAGTTATTTTCAATTTAAGTGAAATATGACAGGAATTTAAGATATTTTTCCTGGTCAAGATTTATACTTCGCTAGTTCACTTGAGTTAGTGAAAGTCACGTAATAACTCAGCAGTTTCGTACATTGATATCTGTTACGATCAAAAATCGCTTTAGAATTTATGTAGATATATAATTATAATTATTAAAAGCAATGTCCTCCAGGCGAAAATTCATTTGTCATCATCATTACAACCCTTCACAAGTCCACTGCTGAACATAGGCCTCCCCCAAGGAATGCCACAAAGCACGATCCTGAGCCACCTGCATCCATCGACCTACTGCATGTCTTACCAGGTCGTCACTGTGGGGGGGTCGCCCTACACTTCGCCTACCGGTACGAGGCTACCACTCGAGAACCTTTTTTCCCCATCGGTTGTCGGTTCTTCGAGCTATATGGCCGGCCCATTGTCACTTCAGCTTACTAATCCGTTGGGCTATGTCGGTCACTCTCGTTTTACTGCGGATAACCTTATTTCTAAGTTTATCACGCAGAGAAACTCCGAGCGTAGGCCTCTCCACAGCTCGCTGAGCGACTTTGAGCTTTCTCATACGGCCAGCAGTGAAGTTCAATTTCATCTATACATATAAATTAATAAAATTGAAGACGCCGTCTGTAACATTGAAATAACTGACTTCTACTAGGCTCAGGGGGTTATTTGCATGCTATCAAGAAAATAAACAACCATTCCTAAAGTTTTCTACCTCAAATCTAAATAACGCTACACCTACATATACATCTATATAATAAATTTAAATATTTAAAAAATCTGCACAGGACAGAATTATAGTGCACGAGTAGTTGCGCACTATTCCTTCGCTCCAACAGTCCGATGGGACGGTAATCCGACTCGACCGGAGAGAAATCAGGCGCAGGACCAACGAGTTACATGCTTCCCGAGGTACGAGTACGTAGGTAAACACCGCCAACATCACCGCTCTGGGTATTTTACTTCCGGCGTGGTTGTATTGCCATTCATCGGAAGCCATACGACCTCTCTGACATTTCCTGCATCTACGACAACTACAGACATTGGAGACTTGGAGTCAGTAGTATAATATGTTATGTAATATATGTAGAATAAAATGAAAGATAATTTTTAAAGTTGGTAACAGAATTATAAAAAATAAACCTACAATTACCCTACTCCTGATACTCTGCATTCGTCTTATTCTCTCGAAGTTTAGTTTTCTGAAGGTTTCATTTCTACCGCGTGTGAACTGTGAACTGCAACATTTTTTTTCATTAAACAAACACTCAAATATTATTTGTATAACACATCGCTGACATAACATTAAAATGAAGAAGTAACTTGTCCTCTCAACAAAACGATGTATGTTCTTCTTCATCCCGATAAAGACTACAGCTGGACATGGGACTCTCTCGTTGTAGACAGGTCTTCGAAGGATTTCTGAGGTTTCAGAGGTTTAGGAGAAAAGGGTCTATCACGACACTCTAATTTGTTTCGATCTCATTGTCATTTCTTATTCATTCGAAATGCTCATATTTGCATTGAAAGTAAAGAAAACATTTTTTTAAATAGAATACTAGCTTGTTTTAATTTTTTTGCGCGGAACCCTAATATTTTTTCTAAAATAAAAGTTGCCTAAGTTACTCCTTATAACATCAGCCATCTGCCAGTGAAAGTCCCGTCAAAATCGGTCCAGCCATTTTGGAGATTAGCCGGAACAAACAGACAGACAGACAAAAATTTTAAAATTATGTTTTTGTTATAAGTACCGTATATGCTTTCGTATGCATTTAGTAAAAAGCTGTTATTTTGACATTACAAACACACACTTCATTTTTATTTATTTGTATAGATAACAAACGAGCACACAGTCTACCTGCCTTAATAGTAAGTAGATGCTGTGGCCCTTAGATATCTAGATATAATATGTTCAATTAAAAATCAAAACGCGGATTCGTTGTCATCCTTGAGGACTAAGATTGATTACCTCACAGTAAGTAACACGAAAGACAGCTGTCTTAAGCTGCTATTTTACGCTGGTATTGTGGTAGCGTGTTTCTTCACCGGTCGAGCCGACACATTCGTGCTACAATCATAATATAGCTCCAGCGTGGCTCTGCCACGTATAAACATCTATATCGATTGTGTCTTAAATGGAGTGAATGACTGGTGCAAAGTACGATATGAATCTTGTGCAGGCGAAGTGGAAAGTTGGCTAATATCGCGTCGGAAGCCGGTCACCTTTCGAGACAGCTAGAACTCGATTCGAGTTTAACCAAGTAGAAGAAATCGATGTTTCGACGTTGGATTATACATCGTTACAGCCTAATTTGTTTTTTTAAAACGCTTCCCCCATTCTAAGATTTTCTCCTCTATCGTAGAGGCAGTTTACAAACATAAATTGCACAAGGACCAAACATCCAGACCAGGAACAATTATGTGTAGGTCATACAAAATACAAATAATACTTGTTCCGTGCGGGATTCGAACCCGTTAGCGCTGCAACTCATTGCTAAGCCACTGCGCCACGGAGCCGTCAAATTAATTGCCTCATAGGGGGTATATTAATTATATACATTTAATATACCTCATATTTGCCATAGTTGCCACGCTTGGCAAGCGGGCTGGCAACCGCAGTTTGAGTTTAGTCGTGACCGTGTAGAGGCGGTGGAAGATTGATACTAAATAATCCAATATTATATTTATTTCTTTCAAACATACATGATGTATAAAAAGGCAACAATACCTGTGTCGCATAAACTTGACAGCGGTCGGCCCTTCCCCCTCAACCTACATCCGATTACTGGAAATATTATCATCGACAACTATAGACCGTATTAAATCATATTTCGCGGAGTCCACACACGGCAACCTGAGGAAATTAATGTTCCCGCTACCGACGGACGGAAGGAAAACCTGCCTACTGGTTTTAACGTGCCTACAACATTAGTATTATAAAAATCTATATTATTACATTTATTACTAGCGACCCGCCCCGCCTTCGCCTGGATACGATCTATAAATGTGGTGTTATTTAGATTTAAGTCAAAAACCATTTATTTCGGTTTTTCGTTATTTTTCAAAATAAATTTTAAAGTTTTTTTTTTTAATAAAAATAACCTAGACCACTCCTGGTATTGCTCTCTATCGGTTCGTGAAGTTTAATTACAATAGATTCAGCCATTTCGAAGATTAGCCCGGATAGATAGACAATAATTTTATAAATTGTTATTAATGTCTTAACAGCAGCAAATAGCCCCCTGAGCTTAATAGAAGCCTCTTATTTTAATATTACACAGACACTTGAATTTTATTTATATGTATAGATAATAACTTAAACCATAATAGGTTTTTATTTCAAACATCAGCAATCAATACTAGGTATTCAAGGCAATAATAATCCCGCAATTCATAATACACACAAGAAATCGGCACGCCGCGCCGCCTTTTACAAATTTTGAAGAAAATATCCACAACTTACTTTATGATGATGGTGGAGTAGAGAAACGTTACTTTATACATGGAAAATGCTGCAGCTATATCGCTGTCAACGTGTAGTGGCGGTGCAAGAGTATCCACTGCCCCATATCGTCCCGTGGGTGTCGTAAGAGGCGGCAGAGGGAAACTGAAACAGGAGATGGGCAGCAGCATCTTCCTTATAACAACTTAAAACAATAAAAAACTGCGTTTGTCAACCAGCCTGCCAAGCCTGGCAACTATGGAAAAATCGCCCCTATTAGGCAATTTATGGGGGATGCCTATGATCAGCAGTAGACTTTATAGGCTGCAATGGATATCGTTGCAGCACGAATGGGTCGGCTCAACTGGAGAAGGACGTCGCTCTCACTGTTTCGTATGGTGTGTGTAGAGGCATTGTATCATAATTCTCGGGGTGGTAACGCATCTGCATCTTGGTTCTTAATCGAGGATAGATGTAGATATATGTATAAACTTGTAAATTAATTAATCTTGATACTAAGGTCCTACCAAATCGTCTCTATTAAGGGAAAGGCCCATATCCAGCTTTTACTTAGCAGACTTTTAAGGGATCAATCATTCACTTTTATAAAATTATTTTAATTAAAAATATTGATTTTCTAATTAAAATTAGACAATCAATATTTAAGTGCACATTTTTTTATAGAATAACGTTGACAAACTCGCACACAGTCTACAGAATGGTAGATGGATGCTGTGGCCCATAGATATCTACATCTACATCTATCCTCGATTAATAATCAAAATGCAGATGCGTTTTCACCCCTCTGGTCTAAAATGGAATGCTTTGTTTCCAGTGAAAAGTGTCTTCGGTTCTCTACACTCACAGCAGCATGAAGCTGCTATATCATGCTGGCATTCTGCGAGAGCGTGGTCCGGAACCGGTCGAGCAAACACATTCGTGCTACTACTATAATGTAGTTGCAGTAGGAAAGGTCAATTTAGGGACATTGCGTAAAATTTCATAAAATTGACCTATCTTACCCTTGTAACCTTCTAGGTACATACATAAAAAGCTTCCAAGTGAACGTAAGTGCTATTACATTAAAGTCGAATTAATTTAACTTGCAAACTGCTTTCAACGGAATTCGTTTTATCTGCGTAAGCTTTTTTTCAGTCTGGCAAGGCACCTTCAATAACTTCAAAGTTATTAATACTAGAGTACATTAAAGATCACTTAATGTTTTCAAACTTATTTACTAAATGGTTTTCAGAGCTTACGAAGTTAAAATTATTCTTAAAATTTCCAAAATACATTTTTAGTTTTTGTTTTTATAGATTAAAGGTGACAAACGAGCACACAGTCCACCTAATGATAAATGGATGTTGTGGTGCATGGACATTTACATCTATCCTCGATTAAGAATCAAAATGCAGATGCGTTGTCACCACCTGAGGCCCCTGAGGCATACATTACTTAGAAATCTAACTCAACATTTTATGAATATGCTGATGTGGCTGTTTGGAATATCGAGCCGGGGTGGATCGAGGGAATATAACTACTTAATAAATGAAAACTTTTGCATCTCTCTCTCTCTCTCTGCATGTGCCACGAAAATAACATAATCAGCATAGCCATGATTATCTCAAGCTCACATACAAACGTTTCTGCTTCATTACATTAGTATAGATTGGTCAAAGCTGCAGACTACATATCACAATTATTTTGAGCTAGCTGTACCCGCGACTTCGCCCGCTTTCATATACTACTTTCATGTACGTTTAGTAAAAGGCTGTTATTTTGACTTTACAAACAGACACTTCAATTTTATTTACTGAACACCTCATAACGCGAAGCGTTATTAGATAGTTTATTACCACATGAGTATAGAAACCGTACCGTACAGGGGCTAAGCTTCATACAACCGCGCTATGATAGTTAAACTACTTCAAGCTTGAGGCGCGTGTGTGCGTGAGTTTGTCTGATCCAGAGTGTGTGTGACGATTGTCTGATCCAGAGTGTGTTGCCACTCACGCTCCCCTCGCGGTTGCGTTCTGCAGGTTTCCGCCGTGTTTGGCATTACAGGTCGGCGGATTGGGACGGAATGCGGTCTTTCTTTGCATCCTACCCATGGGGGTAGGTTTGCTTCTTGCCGAATGATGCCAGCGCTGTTGCTGACTCTGTCACTGATGTCGTGTTACAGGGAATGGAACTATTTATTCCATCATCTGTGGTACCCATCGGAGGCAGATCTCAGCCTTGGTTTGATCGCTCCTGTAAGACTGCATTACGCAGTAAGCAGGAGTGTTATCAGGTCTGGGCTGAGGCTTCGGCGGCTCGGGATGTAAACACCAGCATGCTTAAAAAGAAATATAACTTCGCCTCCAGGTCCTTCAAAAGAGTTATTGCCAAGGCAAAGTCAAAGCACATAGGCAGAATTAGCGAGAAACTAGTTCTCCTTCCTTCGGGTTCACGTGCATTCTGGTCTCTCGCCAAGGTTGTCCAAGGGAACTTCTGTCAGCCATCACTACCATCTCTGCACAGGGAGGATGACTCACTGTCCCACGCCGCAAAAGAGAAAACCGACCTTTTAGGCTCCCTTTTTGTGTCCAACTCGACTCTTGATGACGGGGGGAACACACCGCCGACTATTCCGCAGTGTGAGTGCTCTATGCCTGATGTGCGATTCACACAGTGCTCAGTACGCAAAGCACTCCTCTTCCTGGGCATACATAAGTCGAGTGGGCCTGACGGAATCCCGCCAATTGTGCTGAGGACGTGTGCTACAGAGTTAGCACCGGTTCTAACGGCCTATCGCCATCACCTCCTTGTTCTCGAAAATAATGGAGTCCATTATTAACTGCCAGCTCATGCGGTACCTTGAGGAGCACTAGCTGATTAGTGATTGCCAGTACGGTTTCCCTCGGTGTCGCTCAGCTGGTGATCTTCTTGTTTACCTAACACAAAGATGGGCACAGGCGATCCAGTCCAAGGGGGAGGCATTGGCCGTTTGTTTGCGAAGGCCTTCGATCGGGTCTGGTACAAAGTATTTCTTTCGAAGCTTCCTTCCTATGGTCTTACCGAGAAATTGTGCAATTGGATCACAATTTTTCTGGCTGATCGGAGCATCAAGGTCGTAGTAGACGGTGTATGCTCCGATTACAAGCCTATTAACGCTGATGTTCCACAAGGCTGCGTGCTATCACCAATGCTGTTTCTTCTGCATATCAATGATATGTTGCAAACAGGTAACATTCATTGCTATGCGGATGACAGCACTGGTGATGCTCTATACACCGGCCGTGCCAATATTTCTCGGGAAAACATCGCCGAGTACCGGAACAAACTTGTGTGTGAAGTCGAGTCTTTGCTGAACAAAGTCTCAGATTGGGGGCGAATAAATCTAGTCCAGTTTAATCCTCAGAAGACACAACTTTGCGCGTTTACCGCTAAAAAGAACCCCTTTGTCGTATCTCCTCAGTTTCAAGGCACTCCCCTTGTTGCCTCAGCCAGTATCGGAATCCTCGGCGTCGACATATCGAGTGACGTGCAGTTTCGTGGTCACTTGCAAGAGAAGGCCAAATTGGCCTCTAAAAAGCTTGTCCTGCTCAGAAGAGCGGGACAGTATTTCATGCCGGCACACCGCCTGCAACTTTACAAGGCGCAGGTTCGGCCTCACATGGAATACTGTTCCCATCTCTGGGCAGGGGCTCCCCAGTGCCAGCTCCTTCCACTTGAGCGCATTCAGCGCAGAGCGGCTCGAATCGTCAACGACCGAGTTCTTTCCGATCGGCTTGACTCACTGGCACTGCATAGAGATGTTGCATTAAATTTTAGAATAAGTAGTTTGTAAAAAATCTACCTTAAGTATATAATAAAAGCTGATAAACGTTTTGTTTATTTAATTTAATCCTCCTGTGCCAACCCTACCAAAATAGGTTAAAATTTTACACATAGACACAGTATCGAGACCGGGTTTTATTAGCTAAACACGTCAACCGTGTCCTATTTCATACCAATAGTACGCATCGTTTGTTAATAAAATGATTTTCAAGTTTTTAAATTTTAGTGCTATTAAAATTTAAAGGTGCTTTTTCTTTAGCCCTTGATAGAAAAAGGACAAATGTACTATATTTTGGTGATTTATTTTTTCATCAAAATTAAATGAAACGCTCATGGGCGTGCACTTTTGGATTTTCAAACTATTGTCAAAAGTTTCAGTCAATCGTTTGTTTAGGATTATCGGAAAAATGATTGCAATTTTTTAAACTAATCGAATCGATCATTGACGTCTATTTCAAAATTATTTATATTGTCAATTGTGTAACAGATGATTGTAAGCTGGTCTTTTTAATGTCTAACTGGGTTTCTTGCTGGTTCTTCCAGGACAGAGGTACTTTCCGAACTAGTGGTATATAAAATTACTTCAATAAGTATTATATATAAAGTCCTCTATACTAACACTGCACGGGCAAACAGAGCGATAAAACCATGGCGACCCCCCGCTTCCGTGAACTTCTGCAACATCAGGGACTTCACTGAACCTTAAACGTCCACACCATCTAGAGACGGCAAGCCGGCCTTGCTCTTTTGACCGGGCGCGGTGTCCTCTGATACTTGTACCTGTCCTACCAGGGTACAAATTACAACACTTCTTTGTGCCCCAGGCTGGGTTTGCGTATACGTCAGAGGATATCTGTTCTCTCGACGCCTCGGCAGTCTTGAAGGTACGGACCTGTCCATCCTTTGGCTGCGCGTAGTGGCGACGACCATCCCGTCTACGGGTGCCTGTATGGGTCCCATAGCGGTAATGCTGACACAGATCAACTCATCGACCACGTCCAAATGGCTACAGATTTCTTGCTACTGCAGATCCCATCCGTAGAGATCGTGATACTTGGCGATTTTAACGCCACCACGCCGAATGGCTCGGTTCACGTTTAACCGATCATGCGGGAGATCTGTTTGACTTTTCCCAGCATGGTCTGACACAACTGGTTACTTCGCCCGCGGATCCCAGATGTGAGGATCGTACCTTCTCTGTTGGACCTTCTGCTGACCTCTCATCCGGACGGATATCAGGTTTCCGTCGATGCCCTTTTCGGTTCTTCGACCATTGTCTGATCCAGAGTGTGTTGCCTAACTCCCCTGCGGTTGCATTCTGCAGTTTCCGCCGTGTTTGGCATTACAGGTCGGCGGATTGGGACGGAATGCGGTCTTTCTTTGCATCCTACCCATGGGGCGGGTTTACTTCTTGCCGAATGATCAGCGCTGTTCTGCTGACTCTGTCACTGATGTGGTGCTACAGGAATAAATATTTATTCCATCATCTGTGGTACCCATCGTAGGCGGATCTCAGCCTTGGTTTGATCGCTCCTGTAAGATTGCATTACGCAGTAAGCGGAGTGTTATCAGGCCTGGGCTGAGGCAGGCTGCTCAGGATGTAAATACCAGAAAAGTATAACTTCGCCTCAGGTCCTTCAAAGAGTTATTAGGCAAAGTCAGAGCACATAGGCAGGTTAGCGGCTAGTTCGCCTTCCTTCGGAATCGTGCATTCTGGTCTCTCGCCAAGGCTGTCCAAGGGAACTTCTGTCAGCCATCACTACCATCTCTGCACAGGAGGATGACTCACTGTCCTACGCCGCAAAAGAAAAGCCGACCTTTAGGCTCCTTTTGTGTCCAACTCGACTCTTGATGACAGGGGAACACACCACCGACTATCCGCAATGTGAGAGCTCTATGCCTGATGTGCGATTCACAGTGCTCAGTACAAAAGCACTCCTCTCCCTGGACATACATAAGTCGAGAGGGCCTGACGGAATCCCGCCAATTGTGCTGAGGACGTGTGCTCCAGAGTTGGCACCGGTTCTAACGGCCTATCGCCATCACCTCCTTGTTCTCGAAAATAATGGAGTCCATTATTAACTGCCAGCTCATGCGGTACCTTGAGGAGCACCAGCTGATTAGTGATTGCCAGTACGGTTTCCCTCGGGGTCGCTCAGCTGGTGATCTTCTTGTTTACCTAACACATAGATGGGCGCAGGCGATCGGTCCAAGGGGAGGCATTGGCCGTTTGTTTGCGAAGGCCTTCGAACGGGTCTGGTACAAAGTATTTCTTTCGAAGCTTCCTTCCTATGGGCTTACCGAGAAATTGTGCAATTGGATCACAAGTTTTCTGGCTGATCGGAGCATCAAGGTCGTAGTAGACGGTGCATGCTCCGTGTAAGCCTATTAACGCTGGTGTTCCACAAGGCTGCGTGCTATCACCAACGTTGTTTCTTCTGAATATCAATGATATGTTGCAAACCGGTAACATTCATTGCTATGCAGATGACAGCACTGGTGATGCTCTATATACAGTGCCAATATTTCTCGGTAAAACGTCGCCGAGTACCGGAACAAACTTGTGTCTGAAGTCGAGTCTTTGCTGAACAAAGTCTCAGATTGGGGCTGACTGAATCTAGTCCAGTTTAATCCTCAGAAGACACAAGCTTGCGCTTTTATAACTAAAAAGAACACCTTTGTCGTATCTCTTCAGTTTCAAGGCACCCCCCTTGATGCCTCAGCGAGTAGCGGGATCTTCGGCGTCAACATATCGAGTGACGTGCAGTTTAGTGGTCACTTGCAAGAGAAGGCCAAATTGGCCTCTAAAAAGCTTGTCCTGCACAGCAGAGCGGGACAGTATTTCATGCCGGCACACCGCCTGCAACTTTACAAGGCGCAGGTTCGGCCTCACATGGAATACTGTTCCCATCTCTGGGCAGGGGCTCCCCAGTGCCAGCTCCTTCCACTTGAGCGCATTCAGCGCAGAGCGGCTCGAATCGTCAACGACCGAGTTCTTTCCGATCGGCTTGACTCACTGGCACTGCATAGAGATGTTGCATCTCTTTGCGTATTTTATCGCATCTACCACGGGGAGTGCTCTGGGGAGTGCTCTGAGGAATTGTTCGGACTAATTCCAGCCGCTCAATTTCACCATCACATATTGCGACAAAACTCGCGATACCATCCATACCATCTGGATGATTGGCGGTCCACCACTGTGCGATTTAGAAGATGTTTTCTTCCTCGCACAACTTCCTTGTAGATTCGATTACCACCAGTGATTTTTCCGGACCGATACGACTTAGGGACCTTCAAGAAAAGAGCCTACTCCTTTTTAAAAGGCCGGCAACGCATCTGCAATTCCCCTGGTGTTGCAGTTGTTCATGGGCGGCGGTAGTCACTTACCATCAGGTGAGCTGCATGCGCGTTTGCCCCTCTCCTATAAAAAAAAACATGCAGGTTTCCTCAAGATGTTCTTCTTCACCGCCGAGCACATGATAAATCAGCACCTAAAATTGCAATTTCATTGGTGCCAGCGGGGTTCGATCCCGGGTCTCTTATGTACTGTGAAATATACAACGAGCGCTTAGCCTCTGAGCAACCACGGCTTGTATGACATACAAGTAGTGTTCTGGGTCTGGATGTTTGTCCTTGTGCGATTCATGTTTGTTGTAAACTGCCTCCACAATACAGGAGAAAATTCTAGTGTGGGCGTTACCCAGACGTTTTGAGAAAGAAAGTTTGATACACTAAAATATTTTATGATACGTAATACGGTAAATGTTTTAAATTAAACGATCTCTACCCGAGTATCACCGCATTCGAGTAAAACAACATACAAGTAAAAAAGAAATATTTTATTTCACTTAAATTTAAATCAGTATTTATTAGTTCATACAAAAAACAATTATGACAACAGATACTCACGTGTCGCGACATCCTTGTTAATCTGACATGCGAGCCGCGAAGTCCTCGCATCCTGTCTTACTCATTGCCGGTGCTGAATTCGGACCGCCTTAACATATCACTGATTAAATGAAACTAATTTTACGGATTTTATTGAATATTAAATACGATACGATTTATTAAATTAAATAATATTAAAAAAAATTGAAAAAGCTATGACATCGGAACGTCAAACACCTCAGAAACGACGGGAATTTAAAAGTTAAAACTAAACGCGATAAAATTAGTTTCATTTAATGTGTAGTTTTCGCTAAAATATAAGACCATTAAGATCATATGATCTGAACTACAACAATCTAGATTTCATTTTATTATTTTACAATAACATAACCCTCACATGGCCGTGGTAGCTCGCTATAAATTTCTCAGTACGGTACGTACTGGAGTTCCATCCCCGTCGGCACCAATGAAATTCTAAATTTCTATTTCAAGTGCTGATTTACCACGTACTCGGCAGTGAAGGAGTCGTAAGAAAATCTACATATATCGCTGAGTATTCAAAAATTATATTTTGAAGACATGTGAAATCCGTCAACACGCAAATTACTTTTCCTTGCCTTAAAACCCTCTCAGAAATGAGAAAAAGCCTGTGCCTAGCGGGGGGATGTATATAGGCTGTAACTTTAACCCTCATTGTAAAAAAATTATAATCACATAAAAAATGCCTTTAAAGGTGCAACAAATTAAAAAGATACAGTCCTTGATCGAACTCTCATATTTCACCATTTGTTTGAAACTACGAATTATTTATCTACTTCTTGTTGACACTCTCTAATATAAAGTGAGGCGCCGCAAACAACTTTGTTTGTTGTAGTTGATGTAAACAAGTGTTCCGATGTTAAAAAAATAATATACCATTTTTTTTCATATCCTTACATTGTCATCAGATTCTGATGCCAATGTAAGAGAATATGTTCAAAATTTCAGGTCCCTAGCTCATCAGGAAGTTAGTTTAAAATCAATTGCTTAATTCTACGCGAACAGACATACACAAAAGCGAGTTAATAGAAACGTGGTAAAATAAATTTTCTACAAATAATTTTTGGAAATAATGTGCGGGTTGCGGCGACATGGACACGGGAATTTTTAAAATCATGTATTTGGCCACCGACGAAAGTGAGAAATGCTTTACAAAGAGCAGCATCCGTACCACGCAGAGAATTTCGAGGGTGTTGCCAAGCGAGCGGAGCGAAACGAGTCGAGCAGTATTAAAAAACCGCAACATCACTCAGAGAAGTTTGGAATCTGCGGCACCTTTGCAAAATATTTCGCTTTGAACGAGTGGCTCCATTTATTTAGGGGATTTTTGAGTAAAATTACACGAAACTTACTCAACAGTATTTATATCATCATCATCATCGTTGCAGCCCTTGACAAGTCCACTGCTGAACAAGGCTTCCCCCAAGTAATGCAACAAAGCACAGTCTTGAGCCTCCTGTAGCCATCGACTTCCCTTCTTACTTCGTCACTCAATGGGGTGGCTATCCATTTACAATGCGATTCAAAAAAAATAGGAACGTCAATGACCTCGAATGACCGCGATCTGTCAACTGTCACTTGAAATGTACGACTTGCAAAGAAAATTAATTTACCAATTTTATTATTCATTTAAACGAGTCTTAGACCCGTATTAATAAACGTTACTCAGCTCAAGTACACGCACTTGAGTACAATCTTGAGGTTATGATCTTATTAATAAACATATCTCAAGATGCGGTTTAGGTTTAGGATATCAGCTGAGTGCCACACTGATTAATAAACGAAACTCGACTCTCAAGTGTGTATACTTGAGTGCAAGTCACAGAACAGTATTCCAGCGTTTTGAGATACTGTTTTGATGTGTTTATTAATTAGCAACGATCTTGAGATGCTGATTTCGTAATGAGGGCGTATCAAATGATTACGCACTTGAGTTCGTCGTTGAGTAACGTTTATTAATACGGGCCTTAGTATTACCATAAGTGTAATAAATACTAATAGTGAGTCAACTCGTCGACTAGACGGAGCGACGATGGGGCGCGGTATAAAGGAGAGCGGAGTCCCCCTGCCCGCGACGTCTGCGGTAGTACCGCTCGGCTTCGCTTGCGTACCGGTACGCCCGTTTAAGAGTGTCACGTACACGGAATCAGTTGCACGCTTTTGGTTCACCCAGCAACATGATATTACACGATGTTATTTTGAAATATTGGGAAAGATTGTATGACGCTTTAAGTAAAATTGAATTCTAGTAACCGTGTGATTGCTTTCATCACGATTTTTTATTGAATTATATGTAAGGGTGAGAATTCATTAAATTCAACAAAATACAATTTAAAAAAAAAACAATAATAAATGTCGTAAATATTTGTCGGTTGCACATCTGTAACGAGGCGGTTGAATAAACAGAACCAAAGTATAATTTTAACCTGTTTTATTTATTCTGTTCCACCCCCTATCAAATATTTTAAGCGGAATACCTGAGATACTGCTATATAGGTAAAATATAGTAAAATTAGGTAGGTTTTAACATCATTTATTACCTACCAGCACAAGCCTTTGTTTCCATCACGACGAATCAGGTGAAGCTACGGAACGCAACTAGTTTTGTAAAGTAGTAATTAGTTTGTATCTTTGTATAGAAAAATAAATTATTACGAGGAATACTGATAAAATATAATGTTATGATATTATTATTTAAAGAAATGTTTTTATGAAAACCCTTGCATATTTTTAGCCTTGTAGGTATTTTGTGGTATAACAAAGGAGCTGACCCACTATTAGTATTTATTACACATATGGTATTACTAAATCTATTGAAGTAATAATTAGTTTTAAAAATATTTTAAAACTGTTTTTTTTTTCTATTTTCATTGGTGGCAATATTTCGCCTCTTGTCGATGTCAGTGTGCTTCGTTTTGCGATGACGATTATGACTACTCGGACAGTGATTCAGAGATGAGCGGAATTGAAGTGCTAGATTCTGATTAAAACTTTTCCTTTGATGATTTTTTGTAGCAAATAAATATTACATATTTCAAAAATATCTGTTTTGCTCACTCTACCTAACTGGTTTGAATTGACAGCTATGACGTGACAATATGGCGGCAGGTCCTATTCTTATTTGAATCGCATAGTACCTATATAAAAATATATTTCATACGCCATGTGGTTACGGCATAAAAGAAACTATCCCTCATTTCATCCCTTGAGTCGCATAACAGTAGACTTTGGGAAAGCTCGATTAATCTTGTGGCTCCCGACAAATGGCGGTATAACTATCCTGTCCCAAACCACATCGTCATTATCATTACAGCTTATCAGAGTTTACTGCTGAAATTAGGCCTCCCCTTAGATTGCCTCGTACGGAGGATGTTTGCCATAGTTGCCACGGGTTGGCCACCGCAGTTTTTTATTATTTTGAGTCATTATCAGGAAGATGCTGCTGCCCATCTATTGTTTCATTTGCTTCTGTCGCCTTTTAGAACATTCACTGGATGATGTGGAAAAATAAGTTATCTTACGCCGTTTTGACCTTTGTTTAAATAAAGAAAATAATAAGGCACAAAACTACAAAAGCGGAAACGTGCACAAATTTGACAAGTAACGGAACAAAATTTTATTCCCTAATTTAAACAGGTCCCCAACTACGAGGACGCGGCCCGTGCACCTCGAAAAACTGCACTTTAAACACTCTCCGTGTTCACAAATTTTCAAGTGGCCTGATATTTTACGCCAGCTAAAATGAGTTATGCGGCCGCTTGCATTTTAGCATTATGGAAATATAATTGGACGACGCCATTCTGCCGTGTTCCAACATCACGATTTTTTATGCGACAAGTTAGGAATAGTAAGTGACCAGGAGTAATCTAATAAACATCCTTTTTTAAAGCCGTAACGTACGTACAACGTACAATCAATCAATCACATATGTTCCGAGTTCAAAATTAAGGAATAATTTTCCAGATAATTAATAGAATCAGGCGTTACTTTGCAGAAATCCATTTGTTGACCTCATTCTATTTTTTTTTTAATTAAAGATGTTAAAAATTGATTAGCTAAGATCCGCGTAATAAAATAAAATGATGTGTCTCAGCTAGTTTGAAGAGCAACTCCCGCCCTCCCTCAAATGCGTACACTATCCCCGTCACCACAAATCCCAACACCACTACACTAAGAAAGACACGCCACCGTCGATAATACGACACGGATTTCGTCAGCCTCTTAGGTAATAAATTATTAACATCTTTATTAAGGCATGAAGTTCGTCCATTGTAACCGTTAGTTTAAGGTGTCTTAGAATAAAGATTAAATAAATCAATAAAATATAATAAAATCATTATTCGAATCGCAACGCAGAAGACAGATTCATATAACTTCATGATACTTATTAAATCAATTTTGTTACTGAAACTTTATGAATTTAAATAAATTAAGGCTTGTTTCGTTCGCGTACCGGTAAAGTTTAAAGATGTGATACAATTATGAAGCTTGTATTAAATGTTACCCTTGTCACACAAGTCCAAAGGTTGAAACAGTACCTAATTTTAAAAAAAAACCCGACTGCGTAAAAAAAATTGTTGAAATGAGAAACGTTTAATATCCTATATCACTTCCACAAATAAGACGATTCTAACGATATCCCATATTTTAAGATCCATTAAGCCATTTATGCATGACGTACATACAAACATTACCCTCCTTGTGCAGTCGGGTAAAAATATAATTTGATTCGGAAAGTTCACAATATTAAACATTCTTTAAATTTATTTTAATATTTATGTCATAACTTTTAAATATTGAATTTGGTGTTCGAATTCCTTTCACGATGTTTTATTTTTCATATTAATCCAACATTTATACTGACGCCTTAGTCACAAACATTAATTCTTTCATTGATCTCTCGTTTTTCTTAACCAAGAAGTCGAACATGTGGACACGCAGTCACTGCCCTTACCTGAAACAAAAACACGTAAGGTTAAATATAGAAGAAAATAAGCAGAAACGCGAGCATTATTCATAGCCAAAGCGTGGGGATCAACGAGGCGACTAATAATACATTTATTGCAGTGGATAACAACGTGTGTCCTGCGGTAGCAGCATTAGAATGTATTTCTCTATAAATCTTGTTCTCCAAGTGTAAAGTGAAGATGCCAGCAATATCTTGTCAAGATTTAAAACGCCAAATTTGATAATGTGAGCAACATGAACATGTCATGATGACAATCTGCATTTTTTATAGAATGAGGATAACATGCAAGCATCAGTCCAACTGATGGTAAGTGGATACTGTGGCCCATAAATATCTACATTTATCTTTGATTAAGAATCAAAACTTGTCACCCTTGAGAACTAAGATGCAATGCCAGACCCGGAGACCCTTTTTACTGGTAAACAATAAAAATGGGTCTCCGATTCTCTACACTCACTATACCAAACACAAAACACAGGATTATGCTGTTATTTCAAGATGGTATTCTGTGAGAATTTAATCCTGCCCTGGTCTAGCAGGCGCATTCGTGCTGCTACCGTAATAAAGCTGCAGCGTGGCTATAAGTCATAAAAAACCGCGTTACACGGAGATTACAATAATTTTGGTAATTGATATTAAAAATAGTCTCAGGCAGAATCAGTCAAGCAATTGAAATTCTACTTTGCAGAGATAGAAGACATTATTTAATGCTTCTATCACTCATAAACATAAATCTAAGATTTCAGACTAACAATACTTTTAATTTTATATTTTTACTTTAATAGGATAAGTACTTATTACTATTACTTAGTAGGTCTGCTTATTACCATTACTTCAGAAAATCATCATCATCATCATCACAGCCGTTCGCTTGTCCACTGCTGAATATTGGCCTCCCTGATTAATGCTACAAAACACCACTCTGTCCTGAGCCAGCTGTATTATTACCAGGTCGTCAACAAATCGTCGTAAAAAATAGCATAAATTAAAAACAAATTGAATTAAACAAAAATAAAAAACAATACCAAGACGGAGACGTAAACCGAAACAAAATTAAAAAGTGAGATCAAGAGCTTTGTTCGCCTGTTTGCACGACACGCTGAATTCGAAAGACATTACAACTTTCAGAGGTACTCGAAGATTCTATCAAAAACACGATATCTCAAAGCGTACACAATTCCGCGAAAAGCTTACGTATTTTACAACAATTCGCAAAATTTTGTGCTAATAACGTTGAAAGACAAATTTAAGTACCTAACGTTTCACCTTACGTGATAATAAATGAGGCCTATTACATCTTAATTGGGTCGTTTAGGTCGTCTAACAAATTGCCAGGCAGCAAGATGTCGTAGTTGTCGTAGGTAGGCGAAGACTTCTTTGCAGTTTAGAACAAAGCTGTGTCTCAACTGTGCGGGCGCGGACGCGTGCGCGTGCGCGGTAAATATGCTACGCCGTTGTATTTTCATTAACGACAGTTACTGTTTTTAGGCAAATACGAAATAAAGTTAAATACTTATATGAAATGAACTTCAAATTACGTTGACAAAGTGCGTACATAAATGATGACGGCGTTTTCTTAGTCACATTAAACAAAATCAGTGTTAGATTGTCGAAAACATTGTTCGCGGTTTACAAAACAAAGATGTAGTCTTCTCGCCCGCTCACACTAAAGGAGTTACGGAGAATTGACAGTAACTTAGTGCGCAATGTATTTAAGCTGCAGAGCCCGTCTAGTAGTACCTACACATAGAAGTCTTTATAGATAGTTCTTCATTTCTAACTAAGAGTATCTCGATTTGTACCACCATCAAACCTATTTCTGCAGCATTGCACCCATTGCTTTCCATTTTGAAGGATAAAACAGTCAATATAACACAGGTTGAGCCTACTCTAATGACAAACGAGTCTGCTGTCTGGTGTGTCCATGGGCCGCAGTAACCACTTAAAGTCGGGTGGACTACTAGTTCGTATATCAGTCTAATTTATACATCTATACGTATAAATAACATTAAAGTGTCTATCAGTAATATCGAAATAACTGTTTTTAAAATTTTTGCCTGTCTGTCTGTCCGGGCTAATCTTCGGAATGGCTTAACCGCTTGTAATGATACTTTACGAACAGATAGAGAGAAATGCCAGGAGTGATCTATAGGCTATATTTTATCCGAAAAGCTTGTATATTTTTTTAAATGAATGGTATTTCATTTTATAACAACTAACTTCAGGTTATAATAACTTTATTAATATTATTCAACCATTTTCTTTACAGCCTATCAAAAGTTCGGAACCTAGGCCTTCCCCATAGATTGCAACATAATAGGGTAGATTTGCCATAGTTGCCATGCATGACAAGCGGGTTATCCACCGCAGTGTTTAATTATTTTAAGTAGTTATGTTAGTGTGCTAATGCCTATTTTCTGTCTGTGTGATGCCCACTTTTGGCCCTCGAGACGATATGGGGTTATAGAGGTTTCTCTTACTCCGCCATTTGTGATGAGTGAGTGAGCTTGGTATCCTCTATGTCACTCACTAAACGGCGATACTAATATAACATCTTATAATTTTAACAATGCAATATTTTGCTGAGTACATAAGTGCCTGATCTATATTGCAGTTATTCTCATTAATATTGCAACTTGAAGAGCGGTCGCTATTCAGATTCGAGCGTGCGATGTTCATAATTGCTAGCTCGACTCGTTCTGAAGAGCAAGCTTCTTAGAAAATCATCCAACAATAGCTAATTCTATGACATAACTTTAATAAGGTACAAGCTGTACCTTTCTAACTGTACTAAGACCACCACACATTTCTTTCTCTCCTCTTTTGTTGTTTTATGTTTATTTTTTGGCGTACAATAAAGTGTTATCTATCTATCTATCTTATATATATATATATATATATATATATATATATATATATATATATATACGAAATGCTGTACCAACTGAAAATGATCATGGGGATCTTTCTGGCCTATCCAGTATGTTACTCTAATCTTTGTGCTGGTCTTTCTGAAGGTCACCACTCGCGACACCCACGGGACTAACTGAAATAATGGATTCCCTTAAGCCACCAATTTTAAGGTATAATAAAATATTTGAACTCAAGAGACAAAAGTAAGTCTAATAAATTTACTAAATTATTGTACATCAATAATTGGTCATGTTTACCGCACACGTACACGTTAATTAGTAGACTGAAAGTTTAGGGGTAACGAACGAAATTAAATTCTAATGCCTTTGGTTTGAATGCTCCCTGAGATTACACTAGAGAACAACTCCTAACACGAACAGTATAAGGTATAAGCGTACTTATGGTGGTATATTATTAATTTATTTAACGCAATCTGTATATTAACGCGTGAAGGTAAAACCACGTAAAACTTTGTATCCCTTTTTCATTGAGTTACTATATAATAATATATACGCATAATATATATACGTTAGTACATAATAATTCAATACCCTTTTTAAGCATATTGCGTGCACGGATTAGCATGAGATTTGGCATAGTTAAAATTAATAACAATGAGTGTAAAAAGCTAAATTTTGCAAAAAATATATGTTATAAATACTTGAAATTAAATTAAATAAAACATACATTGTTAATGTTCATACTGTCAATATCAAACATAAATGTCCCTCGGACAAATTATGTCGTTATTTGACGTTCATACAGCCAATATCTCGAATTAAGTACCAAAGAGTAAGTAATCACTACGTTTTAGGCGAAAAAAAGACAAAAAAGCGTTTATTTTATATTTTGTATTATTAAACATGTTTTATATATTTATGTTCAGTTAAAAATACAAGTGATAAAATTAAAAATTTTGTACAACCGAGTTCAATATAAATAAAATGAGAACATCATCAATGTAGTCGAAGTCAAGTAAATACACACTATTAAGGATAACTCATAAACTACTGGACAGATCTTGGTCAGATGGGACCACATGAGAAGCACCAGCTTTCAAATAAAAAAAGAATCATCAAAATCGGTTGACCTAGAAAAAAGTTCACACATTAAAAAAATACAGTCGTATTGAGAACCTCCTCCTTTTTGCGAAGTCGATTGAAAATACAGCTTACTTAATATACAACCCTAATTCGACCACTAGGCGAATTAATTTCGACCATTAGGCGACCAGTAGCAATGATTTAAAAGTCAAGTTTGGCCAATGGTTAAAAGTCGCATTCTAGGGTGTAAACTATAGTTAAAATAACAATTTATACCGGTAACATAAAACTAAAATACACACATAATTTTATCAGGGTGTCGATCGATATTTAATTGCTTGCAAATGACACTCCAATTTATAAACAAATTTTCGCTGACGAAAATAGACACTGCAAAATTCGACGCCGCAAAATTATGCAAAAAAATAACGCAGGCTTTTATAGCCATTTATTGGAGAGCGAAGCCGGTAGCAGCCATTTTAGTGCAGTTTCTTGTTTGCATGCGGTCTACTTGATTATAGAATAAACATTGAATTTATTAACAATACTAGTGTAGGCATTATTTACAATACTAATGTACATATGGGAGATATTTACCTTTACAATGACAGTTTTACGTGGCAGGGCCATGCTACAGCTATATTGTAGTTGTGGCACGAATGGGTCGGCTCGACCGTGAAAAGGCCACGCTCTCACAGAATACCAGCGTAAAATAGCTGCTGTGTTTCGTATGGTGAGTGTAGAGAACCGGAGACCCTTTTTACTGGAAATGAGGCATTCCATCTTAGTCCTGAGGGATGACAACACATTTGCATTTTGATTCTTAACCGAGGATAGATGTAGATGTCTATGGAACATAGTATCCATCTACCACCAGGTGGACTGTGGTTTGTATGTCACACTTATTCTATAAAAAAAATAGTTATGGCCTTCTGTTGACCTATTTAGAATATATTATTATTCCAGTTATTGTGATAATTATAATAATATAATATCAAGCCTCTCACTTTTGTAAAAATATATTTATTAAACAAATATTAATCGCAAAAGCTACCTCAATCTCGGTCACGTTGGCAGGTTCTCCGATTTGGAAACAAACTTTTCGCTTGACAAAACAATTCACAAATCAGAATTTACAAATTATTCATCTGTTCGACAGGCCTCCAGCAATAATTAAAATGAATACCTTATACTTTTGGGATACGATTCAAATTTGAATAGTTAATTATTATATCACGCTTCATCGTCAATAGCCTTTGAACGATTTTTTTGGAAATACAATTATAAGTAGCTGCTGCTTTTTCATGACTTTGTGTTTTATTTTCTTCCTAGTCGTAAAGGTGACAAACAAGCACACAGTCGATCTGATCGATTAAGAATAAAAATGCAGATGCGTTCTCACCCCTGAGAACTAAGATGGAATTTCCAGTAAAAAGGTCTCCGATTCTCTACACTCACTATTGTGAGAGCGTATTTCTTTTCATTCGTGCTGCAGCTATACAGCTGCAGTGAGACTCTACTACGATAAACAATGCTTCGAACTAACTTAAAAACAAAGCGTATCTCCCGTGGACTAAGATGAAACTCAGTCTCACTACCGGTAACAATACTTCAAACCAGAATACGACAGTCGGTGGAACATAGACAAACTAAACAGAAAAAGTACCCTACCAATTAGCAAAGCCTATACCACGGATCAATATGTCTCTGAGATCAATCATTTTCTTTTGCGAAGGGAAAACAAACTAAACAATAAACTGACACCTGCAGCGGTGGCCAGCCAGCGTTCTAAGTTGCCATGTCTGGACAGTATATTTTACACCTGCTCTCTAAAAGACAGCGATATACCTTACATCGTCATTTATAGGAAGTCCTTGACGCCTTTATGGCATTTTCAGCACTAAAAATATTATACAACTAGGTAAGTTCATAAAAATTTTCTATAATCTTTTGTCCTTGGCCTTTCAATATTTGAAACATAATATTATTCGTCACGTAAAACAACATACACAAGTATATTTTAAATATAGACGTTAAATCATTCATTTATACACAAAAAAGCCACTACGCTGAAAGGCAATCGATGAATCGGTTACCATGGTGACATTGAATCAAACAAGTCATTATCTAAACCGAGAGAGATTGCTTCTCATTGTTCCTCCGTGATAAAACAAATCGGGAAGTTGTAATTAAAAGCGAACGAGTGAAAGATTCGAACGATTGGACGCCTTAATAAGTTGGGGTTCGTTCAGGGGTAGAAAGGAGAAGGGGGGGAGGCTGATCGGCTGTCCGGGCCAGTGCTGATTGCCAACTCTGATTGGAACTAAATTGTTTCTCTGAAATATACTTCGGTTATTGATTTGGTCTGTTACTGTGTACCATTTAGTGTGACACAATTCTGTTACAGTTGACTACTTGACCTAACTGATATTTTGTTTCTACCACCATTTAGTGACCATTTTATATAACTAACAGAATCAAGCGTTACTTTGCAGAGGTCCATTATATTAAAGACGATTATAATACATTTTATTTATCATAAATTATCATCTTTAATATTTGCATATCAGTTGTCACAACAATGTTCCGAAGCTTTCTGCTATAGTCATATCATGAACAAATGAGGTGCGTATAAACTTCTCCAAATTCAAAAGAAGCGTAAGACTAAGTCTAAACCTAAGGCTTTAGTAATAATATCCACCAGACACACACAGACACCAAACACACAGATGGCCAGTCTTAACAGACTAGCCATCTGCGCAGGACATTCCTTATGAGTCCACAAAGCGCAATCATGGCGTGTCTCGTTCGATTATTACGTATGTACACGATTTCAAAACTGCGGTATCAGTACACGTATCGTTTTCTTTATTCCATTACAAGTAAAAGTGGGTCAGCACGCAAGCTGCGGTACACAGCTTACGGCAAGTTTCTTTCAATAAAACTGTCAAGATTAACCATTAATGCGGGAAAAGTTCATCGTATTTTTTGCAGTATCTCTCAAGGATAAACTTAATATTTTAGTGGTGTTTATAAGTATGGGTATATTGTTTGTCTGTTTTTTAGAATAAGGGTGGACTGTGTCCTCGATGACCATAGACAACTAAATACGTCTATCCTCATCCAAGAATTAAAATGCAGATGCGCTGTCACCCCACTACACTCACCATACGAAACACAGCAACATTGAGCTACTATTTTGAGCTGGTATTCTGTGAAAGCATGGTCTTTCCCCGGTCGAGCCGACCCACTCGTGCTACTACCATAATATAGCTGCAGCATTGCTCTACCACCCGTACCTCCTCAGTTTCTTCGTGACCTCTCACAGCCTTAATCTCTTGGCGGATTTTCAAGCGTGATATATCGTTATAATTTTTTTTTTAAAACGTTACCTCCACACTAGGATTTGCTCCTGTATCGTGGGGGCAGTTTACATACATAAATTTCACAAGGACAAACATCCAGACCCGGAACAATTATTTGTAGGCCATACAAATACTTGTTCCGTGCAGGATTCGAACCCGCGGCCCCCAGCGCAGCAACTCATTGCTAAGCCACTGCGCCACGGAGCCGTAATAATATTAATATATAAGCCGCGCACAGGTTTGCCTACGACCCCTCCCACTTCCGCCGACCGCGTCCCACGCTAATCTACTCAGCGCGGTTAAACCAACTTGACTTTCTACAATTTCGAATATCTTGTTGTTGCGAACCGGTGTAGATTTTGACGTTCATAAGAGCTTTAAACAAAAGCCATAATATACAAAATTTACTAAAATATTTTTCACTTTATCTTTATTTTTTTTTATCTGATTTATTTAAAACTAGCATTTTATCCGCGGCTTCGCTCGCGTGAACTTGAATTTAGAAACATCATTAAATGCTATTCCGTGCCAAATTTAGCAAAATTCGATTACTTTTAGAGTCACCTCGGTGTCTCTGTCTCTATGTCTGTCAAAGATTTTTTTTTTTGAATTCTAAAAGAATATTAGACATAGGTGATTTGTATTTGGCACAGATATAATAGCTACAGGAACACGTGCATATATGTATATGTCTAGAAACACCTACTATTTTTTATATCGGGCGTGTCTTCCGATGTATCCATAAGAAAGGTAAATTGTCTTGGAATCAAAATGTATTACTATTATTTACATTTTACTCTTTACATTCATTCATAATTGAAGTCAATTTAGTTTTAACAAAATAATTATGAATTTCATGGTCTTCTATCAATTTACGGTATAACGTTTATTTGAAATATTTAATTCATATCATTGGTCCTATTTAATATAGATTAGTACCATAAAATAGATGTAGATATTTTTTTTACGTTCGAGTAGAATTCAAAATTTCATAAATGCAGTTCAATAATAATGTATACTACACATGGAATAAAACTAATGTCACGGATTTTATCACGTTTAAACAAAAAAGTTTTTAACTTTTTTTACGAGGGGGTTTTTACGCACCTTTGGATGAAAGTGAAGAGTGCTACCATCTGCTACAGACCCCATAATTAATAAAATTAAATTCAAACCCAAGCATGCTACTGCAGTAATTTTTACCAACTTTAATACTACTGCATCTATTCTATTTTATTCTATTATATTCTTACTATGACATCAGGTGGTCAAACCCCTCTGTCCTCCCGTTACCATGGGTGCTGTAAAGTGCCCAAAACATCGGAAATTAAAAAAGTTAAAATTAAACGCAAAAAAATCCTTAAAATTTGTTTTATTCCTTATAAATTTTATTCACAGTGAATGTGGGAAGCACTAAACTCATGAACGGGAGTAGAAAAATGTTCGCCTTGTTGTGGCAGTGAAAGAGAATCTACCACCTCATACCGTCCCATCGTAAGAGGCGACATAGGAAAATAAACAGGAGATGGGCAGCATAATATCTTCCTGACAACATATTAAAATAATAATAGCTGCGGTGGCAAACCCGCCTACCAATCGTGGCAACTATAGCAAATATCCAGCTACTTGACAAATCATGGGGGAGGCTATAATATAAATACCTAGATAATGTTCATTTCAGTGGGCTTTTCATAGGCTGACGATAATGAGTTCTACTCATCTTTGCAACCCTTAAAATTTACGGCAGAGTAAAAACAAAAAAGAACATACCCGAAAATATGAATGAAATATAAACTGCATATATTGCCCCATGAAAAGTAAAAAAGTAGCAGCTTACATACATGTTACATCAATCAATAGATTCATCCTCGAGGGAATCGTACACGGTTTGCTCCCGTGCCATGATGAAATCTCAAGGCGAACTACACGGCCCTCGTATTTGTTTAAATACAATTCATAAAATTTGAAACTAAGCTTTTGCATGATTTTTGACCACATCTACCTAGGTAATTACACATCCAACGATACCATGAACGAATTTTCAATTATTTACATCGTATATTCAGTAGCATTCTATTATTTAATTTTATCATAACTAACCATTTTAGTTTATTTAGAAGTAAGTAGATGGCGCTATTGTAAGATGAAATAATGAAAGCCAAAACTATACTATCTAGTAGATAATATCAGCGATTGAAGCGAACAATATAAAAATCTCTTAGAGTGTTTATAAGCAAATAAATACTCTAAGAAAAACCTTATCAATTTTCATATTTTTGATATACGTCATTTTTATCTATTGAAATTATTACTTTTAAAATAAAATAAAAAAAATATTAAAAAACTAAACCTTAGAATTTTTAAATAATTTTAAAAATCTAATTATTTAAATTTTTGTAAGTTATTTATATTATTTAATTTATAGCTATGTAACTTAAGGCAAAATATACCACCTTTTTCCATTTGATTACAGATGGCGCTGTTTTGATAATAAATCAGTGTAGTTTCAAATTATTTTACCAAGGCTATAACTATATTTTAATCTTTATTTATAAATATGGTATTTATTTGAAAAACACCAATTATACCGCCTATAACTAAGATATAATAGAAAATTAACATCTAATATAAGGAAAATACTTAACCTTCTTTTTAAGAAGTTCCGTAATCGGATAAAAAGTAGCCTATAAGTTGCCGCGGGTTACTAACTACCTACATACTACATTTCATGTAAATCGGTCCAGTAGTTTTTGCGTGAATCCGGAATACACAGACAGACAGACAGACAGACAGACAGACAGACAGACAGACAGACAGACAGACAGAAAAAAAGACAGACAGACACACAGAAAGACAGACAGACAGACAAAAATTCTAAAAACCACTAATTTGGATTCAGAACCCTTTAATTAGTCCCCTGGACTTGTCTTTTCAAGAATATATTAGAATGACAGAAACGACTTTTCTACAGATTTATTATATGTATAGATACTTATTAAAAATGTAATGATATATTATGTTCATCAAGAGGAAACTAAATGGGTTTTTATTTTCTTCGAATTGTAATAATTAGTTTACTAGTGTCACTGGTCTACGGGTGAAAAAAAATTACCCGTTATTTGGTCGAACCAACAGGAATACGAGGCCAAAAAGTCACACACTTGTGTTGTGACTTGTGTTCTAAAAACACATTGTAATAACACTTCATCCATTTAGTCTAAAAGTCCACTGCTGAACATAGGCCTTCCCCATAGATTGCCTCATAGGGGAGATTTTCCCAAAGTTGCCAAGCTTGGCAGGCGGGTTTTTTTTTTAATTATTTTCAGTTGTGTTATCTATTTTCCTCTGTTTTAGTGTCCCTCTGTCGCCTCTTACGACAACCACAGGACGATAAAGGGTAGTGGATATTTTTACACCGCCACTACAGTAACGCCCGTAATTAAAGTGTTTTCTTAAAACATGCAATTAAACGCCGCGGGTTAATATGCATTTCAATACGAATTTAAAATTTGCATATCGTGTTATTTTACCAGGTGTTTTGAATTTTGTAGTCTCGAGGTCATGAAAGTTGATATTGCAATTTCATTCCTTCCATTAATAAAATTATTTTAATAAATGTATTACAATGAAAACTATTTGGGAAGTTAACAAATAAAACCTCTCCCAACGAATATGCATTTAGATAATAAGAAAACCCGTTGCAGGTAGATCTTTAGAAATCCGATTGCTTAAAGGGAGATCATGCAGCCGCGTTTGGACTTTGGATGGAACCTAAATAATAAAAAACGGCAGCGTCTAGACTGGACTAAAATATTAAAAAGCTCTACCACAGCAACGAGAACTCACACAATCGTATTATATTGGTTTAGTACCTCATAATTATTTTTGTTTTAAAGATGTTAAAAATCAATTTGCTAAGATCCGCGTAATAAAATAAAATGATGTGTCTCACCTATTTTGAAGAGCACCTACCTTCCCTCTATAAGCCCTCCTTCAATCGCGTGCTTGTTAATTTGACATAGATTCTTGCCTGGTCGGCCGTGCAAGCCTTTTTAAGATAAAAGCTAAGCTATAATTTTACTACTTGAAAACGTCTTAATCTACAATTCTTAAGTATGTTGACTAGTCTGAAGCAATTTATAATATGATAATAATAAAAAATAATAAACCCTGGGAAGGTGATCGCTACTATTCTATGGTATTTTCTAATTTGTAATTTTGTGTTGTTAGTTTTGTAACATAATATTATATGATTGTAAGCTGTTTTTTTTTAAAGTCCCGCTGGATTTCCTGCTGATTCTTCCCAGGACAGAGGCTTTTTCCGAACCAGTGGTAAATTAAATAAAAGAGTGACTTTCAATAAGTAATCTATATTGAATAAAAAGTTTCTGTTTCTGTTTCAATACTAATTTATACGTCTTTTATACTCAGCCAGTAGATTGGTACTATTGATCCTAATTGCAAGTATGGAATTTCACATGCTTTTAACTGTATATGCATCCGATACCGAAACCGATGCCGATATATCGGCGATACTCGAAGTTTGCCGATATATCGGCATCGGCGATATTTTTATGGCCGATTCAACGATACTTTTCAAATTTTGCGCTTTAAAAATGTAATGTAAACGCACGTGTTGTCTCGTCTATTTCGTTACAAACGAGGCACGAACTAACTATGCTCGGGGAAACCCCGCGCGTTATTCAGTGTCTTGTTTAGCCGCAATGCTTGATCCACGTTACAAAGCACGAATATTTCAATCACAGTCTACTATTACTATGGCAAAAAAGCGTCTTGTTCAGTTACTTGATCTTAATGTAGAACTGCATTCCGAAACTATTTCAGACACGGTCACACTTACATCTAGTATTGTAACTGTAAGTTCTGAGATGCCTACGAGTGGCGGGCTTTGGAGCGTTTGTGAAAATATTATTAGAGTGTCCGAGGAAGATGAGGCCCTGTCTACTCTGAGCTGTAATTCTATCAAAGAAGAAGTCGAGGAATACCTAAGGTCTCCTAATATATCCAGAGGCGCAGATCCGTCCGTTTTCTGGCGCAATGACGTCTTATACCCAAACTTGAAAAAAAATGGCGCAGAAGTACTTTAGTTTCCAAATGAGTTTTGTCCCATCTGAGAGACATTTTCCACCGCAGGTCCTTATTCAAACAGATTTGCGAAACCGCCTTTCTCCTCAAAACTTAAGAATACTTTGTTTTTAAAGAAAATTTCATCAATGTTAAATTTTTAATTACTAAAACTATTAACTAATCTCAACCTGTCTAGAGTTTTAAACGGTTTTATTTAGTTTGTCCTGTTATTTGTTTTTTTTTAATTAATTTAAAAAAATAACCTGACGTGTGTTTTATTTATTTTACCTTTATTTTTGAATTCAATAAGCGTATCGGTATCGGCATTGGTATCGCCGATATTTTTATAAGAGCATCAGTATCGGTATCGAATCGGCAAAAAGGCGTATCGAGGCATTCCTAATATGAAGTAATTCAAAATAAAAATATTCTGATTATATTATTTACACACACTACTAAAAAGTTCATACATTTATAGTGTGTTCAACGATAGCAAATGTAATTATGTTATTTACAACATACAACTTTATTCGGTCTTATCTCGATCGTGAATTTGCCCGGCGCGGCTTCGAGTAGTGACCGTAGTAACGCCGGTGCTAATTCTCAGAACTATGCAGGTACTCGATACGTTTGTTTGTTCCCTCTTTAGGACCTTTTGCTTTCTTTGCATAACACACAACGGATATTTGAGACGATTCGTGGAATTGAATGTGTGAGCTAACAGATGAGACTGATTTGTAACGCATAGAGCTTATAATTAATAAATCTTTTGTTGCTTACTGACAAAAAATAACATTATAACAAACAGAAAAGAATCATTTTTTATTCAATATAGACTTGTTCGGAAAAAACCTCTGTCCTGGAAAGAAGCAGCAAGAAACACAGCAGGACTTTTTGTAAACAATAATTTACAATATAATATTTTATACAATTAAGTATGAAAACATTTAGAAACAGAATGGTAGCGAATAGCGATCACCTCATTCCCTGGGCTAATTATCAATCATGTAATCTTTAGTAGTATAATAATGCTTATTGAACAATTTTTGCTTCATAATAATTTAAACTTTTTGATAGACAGGTACTGCATATTTTCTGGGACTTTGTTGTAAAAGTATACATTGCCCCATGAAGGAATCACTGACTCTTTGGAGTCGAGTAACTGGTATAACTAGCTTGTGCTTGTTGTAGGATTCGAATTAAGTGTTTCAATCAATAAAAACAGCATAAAATATTGAACTGGCAAACGTCCAACACCGATTACTAAAGTGGTGAATAGTAAGGTACCATTCACCGTTGACTCATTCACGAAGCTAAAACGGGATGGAATTCAAAAGTTTAGCGTAAAATAGCAATTTAATGCTGCTGTGTTTCGTATGGTGAGTGTAGAAAACCGGAGACGCTTTTTACTGGAAACGGGGCATTCCATCTTAGTCCTCAGGGGTGACAATGCATCTGCATTTTAATTCTAATTCGAGGATATATGAGTAGGTACGTGTCTATGGGCTACAGCGTCTACTTGTCATCAAGTGGAGTGTGTGCTCGTTTGTCACCCTTATAAAAACATAAAAACTATCGTTTTTTGGCCGTGTGCTCTCCTCTCTGTCATCCTCCGATCTTATCGTTAAGTGTTATTATGGAATACAGATAGATACCAGTATATTCTTCTGTCATAGCGTATACAGTTACTATGTTCTGCGTTTATGATAACTTCAAACAGATTTGAAGTCGCGGTCGAAATCGACCTGGATCATGACATCATCACTCTAAAAATCCACTGCTGCATTCAGGTCAAGTTTATATGAAACAAAAGCTGCTACAACATAAGAATTCAAACTAAAAACCCTTAACAGCACTACTAAGCCAAAGCTACATTTAAAGTCCAAATTTAAATCCGCACTTTATATGATGCCACGTGATACGCTTTCAGAGAACTCTAGTAGTAGAAAGTTGGAAAAGATCCGGGAATTTCGTTAGACTGCGGCGATGCAAGCGGAGTAACTATCAACTTCGCTAGGTTGAAGAACACGCTGTAAGTATAAGCTTTCTGAGATCTGTTGTATAATGTTACTGCATTTAAAGGTGTTTTTCATACTCGTAGTATAAGGGTGACAAACGAGCACACAGTCTACCTGATGGTTAGTGGCTACTGTGCCTAGTAGACATCTACATCTATCGAATCAAAATGTAGAATGCGTTGTCACCGCTAAACATAGAACTATTATTACTAGCGTATAGAACCGACGCCGTAAACAAGTTTTTGCGTTATGCTTTGTTGCCGACCGGCAACAACTCATTTAGTCACTGACTACGCTTGTCGCGAACGCTTGCCGAAAGAAAAATGCCGTCTTGCGTATTAAAACGTGTAAAAATCAATCTACTGCAAAGAAAAAGAAAGTGGAGTGACTTATCATCGGTAAGTAAGCAAAGAATCCACTAAAACCTTTTTATTTATCATTTTCTAACATTTTATTTTATTATTTTCTAATGCACCTGACATTTTGTATTCAGTCATAGATTATGGAACTGAACTGTACAGATGGGTCACGTAGGTACAAAACTAAAGAGTGAACAATATGACTTTGGTATCTTCAACTAGTATTTATTTTTATAACTCTGCCTATGGTGCCTAACTGTCATGGTTCTGTAAGCAATAATGTGTCACAAAATTAATTAAAAATATTTTAAGAGGTCAAATATGGAACAACTGATTTGTTTTCGCTATGTCAGGTTGGTCCCATAGTAAAAGTTGTTCAAAAAGAGTACAATGACCCTTAAAATATTTGGTATTAATTTTATAACATTTATATAGCCTGATAATAAAAGAAAAACCATGAAAAGTTCACATAACATGTGTTAATGTACCGCCTATACCTATGTTGTTTTCATTAAATACTAGATGTTCCGGCTGTATTGCAATGCCACAGAAACTCAAAGCCGTGTACAAAACTACCACTACTACTACTACTACACCTACCACTAAATACGACTACAACCACTTACTACTATTACCATCACTAATACTACTACTACTACCACTACTACTACTAGTACTAATACTACCACAACCACCACCGCACCACTACTACTACTACCACCACTACTACTGCTACAAAACGGTATAACGGTGAATGTTTTTAGATTTCCTCGTCCTGGTCATGAGAAAAGAGAAGCATGGATAAAATTTGTCCAGAAAAATCGCAACGAAGATTCATGGTTGCCGAGTGACCATACACTCATATGTTCAGATCATTTCAAATATGAAGATAAATACTTTACAAGAACAGGTCGACTTTATCTCAAGAAATGCGCAGTACCATACGCCGGTAGCGATTCAAAATCAGGTACTTCAGAGTTGGTGGAGCCAATATCTGAACCAGTGAGTGATTCGGAATCAATCTTCGATAGTCCTCGCAAAATAGTGTTAAAAGAAAATTACTAAAAGAAATTAAAGCTAAAAGGTACTTGCAGAAAAATTTAAGAAGATACAGCGTCAAAACAGATACTTAAAGAAAAAATGTAAATCTTACAAATTGATAGTCAAGGACATAAAAAGTAATTTTGGTTTTGATATACAAACGGAAAACGACCTAATGAATAGAGCTGAACTTATAGAGCTTCATAAATCATTAATAAAAAACTAAACAAAACAGATGTTCTTTGTTGTATACCGCACCACTACGAAAGTTTGCACTAACTTTGCACTATTATTCTCCAGCAGCATACAAATATATTAGAAACTTATAATAAAGCTCTTCCGCATACCAGAACCATTTGCAGATGGTACTCAGCAGTAAATGCTGAACTGGCTTCACCGAAGAAGCTTTTAAAGTTTTAAAAGAAAAGCCAGTTGAACGAAAACCTGTGTTATGTTCTTTGGTATTCGACGAGATGGCAATAAGAAGCCAAAAGTTATTTAATAAAAAACGGAAGCTCGGTGCAGTCAACTTTGGCGCAGGTCCAGTAATAGGTGAAGACGAGGACACCACGGCAACTCAAGCTTTAGTATTCATGCTAGTATCTTTGAATGAAAGTTGAAATTGCCAGTTGGATATTTTTAATATCTGGTATTAATGCAGAAAGAAAGTCAAATTTAATTAAAATTTGCTTGGAAAAGTGTAATGAAGTTGGCGTGACTGTTACAAATCTTACTTTCGATGGTTGTGCTACAAATTTAAAGGCAGCTGAAATTTTAGGATGTCAATTGACTGATTTAAATAATATAAAGACTCACTTTTCCCATCCTTCCACGTCAGAAAAGTGTGCATATTTTTAGACCCTTGCCATGCAATAAAATTAATTAGAAACACATTTGAACGAAAACGGTGTTATTTGATGGAAATAATGGAGAAATAAAGTGGCAACTGCTAATTAATTTGAACAAACTCCAGCAAAATGAAGGACTTCAGTTTGCTAATAAATTGACACTGTCACATTTTCTTCCGCAACCAGATAATGAAAGTGAAACCGCTACGCAGTTACTAAGTATGAGCGTTGCGAAATCATTAACTCTTTGCGATGAAATTTTAAAATCAAGCAAATTTCAAGATTCTTCTGCCACTGTTAATTTCATAACTGTGATGAATAATTTTTGACGTAATGAATTCAAGAAAATTCCATTTCTATGGTTTTAAACGTCCAATAGATAAAAAACAAATCGGAAATATTTATGTTCCTAGATGAAGTCAAATCATATATATTTCAGCTAAAGTATCAAATGAAATCCAAAAGAATTATAAATAGAAAAACCGGCAACCTAGAATTGTACTAAATATTGCTAAAAAGAAAATCGTGGAGTCTTTAAACAAAACAGGATTTCTGGAGCTATTATATGCATTGAATCAATGAAGACACTGTATAATTATTTAGTGGAAGAAAAAATGTATTAACTACATATCAATGTATCGTATAAACCAGGATCACTTAGAACTTTTTTGGTTTGATCAGAAAACATGGTGGCTATAACAACAATCCTAATGTTCTACAGTTCAGGGCTGCGTATAAAAACATTGAACCACCTTGAATTACGGTCATCATTCAACGGAACTGCATTCCTTTAGATAATTTCAGTATTTTAAATTCATCATCCGTAAATATTATCAATAGCACATCCATTGTAAACGGACACTATGAAGAGGAATATGAAATTTTGGAGTCGACAAGAGCGCTTGAATCAGATTTGAAGTTGAAAATAATTGTGAAATCTTTGCAAATATGCTCAACTACGAAAATGCAACACAAGCTTCACAACTATAGTTGGGTATATTTCAGGATATGTGTCCCGTTATCTAACAAAATCTTTGAAATGAAGAGTGTATTGACAGCTTGACCACAACGCGTAAATTACCGCATCATAAACTAATAATTATAAAAGACATGGGCGGTTTGTGTTATTCTTCCGAAGATGTTTACAAAATATGCCTATCAACCGAAATCATAATACGTCATTTAATAAAGAAGAGTGGTGGTAAATCTCTTTCTTCTAAATACAACTTCACTTACATCACAGTGAATAGCTTAAAATGTTTCATCGAGAAAGATGTATTTTCTTGTTTAACTCAGCATGCACTTGATCAACCTTCCACATTTAACCACAGAATTCATCTAATTCGAGCGATAATAAATAATACGCAAGAATTCGTTTATATCACGAAGCGAAAGTTTCAAATGATTATTTGTCTGAGCGTCAGAAACTAACTAAACTAATTTTGTTTAAAGGTAATAAAGTTTATATCCAGTTACAATGATGATTTTTTATTTCACTTCGTTCATTCTCTTTTTTCCAATCAAAAAAAAAACATAGGTAAATGCATAACTTTTTTTTTACTTTTGTATTAATTGACCTATTTTACTATTAATGCAGTTTGAAATAGTGTATGCATTGTGGGTACAAAAGCAGTGTCACTTCTGCGGTGTAAAATCTATAAGAACGACATTTTATACACATTGATGCATGAAACGCGTAAGCGCCATGAAATTCCCGGCGCTTAAGACGTTTTGGTCGCGAGAAAACTATACGTTTAAGCGGTCTAGCGCTGCATGTTTTATAGTTTGATGAGACGACACGTAATGTTTGAGCGCTGCAGCAAATACTGAGTGAATCTACGGCACGCCTGCCTCCTGTTTGTGACACTGTTTTGCTTCGGATAGCCTCTATACGTAGTACTATAACTCAATGCCGCTAAAGACTAAAATAGAATGCCTTGTTATAAGTGGTTTTTTACTCTCCTCCTCTATCCTACAATAAGTTTCTATGTTACGCTGATATCCTGAGAGAGAGAGCATGGTCATTCACGGTCGAGCTGAGCCATTCGTGCTGCAACCATAATATAGCAACAGCGTGGCTTTAGCACATTAAAGTTGTTTCTAAGAGGTGTTTACTGAGGCCAAATTCCTTTGGATTTATACTATCTAAATATGGCGTCAGGTTCCATAGAATAAATGATAGCTAACTCTATACAGCGTTGTTTTAGTACACAACTATTTTTTTACATTTAATAGTTTAGGCAAAGGAATTCTGTTTAAATATACCACAGGTATTACCACCTCGGTTAAAAAGAGTCAACTGCCGACGTATGACACTGAAAATATTTTGATAACCTCCCGGTCCGCGAAAAAGACACAATACACATCGAAATTATCTTAAAATATGTCTCACGGGACAGTGAAATAGGTAGTTCATTTAATCTAAGAAAACTTTAAAAAAACACAGAACAATCAGTAATGTAAATATAGGCTTATGAATATTAATTTTAATTTTAAACCTTTTGATTTTCACCTTTGTATTAACGATAGTGTTGTCGTATGAGATAATCTTAAATTTATCTCACTAATGTCTGTTGTTAGCTCATAGTAAAATGATCATTAACGCGATTTATCTTTACTACCCTGTAACAACGGGAGAGCCGGTGTCATATAATCATAAGTTGCTTGAGTTCGTGTTGTTTTGATAAGATAAGCGTATGTTGAACACTGTTGGTGTATGATAACAAATGGCACTAGGCATGGGTAATATCACTTTTACCCTATATCAAATCGTACCTATGTATTGGATATGAAAATCCGATATTGTATCTATATATTTCAATATCTATATATTTGTTGATATCTTCGTTCTGAATAAAAGTCAGTACTCAGTATCACATGGTGATACGCGATTTATAAACGAATTTCCATATATAGATTTATAGATATATTGTATTATTTATGTAATATAAGTATTCTTAATATATCAATAGGATTTATCCTGCGAGATAATGAAATAGAATATTAAATTGAATCGCGTCGTGTTTATGCCATCTAGCGTATATTGTACGTACCACCTTGAGAGTTAATCAATTTTTGTTCAATAAAACCACTTTACGTATAGAATCTAGTAGATGGCGCTATTACAAAGTATTTTTTACTCCTTTACTCTAAAGAATATATTATTTTAATTTATTACACTTAAATTTAGGCTCTAAATGTTTAAAAATAAGGATTGCAACATGTATTTGCTATAAAATTAAACTTTTATATTTTATGCCACTCTTGTGGTAATGGTTAGTGGTTAGGTATATCCCTACGCCAAAGTAAATTATCCCATATCTAGAAAGCGGGTATAGTTTTTCAGAATCGGTGAAATAAACTTTCCTTCATAATTTTCTCAGTTTTAATTTACATATCATTAAATACACAATAAGATCTAAAATCGTTTATTTTGAAAACAGTTCAACACAACAAAATAATAATAAAATTATATAATATACTACTTAGACTGGATATTTAAAATGATGTGTTCTGTAATAAATCGTATGATACTACTAATAAGGATTAATATTAATAATATTAGGCGTAAGCGTATCACCTTTTCGTTGTAAAGTAGTCGAAATATCTGTTTTAGCTATATATTCTATCGCGCTCAAGGTTTGTTCGGTATCCGAATCAATGTATATATTTAGATATTTTACGTTTCGTTTTTGAGTAGATATTAGATATTCTGCGATGACTCATATCAACACGGTATCGTAAAATCGTAATATTTAATACATAGTTAGTTTGTCGTCCGATATATAGATATTGGATATTGTACTGATATATAGATATTGTATCTATATACGATTTGTATCGCCCACTCCTAAATGGCACTCTCTCATTATCCATTGTCGTTGTCTAAGGCATCGAACGGTGCCTTACTCAAGCATACTCAAATATTTTTATTTTTTATTTTTTTATAACTTGCTCTGTATCTGGCACAAGAATTATTGTTTTTCTTTTATAAAACCTCACCCCATACTAGAATTTTCTCCTGTATTGCGAAGGCGTTTCACACATAAAAATTGCACATGGTTTAACATCCATTCCAAATCAGAACTGGGTTTAGTTTTTATATATACGTGGTAGAGCCACGCTGCTGCTTTATTATGGTTATAGCACGAATGGGTCGGCTCGACAGGGGCAGGACCGCGCTCTCATAGAATACCAACGTAAAATAGCAGCTTAATACTGCTGTGTTTCGTATGGTGAATGAAGAGAACCAGAGACCCTTGTTACTGGAAACGAGGCATTCCATCTTAGTCCTAATCTGTATTTTGATTCTTAATTGAGGATAAATTTAGATGTCAATGGGCCACAGCATACACTTATCATCAAGTGGACTGTGTTCTCGTTTGTCACACTTATTCTATAAAAAAGCTTGCACAAAAACTGGTTCCGTGGGGTATTCGAACCCAAGGCTCCGCATAGTCAAACGCTTAGCTACTGCGCTGCGGAATCGTAAATTTTTTGATTTACTGTTCAGGATATAGTACCATACTTATTGGCGCAATCATAAAGGCTCTTACATAGAAAACACCACCTCAATCATTAGGTTACTAGCTAATTTCATAGTCATAGGCCACTATTTCTCAGTTCTGCTATTATTGCCGAGCTCACTGACGCTATTGCCTACATCTAGCTGGGGTTACTGTCACGCTTAAATATGTAAGGCAATAAAAACAGCCTTTCAGACTGTAAGTATCTTGTCTTTTCATCCGATTACAATGTAGGTGTCTCCAAAGCAAGAGAGAATAGGCTTTTGTTAAGTCAGTGTGCTTCACGATCTTCGGCTGCATCTCCACTTAAGATCTTGTGGGATAGAGTTAAACGCTGGCTTGATATTACACTATAACTGCTACGAATATGCTAAATTACTTACCCACTACAAAAAAAACTTGGGACAAAGTTCTAATTTACGAAAATGAAGGTAAAATTTGCAAGATAACTTTATTAGGCACACTTCCTGACCCGAGTGCCAAGCATAATTTGAATAGAGGCGTACATAATGCATTTAAAAACAAGCTAAACAACCGGCGCAGAGCCGAGGAAACATTTTATATTCCCCGGTCGTGCCGAGCGTCGAGGCAATCAAAGTTGCCAAATGAAAAAGTTTTGCAAAACCGATCCTTTCCTCGGTTTGTTGGCTTCTTGTTTGGTCTCGTTTGCGTTCCCTTCTTTTATTATATTTTATTGGTTTCGTATTTTGCCGTATCAGCAATTGAGCAGAAAATTTATCGCCAATTTTCCGGCACCAGGTGTTCGGGTAAGATTGACAATCAAACTCCTTTTAAGTGTATCTGGACGTCTGATCTTAGACCGGCGTTAGAATAAAATATAATTTTCCTAGGGATTACACCTATCTAGAAAAACTTGCAAAGTAAAAACATCCATATCGTTAGAGACGTTTTAGAGGAAACAGTTACATAATGCATATATATAATATATTTGTATATTCTTTTTTTATTTTGATTATTCAAAAAAGTTTTAAGTAAACAGGTTTAGTTGTATAAAATACTGAAATCTATAAATATTTTTTGACCAAAGCTTTGATCTTAGAGTTAAAAGTAAGTACAGAGCAATAAAAATGTGCGTAACTCCGCAAACTAAACCATTTAGTTATCTAAAATGTATTTTTGCCCAGCAGTGGTGCTGTGCTGTGTGGGCTAGTAAAAACTAAAAAAAATTGTCCACGAATTCGCGCACACCGGAATAGTAGACCTGAGCTTTAGCCATTAGACTGTTTAGAAGAAGATCTATAGATATAGCGAAATAATCAACCAATATTGCGGAGTTAAGTCAAGTTTGTTACTTTGGGCGTATAGAATAGAATAGAATATTTTTTTATTCAATATTGATTATAAGTAATTCTTATAGAAAGTATTTTTTTTACTTTACCACTGGTTCGGAAAAAAACTTCTATCCTGGGAAGAACCAGCAAGAAACGCAGCGGGACTTTTTAAAAAAAAATTTTACAATATAAATGGTTACAAACTATTTAAAAAAAATATTTTAGAAACAGCTTGGAAGCGACCACCTCATTCCCATGGGTTATTATCAACTACGTATTCATTTATATTATAATAACCCTTTTTATACAGTTTTTATTTAATTAAATATTTAAACTTGGTAATAGAGACTTTGTATATTTTCTGGGACTTTGTTGTAATAGCGTATACATTGCCCCAAGAATGAATTACTGACTCTGTGGAGTCGAGAGACAGGTATCACTAGCTTGTGTTTGTTCCTAGTGTTTATAGAGTGTATATCACTTTTTTTACTAAAACTATATTTGTTTTTGTGAATATACATTACATTTTCGTAAATATACTGAGAGGCCAAAGTTAATATATTTATTTATTTAAATTTTTCTCTAAGAGACTCTCTCGGTTTACGGTTGTAAATAGCTCTTATGGCCCTCTTCTGCAAAACAAAAATAGTTTCTAAATCAGCCGCATTTCCCCATAGCAAAATCCCATAAGACATTATGCTATGGAAGTGATGCCAAGAAAAACAGAGGATTCAACAGGGCTCAATTCTTCCCCGTTTAAAAACACATTGTTATTCAGATTTTTAACATTTGTTGTGGTAAATTTAATACAATTAGTTTTATTGCCGTTTAAATGTAGATTATTAACGATAAACCAATGCACCAATTTTGATATAGCATTATTCACTTCGTCACATTTAAATGATTGACGTTTAAGTTTAAAAATCAAGGAAGTATCATCAGCAAATAATACTATATCATGATTATCCCCTACAAGGGAAGGTAAGTCATTAATATACACTAAAAATAGGAATGGGTCAAGAATCGAGCCCTGAGGGACACCCATTTTTATGGACGACCCGGAAGAACTTTTACCATTGATAATAACTCTGCATTCTATTACCTAAATATGAAATAATAAGTTTAAGCGATGTGTTCTTGACACCATAGTACTGTAGCTTCCTGATTAATGGCTCATGGTAAACACAGTGGAAGGCCTTGGAAAGGTCACAAAACACACAAAAAATATGTTTTATAAGCTCAACTCCGGCGTCGGTAATCGAGCGACCCCTTGTAAAACCAAACTGATTTTTATGAAGCAATTTATTTATATTAAAAAAAACGACATCTGATCTAAAATAATTTTTTCAAAATTTTACTTAATGTTGGTAGTACAGAAATTGGTCTAAAATTCGCGGGGTCTAATGTACTACCAGATTTAAATAAATGTATAACTTTACTATGTTTCATTAAATCAGGAAACACCAGATTCTATGCTTGTATTAAAAATCGAATTCATCGAATTCTGTAATCATTTTTCGACAACGCGATTACATAAAGAAATATATAAATATTTGTATTATAATAGTATTGGATATATTTCCATTCAATATAATCTTATAATGTAAATAAAATATTCTGTGACAGATTTCCAATATTACACTTACTCAAGACAATGTTCCAATATTTGTTCGGCCATTAAGATAATCTATTATCCCATTTTGCCCCGTGGATGTCCTAAGGAGCTCGGGCTATTACATAGTATGAGTACATTATTCCTTCCACTCCTTGTCTGTACGCATTACAAAAAACGAAGCAAGCCGTTCGGTTCTAATGCGTGGAATATCGACAACAAAGGGGTGAATACCCCCCGACCGCCTGGTTGCCCAATGGTGGAAAGCGAGGTATTAAAGCAAGTAATTTCTGCGTTACTGGTTCTTCCCTGGACAGAGGTTTTTTTCCGAACCAGTGGGTAAAGCTTAAATTACTTTCAATAAATATTCTTTAATCTGTATTGAATAAAAATGATTCTATTCTATTACATTCTATTGAGATAGGATTTTTGGTGATAGAAAAAAAAAATATACTGGATTCGCCGGTATGTTCTTGACTTCCAAACTTGTCATTGATGTACGCCTCTTTGACAGCAAGTGTGACGCGAAAAAAAAAATAGTTACAGAACACAAACGCGTGAATTATGATATCTGTAGGCAAAGAAAATTCAACGAGATGAGGGTAAATCTCGAAACTCCTTCTTAATCGCGCAGTATAAAGTACGGCGCGGGAAACTAGGTAGAAGAAAAGAAGGTTATGTTGCGGAAAGGCTTCCCTAAGTTACATCCTGTGTTCTGGCAGTATCCATTATCAAAATACATAGGCTTCCCTCATAGATTGTCTCACAGGGAAAATTTTGCCATAGTTGCCAAGCTCGGCAGGCGGGTTGCCGACAGCGGTTTTTTTATTATTAGGCCTTACCTATGAAATGGACGTTTTTATGAAATAAGTTAACGTAATATTATTATAACGTTTTCTTATATTTACGCGAAGACTACACATTAAATGAAACTATTTTTTACGGATTATATCGCGTTTAATTTTACTTTTTAATTCCCGACGTTTCGGGTGCTTTACAGCACTTTGGTCACGGGGGGGACTGAGGTGTTTGACGTCCCAATGTCATAGTTAGCCCGGCTACCTTCAGTTTTTTATATTAATTTTTGGTTCGATCTACGCAGAATGAGCTTACAGTATCTTGAAGTCTAGCAGTGGTATACTTGGGTTTGGATTTAATTTTATTAATTATAGGATCCCAAGCAGATGGCAGCACCCATCCATCTTCTCTATTGAAATTAGGATATTTTTTAATTTCAATAGCCTCGAGAATCATCCTAGGTAGGAATCGGTGTTCTTTTGCGAGGATTTGTGGTCTATCAAATCTAATGTAATGGCGGGGACGATCTTGAACATGTTTACAAACTGCAGACTTCGAGATATCCACCATTATTGATACGGGATATATTTTTGATTTCTGTTCTGGAAAAAGTTGAAGTCTGTAGGCGCAAGGTCTGGTGAGAACGGCGGATGACGGAGAGCTTCCAACCCCATCTCTTGTAAAGCATACAACTGCAAGACTTCAAGATACTACATATAAGTTTATACTGCGTAATCGGAATAATAATTTTAATCTGGAGGTAGCCGTGGTTAACTATATCATCGACGTCGAACACCTCAGTGTGTCTCCTCCCCCCCGTGCTCCGTAAAAACTAGTTTTATTTAAAGAAAATATATTATTATGTTATACTACGAAATGTGATATATTATATTAACATCAATCAAGTAACGATAACACAACCAGTCGTATGCAAATGTCTGCCGTGCATATAAGAACATCTGCGACTCCCGCCGTCTCATGAGCGGAACCCTTGCACACGTATCAAGGCGTCGCTTAATACATTATTCAAATGCGATAAAAATATAACTGACGTAACATTCCAAGCAAGCAAACTGTACAAAATTATAAGTCATCGTAAAATTATTGCATATGCTAAATTCTGATAGGTACGTCGACATATGGCCAAATACTCAAAAGCTACTCAATAATAGGTCTTTACCTATGATTTTTTCAGAATTTGGATAACTTTTTGGCGGGAAAAAAATTCTCGAGAGGCAATACAAAAGCCTTTGAAGAATTTGTTGCCTCCCGTCCAGCTGATTTCTTCGAGAAGGGCATCAATAAACTGCTACTGCGGTGGCAAAGATGCATCGATTGCATTGGTGATTACTTTGATTATTATAAATAATCATAAAAAAAACGGCAATTTCATAGATAAAAACCTAATAATATTAAGATATCGTTTAGTCTCGTGGTGTCACAGAGACTTTGACAAGTGATAGAGGCAGCAATAGACTTAAAATTGAGTAGCGATTGAGTAATGGGCATCAGTATGTCAAATAAGAAAACTCTAAATAATAGGGGTGTTAAAACATGAATACTATGCTAACCCTTCAAGGTTAGCATAGTATTCATGTTTTTGTCAGCAGAGAAATGTAATCTAGCAGCAGAAATAGATAATTGGTCAGCAAACCATGGCCAGCAAACATTATTAAATCAATCGGCAATATTTGACATTCTGGACGGCTGTAAATTTTTTAGTACAGCATATTAATTATATAAGCTGCAATGAGTGACTAATTTTTATAAAATTTTGTTAAGCACTTTGATTAAGCAGCTTTGGGGTGGCCCTTGGGCCACCTCAGCCGCACCTTAACCTACAGTCGCTGATATTACTTGATACGTATTTCCGTATTTTTACAAATTTAACAGTACAACTAAATTTAACCAACTACTGCTGACCGTAGTAGTTGGTTAAATTTAGGTCTCTGCTTAGACATATTTGCTGATCAATTAAGTATTTTGCGGATTGACTGTTTATTAGGCAAACTCATATTATTGTAAGCTACCTATTTATGAGTAAATTACTGGACATTATCAAGATTTTGCGAAACAAGAATTGCCGAATGTTTTTTTTTAAATTGCAAACAGAATCTTTGAATGCTGTTTTTTGTGGCTAACCAAATTTTATTACGGCTTAACATTTAATTACTTCTCTTTAAATAGTGCGTCCTATTAGCGTGTTACTTAAAAATACCTATATAAATAGTTAATTAAAAAAAGCAATTGAGCACAGTAGGAATTTAGGTCAAATGTCGCCCAGGGCCCAGCCCCAGTCACGCTCTTATTAATAAAAGCACTGATTAAAAATAATACAATTGCAATTATCATGTATCATAATTTCATAATCATCATATGATAAACACACACCTGTCACCCAGAGGGGTTAGGCATAGACTGTGTAGCATAGACTTCCATTTGGCACGATCCTGACACACCACTCTCGCCTCCCTTACGTACAATATATAAGATAATGACCTACGCATACATGCTCGTAGGTTAAGGTTAAGGGTATTCTTATCTGGCCCATCTTCAATATTTCAATCATAATAAAGAGAACAAGAATTTTTAAATCAGTTCTTGTAGTAGGCAAAATGGATTTTGGAATTTAGTCATCATTTGAAATTTTAATTTCATTCAATTTCGGATGACTTAGGCCCAGGACTCTTGGGCCTTGTTAAGGCGTCGTTGCAGTACTTTTTTACTTTTTTGAACTACTGTAAACTTACTAAAATGTAATTATTGCGCAAAAACAAAATCATTATATAAAAATTCAACATTATAAAACATTAACGGACAAGCTGTGTGAAGGCAAAAACGCGAATCATAATAATTGGCTCGACAAAAAAATCATACAGATTTTGCCCTACGTTTTGCCCTATGTTTCGCATAGAATTTATATAGACTGCAATCACCATCATCATCATCGTTACAGCCATTTACGTAATAAGTAAAGCAATATAAACCTTATTCAAATGCAATAACATCAGCATTCATCCTCAGACCAAACAAGTAAGTAGACGAAATGAGTAGAACAATGAAATGAAGCCAAAAAAAGGAATACCAAATAGCAACACAATAGCAGCGATTCGGAGCGTACATAACTTATTTATTTATTTAAGTACATCAATAGAGCTCACATTATCGTTACCGTTACAGCCTATTAAAGTCCACTGCTGAACATAGGCCTCCCCCATAGACTCCCTCATATGGGGATGTTTGCTATAGTTGCAACGCTTGGCAAGCGGGTTGGCAACCGCAGTTTTTATTTTAAGTCGTTATTAGGAAGACGCTGCTATCCATCTCCTGATTTGTTTCCCTCTGTAGCCTCCTACGACACCCACGGGATGTTATGGGGTAGTGGATATTCTTACACCACCTCTACACGGTAACTGACGGTGCTCACATTATGCTTAAAATATTTTTAAAAAATTACAAAACTTATGTAGCCTATTATGAGAACCAGTCACTGACGTACACAGCACTGACCATCTCTACATAGTATAAAACCAAGTCGCTTCCCGCCGTCTGTACGCTTAGATCTTTTAAACTACGCAACGGATTTGGATGCTGTTTTTATCAATAGACAAAATGATTCAAGAGGAAAGTTTATATGTATAATACATGCATATTATATTATATAATCCTTCTGTCCGTGTATGTGACTGAACTTCTCCTAAACGATTGGACCGATTTTAATGAAATTTTGTGCGTGGGATGTGAAGTTGAATCGAAAATGGTTTAGATTCACAATTAGACCAGGTAGGTGTCGCTGTTGTCGAAATCCAGAAATCACCCGTGCGAAGCCGGGCGGATCGCTAGTATAGTATTACACTACTACTAAGGAAATAACATTACACGTTACAATAAACGAAATAAAATCGTAAAATAAATAATATACTGCAACAAAATTTTGTAATAATGTAGTATTATTGTCTTAAAAATTCATCTGCCTCTTAGAAAGAATACTAGATTTGCATTTTGGTATTCCTTTCTCTGGCTTCGCTTTTTAATGTTACGCGCTTCGTCTATCTCATTCTTTGGTCTGAGCATTCGACATATTAAAATTGTCCTGCAGCGTACATATTGAGCTCACAGGAAAACGAGACGAGGCAGTAATAAGGGGACGATTTGAAATACATTCTTTACCGCGGATGTAAGTTGCGATCCCTTTGTAACCTTGCCTTTGTCTCAAGTCACCTCTGGAGAAACCTAGACTTTAGCAAAATAATTTTGCTATTTTTGTTTTCATTCGTTCGTTTTTCATTCGTTTTCATAAAAGCACACTTCTTTTACATTATCGCGCGTTCAATGAAGTAGAAACTGAGTGACATGACAAGTATACAATAAAAATATATTATAGAAGGTACTAACTATATAACTATTCGTGATCGATTATTAATCACAAATTGGTTCATATGAAGTAAGTACCTACCTAATGTGTTTTTTACAGTATTTGGTTCAACCTCCTTTGCCTCTGTACGGTTTCTTTACTCATGTGGTAGAACCGTACGGGTGGCTTGAAGAGCACACAGACGTACTAATGAATGTGTATGAACATACACGGAGCCCTAGTACCGGATACAATACAACCCATTGACTCACACCAATGTAAAGATCCATCCACTCCTTCTTATCTCAAGGACAAATTTCAAAATCTTCCCTCAATGCATGATAGAACTCTGCGTTCCTCGTCTAATTATAAATTAAGTAGCCCATTACATTCCAAAAATTTGTTGGAAAATCCATCACCATTCAGGCTGCACTTCTCTGAAACTCCTTGCCGGAAGAAGAAATAGAAATATAACTAATAAGACTGCCTTTAAAAGATTGGTACATGAACAGTTTTTAATGACATCAGATGTTAGTATACCTTTGTTGTTAGTTTATTTATAAATGTATGTTATATATCTATTTGTATTAAAAATTACTATTATATTCTTCTTTTGGCACTTATAACATTATTTCTGCACGTCCCGGGTTGACTGGGAGAGAATGCCCTTTGTAATCATTTTTATTAAGGTGCACAATAAAGTATAAATAAATAAATAAAATGTCAAAGCTCCGGAATAGTTTCCCGACGCCATCAGGCTCTAGAAAGTTCAGAAGAATTAGAATCAATCACTGTACGAGTCTTAAGAATTGTCATTATTCTGTCGTGGTAATTGTGTTTGTAGTGATGATGCAAAATGGTTGCCTTGTGTCGCATAATGATGGGTGATGATGCTATTGGTTTATTTTAACATTGAGTCGTTAACAAGAAATGTACATTTATTTAAATCGTTTTTTTAAGTATTTTCCTAGCAATTGAGTACTTGAGAGCAATTGAGTATCCACAAGTTACGCAGATGAATAAGCAAAGTGGTCAATCAGTCTGGACTTTGCGCGTAAGCGAGGACAAAACAATTTATTGCCCAGCCGGCAGTATAGATTATGTTAGACATGTCACAATTCAAAAGCGACCGCAAAATACTCTCCATGCAGGAAGTGCTGTTTACACAGCGCTCGGTGCAGAAAGCACTTCTCTCCCTGGACGTCAACAAGTCGAGTGGGCCTGATGGAGGGGACTCTCACTTAAATGCGATTTGTTAGAAATAAATTACTATGGACTCGTTTGAAAAGGGATAAATTACTTACCCATCAGTATGCATAACAAGCCATGAAGACTTATCGTTGAGGAGCTATGACCGTTCAAGTGAAAAATTGCTTAACTAGCCCCGCCCTACCCTAAACCTTAAAAAGGGAGGAGGTTCTCAATTCAAATGTTTTTGTACGTATGTAGCACGTATGTAAGAAACAGTGATGTAGAAAGAAAGTAAAAGTAAAGTGCAGCCTTTATCCGTCCCACTGCTGGGCACAGGACTCCTCCGATTTCTGAGAGGGTATTAGGGCAATGATGTGTTCGCCGCACTGCACCAATGCGTGTTGCTGGACTTCACGTTTGGTAGACATATTTTTTTTAATTTCTCAGATACTCGACAGGCTTCCTCGCAACGTTATCCTTAACCACCGAGCACGTGGTAAATCGGCACTTAAAATTGCAATTAACAATTTTATTTGGGCCCACGAGGATCGAACCCTGTTGTCATTTAATATATGTTAAATTTGTTAGTATTATATCAAAATACCAGTAATGCCATCTATTGTGTTATTAAGAACTATTGTACGATTTTATGACAATTATGTTCTGAAATAAATTCAGTCACTCGCTCTCTGTCTCACAGAAGAAAACGTTGTTTTATTTTATAAAATTTATACTCCCGGAAGGTAAGTTACTGTTACAGCCTATCAAAGTTCGTTGCCGAATGAGCTTCCCCCATAGATTAAGATGGAAGTGAGCCAGTATAGTTGCAAGCTGTGAGGCATCCTATCTTAGTTCTCTGGAGCGAAACACATCTGTAACCTTTGTTTGATGTTGATTGCAGGTGAATTGAGCTGCAGCCACTTAGCATCAGATGAAATAAGATCATTTAGGTGAAGTGGGTTGCAGTTGCCACTTGCTGTCAGGTGGTGTAACTCATTTGTCACTCTAAAAAAAGAACATAATACGCTCATTTACTAGGACAACATAACCGCAGCAGTGCTTATACGTAAAGTTTTAACAAGCTGTTAAACAACGAAGGCGCTAGCGCACGATATCGATGTCAACGACCCGGTTAGGTGGGAGTTTCGTGTTTCAAACGCGTCGAGCTTATTGTAGTTATATCACAAGTTATACTGTGATATTCGAGATGCAGTAAGCAGTTATAAGGCAATTCATACATTCTATTTTGCCGAGTGGAAGTGTCATTCAAGAATTCATCACTCTACCTTAATAAGTGGGTTTCGTGTAAGAGGTGACTTAGGCAAAGACTGAAATCTTGTGATTTTCGATAGATAGAGTTTGTAAACAAGTCGTATTAATCAGATATAAAATCTTGAGACTGACGTATTCTTCTCCTCAAAAAAATAAATATATAAACGAACACTTCAGATTAGTTTTTCATTTATTGGAACGAAGTTCTTTATCGGACGGTACGGATTTGGCGGATGGGGCTAGGCGACAAAAAGTGTAAGATTTTTCCGTCACGACCCTTCTACTACTCCTACTTCACGATATGCCTCTACTTCACGATATACTTCTGACGTAATATAGACGGCCTTGGCGGCAATAAGGAAGCGAGATGGAATAATATCCATCTCCATCGCACTTTTTCTTATCTTGCCATGAAAGAAATATTATTTTATTTTAAATGACGCTTCATTTTTTCTAGTAATTCATTTATTTGTATTTGTTAATCAATAATATAATACGTTTATTAATATACTACGAAAGGAACTTCGTTCTAACCGAGTGTTCCACGACACTCACGCATGTTTTTTTTTTAATTGATTCAATTTTAAATTCATTTTAATGACCGTAAATTAGATGCAGAATAAAAATATTGCACTTACTATTCTAAGCCAGCGCTTGCCTTCTATCCAACCTAATGGTAAGTGGTGATGTAGCCGAATATAATGAAGCGCACTGACTTAACCAAAGCCTTTTCACTCTTGCCTTGAAGACACCCACAATGTAATCGGATGAAAGGACAGATGAACTCAACTTATTCCACTCATATTAGTCCTTAAAATCAATTAATCGCACTGCATATGAACGTAATTGTATTTCAAAGCTGAATATTGTACCATTCCCACAATAATTTGAGATCGACGCAGCGAAAACGTGATTATGCTTAGTCCGCCGCAAAATCTGCATAGCTCGGAGAAATTCGACGAACATGCGACCGCCATTTGCAAACGAAGCGCTGCATAGAATGTAACATGTATGAACCACGCCTGAGAGATTGCTATTTGTCATACCATCAAATCAGTACTGACAACGAATCGATATAATACCAGAATAACAAACGAAAGGCACGCTTCCTATGACGTTCTTGTCTTGAATATATCAGAAAATATAAGATAAAACCGGTCAGCACAGAATATAGTATTTATCACAGACTAGATAATCATTTCTCAAAAGAGGGAAGTTCGACTCCGCAACGTAGCACATAATTATATGAAAAAATGTTTTACTTAATTATATTAAGCTGTATTCCAGACTGGCGATTATGACTACTGACACTTATCTCTTGCATATCTTATATACCAGCAGCATACCAACCCATTATCAACCCGTTTTATCTCGTGGCCACTACGGAATATGACAGAGGGATCAACTTGGCTTAACCCTGCACTCGCAGTGTCATGTACAAGGATTTCTAGTCTATCAAATCTAAAATAACGTAACGGTGGGGATGATCTTGAACATCTTCAGACTGCAGAGTTCCCGGAACGTTGATTTTTCACGTCACAAGTTCTTTTGCGCGGGTTTCTGTGATTAAAGACTCAGGAGCAGGATTACAAAATAAAATTAAAAAGACTCGATGAAATCCGTAAAATTCATTAAATGTGTAGTCTTCACGGTAATCATCCATATTTTCCATTACAAAGTGCTTGTTACAAATTTTACTGCGCCGCTGTTTTCAAAGCTACGTCTATTGAAGCATATTATTATAAGTATCCGCTAGCAAGCAGATAAAGTGATCGTACATTAAATGATGCCATCACGGCCCTCATTTAGCAATTTACGCATCACGCCTGACTCACACAAGCATCGAATTACACCGTCCTGTTCGCTAAGACAAACAATGCAAACGTTTTTTTTTTTAAATAGAATAAGAGTGACAAGCGAGCACACAGTCCACCGGATGGTAAGTAGATGCTGTGGCCCATAGACATAAACATTTATTTTATCCTCGATTAAGAATCAAAATGCAGATGCGTTGTCACCCCTGAGGACTGAGATGGAATGCCTCGTTTCCAGTAAAAAGGGTCTCCGTTTCTCTACACTCGCCATACGAAACACAGCAGCATTAAGCTGCTATTGGCCGCTGGTATTCTGTGGGAGCGTGGTCCTTCCCCGGTCGGGCCGAACCATTCGTGCTACAACCATATTATAACTGCAGAGTAGCTATACCACGTAAAACATACATTATTATTTTGTACATTTGCAGCGTCTGGAGTCAAATAGGTCAACGAACTTCAAATCCTACGTACTCCAGGTTCATGATAAATACAAATGGACCTACCTCGCTCCCGATTTCTGGCCCTCTGGGGTAGTGTATAGCTGATTCAGGAAAGCACCAAAGAAGAAAGTTCCCTAAATAGTGTTATGTTTATATTTTTCATATATTTTTAGTTTAAGGTATATATTGATTTCTTGACTAAGACTACGAAATCTCCATCATTCCTGTACAATATTTACATAAAATATGATATGATTATGAACATCGCATCAAAATTCGTAAGTTTTAATGTTTTTCTACCCCTTCGACTGAACTAAGGAATGTCACAAGCTCAAGATAACAAGTAAAATGTCAACTAAATAGTTGCATTAAAAACTTCATCTCCTATATTTTTTTCTCCAAGTTTTTTGGGACCACCTCTGAAATATAACCTATTTAATAAAAAATGATCATTAAATCGGTTCACAATTAACGAAGATATCGCGTAATATATACTCTATACGAGTACAAAAAAGTAAAAAAAAAAACAACAACATACAGTCGAATATAGAACATCGTTTTATTGAGGTCCGTTAAAAAGGTCTGATGCCTCACAGCCTGTACAATTCCACTTGCCAACAGTCTTCAAACGCATGATTACACCGTAGCCTTATTTTACAACACATTCGCCTCACCGACCATTCCCCGAAACGTATTCGTAAGCGTGACGAGGGTATATATATATAAGCAAAATAATGAAATAGGCTTTCTGCAAACAAAGCATTTCGCGAAAGGGCTGCCAGATGATCTCCAACTTAATGAACTGCTCATTTTTCCGAAACAGAACACGTTTCCGTAGCGTGCGCCTTACATATATAACCTCGAATAAACCTTATTTTATCAACTGTGTAGTAGCTGTGTAAGAATATCTGCCACCCCATATCGTCCCGTGGGTATCGTAAGGGGCGACAAAGGGAAACTGAAACAGGCGATGGGCGGCAGAATCTTCCTGATAAAAACTCAAAACAATAAAAAAAACTACGGTTGCCAACCCGCCTGCCAAGGGTGGCAACTATAGCAAAATCCCCCCTATGAAACAATCTATGGTTGAGTATATGTTCAGCAGTCGATTATTATAGTCTGTAATAGATATTATAGGATAATATATATACATTTTCATTTAATAAGCTCGATGGCCAAAAGTGCGCAATCTGTGATCGTGTTCTGGGTCGACTTTCCATTACCTCACAATTCAGAAGATTATGAAAATTATCTCATTTTAAATAAAAAACAGGGGACAAGCACGCGCCTTAAAATAAATATAATTATGCAAAGTTCGATCCCACCCAAATAATAAATTGTATTTTTAGTGCTGATTTGCCACGGTGAAGGAAAATATTGTGAGGAAAATAATTAAAAGAATCAGGCATTACTTTGCAAAAATTCATTACATTAAAGATGTTTTTATATTCTTTTATATCAAGTATAAAAGTTAATTATCTTAGATCCACGTAATAAAATTATGTGTCTTACCTAGTTTGAAAAGCACCTACCACTCTCCAGCAATTGCGTGCACTATCCCCGTTACCACTAATCCCAACACCACTACACTAAAAAATACACATCACCGTCGATAATACAAGTGTTTCGTCCCGAAATGGTGCAACATCTGGTGAAATAGACTCTGCGGTGGCTGACCGCTAAGACTTTAGCGGATAGAAGTGTTGGGATTAGTGGTGACAGGGGTAGTGAACGCAATTAAGGGAGGGCGGGAGATGCTCTTCAAACTAGAGAAGTCAAATCATTTTATATTTTTTTATTACTATCATCATTTTATATTTGACGTCTCCGTGGCGCAGTGGCTTAACAATGAGTTGCAGCGTTAAAGCCCGCGGGTTCGAATCCTGCACGGAACAAGTACTTGTATGGCCTATAAGTAATTGTTCTTGGACTGAAGGAAGATAATTACGCGGATGTTAGTTAACTAATTTTTAACATATTTACTTGCGAGGAAGGTCGCATGTCCGAGAAATTCAAGTGTATTTAGATGTATTTTAGATGTACACTTGATGAATGCATGCTTTTGGTTTCAAGTAGAGTATGACCCCAGACCAATAAATCTCATTTTACTTCTAGGTTTAGATATCGTTCTAAATGCAGGATGACAACTATGACAAATATCTCCCTAATGAGGCAATCTATGGGGAGGCTTAAGTTCAGCAATGGACTTGAATAGGCTGTAACGGTAACGGTAAACTGGATGGTAATATCGTCAAAAAGATATCATTACACAAGTTAAATTTAGAAAATATAATCTTTACAGCTTAAACAATTGAAATCACGGCATAAATCGTTAAGATTGATTGTGATTAGTGTTGCCCAAAATCGGTCTTGGTCTTGCAGTCTAGGTCTTGTTCTTGCATTTTTGCAAGACCAAGACCAAGACTGACCGTGCAAGACGTGAGCAAGAACAAGACTAAGCCTGCGAGACTCTTGCATCTTGCAGTTAGGACTGAGTGTCGTTTCAGGGAGTATAGGAGTTCGGGATTATGAAATTTTCCCGCTGCAAAAGGCCTACCTAAGTATATAGAGGCTATATAGGTAAAGCTTAACTATGCAAGTATTCATTATTTAAAACTAATAACCTAGATGTCGAACTTCATATCTATATCTACACTTTAAAAATATAGGACTTGCATGTAACCTTTTTACCCCAATTTCACCCCCTTAGGGTTAGGATTTCATAAAACAGCTTATTAAGGATTTTATTATTGAAAACTTATAACTTTAATGCCGACTTTCGTGTCTCTAACTCCAAAAACGTAGAACTTTCATGTAACCTTCCAACCCGATTTCACCTTATTTGGGGTGGATTTTCGTAAAATTGCTTATAGAGGTTATTATTACTTAAAACTAATAACCTAAATGTCGATTTTCAAGTCTCTACCTTCAAAACATAGGACTTTCATACAAATTTTCATCCCACATTTCACCCCCTTTTGGGTGATTTTTTGGAAAATTGCTTACACAGGTTATTATTATTTAGAATTTATAACTTAATTGCCGATTTTCATGTCTCTAACTTCAAAAATGTAGGACTTTCATACAAACCTCCAACTCCCATTTCACTCCCTTAGGGGTGATATTTTGAAATTTTCTCAAAACCTTTTCTTAGCTGACCTCTACGCCATAAAAGGAACCTACCTTCCAAACTTCAAGTTTGTATGTTTTATAGTTCCTGAGATATCGTAATAGTCAGTCGGTGAGTGGTATTTCGCTTTTAAATATATAGATTATAGTATTAAATATGTATTTATAATTCACCCATATTTTCATTTGTTTTCATAATCGGCGAGACACATGATTTACTGTTTTGTTTCAGTCTGAAAATAGCAGTGACAACATCATGACAGCTACAGTTGTTTGGATGGTGAAAAAATATCTTCCCTTCTCATTTTTCGATAACGAAGGTACACAAGTATATTTTCGATCGATTTGCCCAAATATGTTGTTTCCTAAAAGGTCCACACTTAGAAGGAAGGTCAAAGAGCGATTTGAAGAGCTTCAATTAAATCTTAAGAAACGACTACAACAATTTTCATCTAAAATGTCATTTGCCCTTGATGGATGGACGTCAATTGCTGGTAGGAGTTACTACGAGGTCACTATTCATTATATAGACAACTACAAAGAACTGGACAAACAGCTGCCACACTTTGATTGAGATAATCAACATTTCCGGTGCTTTGCTCACATTTTGAACCTTGGTGTACAAGATTTATTAAAGACCTTAGCATTACACAGTGAAACTGACAATAACGGACAAGAACAGCAGTATGAAGACTATGAAGACGAAACTGAGGAAGTTCAAGAATATGCGCCAAATATTGTTGACTCACGTACAGCTATAACAAAATTACGCAGTATTTCCAGTAAAATAAAAAGAAGTGAGATATTGAAGAGGAAGTTTCAGTCTGCTTGTGAAGCAGCTGGCATGTTTTCAAATCTGAATCCCATACTGACTGTCCAACGAGATGGAATTCCACACATGATATGATTGATTTGGTTTAAAAGTGAGAACTGGCATTAACATATTGTGCACTTCTGTCACCGAATTGAATGATTTTCAAATCACAGATAGTGAATGGCAAATACTGAAAAATACATAAGTTTCTAATAAACTTTAATCAACGAAACTTGGAGAAAAATATGTTACATTACCGCTAGTCATTGTATCATTCAATCTCTTGCTCGATTAAATTGAATCCATGGTAAAACAATTAGATGAGAAACCTAATCGATCCTTTCATCCGAAGTGGATGAAAGGCTCATTCTGTGTTTCCAAGCAGCTCGAGACAAAATGCTTAAACATTATAAGAAGAGCAACTGGATTTATTGTACCTCTTTAATTTTAGACCCAAGGCATAAGGCTCAGACTTTTGACATGACATTACGGGGAAGCAAATTAAAATAGAAAGTTTTCGCAAATTTAATGAACTTTATAAAGAATATAAATTCTACACTCAGTGAATAAATCTCTAGAATCACCAACAAATGAAAAGAAAGTATGTGAATATGATGAAGATGAAGACGTAATAGAGTTTGAGAAACTGTATGCTGTCCTCGACGTCATCTGGATCTGGATCTTGTCTTCAAGGCTTAGTTATTGACGAGTTGGAGGAGTACCTAAGTAAACCCAGAGCCGCCAGCTCGGAAGACATTTTAGAGTGGTGGAGGACGCATGAGACAGAATATCCGACTTTATCGAAGATGGCCCGTTATTTTCTTTCAATACCTGCAACTTCAGTACCTGCCGAGAGATTATTTTCTAAAGCATCATTAGTAATTAGAAAACATAGAAATAGGTTAACTGATGAGTCAGCCAGATGGTTACTTTGTATTAATTCTTGGTCAAAAGAATTAATATAAAATAACAGTAATGTCAAAGCTATTGTGTATTGTTAGATATGTAATTTAATTTGTATAAATTGTATAACTCTTTTATTCCATAATGATTTCTTATATTTACGCGAAGACTACACATTTAAATGAAACTAAATTTTATTGGTTTTATCGCGTTTAATTTAACTTTTTAATTCCCGACGTTTCGGGTGCTTTACACCACCAATGTCACGGGGGGGACTGAGGTGTTTGACGTCCCGATGTCATAGTTAGCCCGGCTACCTTAAATTTTTGAATATTAAATTTTGGTCAGATCTATGCAGAATGAGCTTACAGTATCTTGAAGTCTTGCAGTGGTATGCTTGGGTTTGGATTTAATTTTATTAATTATAGGATCCCAAGCAGATGGCAGCACCCATCCATCTTCTCTATTGAAATTAGGATGTTTTTTTTTAATTTCAATAGCCTCGCGAATCATCCTTGGTAGGAATCGATGTTCTTTTGCGAGGATTTGTGGTCTATCAAATCTAATGTAATAGCGGGGACGATCTTGAACATGTTCACACACTGCAGACTTGCCGGAACGTTGGTGCTTCAAGTCAGCTATATGTTCTTTTTTTTCATTCATTCCATCTTTTATTCTAATTCATATAAGGTGATGGTTTATCAATCTCTTTCTAGACAGATAATGTTCTTTAAAATTAAGTATTAACCATGTTTTAGCACATGTAAGCTTATTAAATGTAAACGTTTATTAAGAAATAGACTGACTCCCGTGGCCGTGGGACACGGTAGATAGCTCAGTTGGTTAGAGCATCGGCACGGATCGCTTAGGTCGTGGGTTCAAACCCCACCCGGTGTCAGTTGATTTTTCGAATTTCTCATTAAATGATTAGACATTTATTAATTTGGTAGGTCTTTACTATGGCTATGTTAATTCAAGCTCAAAATATACCTACTCTGTTAAGTTGTTACACAATACTAAAACCAAGACCAGGTGTATTGGCGCAAGACCAAGACTAAGACTGGCTAAGTCTCGTCTTGTTCTTGCATTTGGGCAACACTAATTGTGATGTGATAGTTTTAGTGACGCCAATGCGCCAAATGGGTTATCGAGTTTATAAAAACAAGATTATAGATAGTTGACCGATAACAAAAGGTTCTTTTAAAATTAGTGATTGATAGTCTCAGACCATTCGTGTGACGTCATTTTATACCTACGTGATAGAGCCATGCTGCAGCTATATTACAGTAGTAGCAAGAATGGGTCGGCTCGACCGCGGAAGAACCACGCTCACGCTCTAACGACGTGATTTGTTAATAAATCTATAAATTTAGCATTAGTTATTTATATTTAATAGACCACCAGCAATTAAACCGTGTGTGATTTCTGCTGGAGGGCTGAAAACTTTTTTAGGTATCAGTTTTATATTGTGAATAAAAACTTATATTATAATAGGTAATACTACATACACATACATCAATAATACAGTCGAATAACCTCTATATTTTTGAAGCCGGTTAAGGCCTTACGAAATAACCCTGTATACAGTAGCAACACCCCATCCACAGGTAATTACATAGTTACTCCATCGTAAAACACGGGCACGTGGCGCGTGTCACTCAATAGGGATGCATCTGCGGATAGAATAGGGAACAAAAAACCGGCACCTGATTCACATAGGGGTAGTGAAACTCATCAAGTGCGGATGTTCCGAGTGTGGTGAGGCCATATTGCATATTTTTTATACTCAATTTTAGGGTCATGTACAAAGAACTTGAGTCAGTAAGATAACGATGAACTCTTGTATGTTGACAGACTCGACGTTTTGAATGCCTTTTACACTTAGTGCCGATTTCACCAACGACGTTGTTGTCTAAGATTAACTAACCCGAGAATAAAGATATTCCCTACTTTTACTCTCAGATAACTTACTGTACATTTCACCATGCAAAACAACAGATTAGTTAGCCTCAGATTAACTATTCTTTGGAATAATGGTTTTGCTTATCTGTGGAAGACTGTATTTGAATGAGCGAATGAATGATTGTATAAAGGAAACAAATTAAGTATGTCATTGCTTTCACTCTCGGCGAGGTACACAACAAACTTTTTACTTTAGCAGGGTTATACGTTAGTTTGAAGCTAAGCTATAATGATTCATTTTCATCAACTGTTGTTAAACGTTCTAGTTTTTCTCGGTTTTTGGTTATTTTTAATTTTAATTAATAATGTCGGACAGGAAACGCAGTCCTAACTGGCAAATGTCGGAAAAGATGTTGCTTGTGGATTTAGTGGCTGAACATTTCAGTGTAGTAGAAAATAAGCGTACCGATGCTGTTACTATGAAACAGAAAAATGCGGAGTGGGTAAAAATATCGGAAGAATTTAATTCCCAAACCACTTTTGGATATAGGACGGCAGAAAACTTAAAAGCACAGTGGGAAAGTTTGAAAAAATCCACCAAAAAAGAATCGTCTGCTGCAAGGCAAAGCTTGATTCAAACAGGTAATAATCTTCATTTCTACATGCTACTTACGAAGCTAAAGCTGTAATGATTTATACCATGTTAACACCTATGGAATTTTTTGTGACATCCTGGACTTATTACTTTGTGTTTTTTATCTCTAATGTTTAATATTTTGTTCAGGTGGTGGACCTGCAAAGCCTAAGCTTGAGGACAACCCATTATATAGCAAAATCTTGGCTTTGATATCTACGGCGGTAGTTGGACTGGTCAATGAATATGACAGTGATAACATGAGCAATAACCCTGTTATCATTGAAGAGATACCTAGCAACACATTGGCTTCCACTAAAGGTACACAATCTTTGACTGAACTTCAGTGGTATCACTTAAGTGGTATATCTAAATTTTATTTGATAAATAATGTTTTTAATTTTATAAATAATAATTATGTGTTTTTAGTTCCTGATGTAACAGACATATTTGTTCCTGCCCCTACATATTCTAAGTCCATGACCATGCCTCTGTCTATGGATATAGATACAAGCTTACAAAATGATGATAAATCACAAGAAGACACAGCTGTATGTAACCTAAAAATTAATATTAAAATAATATATTCTAAAGTATTTCTTCTAAATTTTTTATTGAGTCCTACTATTAGTTGAATTACCTAACCCATCAAAAGTCTATTAAATAAGTTAGTAATTTTGTGAAAACATTACAAAATTATTTTTATTTTGAAGGATTGGGGAGACTACACTCCAAAACTGCTGCAAACTCCAAAATCTGCACCTCTACGGGCAGTGAGTAAGAGAGAAGAGAATGTAGGAACTTCTACTCAAAGTAAGAGTTGGAGTTCCAAGCGCAGACCGGCTCTACCATTTTCATCGCTAGAAGAATTACAAAAACAAAAAAAAAGCTACCGAAATGCAGATGAATTTTGCTGCTGAAGAGAGGGAAGAAGCAAGAAAAATTTTTGAGATGGAAATGAAAATCAAAAATGAAATTTTAAAGCAGGAGAAAATAAAAACTAGGTTATTAATATCACAATTAAGGCGGAGAAAACAAAAAAAATAATTAAAAGCTATGACTTAATAAAAAACATTGTTTTATTATTTAACTTTTTTCTCACAATAAACTAAATAAGATTCCTAAAGTGATTGTTTATTAGGAGTTCTCTGGCTCTATTTCGCTGAGGAGTACTTGATTGTTCACACCTTATTTGTCCATTTTGTAAGAGCGCCTCCCAAGGTGCTGGAAGAACCAATTCTGGATCATCAGGTGGAACTGTTTCTCCTTGTTGACGCAATATGTTATGCAGCACTGCTGTTGCCATAATTATAACCAAGGCCTTGTCTAATTTAACTCGTAGTCCTAAAGCTAGTACTGGAAATCTTCGTTTCCAAACCCCATAAGACCTTTCAACAGGGTTTCTTGTCCTGATCTGCGACTCGTTGTACAGTTGCTCTACTGCTGTACCAGGATTCTCTAGTGGGGGCATAGAATAGATGTAGCAGCATATCCACCATCTACAAGTAAAATTCCTTCACCATAATCACCAGCTTCAAATTTTGCTTTACGGCAGCAATTATTAAATATAGTACTGTCATGTGCTGACCCAGGCCATCTTGCGACAATATCAATAATTTCCAAATTTGCATTACATATAGCCTGGACATTAATAGAAAAATAGCCTTTTCGGTTTCTAAACAGTTCTGCCTGATCACCCCAGGTGAAGAAATTCTGACATGTGCAGTCCATTGCCCTATAACTCTAGGAATCTTGCTATACCATAAAACTCCTTTGATTTCGCCGAATTTCCTGTTGAGTATTCGGAAATTTTATGTACTCGTGGTTCAATGAAGCTATGGCAGCACTAACTCTATGTATTATTCTATGTGCTGTAGGTGTGCTGAGCCCACTAAAATCACCAATCGTTAATTGTGAATTATTCGTAGCATAAAATCTTAGTGTTGCCAAAAGCTGATTGATCGGAGAAATTGATTGATTCCTGTAAACAAAAAGAGTTTTTATTTAGAGCAATTCATTGCCGTATTATAAAATATAAACCCTCACGCCTGTCACCCAGAGGGGTAGGCAGAGACTATGGACTTCCATTTGGCACGATCCTGACACACCTCTCTCGAATTATGTATTATGCCGTATTATGTACCTACGAACAGTATAAATAGGTACAAAGACTCACCTCTCAGATATAAATTCCAAATGATCTTCAATTTTGATCAAAAGATTATGAGCTGCTGCTTTAGATAACCGAAATCTTATCCTAAAATCTTCGTCATCATAGTCATAAAAACAATTATTCCTTTCTTTTATCCACCTTGGACGTCTTACAACATAGGTTTCATGTTCACTATCATCACTGTCACTGTTATTAATCATTCTTCTCAAACGTTGCATTATGTAAAGCTATATACTCTCAATAATAATTAAATTAAAAATTTATTAACCAAACAGCAATTCAAGAACAAGAAACTTGACGTACGCAACAGACTATCAAATGTCAAATAATTAACAGCTGACAGCCTGTCGGCCATTTTAACTGAAGAGTAACTCCGTATTCCTTCAGAATCGAGTATAAATCTTATTTCTTGGTTAACTATTTATTCTTAAGTTAAATTGTTGGTGAAATGTAAAATTTGATATCCCAGAATAACTTATATCATTACTCTGGAATAAAACTTATCTGAGTTTGGTGAAATCGGCCCTTAGTATAAATAATAAAACCGGCCATGTACGAGTCGGACTTCCGCATGAAGGGTTCCGTACCATAGTACAAGATTTAATACTATGTAGGTACTTTTTAATTTATTTTTATTATTTGTTGTTAAGGCGGCATCAGAAATACATATTCTGTGAAAATTTCAACTGTCCTATTACGGACCTATTACGGATCATAAGATACAGCCCGCTGACAGACAGACGAACGGACAGCGGAGCCTTAGTAATAGGGTCCCGTTCGTTGGTTACACTTCGGGTACGGAACCCTAAGAACTGATTAAGGCTCAAACATTTTCAGTGAGTTGAATGAAACTTAATGTTTTTTACGGATTTTACCGCATTTAACTAACACAATTTATATTTACAACGTTTCGAGAACTTTACAGCACCATGTCATGGTCATGGGGGGACTGAAGTGTTCGACGTCCAATGTCATAGTGAACCACGACTACCTTCAGTTTAAAGAGTGGTAAAATTAAAATTTTTGTACAACCGACTTCAATATAAATTATTAAGGATAACTCAAAAACTACTGGTCCAACCTCGATTAAATGTATATGGGACCACATGAGAAGCACCAGCTTTCAAATAAAAAAAGAATCATCAAAATCGGTTCACCTAGAAAAAGCTTTATGAGATTAACACACATAAAAAAACATACAATCGAATTGAGTACCTCCTACTTTTTGAAGTCGGTTAAAAATGTTGATTTTTATGTCCATTCTACGCAGGGAAAACTTAAAGTATCTTGAAATCGTGCATACCACTGCTTGTGTTGGGATTTAATTTTATTAATTATAGGATCCCAAACAGCATGGTAGCATTCAACCATCTTCTCTATTGAAATTAGAATGTTTTTGAGTTTTTAGAATTTTTTATAGGATAAGGGTGACAAACGAGCACACAGTCTACCTGATCGTAAGTGGTTGCTATGACCCATAGACATCTACATCAAACAAAATGCAGATGCGTTGTCACCCGTGAGGAATAAGTAGGAATGCCTCGTTTCCATTTAAAAGGATCTCCGGTTCTCTACACTCACCATACGAAATACAGCAGCGTTGAGCTGCTATTTTACGCTGGTATTCTGTGAGAGCGTGGTCCTTCCCCGGTCGAGCCGACCCGATGACGATATGGGGTAGTGGATATTCTTACACCGCCACTACACGGTATGTATCGTGTAGTACAATATATATACATATATATTTCCGTACGTTCGCCGATAGAACAAATGACCTCCCAGCTCCCACTGCAGCCGCCATGAACGGCTCGGGCGCCATACGCGGAGAACCAATCGCCGCTCGCGAGCAAACGAACACACGTAGATTGATAGCGCACACCGCGTGCTTTGCATTTTAACCGTGTCACAGAGTCACTAACGACTAACCGGTTTCACTGGCATTAATAACATGTATGTACGTTGACCACCTATGTCGATTGTGACCACCGCAACAACTTCCTTATGCAGTCGAACACTGTCAACAGACTATATGGGTCATTCTATGATAAGAGGTTTTGTTTCCAGAGTGGATGCGGCCAAGAAGAAAAGTTGGAATTTTTTGATTAAACACATATCTTACGACTTTAGTCCCTTTTATGCACGCATTCACGTGAGGGCAAGACATTGAAAAGCCAGGGTAAATACATTGGGCAGGGGAGAGACTTGGACATAATAAAACAATTATTAAAATTCACTTTTATTACACTTTGTACTTAACTTATAATTAGAGAATCATTTTTGTATTACAGCCTTTCTTTAAATCTTACTAAAGCTTCGTTAGTGTCTGAGACAAATAAAAATAGATTTTTTTGTCACAGACACTAAAGAAGCTTAGTTTAGTTTAGTTTACGACGGGCAGTTTTCCGCAACTCCACGTCTCAGCGAGTATTTTGCGTGTGGGCAGGAATAATGTGATTATTCGAGTCATGAAATCTCCCCGAAGAAGTTGTCACACAGTCATTTGATGTTGCAAGCAACTTCGGGGAGTGATCTCGGCGTGCCAAGATGTTTAGCCCTGTATGCAGCGACCTCCGGACATGTCAGCAACACGTGGGCCGCCGTTTCTTCCTCCCCATACATGCTCTGCACAGAGGACTATCTGTAACACCTATGGTAAATAAATGTTTGGCTCCTTTAGCCTGATAGCACTTGTTACTATACTGATCTGCGGCTTGTTCAGTCTAATTAGAACCTTGGTTAAACGACTGTTTATTTCAAGCAGGGCCTCCCTAGCTTATGTCTACAGTCTACTAGATTTTTCCAAAGCTGAGTGTGTTGGTCAGTGAAGTTTCTACGTACCAGTGAACGAACGTTACCAAAGGGAATTGGTATGATTGGTTCCGGCCCTATCCTCTTCTGGCCAGTTCGTCTGCTGCATCGTTACCTCTGGATCCACTGTGTCCCTTTATCCATTGTTGTGTTTACATACCTCATTTAATCATTGATGGCATTCATATATTCGTCACGAGTTCACCATATTGCAACTCAGAGCTTGTAGTACAGCCATACTGTCGGTCAGTATTCTGATGGAGAAGTCTTTTTACCTTCCTAGCATCTATTGCTATGGCCGCTTGAATGATACCCATACATTCTGCCTGAAAGACTGTGGTGTGGGTACCCAGCGGTGTGCATGTTTGAAAATTATTGAAAATAAACAAATATTTTTGTATTTTTCCTTTATTATACTAAAGTATACTTATTGAAATTTGTGCTAAATATACTTTTAGTGGGCACTTGCAACAAAGAAGGTATGTAATGTCCACATGTTTAACCAAAAACGTCAAGGGGACAAACCAGGGTAGAGACTTTTACAGACTTAAATATGTAATAATAGGAAAATGTGCTTTAATTGAGCATTCAATCATAACGCTATTTATAAAATGCATTAAGATGCTCCGATTTATTGAATAAAATTACAACACATAGAGTAAAAAATCTCCTTAATAATGATTGCCGTGCATATTACCTCTTATCGTAGAATCACCCATATAGGACATCTTAAAGTGTCACAAATGTTCTTACCAACCAAAACAACCTAGTCCTAACTTATCTAAACTAGTTTATGTCCATGTGTCGCTTTTATGCTAAAAATCCGAGAACTAATAATGTCCAGACCGAATTTCGGTCATGACGGCCAGTCTCAAAGGAGACTAGCCGTATGCGCAAGCACAGGTGCACTTTCCATTCCCTCACTCTCATAGTCCGATGGGACAGCAATCCGACACGACCGGAAAGAGATCAAGCGCAGGACCAACGCAACGGCTTTACGTGCTTTCCGAGGCACGGCAGTGAAACACCGCCAACTTCCTGACTTCGGGCTGCTACTAAGAATTTCTTGACAGAAAAACTCAATAACTGTTTTTTTTCGGCCCGACCCCGAATCGAACCCGGGACCTCATAATCAGCATTCTCGAATCTACTTAATCACCACACACACAATATTGTATCAAAATCGGTCCAGCTATTTAGGAGTTCAGTGACATAAACACGGACAGAAGAATTATATAAATAAAGATAAATAAATAAAATCATCATCTTCATCGTTATAACCTATCAAAGTCCACTGCTGAACTCAGGCCTCCTTATACATTGCCTCATTATCATATCATTATCCCATATCCCCCATATTTGCCATAGTTGCCACGCTTGACAGGCAGATTGGCAACCGCAGTTTTTTTATTTTCCAGTTGTTCTTAGGAACACGCTGCTACCCATCTCTTGGTTTGTACCCTCTGTCGCCTTCTACAAAACCTACGCGACGAAATTCAGTAGTGAATATTCTTACACCGCCACTACACGATAGAATAAATAATATAAATAAATAAAATTAAATTTATTTATTACAAACTTTGTCTGTATATTTTGTTGGTTAGTACATTGTTAATTACAACTAAGTTATAAAGTATATGACATGTACGTAGGCCAATGAGATTCATTGGTTTATTCATTCATTCATTCCCCACCACCCCTGATTCCAGAGTCTACATCCAGATGTTCAACTGTATTATTAAGGATTCTATAGGGACAAACCCTTAGTCAACGTACCCAAAATAGTGACTTTTTATGCATTATTAGCATTAAAGCCTTACACACCCTTGCATTGACAAACATGAAATCTAGATAATCTCAACAGAATTCTTAAGGCATTTATATTAAGGCAGGTTATATTATATACAAAGAACATCGTTAGCTTCTTGCGAACAGTAGTCATGAATATTGTCAACCCTTATTCCTCAGGGGTGATAACAGAAACAGAAACTTTTTATTCAATATAGATTATAAATAATACTTATTGAAAGTCACTCTTTTGTCTAATTACCACTGGTTCGAAAAAACCTCTGTCCTGGGAAGAACCAGCAAGAAACCCAGCGGGACTTTTTTTTAAATAACAGCTTATAATCATGTATGTTACACAATTAACCACACAAAACAAATTAGAAATAGCTTGGTAGCGATCACCTCATTCCCAGGGGTTACCATCATCCATAAATTCCTTAACATTATAATAACCCTTTTTATACAAACTTTGTCTAATAAAGTTTTTGAACTTTGAGCAGGTCAAATTTTGTATATTTTCTGGGATTTTGTTGTAAAAGCGTATACATCGCCCCAAGAATGAATTACCGACTCGGTGGAGTCGAGTAACTGGTACTACTAGCTTGTGTCTGTTCCTAGTATTTACAGATTGAATATCACTTATTTTTGTACAACTACTTTTATTTTTGTGTACGTACATTACATTTTCATAAATGTATTGAGAGGCCAAAGTTAATATATTAATTTCCTTAAATTTTTGTCGGAGCGACTCTTTAGGTTTAAATCATAGATTGCTCTTATGGCCCTCTTCTGTAAAACCAATATAATTTCAGTGACAGTCGCGTGTCCCCATAGCAAAATACCATACGAAATTATGCTATGGAAATAGCTAAAGTAAACAAGTCTAGCTGTTTCCACACTGGTAAGATTTCTGATCTTTTTTACAGCATATGCTGCAGAACTAAGTCTGCTTGCTAATTTTGATATATGGGGGCTCCATTGAAGCTTCGCGTCTAGTGTCATTCCAAGAAAAATGGTGGTATCGATAAGACTCAGTTCCTCCCATTTAAAATTACATTAGTATTTAATTGTTTGACATTTGGAGTCATGAATTTCATACATTTTGTTTTAGTGCTGTTTAAATGCAAGTTATTAACATTAATCCAATTTACTAATTTAGATATAGCATTAGTTACTTCGTCATATTTTAATAATTGTCGTTTTAATTTGAAAATTAATGAAGTGTCATCAGCAAATAATACTATATTATGGTTATCCCTTACTATGTAAGGTAAGTCATTAATATATACAAGAAACAGAAAGGGGCCGAGAATTGAGCCTTGAGGTACGCCCATTAGTACTATCGACCCGGAAGAGCTCATACTATTAATGACAACTTTTTGCGTTCTGTTACTTAAATATGAAACAATTAATTTAAGAGCATTACTTCTTACATAGTAGTATTGTAGTTTCCTGATTAAAGTTTCATGGTGAGCACAATCGAAGGCTTTGGATAGGTCCATAATATACCCAAAGCATCCTGTGAATTCTCCCATGCATTGAAAATATATTTAATCAGCTCAACACCAGCATCAGTTGTCGACCGACCCCTTGTGAAACCGAATTGATTTTTATGAAGCAAATTATTTACATTAAAAAAATTTAACATTTCATCAAGAATAATTTTTTCAAAAATTTTACGCATTTGCTTTTTCATTATTTCTTAAATTGAGAATAAAAATGTAGATATCTATGGTCCACAACATCCGCTTGTCATCAGGTGGACTGTGTGCTCGTTTGTCACCCTTATTCTATAACAAAAAGTTGGTCCATAATATTAGTGTTTATAAATCCCTGGAAATAACAGTATTAATTTATAAAAAAAATTAGAACAATTATTGTCTAATAATTGTTGTCGACAAATAATAACAGTTTGTCGACAAATAATAACAGTTATATGTCGACAAACTGTTTAACAGTTTGGCAGATTATAGCCTAAAATATATTGAACGATTTTTTTGTTAGAAATAGTAAATTCTAGAATTAAAAAAAATATATTTAACTTGTATAGAATTTTTAGCAGAATGCTTTAATGCGAATATGAATACGTAACGTTTTGCCTTTTTGATGTTTTAGATAGACTAAAATAATAAAAAGAAAACCTTAACGAAACCCTGCAACGGTTTTTATACGCCGTTTGTTTGGATTTAGTGAATACTGGGTTTACGTTAAATTTGTGGCTATTGCGTAACAGAGTCTAATAATAGCAGATTTCATGCCTTTGTCTCTATAATAATCCACGAAAACTACTTAGTAATCAAATCATCTAGAACCACCGAAAGCCTTCGAAGAAAAATTTTCATATATACAATAACTCTAATCGGCTCTTATGAGTCACCAACCCCAAACCACGAGCCCCGCCCTCCGCCATTTCAGTGTTCTTAATTATGTAAATTCGCATTAGCTGTACAGTCACGCGACAGTTCGCGAATCGCACCACCTATAACGGACGGAAGACGAAGTCTAGAATCCAAACTAAACCTAAACGAATATATAATGGACGAGACATTGTATTGTCTGATTCAAAATTAATTTGGACACTGATTTGAATTATAATATGCATATTGCAATGGAAGCAGAAGTGACATAAGTTGATCTCGATGCCAGGCACCACTGAAACTGTTAAATTGCAATTTTAAAAGTTAGTGACGGCTCCGTGTCGCAGTGGCTTAGCAATAGGTTGTAGCGCTGGGGACCGCAAGTTCGAATCCCGCACGGAACAATTATTTATATGGCCTACAAGTAACTGTTCCGGGTCTGAATGTTTGTCCTTATGCAATTTATGTTTGCAAACTGCCCCCACGATACAGGAGAAAATCCTAGTGTGGAGGTAACGTTTTTACAAAAAAAAATTCAATATCTGTAATAATATCTTAACACACACCGAGACGAGCCTGCTTCAGAATTAGTAACGGCACTATTCCACAAGAGCCTGCTTCAGGGAATCGGTGAAGTTTTGAGGGACCCACGACACAGGAGAAAATACTAGTGTGGGAGTAGCGGTTTTTTTAAAGAAAAATAAATAATTATTCATAAAAATTTGCGTGGTTTTTAAGATGTTGTGACTAGAATTACGAAAGCATGCTTCCGTGGTTTGGATACGTCATAAGAATGAATGAGGAAAGAGTGACAAAGCAAATTCATGCTGTATAAGTGAGCGGCAGAGTCGGCAAAGGACACCTTACACGGTAAAAAGGGCCTCTTGTTTTCTACACTCACATTACGAAACACAGCAGCTTTATTCTGTGAGAATGGTATTCTGTGAGAGCGTAGTCCTTCCCCGGTCGAGTCATAATATAACTGCAGCATGGCTCTGCCACATATAAAATGCATCAATGCATCTGCGTTATAATTCTTAATTGAGGATAGATGTAGATGGCTATGTCTCTATGGACCACAGCCACGCATCGACTGTGTGCTCGTTTGTCATCCTTACTATTATGAAAAACAAACTGATTTCAAAGATATGATACATTATGAGAAGCTATTGATAGCATGTTACAGTATATATTAAACATGTCCCCGTATGTCTGTGTAAACAGAATATAACGCAGTGATAAGATAAAATTTTCCACTTAAATACTCCTTGAAGCTTCCATACAATAAAATCATAAAGACACTTACATACAAATGTAACTATTTCTATAACAGAAAATTATTTTTAACATCAAAACTTTCATTTCAAATTTTTCAAAAAGGCCTCCCCTATAGATTGGCCTATGAGGCAAAAAATATCTATAGGGGAGGCATATAGATGGAATTTCAAATAAACGGCCAATTGCAATTGGAGCCCCCTTTAATTTTTAATTTGTTTTTAAAATATATATAATTATATAAATAAATATTATTTTTGTTATAGCGGCAACAGAAATACACATTCTATGAAAATTTCAACTGTTTACCTATTATGGATCATGAGATACAGCCCGCTGACAGACGGAAGGGTCAACGGACGGACAGCGGAGGCTCAGTAATAGGGTCCCGTTGGTTACCCTTAGGGTACGAAACCCTAAAAAGGAGGTGCTGAATTAGTCTGCTTTATTATATACTGGCGACCCGCCCCGGCTTGTCACGGGTTATTTCTGGATCTCGACAACAGCGCCACCTGTCGGGTCCAATAGTGAATCTAACTAAACCATCCGTGGACCCACTCATACACAAAAAAAATATCAAAATCGGTCCAGCCGTTTAGAAACAATTCAGTGACAAACAAACGTACAGTAGAATTTTATAATAAAAATATACTTTTTTTGGCAACCGAGTTCTCGAAAATGTCCGAGTTTACGGGGGCGAAAAATCGATCAAGCTAGGTTTCTTTTCAGGGAATATTTGTGTTCTGCGTGTTTTCTGCGTGTGTGTCGCGATCGCGAGACTATTATAAGTTAACGTCGAGGAGTTTCTTGTTCTCCATTCTGAGTTGAACTTCAAAGAGTATAATAACAGTCCAAGTCCAACAGTCAAGAATTTTATAACCCATGGACACTAGCCACAGCTCGTAGCGTATGTACAGCAATATTATTGTAGCTACATGCCGAGTCGATGACCATTTTAATGCTTCCATAATTTTTACCAGTAGCAGAGAAATAATAGTACTACGTACAGAAGTTGCACTCCTTTGATGTTGACTGCTTGCCGACGTTTTATTAGCCTACATATTGAATAAAACAATTTTTTACGGATTTTATCGCGTTTAATTCGATACATAGAGATAGAGCCTACATAGTTATTATTAATCCGATAAATCGCACAAGCAAGCTAAATAAAACTTTATCGCTGCGCGCGAGTGTCCGTATTACTTTGCATCTTTTCCCCTTCCTACGTCACGACGGACTTTCCGTGGTTACTAAGGGCTGTTAATAAAGAGTAAAATAATACATTATGAAATGGTAAGTTACTTAGGTAAAGTACCTATTCTGACTATAATCGACTATATTTCCGCTACTATGTGAGTTCTGTGATGCCCAACACATGCAACTTGCAAGGCCAATCGTCGGGAATCGCGATGCTTGGTTCGTATAGGTACCTAGATAGCATAAAAAACAAATAAACCCGAAATTTAGCATTGCTCATTTAGCATCCATCCCCGCAACAATTATAGTAGGAACGACGTTTTGTCATTATAATTTATCAAATAGATATACATATATATTATTCTTAAATTACATTAAAACTTTTTCAACTATTTTATCCTACAATTAAATATACTAAACACTAAACAAAAACTATTTCGACGAGTATTTCAACAAGTACCTATTTACAAAAACTATTCACGTAAACAGCGTTAAAAAAACTTTAACATTCAATCGCCTAGAACGCGCTAGCCCCGACTGCGATCTACCCCTGGGGCGCCTCGCCATTGTAGGAAATTATTTCACGCAGGTAGCAAGAGTGACAGAGGCCTGCCAGTAGGGGAAGTGTAGGGCGGCCCCAACTAGATGGAGTGACGACCTGGTAAGACATGCAAGAAGTCGATGGATGCAGGTGGCTCGGGACCGTGCTTTATGGCATTCTTTGGAGGAGGCCTATGTTCAGCAGTAGACTTGTAAATGGCTGTAATGATGATGATAATTTTTGTATTACTTACCTAAATGAGTTGTGTTTTTTTTTTATAAAACACAAGTGAAAAATAAAGTTTTAGTCCACCTGATATGTGGCTGTTGCAGCCCATGGACACCTGCAACCAACCTCAAGAAAATATGGCTACGGATGCTTACCTCTGAGGACTTAGTTGAAAAGCCTCACAGTCTGTAACTATACTGGCTCTCTATACTCTTCACACCGGAACACAGCACTGCACGCACTATTTGGCGGCAGAAATAGGTAAAAGGGTGGTGCAGACTCACAGGCAGAAAAGGAATCTTACCACCTATTATTTATTCTGTGCTGCCACCTAGCAAACCTTGAAGTTCCATTTCGATAAAAATTCTTTGTCTCTTTCTCAAACTTTGGTGGACTTGAACGTCGCCAACGAGATATTAATGTAACCATCGATCTTATTGAGTAATTAATATTTAATAATTAGCAAAAATAAACACAAATAAAAACGGATAAATAAAAACCAGGTTAAAATACATAAACAACGAAACCCCACAAACAAATCTAATCACCTCACACATACACACCCCTTTCGCATGCAATTAAATTAAAAACCGAGCTCGTAACGTGAACATGCCAGAGGAAAGGGTTACATATCAAAAAACAAGGTCATGTAATTATTTCTTTGACTTTGTTTTATTGATATAAAAACTCATGCTACTAGTATTATAATGTCATAATTTATATTATACTAGCGATCCGCCCCGGATTCGCACGGGTGATTTGTGGATCTCGCCAACAGTGCCATTTTCAACGTGGTGAAGCCATGCTGCAGCTATATTAATTGTATAGTTGTAGCACGAAAGGCTCGACAAAGATATGCGAAAACTACCGAACAGTGGCCCTCATATCACATGGTAGTAAGATCATGCTCCACATAATTAAGGGACGCTTACAACCTTACCTACAGCGGCAAATACCTAATGAACAGGCTGGCTTCGTCAAGGGCCGCGGGACTCGGGAGCAAATTGTTAACATTAGACAACTCATAGAGAAGAGCCGGGAATTTAATGTTCCGATAATGTTGTGTTTTGTTGACTACTCCAAGGCGTTTGACCGTGTAAGGTGGGATTGTCTATGGAAAATCCTCATAGAAATGGGTGTTCCTTGCCATTTAATAGCACTGATCGCAACCCTATATGAGAACGGGAAGTCAATGGTAAGAGTGAATGACGTGTTATCAGCTCCTTTCAAACCACAAAAAGGAGTACGACAGGGATGCATCATATCCCCTCTTCTTTTTAACATCTACGGCGAGTATATCATGAGAACAGCGCTAGAAGAGTGGGATGGAGGCATTTCCGTTGGAAGCAACAAAATCAGTAACCGCTGATACGCCGACGACACTACGCTATTGGCTTCCTCAGAACAAGAAATGGCTGAACTGCTTAGAAGAGTCGAGCGCGCAAGTGAGATGGTAGGTCTTTCCATTAATAGGACGAAGACTAAAGTCATGGTAGTAGATCGAGCTGGAACTTTTGCACGAACCGGAGAACTCGCAGACCTGGAGTTCGTAAATGAATTTGTGTACCTGGGATCACTTAAGCAATGAGGGAGGCTGTGACAAAGAAATTCGGAGACGTATGCAGATGGCCAAAGCAGCTATGAGTAAGTTAACCAGAATCTGGCAAAACAGGAAAGTGTCGAATACCACCAAGACTAAACTCGTGCGAGCTTTGGTATTCTCAATATTTCTGTACGGTGCCGAATCATGGTCAATCCGAGCAGCTGACCGAAAGAAGATCGAGACTTTCGAAATGTGGTGTTATAGAAGAATGTTGCGTATACCGTGGACAGCAAAAAGAACCAACAAGTCTATTCTCGACCAACTAAAGATTACTACAAGACTATCCACTATATGCTACCAACGAGTCCTAAGTTATTTTGGTCATATTGCCCGGAGACAACCAGACAATCTGGATAAATTGGTTGTAGTAGGGAAGATCAAGGGAAAAAGATCACGTGGGCGATTACCTACCCGCTGGTCCGACCAGATTCAAAATATAACGGAACTAAATATTCCCACTGCCCTGAGACAAGCCGAGGACAGAGTGGTATGGAGGAAGCTAGTCGACACATCGGTGAAAGCATTTCAGGACAAGCACGACCTTCAGTAATGAAGTACACGAATAAGAAGAAGCACGAATGGGTCGGCTCGAACGGGGAAGGACCACGCTCTCACAGAATACCAGCGTAAAATAGCAGCTTAATGCTGCTGTGTTTCGTATGGTGAGTGTAGAGAACCAGATATCTTTTTACCGGAAAAGAGGAATTCCATCTTAGTCCTCACGGCTGACAACGCATCTGCATTTTGATTCGCAAACGAGGATAGATGTAGATGTCTATGGGCCACAACAACCTTACCTTACCATCAGGTGGACTGTGTGCTCGCTTGTCACCCTTATCCTATGAAAAAAACTGAAGGTCCGATTGTAAATCCAACCCATCCATTAATCATCAATATCGGTCGAGATATTTTCGAGTTTTGGCGAGACTATCGCATGGCAATTGATTTTTATATATTACTAGCTCCCCAGTGCCAGCCCCTTTCATTTGATCGCATCCAGTGCACAGCGGTTCGAATCGTTGGTGACCGAGTTATTTCCGATCGGATTGACTTATTTGCGCTGCGAAGAGATGTTGCATCTCTTTGCGTATTCTATCGCATCTACCACAGAGAGTTCTCAGAGGAATTGTTCGGACTAATTCCAGCCACTCAATTTCACCATCGCACATCGCGACAAAACTCGAGATACCATCCATACCAATACCATCTGGATGATTGGCGGTCCACCAATGTGTAATTTACTTTTCTTCCTCATACAACTTCATTGTGGAATCTACTACCACCAGTGATTTTTCCGGATGTATACAACTTAGGGACCTTCAAAAAAGAGCCTACTCTTTTTTAAAAGGCCGGCAATGCATCTGCAATTCCCCTGGTGTTGCAGTTGTTCATAGACCGCGGTAGTCACTTACCATCTGGTGAGCCGCAAGCTCGTTTGCTCCCTCTCATATAAAAAAAGCCACTGAGGCCTTACCCTAATCACGGCTTCAAACGTTGGTAAAACATTGGTTGGTAATTTTGCTTTGCAACCTTAAACTTAGTATGCGCATTACTCTATGCCCGCCTCGGCAATACTGAACAAGTCCCAACGTGTGAATGCATCAAAAATATTGGTTCATATTACACAGACATAGATCCGCCTAGGTCAACTCCCAACATTGGCGCGAGTATTGGGACCAATTCTATTTGTCGATCCACATGTGAAGCGTATTCGGTGCAGCGGCAAGTTAGCCATATATTTTAACACCAAACGCTTTCTCTTAATTGAGAGAATGTGCTCTTCCCCCTGTCAAGATGAATAATGCTAACATTATAAATAAGTTTAGATCAACCACTTAGAAATGGTCCCTTTAACCAAGGTACACTAAACACCACAGGTATCCTATTTTCTGTTTCTTTTTTAAAAACTGTTCTATAATAATATTATCATTACAGCCATTCCACAAGTCCACAGTTGAACATAGGCCTCCCACAAGTAATGACACAAAGCTCCGTCTAAAGACACCTACATCCATCCACTCCCTGCATTTCTTAGCAGGTGGTAAGGCGATCTAGTGGGGAACCTTTATTATTACATAAAACTCAGTTTAGTATTTTGGTGTTCATTAGTGCATAGCAAGCCCGAACTGGCCACTCCCCACAAAAACCAACTGTTTAGTAATTTTACGTTTTAAGAAGCCACCGCTATTCTAAACCCTATTAAATGCAAGTTGATAGCATATTACATGTACAGTGTACCATATACACATATAGTCCCATGGCAGTTGTTAAGGTCGACGGAGAAAAACAAACCAGAAGATAGGCACCAGTATCTTCCTAAAAACAACTAAAAATATTAAATTATAGAACTGCAGTCGCCAACCCACCTACCAAGCATGTCACAATGGAAACAACACCCTAATTTAAAAGCCCCCGTAATTTTGATGCAATTTACGGGGGCCTATGTTCACCTGCAAACTATGACAGGCTGTAATGGATTTTTTTTATAGAATAAGGGTGACAAACGAGCACACAGTCCACCTGATGGTAAGTGGTTGCTGTGGACCACAGACATCTGCATCTATCTTCATTTGCGAATTAAAATGCAGATGCATTGCAGCCATGAGGACTAAGATAGAATGCCTCTTTTCCAGTAAAAAGGGTCTCCGGTTCTCTACACTCACCATATGAAACACAGCAGCATTAAGCTGCTATTTTACGCTGGTATTCTGTGAGAATGGATATATGACTTGCCCTACAACAATAGCATAACACAATAATGTAGTTTCCTTTCAACTAACCAATTCAATTGTGTTTATTTTTGTACATTGCTTTCTTTCTATTCTTCTTTTTTAAACATATGCTAAGAAAGTAGCGACACAAGTTTTAATTTTCGTCCCAGAATCAATAACCAATAATATAATAAATTTGTACATAATTATATTTTTGGTAAAAATGAATAATTAAGCCAAGAATTATTTTTTCAACAATGTAATGGTACTTGTTTGTACAATGGTAAGTTGACAAACAAAAACATTACATGGATGACGGTTTCTAAACTTTTAATTAACAATCATAATCAACTTCACCTAATTCAGTTAAAAGTTAAGGTTTACAAAGATATTAGCGAAAATTTTGTTACTGCGAAACATTTATTCCTTCACGCCTACTTCGGGTAAAGAAGCGCGCTTGTCAGTGTGCGACACTCAGAAGCGGTCGGGCCGGTTCTCACAACTCCCACACCACATGACACGACCAGTTTCTTGCACGACCAATTGCACCGATGCTTTTAATCATCAAAAAACAATTTAAAATGCTTTAACACCAAAAAAATAAACAAACGAACACATGAAGAACACCGATAAATGTCAATTTCAAAATTAAACACTTTCCTGAACGTCTTTTACATTGGTAAATTAAAAAATATACTTCTTATTTAAATTACATATTAATTCTAATTTAATTATATATTTTATTTTTTACATGAAAATAATGTATATTACTTTATAAAATAACAAATAAAGAGGCAAAGGATATTTTGTACCTTCATTGTCGTTGTTTCCTTCGGCGTTCTGCACCGAAGCCACCAAAATCCCGACGCACAACAGGCTCAGCAATCTCACAATCATTTTAACTGATCAAATTTGGACACTGTTCACAGTTTTATCGAAATAACAATTTATACACTCGTCATAATCAAACCGATGTCACTCGCGCCGCAGAGCAGCAATACAACGATCGGCTCTTCTTTCGCAAATGGCGGCGGATGACGGATGTATGTGCTCATCGATTGCATTCGAGTCTGCGCGTTTGGAAGCCTGTTGATATTTACTTTTTGTATAAGGCAACACTGAATTTTTTTCTTATCTGTTAAAATCATTGTATAATCTATTATTAGTTAATAGAAAGAGACAGTTAGACTGCAGGGCTTTTTTTCTGCTATGCTTACAAGCCATAAAAGTATAAAAGTAGTCTTACTCCAAGTTGCAGTGCACCCTGCACCCACTGCTGTGTTCTGGTTTGATGGGTAAAACAATCAACTTATTAACAGAATGTACAATAGGTATTTCATCTCAGCAGTCCTCAAAAGTGACAAGAAGTATGTTGCTTTCCTTGTATGAGTTGGATGCAGGTGTAAAAGTAATAGTATGTTTAATAATGTAATGGTAAATTATTATAAATTTATAAATATTAATTTATGAATATACATTATTCATAAATTAATATTTTTATTTAAGGATTTTTATTAAAACCTATCAAATGAGCCAAATATTTAACAAAAAGAATATCTACCATCCAACTTGACACATTGACAATATGAAACCTATATTTTGACGGAGTAAGCATTAAAAATTTCGTTTGTAGAACACTGTAGGTAGCATTTTGCAGCACCAGCTCATATGTGACAGCAATACTCCATTAAAAAACAAAATGCGCACATTCAAATACTTTAAAATGAAATAGTAATTGTATGTAGTATTTTTTATTTTGATATTTCAGCAGAATTTTTTTTAAAGTAGTCAGATATACATTTTCTTAATATGATTGTTTGAAAACTCCTATTGTGTAGATGTATAATTTGAGTTCGCAGGATATGAACAAGTGGTTGAAGGTAAGTAACGTTTTAATATTGAATGTAAAAATCCTTTTAACTTATTGAAGTATTAAGTTGGGTAATGTTGACTGAGGTAAGGTACAAATGCTTCTACTTGCATTATTTTATGAAGAAACTATTACCCGCGACTTTGTTTACGTAGAACTTAAACAAAAAAGCATGTAGATCTATAATAGTGGTCTTTATGCAAGTGATTCTGTTATCGAAAACGAGGCTTAGCTTTCCATTGACGTCCGTCGAATTGGGGGTTGATATTTCGACATAGAATCGACATCCCTACTGACGATGACAATGACAATACAAAATAGCTTCAGTTTTACGGTAGGAATTGACATAAATACTTATTGCAAAAATAATTGATTTTCAATATTTTTTTTCTCAAAAAGTACGCGTCTCCGAATGTTGAAACTTTGCGTGTGTGCTTATTATAATGTAACCTTTCTGTAAAAAAAACATCAACCCCAAACTTGACGGACGTCAATGGGGATTGGCATAAATACTGCAAAAATAATTGATTTTCAATATTTTTTTCTCAAAAAGTACGCGTTCCCGCATGTTGAAACTTTGCGTGTGTGCTTATTATAATGTAACCTTTCTGTAAAAAAAATCAACCCCAAACTTGACGGACGTCAATAGGGATTGGCATAAATACTGCAAAAATAATTGATTTTCAATATTTTTTCTCAAAAGTACGCGTTCCGCATGTTGAAACATGCGGAAAAATCAAACCCCAAACAACCCCCAAAATATCAACCCCCAACTATACGGACGTCAATGGAAAGTCGTACCGAAAACGGCTCTGTGGTGTAGTTAGTAGTAGAGTTGCAGCGCTGGAACAAGAATTTGTATGGCCTATGAATAATTTTTCCAGGTCTGAATGTTGTCCTTGTGCAATTTATGTTTGAAAACTACCTCCACGATACAGGAGAAAATCCTAGTATGGAGGTAACGTTTTTTTAATAAAAGTAAGTAAAAAAGCCACTCGAAATACATTTTTTTGCCATTATCTTGAAAACAACGTAAGGTATGGGAAAATATTTATATGAAAATTGAAAATCTATTAATTTCACGTAAAAAGGTCTTATTATCTTATCATTTAACACTTATAATTTTATTGTAAATGATGTTAAAAACCCATTTTATATCATAACTTAAAGAGATAGAAAATAAAGTGCTGGGATCTTTGTTTGTGTATATTTTGCAAACCAAAGAATTTTTAGTTGGAAACTTTTTATATCTCCCATAATTTATGAGAAAATCATAAAATGGCATTGTAATAATCAGTTTTTCGATTGTACAATTTTTTTTAATCTATTTAAACTGAAATTAAAAAAAATTGGAATTAACATAAATTGGATGTAAAATTGGTTTACATCCAATCGGAAAAGTTGTTACAGAAAACACTAAGAACGAAATTTTTAAAAATAATAATAATTTATTGAATTAGACGAAAAGTGTGAAAAGGGGCAATTATTCAAGGAATCGTTTCTATTCTAATAAACCTGCTGACTTTTTTACCGTGAGGATAAAAATAGGTAAATATAAAAATATGTTCGAACGAAGAAGACTTTTCAAATTTATTGTTTATTCATTGACTTTTTCGTCAATTCATAACAATAAATACTGTTAATTTGAAGTACGCTCTTTACCTAGCGACTGGTTAAAGGCCAAGGGCATTATAAATTTATTTGTACTAGCTACGCGTGACATGTATATATCAAAGCTACGCGTATAGCACATGATTTGGATTTCGTAATTTTAATCGAACATTTTAAAATGAGAATGTTTACTTTAAAGAAAAAATAGAAAAATATCTATGCAATATACTTCTACTTCGTTCACCTATAATTAACTATACCCTTTTTCTATTCTTCACTTCAAAAAAGTCTGTCGGTTATTTATAAGCCTTGTGGGTGGAGAACACAAAGCCAAGGCGTAATATGAACTTGTTGAATCGATAGCGTTGTTTTCTTAAAGTTTCAAAAGTGCATTGTAAAGACTAATTTAAAAAAAAAAAGAAAATATTAAGTCCATAGTAATTTGTAACATAACCTCCCGCCAGTACTACCTAACAAAAATTGACTTGTTCTTTCGACTTCTCATTTTTAACAAATTAATGCCGTGTGATTAATGCATTTTACCTAAATTTTTCACAGAAAACGTCACCCAAACGGACATACAAACCGTTTTGAGCTTTCACGCATCGTATGGTAATAAAATGAAATTTCCTTTTTGATAAAATGTGGTAAAGTTACCAGTTTGATGTTACAATAAAGTATAATTGTTTGATGTTAAAATTAGAAAGATTTGTTAATATTATTATTTATTTTGATAATTTGATATGGCAATACGGGAGTTTCGAAAGTTCAATTTCGCATGGCGGACGTGCAAGTGGGCTCTGTTTGTTGGTGATAATTTTAATTATTATCTTGTCGAGATTCCTTATGGAAAGAACAATTCTTTTACTTCTATTTCTTTGCGGACGTGCACTATTTATTCCTTAACATTAGATAATGCTTAAGTGTTAGTTATAGTTGAATTTGTGAGAACTGCATTGGTTTTTTCTCAAAAATGGGAAAATGTGACGAAGCTAATGTCGAAGTTAGTATGGGGGACTCGGCGTCCCCCATGAAGCCTGATAATTTCACATTCACTGTACCCCCGGAGGCGCCTGTGTTCGAGCCAACTCCTGAAGAGTTCTTGGATCCATTGGCTTACATTAGTAAAATAAGGCCAATCGCTGAGAAGTCGGGGATTTGTAAGATCAAACCCCCCGCAGTAAGTAAATTTCTTTGTCATGGATACTTGAATTTTACTGTATTTATTCCAATTAGTCAATATTTGTTGAGAATTGACCACTGTATTGTGTTTTCTAACCCCAAAAGGTACACTCAGAAAAATGTCCTATGATGCAACAGAAGTTACTTGTTCTTTGTAATTATGAACTGTATTCATTTTGGTTTTGTTGTTAAAACCACAATTATACGTGTCAAGGTACCCTTTCAGTGCATATTTAGCTATGCATCGCGTTTAGTTATCGACGACTGCACTCGCATATTGTTGAAATACTCAGGTTGCCATTTTGTGTCGTGCACTCCTGCCTACGATACTTTAGATAAAAAAAGAACTATTGAGACTTTTTTGTCGTAACTAACTGTATTAACCACTCCAAACACGATATCAGAATTTATTTTGACAGAAACTTGCAAAATTTTTACATTCTCTTTACATTGGGACAATAACACTAAAAATATTTGCATTGATCAATATTATTACAATTTGCACCCATTACAAGACAGAATATATTGAAATGTACCTTGTGTGAGGGATTATCTATTCAAATCTGCTCAGTTTACTTGTAAAAACCCATTCTAACTTTGATCTTATCAAATGCCTGTATCTTGCTGTACTATTTTTAAAATGCCTTTTTGATTAATCAATGTATTTTTGCTTTACATATATATTTTTTTGGATATAAGAAGATTAAAATTCATATGCACTTATTAGGAACAATCTATTTTTAAATTTTAAATGTTTATTAATAGTAACAATGGCCACTTTTGAAATAGTTGTTGCCTAATTATCAGCAGTATCAATGGCTTTTTTTTTCATACTATGCTTGAAAACTTGGATTTTTTCATTTAAAACTATCTCTTGATGCAATATAATAAGGCAAAATTATTTAAATTCACTAATAAGGTTTTGCACATGTGTATATTAGAGTTTTAACACATTTTAAAAATAAATATAATAGCAACTGTGTAATACATGTTTTATAAAATAATTTAAAAAAAATCTGCATTCCACTGACTGGGATTAATTGCTAAATCTATTTATATGATGTTTCATAATCCTTGTTTTGTTGTATATATATTTGGAATGTACAGATTTTTATGATTCTTAGAAAGTAGTCAAATACTCTATTGAACTAAATTTCACTGTTGTTGCAAATACTTAAATATGTTATACACAAATTTATAACAACAATTTTGTAATAATATACTGTTCAGTTGAGCCATTGCCTAAAATTTTATATTGAATTATGTAACCCATGTATAATCCCCCTTGCTAGTAACACAGAAATTATTCACTGCAGTTTTAGGGCTATTAAAGCAAATTCAGCACACAACAGGAAAATGTTATTAGAAAATGTTAAAAACTGCCTAATGTATCAAAGAGAGGTGTTATTTCTATTAACCATAATTATTGTGATATTTGATGACTTCAAAACCCTTGTTACAATACCAAATAACCAAGCTAGGCAACCGAAAGGATAACTGCAGCTTGGACTAATTATACATATGAAAAAATTAACCAATCATCATCTCATAATCTTTTGTTTCCTCCTTTCAAATAGGACTGATTTTAATTATTTTTTTTCAAGAACTAATATTGGAGCATTATGGCTATTTTTCTTTTATTTTTTTATGTTTGCTGAATGTCTGATAACAATGGTATTAGTGGGCTATATTTGTGATTTTAGAAGGTTCCTAGTTTTTAAAATAGTAAATTTGTAGCTTAAAAAAATGGAACATAACAGTGATAGTCATAAATTTACTCATATTTTTTTTTTTACTTTAGTAATACAGGGAGAAAACAGAGTAATTTATTTGTATGGCTCAGTGCGACCCAGATATCCTCTTACGTCTTTTTTTTTTAAATTTATTAAGCATAATTATGTTACATTATTCAGTACAATACTAGCATGTAAACCTCTAGGGTATATCTTATATAAACAAAGATGTGTTAATATTAAATCACAATATTCTAATATGAAGTAGGTACCTACTACAATAAGTATGGTTGATTTAACAAATATGATTTAAGTTTACTTTTAAACAGTTTTGATTTACCCTATGTTTTTTGTAAATCTAGAGGCAAGTCATTAATGAAAGTAGGTACAAGGTGGGGCAACTTTCTTGCTCCATAGACATTTTTAGCTTTCGGAAGTACATACATGTTGGATTTATAAGCTATATTTCGTAGGATTTACAGGTCGTTTTCTAAGAACTAGATATTCTGAATTATTTACTTATATTAAATTTAAATTTAAACGTATGTCTATCTATGTCAAACAGCCAAGTAAATTAATATATATCAGAAGAAACTATTAAAAACACAAAGTTTTGTAAATTATCTACAGACATATATTTAAATTTGTTTTATTTGCTAATTGTTGACATTGCAATAATTAACATCATAGTAACTATTATTATGTTCTCTAAAAGGTAATATTTTAAAATAATGGTAGATTTTTAATTTACTTAATTTTGTAAAGCTTGAGCCTTAAATTTTGAGGCTAAACATGCAATTATGCGAGCATCTTGGCTTGTCCCTGCTCTCACCAATGATATTCTTATTGCAATTTTAAGTACTAATGATTTTACTCGACCAACTTTTTTTACTAATATAATATTTTATTATAATATAGGTATAATGTAATATTTTTTATATTTTTTTTGGCCTACAAACATATAATTTATTAACAATTACAAACGTTTAAGTATTACACAATTTATAAAATAAAATATATACTAGAACAATGAACCTAAAACTAAAAACCTTAAAAAAAATTATTATAATAACTAAAATATATTATTAAAAAGGAGGCCCTTTAGAAAAGGTTCCGAAGATACTGGCAGCGTTCCCCCTTTGAATAGCTAGACTAATTCTTTGTCCGAGGTAGCTGCCAGCTCTTCGGTCTCCTGTGATGTCGACTAACCTTTTTGCTATTTCCTTAAAAAGCCTTATAGCATTAGGACCCCACGGACCAAGGGTCTCGACACCGAATGGGACAAAAACATATTCGGAGCCTAGACCCTGTATTTGCATGCTTTAGCTTTTTCAGCCGCTTCACAAGCTGCACAAACTGTTGTTGGTTCCATGTAGATGGGAAGGGGCCAGCGTGTCTGAACAGGTTGCATCCCATACCAGCTCCCGGCCCATCTTCCATGGAACCAAACTCATACCGTCCGGTCTCTTGCCATCATCTCTTGCAATACCAGATGGCTCAAGTAGACTTGGCATGTTGACGGTGGCAAGAGACCGGTGTATGATATTGTTAAGTGCTGCATGTCTCGAGAAGCGGCCTGCACTTTTTTGGCATGATAGTCCATGATGTCCTAGCTTGTCGACATCACTGCCACATGGACATTTATGAGGAGCGCAGACCGGAACCCCAAGCCGTAGACAGGTTGCGATTCGGAGCGTGTCAGGCTCAAGAAATGTTCGTGATATTTTTTATATCATATTTTTGTACAATATTTTTTTTTTACTTTTTAAATATACTATTTTTTTAAACATACTTAATATAATAATTTCGCCTGCTGCCAAACTTATTAAAACTGCCACTTTGTGTTTTACTACTAGTTTACTTTTGCATGTATTTGTTATGAATGTAGATCTAAGTGCTTAATGCACTTGTAACAATGTCACTTATGGCCTGTTCCAGCCATTTATAAATATTATGTTTTATAATTATCTATAGTTGCTGCTGTTTTAAACATTGGCTTAGTAAAAATGTTTATTAAGCCAGTATTTGTTGAACATAAGCAGCTATTTAAGTGTTATATTTTCTATTACATAAAATCACACAATATTATGGAGTGTTTAGATACTTGCGGAGCATATTCATCAACAACTTCCAGCTTAGTGCTCCCAACAACTACCGGCATAGGTGTGACATGGACGTTAAATATGATTTTTGTTTTGTCCATGTTCATCTTAAGACCTATCCGTTGGGAGACACTATTGAGGTCATTGAGCATAGTGCTTAGTTCCTCCAGAGATTCTGCCATAAGGACTATATCGTCGGCAAATCGAAGTCCGACTTCGACCGAGAGGTCAATCGATGGATTCAACTCTGCTGGGCAGCGTTCGGGAGATTACGACACATCTTCTCGTCAGGCATACCACAAAACCTCAAAATTAGATTGTACAACCAGTGCGTGTTGCCAGTGATGACCTATAAATCTGAGACGTGGTCCTTCACTGCTGGAGGAAGCTCAAAGTCGCTCACCAAGCTATGGGGAGGGCTATGCTCGGCGTTTTTCTGCGTGATAGACTTAAAAACGAGGATATCCGCAGTAGAACTAGAGTAACCGACATAGCCCAAAGGATTAGTAAGCTGAAGTGGCAATGGGCCGGCCATATAGCTTGAAGAACCGACAATCGATGGGGAAGAAAGGTTCTCGAGTGGCAGCCTCGTACCGGCAGGCGAAGTGTAGGGCGTCTCCCCACTAGAATAAGAAAAATATGTAAACGCCTTGTTCAGGCATGCTCGCTACTAGACCCGAGTACTTTCTCCTCTCGATGTTGGTTTTTTAGTGCAAATCACAGGATTGTTTGTGTGTATTCATAGTGGTGTTTACATACGCGTCATTATGCAGGCGATACTATAATTTCTTCTAATACCTTCCTTTGACAAAATATATTAAATAAAATTAAGTATGTTTTCGGTTCAGCTGAAGTAAAGAATTTCACTAGAACGAAACTAATTTTATATACTCTGCTTAATACTATTTTTACTACTGCTGTCTTTTCTTCTTTTTTCATTTTAAATATTAGGTCCTTACATATGAAATTAGCATTTTGTCGTATTGACCACTTTGATCTGAAATATCTCCTCTTTGGTTAAGAATTCCAAATTCAAATTTATAAATTCATTTAGCTGGTACATTTGAGTTTTGAAAACAGTCATTTATTTGTTTTTTCCTCATTATTTTTTTCTTTGGCGTCGCTTATTACCGCACATTGGAAAACATGAAATATTGGTATATTTACGAGTACGAGTTCTACTGTGGTACTTGTGCTGCAGAAACAGCTCGAATTGATGTGTACGGCGCTGGTGTCGCAAAAGAAAGCACGGTACGTTTTTGGTTTCAACATTTTCGTTCTGGAAATTTCGAGCTTCAGAACCAACTCTGTGGACGGCTGGAGACTAAAGTGGAAAATGAAGAATTAAAGGCTATTGTGGAAGCGGATCCATCACAAAGCACTTCAGAGATAGCTGCAGGCTTCGGGGTAAGCGATAAAACTGTATTAATCCACTTGAAGCAAATTGCGAAAGTAAAAAAACTTGAACGATGGGTACCTCATGAATTGAGGGAATCGAACTTGCAAACACGCGTCGACTGCTGTGTTACTTTGCTCAACCGACACATTATTGGGGATGGGATCATATGAAGGGATTTTAAATCGAATCATTAATTGTGATGAAAAGTGGATACTGTACGATAATCGGAAGCGCTCGTCGCAATGGCTGAACCCTGGAGACCTAGCCAAATCCTACCCTAAACGAAAATTGACTCAGAAAAAGTTACTTGTGAGTGTTTGGCGGACTAGCGCCGGTGTCGTTCACTACAGCTTTCTAAAATCTGACCAAACGATTACGGCAGATATCTATTGTCAGCAACTGCAAACCATGAAGGAAGAACTAGCTGCTAAACAACCGAGGTTGGTCAATCGCTCTAGGCAACTGCTGCTTCACGACAACGCAAGACCACACACTGAACAACAAACAACCACTAAGTTAGATGAGCAACAATTGGAATGTCTGCAACATCCACTGTACTCCCAGGACCTTGCTCCAACAGATTACCATTTTTTCCGGAATTTTGACAACTTCTTACAAGGATAAAAAATCAACTCCGATGCGGCAGTCCAAACCGCCTTCAAAGAGTTTATTGATTCTCGCTCCCATGGTTTTTTTAGTAAAGGGATCAATGAACTACCTATGAGATGACAAAGTGCAAAGATAACAACGGTGCATACTTTGATTAATTAAATATATTTTACAAAAAAAAAATTGACTTTATATTCCTCCCGTACAAAACGCTAATTTCATATGTAAGGACCTAATATTAGTAAGTATATAAAATTAAGTAGACTCAATGTCGTAGCAACGAGACGTACGTCCATCTATGTTTAAAAAATCTATGTTGAATGAATACAGACAAACATGTAAACACATCACACTCTGCATATTATTCTGCAATATGTTTGCCCGATAGTCTAAATGTTCCATTAGAAAAAATGTTTCAAAATAAATATATTACAATAGTCCTTATATAATAATAAATAAAAGCCATTTATTCAACAGTACGTAATACAATTTCTTAATATCTAAGTTATATAAAATCTAGGTTGTCTTCTGCTGATTGCCAATCGGCAAAGGCCTCCTCCAACCTTTTCCACTCGTTTCTATCCTTGGCAACCCGGCTCCAGGTCACACCCGCGAATTTGGTCAGGTCGTCCTCCCATCTTTGGCGGGGTCTTCCCCTCTTTAGTCCGTTTTTTTAGTCAGTAATTCATTCTTGGGGCAATGTATACGCTATTACAACAAGGTCCCGGAAAGTGTACAGGCTCTCTCTATTACCAAGTTTAAATGTTTTGTTAAGCTGAAACTGTATAAAAGGGTTATTATAGTATAAATGAATATATAATTGATAATAACCCTGGGAATGAGGTGGTCGCTACCAAGCAGTTTCTAAAATAAATTTTGTACTTAAATAGTTTGTACAACCATTAATGTAAAATTTACTTTTAAAAAAAAGTCCCGCTGGGTTTCTTGCTGGTTCTTCCCAGAACAGAGGTTTTTTTTTCGAACCAGTGGTAAAGTAAAAAATGACTTTCAATAAGAATTACACATGTTTGTAATCTATATTGAATAAAAAATTATTCTATTCTATTCTATTCTTTCTTATGCCATTCCTGGGGTACCATTCTGTGACCTTCCTGCTCCACTTCTCCTTCCCTCTACTCATATGCCCAGCCCATTTCCACTTTAGTTTCCTGACATTTGTTGCTATGTCCCGAACCTTTGTGATTTTTCCTAATGTCTTCTAACCTGACTCGATCCTTTTTCCTGATTCCCATCATGCTTCACTCTATCGAGTGTTGGCATATGTTTAATTTCTTACTGTTCAATTTAGTGGGGGCCAATGTTTGACATCCGTACATCAATACAGGGAGAATGCATGTGTTGAATACTTTAGATTTAATCGGTATGTGCAGTTCTTTGTCTTTCACTATTACCTTCATGCTCCAATATCTTTTCCATCCGTTTGCTATTCTTCTGTTGATTTTTTTTCCATGTTGTCTGTGGGTGAGATAATTTGGCCTAGATAGATGTATTCATCCACGTATTCTATCTCACTTTGGCCAACCCTGATGATTTCATTCTTAGGTCCGTTGGTCATTACTTTCGTTTTCTCCATGTTCATTTTCAATCCCACCGTGTGACTTTCTAATGCCAAATCATTTGCCATGACATTCAGATCGTGTGGGGTTTTTGCAAAGAGAACTATGTCATATGCAAATCTTAAATGTGTTAACCAAGTTCCATCGATGTTGATTCCATATCTGTCCCAATTTATTCTTCTAAATATCATTTCAAGGACCGCAGAAAATTTTTTGGGGATAGCGGGTCGCCCTGTCGTACATCCTTTTGTATGCTAAATGGTTCTCCTTTCTTTTCTAACTATATGCATAGTCAATAGTCCTTAGTTTTTCTATTTAATTTATCATTGTAAATATTTTGTAATGTGTAGGTTATCATAAAAGTCAACTAAGGATAATACCTTGTAAATTCAATCACATTCACCTATTCGAAGATGCAAGTCTGTTACTGTATCTGCCTGTTAATAGTTTTTACAATGTTAGTTTTAATAGTTTATCTTAAAACTTGAATATAATATTAAGTTGTAAGCATTAGACACAATTACAACAATTTCATATGCGTTATCATTATTACAGTATAAATAATTCAAAATAACAATTCATAAATTACTTTACTGTTTTTAATCCAAGTCTTCAAGTGTAGTGTAATCAATTCATCACTTTTAAATCTCATTATATTGTACTAATGGAGAATGCAGCTGTTCATTTTTAATTTGTAAATATATGGTTAATGATATTGTTGTGTATGTAATTCTAATTTCTGTCATTAGTGGTAATATATGCAATAATAAAGTTGATATTGATTTCTAAAATGTATAGTTTTGAACAGCAAACTGTCATTACATTTTTTACGTAGTAGAGCCATGCTGCAGCTATATTAATAGTATAGTTGTAGCACAAATGGGTCGGCTCGACCGGGGAAGGACCACGCTCTCACAGAATACCAGCGAAAAATAGCAGCTTAATGCTGCTGTGTTTTGTATGGTGAGTGTAGAGAACCGGAGACCCTTTTTACTGGAAAAGAGGCATTCCATCTTAGTCCTCAAGGCTGACAACGCATCTGCATTTTGATTCGCAAACGAGGATAGATGTAGATGTCTAAGGGCCACAGCAACCACTTACCTTCAGACGGAATGTGTGCTCATTTGTCACCCTATATCTATAAAAAAAAATTATGAGCTATATAATTTAAAGATATTAGGTCCTTACATAAGAAATTGGCGTTTGTACAGGAGGAATATAAAGTCAATTTTATTTTTGTAAAATATATTTAATTAATCAAAGTATGCACCGTTGTTATCTTTGCACTTTTGCCATCTCATAGGTAGTTCATTGATCCCTTTACTAAAAATACCAACCGCATTGGAGTTGAATTTTTTTCCTTATAAGAAGTTGTCCAAATTCCGGAAAAAATGGTAATCTGTTGGAGCAAGGTCCGGGGAGTACGGTGGATGTCGCAGACATTCCAATTGTAGCTTATCTAACTTAGTGGTTGTTTGTTGTGCAGTGTGTGGTCTTGCGTTGTCGTGAAGCAGCAGTGGCCTAGAGCGATTGACCAATCTCGGTTGTTTAGCAGCTAGTTCTTCCTTCATGGTTTGCAGTTGCTGACAATAGATATCTGCCGTAATCGTTTGGCCAGATTTTAGAAAGCTGTAGTGAACGACACCGGCGCTAGTCCGCCAAACACTCACAAGTAACTTTTTCCCAGTCAATTTCCGTTTAGGGCAGGATTTGGCTGGGTCTCCAGGGTTCAGCCATTGCGACGAGCGCTTCCGATCATTGTGCAGTATCCACTTTTCATCACAAGTAATGATTCGATTTAAAATCCCTTCATTATTGTGTCGGTTGAGCAAAGTAACACAGCAGTCGACGCGTGTTTGCAAGTTCGATTCACTCAATTCATGAGGTACCCATCGTTCAAGTTTTTTTACTTTCCCGATTTGCTTCAAGTGGATTAATACAGTTTTATCGCTTACCCCGAAGCCTGCAGCTATCTCTGAAGTGCTTTGTGATGGATCCGCTTCCACAATAGCCTTTAATTCTTCATTTTCCACTTTGGTCTCCGGCCGTCCACGGGGTTGGTTCTGAAGGTCGAAATTTCCAGAACGAAAACGTTCAAAACCAAAAACGTACCGTGCTTTCTTTTGCTACACCAGCGCTGTACACATCATTAATCCTTCGAGCTGTTTCTACAGTACTGGTACCATGGTAGAACTCGTACTCGTAAATATACCGATATTTCATGTTTTCCATTGTGCGGTAATAAGCGACGCCAAAGAATAAAATAATGAGGAAAAAACAAATGAATGACTGTTTTCAAAACTCAAATGTACCAGCTAAATGAATTTATAAATTTGAATTTGGAATTCTTAACCAAAGAGGAGATATTTCAGATCAAAGTGGTCAATACGACAAAACGCTAATTTAATATGTAAGAACCTAATATATGACAGCATATTATAGTGACACTGTTAAGCCACGTGTTTTAAGTATAAAAATCAAAAATGAAATGTTTCTATGTTGTCCTCAAAATTTATAGTTTTACAAATGTAAATTACTCTATGTATGTAATTGAATTTTTTTTCAGCACTGGCAACCACCGTTTGCTGTTGATGTTGATAGACTACGATTCACACCTAGAATACAACGCTTGAATGAGTTGGAGGTAGGTTGCTTGAATAATTTCATAATATATTTATGGAAATGTAGTTGCCGTGATAGCTTAGGGGAGCTAAGAACTCGCAGTAAATTTCACAGTACGACTGATTGACAGGCACAACTATTTGAGATTCAGCAAATATTGCAGATTGGATCGGGAAGCGCTCACGACATTTTACACTTGGGTTTCGCAAAACCTCACCGGTGCCCTGAAGCAGGCCCTCGTGGAATAGTGCCGTTACTAATTCTGAAGCAGGCTCGTCTCGGCGTGTTAGGATGTTATTACAGATGTTGAATTTAACTTTTTTTAAAACATTACTTCCACTAGGATTTTCTCCTGTATTGAAGGGGCAGTTTACATACATAAATTTCACAAGATAAACATCTAGACCTGGAACAATTATTTGTAGGCAATGCAAATACTTGTTTCGCACTTTTTCTTATCTTGATATGAAAGAAATATTATTTTATTTTAAATGACGCTTCATTTGAATAGACGCTAGTAATTCATTTATTAATGATTTCTTATATTTACGCGAACACTACACATTTAAATAAAACTAGTTTTACGGATTTTATCGCGTATATTAACTTATTTTATATTCCCGACGTTTCGAGTACTTTACAGCACCCATGGTCACGGGGGGGACTGAGGTATTTGACGTCCCAATGTCATAGTTAACCACGGTTACCTCCAGATTAAAAATTATTATTTTTTGTTCCGATCTACGCAATATGAACTTACAGTATCTTGAAGTCTTGCAGTTGTATGCTTGGGTTGGGATTTCATTTTATTAATTATAGGATCCCAAGCAGATGGTAGCACCCAGCCATCTTCTCTATTGAAATTAGGATGTTTTTTGATTTCAATAGCCTCGCGAATCATCCTTGGAAGGAATCGGTGTTCTTTAGCGAAGATTTGTGGTCTATCAAATCTAATGTAGTGACGGGGGCGATCCTGTACATGTTCACAGACTGCAGACTTCCCGGAGCGTCGATTCTTCACATCAGCTATGTGTTCTTTAACGCGGGTTTTTATTGATCTTTTAGTTTGTTCTATATAAGAGAGACCACATTGACAATCAAGCTTGTACACTCCTGCATCTTGCAGAGGGACATTTATTTGTATTTGTTAATCAATAATATAATACGTTTATCAGTAATAATATATTAGAAGTATCAGTAGCCTAATGGCATGGCGCGGACCGCGAACTCGATAGGTCGAGGGTTCGAATACGCCATTCGACTGCTGTCGTGAACCACTTCTAACACAAGCATTTTAAGCTTACCAGAAGTGGTTTAAGGGAATATTAGTAATGTTTAATAACATTACTAGTATTTAAAAAAAATACTACGAAAGTAACTTCGTTCCAACCGAGTGTCACTCCACGACACTCACGCATGTTTTTATTATTTCTTTATAAAGCGGCAACAGAAATACACATTCTGTGAAAATTTCAACTTTCTACCTATTACGGATCATGAGATACAGCCCGCTGACAGACAGACGGACGGACAGCGTAGGCTTAGTAATAGGGTCCCGTTAGTTACCCTTTGGGTACGGAACCCCAAAAACTATCTGAAAGTTTAGTTTTAATCACCTGTAGATGTGCTAGAATAGGTGTCCGAGGTGGATTGGGAAAAGTGTTTCGAAAATTGATATAGACGCATAAAACTTTGTGTAGATGCTGGTGGAGAGTTCTTTGAAAAGATGAACTTTAACCATAGACTTTTTTCGCAAAACTTTCTGAGTGGCCCACGTACGTGATCAACCCGGGCTCGATTCCCGCTGGCATCAATGGAAATTTTACCACTTGTTGTGTTGTTTGAAGACATGTGAAGTCGCACATAGAGCCGTCGGGCCATGAACATCTGACGTTATGTTATCAATTAAGAACGATATACAAAGGCGGTGCTATACAAAATCGAATTATATATCTTTGTATCTTGCAAAACAATAGTCAGATAATAATACCATGCCTCGTTCGGTCGTAAACGCAACTGCTGATTATGAGGTCCCGGGGTAATCCGGGTTGGGCCAAAAAAATCAGTTATTGAATTTTTAAAGAAATTCTCATTAGCAACCCAGAGTCGGGAAGTTGTTGGTGCTTCCATCTCGTGCCTCGGAAAACACGTGAAGCCTTCGATCCTGTGCAGAGGTAGGTCTGACTCGACCGAGAGAGATCACAATTTCTCGTGTCGAATTGCCGTCTTTATCGGACTATGAGAGCGAGGTAACAGAGAGTGCACCCTGTGCTTACGCATACACTTGGGAACAATAATCCTGTCACGAGCAGGTGGCTGGTATCCGTTGAGACTGACCGCCGTCATCGAAATTCGGTCTGGAGGACATTATTATAATACCAGCATTTCATTACACTTTATTATAACTTAATTTTTTAACATTAAGTTCTCTATTTTAATTATATAATTTTTGTATTAGGCGATCACTCGCGTGAAGTTGAACTTCTTGGACCAGATCATCAAGTTCTGGGAGTTGCAGGGTTCTGTTCTCAAGATACCCACTGTTGAGCGGAAACCGCTGGACTTATATGCATTGCACAAAATTGTCAAGGAAGCAGGTTAGTTGCATGTTATTTGATATACGAGTGTACTACTAGACCGGCAATTAAATAAAATAGAATAATAAACCGACAAAAAAAAAACCGTATCGCGCTGGCACAAAAGTAAGATGGCAGTTGTATTTTTATTTACGACAGTTACTGTTTTCAGACAAATACGAAATAAAGTTACAAGACAAAGTGTGCGCACATAAATAATGACAGCGTTTTCTTAGTCACATTAAACAAAATCAGTGTTAGATTGTCGAAAACAACGTTGGCGGTTTACAAAATAAAGAACTAGTCTTCTCGCCCGCTCACAGTCGACTGAAGAAGTTACGGAGAATTGACCGTAACTAAGTGCGTAATATATTAGTACCGTAACGCCCGTCTAGTAGTGTACATAAAAGTCATTGTTTTTTTTAATCTTGTTTATTTACAGTGGTTGGGTTAACTGCACACATGACATTCTTTTAATAACTGGACTACTTTTAATTTGAAATTTTAGAAAAAAAGCCTAGGAACTAGATACCGAATTTTACAGACATCTTTGTCCATCAGTGGACATACCTATGCTATGCTATCATTCTACATACTTAGATAAAAGAGTTGATTTGGTTTGTCAAGTCTAGGACGTGCATATATTTTATACGTGGTAGAGCCATGCTGCAGCTATATTACTGGTATAGTTGAAGCACGAATGGGTCGGCTCGACCGGGGAAGGATCACGATCTCACAGAATACCGGCGTAAAATAGCAGCTTAACGTTGCTGTGTTTCGTATGGTGAGTGTAGAGAAGCGGAGACCCTTTTTACTGGAAACGTACCTATTTTCAGCAGTGAACTATTGTTGAGCTGTAACGAAATATGAATGATGATGATGACAATTACTTTTATTGAATACGGTGATATGCAAACGAATGAGATTTGGCAGGGATGCTCATCCTTAACTCATCGCAAAAATCGCGACCCAATTTCGTATCCGTTATCCATTTTAGATGCCACATGACAAAATTTGAAACAAACCTTAATTAAATAGAGGTTAAGGTTGAGTTCATAGCAGGCTATATTAATTATAAGATACATTAATCTTTCAGCTAAGCAACGAAAAAAAGGAAACAGAAAATGTGAAATATGGGCCAATTTTTTTTATAGGATATGGGTGACAAACGAGGACACTGTCCACTTGATGGTAAGTGGTTGCTGTGGCCCATAGACATCTTCATTTATCCTCGATTACGAATCAAAATGCAGATGCGTTGTCACCCGTGAGGACTAAGATGGAATGCCTCGTTTCCATTAAAAAGGGTCTCCGGTTCTCTACACTCACCATACGCAACAAAGCAGCATTAATCTGCTTTTTTACGCTGGTATTCCGTGACAGCGTGGTCCTACCCCGGTCACATTTATGCTACACATATTTATCCTCGTTTAAGAATCAAAACGCAGATGCGTTGTCACCCCCTGAGGACTAAGATGGAATGCTTCGTTTCCAGTAAAATGGGTTTATGGTTCTCTACACTCACCATAAGAAATACAGCATTGAGCTGCTAATTTACGCAAGTATTCTGTCGGTTCTCGAGTGTGGTCCTACCCCGGTCGAACCGACCCATTCGTGGATTAACCATATATCTGCCTCTACCACGTATAAAAACCACGTATGGCGACAAGTGATGGCGATCCGCCACTATGGGATGACGACCTGGTTAGAGATGCAGGGTGCCGATGAATGCAGGTGGCCAGTACCGTGCTTTATGGCATTCCTTGGAACAGCCTTTTGATAGGCTGTAACGGTAGCGACCTTGGATAAATCATCATACGCGTGAATATTTTGTCGAAGGTAACGACAGTAGACAGCAAATGTCAAATTTGTGAAGACTGACGCTAAAAAACTTCATTTGTAAGAAAGATTTTTAAACCATAGCTTAAATTCGAGACTATTATTAGACCATGTTTTGTTATAAAACCGACAAAGTTTAATAAATAAATAAATTGATATGATAGGAATAGGAATCAAACAGTAACAATGTCAGAAGAATTACAAGAGACTTATTGAAGTTGACGTGTTTTTTCTGTTTCAAACAGCACAAAAAGAAAACACGTAAAATATTTTTTACATATTTTAATACTTGCGATTGTTATCATTTGGTGAAACTTTATCATCACTTTTGTGATTTATATTTGTATACGTGTACTTAAACGTAAGTGTTGCTTAAAATAAATATTGTGAAACAATTATACAAGTCCTAATCACAAAAATATTCTTTACCTTTCAAAGTTATATCGAAGATCTTTATTGAAGCGTGAGGAAATTAAACTTCGAGCGTTGCGGTTACATCGGACTTTCCCTATAACGCCCGCTCACTGGCTATATGACGTGGTTTTCATTGTAAAGCATTTTACAATAGTGTTCGTGAACATGTTATTCTTGAAAATAAACAGGGTCTATGTTGCAAATTGCAATTTATATGATATAAAATTCAGAAATCCAGTCTTTCCTTATTATTTTCGTATTTCGTGCTAGTCAATTCCTTTTTTAAATAACTACCATTTTGTTTTTGTTTTTTAACTATAATTAAATACAGTCGTCTAATACCTTGTTAACAAGACCAACTGCGCAAACATCCTTAAATGTGTTAAGTGTGTCAACATTAACACACTAAATCCGATTCGCTCGCACTTACACACAATTTGTTTCATCATCATGATTCATTCATTCATTCATTCATTTGTAAATGAAGGATAATAAGCATTCTAGATTCCTGGAGCTACATTACAAATGCTAATGTTATGTTGTTTACGTTATAGCGACTGGCAATGTCGCTAAATGATTGCTATTGAATTGTATGGTAGGTTGCAGTACCTCAGTGTAACTGGAATACTATCTCTAGCGGATTTTGGTTTTCGATAGATAATCCAACCAATCCAATCCACTCCAGAGACGTCAATGCTGTGCGTCAGTTTATCCGTTTCGACAGGTTGGAGCTCGTGGAACAAATTGTATTGTGTGTATGATTTTTTACGTGGTAAAGCCATGCGACAGCTATGTCGTGGTTGTAGCACGAATAGGTCGGCACGACCGGGGAAGGAACACGCTCTCACAGAATATCAGCAGAAAATACCAGCAGACCATTATTTAATAATAGTGACTGACTGGTGTCAGTTACTCAATTCTAGTTCTAGTTCTAGTAGGTATAAAAAGCATATGGCGCTAGGATCGGTTAAGAGTTGCTGGTAAGGTTCAAACTTGGCAATTATTATTTTTAGAGTTTCCAGTAAGTTCCAGACTTGGGTAAGGCATTAGATTATCATATCAATTACTTTATCATGGCCCTGTAGCAGTCCACTGTTGGACATAGTATCCTTCTAGGGCGCGCCACTTGTCTAATCTATGGCTTCACTCAGTGCCTATGGGAGATTCTGAAACCTTGTAAATTTCTTGTGTTCAAGTTAACATAAAATATCCACAATATAACAAAACATAATATCTATTTTACAAAGTCAATGTCATTTATTTTTATCATTAAATCGACAGGTGGGTTTGAAGTATGCTCAGCGGAGCGAAAATGGTCGAAGATTGCGCGACGCATGGGTCATCCACAAGGCAAGGGCATCGGCTCCATCCTGAAGAGTCACTACGAACGAATCCTGTACCCTTACGATGTTTTCAAGAGCAGTGGTGTTGTGGGTGATAACAAGGAAACCGTAAGTTTATGTATTATGTTAATAAATACTGATAATTCAAAATGTCTGCCACTTTTACCCTGTTCTGAGTTATGTTTAATGTTTCAAGTCTCTAGCTCATCAGGAAGTTAGTTTAAAATCGATTGCAAAATACATATACCGAACAGGCAAACAAACACACAGACAAGAAAATAAGTTTATATGGCATTGTCATCCAGTTTTGAGTTTTAGATTTAAAGTTTCATATCTAGCTTATCGGGAAGTTAATGTAAAATCGATTGTAAAATTTGTACTAAACAGAGAATGAAGCAAGCTAATAAAAATTAGTAAAAATAAAAATGTGGTACGACTGGGGAAGGTTCACGCTCTCACAGAATACCAGGGTAAAATAGCAGCTTAATGCTGCTGTGTTTCGTGTGGTGAGTGTAAAGAACCGGAGACTCTTTTTAGGTGACAATGCATCTGCATTTTGATTCTTAATGGAGGATACATGTAGATGTCTATGGGCCGCAACATCCACTTTCCGTCATGTGGACTGTGTGCTCGTTTTGTCACCCTTATTCTATAAAAAAAGTATTAAGTTTTACATGAATCAGCCACGTATAACAGCTAATCTAAGAACGCGACTACAATGATTAATTAATCTAATGATGAAGAGTTTAACAGAACCTTGTACTTCAAAATATGATAAACCATTATTACTAGAGTATAGGCCAAAGGATATATATTTAACTAGTTGGGTTATTTTTTTAATGTTTACAGCGTATCAAAAGGCCACTGCTGAACATAGGCCTACCCCATAGATTGTCTCATAGTTGTCACACTTGGCAGGCCGGTTGGCTACTGCAGTTCTTTCTTGTTTTGAGTGTCAGTAAGATGTTGCAGACCATTTTTGGTTTCATTTTCCGATCCAGTATACAGGCTGTCCCAAAAGTCGACGTCAAGCCGGAATCGGGTGATAGGTCAAATCATAATAGTTACCAGAAAAATATAAAAAAAATCTTAGTCATGTATTTTTTAAATTACAGTAATTTTTTTTTTTTTTGAAAAATGATGAAAAATCTTTACTTTTTTTCGATTTTTTTGTGTAATATTGGGTAGTGCTTGTGTAACCTGTTGTTTTTAATTCTTAGCTAACTGCTCCAACTTAGAAGAAAATGTCACATTTATCCGAACCAAGAATGAAAAATTAATACTTCGCCCAACTTTAACTGACTGTACTGAAAAAAAAAATGTACTACGCCAGTTTAGCAAGTAACCTTAAAAGTTGACTCATTTAATTAGGATTCTAAAATGGTATAGCACGTCTTTCTACATTATTTCTTAAATTACAGGATTTTTTTTTTCTCAAGAATCCCAGTTTTGATAAAATTCTTTTTAACTACTAAAATGATTTTAGTGTAACCAAAGCTTGCCATGAGAGTAACTACGATTCTAGTTTGAGTGAGAGGAAGAATCAACCCATGAAGTGTGAGTGAGACAGATAGTTAAAAAAACTGTAATTTAAAAAATACATGACTAAAATTTTTTTTATATTTTTCTGGTAACTATTATGATTTGTCCTATCACCCGATTCCGGCTTGACATCGAATTATGGGAAACCCTGTATTAAGAAGTTAAAATAATTTACCTAAGATCCGCGTAATAAAGGGTATTTTCTATGCGGATCTTAGCTGATTATACCGACTCAATATAATATATTTGGTGGTACTAAGTTAGCCAATACTAATTTAAAAGTTGTTTTGCAGAAGATCGAGGTGAAAACCGAGCAGACACCCGAGAAGGCGACCGCTGCGACACGTAGCCGCTCTGCCAGCAAGTGCCCGTCGGCGGTGGCAGCCGTGGCAGCGGTGGCGGCCGCAACGCCGCCGCCCGCGCGCCGCTACAAGAGCTGCGAGCCCGAGCCCGTGGCCGAGGGCAGCCACACCGAGGGCGCGCTCTCCGGACTCGACGAGGACCGGAAGCTGCGGACACCCATCAAAGAGGAGAACCCTGAAACCAGGAGGAGTGAGTCAAACTAAGTTGTTCTTTTGTAAACATCATTTAGTGTTTCTAAGTGAGCTTCTCCTGGCTGTAGATGGAAAGGAAATTCCGCGAGTATTCTTTGTTTTCTTTTTTAGCAAAATAAATAACCCATAGGCCAAAAGGGTAACTTAAGCGTGTTGCCAGTTAAACAATATATATAAAATTTAAAAATCATAGGTATTGCAAAGAATTACGCAAACCGTCCTTGGGTTTTTTCGCCTTGTTCAAAAGTACGACGCTTGTGGACTTATTATTTTTTAGTTTTTATATGGTATAATGGTTGGTAATTAAGTATGCAATTAACAATTATAAATGTATGTTTTTAGAGATAAAAGTTTTTACACATTGATTGTAGTGTAATGATATATAATCACAACATGTGTCATTATATAATAAATATTAATTATTTAAGATGTAAAAGTAAATTAGATAAGATTCGTATATAAAATACGCGGATTTATACGCTGACCCTACCTGTACCGTTACAGCTTAACAAAAGTACATTGCTGAATAAAGGCTTTTGCCATAGATTGCCTCATATAGGGTAAATATTTGTCATAGTTGCGACACTTGGGAGTCGGGTTGGCAAACGCAGTTTTTTGGCAATAGGCAGCAGCGTTTTCCAAATAACAACTGGAACATTAAAAAACTGTGGTCGACCGCCCGCAAAGCGTGTACTGCCTGCAAAATATGGGGGACATTTTCTTATGAGGCAATGTTATCGTTAATGTTTACCACGTATTGGTGGTGTAAGAATATTCATTACGCCATATTGAGTCGTATTCTCTCTCTATTGCAGCAGCATCTCTCTGATATCAACTTAAAATAGTAAAAACTGTGGTTGCCAATTCGCCTGCTAAGTGTGGCTACTATGGTATAATCCCTCCTATTAGGCAATCTATGGGGGAGGTCTATGTTCAGCATTGGACTTTTATAGGCGGTAATGGAGGCAATGTTCAGTAATAGACTGATAAGCTGTAAAGTCTGTTCGCTAAGATAGTGTCGGTACACGCGAAGGCGCACTTATTATTTTGCTTTTATTTTATTACTTTTACTGTGATAAATAAATGTTTTTATGTTTAAAACAAATAAGGTAGCAAAGAACCTTTCAGTACGGCGCTTCGTTTTAAAATGCCAAATTCTTCTTCGATAGTACGCCGCACGCGGCTACCTTTGATGTAGCGGCGGCGCCTTTGACAAAATGCGGCACGTGCCAAGGCGGCGCAACGCGAAGGCGACTGTATCTAATCGAACAGACTATAATGATGATCGTCAGCATCTTCTGTGCTGTGTGTTTGCTTGTAACCTTAACTTCTAAAAAGAATAAAGCAAGTTTTGTATGTAAAAGAGTGCTAAGGTGAGTTTTCCGGGTTCAGGTCCGCGTGAGAACAAGTGGATGTCCGGTGCGGTGTCGGGGTGCGGCGTGGTGCGGTCGCGGCGGCTGCGCGAGCACCGCCTCAGCAACATGACGGTGTCCGTGACGCCCGCGCCCGCGCCGCCGCCCGCCACGCACAACCCCGACGACCCGGTACGTACACGCACACACGCACACACGTACACGTGCTGCTGCGCGAGCACCGCCTCAGCAACATGACGGTGTCCGTGACGCCCGCGCCCGCGCCGCCGCCCGCCACGCACAACCCCGACGACCCGGTACGTACACGCACACGCACACGCACACGTACACACACGTACACGTACATGCTGCGCGAGCACCGCCTCAGCAACATGACGGTGTCCGTGACGCCGCGCCGCGCCGCCGCCACGCACAACGACGACCCGGTACGTACGCACACGCACGCACGCACACGCACACACACGCACGTACACGTACATGCTGCGAGCACCGCCTCAGCAACATGACGGTGTCCGTGACGCCTGCGCCCGCGCGCCGCCGCCACGCACAACCCCGACGACCCGGTACGTACACGCACACGCACACGCACACGTACACACACGTACACGTACAGCGCGCGAGCACCGCCTCAGCAACATGACGGTGGCCGTGACGCCCGCGCCCGCGCCGCCGCCCGCCACGCCCCGACGACCCGGTACGTACGCACACGCACGCACGCACACGTACACACACGTACACGTACATGCTGCGCGAGCACCGCCTCAGCAACATGACGGTGTCCGTGACGCCCGCGCCCGCGCCGCCGCCCGCCACGCACAACCCCGACGACCCGGTACGTACACGCACACGCACACGCACACGTACACACACGTACACGTACATGCTGCGCGAGCACCGCCTCAGCAACATGACGGTGTCCGTGACGCCCGCGCCCGCGCCGCCGCCCGCCACGCACAACCCCGACGACCCGGTACGTACACACGCACACGCACACGTACACACGTACATGCTGCGCGCGAGCACCGCCTCAGCAACATGACGGTGTCCGTGACGCCCGCGCCGCGCGCCGCCCGCCACGCACAACCCCGACGACCCGGTACGTACGCACGCACACGCACACGCACACGTACACACGTACGTACATGCTGCGCGAGCACCGCCTCAGCAACATGACGGTGTCCGTGACGCCCGCGCCCGCGCCGCCGCCCGCCACGCACAACCCCGACGACCCGGTACGTACACGCACACGCACACGCACACGCACACGCACACACACGTACACGTACATGCTGCGAGCACCGCCTCAGCAACATGACGGTGTCGTGACGCCCGCGCCCGCGCCCGCGCCGCGCCGCCCGCCACGCACAACCTCGACGACCCGGTACGTACACGCACACGCACACGCACACGCACACGCACACGTACACACACGTACACGTACATGCTGCGCGAGCACCGCCTCAGCAACATGACGGTGTCCGTGACGCCCGCGCCCGCGCCGCCGCCCGCCACGCACAACCCCGACGACCCGGTACGTACACGCACACGCACACGCACACGCACACGCACACGTACACACACGTACACGTACATGCTGCGCGAGCACCGCCTCAGCAACATGACGGTGTCCGTGACGCCCGCGCCCGCGCCGCCGCCCGCCACGCACAACCCCGACGACCCGGTACGTACACGCACACGCACACGCACACGCACACGTACACACACGTACACGTACATGCTGCGCGAGCACCGCCTCAGCAACATGACGGTGTCCGTGACGCCCGCGCCCGCGCCGCCGCCCGCCACGCACAACCCCGACGACCCGTACGTACACGCACACGCACACGCACACGCACACGTACACACACGTACACGTACATGCTGCGCGAGCACCGCCTCAGCAACATGACGGTGTCCGTGACGCGCCCGCGCCGCGCCGCCGCCCGCCACGCACAACCCCGACGACCCGGTACGTACACGCACACGCACACGCACACGCACACGCACACACACGTACACGTACATGCTGCGCGAGCACCGCCTCAGCAACATGACGGTGTCCGTGACGCCCGCGCCCGCGCCGCCGCCCGCCACGCACAACCCCGACGACCCGGTACGTACACGCACACGCACACGCACACGCACACGTACACACACGTACACGTACATGCTGCGCGAGCACCGCCTCAGCAACATGACGGTGTCCGTGACGCCCGCGCCCGCGCCGCCGCCCGCCACGCACAACCCCGACGACCCGGTACGTACACGCACGCACACGCACACGCACACGTACACACGCACACGCACACGTACACGTGCTGCGCGAGCACCGCCTCAGCAACATGACGGTGTCCGTGACGCCCGCGCCCGCGCCGCCGCCCGCCACGCACAACCCTGACGACCCGGTACGTACACGCACACGCACACGCACACGCACACGTACACACACGTACACGCATGCTGCGCGAGCACGCCTCAGCAACATGACGGTGTCCGTGACGCCTGCGCCCGCGCCGCCGCCCGCCACGCACAACCCCGACGACCGGTACGTACACGCACACGCACACGCACACGCACACGTACACACACGTACACGTGCAGCTGCGCGAGCACCGCCTCAGCAACATGACGGTGTCCGTGACGCCTGCGCCCGCGCCGCCGCCCGCCACGCACAACCTCGACGACCCGGTACGTACACGCACACGCACACGCACACGCACACGTACACACACACGTACACGTACAGCTGCGCGAGCACCGCCTCAGCATGACGGTGTCCGTGACGCCTGCGCCCGCGCCGCCGCCCGCCACGCACAACCCCGACGACCCGGTACGTACACGCACACGCACACGCACACGTACACACACGTACACGTACATGCTGCGCGAGCACCGCCTCAGCAACATGACGGTGTCCGTGACGCCCGCGCCCGCGCCGCCGCCCGCCACGCACAACCCCGACGACCCGGTACGTACACGCACACGCACACGCACACGCACACGTACACACACGTACATGTACATGCTGCGCGAGCACCGCCTTCACGTACACGTAATGTTATAAACTTTACCTATTATATAATATTGCAGACCACTCCAGAAATATTGTTTAGTAGTAAAAACCACTTGATTGGTCTAAATTCTAGAAAACTGTATCAGCATTCTATGTTCTAGACTCTAGAACATAGATTGTCTGACACAGTTTTCTAGTCAATGTTTGTGAACATAGTAGAGGTTCCTATAATCAGGACCACAGTCAGGAGAGACCTAAATCCGTCGCATTCGGGCATCTCTCGTTTTCCTAAATATTATCGTAAATTATTATCAACTAAACGGGGTTCCAATCCTCAAGTTCTTTAAAAAAAAAAACATTTCTATAACCCCGACCTAACAGTACTCACACGTACACGTAGGTGTACGTGTGAGTACTGTAATACCTATAAATCAGGACGTAGGCGGTGTTTCCCCACGTGCCTCGGAAAGCACGTAAAGCCGATGGTCGTGTCGTATTGTCCCATCGAAATATTGAATGAGGGAATAGAGAGTGCTCCAGAAACATGATTATAGTGCACATTCGGGCACTATATTTAAGTCCTGCGCAAATGGCTAGTCTCCGGTGATACAAACCGCCATGTCTGAAATTCGGTCGAAGGACGTCAAACGCATTTGTATTTTGATTCTTTATCGAGGAAGTATTTAGGTATTTATGACCGCAGCATCCACTTAAAATCAGATAGTAGAGGTAGTTAGGTATTACGTGGTAGAGCCACTCTGCAGCTATATTATGCTTGTAGACTTAGGTTGTACACTCGCGTAAAATACCAGCGTAAAATAGCAGCTCAAAACTGGAAACTAAGCGTTCCATCTTAGTCCTTAGGTGTGACAGCGCATTTGCATTTTGATTCTTAATCGAAGGTAGATGTAAATGTCTATGGGCATGCACTTGCCATCAGGAGGACTGTGTGCTTGTTTGTCACCCTTATAATAGTTTAGTTCACGACTAGCCATTTTCCCGCAACTCCACGTCTAATCGTGTATTGTGTGTGTGGGCAGAAATAACGTGATTATTACTGGAATTTTTATTCTATAAAAAAGTAGGCTGTGTGCTCATGGGGGACAAATAAGCACACTTTTTTTTATAGGATAGGGTGACAAACGAGCGCACAGTCCACCTGATGGTAAGTGGTTGCCTTGACCCATAGACATCTACATCTATCCTCAGTAAAGAATCAAAATGCAAATGCGCTGTCACACCTAAGGACTAAGATGGGATGCCTCTTTTCCAGTAAAAAGGGTCTCCGGTTCTCTACACTCATCATACGAAACACAGCAGTGTTAAGCTGCTATTTTACGCTGGAGTTCTGTGAGAGCGTGGTCCTTCCCCGGTCGAGTCGACCCATTCGTGCTACAACTATACTACTAATATAGCTGCAGCATGGCTCTACCGCGTATAAATTAAACTAATTGTACCAAACCGGATGCAGCTGGCGAAGTACATGTGCCACGTGTGCGGGCGCGGCGACGTAGAGGAGCAGATGCTGCTGTGCGACGGATGCGACGACTCCTACCACACCTTCTGCCTCGTGCCGCCGCTTGCAGACGTGCCCAAGGGCGATTGGCGATGTCCAGTTTGCATCGCCGAGGAGGTCAGTACAGTTATGAAACATCAGTAATTATAGTTCTTCTCCATAAGGTTTTTTTCTTTCAACTGTGTATCATTAAGATTAGAGTATAATGGGACTGTCATATCAGTTTGGGATATAGGCCCCCAAATAAATAAAGAGAAAAGAAGTAATAAAGAATTTGAGAGTCGTACTCTCAGCACTCGACGCTATTTGTTTTAATTATATATCTTGTTGTTCCGATCGCTAAATTATGTTAATAGGTTTAAGAATAAACCTCCAACATTTTTGGTCCTTCGAGCCAGATCAATATAACAAAAATGTCTTTAATACCTACAGTATTTTCTGCTAAACGATGACTGTTTTAGGAACTTTACAATAATTTACTAAATTATGTCAATGTTGTGTTTTACCTAGGTTTCGAAACCAACCGAAGCTTTCGGCTTCGAGCAGGCAACCCGAGAATACACATTGCAACAGTTTGGTGAGATGGCCGATCAGTTCAAGTCAGATTACTTCAATATGCCCGTTCACGTGAGTTGGAATTCATACACATGATTACTAGGGGTAGCCCCTTAAACAATAATAATTTGAGTGGAGATTTCGAGAAATGTATAAACACGTTAAAATAAAAGCACTTTTCGTTATGTAGCTGTATTTTTTTTAAATAGAATTAAGCTTATTTTTTATTGTCGTAATTCATAGCACGCGCTTTTTTCAAGGCTGGGCATCAGCAACATGTGCGCCTTAAAAGTCATCTTCAATGTTTAAGTGAAAAACTTTTAACTAAGCATGTTGTTGTATTTTTATAAAATAAGCGTAACGCTTAAAGGGTGACAAACGAGCACACAATCCACCTGATGGTTAGTGGATACTGTGGTCCATAGACATCTACAGTAATACTCAATTAAGAATCAAAGTACAGATGCGTTGTCACCCCTGAGGACTAAGATGAATTTTTGAAATCAAATTGTTTTGGGTGTTATATCAATGAAAATAATCTTTATTTATTTTGCTCACGTAAATTATTCAAGAAGAATACGAAATATATGTTGTAGATGGTACCAACCTCAACAGTAGAGCGAGAGTTTTGGCGCGTAGTTTCCTCAATCGATGAAGATGTGACAGTTGAATACGGAGCAGACCTGCATTCAATGGACCATGGATCTGGTGAGCCCGTTCTTTCACGTGACTTATCTTGCAGCAGAGGCGGCAGACTAAGGCGGCTGTGACCAAAGTAGACACCTATGGACACATATGGAGTAGCTACGTTATTTTGAAATACCATTATAACTATAACTTATTGAAGCCTAAGCTATACAAAATCACAAATTGCTGGTTTTCTGGTCGGTTATGTTGTGTGACTGACCCTGTTTCTTGACACTGCATCTTTACCTTTTATAAACTTCTCGATTTTTGTCTATAACATTGCCTTTTGATCTATAGTGCCTTTTTAATTTGTAAAGTATAATTATTAATATAAATTCAATAAATAGGTAAAGTAATATTAACATTTTTTTTTCGGTCCGTTAAAATTTACTGCTGGCTCCCTACGACGCGGGGAGGTTCCTGTACCTCCCCGCGTCGTAGGGAGCTACTACGCGGGTAGAGGTTCCTGTCCAGCAGTAAACTTTTTGCGAAACGTCTGGTATCGCCAAACGTGACTATTTAGACAAATTCTCCAATTTGTCTAAATTGTTAAGTTTGGCGCTACCAGACGTCTCGCACCTTTGACATTGCTGTTCGTCGCCGTTCTGTGTATTTTATGTATGTCATAAACAAGATAGTTATTCTGCCATCTGTTTGAGGTCTGTTTGAGGTCTTTGAGTTGTATAGGTCACCTCTACAACTCAAAGACCTCCATGTGGTCGACCTGACGGAAACATTTATCATTCGCATTGATGATGATGATTCTGATGACGGAAGCTCAAGCGAAGATGTAAGTGATGATGAAGTAGCATCCAGTAACACCAACACACCATCGAAATCTGGCTTCCATGTTCCATGTTCCAATGGTATAATGGACGGCGTGTCACCCTTAGCTTAAGTTTTCTTGTTACAAACTACTTTATATTTTACGATAGAAATAAAAAATAATGCTCAAGTAAATATTATCCATTTTTAATTCCAACCTCTTCCAAAGTTCTAAGTAGCTAGTAAAGTACCTATTATGATTCTACAATAAAACCATTAATTACTATTATAATATTATAAAACAACAGCCTAGTACCATGTAGTACTTTAGAACGCGACTGTACCCATGCGCAGACACACCCCCTCCACTATCGCTCTGCGTTCTTTTTACGTGACGGGACCTGTACCGATACCGATAGAGATATTGACCATAGTCAGCCGATTTTATGATTTATTTATTTTAAATTCCACTGCTGGTTTAATGTTTAAGTATTTTCATGATTTTTTTTAAATTATAGTTTTATTTAGCTGTACTAACACGATGGAGCGTGAATAAAGCTAATAAAACGTGAAAACGTGATTTTTTTTCATCAGGAGTGATTTTATATTTCACCCATCATCAAAGATATAGTTAGTACTGTCGTCTGTCTTCGTTTTCGGGAGCGTTTCAAAAATACCCTGTATAAAATGTATGAAAGAAACGCGTCGTAATCACCTACCACGGAGATACAACCGAGGCATAGTTTTGCATACGTATGACTGCATCACTCCATATATATATATATATAGTCAATACTAATACAATGGTCAATAACACAAAGCAATGAGTAAATGAATTGTCTATTGAAATGCGCCGGGAGAGGCTGAGTGGGCATTGAGTATATAGTAAGTATTATTATGTATTCTGTGGTTCAGGTACATACGTATGTAGTACTATTAAGTGTTCTTTGGTTCAGGTACAGTTAGATTTTAGACCGTGCCTCATACCTTTTTCACTAGTTTGACAATGTTGAATATTTTATTATTTTTGGTTGAAATAATAATACATACTTATTATAAGTTAAACTTGTTCTAATATTCTGTAACCCATGCAGGTTTTCCTACAAAAATGAGTGCACACCTGTATCCCGGTGAGCAGCAATATGCAGAGTCCAGCTGGAATCTCAACAATCTGCCAGTACTCGAGGGCTCTGTTCTGGGACATATCAATGCAGACATATCTGGAATGAAGGTAATGTAGCTGTTTATGTAACATATTATATTTGTCTTTTATTTTATAAATGAAAACATAATAATTGATTAATTCATAATAGAATTAACTATGATTAAAAATTTGTTTTACTGTGATCTTTCCTGGCAGTGGAGGCGTGTGAAATTCTATCCCCTATATCGTCCCATAGGTTTCATAAGAGGCGACGTGAAGCAGCGACAAAGGTGTGATGAAACTTGTACTGTAATAGCCAATCTACCTGTCAAACCTGGCGATTATGACAAACCCTCCGTACTGTATGTAGGGAAGGTTCATGTTCAGGAGTGGCCTGCTACTGGCTGATGAAGAAAGATGTATGAGCATGTCTGAAGAAGCAAAACTCAAGCTAAACCAAAAGAACTCCATATTCTCGATAATTACAAACTAATGCGTGATCATGCAAACTATCCATGCTCATAATTTTCTTCGCAACAGAATCGTCCACAACTGGAATCTGTTATCAGAATATTTCTACAACATCTGTGAATTCATTTAAAAACAAACTTGACAACTGGCAACAAACTACTAAAACAGTAAAACACTAATTTTAACACTGCGTGATATAGTCATATCATCAACCATAACCTAATAAGTAAATAAATATTTGTCCCTTGTTCATTTCAACACCATTCCTTTTTTACTATTCTAAGCCAGCGTTTTACTACTATCCTACCTGATGGTAAGTGGTGATCAGCCGAAGATGAAGAGCACTCACTTAACAAAAGCATATTAACTCTTGCTTTGAAAACACCCACATTGTTATAAAATGGAAAGAAGATGCTGGCAACTTATTCCACTTCTTTGTTGTACTCATCTTACAGGGGCACACATGTGCATGGGTTACTTCGAAGCCACATTTATGGGTAATGTTGCGTAGTAATATTAATTTAATGATGACGTCTTTTAGGTTCCTTGGCTTTACGTGGGCATGTGCTTTGCGACCTTCTGCTGGCACAACGAGGATCACTGGAGCTACTCCATCAACTACCTGCACTGGGGCGAACCAAAGACCTGGTACGGCGTACCAGGCTCCAAAGCTGAGCAGTTCGAAACCGCCATGAAGTCGGAAGCTCCGGAACTGTTCCAGCTGCAACCGGACTTGTTACATCAACTTGTTACAATAATGAATCCAAACATACTTATGAAGGCTGGTGTGCCCGTTTATAGGTAAACTACTGTTTTTCATTGGTTCTTTGCTTTTTAGTTTACAAATTGGTTTAGGCGTAAGAGAATCCATCACCTCTTATTTCCGTGGATGGCATAAAAACTGACTATAGAAAAGGCCAGAAAGACCCCATGGCCTCTGTTAGATGTATTTTCTCAATCAGATTAATTACGGAGCCAACCCGCTAGACGTAGTTATTGTGGGAAGTTCTATTAGAAAAGTCCATGTCCATCTGTGTGACAGTTACAGGCTGGTAATAAATATGGCGATGGCGCATGATGGACACTTAACACTAAGTTTGATATATAAAACTATCATGTTTTTTTTAAATAAGTGCTTTCACACATAAAAGAGTCCCGCACATTTTCTTGCTGGTTCAGCTTTTTCCGAACCTGCGGTAAAAGTAAAAAAATGACTTTCAATAAGTATATATTTTTCAATTTTTTTTCATAAACCTTTATTTCATACACAGGACGGATCAGCACGCTGGCGAGTTCGTCATCACATTTCCACGCGCTTATCACGCGGGCTTCAATCAAGGATACAACTTTGCAGAGGCGGTCAATTTTACACCAGCAGATTGGGTGAGTGTGGTACACTTGACTCATTTCATTTTTTATTCTGTTGATAATAAAAATAAATAAATAAATGTATTCATAATGTGTAACAGAATTATCAACGACTTTTATTTAATTTTATAAGATCTTCTGATCTTTTATCATGATGCAGTTTATTCATAATACAGGGTCATTTTTAATTTACTAATGACCTTTTGGGAATATATTTGTTGCATCATTACAAACAATTTTAGCCAAATCACTCTTTACAGAATATAATACATTTACAAAAAAACTACTTTTAAGTTTTTGTTGTCATGTCTGGACTCCTCTTAAGTCTGTATTTTGTAGTACCTAAACAATTTCAGAATAAATCTTCAAAGTAAATGCCTTTTTTATTTTACACTTGATATCAGTATCACACATGGTATTGAAATCATTATACATAATTAAATAAGCAAATAACATTAAAAAAAACACACATATTAAAATTAATAATAGGTAATTATAAAGTATGATCTCTGCGACGCAAATTTTCAACGTTCGCAATATTAATCTCACAACGGAAGGACAAGCGTCGCGGGCGCATCAAAGGCGACTGACAACGCAGGTAATTAGGTCTTAGGTCAAGTTCAAATGAGTAAGCGCCGCCTCCTACACCCCTCCACCCCTACTCCGCCACGCGCTTTCTTTTTCTAATACTAGGACTATTACCGTTAAGAAGGTCCAATTAAAATATTTTTATTTTTGTATGAAAATAAAAATTGAAGAAATATTTTTTTTCTTACAGATGTTGTTGTTATGATGTAAATAATATATTCCCAAAAGGTCTTCAGTAATTTAAAAATTACCCTGTATAATATAACCAAAATATTGTTAAAATCTAAATTTTAAATATATTGGGTAATAATTAGAACTATGAACATATGAGACATATAGATTGTGTAATTAGTTTAAATTTTTACAACATGAACAATAAACATTTTTAACAAATTACGAAATGTATTTGTGAATGTTCTAGCATTATAGATTATCCAAAAAGCTATATAACGATCGTCATTAGAAGCTCGGATACATCTTACTGATAGCGTTTGTTCCAGTCGTTCTAATTAAATTCTGCTCACAATAGCTGAAGATGGGTCGCGAGTGCATCGCGCACTATTCAACGCTGCGTCGCTACTGTGTCTTCTCTCACGACGAGTTGGTCTGCAAGATGGCACTCGAAGCCGACTCATTGAGTCTCACCGTTGCCCTGGCTGCCTACAGAGATATGAGGACGATGTTGCATGATGAGCGGAAGCTTAGGAAGGGATTGCTGGATTGGGTGAGCTGAGTGTTTTTTTTTTATTGATTTTATAATTAGTGAGTGTTTTTTTGGTAATGAAGGAAAAGCATTTTTATATTTTGCTTAATTTCCCTTTTACTTGGTACACTTTTTTTGTTTGTTTTTCTCAATCTTAGAATGAAACTACTGAATGAAAAACTTAGAGATATCACACTCTTTATAGATGAGCTGCAGTGATTGCTTGCTATTAAATTTGTTATTCTGTTGTCAAATAAATGATTATTCAGACATTAGAGCATGGGTCTTGATAAGGCTTGAGACATAAATGACATAAATGATTATTCAGACATTAGAGCATGGGTCTTGATAAGGCTTGAGACATCAATGCTTAAATATCAATTTAGAGAGTTGCTATCTTATGAAATAAACTCTTTTGTGCTTTTATTTATAGTTGAGATGAGATTTCTGCAATGGAGTTTCCAGTCGACTATATTAAAAATTGTAAGCTATTGGAATGATTTAGGAACTGCCTATTCCATAATTTAATTAAACAGAATGAGTCACAGCATCAAATTAATAAGGAATTATTTAAAATATAAAATATTTTTATTCAGGTGCTAAAAGAATTTTTAATAGAAATAAACAAAAATTATCTTTTTATTTGTTCTGTGTTTTTTTTGTACATTCTATACTTAAATGACACATTGAAGTCACTGCATAATGTGAACGGAATGTCGTTTTGAGTTATTGTAATAGTTTTTTTTTTTTATAAAACTGAAGTGACGGGCAGAGCAGTATTTAAAAACGTGTAAAAACGTGTGTAGTTCACACGGGGTGGAAGTGAAACCTTCAAATAACATGAAATATAAAATAAAAATTATTTCACAGCAAATTATTTATTTAACATGATAATTTTCAACCACAAATGTGGTATATTTTTTTTATAAAAACCAGCATGCGGCTCACCTAAGTGACTACCGCCGCCCACGAACAACTGCAACATCAATGGCATTGCGAATGTGTTGCCGGCCTTTTGAAAAAAAGTTGGCTCAATTCTTGAAGGCCCCTAATAATGATTTCTTATATTTACGCGAACACTACACATTGAATAAAACTACTTTTACGGATTATATCGCGTTTAATTAACTTATTTTTAATAATTCCCGATGTTTTGGGTGCTTGTTGCCTCAGCCAGTATCGGAATCCTCGGTGTCGACATATCGACTGATGTGCAGTTTCATGGTCACTTGGAAGAGAAGGCCAATTTTGCCTCTAAAAAGCTTGGCGTGCTCAGCTGAGCGGGACAGTATTACACTACTGCGTAGAAATGTTGCATCTTTGCGTATTCTATCGCATCTATCACGGGGAGTGCTCTGAGGAATTGTTCGGTTGTTAAATTCCAGCCGCTCAATTTCACCATCGCACATCGCGACAAAACTCGCGATACCATCCATATCATGCATGCATGCAACATGCATGCTCCGACTCTAAGCCTGTGAATGATAGTGTTCCACAAGGCTACTTGCTATCGCCTAACCTGTTCTTTCTGCATATCAACATTCATTGTTATGCAGATGACAGCACTGGCGATACCACCTCCTGAGAAATATTAAACACGTTGTAGAGTGCCGGAGTAAACTTGTCTTTGAAGTCGAGTGTTTGTTGAACGAATTCTCGGATTGGGGGCGACTAAATCTTATCCACTTTTATCAGTCCCCAGAAGACACAAGTTTGCATGTTTACAGCTAAAAAGAACCCCTTTGTCGTATCTTTTCAATTTCAGGGCACTGCTTTCGTTGCCTCAGCTGGCATCGGAATCCTCGGCGTCAAAATATCGAATGACGTTCAATTCCGCGGTCACTTGGAAGGGAAGGCCAAATTGACCTCTAAAAGGCTTGGCATGCTTTGTAGAGCCGATTGCAATTTTACTAGGCGCAAGTTCGATATGGAATACTGTTCTCGTCACTGGGCAGGGGCACTGCTATGCCCGCTCCTTCCACTTGATCGCATCTAGCTCAGAGCGGCTCGAATCGTCTACGACCGAGTTTTCTCTGATCAGCTTGACTCACTGGCGCTGCGAAGAGATGATGTGCCTTTGCAATTATTCTATCGCATCTACCACGGGGATGATCAGAGGAATTGTTCGTAGTAATTCCAGTCACTAAATTTCACCATCGCACATCGCGACGAAACACGCGATACCATTCATACCATTTCGATGATTTGCGGTTCACCACTGTGCGATTTACTAGAATTTTTTTTCCTCGCCCAACCTCCTTGTGGAATCGGCTACCACCACCGATTTTCCAAACCGTTACAACTTAGGGACCTTCAAGAAAAGAGTGCAAAATTTAAAATTTAGACTTCTAAATGTATTCCAAATAAACTCACCTCATATTTGTTTTTTTTAATTATTAATTAAATTTAGTTTCATTGTTTAAAGCCCACTAGAAATAGTTAAATTTATAATAATTAAATTACCATTGTGACAAAACAAAATATCCTATATGACCTAAATTATCAACAAAAATTCATTCGCGAATTCATTAAAGTCATAGCAAAATGTCCTATTTTGAACGCAGTTAAATTATTTTAGAATATACGTTAAAAGAAATAAAAAAATGGATAAAAATATTTACAGTATCTTGAAGTCTTGCAGTTGTATGCTTGGGTTGCACATAGCTGATGTGAAGAATCGACGCTCCGGGAAGTCTGCAGTCTGTGAACATGTACAGGATCGCCCCCCGTCACTACATTAGATTTGATAGACCACAAATCCTCGCTAAAGAACACCGATTCCTTCCCAAGGATGATTCGCGAGGCTATTGAAATCAAAAAACATCCTAATTTCAATAGAGAAGATGGTTGAGTGCTACCATCTGCTCGGGATCCTATAATTAATAAAATTAAATCCCAACCCAAGCATACAACTGCAAGATTTCAAGATACTGTAAGTTCATACTGCGTAGATCGGAACAAAAATTAATAATTTTTAATCTGGAGGTAACCGTGGTTAACTATGACATTGGGACGTCAAATACCTCAGTCCCCCCCGTGACCATGGGTGCTGTAAAGTACTCGAAACGTCGGGAATATAAAATAAGTTAATATACGCGATAAAATCCGTAAAACTAGTTTTATTTAAATGTGTAGTGTTCGCGTAAATATAAGAAATCATTGGATAAAAATATGTCGTAATTACTTATGTAGTTAACACATCGAATGATATTTATGTTGACTATCACTGAAAACTTTTGTTTATTGCAAACAACAAAAATATTTTCTAACAAACTGTCACAGCCAGTTCAAAATAGCTAACATAGGACTTATTACTTGCCAAAGAGAATATAATCACTACGTGTAAAATGCAAAATGTATGATATTGCGCCAAGCTACTCTATCAACATCAAGACATGACATTTATTTTTTAACAAACAGTGCTGACAACATAGGCGAATTATAATAGTGCTGTAAATGTCTGTGCTCGACTAATTTTATCGATATAACTTTTATCGATATATTGTTTATCGATATTTTTTAATAAAAGTTAGATCGCTATACTGAATAATTTATGAAAAAAATTTTTTTAACGTGGGGATTGAGTAAAAATGCCCATGAGGATAAGAAATAAATGTATTTTACACACAGCAATTTGTAATTAAATCTCTACAATTATTAGGTACAAAAATATGTATAAAGAAAATATAAAATAAAAACGCACTATTATACTAATAATTAATAAGGTAAAAATAATGACGACCCGCAGCGCAGTGGCTAAGCGGTTGGCTGCGGCATTGCAGACCGAGACTTCGTTCCGCACTGAACAAGTGTTGCTATGCTGTAAAATAAATAGTATGCGTCTTGATGCTTGTTTTCATTCAACATTAGTTCTTTTTAAAGGGTAAAAATATTGGGTTTTTTAACACTGATTGGATTAAATTCCTTTTAAGTGTAACAAATACTATGTACAAATCGCTAGGCTACTTCACAGAGGTACCTATGTACATACTACTCGCAGAGATTGTTTACTAATTTTCGCTTTCAAAATGAGTGCTCATTATAGCTAATGTTTGTAGATTAACATATAAAAAATATAACCAGGTAATTACGAATAACTTTGAGTTTAGTTATATAATCAATTCTTACCAAAATGTGATTTTAGAGGATGTTATCTTTTGCTACATGTAAATGAAACCTAATTAACATACACATAATAGTGGAAGTTTAAATTAAGTCCACTAATGAAATAACAGTTCGTTTTAGTTGGGTTCAAAATCCGCGGATTTGCAATGTTTGCCACAAATATGTTTTAACATGTGAATCTTTTCAATTGGTGCATGTGCCAGCTATTTCATCTATTGCTTGCATCTGAAAAATAATATAAATAAAATCACATTTTACTGAACAAATAGAATATTGCAGTCACAATTGATAATGTAGTTTGTAAGTATAGTTCGTTTCGGATTGCCATCCCACCGAAGTATCAGATTTAGGAAATAGTTTGTTTGTATTTATGCACACAATCGTACACTATAAAACCTGTCCTACATAGATGGCTGAGTCCATAAATGTACTCGCGTTAAATATCATATTACAATTAAAGTTGAAATCACCACAAACCTTTCATCATCTAAGGAAATATTGCTACTAATAGCCTTTTCTTGTTATTATTTTTTCCGCTTCTTGCCATTTAATTCGCAAGTTTTATAATGTATATTTATTTTTTAACAATTCTGTAAATGAACAGCTTCTATAACAAAATTTAAAGCAATCTTAATAAACAAAATTATACAAATATAATTCTTTGATTTGACATTTGAACCTATTTGATTTGACATTGACGTTAATAGACATATTACGAAAAGCAGAAAGAAGAGATTACCGTCATTAAAATTTGACCAATCTCGTACGTATAATTTTTACTATGGAAGTTGCGCCAGCCTGTTACTTGCAGTCAAAGTGAAGTGTCGTAAGTGTCAGTCAAGTGAAGTAAGGACCAATTGAAACAGTCTTATATTTAGCGCCCAATTTAAACTACGCTTTTAACGTTTTTATGAATAATCCGCACCGACCGACAGGACAATTTGCCGTAAAAAAAGTATTTGTCGAAAAATTCAGATAGGACTTCTTGCCAGTTCACATGCGATATGTAGGAGATGTCGCATTCTTTTTCATTAGAATTGTACAGTTTTTTATCCATGTATAAGAAAAAAAATTCTCCCTAGCAAGAGCTTTTGCCTTATTAAGTAGCTGTTTATTCTCAAACGTAAGGTGGTCATTGATGAAAATCCTGCCATCACTGATCAATCCTAAATCCACAGCAGTTAAGGATTTACATTTTTTAGCAGCAGCTATAAAATTATCTCTCAAGTAACGGCTGTGAAGTGACACAATGATGTTTTTGCTGTTTTTATTATTACGCTGAGGTACTCTTGCGACGTAGTTGATTTGCTCCTTGGGAACTTCGTAACCTATTTTACTACAAATTTTGGAAATAATAATAAAAAGATTTTCAGACGAGATTACAGGAACACCTTTGATCTCAATGTTGTTCAGGCGCGATCTTTGCTGATTTTCGCGTACAGCGGCCTCAAGCTTCTCCAATCGATATTCAACACGTACAACATCATCTATAGTTTTTTGAAGAGACTGAATTTCCCGATCGATCTCGGTCAGTTTGTTAGTGGGTCCCTCAACCGAAGTATGCACATGGTTCAAGGAGTTTTTAATGTCCATCATTTCACTCTTCATAACTTTAAGATCTGAAAGGTTAGCTTGGATAGTCTTGACACTTGCAATTGACTGTGGTAATGACGATATTTGTTTGGTAATCTTACTAAGCTCAAGACGAATATTCTCCAGATCACCGTGAGATCGTACTCTTCCTTGTACTGTTTTCTCGGAAGAAAGATTGGGACTCGCAGTTCCTGTCTTATAGGTATTGCGTTTCCAAGTTGCCTTTCTGTCCCCAAGTTTGCGATATCTTGCCTCTGTTATTCCTGCACATGGGAAATCGAAACGATTGAGGCACATCGTACACTGCACACCATCACTGGCTTCACTATTACACCGGTGACACATAAACATGTTCGATAAGATAAAGTTTGAGAAACTCTGACTACAAAAACAATAGCGATCGACTGGCAACAGCGCAATCCATACGTTTGTTGCGTTTACCGTCTACCGACAGTAGTGAATGGACAGGATTCTAAAGGAGTTTTCACTTAAAATAACATTGCCTAACTAATGTCCTAATAATTTAGATGTTGTTAAGTCTCGTGGTGTCACGCTGTGTGGTGCTGTGTCTATCACTTTGACTTAAAGTGATAAAGACAGCACGAAACTTAAAGGAATCACAAAATTGAGTAGTGTTTGATTATAAGGGCATTAACCTTCTGCCAAGGGCAACCTTATGGAGATGCTTATGTTCGACAGTGGACATTGATAGTCTGTAATGAATGAATGAATAATAAGTGATGATGTGGTCGTCGCGCAGGGCGTGACGGAGGCGGAGCGCGAGGCGTTCGAGCTGCTGGCGGACGACGAGCGGCAGTGCCAGCCGTGCCACACCACGTGCTTCCTGTCGTGCGTCACGTGCGCCTGCACGCCGCACGTCGCCTGCCTGCGCCACTACGCGCGCCTCTGCGCGTGCCCGCCGCACCGCCACAAGCTCAGGTATATACTGCAGTCCGAGCGGCAGTGCCACACGTGCCACGTGCTTCCTGTCGTGCGTCGTGCGCCTGCGCCGCACGTCGCCTGCCTGCGCCACTACGCGCGCCTCTGCGTGCCCGCCGCACCGCCACAAGCTCAGGTATACTGCAGTCGAGCGGCGGTGCCACGTGCCACCACGTGCTTCTGTCGTGCGTCGTGCGCCTGCGCCGCACGTCGCTGCCTGCGCCACTACGCGCGCCTCTGCGCGTGCCCGCCGCACCGCCACAAGCTCAGGTATATACTGCAGTCCGAGCGGCAGTGCCACACGTGCCACCACGTGCTTCCTGTCGTGCGTCACGTGCGCCTGCACGCCGCACGTCGCCTGCCTGCGCCACTACGCGCGCCTCTGCGCGTGCCCGCCGCACCGCCACAAGCTCAGGTATATACTGCAGTCCGAGCGGCGGTGCCACGTGCCACACCGTGCTTCCTGTCGTGCGTCACGTGCGCCTGCGCCGCACGTCGCCTGCCTGCGCCACTACGCGCGCCTCTGCGCGTGCCCGCCACGCCTGGCTCAGGTATATACTGCGGTCCGGCGGCGGTGCCACGTGCCACACCACGTGCTTCCTGTCGTGCGTCACGTGCGCCTGCGCCACGTCGCCTGCCTGCGCCACTACGCGCGCCTCTGCGCGTGCCGCCGCACCGCCACAAGCTCAGGTATACTGCGGTCGAGCGGCGGTGCCACGTGCCACACCGTGCTTCCTGTCGTGCGTCACGTGCGCCTGCACGCCGCACGTCGCCTGCCTGCGCCACCGCGCGCCTCTGCGCGTGCCCGCCACCACCGCAAGCTCAGGTATATACTGCAGTCCGAGCGGCGGTGCCACACGTGCCACACCACGTGCTTCCTGTCGTGCGTCGTGCGCCTGCGCGCACGTCGCCTGCCTGCGCCACTACGCGCGCCTCTGCGCGTGCCACCGCCGCCACAAGCTCAGGTATATACTGCAGTCCGGCGGCGGTGCCACGTGCCACACCACGTGCTTCCTGTCGTGCGTCGTGCGCCTGCGCCGCGTCGCCTGCCTGCGCCACTACGCGCGCCTCTGCGCGTGCCCGCCGCACCGCCACAAGCTCAGGTATACTGCAGTCCGAGCAGTGCCACGTGCCACACCGTGCTTCCTGTCGTGCGTCACGTGCGCCTGCACGCCGCGTCGCCTGCCTGCGCCACTACGCGCCTCTGCGCGTGCCGCGCACCGCCACAAGCTCAGGTATACTGCAGTCGAGCGGCGGTGCCACACGTGCCACACGTGCTTCCTGTCGTGCGTCGTGCGCCTGCACGCCACGTCGCCTGCCTGCGCCACTACGCGCCTCTGCGCGTGCCCGCCACCGCCACAAGCTCAGGTATATACTGCAGTCCGGCGGCGGTGCCACGTGCCACACCACGTGCTTCCTGTCGTGCGTCACGTGCGCCTGCACGCCGCACGTCGCCTGCGCCACTACGCGCGCGCCTCTGCGCGTGCCGCCGCACCGCCACAAGCTCCAGGTGCTGCGGTCCGGCGGCGGTGCCACGTGCCACACCACGTGCTTCCTGTCGTGCGTCACGTGCGCCTGCACGCCGCGTCGCCTGCCTGCGCCACTACGCGCGCCTCTGCGCGTGCCCGCCACCGCCACAAGCTCAGGTATATACTGCAGTCCGAGCGGCGGTGCCACGTGCCACACCACGTGCTTCCTGTCGTGCGTCACGTGCTGCACGCCGCGTCGCCTGCCTGCGCCACTACGCGCGCCTCTGCGCGTGCCCGCCGCACCGCCACAAGCTCAGGTATATACTGCAGTCCGAGCGGCGGTGCCACGTGCCACCGTGCTTCCTGTCGTGCGTCACGTGCGCCTGCGCCGCGTCGCCTGCCTGCGCCACTACGCGCGCCTCTGCGCGTGCCCGCACCGCCACAAGCTCAGGTATATACTGCAGTCCGAGCGGCGGTGCCACGTGCCACACCACGTGCTTCCTGTCGCGTCACGTGCGCCTGCACGCCGCACGTCGCCTGCCTGCGCCACTACGCGCGCCTCTGCGCGTGCCCGCACCGCCACAAGCTCAGGTATACTGCAGTCCGAGCGGCAGTGCCACGTGCCACACACGTGCTTCCTGTCGTGCGTCGTGCGCCTGCACGCCGCACGTCGCCTGCCTGCGCCACTACGCGCGCCTCTGCGCGTGCCCGCCGCACCGCCACAAGCTCAGGTATATACTGCAGTCCGAGCGGCAGTGCCACACGTGCCACACCACGTGCTTCCTGTCGTGCGTCACGTGCGCCTGCACGCCGCACGTCGCCTGCCTGCGCCACTACGCGCGCCTCTGCGCGTGCCCGCCGCACCGCCACAAGCTCAGGTATATACTGCAGTCCGAGCGGCAGTGCCACACGTGCCACACCACGTGCTTCCTGTCGTGCGTCACGTGCGCCTGCACGCCGCACGTCGCCTGCCTGCGCCACTACGCGCGCCTCTGCGCGTGCCCGCCGCACCGCCACAAGCTCAGGTATATACTGCAGTCCGAGCGGCAGTGCCACGTGCCACCACGTGCTTCCTGTCGTGCGTCACGTGCGCCTGCACGCCGCACGTCGCCTGCCTGCGCCACTACGCGCGCCTCTGCGCGTGCCCGCCGCACCGCCACAAGCTCAGGTATATACTGCAGTCCGAGCGGCAGTGCCACACGTGCCACACCACGTGCTTCCTGTCGTGCGTCACGTGCGCCTGCACGCCGCACGTCGCCTGCCTGCGCCACTACGCGCGCCTCTGCGTGCCCGCCACCGCCACAAGCTCAGGTATATACTGCAGTCCGAGCGGCAGTGCCGTGCCACACCGTGCTTCCTGTCGTGCGTCACGTGCGCCTGCACGCCGCGTCGCCTGCCTGCGCCACTACGCGCGCCTCTGCGCGTGCCCGCCACCGCCACAAGCTCAGGTATACTGCAGTCCGAGCGCGGTGCCACACGTGCCACACCACGTGCTTCCTGTCGTGCGTCACGTGCGCCTGCACGCCGCACGTCGCCTGCCTGCGCCACCGCGCGCCTCTGCGCGCCCGCCGCACCGCCACAAGCTCAGGTATATACTGCGGTCGAGCGGCGGTGCCACACGTGCCACCACGTGCTTCCTGTCGTGCGTCGTGCGCCTGCGCCGCACGTCGCCTGCCTGCGCCACTACGCGCGCCTCTGCGCGTGCCCGCCACCGCCACAAGCTCAGGTATATACTGCAGGTCCGAGCGGCAGTGCCACACGTGCCACACCACGTGCTTCCTGTCGTGCGTCACGTGCGCCTGCACGCCGCACGTCGCCTGCCTGCGCCACTACGCGCGCCTCTGCGCGTGCCCGCCGCACCGCCACAAGCTCAGGTGCCGACACCGCTACTTCGGTCACCACCGCCACCACTACCACAATTACTATTACTATTACTACTACTACTGCTACAGTCATCACACCACTTCTAGCACTAACTACTATCATTAACATTACAACTATTACTACACCACCACTACTTCTACCACTATAACTCTACTGCTTTAAGATTTTATAAAAGAGGAGATAAACGTGCATGCCCCTCACCTGATGCTAAGTGACTACCGCCGCCCATGAACAATTGCAACACCAGGGGAATTGCGGGTGCGTTGACGGCCTATTAAAGAAGAGTAAGCTCGTTTCTTGAAGGTGCCTGAGTCGTATCTGTCCGGAAAAGTCACCGGTAGTAAACGATTCCACAAAGAAGTCGTGCGAGGAAAAAACTCCCAGTAAATCGCACAGTAGTGGATCGACAAGCATCCAGATGATGTGGATATTAACGTGTTTTGTCGCGATGTGCGTTAGTTTTATTATTTAAAATATCGTTACACCCACACTAGGATTATCTCCTGTATCGTGAAGTGAGTTTACAAACATAAATTTCACAAACATCCACACCCTGAACAATAATTTGTAAGTCGTACAAACACGTGCGGGATTCTTACCCGCGGCCCTCAGCGCCGCAACTCATCGCTAAACTTCTTCGCCGCTACCGCACTGTACCGCACACAACACTACCGACACCACTTCTACGATTACCGCCACTATCACTACCACCACTGCTATCACTACACCACTACCACTATCACCAACCACTACTACTACAACCAACACTACTAATACTATTATCATCAAAACCACCATTTCTAATATAAAATACCACAACCACTGACACTGTTTTACACATTTTTTCTTATTTTTACTTTCAACCGCGTCTTGATTCCTTTCGCGAAAACATAATTCATTCCTTTTCCAACCAGATAGCAGAGCTACGTTATCTGCTTACGAATAGGACATTTTACGACACCACCATACGACTAACATACAGTACATGATAGTTTTACTTTTAGATTAAATTCTTACGTGGGTATGCTTTAAAATTAGCTACTACTATGTACTTACTACAAACGTAAAATGTATGTGTAGCTATTGAATAGAACTAGTGTAAAAACTATTTTCATTAAATGGCTACACATGTAGTTGAAAATTATCATCCTCTAAGGAGTAGCTGCTGCCCTGGCACTTAAAATCAATGGACCTGTAGTAAAGTGCTCGGTAAGATCTTTTGTTTTAAATTTACCAACGAGCGCGGTGCGTGTGCGTTGTCACCCCCGGCTGTTGTGCTAGACATAACCAGTAGCTATATGTGTGGGCGTGGTCACAACGAGTTCGTACGCAACAGCTCCTGCGCGGCTATTATATCCTGATATATTGATACAACTGCACTCCGCGATCTACGTGAGCTTAGTTTTGTATTGAACTAAGTAAAATATTTTGCTCTTGAATTGTCATTATACCCTAGTACTGCAAATGAATAAATCATTCTCCGATCCCAATATAATGGAACAAATAGCACTCATCGCCAAACTTCATAAGTTGGCGTCAAAAAAGGGGCAGAGAACATGACTATGAGGAAGAATTCAAGGCGTTTAAAGAAGATATAAAAACCATGATGACATCATTATTAACACAACAACAAAATGAGCTGAAAAAAATTTGCTCCGCTCAAATTGAAATGAAAGAATGTAACAATAACATTGAACGCTCTCTTAACTTTGTGACTGAACAAAATGAAGAACTAAAAAAGAAAATTGAAAAACTAGAATAGCAATCAACTAAAGATAGAGAGTATATCATGATGTTGGAAGACAAGATTGAGGATTTACAGCGTGCAAATCGGAAAACCAACCTTGAAATAAAAAATATGCCAAGAATACCTCAAGAATCAAAAGAAACCCTAGTTGACATGATTACTAAACTAGGAAAAACTATTAACTGCGTTATAAATAAAGAAGACATTAGAGACATTTACCGAGTACCACGAAAGCATAATAATAAAAGTGCGAACACTCCCGTTATAGTGGAATTATCTTCCACGATACTAAAAACTGAGATTTTGAAAATGACCAAGATCTTTAATATTAAGAATAAAGCAAAACTACGCGCGAAAGACCTCGGTGCTTCGAAAAATGAAGAAACTGCTGTTTTTGTCTCCGAACAGCTGACTGCAAGAGGAGCTCGACTATTTTTCCTCGCTCGAGATGTTGCCAAGTCAAAAGATTTTAAGTATTGTTGGACGTCCTATTTTTATTGGTATATCCTTATTTTTTTATTGGTATATTTGCGAAAAGATGAGAATTCACCCGTAATTATAGTAAAAAGTGAATCTCAGGTACATAGTCTAATGTTGTCATGTTGACTAGGTAAAGATGGCAGCTTGTTATTTGTTCTTGATACACACACAAAATCACAAAATTATCACACTTACAAACACATAACTCATTTCTTTTGATAAATATTATTACACTACAATATATAAGCTATCACTCTTTTATAAAGTTTCATAATCACTAACAAGCTCGCATATAAATTATATAGTTATGCGTGCATATATCCACATACTTTTGTTTTCCCTACTGATATATTTTATAAAAATCAATGTATTATGCCGTTTACGCTAGCCAAAACTTTAATTTTAATTACTCTAAATGGATAGCTCTTTATCAAATTGTAAATGAAATAGACAACACAGATGTGGCACAGGCCTATGAATGCCAAATATGCAACTTCTCAACTATCATTAAAGTACAAACATCTGATCTTACATTAGTTTCCCAAAATATACGTAGTATCTATGCTAATTTAGATGACTTGCGGATAATCTTGGGTTACTTTAATTTTCAAACGGATGCAATCATTTTAAGTGAATGTAGAATAGATATAAATAAAAACATCCCACAAATTGAGAACCATATGTCATTTCATACAACTAAACATGTGAATAAAGCGGATGGTGTGGTTGTTTTTTATTAAGGATTCTATAAAGTAACTGCAAAAGAAATAAACTTGACGCATGCATCTGGTTTGCAAATTAATGTTACGAGCTTGGGGTTCGAGACAATTAAAAACTGCCGATTGAATTACCAAAATTAACACTTTAATTATACAACACTAATTACAACTTTAAACCACACTAATAACAAAATACAATTTTACTACAGATCGCTTAAGTTCGTAGTTGTATCGCTTCGAAGTCCTCGCTTGTATCGCCAATTCAATACTGACTCGGTCGCGGTCTATACCGGCCTTATATAGGGCCTCAGATAGTTTCCAGAACCTTCTACTGTAGAAACATCTAGAATGTTCGAGTACATATCGGTCCCGAAATTTCTAGAAGGATCTTGACTCTCCTAGTTCTGCTACTCGATACTAGAGGGCGCTAGTGGTAACTAGTGTTGCCATGTATAAACCATTAATAGTGGCGCGCAACACTGCCCCCTCCTAAGACATGCTCGTCCCGAGCATTATTGGCCCCATAATAACGCGCCAGTCGATCCACATGGACGATCTTAGGAGTACCTCTTGCACCTTTCTGTATCCGGTAGGTTACGTCATTGATCCTTGTCACAATCGGTACGGTCCGTCCCATTTAGCTTGAAGCTTGGAGATTTCCCTTTGCTGCGAACTGGATTGTGTAACCATACTAGTGAACCTTCGTCAAACCCTTTGTTGTTCATTTTGCGGTCATACCGTGTTTCATCTTCTCAGACGTTTGCTGGCCCGACTGTCTGACGTGCTCATAAATGTCATTAATTTTGTCCCGCAAGTCATTTGCATAATCGGTTATACTGCGTGGGGCATCAGGTGGTATTCCGGTGATCAGGTCTGCAGGCAACCGTAATTCTCTCCAAAATTTGCTAAAGCTGGTGTCACTGATGTACTTTCGTGAACAGCGCTTCGATATGACAACAAAACGGTTGTATGTGCCTGTCCAGTCTCGTTGCCGTTTTCCACAACTTTTGCTAGTACCTCTCAATGTCTGATTAAATCTTTCTACCATTCCATCAGATTGTGGGTGGTAAGAAGTTGTTCTTGTTTTATGAGTACCCATAACTCGGCAAGTTTCCTGGAATATTTGAGACTCAAAATTCCTTCCTTGATCGCTGTGAATCTCTAAAGGTACTCAAAACGACAGAAGACTTCATTAACTAGTTTATCTGCAACTGTTGAAGCTTCTTGATTTGGAATGGCGAACTGGCCCTTAGTGAAGTAATCCATCACAACCATGAAATACTTGTTACCACTTTCACTTTCCGGAAACGGCCCCGCAACGTCAATGGCTATCCTCTTCCATGGTGCACCAACATTGTACAATTTCAATGCACCTCTACTACGAGTTTGAGGTCCTTTACAGCCGCACAACTTGTACATTTGCGACACCAGTCCTCGACATCGTCACGACAGTGGACCCAGTAAAACCGTTCTCGGATCTTCAGTAGAGTTCGTTTAACTTCCAGGTGGCCTCCTGAACAACCATTATGGTACAGCTGTAGAACATCCGGTACTTTAGCTTTAGGGACAACCATTTGCAAATGACAACTGTCTCTGACCATTTTCCAGTTACGGCACAGGACTCCATCCTGAATCAGCAAGCTGTCCCATTGGGCCCAATAGCTTTTCGTGGTCGAACTCATCGCTGAAACGTCACTCCACTTGGGCTTAGGAGCACTGGCCTTCATCCATTCTAGAATCGGCTTGATGTCCGAATCTTCCTGCTGTGCATGTCGTAGGCTGTCTTTCCACTCATTGTTGAGCTGGTCTGTCATAAGCATCCTCACAGATACCACTTCCTTACCCTCTTGCCTAGTACAATGCTTGCAATCTTCAGGACAAGGTCTTCTTGACAATGCATCTGCGTTGACATGAGATTTTCCGCTATGCTGGGCGGTGCTGTAAGCCGCACTGCCCTCTCGAGATAGTTCACCTTCCCTTTCTACAGTTCGCCTAGGGCAGCTGGATCGAAGATGGCCCCTTTCCCCACAGCCGTAGCACCTAGGGCTGTATCCTTTATTGCGGTCGCGAACTGTAGCTGCTGCAACCTCCCTGACGCGATGGGCACGATGATCCTGCCGCGCAGCTTCCACCTCCAGTGCATGGGCCAAGGCGTCCTTAAGCGTCTCGTGGTGCCCGAGCCTCACAGCGGCTTTGACTTCAAGGTCGCGGATGCCGTCGATGAATGTCTGCACCAGGTTCCCTACAATGAGCGCAGGTACAGACTGGTATGCTTTTCGAACCAGCTTTTCCACCTCAAGGGCCCACTGCTGCAGGTTTTCGTTGCTGCGTTGCACGCGATCTTTGAGCTGCGCACGAAAGACGTGTTCCAGGTGAGCGTCGCCATATCTCGCCTCCAATGCCTCAAGGAGCTGCTCGTAAGTCACTTCCTTACCGAGAGCTTCCAGAACAGTTAAGGCCTGGTCGCGCAGGCCTGGGGTGAGAAGCAGTCATGGCCTGACTTTTATTCCAGCCGTTCGCCTTCATGACACCCTCGAACTGGATTCTGTACGCCGACCAGGAAGAAGTCCCGTCGAACGGCGGCACTTTGAATCCACGTAGCGAAGGTATTGTAGCTACCACGGGGGCTGTAACTCCATCCCCAAGTTTGAGGTCGTCCAGCGTTTTCTTCACGTCAGCAATCACGTTGTCAACCCGATTGTTCACTTGGTCGATTCGGGTTTCAGCTTCCGACAGGCGGTTGTCATGTTGAGCAACCCTATCCTTCACCTCCCGTATCTCTTTCCCGAAGGTAGCGTGAAGGTCCTTCATGAGGAGCATCTGCTCTTCCTGTTGGCGGGCCTGTTCCTCCTGTCCACGCTGCAGCTGCTCTTCCAAACGACGGGCCTGTTCCTCCTGTCGGCGGGCCTGTTCCTCCTGTCGGCGGGCCTGTTCCTCCTGTCGGCGGGCCTGTTCCTCCTGTCGGCGAGCCTGCTCCTGCAGCATCATCATCAGGCACCTAAGTCAGGTGCTGCAGATGCAGGAGCTGCTGACGGGCCGGCCTCCGTGGTCGGCAGCTGGCCCCGACGTTTGCGGCGTTGCATTACCAAATCGTCTCTGGTCCGTCCCTTGCTGGCGTTGACTTCGGGTACGGATACCCTCCGTGTCGTCCTTTGGTAAAATCGGCATGATCTGATCCCACTTCTGACACCAATTGTTACGAGCTTGGGGTTCGAGACAATTAAAACTGCCGATTGAATTACCAAAATTAACACTTTAATTATACAACACTAATTACAACTTTAAACCACACTAATAACAAAATACAATTTTACTACAGATCGCTTAAGTTCGTAGTTGTATCGCTTCGAAGTCCTCGCTTGTATCGCCAATTCAATACTGACTCGGTCGCGGTCTATACCGGCCTATATAGGGCCTCAGATAGTTTCAGAACCTTCTACTGTAGAAACATCTAGAATGTTCGAGTACATATCGGTCCCGAAATTTCTAGAAGGATCTTGACTCTCCTAGTTCTGCTACTTGATACTAGAGGGCGCTAGTGGTAACTAGTGTTGCCATGTATAAACCATTAATAGTGGCGCGCAACATTAATATAAATGATTTAATCATTGTCATTGGTATATATCGTTCTCCGTCAATATCAAATGCGGAAGAATTTATAGAATCTTTGAACCTATATTTAAAAACTGCAAAATCCTATGAAAATATATATTATATAAATTCCTAAGTTGAAATTGTAAATGTAACACACACACACACACACACACACACACACACACACACACACACACACACACACACACACACACACACACACACACACACACACACACACACACACGCACGCACGCACGCACGCACGCACGCACGCACGCACGCACGCACGCACGCACGCACGCACTCACGCACTCACGCACGCACGCACACAAGCACGCACGCACGCACGCACTTACGCACTCACGCACAGACACACACACACACGCACGCACTTACGCACTCACGCACAGACACACACACACGCACGCACGCACGCACGCACAGATACACACACACGCACTTACGCACTCACGCAGACACACACACACACACACACACACACACACACACACACACACACACACACACACACACACACACGCACGCACTTACGCACTCACGCACAGACACACACACACACGCACGCACGCACGCACGCACAGATACACACAGACACACACACAAACGCACGCACGCACGCACGCGCACACACGCGCACACACGCACCATGTGTGCTGCAAAGTACCCCAAACTATATTAAACTATCTAGATAAAATCTGTCAAAACTAGTTTTTACTCAATGTGTAAATAAGGAATTTTTAAACAATAGTTTATTTTTCTCTCTCCAGATATCGTTACACACTAGATGAGCTACCAGCGATGTTGGAGAAATTAAAAAAGAAGTCAGAACTATTCCGGGAGTGGGCAGAAGCTGTACAAAACGCACTAGACCCGGATACGCCCAAAACGTGCGACCTGGATGGTCTACGGGCGCATTTGCGACGGGCTCACGAACTTAAGGTAAGTGTCATCACCATCATCATCATAATTACGGCCTATTTATCATAGTTGCAACACTTGGCTGGTGAGTTTTAGAATAGAATATAATCATTTTTATTCAATATAGATGTATAGTACATAATACTAATTGAAAGTCATTTTTTTACTTTTACCACTGGTTCGCTAAAAAACCTCTGTCCTGGGAAGAACCAGCAAAAGTCATCCATAATAATTTTCTTTGTTTTCTCCACCACTTGCCTAACTATACTTTGTGACATGGGTACATGCTTCATTCAGCAAACCTTCCATTTTCTTCACAAAGCAAAAGATATATTAATCTCGTGAGTGTTTAAGTAGAGTTAATAATATGTTTACATTAAGAATATTTCATATAAGATAAGCCTTTGATTTGGGCCATAATCAATTCAATAGCATTATAATGGCAGTCGTATGGTGGTGGTCTAGTGATATTCGCAGGAATATTTTGTAAAAAGGTAAACTTATAAACCACTCTTTGAATTTTTCTGTATCCATTTCCTCATCGTATTCTCTTGTACTCTTTGATTGGAAAGCTAATAAACAATCTTCTACAAAACCTCCTCCGGCGGATCCCGCATCACCTTTTCCCACGGCTACCTTCAAGCAAAATGCTGCAGTGTCATCGTTTCATCAACGAATATGACGTTGTCCCAATTGGTTATATTTTTCATTTCTCTTAAAAATGTTATTCTTTGCAAGGCTATGTCATGCCTCTCCATAATTATTTTGCGTTTATCATTTTTTTTATCGGAAGCGCATGCGTTTTAAAATGGTTCTCAAACACTATAACCATTGTGTAAGCCGTCATCTACTAAACTTTTTGCAACTAAGCCGCAGTATGATATTCTTATTTAGATAATATCATAAATAATAATAGTAGATATTATTATTTATGATATTCCAGTATATAACTTCCCAAGGTCAACGAATATAGTAGAATCAGTCCAAAAAGTTATAACCGAGTCACAAAATAAGATAAACACAACATCACAAAAGTACGCAAAGTAAGCTCTCAAAATGGCGGGAGATTGGAATTACGTATTGTTTTTTTCAGCGCAGCTTTGGATATGAGTTTCTTTGCCTACACAAATTTACACTGACAAAGTAGGAAATTATAATATATCATTGTTATTTTATTCATATATCCCATCAGTCGCCTTTTACCTTGTGGTAAAAGGCGACTGATAGGATATTATGTTTGTGATTATGTGTGTAGGCGTAAGGCTAGCCACCTATCTCTTATTTCAAAATTTCCACCAAAATCATATTTTATTTGGCTAAATGTGGTCCGAGTAGCTCGATGCTCTTCGGGTTCTGACTATCCCTTCGGATATTACAGGTGCGACGCATGTCTATGTTTATAAATGGATAATAATGGACATTAATTATTTATAACTTCTTCAATCAGATGCACAAAACTGAGCTTGTTCGAGCTCTCGAAATCGCAATAGAAGACGCTGAAAAGTGCGCATCAGTGATCCAGCAGTTGGACTTGAATAAGATGCGAACCCGGACCCGTCATCACGACCCCAAGTACCGGCTAACGATCCACGAGCTGACGCTGTTCGCTGCAGAGATCGACGGCCTGGCCTGTGTGCTGCCCGAAGGTAAGTTACGGAAATAAAATCTCTTTTTTTCTCTTTTTATATTCAAAATAACGTAACACACTAGGATTCGAACCCGCGGTCTTCAGCGCCGCAACTCAATACCAAGCCACTGTGCCATAGAGCCGTCCAGCCGTAATTATCAATGTTAAGGGGACTACAGGAGCTAAACGCAAGTTTTATAATGCCTTAAGGTGTATGATCCATTGCAGTAAACAAAATCAGAAAAATATATGATATTTTTCAGGATATATGCTAGTTAGATAATGTGTTGAAAACATGATACTACTAATTTAATACGATAGAAAAAAATCACAAAGATACCTCTAAAAAATTCTTTTAACGATTAAAAACCATACTAATATACATGCAATCATTCTTCTGCTTTTTGCCAGATTATTCTACAAGCAACATATTAACGTAATAGTGTTTTAATTTTTAGTCCAATCAATAGAGTTTTTTTAAATCGCATATTCTTATTTTCAATACGTACTCATGTGTGTGTAAACGCCTATGTACCGACAGTGCCGGCCGAGGCGCAGAATAAATAATAGTACTACGTACAGAAGTTGCACTCTTTTGATGTTGACTGCTTGCCGACGTTTTAATAGCCTACATAGTTATTATTAATCAGATAAATCACGCACGCAATCCAAATAAAACGTTATCGCTGCGCGCGAGTGTCCGTATTACTTTGCATCTTTTCTCCTTACTACGTCACAACGGACTTTCCGTGGTTGCTAAGGGCTGTTAATAAAGAGTAAAAAATACATTGTGAAATGGTAAGTTACTTAGGTAAAGTACCTGTGCTGGCTATAATCGACCATATTATCTACTATGTCAGTTCTGTGATGCCCAACGCATGCAACTTGCAAGGCCATTCGTCGGGAATTGCGATGCTTGGTTCGTATAGGTAGATAGCGTAAACAACAAATAAACCCGAAATACGATTCCTAACAGAAATATGATCGTAATCTACTTAGTTGAAAATCTTGAAAACAAAGTTTTAATTTCAGTATTTTGTGCTATTATAACTTAAAATATTTTAATTACAAAGACAAGTATAGGTATATAAGCAGGTACTTGGATAGTGAAGTAAATTTCAACTAAGTTTTGTAATAAAGTACGTAGGTATTACTTCTGTAGTTAAATTATTACTTAATTATTTTTTCGCTATAATTACCTAACAAAAAATGAATTAAATTTACCTTTCATTATCCTTCGGTAACTTAAAAAATGATATATCTGAATCCTTTTAATTGCTCATTAAGCATCCATCCCCGCAACAATTACAGTAGGAACGACGTTTTGCCATTATAATTTATCAAATAGATATGTAATATACATATATATTATTCTTAAATTACATTAAAACTTTTTCAATTATTTTATCCTACAATTAAATATACTAAACACTAAAGAAAAACTATTTAGACGAGTATTTCAACAAGTATTTACAAAAAAAATATTTACGTAAACAGCGTTAAAAAACTTTAACTTTCAATCTCCTAGAACGCGCTAGCCCCGACTGCGATCTACCCCTGGGGCAGCTCGCTATTGTAGATAATTATTTCACGCAGGTAGCAAGAGTGACAGAGGCTTGGCCGAGGCTTGATGCTATACAAAATTGTGTAAATGTGTGCGTGCGTCATTCGAGGTCTTTTTACTGGTAACGAGGCATTCCATGTTAGTCCTCAGGGGTGACAACGCATCTGCATTTTGTTCTTAATTGATAATAGATATACTTTTCTATGGATCACAGCGTCCACTTACCATTAGGTGGACTGTGTGCTCCCTTATCACCCTTATTCTTAAAAAAAATCCCATATACCTGATGATATGAGGTGTAAAGAGTAATAATTTTTATGATCATCATCATCATCATCAACATTACAAATCCACTGCTGGACATAGACAAGAAATGCCACAATATATTCTTCTGAGCCAACTGCATTTATGGACTTCCTGGATTTGTTACCAGGTCATCCTTTCATCTTTTAGGGCCATCCAACACATCACTTACGGGTTCGACACTGCCACTCAATAATTTATTTGACTACAGACTCATTAAACAAAATGAAAAGACCTTGGAGAGTATTTTTTTTATACTTTATTTTTTTTATGATGAAAAATTATTGAGTGCTAATCTTCGTCAACAGGTTCAGCAGTAAAAGAAGTATTAAGACAGACAGAGGAATTTGAAGATCGAGCTACTGACTTGTTAAGCAAGGACTTGGAAGAAATAGACACTGCCTCTATTAGGGAGTTGGAGGAGGTAACATTCATTACATATAGAACATAAACAAATGAAAATAACAAAGAAATTTATGTTGTGGTCTTGTTTTAAAGACTTCATAGATTGCGCCTTTAGTCTATTCTAGTGGTGGCGGTGTAAAAATATCCACTACCCCATATTCTCATTTGGTTGCCCTAAGAGGCGACAGAGGAAAATTGAACCAGGAGATGGGCAGCAACATCTTCTTGATAACATCTGAATAAAAATAAAAAACGGCCGTTGGCAACCCGCTTGCCAAGCGTGGCAACTATGGGTATTATAAATAAATAATATCAAATATTCCCCCTATAAGGCTCCCCTCTATGGGGAGGCCTATGTTCACCTGATGACTTTTGATAGGCTGTAATGGTAACTGCTCTAGTCATAAGCATAACTTTACCTGTGTAAGAGTTGAATTGAGTGTTCGGTAAAACATAAGAGTTAGTCCAGGTTAACTTTGACATCAGGGTGTCAAACATCACTGTTATCGCTGACAAATCAGCCATTATCATGGGAACTTGATATTCTAAATATAGGAAAAGATATATTCAACTTACACATTTTATATTACTTTTTAGTTATTTATTTAATGTTAATGTATTTATTAAATTTTTTCTTATCAAGGTTGTGGAACTGGGCTCCCGCCTATGCATTGTTTTGCCACAACTGTGTGCTCTGCAAGCCAGGCTGCAGCAAGCCCGCTGGCTCGACGAAGTTCGGACGCTACGTGAAGATTGTGCCGCACTAACGCCACCTGTTTTGGAACGATTGTTGAGGGATGCTGATTCTGTGTTACCGCACCGGAGGGTCGAGCAAGAGAGAGCTGCGTTATATAAGCTTAGAGGTAAGTTTCGTGTCATTGCTTTTCTTGTTTAATGAAGTAATAATGACTCGGGTGAATGAAGAATACTGTTTCGAAAGATACCGCTATTGTGATTGATAATTAAAGAAAGATAAATCTCAATGTGGAAGGATTGGACTACCTATTCCAGGAAACATATCCTATCGACAGATGGAAAACCAAGAACTAATTGAAACTTTCACTTTTAGCACAAGTTGAAGATTGGGAACAACGGGCCCAAGCGGCTCTCATCGACAACCGGGTTGAAGGTCCAAGCGAAGCGCAGCACACAAGTCTGGCTGAGCTGGACGCTCTGCTGGCCGAGGGCGACGAGATCGAGGCGGCGCTGCCCTCGCACCACGCGCTGCACCAGGCTGTTGCACACGCCCGCGACTGGCTCGCTAAGGTCAGTCCTCATGGTGCCGTTGGTACGTCTGGCTGAGCTGGACGCTCTGCTGGCCGAGGGCGACGAGATCGAGGCGGCGCTGCCCTCGCACCACGCGCTGCACCAGGCTGTTGCACACGCCCGCGACTGGCTCGCTGGGTCAGTCCTCATGGTGCCGTTGGTACGTCTGGCTGAGCTGGACGCTCTGCTGGCCGAGGGCGACGAGATCGAGGCGGCGCTGCCCTCGCACCACGCGCTGCACCAGGCTGTTGCACACGCCCGCGACTGGCTCGCTAAGGTCAGTCCTCATGGTGCCGTTGGTACGTCTGGCTGAGCTGGACGCTCTGCTGGCCGAGGGCGACGAGATCGAGGCGGCGCTGCCCTCGCACCACGCGCTGCACCAGGCTGTTGCACGCCGCGACTGGCTCGCTGGGTCAGTCCTCATGGTGCCGTTGGTACGTCTGGCTGAGCTGGACGCGCTGCTGGCCGAGGGCGACGAGATCGAGGCGGCGCTGCCCTCGCACCACGCGCTGCACCAGGCTGTTGCACGCCCGCGACTGGCTCGCTGGGTCAGTCCTCATGGTGCCGTTGGTACGTCTGGCTGAGCTGGACGCTCTGCTGGCCGAGGGCGACGAGATCGAGGCGGCGCTGCCCTCGCACCACGCGCTGCACCAGGCTGTTGCACACGCCCGCGACTGGCTCGCTAAGGTCAGTCCTCATGGTGCCGTTGGTACGTCTGGCTGAGCTGGACGCTCTGCTGGCCGAGGGCGACGAGATCGAGGCGGCGCTGCCCTCGCACCACGCGCTGCACCAGGCTGTTGCACACGCCCGCGACTGGCTCGCTAAGGTCAGTCCTCATGGTGCCGTTGGTACGTCTGGCTGAGCTGGACGCTCTGCTGGCCGAGGGCGACGAGATCGAGGCGGCGCTGCCCTCGCACCACGCGCTGCACCAGGCTGTTGCACACGCCCGCGACTGGCTCGCTAAGGTCAGTCCTCATGGTGCCGTTGGTACGTACCCATAATACTAACACATACGGTTCACATTGAAAAATATCACGTAAGTAGAAAACTAACTAGGCATTCCTTCAAGTCAAGTTGACTGCAAGTGTCCATGGACTGCAGATAGATTAATATGTAAAGAGTAAACTTTGTAGCTCTTTTTAAGCATACTGCGCGCACGGAGGAGTGTGAGATTTGGCATGGTTAAAATTTATATAGGGAAGGAGTGTAGAAAACAAGAATTTATTTATATATATATATAAATTAAATTAAATATAACATTCATTGTTTACGTTCATATTGCTAATGTCAAACACATAATAGTCTGTGGTTTGTTTACATGCATACTGCCAATTACACAATAGTTTGTGGTCAAACAGTCGCACAGAGGGATTGTTGTCGCTCTTAGAGTAAAAATATACATATCGTTTGCCGCCAAAGATTTTTAAATGTTGTCAACAAATAATTACTGACATTGACTGAATGAGCTGTGAATTTTTGTGTGATTTCAAATGTTCCTTTTTCAATAGTCTGTGAAGTGTAATGGCTGTTAATTTAGTGTTAAACAAATTAATTTATGTTATAAATTGTTATATAGTAGAAATAATGAAGTATAAAAAGTAAAAGTCAATAAGAACTTATTCAAAAATTAAAATTTTAAATTTTCTTTATCAGGTTGAAGAAATGCAGTCAAAAGATCTGTATCCATATATGCACAGTGTAGAGAATCTTGTGAAACGCGGACAACAAATACCTTTGGCTCTATTCGAGAAGGATCAGTTGGCAGCTGCGTTGCAGTCTGCGAAAGAGTGGAAGAGAGGCGCAGCGGATATGTTCCTTAAAAAGGTAAGTCAATTCCCTAATTTTCCCTAATTAAAAAAGCAATCCCTTTTGTTATATGATTTTTTTTATCCTTAAATTTTTTATAAATGTTATTGCACATCTATTAGCACATCAGCACTGTTCTTTGCTTATTTATAGGTTGATTTATAGAGAACGTTTTAAGGCCTTTGTACATTTTTGTGCATCGAGCTTTAAATAAATAAATAAAATCATTAAAATAATAACCGTTAATATTGATACTAATCCATGGCCCTGTAATGTTAGAAACGGGTCAATGAGAGAGAGAGACGTGTTGATCTGTCTATACTCCACCAAATCTAAGAAATACCACAGAATAGATAATAGTACAAGTACAGAAGAATCACTCTCTGATAGCAAACTTGCGAGTTTAAATCTAGTTACAACGTCGCTATTGTTCATAATAATTTGATGCCTCCGATGTGACCTTCGTTAAAATAGCCTACCGATTCTTGCGGCGCGGGTATTAAAACAATATGCATCTTACGCGCCTTTTTAAAGGCCGCTCCTACTGTAGGGTTAGGTGTTGTGAGAAAACAAATTAAATCCTTTGATATTAGTTGGTAATAAAATACACCGAGGTGTTATTCAAAGTATTTGTAATTTGCTGATAATAAGAACATTATTGTTCAATGTGTGGTAGGTTAAAAGTATTACTTACCACTACCTACTTATACTTTATTAATATTACGTGCTGTGTGATGCCGGCAGAGTAGATAGCATCACTCCATGTCTGCCTGTGATATGATAATAATATCTTACCTTTCGATATCCTTAGGAACAGTAAAGAACGAAAAGTCGACATTCCTATTATTATTTAAGCACCCGTATGCTATGCAGTACCTTTTCGCTTTTTGAGTGGCGATACTTGAATAAAAACTCAAAAATAAATATCAAAAGTGCCTAAATACTTATAAGAGAAAAATACTTTTTTGTTAACGTAAGTTACGTAACGTAGGTTAATAGCTCGAGCGCGCGCGAGACAACCTAAAATAAAATAAATATTTTCATGCCTAAAGCGCGGAGTGAGACAGGCCTGGAAGTACCTTTAGACAGATGTCATATTTATTGGACTAGGCATTCCAACTGAGAAATCCGTACCTACAATATTCGATTCTTAAGAGATATCGATATCGATTATTTAGTGTTGGTAATCATTTACAGTTTTATCTAGATTAATACCAGAATAAATTAGAAACAGATAAACACAAAATTTATCCGTTTCATACTTATTGCTTACTGATGATTCCTAGATATAAAGTTATATAAATTAAAGACTGCACTAGATTAAAAATAAATTTATTTAATCACTTACTACAACTGTTTGAGTTGTCGTCGGCATCATCATTGTTTACATTAGTTATTATGTGTTTGATTTTTTACAATGCACTCAAAATGAGTGTCTTCACAGACGTCCATAACAATTTTCTTAGTTTTCTCACGCGCTCACCTTTTCCCACGGGTACGTGTCATCTGTTTATGTCTGCGGTACAGTGTGGTTTGCGTTTAGCCATGTTTCATCAATTAATATAACGTTGCGTATCAATTGGTTATATTTTTAAATTCTCGTATAAATGTTATTCTTTACATTCATGTCTCTAATTAATTATTACGTGTTTGTCATTTTTTTATATCGTAAGCCAATTTCTTTTCAAATGGTTCGCAATACTACCACAGTCTAACTACTACTAACAGTCGCTGATCGACGCTGATCTAGACGGGGCAATCGAGACGCGGCCGGAGCGCTCCTCAGCGGCCGTTAGCCCTTTTGCACATTATAAGAAAATTTCTTGTGTCTTATGAGAAATGTCTTATAAGAAATTCAGTCGCATTGGTTGTTATATGAGACCATACATACTACAAGATATTTTTTCTTATGTCGCATCAGACACGCATTCTAGTCATTTTGTCGGCTGCACGTTCGATGTCGCGCCTACACAAGACGTCTTGCTTAGACACGACGTCTACTCAACTATGTAAACAAGTTTGCGCGTGCATATTCGGCGCGGCTGCGTGAGCAAAAACACGAGTAGTGTCCAAGCTTTCATTTAAATTAAACTTTTATATAAATTTAACTATCAAACATGAGTATCAAAGTGAATATTGAACGTTTGGTAGCGCTTGTAGAAGAAAGACCGGTAATTTGGGACAAAACTTGTGAGGTGTACATTTAGAAATTTGAAGACCGCCGCCTGGGATTAAATATGTTCCATATTAATAGAAAATTTTAAAAATTTGCCAATGGTAGAAAAAAATTAAAAAGGTAACTGTATCATATTTTTAATACAATATTAAATTATTTGGTCATCATTACTCGATTTATATACAAGAGTCTGATGAATGACACCTACAACTACGGCGTATTCTTCTGTGGTAAAAGTATGCAATCACTATTAAACGCTGTCGCCTGTCCATTTGGTGTACCCGTGTATCCTCCGTGAATTATGGTTACAGACCGACGATAAGACGTCTTGCATGAATGTGTACGATAAACCAGACAAAACATTTTTCTTGTCTGGTGTCCGTATCTTATAATGTGCAAAAGACCGCTGTGATACTAGCATTGTATAAGCCGGCATCTTCTCTACTTAGTCGCAACTTTGGCAGTGCGATTTACAGAAATTATAAAAAATAGACTTGTTTAATTCATGATTTATGTAATGAATGCAACTTTAAAAATAAAAAATGTAATAAATAAAGAACAACTTATTACATTAAAAACGTAAAGGTTCGATTATTTGAATATTTTTACCGGTTATTCGCATTAGTATGATTTTGAATCATGAAAACAGTATGGGTATTTGAACAATAAGGATGATAAAACCACCCATAGCCACAAACCACAAGATATTTGTAATCTATGATTTTTTTTAGTCTTAGCTCATTGTTGTCTTGCCCTGCACTCTTAGCTTTTGGCGAGTCCAATTTCTTTCCCTTCAATTTTGTATTTTTTTTCATCTTAAGGCGATGTTCGTTTGTTTGTTCTTAGTACTATTATTATTTAGGGTTGCTATTTCTTAAATTATGAGTGATACGTATATAATACAAAACACTGCAAATTATTGTCTTGTGTAAGATTTAAATAATGTATATTTTAAATTGTGTAACTTTTGTTGATAAACTGTTGTTATTAAAAAAAATACCACCCCCTACTTCCGCACAAAAAAAAAGGTGAACCTGAGTTCCCGGCGCCCCTTTAATGGGGCAGGGGTGCGAAGAATCTCCGGGAGGAAAACCGGCGACGAGGTTCGCCACCTGTCACGTTCTGTCTCCCGGAGGGGCGAAAAGTGGATTGCGGAAGCCCGTCTGCCTACGCTGAATGTATGTGGAGCAATGAATGATAAGATGGATGAAGTATGCGATATGATGTATGATAGAGGAATAGATGTGTTATGTGTAAATGAGACGAAACGGAAAGGAAAGGATGCCACTATACATGGCATGTATACCGCGTACTGGTCTGGTGTAGACGAGACCGAGCGGGCATGCCAGGGAGTCGGTATCATCCTTTCAGAAAGAATGGGTCATTGTGTGAAAGAGATGGAATGTGTAAGCCCGAGACTGCTATGGATACGAATGAAAGTGGGCTTAAAGAAGTTGTTTGTTCTAAGGGTCTACGCCCCAGACATGTCTAAGCCCACTTATATCCGAGAGCAGTTTTGGGAGATGGTAAGGATGGTGCTAATGAAATGCAAGGCTAATGAAAATATTGTTATTTTAGGAGATTTTAATGGAAGGGTTGGCGTGCAGAGGCTTGGTTATGAAAGGTAATTAGGAAAGTTTGGTGATGAAAGTATAAATGAGAATGGTGAAAGCCTCCTCACCGTATGTGTGGAAAAGAATCTTTTTGTGACGAACACTTTATTTCGTCATAAGAAGATTCACATGTATACATGGGAAAGAGGTGGTGATAGAAGCATGATAGATTTCATAATTGTGGATGAAAGAATGAGGAGCGCAGTGGTAGATACAAGGGTTTACCGGGGGTCCAACGTAGGGACGGATCATTACTTGGCCTTATGCCGAATTAATGATCTATTCAGACGTTGGCGGCATCAGACATCTGTGTCTACCACTGCGTTACAGCGTATAAGAACAGAGAGGTTACAAGATGAAGGTGCGAAAGAGAAGTTCAAATGTAGACTGAGAGAAAATATTAGTGGTATAGATGAATTGTGTATGAATGATTTAGACTTGGAGACTGTGTGGTATAATGTCAAGAAAGGTTTGGTGGATGCAGCTACCGAAGTATGTGGTGTAAGTAAGAGAACGAATGAAAGGAAAAATAACACTTTATGGTGGGATGTTGAGGTACGGATGGAAGTAGAAGCAAAGAAGAGAGCATGGCTAGGTTTACTAGCAACCAAGGCTAGTTATTCTAGCGGTATGAATGATGATATTGAAAGAAAAAGGCAGTCTTTAGACATCTAAATAAGAGAGTAAAAGAAGTAGTTGAAAGAAAAAAGCAAGAAAGAACGGATAAGAATGATAGAAGAATATCGGGTAACTTCCAGGCAAATATTAAAATGTTCTGGAAACTTGTAAGAACTGCCAGGAGACATTCAAAACAGCCTAGAATGAATGCTATACGAGACCAGAATGGCTGTATTCTGAATGACGAAGTGTCGAGTTTAAGGAGATGGAAGGAATACTTTGAAAGCGTGTTTATGAGTGATGAGACGTTTGAATTAAATGAAATAGAAATTCCGAAAGAAGAGGGAAGAGATAGAGAGATAAGTATAGATGAGATAATGAAAGCAATGGAAAGTATGAAAGCAGGTAAGGCAGCCGGATATGATAGAGTATCACTCGAAATGCTAAGGGCTGGAGAGGGGGTGGTGGCAGACCTGCTGTACACCTTGTTTAATTTGTGTTGGGAACTTAGACGGGTAGACTGGTGCAAAGCCGTGATAGTCCCACTATATAAAGGAAAAGGATCGCAGAAGGACTGTAAAAACTACCGTGGTATCAGCCTTCTTAGCATTGTGGGAAAACTGTATGCTAAGGTGCTAATTGAAAGAGTTATGAAAGATACTGATGGAAAAAGTTGGGATGTGCAAGCGAGATTTAGAAAGGGAATGGGATCAGGTCTTTTCCATGCGCATGATCGCGGAGAAGTTTTTGGCCAAAAACCAAAAGGTTTTTTGTGCGTTCCTGGACATGGAAAAGGCTTATGACAGAGTGAACAGGAATGAGTTATGGCAAACACTGAACTCATTTGGGTTGAGCGCTGGGTTGATACAGGCATTGAAGTCTCTGTATAGGGACTTCAGTGCTTGTGTCTGGATCAACGGGGCCTACTCGGACTCGTTTGGCATCCATAAAGGGGTCAGACAGGGCTGCGTGGCTTCCCCGTGGCTGTTCAACTTATTTATGAACAGTTGTTTGGAAAATTTGAAAGTTGAAGAATGCTGGTTCAGAATGGGTGAGTTAACCGTCAAATGCCTTTTGTACGCCGATGATCAAGTCATACTCGCGTCGTCGGCGGCCGAGTTGCAAATGATGTTTACATTAATGAACAGTTCATTAAAAGAAAGGGGAATGAAAGTGAACGCAAGTAAGACGAAAGTTATGGTTTTTGAAAGAGAAGAATGTAAAACGATATGGGAAATAAAATTAGAAGGGGAATTCGTCGAGCAATAAAAGAAAAAAGATGATTCAAAATCTCAAATTTTCGTCTACTGCTGTAGACTGGTTTTCTTCCTACCTTTGTGGCCGTCAGCAAGTTGTCATTAATGGTCGTGACGTATCTGACTGGTGTCAACTCTCCACTGGCGTGCCACAAGGTGGAATATTATCTCCACTTCTGTTCTCCATTTTTATTAACTTCTCTCTTCTCTACTTAGCTGTTCTTACCTTCTTTACGCTGATGACCTGCAAATATATGTTCAAGCAGACGTCAACTCTTTGTGTGACACTATTGCCAGACTCAATATGGATTTAACGAATCTCCACAGTTGGTCTTGTGAGTTTGGTATTGGTGTGAACCCCAATAACTGCCAAGCTATAATAATTGGTAGTGCTCAACAACTGTGTAAGTTTGACGTCCATTGCGTTCCACCTGTCACGTTTGATATGTCAACCTTAAGTTGGTCCACCCAAATTCAGAATATCAGTGGTTCTGTTTTTGCTAAGGTCAGTGCTTTGAACCGACTCAGGAATTTGCTTCCGGTCAAGGTAAAGATAACTCTGGTGCAATCTCTTATTTTGCCTATTATTGACCTGATGTATGTTTTCCTGATCTCAATGAGGTTTTTCTTGATAAGCTAGATCGTCTCGTCAATAACTGTATCCGTTTTATTTTTCGCCTTCGCATGTTTGACTCAGCTTAAATGGCTTCCAATTCGTCAGCGAAGACAAGTTAGGATACTAAACACAGTTTTTTCTATTTTATTCGAAACCACTATCCAAATTATCTGAAACATTAGTTTCAGTTTCTGCGGGACACTCATGACAGACAGCTTCGTTCATCGGAGACTCTTGCTCTCTTTATACCCCTTCACCGTTCGAGTTTCATATCTTCATCGTTTGCTGTCCAAGCTGCGCGCCTATGGAATGACCTGCCTGAAAAATTAAGACAACCTACCTGCAAACAAACATTTAAGAAAAACATTCGAGATCATTTTCTAAAATTGCTTTACAACTGCTAATGTTCCGTCATCATTAGTATATTACGTATGTTTATGTATTGTATTATATTATATTTTCTTATAATATATAAATTTTATACTTGTGTTTATTGATATGTGTATATATGTATGTATGTGTGTATATGTATATATGTATATGTATGTATAAGTATGTATAATATGTATATGTATGTGTGTATGTATATTTCTTTGCAACCGCCTTCGTAGTTATATCACTGCCTTAAGGACGCGTTTGCAAAATTGATAGGTATAGAATCGAACTATTACATTGACACGGGTCACACACACAAGTGTACGCACGGTTAACTGCGGGTGTGGGAATCGTAATCAAGTAAAAACATTTTGATAATTTGAAAGATTGATTTTTTTTCTCATTGCTTATACCTATAAAAATATATTACATACGAAATACGAATAGCTGCTCCAGAGACTGCTAGGCACTAGAAGCCCACTACTAGCAGTGAGATGGTGGCTGTGGACTTTGGGCTGGTTTTGTTAGTTATGATAAGACTTTAGCTTCGGACTTGGTGAAGTGACTTGAAGGTATACTTCGGTGACAGCTACTGGAACTCCTCGATGAGTAGTACTAGGTGTGCCGAGTTTGGGCTCGTTTTGTTAGTCATGATGAGAGCTTACCTCCGGACTTGATAGAGTGACCTGATGGTGTACTTCGGTGACTACTGCTGGAATTCCTGGACGAGTAGAACTAGGTGTGCCGAGTTTGGGCTCGTTTTGTTAGTCATGATGAGAGCTTACCTCCGGACTTGATAGAGTGACCTGATGGTGTACTTCGGTGACTACTGCTGGAATTCCTGGACGAGTAGAACTAGGTGTGCCGAGTTTGGGCTCGTTTTGTTAGTTATTATGAGACCTAACGTCCAGGCTTGATGGAGAGACTTGATGGTGTACTTCGGTGACTACTGCTGGAATTCCTGGACGAGTAGAACTTGGTGTGCCGAGTTTGGGCTCGTTTTCTTAGTTATTATGATACCTAACCTCCAGGCTTGATGGAGAGACTTGATGGTGTACTTCGGTGACTACTGCTGGAATTCCTGGACGAGTAGAACTAGGTGTGCCGAGTTTGGGCTCGTTTTGTTAGTTATGATAAGAATTTACCCCCGGACTTGATGGAGTGACAGACACACCTATTTCTACTCGTCCAGGAGTTCCAGTAATGGTCACCGAAGTACACCATCAGGTCTTTCCATCAAGTCCAGAGGTAAAGTCTCATCATAACTAACAAAACAAGCCCAAACTTGGCACACCTAGTTCTACTCGTCCAGGAGTTCCAGTAATGGTCACCGAAGTACACCATCAGGTCTCTTCATCAAGTCCGGAGGTAAAGTCTCATCATAACTAACAAAACGAGCCCAAACTTGGCACACCTAGTTCTACTCGTCCAGGAGTTCCAGTAATGGTCACCGAAGTACACCATCAGGTCTCTCCATCAAGTCCGGAGTTAAAGTCTCATCATAACTAACAAAACGAGCCCAAACTCGGCACATCTAGTTCTACTCGATTAGGAGTTCCAGTAGCAGTCACCGATGAACACTTTCAGATCACTCCATAAAGTCCAAGACGAATAGGCATTTATATAATTATTTATATATATAAATCCTACTTACTTTCAGCGAAACAAACTATTATAACAAAAATGTGTGATTATAAAAATAATAATATTATTTTGCCTTGTCAAGTACCTATGTATCAAATTCGAATTGAAATTGTTTTGTGTATGTACAGCGATCTTTTTCGGCTGCTGCAATTAGGCAGGCGATACAGTATCCACTCATGACGGCGACCAAGCGCGGACTGAGGTTTCATCGAAATTTTTGTACAATAAATTAAAACAGTCACCAAAAATAAAATAACCCTTATTGCAATCCATTATGATTCATCCGTATTAGCAAAATATGTGAAAGAATAAGCATCAGTTATTTTTTTTTTACGACTATTTGTAACATTTTGATAAAAAGTAAACACCACTATTTTTTATTGAATATGTCTGCCTATTTATAGTATTTTTAGAAATCTTAATATATGTTGATAATAGAACAAAATATACCTAAACATGAGGCGGTATCGTTAATTTTGTAGAAAATGGCTAGGAAGATCGTATTTACAATATAAAAACTATTATTTTCAACAAAAAGTCACCACCATTTGAAGATGAAGAACCATTCTATACGTGGTAGCAATTAGCTATGTTTGATTTGGTTTATTTTTGTAAAAAAATCCTATTCTTGTAGGCCGGCGGTGCGCGTACATTGTAGCAGCGCACCGCCTGGCAAAATCGCCATGTAATGTTGAAGGTTTTAATAAATAGGAGACGTGTTGCTTGTACAAGAACTTTAATTATACTGATCCTTATTCTACCTTAACACTAATATATATATTGTGGTGGCTACACTACATGATACCTAACCTCCAGGCTTGATGGAGACTTGATGGTGTACTTAGGTGCTTACTGCTGGAACTCCTGGACTAGTAGAACTATGTGTGCCGAGTTTGGGCTCGTTTTGTTAGTTATGATAAATTTACCCCGGACTTGATGGAGTGACAGACACACCTATTTCTACTCGTCCAGGAGTTCCAGTAATGGTCACCGAAGTACACCATCAGGTCTTTCCATCAAGTCCAGAGGTAAAGTCTCATCATAACTAACAAAACAAGCCCAAACTTGGCACACCTAGTTCTACTCGTCCAGGAGTTCCAGTAATGGTCACCGAAGTACACCATCAGGTCTCTCCATCAAGTCCAGAGGTAAAGTCTCATCATAACTAACAAAACGAGCCCAAACTTGGCACACCTAGTTCTACTCGTCCAGGAGTTCCAGTAATGGTCACCGAAGTACACCATCAGGTCTCTCCATCAAGTCCGGAGGTAAAGTCTCACCATAACTAACAAAACGAGCCCAAACTCGGCATCTAGTTCTACTCGATTAGGGTTCCAGTAGCAGTCACCGATGAACACTTTCAGATCACTCCATAAAGTCCAAGACGAATAGGCATTTATATAATTATTTATATATATAAATCCTACTTACTTTCAGCGAAACAAACTATTATAACAAAAATGTGTGATTATAAAAATAATAATATTATTTTGCCTTGTCAAGTACCTATGTATCAAATTCGAATTGAAATTGTTTTGTGTATGTACAGCGATCTTTTTCGGCTGCTGCAATTAGGCAGGCGATACAGTATCCACTCATGACGGCGACCAAGCGCGGACTGAGGTTTCATCGAAATTTTTGTACAATAAATTAAAACAGTCACCAAAAATAAAATAACCCTTATTGCAATCCATTATGATTCATCCGTATTAGCAAAATATGTGAAAGAATAAGCATCAGTTATTTTTTTTTACGACTATTTGTAACATTTTGATAAAAAGTAAACACCACTATTTTTTATTGAATATGTCTGCCTATTTATGGTATTTTTAGAAATCTTAATATATGTTGATAATAGAACAAAAATATACCTAAACATGAGGCGGTATCGTTAATTTTGTAGAAAATGGCTAGGGAAGATCGTATTTATAATATAAAAAACTATTATTTTCAACAAAAAAGTCACCACCATTTGAAGATGAAGAACCATTCTATACGTGGTAGCAATTAGCTATGTTTGATTTGGTTTAGTTTTGTCACAAAATGTACCGAAAAACAGCATAATTTCGACCGATTTGCAAACGCACCCTTAAGGTTGACTGGCAGAGAATGCTTTTAGCATTAAGTCCGCCTTTTGTTCCTTTACTTAATGTGTAAGGTTCAATAAAGTTTAAATAAATTAAATAAATAAAAAGAAAAACAATCTTAATAATTGTTACATCAACAATATTTATCACAGCTTACATGTAGAAAGAAATAATTATAAACGTGTGAAAAATTGATAGGTAGTGCAGTTATATTAACAGGTTAAAAATATGCTTTTTAAATATAGTAGGACGTGAAGGTGCAATATTGATATACCGGCAATCTATTGAAAACCATTTTCTGGCATTTCCTATGGTCGCCTCTTAGGATATCCATGGAAGGAAATGGGGGCTAATGGCATTGTGTTTAGTTATGTATAATGAAGGAATGTTCGCAGAATTGGCCGTACACCCTGCTGGAGGCGCTGTCGCCCCGGTCGGAGCACGCGGGCGCGGGGGGCGAGGCGGGCGCGGGGGGCGCGGGGAGCGCGGGGGGCGCGGGGGCCGCGGCCCGGCGGCGCGCTCGCGAGGGCGCGGGCGCGGACGCGGCGGCCTTCCTGCAGCAGTTCAGCGAGGACGCCACGCCCACCGAGATCGTGGCCGCCTTCAAGCAGGCCGAGCAGCGCGAGCTCGCCGCCATAAAGGACCTTAGGTGGGAACTCATCACATAAAATGTGAAAAATATACTCATACACAAATTTAAAGAAACGAAAAAAAAGTGTGTATTAAGCAAAATATCATGGATATTTGTGACAATTAAGTTTATTAATTTGGATTTGACTTATTACTCGTCAATTTAAAATCACAAACGTCTAAAAAACGATCAAAAGACGAAAATGAACCAAATTAATAATAAAAAATACAGAAAAGAGACATTTTGATTTTAACTTTTTTTTCATAAATACTTAAGAAAGTCTATAGCCTGGGCTATAATCAATTTAGAGTTGCTCCTTCTAGCTCTTCGAACTGCTTCCAGTCTTTTTGGCATACTCCTAATCAAGTTATCATTTAATAAAATCTTGAGAGATTACATTCCATTCTTCCTATAATACGTTTTGAAGATCTCTCAAATTAACAGCGGCAGAATTTCATTTCTTAATTTGTCTTCCGAGCCATACTCTCATACACGATCTATGGGTTTTAAGTCGGGCGAGTGCACTGGCCACCCAATAACATGATTTCAACGTCTCGAAGGTATTCGACAACTATGGCTGCAGTTGGGGGGCGTCATAAAAACAAAAGTACCCATTTTTCATTTAAAATAACAGCCCTAGCAAATTGAATGGCGTTTATTTATATTCTCATTTTTTTTGCACTGACAATTTACACTTAACACGATAAACAAGACAGTCAAGGCAAACATTTTAACAAAACCTAAACCGAAAAACTTTTAAACACAAGTTTAAAACTTTTTCGCAGGATGAAAGAACATGATATTGGGCAATAAGTACATAAAAACTAATGAAATTCGATAAAAATAACATTCCAAAACCTTCTTTATTTTTAATAGCATTTACTAATATTTGTGGCCGCACGATAATTACAACAGGAGAAATTAAACCTTTTTTTTTGCGTTCCTCTAAATTTGTCAATTAATGTATATCACATTGGCTGATCCTTCGAGCATTTTAAATCTGAATCATAGATCATCTATGTATTATTAGTGTAATTGTTTCCTGACTTTTTAATTTATCAAACAGGGCTCGTAACATGCGCAAAGAAGTACGCGCCGCTCCAACGGCGGGTGTAACGTTCTGCCTGTGCCAAAAGCGACAGTTTGGTGTGATGTCACAATGTGAACTCTGCAAAGACTGGTTCCATGGTAAGTTAATCAACAAGGTTATATATTTTTTATACATTTGTGTTATATAGATAAATTTAAAAGGAGTGATGTTTACTATACTGTTATATTGTTTTTTTTTAATTAGTTTTTAAGTTCTATTTTTATGAAATTGTGGTTGTTAGTGAATTAATTAAGGTCCCGACTGAAAACTAGAGCTGTGATACCTCACAGATTAAAACTGAGGCGGGATCCTTTTTGATATCACACAACTGCATAATTACCGATTTGTAATTTCTACGAATTTCTATATTTCTCAAATGTTGTGTTTTGGCCAAATAAATGTTTCTTTTCTTTCTTTCCTTATTTCTTACAATTGCTTAAAAAATACATTGTGTTTATTGAAAAAAAAAAATTCTAGTACACATGCAACTAGATATGAGAGCGAGGATCGACGACTACGAAATATTACGATTTTTGATGACGACAACAAAACGACGATTGTCGATGACAATACCAGATGTCTCTAACACGTTAAGTCCTTGATGTTGCCTGTTTCCGGTCTCAGTATTTTATATTTGGTATAATTTAGAGATGCTTAACTGTCATCTGCCGTGTAGTAGCGGTGTCTAAAAAAAATTGCGGTTGCCAACATATCTACAAAGCGTGGCAACTATGGCAAATATCCCCCTATGAGGCAATATACAGCAGTAGCCTTTGATAGGCTGTAACGGTATACTATCATCTATTACTGCAAGATCTTACGGCTAGTTTGTATATCCATACTTTTTGATTTTTTTTGAATAATCTCAGTCTATATTATTCTAGTAAGACAACAGTTAAGAATAGCTAAACTCACGACAAATAATAATCAATATATAATGTTTCTAGCTTCCTGTGTAGCGTCAGCAAAAGAGGAACGGGATGACTCTCCAGACCGAGTTGAGTTGCCCTACCCGACCACTGAACAAAAGTTTCTGTGTCCTGACTGCATGAGGACGAAACGGCCGAGGTTACATCGTATACTAGCTTTATTGGTATGTCCTATTTCATCTTTAATAGCTATGAATGTTACTTTCATGACAGTAATTGTTATGTTACCATTATATTTTGTTATTGTTTAAGTGTTAAATTTCCTTACGTCCAGAAATAAATAGAGAAAGAAGTATTAAATTACAAATATTATTGCCCTCATTTTTTAAATTTTGTGTTTTAAATAAGCTTACTTCAGTTTTAATAAATTTAAAATAGTTGTGTCCCTGTCATGAACTCTTGAAGTAACCTAGTTTTCGCTTCCATGAACTCTTAAAGTAACCTAATTTTTGCTTCTTTGATTACTTGCAGTAAGTTTTTATTTCAATGAACTTTCCAAGTCATCTAGTTTTCACTATAATAAATTCTTAAAGTAACCTATTTTTCTCTAAAATAAACTCTTTATGTAACCTCTTCAATGAACTGTTAGAAGTAACCTTAATTTACTTAAGTGAAATAACACATAAATTTTATGTTTTAAATATATTCTTCATTATGAACAGTGTTGGTTCAGCGCATCGACAACAAAATTACTTTACAAGTTATACTTATAATAAATTACTTTTAACATGACTCCATATATTCTCTTATTCAGGTTTGGCTTCAGAAGTTACCAGTGCGATTAGCAGAGGGCGAAGCTTTACAATGTGTGACAGAACGAGCCATGGCTTGGCAGGATTCTGCCAGAGCGTTGCTGGCAGCTTTACCACACCAGCAACAGCCTGAACACAGGAAGGATGGCAGTTCGCATGCCTCCAGGTATAACTTTAATAGCATATAATTGATAACTGATTTTATAAAGAAATATTTGTACTTATTGTGCATCAAGTTGTCCATCATTTTCAATAGCAGTTTATCACCTAATATCTTTACACCTAGTAGGACTCCTTTTCTGCCTAGGAGTCTGTCTGGATATGTGAGTCTGTCTGGCAGTGCTTGCACTGCTGTGTCCCCGTCTGTTGGGTATATTGTGCCAGTATAATTGTAGAGACTGTGAGGCATTCCATCTTAATCCTCAGAGATGACAACACTTCTTTAGCCTTCTTTGTTTTAAGTTGGTTGCAGGTGTCCATGGGCTGAAGTAGCCACTTACCATTAGGTGGACTGTAAGTTCGTTTGTCACTTCAATTTTATACGAAAAGAAACTTCAAAATGAAGTCGGTAGATAAATATAACCTAAAAAATGGCAATCATTTAAATGGCGTCAACTTTATTAAATATCTTGGAGGTGAGTAGGAGGATGTTTGTGTCGGTCGGATCTCTCCGTAGATTAAGCAATTTCCTACCTATACCTACCAAAATTGCGCTTGCACAATCACTTCTTGTACCGATTCTCGATTATGCTGACATGTGTTATCTCAATTTAAATGAGGACTTGCTTAATAAACTTGAGCGCATTCAGAACCTTTGCATACGTTCATATTTGGACTTCGAAAATATGACCATGTCTCCGAATATTGCGTAAAACTCAAGTGGCTTCCGATCCGTATTCGCAGGAATACTCACATTCTTTCTCTTTTATACTGTATTCTATTCAATCCCACTTCCCCTACTTACCTTAAAGAGCGGTTTGAGTTTCTTGGTGACACTCACTGTCGCTCTCTTCGCTCTGATAAAAACCTCACCCTAAAAATTTCATCTCATAACACTTCCTTCTATTCTATATCCTTTTCTATTGAAGCTGTTAGACTCTGAAACTCCCTACCGCTGCACATTAGAAGTGCGCAGTCTATTGAAAAGTTTAAAAAACTTGTCAAAGCGCACTTCTTTGCTCCTTAAATTGTCATTCCTCTAAAAAATTACTACCTACTCATTTTTCCTTACGTTAAGGCTTTGACTTCAATTACTTGTTTAATCCTTTCTGCTCTCGTATATGTATGTCTGTATTTTTGTATTTAAATGTATTTATTTATTATCGTATGTATGTATTTATCTATTATATAATTATATGTATGTCGTGTGTATTTTCCAACAACCTACGTACACCCTTACCCTTTCTCACAGGTCACTTTAATATCCTCTGCAATGGTTGCCTGGTAGAGATCGCTTCTAAGCGATAAGGCCGCCAATTGTACCTTTAAATAAGTTATGTTTGTTTTTACTCTCTCATATGTATTTCTGGTGTACCATAAAGTATATTTCATTCATTCATTCATTATCTTCTGCTTTCTGGTTAACTGTTAAATATTCAATTAGGTCTGCATTTTTTTTTGCATAATACAAAATTTATGTTTTACTAGACAATTTTTTTTATGTATTCGCTCAGTCACACATACATCAAAAGTGACACAGTATTGATTTGAATTTTTTCTTTTTCTTAGATCGTCCGCGAGTGTAGAGCACGCGTATAGTGCGACACCAAGGTCACTGAGCACAAGGCTCACGCCAGGATTATTACAGAAGTTAGAAGACCTCATGCTAGAAGGAGATTTACTAGAGGTAAGGTCTAGCTTTAATTATGTTTAAAATAGTCTTAAAATCTGTTGCCATTACTGACCTGGCGCCATATTGTGACGTCATAGCTGTCAATTCAAATCAGTTTGGTAGGGTGAGCAAAACAGATATTTTTGTAATAACATTTATCAATACAAATAAATACAAAAGAACCATGAAAGAAAACGTTTTAATCGAAATCTAGCAATGCAATTCCGCTCATCTTTGCATCCCAGTCTGAGTAATCGTCATCTTCATCATCACTGCTGCTTTCCCCTATAAAAATAGAATATGTATTTATTTAGGTATTTAAAATATTTCACCGACTGTTATTTGAAAGGAAAATAGGCATTTTATTACCCGTGTTTATAATAAAAGTGAGGTTATCATCGTCTTGAAATTTTTCCTTTTGACGGTATATACACACATCAACAGAATCTAGGGATATTTTATATTTCATCAAATATCTAAAAATCTATGAAGAATTTTCTGATATATTAAATGGAAGAATGATAGGTTATTTTAAGGTATTTAATAAAAATAAAAAAATAAACATTTTTATTTAAATCAAAAAAGTTAATTTTTTTAATCGCCCTAGAAAATTAGTATGTTAAAAAAACTTCATTTCTTCTTATAAAACTATTAATTTTAATTAAAATTGAAAAAATATAATAAAATCTAATTATTAATAATCAGTGTTGCCACCTCTTAAGTTAGTTACACATCGACATCGGTTGTTCATACTTAAAATTAAATTGTCAATGTCTTGCTGCGTATGCTGGACAGGATTTAAGTCGGGCTAATCCAAAACTTGAATATCGTGGTCTCGAAGAGCGGCCGACACCAGCCGCGCCGTATGGAAAGGAGCATTGAAGGAGAGTAGAAATTCCTGGCCCATTTGGATTCTGTGTGGGACAATAACAGGTTCTACTACCTCCTCGTGGTATTTTTGTGCAGTCATGCTGCTTTGGATCCAAACGAGCTGGGTTCATCCGCCAAGACGAATTCCTGCCCACACCATGATTGTCCCGCCTTGGTATGAGTGGACCTCCTGAGGGTGCCGTAGACAGCTAACTCTCGCTAGAGTTCTCCAAACGCGTGTTCTTCGTGAAACCGGATGAAACCCAAACCGGGACTCATCGGTGAATAGCACCAAATACTCGTCGTCACTCCATGGTAAATGCCTCCGAGCCCACGAAAGCTGCCGACTGTGATTGCCACGTCGCAATGCTGGAACAAGTAGTCTTCGAGCATGAAGACCAACTTCATGCAACCTCCTTCGCACAGTTTGGTCCCTTACCAGCAGCTGGTGACCCTCCTGGAGGCTTTGTAGTAGTTGCATCGCTCTGATATTGGGTTGTCTTCTGGCGGTCATTTGGAGAAATCGATCCTCTCTCTGCATAATAACACGATATCTACCCGTGTGCCGTTCAGCCACATCCCCAGTACTGGGATAACGTGACCACAACCTTGATATCATGTTTTGGCTGGTGTGTAGGGACTTCAGCAACGACGCGTTGAATAGGACCATTTTCTAACATGGCCACGGCTCGTAACATTTCATCTCGACTCAAATGACGACGTGACATGACTCTTAAAGCTCACACGGCACGTTAAATTAAAAAAGAATAACAATCTAATCCCTTTTCATTAATTAATATCAGTAGAACAAATTTAATTTTCCTTGACGTAACGAATTACTAACAATTTTGCCACCGTATTTTGTTTTTTCTTTTGTTTTTTTTTTTTTAAATTTTGAAAATAGAATAAAAGAAGTTTCAATCTGTATATACTTTTTATGGAAACTAAAAAGATTTTAAACTATAAAGTCGTTAATAATTTAGGATTAAGGTATCCCTAGATTCTATTGATGTGTATATTTTCGATTCATTTGACGTGGGTTATTTCTGTCTTCCAATCGTCACTGGTAATTGAAGCAATTGCTTCTAGTGTTCGACTCTCAATTTGGCTTTCTAACTGTTGAACATTTTTGTCTGCCAGACTACGCTTAATCAATTGCCAGATATATTCAATTGGATTTAAATCGCAATTGTAGGATGGGAGCTTTAAAACTTTGAAACCATGGGAGTTAAAATACTGACTATGATATAGTTCTTTGGCGGTTTGTGACTTTTTATTAACTCGTAGATTTCCGCTTTTGTAAATTCCTGATATTAAATATTTTTTCTCTCAGCCATGACTGCATTTCTACTTTTTTCGAGTTCATATTTGGGGGCTTAGAGGCTTCAACGTGGTAAGGGCATTGTCCATGACAATTAGAGCGTTTTTCGGGAGATTGGGTATTAACCGTCCATTTATTGCCCTGTTGATTTCGTCATGATAATCACCCCTTTTTAATTTTGACTTAAGAGTGCATAAGCGATTCGCGTCGAAAACTTCGTGAATAAACGTTTATTTAATATGTGGTGTGTTCGTTATTCACAACCCCCAAGAGAAACGGATTTCATTTTGAGGTACCAATATTAGATATTGAGACTACTTATGTAATTTAGTTGTAAATAGTTTATTCCAATTTTTAAATACGTCATAATATGGACAGTCGTCGGTTACGTCGTTGATAAGCAAAAACATATTTTTTAATTTTATTTATTATGACGATCCTTAGCCCGTTAAAAGTGGAAAAGGAAAATTGAAATCATAATTCGCGTCATGTAGTTATTATCTTAAGCATTAATAGTAAGCGTGTCACTAAGAAAGTAAACAGTAGGCAACAAAAACTTGAGAAACGAAAACTTGAATTGAATCACACAGACAGGAGCGCGCGTAAATAACTTCAAATAAAAGTAGAAGCCTTATTTACTCGTATTTTCAAAAAATGTAATATCGGTATATAATAATGTATTTATTTGAACTTCAATATAAAATTTGGCAACTCTTTGAAAAATAACCCTGTATATTAGGAACAAAAATGTAGTAAACGCGAACTTTTACTTAGGTGGTCATAAAATCGTTTCAGAATCTAGTATACGCGATCTTGGAATATCTAGATACGACGAACCTCACACTAGATAGACACATCGAAGAAATATTAAATAAATCCTACCGAATACTAGGTTACACGTATAACAAAATTATTTAAACACAAAGATACTCTTGTCTACCTTTATCAGTCATTGGTCAGATCTCATCTAGAATATGTGTCCCCCATTTGGAATCCATTCTACTCGGTTTATGAAGATAAAATAAAAAAGGTCCAAAATAAATTCTTACGCCTTGTTAACTATCGAATGCATTCACCTCGCGATTCGTATATAAATCTCTTAACAAAACATCAAATGCTATCATTAAAAGACCGACGCTCTTTAATCGACGCCACTACTTTTAGGAATGAAGTGAGATAAGTGTTCACAGTTATTGTCCGAGGTAAGGTTTCGAATACCACCCAAAAACAGACGATCAAAAATTTTGTTTCATATACTAAAAACCAAGATCAATATTGGTCCTGATTTTTAGTATCTTAGTTTAGGTTTTAGTATTTTTAGTAGGAACTTGAAACTCGATAGATCCATCATCAGCAAGAGACGAAATTGGTTTATAGGGAATCCACAATCCATTTTCAATACTTGTTTGTGTAGACGGTAGTGCAAACAAATCCAATTCTGACTTAACGCACTCACAAGAATGATTATGAAGGAAAGACATATTTAAAAGAGCACCAGTACACATAATGTGTGTCCTCCACAATAAAATGCTTAACGACCTTGATGTGTTTTTTATCTCCCGTTCGGCCTTTAAAACTCAATTAAAAATAATTATTTATACAATTATGAATTAGATTTATAAGGATATTTTGTATTGTACATTTTACTTGACCTGTTGCCCTGCTTGTTGTGCAGACGATACCATTTACGATCTGCTTCATAATATACATATGTATGTTCTCAATGAGACAGTTTGTAGGGAACAATTGTAATTACTTTTGTTTATTTTACTTTGTATAATTTTTTTATATCTTTTGTTTCTGTTTTGTCTCCAATAAAGTAAATAAGTAAATAAATAACAAACACTATCTATTCCCTATCTTTGGACATTTAGGAACCCACACATATACGCAAGGCGATTACGTTTGACCTTATGCACACTAACATCTCCTATGATGAATTGAACCGGACAACCTAGCCCTCGACTTGTCATCATCTCATATGACGACACCTAGATCAGAGAGTGACAGCGTCCCTCCGACCAGTCACCATCTCATATGACAACGTGGACCGGACAACTGGCTTTCTACCCGTTATCTCACATGGCGACACCTAACTCAGAGAGTGACAGCGTCCCTTCGACCAGTCGCCATCTCATACGACAACATAGAGCGGACAACTGGCTCTCTACCCGTCATGTTATTTGACAACACCTACCTCAGAGAGTGACAGCGTCCCTTCGACCAGTCGCCATCTCATATGACGACATGAACCGGAGAACTGGCTCTCTACCTGTCATTTTATATGACGACACCTTACTCAGAGAGTGACAGCGTCCATTTGACCAGCCACCATCTCATATAACAACATGGAACGGACAACTGGCTCTAAATTATGACCAGTCTCCCCCCATCGACCGCCGCCACGACATCCTCCTCACTGATCATTGTCGCAGCGATTTCCACCAACCCTCTGACACCAATCTCCAATTTCGTCGACCACCTAACACTCGGAGTAAATTGTAACATTTATCAACATTAGAACACAAAAACCCTTCAATTCATTCGTCGCTAACCATTTCGAACTTTAAAAAGTACCCATGTAAATCATATTTCGCATGAACTGATAGTTCATGCGATATATATTATATAGTTTATGATAGTTTATGCAATTATAACATAACTTGAGTAGTTTAAATTTCCACTGAATGCAAAACTATAAGTCATCTAGGTACCTTCAACATTTGTTAACATATTTGGGTATATTAAGAAATTATAAAAGTACTTGCGGGTATTATCTCTAATATAAATCGAACAAAAAGATTTTAACTTTTGGCTTAAAACATTTTACTTTAATCTTTTATTCTACACTTGTACTTGTACGTCAATTTCGTAAATAGAACAGCAAACTTCATTACGACATTTAATAAAATGAAAGTCATCATATACAAGTTAATAACAACACGACGCAAATTATGATTCAAATTTTCCTTTCGCACTTTTAACGGACTTTCGTCAAATAAAAAATACACGGTTATTTTTAAGAGCTAGCCTATAATTAAGTTCAAAATATAAATATTGATATACGCTTTTTGCAGTTTTTAAAAATACGCGTAAATAAGGTTTCTACATTTATTTGAAAATATCCGAAATTATGTGATTTATGGGCAACAACTATAGCGTACGCGCGCGCTCGGGTGTGTACGATTCAATGCACGGAGCTTTTGCCTACTATTTACTCCCTTAATGACACGCTCCCTACTAAGTTGATAATGGCTATGGCTTAGGACCGTCATATTAAATAAAATGTAAAAAAAATACATTTCAACTACGTGTGGGATGGATGCTATGCTAATAAAAAGTTCTGCACTCTTCGAATTAAATACATTTTTTTACTGCCACACAAAAGACAGTTCGAAATACAAGTTTAAGTCTACAGAGCGAGGGAAAGAGGTGGAGAATAAATGTAAATAACTAGTTATAGAAAAGATAGTTGAGCTAGGAAGCCGACGCGAGCTTAGCGCCTAGCGTGAGATCGTTTAAAAGCGGACTGACCGGTGAAAACGAAGGCGCCTGGACGGCTACGGAGGCAGTGCGAATGGTGCCGAGCATTGCCGACCTCAACCTACATGCGCGTACGCCGTTCAATAAACTTAATCAAAACTGACATAATTTGCATGTCGCCACAGGCATAACCGATGACTACTTGTCTTTGTTATGGCGTATTTAAAAAATTGGAATCAAGTATTTACAACTATTAACAATTTAAAACGATTAACTTTTTACAACAATGAACAACTTAAATATAACTTAACTTAGCTTTATAATCACTTAAAATAATACTAACCATTCACAAAAATGTTTTCGGGGTGGACCATCGTTATTATTTAGTGCTTGCACACGTTTGTAATGAAATGGGTGATATCCAGAAGAATTCAGTAATTTCCACACGTAGTACTGGCTAACTCTGAATTCTCGAGCTGAATCATTAGTGCTAGCGTTTTCGACAGCCGGGCTTATTACTGAATGACCACTTCGAGCACTTCCATGTGAAGGAGTGGTGGACTGTCCAAAGTCTTCAAAATTGTACTTCGATTGGGTGGACACGTGCGTTATTTCCTTGTCTTTGCAAACGTGGTAAAGACTCGCTTTCTTATAATCTTTGCGCACCACGTAAACTTTCATTGCTTAAAAGGTATATTTTCATTGCTTAAAAGGTTAATTTCGCAACGAATATTTTCGTTGCGAAATTAACCTACGCAATTTTAAAAATAGGACACTAGTACGTAATGAGATCACGGTCAACCGAACTCTGTCGGCTGGGGGTAAGGTACGTTCACCTTACCCCCAACTGACCTTACGGCTTACGGAAGGGAAAGGGTGGGGAGATGCGCTAAGTCTGTAACCGAGCGTGAGCCCCGAAGTGGCCGAGCGCTACCGAAAAATTGGAATAAACTATTTACAACTAAATTACGCAACTAGTCCCAATAACTAATATTGGTACCTCAAAATGGAATCCGTTTCTCTCTATACATAGACGAGCAAGTTTGCTTAAATTATTTTTTACACTTATTACCTGTGCTTGAGCACTTTCAACTTGCGTTAATGCAGCAATATTTCACTGTGGCGGTCTTCATAACTTTGGGCCTCTTTGATGTAAACACGACCCCCACAGATGAAAAAAAGTCTAACGGTGAAAGTTCCGGCGAGTTTGCAGGCCATAGTATAGGGCCTCCGTGCGCAATCCACCTATCTTCATATTCATTATTTAAATTATCGCTCACTGCACTTGAATAGTTTGATTAGCTGTCAATTGTTCTTCGATTGGTAGGTACACGTACGTTAATTTCTTGCCGCGGTAAAGACTCACTTTCGTATAATCTTTGCGCATCACGTAAACTTTCAAATGTAATAAAGCATCATTTTATAGTCGGTATTCGCGGTTTGCATATTTTCGTTCCGTTATTGGTAACGAAGCGACTTTACTACTTACGAAAATTTAAAAATAGCAGTACTTGTACGTAATGGGGTCACGGTCAACACTGTCAGCTGTCGGCCGGCCTGGCGGACGTAGGTACCTAACGGTGTAACGGTTAACGGAAGGGAAGGGCACGGGAGGACGCGTGACAAGGTACCTAAATTTTGTAACCGACCGACTTTTACGAATGTGTGCGTGCGTATTAAAATAACGTTAGATATTTATGAATGACAGTTAAATTAATGCATTACTACGCATTCTGAATTTAAAAGATAAAAAGGACAGAATGTTTGGAGATTTGTTTTCGTTATACGTGGTGAGCCATGCTGCATCTATAATAATAGTTTAGCACGATAGGGCAGCTCGACCGGGAAGGACCACGCTCTCACAGAATACCAGTAAAATAGCAGCTTAACGCTGCTGTGTATGGTGAGTGTGAACCGAGACCCTTTTTACTGAAATGACATTCCATCTTAGTCCTACGGGTGACAACGCATCTGCATTTTGATTTGTAACCGATGATAGATGTAGATGTCTATGGGCACAGCAACCACTTACCATCAGGTGGACTGTGTGCTCGTTTGTCACTTTCCTATTAAAAAAAAAATTAATTTTTCTTCACCATTCGCCTATATTACTTATTTTGAACTTTCTCTGCAAATTTGGCCGTATATTGCAAAATTACACTGTATAAAAGTTTTTGCAGAATACAGGTTTATTAAAGATGTTAAAAATTTATTAGTTAAGATTACATCGTTTGAAGAGCATCTCCCGTCCTTCCTCAATTGCGTGCACTACCTTCGTCACCATTAATTCCAGCATCACTCCTTCCAACACCACTACTCCCAACATCACTACACTGGGAAAACATACACCACCGTCGATAATACGACACGGGTTTCGTCTTTTAACGAGCATGCGATTGAAGGTGCGCGGGAAGTGTTGTTCAAACTAGGTAAGACGCATCAATTAATTTTATTACGCGGATGTTAGCTGATTAATTTTTAACATTTTTTATCATAATGTATTTCAGTAAAGTAACGCCTGATTCTTTTAAATATTGATTTTAGTTTAGTGCACTGTTCGTTGTTAACCGCGTGATGGCGGTGTAAGATTATGCATTATTTCATATCGTCCCGTGGGTGTCGTAAGAGGCGACAAAGGGAAACTGAAACAGGAGATGGGCAGCAGCATCTTTCTGATAACAACTCAAAGTAATATAAAACTGCGGCAAAATTAACCCTATGAGGCTATATAGGCTGTAATGGTGATATTTGTGCGTTGTTCTGCGTGTACTGGCAACATACAACATACAACATAGTGCGATTGATACGGTGTGCGCAGGTGCGGTTGGAGGAGCAGGCGCAGGTGTGGAGTGCGGTGGCGGCGGCGCGCGGCGCGGAGGGGCGGCGCGCGCGCGTGCTGGACGCCGGCGCGCCGCGCCGCAAGCGCACGCAGCGCGCGCCGCGCCCGCACCGCCAGCTCAAGCGCACGCGCAACCACCACCACGGTACGTACACGTGCCGCTACATGTACTCACCTAGTATATAATGTTGCGCGTACTGGACGCCGGCGCGCCGCGCGCCGCAAGCGCACGCAGCGCGCGCCGCGCCCACGCCAGCTGCAACGCGCACTTTAACTGCACCACCACAGTACGTACACGTGCCGCTACATGTCAGCCTCACCTAGTATATAATGTTGCGCGCGTGCTGGACGCCGGCGCGCCGCGCCGCAAGCGCACGCAGCGCGCGCCGCGCCCGCACCGCCAGCTCAAGCGCACGCGCAACCACCACCACGGTACGTACACGTGCCGCTACATGCGCTCACCTGGTATATAATGTTGCGCGTGCTGGACGCCGGCGCGCGCGCGCCGCAAGCGCACGCGGCGCGCGCCGCGCCACCGCCAGCTCAAGCGCGCACGCAACCACCACCACGGTACGTACACGTGCCGCTACTGTACACTCACCTGGTATATAATGTTGCGCGTGCTGGACGCCGGCGCGCCGCGCCGCAAGCGCACGCAGCGCGCGCCGCGCACCGCCAGCTCAAGCGCACGCGCAACCACCACCACGGTACGTACCGTGCCGCCATGCCTCACCTGGTATATAATGTTGCGCGTGCTGGACGCCGGCGCGCCGCGCCGCAAGCGCACGCAGCGCGCGCCGCGCCGCACCGCCAGCTCAGCGCACGCGCAACCACCACCACGGTGCGTACGTGCCGCTACATATACACTCACCTGGTATATAATGTTGCGCGTGCTGGACGCCGGCGCGCCGCGCCGCAAGCGCCGGCGCGCGCCGCGCGCCACCGCCAGCTCAAGCGCACGCGCAACCACCACCACGGTACGTACACGTGCCGCTACATGTACACTCACCTAGTATATAATGTTGCGCGTGCTGGACGCCGGCGCGCCGCGCCGCAAGCGCACGCAGCGCGCGCCGCGCCCGCACCGCCAGCTCAAGCGCACGCGCAACCACCACCACGGTACGTACACGTGCCGCTACATGTACACTCACCTAGTATATAATGTTGCGCGTGCTGGACGCCGGCGCGCCGCGCCGCAAGCGCACGCAGCGCGCCGCGCCCGCACCGCCAGCTCAAGCGCACGCGCAACCACCACCACGGTACGTACACGTGCCGCTACGTACACTCACCTGGTATATAATGTTGCGCGTGCTGGACGCCGGCGCGCCGCGCCGCAAGCGCACGCAGCGCGCCGCGCCGCACCGCCAGCTCAAGCGCACGCGCAACCACCACCACGGTACGTACACGTGCCGCTACATGTACACTCACCTAGTATATAATGTTGCGCGTGCTGGACGCCGGCGCGCCGCGCGCAAGCGCACGCAGCGCGCGCCGCGCCACCGCCAGCTCAAGCCGCGCAGCCACCACAGTACGTACGCGTGCCGCACCACTCACCTGGTATATAATGTTGCGCGTGCTGGACGCCGGCGCGCCGCGCGCAAGCACGCAGCGCGCCGCGCCGCGCGCAAGCAGCAGCCGCGCGCCGCGCGCCCGCACCGCCAGCAGCGTACACGGCACGCGCAACCACCTGCACGCGCATGCGTGCACTGCGCGCATCACCTCACCTGGTATGTAATGTTGCGCGTACTGGACGCCGCGCGCGCGCCCTTGCGCACGCAAGCGCACCTGCGCGCCACCGCCGCGCCCGCACCGCCACGCTCACGAAAACACGCGCACGCCACCACCACAGTACGCACACGTGCCGCTACATGTCTGCTCACCCTGGTATATAATGTTGCGCGTGCTGGACGCCGCGCGCGCGCAAGCGCACGCGCGCCGCGCCCGCACCGCCAGCTCAAGCACGCGGCCACCACCACGGTACGTACGTGCCGCTACATGTACCTCACCTAGTATAATGTTGCGCGTGCTGGACGCCGGCGCGCGCCGCGCCGCAAGCGCACCCAGCGCGCGCCGCGCCCGCACCGCCAGCTCAAGCGCACGCACAACCACCACCACGGTACGTACACGTGCCGCTACATGTACACTCACCTAGTATATTATTTATAATATATTTGAATTAAAGGTTACCAAGGTCAGTTCATGTAGAGGTCGTATTACGGCGTACAAAGGTCACAAATTTGCGCTCGAAAATTTGAAAAATACTTAATTGTACATTGTTATAAAAACTATGCATAATTTTAAGATCATTTCGCTATTTTTGTACCGTGTTTAATTAAAATATATAAAAATAAAAATGGTTTTTTGATTTTTCATTGTGCATATTTTGAGCATATCAACAGTTTTAAGTGCATATTACTGCCTTTTTTAGTGCATATTTGCATGCATATTTTGGCACTTTGTTAGTGGATATAATCCGATATCTAGTCATTACTATACTCTAGTCGATGACGGCTCGCGCCCGCAGGTCATTGGTGGTTGCCGATTCTGATCGAACACAAATAAATACATTCATTCTAATGTTTTATTTATTGCATAGTGTTTTAAACTTTACCGTGTTAATTATTTTATAATATTTATTACTAATAAATGAAATTCTGTATCATATACATATATATGTAGATAAAATAATATTTTACAGATTGCATGATTGTCTCAAACTCAAACTCACACACAAGCCTTTCTGCCTTATAATACTAATATAGATTGGTAAAAGCGATTATTTTGAAAAATAAATAAAAAACAACCATTCGTGAAATACTTAACATTGACAATCCGTACAAAAAGTCAATCATAGGTCACTGGTCATAAAGGTCCTGTCAATCGTTTGTACCGGATCATTCAAAAAATGTGATTACAATCATCAATACTTTTACGCCAACCGGGTCAAATGGCTGAATCATTCACAATTGACACATACCCACTATACACAAGACTAGGCTGTATGGTCTAAGAGCTGCCTTGCCTGCCTTTATTGCCAAATCTTAACAACATACATCAACAACTGCTGTTTTGGCGAGAAATTGACCACCGGCAGATTGTTACTCCTGTATTATCGTTTGAAGTGGATTTTCCACAACATCCACAAGCCCACTGCTGAACATAGGCGTCAGGCCTATGTTCAGCAGTGGTACCACCACGGTACGTACACGTGCCGCTACATGTACACTCACCTAGTATATAATGTTGCGCGTGCTGGGGCTGACTGAACTGAACTGACTTCCCGTATATATTACTCTACTCTATGGAACTGACTGACCAGTCACCAGTGCGTGCGAGCGAGCGACAGACGATGCGACCCGATTGCGGCGCGCGGGGGCGGGGTGTAGCCACCTCCACTCGCGCGTGAGCCGTTCGCACATGGTTCATTTACTCAATCACCCGCTTAAAACGCAAGTGTTTGTTTGCAAACGTTTTAACAATGCCGCCAGTAAAAAAAATAACCTAACTTTAATGGAATCTTGAATTAAAGGTTACCAAGGTCAGTTCATGTAGAGTATTCGTATTTCGACGTACAAACGTCACAAATTTGCGCTCGAAAATTTGGAAAAATACTTAATTGTACGTTGTCATAAAAACTATGCATCATTTTAAGAACATTTCGCTATTTTTGTACCGTGTTTAATTAAAATATATAAAAATAAAAATGGTTTTTTGATTTTTCATTGTGCATATTTTGAGCATATCAACAGTTTTAAGTGCATATTTCTGCCTTTTTTAGTGCATATTTGTATGCATATTTTGGCACTTTGTTAGTGGATATAATCCGATGTCTAGTCATTACTATACTCTAGTCGATGACGGCTCGCGCCCGCAGGTCATTCGATTCCGATCGAACACAAATAAATACTTTCATTCTAATGTTTATTTATTTATTGCATAGTGTTTTAAACTTTACTGTGTTAATTATTTTATAATATTTATTACTTAATAAATGAAATTCTTTTGTATCTCATATACATATATATGCTTAAAAGATAAAATAATATTTTACAGATTGCATGATTGTCTCAAACTCAAACTCACACACAAGCCTTTCTGCCTTATAATACTAATATAGATTGGTAAAAGCGATTATTTTGAAAAATAAATAGAAAACAACCATTCGCGAAATACTTTTACATTCACAATCCGTACAAACAGTCAATCATAGGTCACAGGTTGTACGAGCAAGTACATGATATTTCAACAGTTTAGAAAATATGTTGATATTATGCCTGCGCGCGACACGTTCACTATAATTACATTTTTATTCACAAGTATTTTCAGTACAATAAAAGCTCTACGGAAACGGACACAGTTTTAATTACCACATCCCGTAACGTAGAAGATACAACCTACATTAATATACTATATATCAATTATATGTAGAGGGTCAAAACTCACAAAAACCCCTACATTTTGGTCCTTCGAGCTGACGTGAACTAAGACTTGCATATTACGTCTACAATAGTTCTACAGTAAAGTGTATTTGTAAAAATAAAAAAATAAAAGTGTAATTCGTGATTCTATCTGTATTGTCACTTTGGTTGTTGGCCTCCCACAAGCGGGTCTCACCAGCTTGATTGAGGTGCATACTACGGTAAGAGTCGCAGTCACACGTATCTGAAACCAACTATTTACAACATCGTCCTTAAACCATGGAGAACCTACTTCAACAACAGAGAACAATCATTGAATCTATCCTTAAAATTGAGGCTAACTTCAAAAGGATTCTGATTCACGCAAGTCAGGAACATACATACAGAAAAGGTTGGATGCTTTGAATGCTCAATGGAGTGTTCAACATGAATCATGGTGTTCTAAAAAACAGACAGTGACTTGATGACGACTATTTCATCAATGATACCTACACCACCAAAGAAGCGGTACGAAGCGATTCGTGACATGCTGACGAACTACGAGGTGAAAACTGCGGAAACTGGAGTACCATCAAGGTCTGATGAGTTCATTAGCCAACAACGCACTAATTTCCGGGCGCTCTAGGGTGATTAAAACATCAACACCAAAGAGTTGACAGAAAGTGGGAAATTTGTGACAAACTGAATTCGCTGCAGTCTCGCTGGAAACTGATCGACGAGCTCCACTGGCAAATCGATAACCTGACTTCTGGCGGTGATGTAGGCTACGAAGAAGAGTTTTCTGCATACGAAACCTTGTACGAAACTACAAAAAGGGATTTGAATCGTAAGCTTAACTCAGTATCTCAACAGCATCAGCAAGTGCCTACAATTGAGATTCCTTCTTTTTCTGGTAATTATACCCAGTGGCCTACATTCATGGACCTATACTGTGAAGCCATCCACAACAATGTCATGTTGACAAAAACGCAAAAGATGCAGCACCTCAAGGGCAAACTTAAAGGCGAGGCGGAGCGCATCGTACAGCATCTTACAGTATCAGCTGATAATTACGACACCTGTTGGGAGATACTCACCCATAGGTACAACAACCGACAACTTTTGTTTACAAAACATATACAAACCCTTATGGGACAACCGGCGTTGCAAACACAGAATGCATACGAGCTGAAGAAGCTACATGACACAAGTGTCGAGACCATACATGCTATTCACAATCTGGGCATCGACACAACGACTTGGGATCCGATCCTGGTACATTCTCACTGGCAAATTGGACTCCGACACGTATGCAGCCTACATGGAGATCAGAAAGGCCTGAGAGAGCTACCTTCCTGGATGAGCTGATAAACTTTGGAAAACAAGTTTACTGCGCTTGAACCTGTTCAAGAAGAGACAGACACCTAACAAGTCAAACAATTCGACCAACAAGGAGGCAACAGCTCAATTTAAGAAGGACTTTAACAACACCAACAGGCGTAGTTTTCTTCGAGCATATCATACAAGCACAGAAAAAATTGCCCGCTGTAAAAACAATCATATTTTACTCACTGCAAGTCGTTTCAAGACATGTCACCGGAAGACAAAATGAGGTCAATTTCGCAACTACATATTTGTCGCAATTGCCTGTACTTACACAACGACAATAAATGCAACTCCAACAAAGATGCCGCGTGTGCAAAGAAGCACACCACACAACATTGCACGATATTTACCGCAAAGTTGAAATCGCGGTCTCAAATAACGTTATACCTAGCAAAGCCACATACGTCACAGCAAAAGGCAAACCACGTGTCTGGAAATTATAACGAAGTCCTACTAGCGACCGTTCAATTAAAGGTGATGGCAGCTGATGGATCGACTGTTCAATTGCGATGCCTTCTCGACCAAGGATCACAGATAAATCTATTAACTGAAGATGCTGCGCAACGGCTGGGACTGCAAAGACAAAATCGAAACGCCACAGTCTCAGGCATAGGGACGTCAGCACATCATAGCAACGGAACCGTACGGTTAGACTGTGAGTTTTGTACGGAGGCCATTCATTTACAATCGAAGCCATGGTAATGGCCAACATGCTCAGCAACCTGCCTAATTACACCTTCGAAAACAAGACTGGCCACATATTCAGAACATACAACTGGCGGATCCGACTTCAACATCTCGAGACCAGTGGACGTTCTGTTAGACGCTGGAGTATGCTGACATAGTAATGAGTGGTATGCTACGAGGACCCACACACGCACCCATGGCTCAACAGACAAAAGTGGGCTGGGTACTGCTGGGCAATATCAAAACCTTCAACTGCCACGTGCTCATTAATCTTGACGATGTATCTCGATTTTGGGAGATGGAGGAGATAACCGAAACCAATCACAATCTAACATCAGAGGAAGAATACTGTGAATCTATTTATTCAACCACAACAACAAGAAAAGAAGACGGACGATATGCAGTCAGACTCCAATGAAAATAAACTACGAACAAACCTTGGGCACTTCTAAGCCACAGGCAATCGCACAATTTCGGCAGTTAGAAAACGATTGGCCAAACAGGAAACATTTTCTACGTCATACAAGAAGTTTATTGACGAATATCTACAACTCGGCCACATGACGCCATGCACTGAACACCATAAGCCAAGCTACTTCTTACCTCATCACGGCGTACAAAAGCTGGACTCAACAACTACAAAATTGCGCGTAGTCTTTAACGCCCCTGCCAAGACAAGTACAGGACAAAGCTTGAACGATCTCATGGAGGCCCAACCTCCAACAAGACCTACAATCTATGATTCTACGTTGGCGAGCCTTTCAATACGTCTACACTGCAGACATTGAGAAGTTTTACCGTCAAGTACTGATACACGATGAAGATCAAACCTGCAAAAATTGTATGGCGTGACTCTGCTACAGATCTCATCAAAGAATACCAACTGTGCACTGTAACATATGGTACCAAAGCTGCACCATTTTTGGCAATGCGCACCATAATACAGCTCGTAATGGACGATGGACACCCCTATCCTCTCGCGGCAGAGATCCTTACTCACCAGCTGTATGTGGATGACCCACTTGTGGCAGCAACGACATGTTAGAAGCACAAGACGCTCAAAACCAATTGATTGACCTGTTAAAGGCGGTGGGTTCAATCTTCGCAAATGGGCTAGTAACCACCCCAGATTGCTTCAAACTTTACCTGAACATCTCATAAGCCAGAATATGTTTGACTTCAAGGACGCAGAGTAACAAAACACTGGCTTAACCTGGAATCCGCACACTGATCAGTTTATATCAAGGCGCCACTTAGTAACACACGTGACGTCACAACGAAGCGGACATTGCTCTGACCTATCAAAATTATATGACCCACTTGGTTGGCTGTCTCCGGTAACAATGAAGGCAAAACTCATATTTCAACAAGCTTGGCTTGTTTCAACAAATTGGGATGAACCTCTTCCGGAAGACATACAACAAGAGTGGACAACCTTCAACAAGAATTGCCCACTATCAATACCATCGCTTTACAACGCTGGATTGGTAACACTAAACAACCCATCGAGTTACACGGATTCAGTGACGCCTCCGAGAAAGCCTACGGCTGCGTTATCTACTGTAAATCTATTAGTGAAGAAGCAACAAATTATCACGCTGGTGGCAGGAAAAACTAAGCTCGCACCATTAAGAAAACCCCCGTCTTTACCACGGCTTGAACTATGCGGTGCCCTACTACTGTCTCGACTTATGAAAAAGGTCATAGAGTCAATAAACTCACAGAGTGTAACAATACATGGTTGGACAGATTCTATGATCGTGATGGGTTGGTTACAAGGGGCCTTCAAGATGGACCACATTTGTACTAATCGCGTAACACAGATCACTGTCATCATGCCATCGGGATGCTGGAGGCACGTCAAGTCTGAATATAACCCAGCAGATTGTGCCAGCAGAGGCCTAACTCCACTACAACTGGCGAATCATCATTTATGGTGGGGACCTATTTGGCTAAAAGACAACGACCTCCCACTTCAAGACCAATTCCACACAACTGTTGAAGAGAAAAGGTCAAACAAGTTTGCGTGTCACAAAGGTCGATGCCATTAATCGGAGAACTTTTAACAAACACAGCTATATGGCACGCGTAACTCGAATCCTAAGTTGGATACTTCGGTTCATAAACAATGCACGTGACGTCAATAATGCCATGCGGTCATCGTACTTAGCAACGAGTGACATGCAGAACGCACATAATGCAATTATCAGGCTATACAACCAATCATTTCGCCGACGACATTGCACAACTCAATAAACATCATAAAGTGCGAATAACAAGCAGCATTTTAAACTTAAATCCATTCCTGGACAAACACGAAATCTTACGTAGGAGGACGTCTGGAAAATGCCAACTTAAGTCAAGAACAAAACATCCAATTATCTTACCTTACAATGACAGGTTAACGGAGTTACTGATCGACCAAGCGCACAAGAGGACCCTGCATGGTGGAGCCAGACTAACTCTATCATATCTACGCAACAGATATTGGATTATCAGCGGTTTGAGAGCAGTGAAAACGACTTATACGGTGCATCACGTGTCATCGCTTCAAAACTATCAACAACAACCAACTTATGGGTGATTTACCTCCACGCGTCACACCATCCCGGCCTTCACACACCGGTGTAGATTTCACTGGGCATGGAGGTAAAGGCTAACAAGGCAGAGGAATAAAGACAATGAAGGCCTACGTAGCTGTATTTGTGTGTCTGTGCACAAAAGCTCTTCACCTCGAACTTGTCTCCGATCTCAGCACAGTGGCTTTTCTGAACGCCTTGAAACGAATGTGTGCCCGCCGAGGAAAGCCTCGTCACATCTACAGCGACAACGGCACCAACTTCGTGGGCGCAGCAAGAGCATTGGAAAAACAACGAAAGGAGGCATTACAATGCTACATAAACAATGACGTCATAACTAACATGTCAGAGGGCATTGAATGGCATTTTAACGCTCCTTCCTGGCCTACTGCTGGTGGACTCTACGAAGCTGCAGTAAAAGCCTGAAACATCACCTCAAATGAGTACTTGGGGATCAAAACTTACGTTCGAGGAATTTTCTACACTGTTGGCGCAGATTGAAGGATGTCTCAACTCTCGCCCCCTGGTGGCGTTGTCAGAGAATATCGAAGACCTTGACTGCTTGACACCAGCTCACTTCCTAATCGGCGAGCCTTCTCTAGAATCACCACTATCCGCTGAGGGTAATGACATGACCTTCTACAAGATGGCAACTTACGGAGAAAATGTACAAGGACTCTGGAGAAGGTGGTCTACTGACTATCTTCAAACTCTACAAACTCGAAGCAAATGGCACTTTCCTACTAAAACTTAGAAGTTGGGGACGTCGTTATCGTCAGAGAAGACAACATTCCTCCTGCCAAATGGATCCTGGGACGGTGTTGAGACTCACCCAGGTGCGGACGGCTGTACGAGTCGTCACACTGAAAACTAAAACAAGTAATATGAAGCGACCGATTACAAAATTGTCACGCCTTCCGTTGGATCCGTCATCTTATACAACTGCATCTTCTGACGTTGACACTACGAAGCCTGCAATAAATACACAAAGAAAACGAAGAAACAACAACGGCAAAAACACTTCAACAACTTTTTGTACGTTACTACTTATATTTTCGATGTGTGTTGGACCTACTACGCAACAAATGATCAACATAACAAGGCTTAGCAGTTCAAGAGTCGTTTATTTTGACAAGGTGTCTGATGTGCAGATTATTCAAGATAAGTGGAAAATGGTTGTATACTACAACATGACGACATATTGGCGGAGTTTGGACAACATACAAAACTATGTCAACCATTTGAACACATTATGCAAGAATGAAGCAGCCTATCTTACAATTTCATCCCAGTTTCAACACGAACTTAACGAAATTCAACACTATAACGATATCTTACGATCAGAACATGGACCGTCTCGAAGAAAAAGAGGACTAGTGAATGGAATAGGATACCTAGCAAACTCCCTTTTGGTACTCTGGATGAGATTTGCCAATCAGTACGTGAAGGATATCAACATAATCCAGTCAAACGAAAATCATCTATTGAATCTCTACAAAATCACACATCGATCATCGAAAGTGAATATAATCTTCAAAAGAAACGAGGAAGTAATGAACACACAATTTCGTATCATCGACAATCATCTCGCTGAAACGGAAAACGCATACAAATCAGCCATGACAATGCTATGTACATAACAGCTACCGCTCTGGCCGTGAACTTGATCATTTCAAACATACGACAAATACAACAGCAACTCCTAGACCTAGTAACTGACGTGAAGGACGGGAGAGTTGACACCCATCTCATCAAGCCCAACCAATTTGAAGATCAGCTCAACATCATCTCCGGTCATTTACCAAGCGAGTTATCGCTACCCTGTGTGAACACACGCCATTGCACGCGAAGCCTATACAAGCTGGCGCGAGTGCACGTGCGCTTAACAAGTGCATACATAATATTCGAAGTGAAGCTACCGCTAATAAACAACGAACAATATGAACTTAACCGCATCATTCCTATTCCGCAAATAACTGGACACACAGAGAAAACTATAGTACTCACATCTGAATACCTTGCTGTAAACCTAAAAGGGGACATGATAATACCCTTAGAAAACCGAGATGTATCATCATGCTTAAATCTGCAAGAAAACAAAATGTTATGTGCTATCAATCAACCTATTACAACATTAAGGTAGCCGATACATTATGTGAAGCGCAGATATTAAACAATGGCGACTTATCAACATGCCGCACAAGAGTATTGGATTGCAACGACAGGTGGGTGCGATTACACAATCGTGGCGCGTGGCTGTTCTCCTGTTGCGAAGACTGCACGATGCGCATTTTCTGCCCAGCTGGAGTGACGTCACAGCACTTACACGGCACGGGGATTATGTTACTCGGACTTGGGTGTATGCTCAAGGAGAAAGCTTCATCATTCATGCTCGCAACGACTATCACAGCGAGTTGAAACTAACAGGCAGTGAAGAAAGAATGTACATGCGTGAATCAAGCCTGAACCACATACTGACAGACTTTAATCATACATTTGGACCTGAAGATCATAAAGACGCCTTACAAGAGCTGAAAACAACATTGATAAGGTCAAGGAACAGCAACAAACACTGAGTGTACAATCACTCACACATGACACACACAACTATGTGTTGTACACCGTAGTCGGATTTATTATTGTAGCCTTCATTGCATGGGGACATTCCGGCTGAAAAGAAGATGTCAAGGCTGCAGCGTGAATCTTCGCGACAAGCCAGACCCCAACAATGTCGAGCAGCCAACCCAAGGACATTCATCGGAGCATGGAGTCTCGGACATCGATAGTGGATGCGGTGATCGCAACGGCTGCCCGTAAACTCAATAGGGTTCATCGCCTTAAACTTTCTTCTTGTTTATAAAATTGGCAAGATGTACGAGCAAGTACATGATATTTCAACAGTTTAGAAAATAATGTTGATATTATGCCTGCGCGCGACACGTTCACTATAATTACATTTTTATTCACAAGTATTTTCAGTACAATAAAAGCTCTACGGAAACGGACACAGTTTTAATTACCACATCCTGTAACGTAGAAGATACAACCTACATTAATATACTACATATCAATTATATGTAGAGGGTCAAAACTCACAAAAACCCCTACACAGGTCATAAAGGTCCTGTCAATCGTTTGTACCGGATCATTCAAAAAATGTGATTACATTCATCAATACTTTTACGCGAACCGGGTCAAATGGCTGAATCATTCACAATTGACACATACCCACTATACACAAGACTAGGCTGTATGGTCTAAGAGCTGCCTTGTCTGCCTTTATTGCCAAATCGTAACAACATACATCAACAACTGCTGTTTAGGCGAGTTTCCACTCGCACCTACATCATGGTACATGATCCGCAGCAATAAAGCAGACGTGTCTGAACTGACTACCACATCTATAGAACGAGTTGACTTCCCTAATAAAGAATCCATTAATGTATTGGAAACCAACTTTTTCAAGCACGACAATCTTTATATTATAACGGAATAATATCTTCGTACTTATAGTACAATTAAATAACTTTTTTATAACCACTAAGATTTTCTTAGACGTTTTCATTATTAAAATTGTAAATAGCTTCTCTTCATTCTTTTTTATTGATTATAATTATTTTTACAGGTACAAGCACACCTAAGACAACAATTAAGCGAGGTTCTGCTACGACGACCAATTATTTAAATAGGAAACAGGTAATTGTAGCAATATTTACTCACTTATTTATTTATTTAAACTTCTGCATAAAACGAAAATAAAGGCGGAGTTAACTCCTTAAGTTTTCTACCAAAATTAATACTTAATATAAAAGTTGGAAATAACGTTTTTATTTTAGCATGCCAGTGACTCAAGTTCCATTTTCACGGAGACCACCAATCGGTGTGAAGGAATGTGGTTTTATTTTATTTTATTCTACAATCATTTAAGGGACATTTACCGCTTAGCGTATGTCAGTCCCATCATACCCTAACATACATCACTTACCCATATAACGTTAGTTATTATACTACGTACGTATTATATATCCCGTGTAGTGGCGGGTAAGAATACCCACTACCCCATATCTTCCCGTGGGTGTCGTAAGAGGCGACAAAGAGAAACTGATACAGAAGATGGGCAGCAGCATCTTTCTGATAAAAGCCAAAAAACAATAAAAAACTGCGATTTGCCAACCCGCTCGCCAAGCGTGGCAACTATGGCAATATACCCCCCGTGAGCGACGACTCAAATAAACGGCCCCCAATCCCTGGCGGCCCCGCTATTCCTGGCTACGGTGGCGACCATGGTAACGGCGGGGCAGGGGGTGCTAAGAATCCCCGGTGGAGGTTCGGTTGCCACCTACGACGACTCGACCTGGCAACATATAACGCACGCACTCTGAGGACTGATGAGAAGATCCTGGAGCTGGAAGAAGAGATAGATAAGTTACGCCGGAATATAATAGGACTATCCGAAGTCCGAAGAGAGGGGGAGGACACGGTAATCCTCGAATCCGGCAACTTATTCTATCACCGGGAGGCGACCATCTGTCCCAAGGAGGTGTCGGATTTATCGTCCACAAGTCTCTCGTTAACAACGTTGTAAAGATCGGGAGTGTGTCGACGAGGGTTGCGTACCTTATACTCAGAATCACCAAACGGTATTCGCTGAAGGACATACGGGGTGTGCCGAGGTTGGTTTACGCACCAACCTCGGCACACCCCTGATGAGGAGGTGGAGGAATGTATGAGGATATCTCTAGAGCCATGCATTCCTCCAAAACCCACTATACGGTGTTAATGGGAGACTTCAACGCAAAACTAGGCACAAGAGAGAGCGGTGAGCTAAAAGTAGGAAATTCGGAATAGGGCAACGGAACCTGGCGGGCCAGCAGCTGGCCGACTTTATGGAGAAAGAGGACTTTATGATGATCTTTCTTCCAAAAGCGGCCCCGCAGAAAGTGGACCTGGTCGGGCCCCGACGGTTCGACAAAAAATGAGATTGACTTCATTATGACGACCAGACGACAACTGTTCAGTGATGTCTCAGTGATCGCGAGGGTGAAAACTGGCAGCGATCACCGAATGGTGAGAGGCACACTGAACCTAAACGTTAAGTTGGAGAGGTCACGTCTAATGAAGTCAACGCTCCGTCCCCCTCGTGCTCTAATCCAAAGTCCCGAAAACTTTCAGCTCGAGTTACAAAATCGTTTTCAGTGCCTAGAAGTTTGCAATGAAGTGGACGATATGAATGACAAGCTTGTGGAAACTGTCCATGCGGTCGGAGCTAAGTTCTGTAAGACCCGTCGCAAAAGAACACAAAAAATCTCCGATCACACTCTTAATCTCATGGTTGTTAGACGGGAGATGAAGCTGCAGTCTTCAGCAGATTTGACAGCATACAGGCAACTGAACAGACAGATCTCCAAATGCATGCGGCGGGACTTGCGCAACTTCAATACAGCTCGTATTGAAGAAGCGATCGAGCGGAACCAGGGCTCCAAAGTCTTTACCAGAGATCTGTCTGCCAGAAAGAGCCAACTGTCGAAGCTGAAGACCGATTGTGGCAGCATCGTTACCGGGACACCTGAGATTTTGAGTGAGATTGAGAGGTTCTGTGGGCAGCTGTACACGTCATCGTTGGAGCCACATGCAAGTGTGAGTAACGATCCAAGAGCAAGTCTTATCCGACACTATTCCGATGATATCCCGGACGTCAGTCTGAGCGAGATTAGAATGGCTCTCCAGCACCTTAAAAACGGCAAGGCCCCAGGCGAGGATGGAATTACAGCGGAGCTTCTGAAAGCAGGTGGAAAACCGGTACTTGAAGTCATTCAGAAGCTCTTTAATTCCGTCCTCCATGTGGCATTACACCGGCGGCGTGGAGCAGAAGTGCGGTGGTCTTGTTCTTCAAGAAAGGCGACAACGCTCTCTTGAAGAACTACAGACCGATTTCCCTTCTGAGCCGCGTCTACGTGCTGTTTTCGAGAGTCATTACGAATCGGTTCGCATGCAGACTCGACGACTTCCAGCCTCCTGAACAAGCCGAGCCTGAAAAGGCTTTAGCACCATAGACCACATACATACCTTCGGCAAATTGTACCGAAGACCGACGAGCAATCTGCCACTTTGCCTTTGCATATGTGGACTATGAGAATGCCTTTGATTCTGTCGAAATTTGGGCGGTGCTGCAGTCCCTTCAGTGGTGCCAAGTGGACTGTCGGTATATCGAGGTGCTGAAGTGTTTGAACAGTAGGGCTACGATGGCTATCCGAGTACAGAACTAGAGTACGAAACCTATCCAACTGCAGAGAGGTGTAAGACAGGGTGACGTAATATCCCCGAAACTCTTCACCGCTACATTGGAAGACGTTTTCAAGCTACTGGACTGGAAAGGATACGGTATTGACATCAATGGCGAGTACATCACTCACCTTCGATTTGCCGACGATATAGTCCTTATGGTAGAATCGCTGGAGGACCTCAGCACTATGCTCAATTGCCTCAATAGTGTCTCCCAACGGATAGGTCTCAAGATGAACATGGACAAAACAAAAATCATGTTTAATGTCCATGTCACACCTATGCCGGTAGTTGTTGGAAGCACTAAGCTCGAAGTTGTTGACGAATATGTTTACTTGGGACAAATAGTCTGACTAGGTAAGTCCAACTTCGACCGAGAGGTCAATCGACGGATTCAACTCGGCAGGGCAGCGTTCGGGAGATTACGACCCATCTTCTCGTCAGGCATGCCTCAAAACCTCAAAACTAAATTGTACAACCAGTGCGTGTTGCCAGTGATGACATACGGAACTGAGACGTGGTCCTTCACTGCTGGCCGTATGAGGGAGCTCAAAGTCGCTCAGCGAGCTATGGAGGGGGCTATGCTCGGGGTTTCTCTGCGTGATAAACTTAGAAATGAGGATATCCGCAGTAGAACCAGAGTAACCGACATAGCCCAAAGGATTAGTAAGCCGAAGTGGCAATGGGCCGGCCATATAGCTCGAAGGACCGACAACCGATGGGGAAGAAAGGTTCTCGAGTGGCAGACTCGTACCGGCAGGCCAAGTGTAGGGCGTCCCCCCACTAGATGGAGTGACGACCCGGTAAGACATGCAGGAAGTCAATTGATGCAGGTGGCTCGGGATCGTGCTTTGTGGCATTCCGTGGGGGAGGCCTATGTGCAGCAGTGGACTTGTGAAGGGCTGTAATGATGATGATGATTATACTACGTGGGCCATGGATTCGAACAGAACTTTCGCATCGTCGCTATTTGGTTGGAATAAAATGTTATGAAATGTGCCTACCTCAGTTCTGTTCAAATTCAAGACCCTTATTAACCTGCAACCGTACCCATACACACACGGCGGTAAAGTGGTACCTTTGAAACAAATTCTTACCGTTTCTGAATCGATCCATTCTCCACTATCAGATATTCTTCTGAGTCTTTTTATTGAAATTATTTCGTGCTCACATAAAAGATTTTCAAGAATTTCTTGTTCTTCAGTCTCTAAATCTATCTGCCTCAGTATTCCATAACATAAGTTAGTCTCATCAGTCCTTTGTGCTCGGTATCCTAAACTGAATAACTTTTGACTTTTTAGTAGTTTCTTTCTTTACTTAAAGCACTTTCTTCGTTTTCAAAATGAATCAACAGCCTGTTGGCACTTTTGTATATCATCTTCACTATATTTTCAATGTTTAACGACCGTAAAAGCTTTGCCATTCCAAATTGCTTCCGTAGTACTTCTTTTCTTGTCACACATATAATAATATATTTCTTCGTCTCAGAATCTTGATGACCCTCCTTCACTAAATTATCATTAATTGAATCCTTTCTATTCAACCGCTTATGCCCTCTAATTACTGTTACAAATCCGTCTTCTTCCACTATTTCTTCATCATCCTGTCGTACTCTCTTCCCTGCAAGTCGTTGCTCTCTCTCCCCCTTCTTCCTCATCTCCTCGTTTAAAGTTTGATTAAGTCGTTGCTTACTTTCAAGTCTTAGTTCCTGCTCCATTACTTCACTGTCAGTTGAGGCACCTAAATCCACAGTTCCATGTATGTTATCCATTTAAATTTAACATAATTATTATGTGGGTTGGAAATGAAAATAACGCGATAAAATATGCGGCAGTAATATGCAGCCATACGTGTGCGTTCGACTCGACTGCTCACGTACAACTGGAAGGAATGTGGTAAAGGAAAATATTGTGAGGACGCTGGCATGTCTAATAAATTAAAAACACTTGGAGGACATGTAAATCTACCATCGCCAACACGTATATACTGTGTTAAACTCCTTTCTCCTAAAAATTCTTTCAGAAATTGTGAGGGGGCAGATTTAGGTTAAACTTTATATCTCTAATTTTATAAGGTTTATTTAGGTTTGTGGTTTAAGATCTCATTTAGAGGATTCATTTTAGGATTGTTATTATTTAATATTGTAATCGTAATTTATTAAATTGTCTTTAAAATAAATATTAATTACCTTAATATGGTGGCGTTTTCTGGCGAAATTATGCAAATTGTCCCAAATAAGTTGCTAAAGGTTAATTTGTATTGAAGAAATTTAGACTAATAATTTATCAAAGAAGAATTAAAATATAAGCGTTTGTTACAGGGAATGTCGTCAGGATCAGGGTTGATGATGAGAAAGCACTACATGGCGAGGCAGGAGCGCCGCAAACGAGGTCTTGCGGCTTCAACGCGAGGCAAACATCCGCGGCAGTCGAGATTAGGTGAGTCTTATAAATCTTTTAGACGTGGTAAATCCAAACTGCAGCTATATTAAGGTTGTAGCACAAATGGGTTGGCTCGACCGGGGTCTCACGGGGATCACGTTCTCATAGAATACCAGTGTAAAATAGCAGTTTATGAGTATACTGTGCTGTGTTTCGTATGGTGAGTGTAAGGAACCGGAGATTTATTTTTATTGGAAACGAGGCATTCCATCTTAGTCCTCAGGGGTGAAAACTCATCTACATTTTGATTTTTATTCGATCGATTACGATCGTCGTAGATGTCTATGGGGCACAGCATTTATCTACTATCAGGTGGACGACTGTGTGTTCATTTGTCAGCCTTTTCTATTGATAGATAAGTTTTTGAAATAAAATGGCTGTTTAATATGATGTTGGTGTCCGTCAGCAGCGGAGCGCGGCGGCGCTGCGAGCGCGCGGCGGGGCGGCGCGGGCGGCGGGGCGGCGCGGCGCGCCAGCGAGTCGTCGGCTTCCTCGTCCTCCTCCGACGAGGACTGCGCCGCCGACACCTGCCTCCGACCCACCGGTAACCACTACCTGCATAACTTTACCTCTTCTTTACTCCTCCTCTCTTTCTCTACACCTCTCTTTCTATCTATATTCATATGTCCCTAAATCTGTTTCTGCCTTTGCTTCTTTCTGTTTTTTTTTTTTAATTTAAACTTTGTTGCACAATAAAATACAAAAGCGGTCTCTACGTCTTAAAGTGTGTTCTACCAGTGAACGTATAAGTAATTAAAAACACTACTTTGGAGGTGCAATAAGATTTGTGAAAAAAAATTAAAGATCAACAAAATTAACTAACTTAATACAATATATATTTCACAATTTAATCTCCAAAAAGTTAAACATAAAACGAAACTGACATGAAGAATATTGTAAAAGAAAATTATATTCAATACAAATATCTCTTTCCATCTCTATTTCTATCGCAATTTCTTGTATATTTCTTACTTTCTCTTTTTCTATTTCTTTATCTTTTTCCCATTTATCTTTTAGTTTTTATTTTTATTACACATTTTATGGATATGATTTAATGTTGTAGAATGATAATGTGAGAGCTCTCAGGGATTTATTTAACAATAATAGCCACTGATTTTAGCATTTTATTTTTATTGAACCGTAAAAATTTTCTGTTAGACGTGTACCTATGTCATTGTAACGAGAATTTGCTTTAACTGTCACGCTTGGTAAGGAAATTAACGGTCACAGTGCCAGATGTCACGTACAATCTAAATATTTTAAGTTTTTCGTAAACAAAATGTTTCATCACTATCAATCAAATGCTGTAAAATTTTCTGACATTTTCTATAGTTATTTTTTATCACCCATTAGACTATCTTCACACCTTTCTGCCACATTCTTTGTTTTTTCGCATAGTACGTAATATTTTTGGTCGGTAAGTGTAATGAGAGCATGTTGGGTCCTTGCGCAGGCAAGGAGGTGGACTGGGTGCAGTGCGACGGCGGCTGCGACCAGTGGTTCCACATGCACTGCGTGGGCCTGAGCCGCGCCGCGCTGCGCGAGGACGACGACTACGTGTGCGGCGCCTGCGCCACGAGCGCCAACCCGAGCGCCAACCCGAGCGCCAACCCGAGCGCGCCCCGCCGCTGACCGTACCCGTCTATCATACTCTACTCGCACTAACCTTATATTCTTTACATTCACTATTTTGAAATGCTTCTGACCACCAAAGGATACTGATTCGTAATAATAAACATTATCTGGACCCAACATTACTAATGAACTGTGCAATTTACAAGTACTAATTATAAGTAGTACACTGGATACTATTATGTACTATTTTTAAAACATGAGAAAATTTACTTTCTTATGTTTAATTTGATGAATTTCCGCAAAGTAACGCATGATTATTATTTTTTTCTGGGGAAGAACCCAGAAGGCATCAACAATATCCGTTGAAGTCGAACTAAAAAGTGTCGAAACTTTTTCTCAAAGATAGTTTACCAAGATTTCAGGGGAGGTACTGAATTGTCCCCATATTGTGACCCTTCCTAACTATGTACATGAAGATTTACAGCCAGTTTCTTGGTCAAGCAAAATACATTAGTATCGATTAATCATAAATAGCATTAGCAATATCCATTAAAACAATATTTGGACTATATTTTATAAAAGTACCATAGCAGTTTCTGTGTTAATGGAGAAATATTTGAGAATTCTTATGACTTATTTCGAGTGTAGTCAATACTTTATTAAACTGAATAAAAAAATATAGGCTATAACATTATAAATCCAATTTTTTCAGTTACTGGATATTTGGATTCAGTTACTATGTACATAGGTTCCTATAAAGAAAACTGTAATGTGTATCTGTTTTGTCAATCTTGGAATCTACCTAAGTATAATTAAAAAATAGTAATAATGAACAAATTAAACAAGCTTGGTAAAACAAATTATCAAATAACTTATTTTCAATTATTTAAAAAAACATATCTATAATATATCTACTTTCCTTGTTGCTTACACACAAAACGAATATGAATGTAAGCTTCATTTATTAACAACCTTTTTGAATAAGAAATATTGTACTATTCATTAAAATCTATAATAAAAACTGGCCAATGTAGTTTGTAGGAAAAATTTCAGTCACATTTGACAAGTGAAATAGTTTGTACTAAATAGTACAGGAAAGTCCAGTGAAGTGAAGATTATGGCAGATACATAGTTTGATCAGATAACATAATTTTGCAAGTTATTTGTCAGTGTTAACAAAATATTGATGTTTAGTGCCCTCCACCCCGCAAAGATTGTCGCTTTTTAACTTATTGAATGTTATAGATGTTGTTATAGATTAAAAATAGTAGTCAAATGTACACAAATCTCTATACATTGATTGCAGAGTGCACTACTGTAGCTAAACAAAATAATTTTGTGATTTGTTGGAGATTTATTTAAAAAAATAAATATTCTAAATTAATTCGATAGGAGTTGAATAGGATTAGCGTCGTCAATTGGCCGAGACGCCTAAAATCGTGTGTGCACGGTCGAAAGGTGAATCCGGCCTCAGTGAAAATTTCTGAGGATGTGAGAAATGCGTGAGAGTTTTGTAATATTTTTTTAATCGGAAACGATGAATTTATTAATGTATTTAGAATTTTGCAAAAATGGTAGCGCTGTAGGTGCGGTGATCCGCGAACGGTCGCTTACCGTTATATTAGACACACGAGTCTATTATTTTTGTGAATTTTTAAAATCTGTGATTTTTAGAACATCGGCAGATCACAGTTTTACATTAACATTTGTGACGTAATATACATGAGCACCCAGAAATACTTTCAGTTGATTTAGGTTAGATGGCTGTGGCAGGAGCTGCGCTGCGCTTCGCTCCCACCACAGCCTTCGTTGTTTTTTTTACTGCCCATAAATACATGAGCACCCAGAAATACTTTCAGTTGATTTAGGTTAGATGGCTGTGGCAGGAGCTGCGCTGCGCTTCGCTCCCACCACAGCCTTCGTTGTTTTTTTTACTGCCCATAAATACATGAGCACCCAGAAATACTTTCAGTTGATTTAGGTTAGATGGCTGTGGCAGGAGCTGCGCTGCGCTTCGCTCCCACCACAGCCTTCGTTGTTTTTACTGCCCATAAATACATGAGCACCCAGAAATACTTTCAGTTGATTTAGGTTAGATGGCTGTGGCAGGAGCTGCGCTGCGCTTCGCTCCCACCACAGCCTTCGTTGTTTTTTTTACTGCCCATAAATACATGAGCACCCAGAAATACTTTCAGTTGATTTAGGTTAGATGGCTGTGGCAGGAGCTGCGCTGCGCTTCGCTCCCACCACAGCCTTCGTTGTTTTTTTTACTGCCCATAAATACATGAGCACCCAGAAATACTTTCAGTTGATTTAGGTTAGATGGCTGTGGCAGGAGCTGCGCTGCGCTTCGCTCCCACCACAGCCTTCGTTGTTTTTTTTACTGCCCATAAATACATGAGCACCCAGAAATACTTTCAGTTGATTTAGGTTAGATGGCTGTGGCAGGAGCTGCGCTGCGCTTCGCTCCCACCACAGCCTTCGTTGTTTTTTTTACTGCCCATAAATACATGAGCACCCAGAAATACTTTCAGTTGATTTAGGTTAGATGGCTGTGGCAGGAGCTGCGCTGCGCTTCGCTCCCACCACAGCCTTCGTTGTTTTTTTTACTGCCCATAAATACATGAGCACCCAGAAATACTTTCAGTTGATTTAGGTTAGATGGCTGTGGCAGGAGCTGCGCTGCGCTTCGCTCCCACCACAGCCTTCGTTGTTTTTTTTACTGCCCATAAATACATGAGCACCCAGAAATACTTTCAGTTGATTTAGGTTAGATGGCTGTGGCAGGAGCTGCGCTGCGCTTCGCTCCCACCACAGCCTTCGTTGTTTTTTTTACTGCCCATAAATACATGAGCACCCAGAAATACTTTCAGTTGATTTAGGTTAGATGGCTGTGGCAGGAGCTGCGCTGCGCTTCGCTCCCACCACAGCCTTCGTTGTTTTTTTTACTGCCCATAAATACATGAGCACCCAGAAATACTTTCAGTTGATTTAGGTTAGATGGCTGTGGCAGGAGCTGCGCTGCGCTTCGCTCCCACCACAGCCTTCGTTGTTTTTTTTACTGCCCATAAATACATGAGCACCCAGAAATACTTTCAGTTGATTTAGGTTAGATGGCTGTGGCAGGAGCTGCGCTGCGCTTCGCTCCCACCACAGCCTTCGTTGTTTTTACTGCCCATAAATACATGAGCACCCAGAAATCCTTTCTGTTGAGTTAGGTTAGAAGGCTATGGCGGGAGCTGCACTGCGCTTCGCTCCCGCCATAGCCTTCGTGGTAATTTTTTTTTTACCGCCCAGAAATACTTGAGCACCCAGAAATACTTTCAGTTGATTTAGGTTAGATGGCTGTGGCAGGAGCTGCGCTGCGCTTCGCTCCCACCACAGCCTTCGTTGTTTTACTGCCCATAAATACATGAGCACCCAGAAATACTTTCAGTTGATTTAGGTTAGATGGCTGTGGCAGGAGCTGCGCTGCGCTTCGCTCCCACCACAGCCTTCGTTGTTTTTTTTTACTGCCCATAAATACATGAGCACCCAGAAATCCTTACAGTTGTGATAGGGGACACCCCCTACCCTCCTCCCCCTCCTACTGGAGGGGGTTATGTGTCAGAAAAAAATATAACAAAATCTTGTCGCGATAGATGGCACTGTGGTGGAGTTATTATTAAAATGTTACATTTACTGTTTACACTAAATAATCCGGGGTAAATTCTGAGTGAAACTCATCGGCCCACCTCTGGAAAGGGCAGAAAAGCGTCTATCGAGCCAGATAGATTTTTATATTATTATAGATGTGAACTCTATTTGAATAAAGAAATAAATAAATTTATTCTCTGGTACCACACACAACACACGATAAAAAGATGACAGTTTAAGACGAGGATTTTCAACTTTAAAGGCTTTTGGTGCTTCTTCTCCGCTGCATGTATATTTGTCCAGCACGAAGTAAGCGTGTGTAATGCTGCTGTGTTTCGTATGGTGAGTGTAGAGAACCGGAGACCCATTTTACTGGAAACGAGGCATTCCATGCTAGTCCTCACAGGTGACAACGCATCTGCATTTCGATTCTTAATTGAATATAAATGTAGATGTCTATGAGCCACAGCATTTACCTATCATCAGGTGGACTGTGTGCTCGTTTGTCAAACTTATTCAATAAAAAAAAAACATACGAAACACAACAGTGTTCGTGGGCATATTTTTCGTAGACGTAGCATTATTGCAGTGTCCTTGTATAAGATCTAACAACGTTTTATAATAAATTTGTAAATATTCAGTGTGTAGGTGTAACTATTTCGCGCTGTCCGCGCCCCCCTTCGTTGTTATACGAAATATCGACGAGCTTTATTACCTGAGCGATACCCTTGATATGTTAATATTGAAATGTTTCTGGTTGCCATTAGTGCCAGAATTTTCTGGCCTGGCAACTATTTGTTGAAACGATATGATCGCGTGAAAAGTAGATGGTGAGTGAGCGAGTGAGACGGTATATTCCAAATACCGTCGACAAATTAATGAATATATTTTACATATGTCCAATATTTATATTTATAGCTGCAATCAATTTTGGTCTTTATTTATAACGCTTTATAGTATATATTGCCTACGATAAGCGTGCCTGTACAATTATCATTTGCATAGTGAAATCACAATCGCTAATAAATAGGGTTTTTAATGCTAATCAATTGTAAACTTTATGTACGTGTTCTGAAGTCTACTTATTTTTAGTAGTGCTGTAACATACCGGTTAGTGTAATATTGTATATTTTTTTATATTTGTAGCCCTATGACATATTTCTGTAAGCCAATATGAACTCTAATGTGTTAGATATATGATTTTATTTGTAAGCGCGGCCCGATTGCCGTTAGCCATTACTTACTTTAGTCCAATGTTAATAAATTTTACATTTTGGATTGTTGATAGTGGTAAGGTTTTCGAAAATACTGTCGATATTGCCGACGAGTTTGCTTCTTTACAATTGTTTCAAAAGTATTCTAATTTGGCACTTTTGTCACAAGTGATGTTAGTAGTTTAAACATTTTTAAATCGTGATCTAGTATTAAAGTTAATTTCCTTATATTTTATACTATACTTTGTCTTCATCATCATCATCATTACAGCCCTTGACAAGTCCACTGCTGAACATAGGTCTCCCCCAAGGAATGCCACAATGCACGGTCCTGAGCTACCTGCATCCATCGACTTCCTGTATGTCTTACCAGGTCGTCACTCCATCTAGTGGCGGGTCGCCTTACACTTCGCCTAACGGTACGAGGCTGCCACTCTTACTTAATATTAAATTTAAAGTTGAAGGAAATTAGCAGTGTGAATAAAATATGATTTAATTTATCAATAGAGATTTTTATTTCGAAACTATCGGCGTATTGACTGCGTTATTTATTAACAAAATGGCTGTTAAATTTTTAAGTTTAAAAATTTTCCGTGGCGTTGTTTCTTCTGCTGACGCCCCATTGATCTCTGCTTGAAAGTTGTCCTATTTATTAATGTGTACACAACGTAAAGAAAAATGTACCAATTGTAAATGTAACGGTCTATTTTGGAGCGAACTTTGAAACGTTAATAAACGTTGTATTGTATTGAAATATAGACAGAGTGCTAGTAAAGGTAGAGTGCTTTATGCTGTGTACATGGCAACGAGTTTATATCTGATCTGATGTTAAATGTTTATAAATGTAAAAACAAGCGGGGAGCGTGTGAGTATATGATTGTACATAAACTAGATAAGAAAGAGGTCGTTTGTGCAACTATACGGGTGCGAGCGAGATGTATAGAGTTATAACGTTTGGCGTTAAAGAGTAATGTAATAGATTTAATATTGAAACCGACTGATGTACCTCGTATGGTTGGACAGATTGACAAGTATCGTGTACCAAATAATATAGAAAAATATAGAAAATAATTTTGTGTTTTTTTTCCATATTAATATCATATCGCCTCGTCCAATGGGTGTAGTGTGCTAGTTGAGGGCAATGCTAGGAAGATTTATCTATGACTAGTGGTCGCCCAGGAGTCCAAGTTCGACCGTAATTTATTACTTTTTTAGTTTGTATAATAAGCAAGCTGTATTTTTCTTTCCGCTGCACAATTAATATACTAAACAGATAATATCTAATATACAAAATATAAAGTACTTAAACGCTTTTTTTCCCTTGATATATACTCCACAGACTATTGCATATAAAGAAAATATTAATTGAAATCACACAAAATACACAGCTCATTCAGTCAATCTGTCGGTAATTAGTTATTGGCAATATTTTAAAATTCTTTGGCGACGAACTTGCTAAAACGTAGTGATTATAATATATTTTTTACTCTGCGCGACTGCTTGACCACAGACTATTATGTGTTTGACACGTAGATGAAAGTCTATGTTTTGACGTAGGCACTATGAATATAAACAAACGACAAATAAATAAGTGTTTGACATTGGTAGTATGAACTAAATCAATGAATGTTTTATTTTATTTCATGCATATGTGGCACATATTATTCATATATTTTAGTTCTCTACACTCCATCTCCATATAAACTTTAACTATGCCAAACCTCACACTCCGTGCACGCAATATGCTTATAAAGAGATACAAAGTCTTCTCTTCACATAATAATATATAGATATCCATCCCATCATATATCATCATCATTATCATTACAGCCCTTCACAAGTCCACTGCTGAACATAGGCCTCCCCCAAGGAATGCCACAAAGCACGATCCTGAGCCACCTGCATCCATTGACTTCCTGCATATCTTATCAGGTCTTCACTCCATCTAGTGTGGAGACGTCCTACATTTCGCCTGCCGGTACGAGGCTGCCACTCAAGAACCTTTCTTCCGCATCGGTTGTCGGTTCTTCGAGCTATATGGCCGGCCCATTGCCACTTCAGCTTACTAATCCGTTGGGCTATGTCGTTTTACTCTGGTTCTACTGCGGATATCCTCGTTTTTAAGTCTATTACGCAGAGAAACGCCGAGCATAGCTCGCTCAGCGACCTTTAGCTTCCTCGTACGATTCCCACCATATATAGCGGATATAAAAAAAGTCCAGAATTGCGATGGGAAGCAACGTTAAGGGCGGCGTCTAGTACTGCGTTCGTAAATCCACCTGCTATGCATGGCGCTTTTTTTTATAGAATAAGTGACAAACGAGCACACAATTCACCTGATGGTGAGTGGATGCTGTGGCTCATAGACATTACATTTATCATCAATTAAGAATCAAAATGCAGGATGGACTGTGTGCTCGCTTGTAGCCCTTATTCTTTCAAAATTTTTTTTTTTATAGGAGAGGGGGCAAACGAGCATGCGGCTCACCTGATGGTAAGTGATTACCGCCGCCCATGAACAACTGCAACACCAGGGGAATTGCAGATGCGTTGCCGGCCTTTTAAGAAGGAGTAGGCTCTTTTCTTGAAGGTCCCTAAGTCGTATCGGTCCGGAAAAATCGCTGGTGGTAATCGATTCCACAAGGAAGTTGTGCGAGGAAGAAAACTTCTTCTATATCGCACAGTGGTGGACCGCCAATCATCCAGATGGTATGGATGGTATCTCGAGTTCTGTCGCGATGTGCGATGGTGAAATTGAGCGGCTGGAATTAGTCCGAACAATTCCTCAGAGCACTCCCCGTGGTACATGCGATAAAATACGCAAAGAGATGCAACATCTCTACGCAGTGCCAGCGAGTCAAGCCGATCGGACAGAACTCGGTCGTCGACGATTCGAGCTGTCTGCGCTGGATGCGGTCAAGTGGAAGGAGCTGGCACTGGGGAGCCCTGCCCAGAGATGGAACAGTATTCCATGGGGCCGAACTTGCGCCTTGTATAGTTGCAAGCGGTGTGCCGGCATGAAATACTGTCCCGCTCTGCTGAGCACGCCAAGCTTTTTAGAGGCCAATTTGGCCTTCTCTTCCAAGTGACCACGAAACTGCACATCACTCGATATGTCGACACCGAGGATTCCGATACTGGCTGAGGCAACAAGGGGAGTGCCTTGAAACTGAGGAGATACGACAAAGGGGTTCTTTTAGCGTAAACGCGCAAACTTGTGTCTTCTGGGATTGAACTGGACTAGATTTAGTCGCCCCCAGTCTGAGACTTTTTTCAACAAAGTCTCGACTTCAGACACAAGTTTGTTCCGGTACTGTGACGTTTTCCCGAGAAATGTTGGCACGGCCGGTGTATAAAGCATCACCAGTGCTGTCGTCCGCATAGAATGAATGTTACCAGTTTGCAACATATCATTGATATGCAGAAGAAACAGCGTTGGTGATAGCACGCAGCCTTGTGGAACACCAGCGTTAATGGGCTTGTAATCGGAGCATGCACCGTCTACTACGACCTTGATGCTCCGATCTGCAAGAAAACTAGTGATCCAATTGCACAATTTCTCGGGAAGCCCATAGGAAGGAGCTTCGAAAGAAGCGCTTTGTGCCAAACCCGATCGAAGGCCTTCGCTACGTCCAAACCAACGGCCAACGCCTCTCCTTGACCCACTGCCTCCGCCCATCTATGAGTTAGGTAACCTAGAAGATCACCAGCTGAGCGACCTCGACGGAAACCGTACTGGCGGTCACTAATCAGCTGGTGATCTTCAAGGTACCGCATGAGCTGGCAGTTGATAACAGTTTCCATAACTTTGGAGAACAAGGAGGTGATAGCGATCAGCGAATGAATTAGTCGGGGCCGTATTTTATGTATACCAAATACCGACGGTGTCTCAATTCCGTGTCTCGGAAAGCACGTAAAGGCGTTGGCCCTGCGTCTGATCGCTCTCTGGTCGGGTCGGTTTATCGTCCCATCGGACTATGAGAGTGTGGTAATAGAGAGTGCACTTGTCCTGCGTAGATAGCTAGTCTCCGTTGAGACTGGTCGACTGGGAGTAGTGGTGGCTGGGACAGTACACGCAATTAAGGGGGCGAGCGGAATGTGCTCTTCAAAATAGATAAGACACATCATTTTTATTATTACGCGGATCTTAGCTTATTAATTTTTAACATATTTAAAAAATAGTTTCTTTATATAGTCAAAATTTTTAAAAAATTTATTTAAATAATTTAACTTACATTATTTAATTAATACTGAAATGTTCTATTTCAACTTGATTTCCTTAAAGCTTTTCGCTTTCATTAATTTTTTCATCTTCCAATTGCTCAGTGACCTTTCCTTTACTTACTTGTAACCCCTCTACAGCTTCTATATCATTTTTATCTTTATATTTTGTACGTTTAAACTCTTCTTCGATTTGCTGTAGAGTTCTATCCTTAGTCTCCGGTAACAAATACCATATTACTATCAGGTTATATGTCAGTACAGCAGCATATACTAAATATGTACCGTGTAAATTTATACAGCTTATTAAACCTGGAAATGTTTTCAATGTTACAAATATAAATGCGGCAGCGGAAACAACACTAATGCTGCCTCCTAAGGCTCTGTATTCTAGAGGGAAGACTTCGCCAGCAATGACATTGGGCAGAGGCACCATTCCCGTGGCAACTGAGAAGAATTGGAGATTGATCAAAAGTGCTGGTATCCACAAAGTATCATATGGCAGCACACCATGAATTTTTGCGTAGACATAACCGGCTATTGCTATATGACTAAAAACGCAGAGTCCACCAGTGAGAAACATCATGGTTCTTCTTTTAATTTTATTTATCACATACACTGCTATGGTATTCGATATTAATCTTTGTGCATCTAAAATAACCATCCATAAATGCGCGCTGGCTGCAGGTCCCATTATCAATTCCACTATGACAGTAGAATAAGCTGCCATGGTCGTTCCACCCGCGAACTGCATCATAGCGTTTGCATGAATCATAAGAATGATTGGAATTTTAAACTCTCTCTTTTTAACTATTTCTATTATGCCACGAAGTGTAATTTTCTTCTCAGTTCCAGACCTTTTTGTTAACATTTGCGCTTGTATCATTTCTTCTAATTCGTCTTCCTCTTCATCGCCTCTTAGCCAATGAAAGACTTTCTTGCTCTCGTCATATTTTCCTTTTGCTGCTAGCCAACTTGGCGATTCAGGAGAATATAACACCATTAGAAGACTTGTGGCAGAAAAGAAAATGCAAATCATTCCAGTCTTTTGCCAACTAATCAGTGATCCTACGAGGTGGACAAAGAAAATACCAAAAGCTTGCGCCAAAGAAACAGTCATGAGAAAAGCTCCACGGTTCTTTGGGCTGGAGTATTCTCCCACAAGGACTGATCCTAAAGGCAAAATCATTCCGTACGACAGCCCTTGCAGGATTCTTCCAATGAATAATGCCTGAAATTGATACATAACTTGAATAAATTTTAGTTTGCTGTTTTATTTTTGTCTTCATATATTACTGTATCTAGATACTATATTTTTTAAGTAAGAGGTACATAATAAAAATGTATGGTTATTAATTCTCTAAAAACCCTTGCATACGAAATTGTACAAGATAGTGTTAAGTATAATTTTTCATAGTATCAGGTATATTTCATCTTATTTGTATAACGCTTAGTATATAAAAAAATTATGGACAGCTTCGAAAAATGATTTTCAAAATATATGTGACTCAACCCAAATTACGGGCTTTTCTGACTCTAATTAATGTTTTGCATTGAATTACTTGTTTTTTGTCCTAAGACAATTTATTTAGTTTTGGATGAATCCAACAAAAGACAATTGATATCAGACCCCTGAGCTACGAGGGGTGATCCAAAAGTAATGATAATCGGTTACTTCAGGTCCGCATAAAAATCCAAAAAAAAATTTTTTTGCTTGCTTATATACTCACTACGTCAGCCTAAAAAAATCATATAAATAGATCACGATTTCCGGGAGATACATTCATTTGATTACGAACTGTCAAAGAGATAACATCAACATGGAGAAAAACGAAATTAGACATACACAGTGACTTAGTGGAAACATTGGGGGACTCTGCTCCTCCATATTCTACAGTTGCATGCTGGGCCAAGGAGTTTAAACTGGGCAGAACATCCACTGAAGATGAACATCGCGAAGGACGCCCATCCACGTCCCTCACTGAAGACAACGTGAAAAAAGTCGAAGATGTTGTGTTGGCAGATCGAAGAGTGACCATCAGGCATGTAGCTGAGATCACAGGGATCTTATATGGCAGCGTTCAAAGAATCCTTGCGAAAGAGTTGCATATGAAAAAGGTCTCTGCGCGTTGGGTACCCAGAACGTTAACCGACGAGCAAAGGAAAAATCGAGTTGACATTTCGAGGGTCAATCTCGAAAAGTTCCAAGCAGATCAAGAAAATTTTTTGTTCCGTTTTGTGACTTTGGACGAGACCTGGATCCACCATTTTGATCCTGAAACGAAACAACAATCGATGACTTGGAAGCGAGCCTCCTCACCGACGCCAAAGAAATTCAAAGTTTCAAGTTCGGCGGGAAAGGTTATGGCATCTGTTTTTTAGGACGCTCAAGGCATAATTATGGTGGAATATTTGGAAAAGGGAGCCACTATTACGGGCTCTTACTACGCAGACCAAATAAGAAGATTACGGGAGGCCATTAAGGAAAAAAGACGCGGCAAACTGCGAGCTGCAGTGCTGTTTCACCAACACAACGCACCGGCTCACAAAGCCGCAGTTGCGATGGCTGCCATTCAAGAAACGGGATTCGAACTGCTCGAGCACCCTCCCTATTCGCCAGATCTAGCTCCTAGTGATTTCTACCTCTTTCCTTGAGCTGACTCAAGGAACGCCTCCGAGGCAAGAAATTCGAAGACGATAGCGAAGTAATGGCCGCTGTTGAAGCGTTTTGGGAGGGTCAAGACAAAGAATTTTTTTCAAAGGGAATCCTGGGTTTAGAGAAAAGATGGACTAAATGTATTGATTTATTAGGAGACTATGTAGAAAAATAAATTATTATTTTAACTTTAATTACCGTGTTTTATTTTCATTATTGTTAAGATTAGGTCGGACGACAACCGACAGATGGCGTTGTACAATTTTAAATCGCGGTATGGTTCGGTTCTCAAGTCTACATATGGGATCATTGATTCGAAGGAATAAATAATCTTTTACATAGCTCTGAGTTCTTTGGTTTTATTTAAAGTACCTATACCTCGAGTGTGTGAATAAACTCGTGAGTGTACCACGAGGGAGCGACCTAGTAGCATGTACATGGTCCTTCGTTGCCGGATACCAGAGGCGTGTCGTGGATTCTCCGTCGCTACGGGCAGTGGATCGCTGTCGCAAACGTAGCGAACTACAGGGGTCAATTGGTTGGGACCTCGGACGGCGCTTGGCTGCAGTGACGTCAGTGCGCGTCAGGATACGTCATCACGGAGCGGAGCCACCCCCCGGTGCAGCGGTTGCAGTTGGTAGAAATTACGTACGGCGGCAAGGCAAGGCGAGAAAAGTACAAGTGAGGCAAGTTGTGTCAGTGTGGTTTGGAAGAGAAAATCGTGAGTAATTTTGAACCTTATTACCAGGAAGACTTTAACTTCAAAAATTTTCGTGAACATTATTTGGACTTTAAAATTAAATTCAACTTAGAGTAAATTTGCATGTTTAGATAAGACTTAGAATAATTTCGATAAAAAGGTTAATACGGGGAACCTATGCCCGATTTTTAAGGGACATTGTAAACTTTAAAGACTTAGAAAAATTTTGTTAAATTTCACTTAGAAAAATTTTGTTACTTTCAACTTAGAAAATTTTAATACTTTACAATTGAGAAAATTTTGGTGTTTGATCTTACAAACTTGTGATTTGTTTATTTACTTTTGAAAGTTCTTGTTTATTTACTCAAAATGGAAGCGTTGTTAAACTTTCAAATTGAACTATATGAGCGCATTATTAAAGCGCAAACTAACTTCAAAAGAGCCCAAAAGATCGAATTACTAAACAGTATTTAGGGAAGATTAGAATTAATCGAACAAACATGGTCCGAATTTTTATCTGGTCATAAGGAGTTAAAGTGTAATTCAGATCAAAATTATTACTGAATACTAATTATGTAAAGGAAGACATTTATGATAAGGCTGAAGAGTGTTATTTGAATTATAAATGTGACTTGAAAACATCTTTAGAAAATTTTAATATTGTAAATGTACCTTGTATTTCAGAAAGCAACTATGCTCAATCGAATGTTAAGTCGTCGTCACACATAAAGTTACCAAAAATTAATATACCTAACTTTTCTGGGAAATACCCTGAGTGGACACCTTTTAGAGATTTGTATAAGGCGCTTATTCATTTGAATCGAGATTTGAGTAAGGTTCAAAAGTTACATTATTTAAAAAGTTATTTAACTGGTGAGGCAGAACAATATTTGAGGCATATTCCGATAGCGGACGAAAATTATGATAGGTGTTGGAAATTACTCGAGGACAGATATAATAACAAAAAATATATTTGTCATTTAACTTTAAAAAGAATGTTTAGTCAAAAGAACATTATAAACGAATCAGCCAGTAGTCTAAAGGATTTAATCGATACCACCAATGATTGTCTCGCTTCCTTGACCAATATAGGTGTTGACGTAGGAAGTTGGGACGTTATTATTATACATATTTTAACTCTTAAGTTGGACCCGAAACTAAACGACAGGGAATTTCACGTTAGCAACAACAGCTCGGCAGATGAATTGCCAACATATGCCAACTTCAAAGAGTTTTAACAAATAGATATCGCGCTATGGAATTTCTGGATTCCGGATCCAACTTAGTCAAGAGAAGTCAGGCTCAAAGTAGTCCTCCTGTAAATAAAATGAAAGCCCTTCATGTAACTAATGTTAAATGTTTGTATTGTTCGGAAGCACACGCACTTGCATTTTGTAAAAAGTTTTCTAAAGAAACCGTGGAAGCGCGCAGAAACTTCGTACAAACTAATAAAGCGTGTTTTAATTGCTTGGGTGGCAATCACTCTGCCAAGTTTTGCCTTACCAACGTGGTGTCGCGTTTGCAAAAGGAAACACCATTCACTTTTGCACCCTAGTGGGCAAGCTATTTCTGAGACCATCGAGGATAGGGAACAGGGCGTGTCAGACGAAGCGATTGCATCTTCGTCGAAACAAGTAGTGGATTCAAAGGTTCCAGAAACGTCAGTATCTTGTTTTTCTTCAGGCAGAGTTTACAATCAGGCTCTTCTAGCAACTGCACTTGTAAGAGTCAAGTCGAAAACAAGTAGCGACACAGTCCGAGCTCTACTTGACCAGGGCTCACAATGTTCTTTCATAACAGAATCTACCGTACAGCGTTTGGGATTGAGAAAAACTCAGAGGTTAGGACAAATATCCGGATTGGGCGAGCACGAGTCAACTTCCAAGGCTATGGTTATAATGGAACTTCAATCACGTGTTGATTCTAACTTTAGAATCAAAGTAGAAGTTTTGTTTTGAAGACAATAACGACCTGTTACCAACATGCAAGATCGACCCATCAAGCTGGATTGAACTTGAAGGCCTGGTCTTGGCTGATCCAGAGTATCATACTCCAAATCGTATCGATGTGTTACTAGAGTAGGTATTTACAATCAGATACTTATGGAAGGAATAAAAGGAGTCCAGAGGAGGCTAGTAGCTCAGGCTACGTCATTGGGTTGATACTCTGGACAAATTACCATGACTGCACAGCCAGCACACAAAATAAATGTCTTGCATTGTTGTTCAAATGATAATGATCTTCTCAAAGGTTTTGGGAACTGGAGGCGGAACCTGAAATAAAAAGGGAGAAAATGTTCACTGATGAAGAGAAACGTTGTGAAGAAATATTTAATAAAACAACTACGAGAGATAATGAAGGCAGGTATGTGGTCCGACTTCCTTTGAAAAACGATCCTCCGCAAGTAGACGGGTCCATGGAGATATCTGAAAGGAGATTTTATACATTAGAAAACAAATTTAATAAAAATAAAAACCTAAAGGATAAATATACAGAAGTAATGGAAGAATACATAGATCTTAATCACATGGAGCTAGTACCGAAGGAACAGCTGGATAATCCATTGGCAATTTACTTACCTCATCACGCAGTGATACGAGAGGATAAAGACACGACGAAAGTCAGGGTGGTATACGATGCTTCTTGTAAAGGTAAAATAACATGTCTCTCAATGATAATCTTAATAGGACCTACCTTACAGCCAGAACTGCGACATTTGGTCATGCGGTGGCGTATTCCGCCCATCTGTCTCACTGCTGATATTGCAAAATGTATCGGCAAGTGAAGATTTGATTCAGATGTGGATTTTCAGAGGATCATCTGGAGAGATAATGCTGACACTGAGATGAAACATTATAGAATGCTGAGGGTGACGTTCGGAACTGCCTCTGCGCCTTACCTGGCAGTTAAAGCGTTGCAGCAGTTGGCTCGATGAAGGTGATAGTCATCCTATGGCAGCTAAACGAGTTTTAACAGATTATTACATGGATGACTTATTAACAGGATGCCAAACTAAGGAAGAAGGATTGAGGATATTTCAGGAAATGAATGAATTATTAGTAAAGGAGGATTTGAATTAATGAAATGGACAAGTAATTGCGAGGAACTAGTAGAATCTATGAAAGGGGAAAGGAAAAGGGATGTTCAGGAAGGATTAAAATTAAATCAGATGAAACTTTGAAAATCGTTGGACTCACCTGGAACCGTAGTGAAGACTTTTCGCTACGCTGTCAATCTTCCGAAGCTGGAACAACCGGTAACAAAAGAAAAATAATTAGTGACATTTCACGCTTTTATGACCCACTAGGCTGGGTAGGGCCCAGTATCATAAAATCAAAATAATAATTCAAAAGCTGTGGTTAGCAGGGATTGAATGGGATGAAGCTGTACCAAAAATATACTGGATGAGTGGCTTGCTTACCGAGAAGAACTGAAACTGTTAGAGACGATAAACATACCAAGATGGGTCCACGCTAATGTTGACGATTCAGTTGAATTGCATGGCTTTGCGATGCCTCTAAGAGTGCATACGCAGCGGTTATTTACACCCGTGTGATCGACTCCAGTGGGGCGATTAATGTAGCTCTGCTAACTGCGAAAACAAAAGTCGCACTGGTGAAACAAGTCTCTATCCCAGGTTAGAGCTTTGTGGAGCTGTATTATTATCACGACTCATATTAGAAGCAGCAAAGGTGCTAGGCATCGAAAAACGAAATATACGAGCATGGACAGACTCTACAGTGGTTCTCGCGTGGATTAATAGCCATCCAAATAGATGGAAGGTTTTTGTCGCAAACCGTGTATCCGAGATTCAGTCTAATTTGGACTCTCATAATTGGTCACATATCAGCTCTAAAGAAAATGCTGCTGATGCTGCATCTAGAGGATTATCTCCATCAGAATTGGTAGAAAATCACATGTGGTTCAACGGTCCTAACTTTTTGCGAAACAGAACTATCAATTATGAGAAGCCCAAAGAAGTAACTACAGATTTGGAAAAGGTTAAATCGCATTGTGCTGTTCTAGAAGATGGTATATGGGAGAGGTTTTCATCTTTGACGAGGATGAAACGAGTAATAGCCTACTGTAAACGTTTTATAAATAATTTAAGATCAGAACCTAACAAGAGAAACAGAGGCTATCTGACCACGCAAGAACTAACTGAAGCACAAAATACATGCATTAAGCAGTATCAAGCATTGCATTTTAAAGAAGAGATCTCGTTGGTAATAAAAAGGGGTAACTTACCTAAAAGTAGTAAACTCCGTTCGTTGAACCCAGTGATGGACGCTGATGAAATCCTAAGAGTAGGGAGATTGAGCTTTCTGGCTTAAGTCGCAACCAGAAGCATCCTATCCTAATTCCCAAGAAGTGCCATTTAACCAACTTAATTATCGCTGATGCCCACAAGAATACACTTCATGGAGGTCCCAGTTGATGATCTGCTATATCCAGGCAAAATACTGGATCTTGGGAGCAAAACAGTTAGTCAGGTCTTATTTCCGAAAATGTGTAATATGCGCAAAAATTCCGCCAATACCAGACGCAACAAATGGGCCAGCTACCAGCAGCGAGAGTGACTCCAATACGTCCTTTAAATGTAGCGGTGTGGATTATGCGGTCCTATCCAGATAAGAACAGCAAAAGGACGAGGACATAAATCTCACAAGGGTATATATGCCTCTTTATTTGTATGGCAACCAGGCCATACACCTTGAAGTAGTCACTGATCTCAGCTCAAGGGTTTTGCAGGCGTTTGCGATTTGTCTCCAGACGGGTCATTGCTCTGATTTATGGAGTGACAACGCAACTAATTTCACTGGAGCAGCCAGCGAGCTGAAACGACTTTTCCTAACCGAAAACGGATCGATACTACAGGAAGTAGCTGAGTCAGTAGCTAATAACGACTGCAACTGGCATTTCATCCCTGCCGGTCGCCCAATTTTGGTGGTTTATGGGAGGCGGAGTTAAATCAGTCAAATACCACTTAAAACGGGTAATAGGACAATCAACTTTGACATTTGAGGAGATGTCAACTGTTCTAGCACAAGTGGAGGCTTGTCTCAACTCCAGACCGCTGTCAGTTATCGGAGGTGACTGACGATATCATGGTCTTAACTCCGGGTCATTTCCTAGTGGAGAGCCCATTGTGACCCGCCTGACCAAAATTACGAATCTCACACTGTTAGTTCCTTAAGAAGGTGGCAGTTCACCCAAAGAATGTTGCAAGACTTTGGAAAAATGGTCTCAGGAGTACCTTACCAAGTTTTTGCACCGTTATAAATGGTCATCAGAGCAACCTCAGCCCAAGGTGGGCGACGTTGTTTTAGTGAAAGAAGACGGCTTACCACCCTGCCGATGGCTATATGGCAGAGTGATTGAAACTCATCCTGGACAAGACAATTTGGTCAGAGTAATAACCTAAAACAAAAATGGAACATTTAAACGTCCGATTTCCAAATTGTGTCTGCTTCCGATTGCAATTGAATAATGTAAAGGCTGTTTAACTAGATCAGAGTATATAGATTTATAATAAATTGTTAAATTTAAGATGCTCAACTTGTATTGGGTAAAGTTTTCATGTGAAGTTCTAGATTACATATAAGTTAAAATGCATTTATGTTGTTGTTGAAGGACAAATGTCATATTTGTCCTTGGTGGGCGATTATGTTAAGATTAGGTCGGACGACAACCGACAGATGGCGTTGTACAATTTTAAATCGCGGTATGGTTCGGTTCTCAAGTCTACGTATGGGATCATTGATTCGAAGAATAAATAATCTTTACATAGCTCTGAGTTCTTTGGTTTTATTTAAAGTACCTATACCTCAGTGTGTGAATAAACTCGTGAGTGTACCACGAGGAGCGACCTAGTAGTGTACAATTATCATTACTTTTGGATCACCCCTCGTATATGATCTTCAATATTTTAATTTACATATACAGCTCCTTCTACATTTGTATTTTCATCCAAATAAATATATTTGTTAGTTATCCGCATAAAAATGGCATGTACAGTGCTGTATGTAAAAAAAAACATAACACTAAATACTACGAACAGCAGTGGGCCGAGAATCGATCCCTGGAGAACACCCCTGGTCAGAAGCCAGAGAGTACAGAGTAGTAGCAACATTTTCCTACTAACATCCATATTCTTTACTTCAACGAATGGGATCGAATTGTAATATTAAAAATAAGTGATAATGAAACCACTTTAATCAATTTGGAAGAGCAGGGTTTGGGTTTACGGTATCAAAAGCACGCGAATAATTCTACTGCACTCATCTTGGGCTAAAATTATATTCATGCAGCATATTGCGATGATTTCGGGAGCTTTAATTCCCAAAATTGCAATTTCAAAACAATTATTTGAAGTTTGAACGATAATGCAGGAGCGCAATCCGAAAGCGCTCAAGTTGGCGTGAAGAAAAATACTAAGGCGAGTTTTCGAATGCTAAACTCGCCTTAGTGCATTCTGCTGATTAATGGACGAGGATCTAGCAATCGATTGGTGGCGGTAAACCCATACAAAAATGCTGATGAAAATCGTTACAAATTGGTAATGGGTTGCAGAATTATCAATGTGAATGTGTATTAGTATTAGCTCTCCGTTCACCCACTTGTCGAACGTGGTGTTTAAAGTAATACAGGGTATTTTTGAAACGCTCCCGAAAATGAAGACAGATGATAGTACTAAGGATACCTATGATGATGGGTCACAAAGAAATTTGATCCCGAGGAAAAAAAATCATCTTTTCACAACGTTTTATTAACTTTATTCACGCTCCATCATGTTAGTACCGTTAATTGAAACGATATTTCACTAAAAAAATCATGAAAATACTGAAGCATAAAACCAGCAGTGGAATTACTGAATTACAATCAACTGACTAGGTGTCAATGTACGCGCGAACGCCGAATTCGCGCGGCCCGCAACTAGCGATGGTACCACAATACCTAATAGCTTACAACACTTGTCTACCTACTATTTTGCCACTGTGCTTGTCTCCACGTAGCCACTTTAATTCGAATTCACAGGTTAAATAAACCAAATAACTGGTTCGATTCCCCGCTAATGAAAAAAATACTTAAATAAAATGTTAAGAAGGTTAGAGTCATGCTTTTTTATCCATTGTGTAGGTATGTTTATTATTCTGATGTATTCAGTTATGTACCTATTAAGATCAGTGCAGTACTAAGTTATTTAAAAAAATTAGGTATGAAACAGCTTACCGGTCCTCCGTGGCCTTATGAGATTCTCCAAGGCACACTAACAAGTTGCCGTATTCACGAGCACTATAAACGTACCTACGCGTTAGGCATTATTAAAACAAAACAAAAAACACAAAACGTAACAACAATAACAATATCATTAATTAATAAATAACAAGTAATAACGACAATAATTTAATAAACAAAACAATTGAACTATCGCTCGTGATAGTCATAGACATAGACATAGACATAGACATGCATTTATTCAGCAACTTACACTCATACAGTTTTCATACAGAAAATAAAATGATACTTAAAAAAAACATCAAAGATAAAAGTAGATAAGAAAAAACAGACATAAACTTATCCGATTGCATGAGTGATGTGATGCTGAAAGGGGCACTGACTCAACAAAATGCTATCGCGGGATTGCGGTAGCGTTGGTTTTCAGCAATGCCCATTGAGGTTGGACTCGCCCGCGAGGATAGTGTGTTCGCTTTATTTCTATTTTCGAGAAAGATGTTATCAAAAAAATAAAATAAAATAATGGAAATGAAAAAGGATGGGAACTTTATTTATGCTGTAGGTATATATAAATGTATATAATAAATAATATAATGAGTATTTACTATAAAACAGAGATATTTATATTATGCTATGAAAATAAAATGCAGCTATTTTATCCGCCCTAAAAGTTAAACTGACAAAAGTATTCTTTTACTTTTACCTTGAAAAGGCTGATGGTATTTAGTTGACGGATAGGTGAGGGCAAGTTGTTCCAGCATTTAGTAGCTGCATATCGGAAACTACCGCGGAATGCTGCTGTTGTGTGTTTTGGTATTGAAAGGACATTTGATTTTGTTCGAATGTTCTTAAAATTACCATTTTAGTTTTTCTAACAGATACCCGGGCTTTTTGTTTTGAAAGACACCGAACATTAGTGTTGCCAAATGTAGCGCTCTTAATTGGGACATTCTTAATAACTTTGATTTGTTTAAATAGGGACTGACGTGAGTTCGTGGGGGAATGTGGTGTATATATCTGGCACAAGCATTTTGGATCCTCTGAATTATTCGGTCAGTTTTCGAAAGTAGCCTTGGTCCACATACCGTATCGGCATAGTTTAGCCTGGAGAGTACAAGGGAGTTGCAAAGCTTAACGCGCAGATCTTCACCCAAAAAGTCACGTATTCGGTATAATACTTTTAGTCTTTAAAAGCAATTACGTGCGATCTCGAGCACGTGTCTCTCAAAGCGAAGCGCGTCATCCATCAGCAACCCCAGATTCTTGGCTTCAGTCACACGATTAACCTTCTCCCCGAGGACACACAAATCAGGATTATTTGCAACTATTCGATTTATCTGTCGCTTTGATCCCAATACTTAATGCTTCTGACCACGGGGCGATTTTCGTTAGATCTCTATTTAAATTATTAACAGCCCAGTTAGTTTGTGTACGGTCTTTACAAACCGCACATTTTTGCATAACATTTTTACCATATTGTATCATCTTTCATTCTCATCCATTCAGTACGCAATTATTCGCCGTCGCGCATTGTACTCACTATCAATAATATCAGAATAAATTACATAATCAGTTCAAGCCTTTATCATTTCTATCAACTTCTAAGATTGTACAGCACAGCAGCTCGTACATCTTAATGGTCCTTCGAGCATTGATCTAGTGCCGGTAAGAGAAAAGCGGGACCACGCGGTTCGACAACGTGACTTCGTTTCGCCCGTTTAGTGCTGCCCACGTATTACCGCCTACTTAGCAAAAACGCTACAAGTTATTTTAAAAGCTATTGCGCAGTGAACAATTTTCTGCTACGCATACACCATCACCAGCAGCAGTGATTGGTAAACATCACGCCATCACCACGAAAAACATTTTTGTCTTTGTGTTTCTGTGTCTGAAGTGCAATAGCGAATCGGTCGAGTCGGCCTCCCACAAGCGGGTCTCACCGACGAGATTGAGAAGGCGCATATATTGCATTAGGATACCGGAGCACTTAGCAACAGCATCACCTCCGTGACTCGGAAGCATCCGTCACCGGATTATCAATCAAATCGTCCATTAATCAAATAAAATGGAAGATTTACTATCAACTCAGCAACAACTTCTTCAAGCAATGGAGCAGTTATTCACCAACTTCAAGAAAGATGGAGCTGAAAGAAAACCCCATCTTACATATCAAGGCGACTAGAGACTCTGGATCAGTACTGGAGAGTTCCAAGCCAATCATGTCAAGTTGTGTGAGTACGAGGACCAAGACTACACTTATTTCTTGGAAAATCACTTCGAAAAAGCAAAGTCATATTACACCGACTGTCGGAGAATTATCCAGCAACACCTATCTACTGATCAAGAAAAGAAGTCAGTTCTGAGACCTGCTACTCCTTTAGCCGGCGTGACTACAGATTGGCGTCCACCATCAACGGCTGCAACAGCGTCCCATCAGGTCAGGCCAGCACCAGCCGAGTAGACAGAGGTAACCACAGCAAACTTGACGAGATGTACCGGAAACAAAAAAGCAATTTTAAAGCACTAGAACGAGCAATCAATGCCACTAATCTCGAGTTACTTACCGAAAAGTGGGAGCTCGAGGACAGCTTACGTGACTTACAACTTCGCTGGAATGCCGTGGACTCTTACACTGGGAGATCGACAGCGAGCTTACCACAGAAGATGTGCAGTACGAAAAACATACTACATGTTCGAAGACAGCTACAAAAAGATCAAAAAATCAATCAAAAGCAAGATGTGGTCCGTATCTCATCAAAAGCATTCTACGCCAAAAATGGAAATCCCTACGTTCAGCGGCAACTATCAGCAGTGGTCATCTTTCAAAGATCTCTTAATTGAAACGATATTTCACTAAAAAATGAAAATACTGAAACATAAAACCAGCAGTGGAATTACTGAATTACAATCAGCTGACTAGGGGTCAATGTACGCGCGAACGCTGAATTCGCGCGGCCCGCAACTAGCGATGGTACCACAATACCTAATAATTTACAACACGTGTCTACCTACTATTTTGCCACTGTGCTTGTCTCCACGTAGCCACTTTAATTCGAATTCACAGGTTAAATAAACCAAATAACTGGTTCGATTCCCCGCTAATGAAAAAAATACTTAAATAAAATGTTAAGAAGGTTAGAGTCATGCTTTTTTATCCATTGTGTAGGTATGTTTATTATTCTGATGTATTCAGTTATGTACCTATTCAGATCAGTGCAGTACTAAGTTATTTAAAAAAATTAGGTATGAAACAGCTTACCGGTCCTCCGTGGCCTTATGAGATTCTCCAAGGCACACTAACAAGTTGCCGTATTCACGAGCACTATAAACGTACCTACGCGTTAGGCATTATTAAAACAAAACAAAAAACACAAAACGTAACAACAATAACAATATCATTAATTAATAAATAACAAGTAATAACGACAATAATTTAATAAACAAAACAATTGAACTATCGCTCGTGATAGTCATAGACATAGACATAGACATAGACATGCATTTATTCAGCAACTTACACTCATACAGTTTTCATACAGAAAATAAAATGATACATAAAAAAACATCAAAGATAAAAGTAGATAAGAAAAAACAGACATAAAATTATCCGATTGCATGAGTGATGTGATGCTGAAAGGGGCACTGACTCAACATAATGCTATCGCGGGATTGCGGTAGCGTTGGTTTTCAGCAATGCCCATTAAGGTTGGACTCGCCCGCGAGGATAGTGTGTTCGCTTTATTTCTATTTTCGAGAAAGATGTTATCAAAATAATAAAATAAAATAATGGAAATGAAAAAGGATGGGAACTTTATTTATGCTGTAGGTATATATAAATGTATATAATAAATAATATAATGAGTATTTACTATAAAACAGAGATATTTATATTATGCTATGAAAATAAAATGCAGCTATTTTATCCGCCCTAAAAGTTAAACTGACAAAAGTATTCTTTTACTTTTACCTTGAAAAGGCTGATGGTATTTAGTTGACGGATAGGTGAGGGCAAGTTGTTCCAGCATTTAGTAGCTGCATATCGGAAACTACCGCGGAATGCTGCCGTTATGTGTTTTGGTATTGAAAGGACATTTGATTTTGTTCGAATGTTCTTAAAATTACCATTTTAGTTTTTCTAACAGATACCCGGGCTTTTTGTTTTGAAAGACACCGAACATTAGTGTTGCCAAATGTAGCGCTCTTAATTGGGACATTCTTAATAACTTTGATTTGTTTAAATAGGGACTGACGTGAGTTCGTGGGGGAATGTGGTGTATATATCTGGCACAAGCATTTTGGATCCTCTGAATTATTCGGTCAGTTTTCGAAAGTAGCCTTGGTCCACATACCGTATCGGCATAGTTTAGCCTGGAGAGTACAAGGGAGTTGCAAAGCTTAACGCGCAGATCTTCACTCAAAAAGTCACGTATTCGGTATAATACTTTTAGTCTTTAAAAGCAATTACGTGCGATCTCGAGCACGTGTCTCTCAAAGCGAAGCGCGTCATCCATCAGCAACCCCAGATTCTTGGCTTCAGTCACACGATTAACCTTCTCCCCGAGGACACACAAATCAGGATTATTTGCAACTATTCGATTTATCTGTCGCTTTGATCCCAATACTTAATGCTTATGACCACGGGGCGATTTTCGTTAGATCTCTATTTAAATTATTAACAGCCCAGTTAGTTTGACTTGGTAAAAGGAAAGATATACCTGCAAATCGTCTGCATACATATAATATTTACAGTTCTGAATGGCTGTACTAATATCTGCTATATACAGTATGAATAAAAGAGGGCCTAGTATGAATCCTTGGGGAACTCCTCTCGTTACAGGACAAGGATTTGATAGAGAATGTGTACCATCTTTTTTAATTATTTTAACCAACTGCGTGCGATCATTTAGATAACTGGAGAACCACTTGATTGCGGTTGGATCGAATCCATAATAGGAAAGCATGGACAATAATAATTCGATATTAAGAGAATCGAAAGCCCGTGAGAAATCAAGGAGTGCCATAATTGTTCCTTTACCTTTATCTTGAGATGCTAAAATATTGTCCACTACGTCTAATGGTGCTGTTGTCGTGCTGTGATGCTTTCTAAAACCAGACTGCAGTTTCAGTAGTATGTGATTACTCTCCAAGTACGCTTCAAGCTGTGTACATACACGTCATATACGTTGACGTCGTCGAACACGAAACTGTCTCAAAAACTGAAATTATTAATCAATCCCGCCAAAACAAATGCGCATGAGGTTAACGTCCTTGAAGCATGTGTAAATTCCACAGCGCGAGGCGACACGAGGCAGCGTGTGTGTGAAAGGGAAGGGTAGAGTGAGTAGTATACCTAATGCATTGTTTCGTACCGATCTAGATAAGAGTTCGGCGCCCGCGAGGATATTGACCCTATTGTCAGCTGATTTTCTTTTTTAAGTTTCACTGCTGGTTTTATGTTTCAGTATTTTCATGATTTTTTTAGTGAAATATCGTTTCAATTAACGGTACTAACATGATGGAGCGTGAATAAAGTTAATAAAACGTTGTGAAAAGATGATATTTTTTCCTCGGGATCGAATTTCTTTGTGACCCATTATCATAGGTATCCTTAGTACTATCATCTGTCTTCGTTTTCGGGAGCGTTTCAAAAATACCCTGTATATGCAAAAAGGCAGTTGGTGTTTGTATGATTTAAATTCCCCAATAGTAAGTAGCATTGTTTTTATGCTGTATTCCCTGATTGCTTTGCTTCTGGCTAGCGTAATATTCGTAATTTTTTTTAAATAAAATTAAAGTAATAAAGTTCAATTAAAGAAAGCTATCATCATAGATAGTCATCTCCAAGCCCTAAGGTGGTTATGATACTGGCTCTTTATTACCTGCGGACTGGTACACAGCGGTGCGAGTACTGCTGCATGATGGTGGAAATAGGTATAAAACAGTGGAACCAGATGGACTTCTTGGCGGAAAAGGAAACCCATTACCTAGGAATTTCCTTTACTCTACTGTATACAAATTAGTAAATCCTTCTGTAACTTATTGAATGAATTACCTCAAAACTATTTGCAAATATTGTCGCCAGCCACCCCGCGATGATCGGCAGCGTTACAGCGAAATGTGCCGCTTTCCTCCCGATATGCTCCATTATAGGCGGTGTTATAAAGTTGCCGACTAAAATAGTTATGCCGAGCACTGATGCTGTGATAAAAAAATTACAATGAATAGATTATACCATAAATTGCTTATAGTGGGGTGGGGGGGATATTTGCTATAGCTGTCAGTTTTATTATTATTTAGCAGTGTCAGCTCGGATTGATCTTGGTATGCTTGCGTGCTATGAAGTTTTAAGGTGAGCGGGTTATATCTCTTAACTAGTTAATAATTATTGCGTATGGTTGAGTTGAACCCCGTGTAGTGGCGGGTAAGAATACCCACTACCCCATATCTTCCCATGGGTGTCGTAAGAGGTGACAGAGGGAAACTGAGGCAGAAGATGGGCAGCAGCATCTTTCTGATAACAGCAAATTACAATAAAAACTGCGGCTGCCAATCCGCTCGCCAAGCGTGGCAACCAAGGCAATATACCCCCATGAAAAGAGTTACAAAAAGACGGCCCCAGTCCCCGGCGGCCCCGCTATCCCTGGCTATGGTGGCGACCATGGTAACGGCGGGGTAGGGGGTGCTAAAATTTTCGGCGGAGGTTCGGTTGCCACCTAAGACGACTCGACCTGGCAACATATAACGCACGCACACTGAGGACTGACGAGAAGATCCTGGAGCTGGAAGAAGAAGTAGACAAGTTGCGCTGGGATATTATAGGATTATCTGAGGTCCGAAGAGAGGGGGAGGACATGGTAATCCTCGAATCCGGCAACTTGTTCTATCACCGGGAGGCCGACCATCTGTCCCAAGCAGGTGTCGGATTTATCGTCCACAAGTCTCTCGTTAACAACGTTGTAAAGATTGAGAGTGTGTCAACGAGGGTTGCGTACCTTATACTCACAATCACCAAACGGTATTCGCTGAATGTCATACAGGTTAACGCACCAACCTCGGCACATCCCGATGAGTGGAGGAAATGTATGAGCATGCATTCCTCTAAAACCCACTATACGGTGTTAATAGGAGACTTCAACGCAAAACAAGGCACAAGAGTGAACGGTGAGTTGAAAGTAGGGAAATTTGGTATAGGGCAACGGAACCCAAGAGCCCAGCAGCTGGATGACTTTATGGAGAAAGAGGGACTCTTTTTGATGAACTCTTTCTTCAAGAAGCGGCCCCACAGAAAATGGACCTGGTCCAGCCCCGACGGTTCGACAAAAAATGAGATTAACTTTATTATGACGACAACTGTTCAGTAATGTCTCAGTGATCGCGAGGGTGAAAACTGGCAGCGATCACCGAATGGTGAGAGGCACACTGAACCTAAACGTTAAGTTGGAGAGGTTACGTTTAATGAAGTCAACGCTCCGTCCCCCTCGTACTCTAATGCAAAGCCCCGAAAACTTTCAGCTCGAGTTACAAATTCGTTTTCAGTGCCTAGAAAATTGAAATGCAGTAGATGATTTTGAATGACAAGCTTGTGGAAACTGTCCATGCGGTCGGAGCTAAGTTTTGCAAGACCCGTCGCAGAAGAACACAAAAACTCCGATCACACTCTTAATCTCATGACTGTTAGACGGGAAATGAAGCTGTAGTCTTCAGCAGATTTGACAGCATACAGGCAACTGAACAGACAGATCTCTAAGTGCATGCGGTGAGACTTACGTAACTTTACAGCTCGTATTGAAGAAGCGAGCGAGCGGAACCAGGGCTACAAAGTCTTTGCCAGAGATCTGTCTGACAGAAAGAGCCAACTGTTGAAGCTGAAGACCGAATGTGGTAGTATCGTTTCCGGGACACCTGAAAATTTGAGTGAGATTGAGAGGTTCTATGGGCAGCTGTACACGTCATCGTTGGAGCCACACGCAATTGTGAGTAACGATCCAAGAGCAAGTCTTATCCGACACTATTCCGATGATATTCCGGACGTCAGTCTGAGCGAAATTAGAATGGCTCTCCAGCACCTTAAAAAGGGCAAGGCCCCAGGCGAGGATGGAATTACAGTGGAGCTTCTGAAAGCGGGTGGAAAACCGGTACTTGAAATCCTGAAATCCTTCAGAAGCTCTTTAACTCCGTCCTCCATGGTGGCACTACACCGGAGGCGTGGAAAAGAAGTGCGGTGGTCTTGTTCTTCAAGAAAGGCGACAACGCTCTCTTGAAGAACTACAGACCGATTTCCCTTCGAAGCCGCGTGCATTGGAAGACGTTTTCAAGCTACTGGACTGGAAAGGATACGGTATTAACGTCAATGGCGAGTACATCACACACCTTCGATTTGCCGACGATATAGTCCTTATGGCAGAATCGCTGGAGGACCTAAACACTATGCTCAATGACCTCGATAGTGTCTCCCAAAGGATAGGTCTTAAGATGAACATGGACAAAACAAAAGTCATGTGTAACGTCCATGTCTCACCTATGCCGGTAGTTATTGCGAGCACTAAGCTTGAAGTTGTTGACGAGTATGTTTACCTGGGACAAATAGTCCGACTAGGTAAGTCCAACTTCGACCGAGAGTTCAATCGACGGCGGAGCTCTAGGTCTCTCAGCGAGCTATGGAGAGGGCTATGCTCGGGGTTTCTCTGCGTGATAGACTTAAAAACGAGGTTATCCGCAGTACCAGAGCAACCGACATAGCCCAACGGATTAGTAAGCTGAAGTGGTAATGGGCCGGCCACATAGCTCGAAGAACCGACAACCGATGGGGTAGAAAGGTTCTCGAGTGGCAGCCTCGTACCGGCAGGCGAAGTGTAGGGCGTCCTGGTAAGACATGCAGGAAGTCAACGGATGCAGGTGGCTCAGGACCATGCTTTGTGGCATTCCTTGGGGGAGGCCTATGTTCAGCAGTTGACTTGTGAAGGGCTGTAATGATGATGATGATGATGATGATTGAATTATTTACCAATCCAAGATGCACCCTCTTCAGTCAGCGTGATGATCGAGTCGTTCTGTTTGAGCTGAGGCAGGAGCACCGCTGGAAAGCCGAGGATGCAGCCGTGGCCGGCTATGTTGCTGCACACCGCACCTGTTACGAAGCACTGGAAAGTAGATAGAAATATTTAAATTACGCTGAAACTGTTGTTTTATTTAAGACTAGGTTAACACCGCTCGCGTATAATTTAAAACTGACCAATTTTTATTGCGCCATGGATTATAAGTCTAATATGAGATAGACTAACACTCTATACAAAAAAAATTACCTATGTCCTATTATGGATTGTTATCTGGAATTTTGCCAGGTTACATCGAAATCCGTTCATAATTTTTTACGTGAGCCACAAACATACAAACATCCAAACAGACACATTTATAATATTTATAGCTTTTACCCTTGGCTTCGGCCGCGTAGAACTTAAACAAAAAAACACCTGTAGATGTATAAGCGGCCTTTGGGCGAGTAGGTTAAATTCTAACTCGGTTTTTGTTATTATTTATGGAAATAGAGGGAAATGTCTAAATGAATAATTGTAGATCTATTCATTTTACATGAAAAATGTCTAATCACCTTATCCTTTAACACCCATAGTTTTGTTGTAAAATGTTGTTGTAGTAAACAAAGTGTTGAAAATTGATTTTGCATCAAGACCATATAAGATAGAATGAATTGTGATTACATTTTTCTGTAAAATTGCAAATCAAAAAAAAATTATCCCTAACTTTTATGTATCTCATATATTTTATGGGATTATCATTTAAAAAAATTTACGTGGTAACACGATTGGGTTGGCTCGATTGGGGAAGGACCACGCTCTCACAGAATACCAGCGTAATATAGCAGCTTAACGCTGCTGTGTTTCGTATGGTGAGTGTAGAGAACCGGAGACCCTGCTTTACTGGAAACGAGGCATTCCATCTTAGTCCTCACGGGTGACAACGCATCTGCATTTTCATTCGTCATCGGGCATAGATGTAGATGTCTATGGGCCACAGCAACCACTTACCATCAGGTGAACTATATGCTCATTTTTTTTAACTTTTCATGGGGCAATATATGCAGTTTATATTTCATTCATATTTTCGGGTAGGTATGTTCTTTTTTGTTTTTACTCTACCGTAAATATTAAGGGTTGCAAAGATGAGTAGAACTCATTATCGTCAACCTATCAAAAGTCTACTAAAATTAACATAGGCCTCCCCCATAAATTGTCAAGTGGCTGGATATTTGCTATAGTTGCCACGCTTAGTGGGCGGGTTGGCCACCGCAGCTATTATTATTTTGATCTGTTGTCAGGAAGATATTATGCTGCCCATCTCCTGTTTATTTTCCTATGTCGCCTCTTACGATGGGATGGTATGAGGTGGCAGATTCTCTTTCACTGCCACAACAAGGCGAACATTTTTCTACTCCCGTTCATGAGTTTAGTGCTTCCCACGTTCACTGTGAATAAAATTTATAAGGAATAAAACAAATTTTAAGGATTTTTTTTAAAGTTGGTAAAAATTACTGCAGTAGTATGTTTGGGTTTGAATTTAATTTTATTAATTATGGGGTCCTTAGCAGATGGTAGCACTCAGCCATCTTCCCTATTTAAATTAGGATGTTTTTGAATTTCAATAGTCTCGCGAATCATCATTCACCATCACAAGGGTGACAAACGAGCACACAGTCCACCTGATGGTAAGTGGTTGCTGTGGCCCATAGACATCTACATCTATCTTCGTTTGCGAATTTAAATGCAGATGCGTTGTCAGCCGTGAGGACTAAGATAGAATGCCTCTTTTCCAGTAAAAAGGGTCTCCGGTTCTCTACACTCACCATACGAAACACAGCAGCATTAAGCTGCTATTTTACGCTGGTATTCTGTGAGAGCGTGGTCCTTCCCCGGTCGAGCCGACCCATTCGTGCTACAACTATACTATTAATATGGCTGCAGCATGGCTCTACCACGTAAAAAACTTATGATGTTTTTACATAATATTGACTATATTGCAATCTTAGGGTGCTAAGGGGATGCGCACCCAGTAACAATGATATAGCAACAATGCAATTCCAATCAGAAAATCGTCGTCATTATTCGCTGGCAGAATGTCTAGACTCAATGGCTAGCGTCTCTCAACTGAGCCTTGTTATTCCGAAGGGTTATTCGGAATTCCGATATTATGAAACGGCTTTTCGAAACGGAATTCCGACTGTATGTGGCCGACCTTAAGAACATCAATTTGACTAGCCTGGCTGAGCAGACAAGAGACACTGTCGGCGGAAGTGGAAAGGGTGTCGGCAAATACTCTGCGCCACTTATACATAGTTTTCATATTCATAAAGAAGTAGTATGTGTATGTGGCCAGTCTAAATCGTTAACACTAATATAAAACTAAAATAAAATGTGAGTGACGTTGATTCACGTGAATATCACGCCAATGTCACGTGACTTAACGACAATTTCATTTATATTGATAGTTTTCTATTAGCATTAACGATTGTAGATAGCGTTCATGGCTGGCCCCGCTGCACCGGAATGTAGCTGCTGTGCTGATAGCGTCATGGCATCACGCATCGATCGGAACAAGATTGGAGCAACAAATCTTCGATTGATGCGTGATGTCAGGACACCTATCTGCGAACGTTCTGTACGAGTTTATGATGATGATGTTTAGCATGTGTTTAGCATGGTGACAAACGAGTATACAGTCTAACTGATGGTAAGTGGATGCTGTGACTCATAGACATTTACATTTATCCTCGATTAAGAATCAAAATGCAGATGCGTTGTCACCGCTGAGGACTAAGATGAAATGCCTCGTTTCCAGTAAGAAAGGGTCTCCGGTTCTCTACACTCACTATTTTAGCGTAAAGTAGAAGCTTCGCTTCTTCGTTTCGCTTGGTTAGTGCAGGTGGCCGGAGCCTCCCCCCCCCCCATCACATAGTAGCGGAATTCAAAACGAAAAGACTACCCCAGGAGGGTACCAGCACCCCTGGTAATGGAGAATCCCTCACTGAGCATCCCCTGCTACGCTATCCGTGGACTTCTGCAACAAGGGATTTCACTCGAACCTTAACGCCGTCCACTACCATCTGGAGACGGGGAAGCCGGCCTTGATCTTTTTGACCGAGACACAGGTGTCCTCTCCGGCTGATACTTCGTACCTGCCCTACCCGGGGTACAAATTAGAACACTTCTTTGTGCTCCGGGCTGGAGTTTGCGTATACGCCAGAGAGAATATCTGTTCTCGACGCCTCGGCAGTCTTGAAGGTACGGACCTGTCCATCCTTTGGCTGCGCGTAGACAGCGACGACCATCCCCGCGTCTACGGGTGCCTCTATAGGTCCTATAGCGGTAATGCCGACACAGACTGACTCATCGACCACGTTCAAATGACTACAGATTTCTTGCTACAACAGATCCCATCCGTAGAGATCGTGATACTTGGCGATTTTAACCCCCACCACGCCGAACTGATCACGCGGGGAGATTTGTTTATGATTTTGCCTTGCCATATGGTCTGACACAACTGGTTTCTTCGCCTACGCGGATTCCAGATGTGAAGGATCATATACCATCCCTGTTGGACCTTCTGCTGACCTCTCATCCGGACGGATATCAGATTTCAGTCGACGCCCCTCTCGGCTCTTCGGACTATTGTCTGATCCGGATTGTGGTGCCACGCACTCTCCCTTCGCGGTTGCGTTCTGCAGGTTGCCGCCGTGTTTGGCATTACAAGACGGCGGGTAGGGACGGAATGCGGTCTTTCTTTGCATCCTACCCATGGGGGCGGGTTTGCTTCTCGCCGGATGATCCCAGCGCTGTTGCTGACTCTATCACTGATGTGATGTTACAGGGAAGGGAACTATTTATTCCATCATCTGTGGTATCCATCGGAGGCAAATCTCAGCCATGGTTTGGTCGCTTCTATAAGACTGCATAACGCAGTAAGCAGGAGTGTTATCAGGCCTGGGCTGAAGTATCAGCGGCTCGGGATGTAAGCACCGTTTCTTCGCCTACGCGGATTCCAGATGTGAAGGATCATATACCATCCCTGTTGGACCTTCTGCTGATTTCTCTTCCGGACGGATATCAGATTTCAGTCGACACCCCTCTCGACTCTTCGGACTATTGTCTGATCCGGATTGTGGTGCCACGCACGCTCCCTTCGCGGTTGCGGTCTGCAGGCTGCCGCCGTGTTTGGCATTACAGGTTGGCGGATAGGGACGGAATGCGGTCTTTTTTTGCATCCTACCCATGGGGGCGGGTTTGCTTCTCGCCGGATGATCCCAGCGCTATTGCTGACAACTCTATCACTGATGTGGTGTTACAGGGAAGGGAACTATTTATTCCATCATCTGTGGTATCCATCGGAGGCAAATGTCAGCCATGGTTTGGTCGCTCCTATAAGACTGCATTACGCAGTAAGCAGGAGTGTTATCAGGCCTGGCCTGACGCTTCAGCGGCTCGGGATATAAGCACCAGTATGCTTAAAAAGAAGTATAACTTCGCCTCCAGGTCCTTCAAAAGAGTTATTGCCAATGCAAAGTATGAGCACATTGGCAGAATTGGCAAGAAATTCGTTCGGGAACCCGTGCATTCTGGTCTCTCGCCAAGGCTGTCCAAGGGAATTTCTGTAAGCCATCACTACCATCTCTGCACAGGAAGGACGACTCTCTGACCAACGCCGCAAAAGAGAAAGCCAACCTTTTAGGCTCCCTTTTTGCGTCTAACTCGACTCTCGATGATGGGGGGAACACACCGCCTACCACCCGCAGTGTGAGTGCTCTATGCCTGATGTGCGATTCACAAAGTGCGCAGTACGCAAAGCACTCCTCTCCCTGGACATCCACAAGTCGAGTGGGCCTGACGGAATCCCGCCAATTGTACTGAGGACGTGCGCTCCGGAGTTGGCACCGGTTCTAACGCGTCTTTTCCGGTACTTCTACTCCCTAGGCATTGGCCCGAATTCATGGAAGACAGCTTTCGTGCACCCGATCCCTAAAAAAGGTAACCACTCGGATCCGTCCAACTACAGGCCTATCGCCATCACCTCCTTGTTCTCGAAAATAATGGAGTCCATTATTAACTGCCAGCTCATGCGGTACCTTGAGGAGCACCAGCTGATTAGTGACCGCCATTACGGTTACCGTCGGGGTCGCTCAGCTGGTGATCTTCTTATTTACTTAACACACAGATGGGCGCAGGCGATCGAGTCCAAGGGGGAGGCTTTGGCGGTTAGTTTGGACATAGCGACGGCCTTCGATCGGGTTTGGCACAAAGCGCTTCTTTCGAAGCTTCTATGGGCTTCTATATTCCTTCCTATGGGCTTCCCGAGAAATTGTACAATTGGATCACCAGTATTCTGGCTGATCGGAGCATCAAGGTCGTAGAGACGGTGCATGCTCCGATTACAAGCCTATTAACGCTGGTGTTCCACAAGGCTGCGTGCTATCACCAACGCTGGTTCTTCTGCATATCAATGATATGTTACAAACCGGCAACATTAATTGCTATGCGGATGACAGCACTGGTGATGCTCTATACACCGGCCGTGCCAATATTTCTCGGGAAAACGTCGCCGAGTATCGGAACAAACTTATGTCTGAAGTCGAGTCTTTGGTGAACAAAGTCTCGGATTAGGAGCGACTAAATCGAGTCCAGTTTAATCCTCAGAAGATACAAGTTTGCGCGTTTCCATCCAAAAATAACCCCTTTGTCGTATCTCCTCAGTTTCAAGGCACTCCCCTTGTTGCCTCAGCCAGTATCGGAATCCTCGGCGTCGACATATTGAGTGACGTGCAGTTTCGTGGTCACTTGGAAGAGAACGCCAAATTGGCTCTAAAAAGCTTGGCATGCTCAGCAGAGCGGGACAGTATTTCATGCCGGCATACCGCCTGCAACTTTACAAGTCGCAGGTTCGGCCTCATATGGAATACTGTTCCCATCTCTGGATTGGGGCTCCCCAGTGCCAGCTCATTCCACTTGACCGCATCCAGCGCAAAGCGGCTCGAATCGTCAACGACCAAGTCCTTTCCGATCGGCTCGATTCACTGGCGCTGCGAAGAGATGTTGCTTCTCTTTGCATTTTATGTCGCATCTACCACGGGGAGTACTCTGAGCAATTGTTCGGATTAATCCCAGCTGCCAAATTTCACGAACGCACATCGCGGCAAAATTCCCGATACCATCCACACCATCTGGATGCTTGGCGGTCCACCACTGTACGTTTCACTAGGAGTTTTCTTCCGCGTACGACCTCTCTGTGGAATAGCTTACCACCGGCGATTTTCCGGACCGATACGACTTAGGGACCTTCAAGAAAAGAGCTTACTCCTTTCTAAAAGGCCGGCAATGCACCTGCAATACCCCTGGTGTTGCAGTTGTTCATGGGCGGCAGTAGTCACTTACCACCAGGTGAGCTCCGTAAGCTCTTTTGCCCCCTCTCCTATAAAACAAAAATACGAAACACAGCAGCATGAAGCTGCTTTTGTACGGTGGTATTCTGAGAGCATGATCCTTCCCCGGTCGAGCCAACCATTTCGTGCTACAACCATAATATGGCTGTTGCATGGCTCTACCACGTATATTTAAGATATATTTTTTCCTTTTTCTTTTATTTAATACACTGCTGGGTAAAAGCTTGTGTTACTTGAACTATTATCCAAGAAATACTCACGACATACGGTAACAACGTAGGAGAATTCGTCATCCTATTTAGTCCTAAATTAAAATAATATCGTTCGTTTGAACATTTTCAACTAAAGCGACCACTTTATATTTTCAGTACCCCTAAAATCCTTGCAGTGACACCAATCTTACGTAAAACGTAGTGTATCTGTAGGATACTTGTTTTACTAATAAAATTGTAAACAATAAATGTTCCTAATTAATCATTTTTATCAAGTGGTTTTTATTATATACTATTCTTATATTCTTGCTCTTCAATAACGTGTATTGTTATCCTACCCTTTCTCATGATTTACAAAATGTATCTGAATGAAAAGGCTAGCTTCTGAAGCATTTTTAGCGTTCTTTCGTCAAAATACTATAAAATACTGTCAAATAAAATAAGTTGTGTAAAAATTATATGGTGACATGTGGTGTTTCTGTTGTGTATATTTTGTTAAAATGTTAATGTGTAAATTACATAAAACTAAACATTCAACTAAAATACGTTAAAGTAAATTATACGTAGTAAAGCCACGTTGCAGCTAGACCTAACCGGAGACCCTTTTACTAGATACGAGGTATTCCATTTCAGTCCTCAGCGGTGACAACGCATCTGCATTTTGATTCTTAATCGAGGATAGATGTAGAAGTTTATGGGCCACAGTATCCACTTACCATCAGGTGGACTATGTGCTCGTTTGTCACCCTTATTATATATAGAAAGTCATTGTTAAATCATTTTAGTAAATGAAGTTAACTATAGGGTACCCCATACTAAATGTTATAATTTCATGATGATCATCATCATCATTACAGTCCTTCGAAACTCCATTGTTGAACATAGATTTCACGCACAGAATGCACCAAAGTGCGGTCCTGAGCCACCTGCATCCATCGACTTCCTACATCTCTTGCCAGGTCGTCATAATTTAGCTGCAATTTATTATTGATGCAAGAACAAACAAAGGAAATAGATACAATCCTATAGTCAGAATAATATTTTTCTTTTATATAACCAGAATTCTCAATAACAAATGTACATTGATACGAATACATAAAAAATTAAAAAAAGTTTACTCACTTGTTTTAGAAAAGGTGACAACTTTTTCTTCCCATATGACATTGTTTCTGTTAATCAACTATTTGTCCCACTGGCTTCCATAACACCCGGCTTGTTTCCGCAATTTTAAATACTGTTTTGTACACTGTGCCTAAAACACTTTATTTTATTAAAACAAGGCAATAGTATGAATACAGTAGTCAGTTTACTTCAAGAGCACTTGTTTCACAAACGGCAGCGATAACGTAAATGAAATTTTATCATTTTATCTTTGAACCGTCTTTTTATTGTAAAGTTATATAACAATATATTTGCTTATATAATCATTCTAATATACATTTCCTATCGATTGCAAATGATTCTGTGATATCAAATCATCTTTAAAAATTTACACGTGACAGAGCCACGCTGCAGCTATATATGGTACAACGCTCTCACATATTACCAACGTAAAATAGCAGCTTAATGCTGCTGTGTTTTGTATGGTGAGTGTAGGGAACCGGAGACCCTTGTTACTGGAAACGAGGCATTCCATCTTAGTCCGTAGGGGTGACAACGCATCTGCATTTTGATTCTTAATCGAAGACAGATCTAGATGTCTATTGGCCTGAACATCCACTTACCATCAGGTGGACTGTGTGCCCGCTTGTCACCCTATAAAAAATTAAGATTGAATTATATATAATAACGGACTGAAGGGTTGCCGTGTAGTGGCAAGTATGAGAATTCACTAACTTACATAATTCCGTTGGTGTCGTAAGAGGCGACAGACGAATGAAATAGGAGATGGGGAGCAGCATCTTCCTGATAACAACTCAAAATAATTAAAAACTGCGTTTGCCAACCCGCTTGCCAAGCGTGCCAACATGACAAATATTCTCTCTCAACTCTTGTCTGTGTTCAGCAGTGGACTTTTGATAGGCTGTAATGAATGGAATAAATAAATATAACGGAAAATTAATTGCGGTTTCAACTTAGTTGTAATGTCTCTATAATGGTCATTACTGCTTTGCAATCCAGTTCATTTTAATTCATTACCTTAATGAAAAGGAGGGAAGTCTACAATTAAAATATAAATGTACGATAACTACTCGTTAATTTAAACAGCCGCACATTTTTAGTAAATTGTTAAAAGTGAAGAATAAATTATACAGTATGTTCCACTCATTCATGTCAAGGTTATACACATGCTTTTTTTTATAGAATAAAGTTGACCTTGACCAACGAGCAAACAGTTCACCTTATGGTAAGTGAATCAGTGGCCCATAGAGATGTACATTTATCCTCGATTAAGAATCAAAATGTAACCCCTAAGCACTAAGATGGAATGCCTTGTATCCAGTAAAAGGATCTCCGGTTCTCAACACTCCACACGAGGCGCAGCAACATTTAACTGCTATTTTACGTTGGTATTCTGTGAGAGTGTGGTCCATCCCCGCTCGAGCCGACCTGTTCGTGATACAACTATAATACAGCTATACCACATAATGATAGACATACATCTATGTTCTGTTAAAATAATAAAGTAATTTAGCATTAAACTGTGACATTGGGATAAGCGTAATATGCTTATATGTGCATTGCAAACTGCAAATTAGAGAAATTTTAGATTTATATTATAAAACCGCGTAGAGGTGGTTTAAGAATATTCACTACCCCATGTCCTCATGTAGGTGTCGTAAGAGACGACAGAGGCAAAGTGAAACAGTAGATGGGCAGCAGAATCTTCCTGATAACAACTTCAAATAACGGGATTCCATCAGGCCCTCTCGACTTGTGGATGTTCCGGGAGAGGAGTGCTTTGCGTACTGAGCATTGTGTGGATCGCACATCAGGCATAGAGCACTCACACCGCGGGATGGTAGTCGGTGTGTTCCACCCGTCATCGAGAGTCGAGTTGGACGCAAAAATGGAGCTTAAAATGTCGGCTTTCTTTTTTGAGGCGTGGGCCAGTGAGTCATCCTCCTGTGCGGAGATGGTGGTGATGGATTACAGAAATTCTCTTGGACAGCCTTGGCGAGAGACCAGAATTCACGGGTACCCGAAGGAAGGCGAACAAATTTTTCGCCAACTGTCTCTCTCTGCTGATAAGCCATGTTTTTGTGACAAAATGCGGTGAGCACTGAAAGACCATGCTGGGAATTTGCGTGATAAATTACTTAGGATTTAGTAGTAGACATAAAACAATTTCAGAACATATTCTGAAATTTAAAAAATGACAGCCGTTAAAGTGTGGTTCCTTAGTTCTTACAGTATCAGCAAGGTCTCTAAAAGTCATGTCTAAGAAATTATTACTAAGGCATGCAGGTTTTCCACACGATGTTTTCCTTCACCGCAAAACACGAGCTAAACCAATACTTAAAATTTCCATTAACACTTTTATTGGTTTTTACAAAAAAGAACAAGCGCTTATCTTCTGAGCTACCATGGCATAAACATAAAACAAAGAAAGAACAACTAAGATGAACGCAGGTGGCTCATAACCGTGCTTTGTGGTGTTCCTTGAGGAAGGCCTATGTTCAGCAGTGGAAGTGTGAATATAATGATAATGATGATGATGAAACAAAGAATATCATAAACCACCCGCAAACGTGACCCAAGTCTTTTGAGTAATGTGATCCCGACTAACAAAGGAATAAACAACGACTAAATAATACGTAATTCTAAAAATACACGACCTATATTAGGTTATTGATTGTTTAAATATAAAGAAGTGTTCACACATGAGCGATTTTTGTTGCTCTCATTCGTCACTGACATCGGGAGCTGAAGGAGGAGCTAGAACAAAAATGCGTACACGTCACGCCTCGTTGTGCACCGACCTTTCATCAACTACCTATATATGGCGTCTTTCCTGTGTCATAACGTCTTTTGTGCTCTTAAAGTAAGTAAGAATATGATTGAAAATTAAAAACTTTTAATTATTAAAGTTAATATAAAATAATGCTTTGCTACGGAGGCAGGGCAGACATGGCGAACGCTCTGTCCCGGCGAAAATGTTCCACTGGAAGTTAACCAACAAAAACAGTGGGATATTCCGTTGGTACAGAGGGTGCAGAAAGATTTGTTTCATAATTTCCATAGAGACCAAGATAAGGCACGCCTTCTAGCTGTTTCGACTAAGGAATCTAGTCACTGGTTACACGCTTTACCATCAAGTAATCTCGGCACATTACTATGAGCGGCGATTTGTCAACCCCATCAGTGCCCCTGTGGTAGCAGCGTCGACGGGTTTGGGCTCCACGGACTTTCTTGTAAGAAAAGTGCTGGTAGGTTTTCACGGCACGGTTCTTTGAACGATGTCATCCGAAGGGCTCTATAAATGTTCCCTCGGTTTTAGAGCCTTGTGGAATATTTAGAGACGATGTCAGGAGACCCGACGGTATGACATTGGTCCCTTGGGCGAGAGGTAAAGCCCTAGTATGGGATGCTACTTGCGTAGACACTTTAGCGGCCTCTCATCTCAGGGGTACCTCGTTTAGAGCCGGGGCGGTATCAGAGGCAGCTGAACTGAGTAAGTGGCGCAAATATGAGTCTCTGAGAGATGACTACATATTTGTGCCATTTGCTGTAGAGACTATCGGTCCGTGGGGTCCACGTGCGGTGAAGTTCTTAAAGGAACTCCATCCGCTGCTGGTCGTTGCTGCTGGTGATAAGATGGCTGGCTCTTTTCTCGCTCAAAGGCTAAGTATAGCCATTCAGCGGGGAAACGCAGCCAGCGTTCTTGGCACGATACCGCGTGGAGTAAGACTGTTTGATAATTAAATTACTAGTTTTAGTTTTTTTTTAATTATAGTTTTTAATATAAAAATCGACTTTAAAGCATTGAAGTACTATGTACTACGAGTAAAGACGCCGAGCCTTGGTCGTTTGCAACACGCGTTAGAGCCGATGGGCTTAAACTTACTTAGTGCTATAAAAACGTACTCTGAGCCACCTTCCACGCACCCCACACCGCCCCACATATTTTGTTCGCAGTGTCTGTTATAATACGTGGTACTTATTACTTCAATGCTTTAAAGAATTATAAATAACAAAATAATTTTCACAAAAAGGCTTCAGAAAGCTATGATAAGGCATAGTGTATAGAAGAGTTTTTATTTTTTATTTAATAAAATACTAGAAATGCTATTAACATTACTTATATTTCCTTTAACCGCTCCTGGTAAGATTAAAATGATTGTGTTAAGAGTGGTTCACGACAGTAGTAAATGGCGGATTCGAACTCACGACCTCTTGAGTTCGCGGTCCGTGCCCTGCCATTAGGCTACTGTCGAAGAGTTAAAGCCCCTGACAGATATTAAGAGGGTGCACACGGCACCATCGGTGATAGGAAACATTTTAGGATTTGCTTGTTGTACACACGTTAAAGTAACGCATTTTAGAGCAGACCAGTTTTACCCAATAGTCGTATAATGCATTGCGAGTTAAATATAATAACATCTTTATGACCCTATTGTAACTTTCACACATTTCAGCGCATCAGGCATGTTTGCGAGAGTTCTCCAGCTCCTTAAAAACGGCATCCCCGGGCGAGGATGGAATTACAGCGTAGCTTCTGAAAGCGGGTGGAAAACCGGTACTTAAAGTCCTTCAGAAGCTCTTTAATTCCGTCCTCCATGGTGGCACTACTGCGGAGGCGTGGAGCAGAAGTGCGGTGGTCTTGTTCTTCAAGAAAGGCGACAACGCTCTCTTGAAGAACTACAGACCGATTTCCCTTCTGAGCCGCGTCTACGTGCTGTTTTCGACAGTCATTACGAATCGTCTCGCACGCAAACTCGACGACTTCCAGCCTCCTGAACAAGCCGGTTTCCGAAAAGGCTTTAGCACTATAGACCACATACATATCCTTCGGTAAATTGTACAAAAGACCGAAGAGTACAATCTGCCACTTTGTGTTACTTATGTGGACTATGAGAAAGCCTTTGATTCCGTCGAAATTTGGGCGGTGCTGCAGTCCCTTCAGCGGTGCCAAGTGGACTGTCGGTATATCGAAGTGCTAAAGTGTTTGTACAGTAGGGCTACGATGGCTATCCGAGTACAGAACCAGAGTACGAAATCTATCCAACTGCAGAGAGGTGTAAGAGAGGGTGACGTAATATCCCCGAAACTCTTCACCGCTGCGTTGGAAGATGTTTTCAAGCTACTGGACTGGAAAGGATACGGTATTAACGTCAATGGCGAGTACACCACTCACCTTCGATTTGCCGATGATATAGTTCTTATGGCAGAATCGCTGGAGGACCTAAGCACTATGCTCAATGACCTCAATAGTGTCTCCCAACGGATAGGTCAACGGATAGATAGATGAACATGGACAAAACAAAAATCATGTTTAATGTCCATGTCACACCTATGCCGGTAGTTGTTGGGAGCACTAAGCTCGAAGTTGTTGACGAATATGTTTACCTGGGACAACTAGTCCGACTTGGTAAGTCCAACTTTGACTGAGAGGTCAATCGACGGATTCAACTCGGCTGGGCAGCGTTCGGGAGATTACGATACATCTTCTCGTCAGACATACCTCAAAACCTTAAAACTGGATTATACAACCAGTGCGTGTTGCCAGTGATGATCTATGGATCTGAGACGTGGTCCTTCACTGCTGGCCATCTGAGGAAGCTCAAGGTCGCTCAGCGAGCTATGGAGAGGGCTATGCTCGGCGTCTCTCTGTGTGATAGAATTAAAACGAGGATATCCGCAGTAGAACCAGAGTGACCGACATAGCTCAAAGAATTAGTATGCTGAAGTGGCAATGGGCCGGCCATATAGCTCGAAGAACTAACAACCGATGGGGAAGAAAGGTTCTCGAGTGGCAGCCTCGTACCGGCAAGCGAAGTGTAGGGCGTCCCCCCACTAGATGGAGTGACGACCTGGTAAGACATGCAGGAAGTCAATGGATGCAGGTGGCTCGGGACCGTGCTTTGGTCCGTTTTTGGACCGTTCCTTGGGGGAGGCCTATGTTCAGCAGTGGACTTGTGAAGGGCTGTAATGATGATGATGATGATTATTTACGTTGCCATAGATATACACTTTGTCACCTACAATACTTTTTAGGGTTCCGTACCCAAAGGGTAACCAACAGGACCCTATTACTAAGCCTCTGCGGTCCGTCCGTCCGTCCGTCCGTTCTTCTGTCTGTCAGCGAGCTGTATCTCATGATCCGTAATAGGTAGGCAGTTGAAATGTGTGTTAGTTGAATGTGTATTTCTGTTGCCGCTATAAGAACAAATAAAAAAATAAAAATTAATAAAAAATTAAAGGAGGCTCCCCTACTAGAAACCTGTTTTACGATGGTACGGAACCCTTCATGCGCGAGTCCGACTCGCACTTGGCCGGGTTTTATTCTATACACTGCAACTTACTATATCATGGTTGTAGCACGAATGAATGTGTCGGCTCGGACGGGAAAGGGCCACGCTCTCACAGAATATCAGCTCAAAATAACAGCTTAATGATGCTGTGTTTCGTATGGTGAGTGTAGAGAACCGGTAACCTTTTTGACGTGAAACAAGGCATTCCATCATAGTCCTCAAGGTGACAACGCATTTGCATTTTAATTCTTAATTGAGGATAGATGTAGATGAAAAACACACTACAGCTGTAATATAGTTGTAGCGCAAATCATTCGGCTCAAGAAGAGCGTTCTTAAGTGTGAATCAAAATCAAACGTCTTTTAATATTAAATAAGATATGAATAGTTCATCTTTATCATCATCATTACAGCTCTTCACAATTCCTGCTGACCATAAACCTCCCCCAAGTAATGGCAAAAAGCACTGCCCTAAGCCAACTGCATCTATCAACTTCTTACATGTCTTAACAGTTCGTCATTGCAGCTAGTCAGGGAGTGTAGGGCACACTTCGTTTACCAGTACGAAGCTGTCCCCGAGAAAAGAGTCGGTTCTTCCAGCTATATGTCCGGCCCATTGTCACTTCAGCTTATTCATTCTTTGATATTTTTTTCTTCATCGTCATCAACAAGTCCCTTCACAAGTCCACTGCTCAACATAGGCCTCCCCAAGGAATACCATAAAGCACGTTCCTGAGCCACCTGCATCCATCGACTTCCTGCATGTCTTACCAGGTCGTCACTCCATCTAGGGGGGGCGGGGGAGGGGTCGCCCTACACTTCACCTACCGGTACGTGGCTGCCATTCGAGAACCTTTTTTCCCCGTCGGTTGTCGGTTCTTCGAGCTATATGGCCCGCCCATTGCCACTTCAGCTTACTAACCCGTTGGGCTATGTGGTCACTCTGGTTCTACTGCGAATATCCTCATTCCTAAGTTTATCACGCAAAGAAACCCCAAGCATAGCCCTCTCCATAGCTCACTGAGCGACCTTGAGCTGCCTCATACGGCCAGCAGGACCACGTCCAAATTTTTTCTGGTCGCGTATGAATATGTTAACAGTCTTCACCCCTTTGATTTGCTTCATCGATCGTAATACAGCCGTGGAGTGGAATATTTTACCAGCACCTGTCTATCAATTTAACCACAATGTGGATGTCTTCAAGGCAAGAGTGAACAGGCTTTAAGTCAGTGCGCTTTACCATCTTCAGTTACATCGCCGCTACTTGAGATAGTAGTCAAGCACTGGCTTATCTTTATATATCTTTATGTTTTTTTTAAATATTATTCTAAGCTAGCGCTTAACTACAATTCCACCTGATGCTAAGTGGTTATGTAGCCTAAGATGGTGAAGCGCACTGACTTAACAAAAGCCTATTCACTCTTCCCACCCACACTGTAATCGGATGGAAAGACAAATGCTGGCAACTTATTCCACTCCTTTGCTGTACGCATGATGAACGACGCAGCAAACTGTTTGGTTTGAATGCGTGGTAAGTCAACAACGAAAGGGTGGAGACTGGCCGAACGTCTGGTTGTCCGATGGTGGAAGGGAGAGGGAGGAATTAAGTTATGCAATTAGAGTAGATTGCTATATAGGGGGGATATTTACCCTTGTTGCCACGTTTGTCAAGCGGGTTAGCAACCGCAGTTTTTTATTTTTAATCGTTATAAGGAAGACATTTGAGCCGGCCTGGATCCTACGTACCAGGGATGTACATCGCTTGCGTATGATCGTGTAGAAGCAATCAGTGGATTGCTTCTACACGATCGAGGAGTGCCCCGATGCGCTGCACAACCGAGGCAGCCCCATCAGCACCCGAAATGCATTATTGTATTGCACGCGCAGGGCGCTGTACTGCTGTTAGTAATTAATAAGAGAGTAATTAACCCAGAGGCTGCTAGTGTAGAGGGATGTGCAATAAGCTTTAAACAGCGTAACCTTAACTTCAGTTGTGCAACGAGCAAACCTGCGGGCTATCATATTAGCTCTTACAGACAACGACCTGCGCTCTCTATCAATATCTAAATTGTCCCTCAGGTCAGAGGTTACCAAATGTCCAAGATACTTAAACTGTTCTACTCTCTTCAGGGGGATTCCATTCAATTTAATAGGTGGAACGCTAAATGGACTTTTGTTCCTGGCCTGAAAGATAATAAATTCATATTCATTCATTCACGTCATAATTCATCATAATTAAGGAAAATACTACCTACAACAGGTGAGACCCATGTCCAGCTGTGAACTTCTAAGGGCCAATAAAGAAGAAGAAGATGTATATACTGCCTCTTTTACATTGATGGTATGTACTTTAATGTTACTTCGTGAATCGGTTGAATTGGCTACCATCGGCGGCTTTTCCGGACCGATACGACTTAGGAATCTTCAAGTAACGAGCATACTCCTTTTTAAAAGACCTAGAACGCATCGGTAATTTCCCTGGTTGCAGTTGTGTATGGGCGACGACAGCGCTTACCATAAAGAGCGATAGCAAAGACAAAATTCTACTTTTCAGGTGTATTTGAGTAGGTTATAAACCTAACCTAAGTATTATATTAAAACGGTTGGACGAACTTTTAATCAATGAGTTGTCTATCGATTTGTCCAAGCCGTGCGATGGATATAAGCTAGATTTTGTTTTTATAAAATCAAAATGGTGGACGTAAAATAAAAAAGGCGGTAAACGAAAAAAATTGCGTACCATATTGAGTGGCATATCACGGAATAGATCTTTCAAAATCTAGATGATGCTTCTGGGTCTATTTTACAGTCATAAGCTCCGTTTGAGAATTACACAAAGTTAAAGTTGTTTAAGTAGGATCTCTACATATTTCTTGTCATCAAATATTCTTTAGTTAGGGTGTTGCAGTCGCATATTTTTTTTTTACGTAATTTACTTGTTAAAATGTTTTTTTAGGAAGTTAAGCGCAGGTCGATTCGAATCCACACCCATATTTTACCATATGGCGTTAGGATGTATCCGTAATGTTTCAGCCAATGATAGCTATAAGTATAATAGGATTATGCTAAAGAAATAGTCACTACCGCTGATTCTTTCGTTGCTTCTGTCATAAAAATATGGTTTCAAAACGAATAGAGCCGATATTCATTTTCTTTTTTTAATAGTAAGTTAGTTAACTGAAAAGAAACGTATTTATTTGGCAAACACCAAATAATAAAAAACTTAAAAATTCGTACATATTTAAAATAATTAACAGTTGTGTAATGTCAAAAAGGTTAATTCTCGCACTCATTTATAGTCTGTAGGGTGCCCAGCACTGGTCTTACTCGGGTTCTTGATTCGCTGGTTTGTTTTTTTTTAATCTGCCGTAAAAAGTTTATAGCGCTATATTTCGGAAGTCATAAGATTGTTCTAGAATTTCTTATAGCCATCACCGCGACTGCATGGTAAACAAAAGATCAATATGCAATAATTGCCAAGTATGGAGATTACTGCAGATTATTAACAGGTTGATGAGATGGGGCATGAAGTAATAGAAAATTGTAATAAGTATATTACTGTGTAAGAGGCGACACATGGAAACAAGTCAAGGAAAGGGCAGCAGCGCCTTTCTTATAACAACTGATAACCCCCAACCCCCCACCCCCCGTATAAGGAAATCTATGGGGGAGGCCTATGTTAAGCAAAGAACTTTTGATAGGCTATAATGGTAATGGTATTGAGTAATTGCTGCTGAAAAAAATCGTAATGGTGAATTTCCGACTTTGGTGATGTCTATATATTAAAAGGACAAACAAATTAACAGTCCAGCTGATAATAAGTGGTACTGCAGCCCATTGATATCTACAACCAAATTAAAAAAGAAGGCCACAGATGCTTTGTTACCCATGACGACTAAGATGAAATGCCTCACAATTATGATAACAATGTGACACCTCATCCTAACAGTAGTGGATGTACTTTTACTTGGCGACAGAAATATGTAGGTAAGGGGACCGTAAACTTAGTAGATTTTTCTAGTATTATTAATTTTTCTATCCTAGTACGAGTATAGAATTTTTCGGTTAATTATAGATTTTTGATTGTAACTGACACACAATGCTACGGGCGAGTAAGTTATCATCTATTGGAGCATCTATTGGACCTATAAAATCCAATGATTATCCTATATGGTTTTCCGCCCTTTAATACATATTTTTAAAAACAAAGAAAAGGCGTGGATTAAATGGAAAAAATATCATAACATAACTGACTACGAACAATTTTCATTGTATCGCAAAAGGTTTAAGGTGTTATCGGCCGAATGTTTTGATAAGTACCTGCAGTCTGTTGAGGATGGAATAAAAAAAGACATAAAACAATTTTGGTCCTTTATAAATAGTCGCAAAAAAAAAACAGGTATACCTAATACAATGATTTACAGTAACGAGGAGTCCAGCGGTCCTCTGGATGTGTGTAAATTGTTTTCAAGGTTTTTTAGTTCAGTGTACGAAAATAGTAAATACATAAATCAGTCTAATGATGTTGTAATTAGTTCTAACTCAAATAGTCAAGTAACTATATGTGACATAACATTCTCAAAAGATGAGATAACTAAGATTCTTAAAGCCTTGGACGTGACAAAGGATCTGGACCAGATGGTATCTCGCTTTTTCTAAAATATACCGCCGAATCCATTAGTACACCTTTGTTTATTTTATTTAATCGCAGTTTGAGGAGGGTAGTGCCACAGGCGTGGAAATTGGCAAACATTACACCTGTCTATAAAATGGCCAAAAATGACATCACCAACTATCGTCCAATATCTATTTTGTCCACGTTGTCAAAAGTGCTGGAAAGATTGGTCCACAATGTTGTCTATCCATATCTGCATAGTTGTATTATTCTGAACAACATGGTTTTGTACGAAATCGCTCCACGGTAAGTAATTTGGTTTTATACGCTAACTTCTTATTTGAAAATATTGATAACTGACTCCAAGTTGACACCATTTACACTGATTTCTGTAAAGCTTTTGACAAGGTGGACCATACCATACTACTACAAAAATCGCATTTAATGGTATACGTGGAATTTATTACGCTGGTTTGCTTCTTATGTAAAAATAGAACCCAAAAGGTTGTGGTCAATGGCTTTTCTTCAGATGTGATAAATGTGACATCTGGTGTACCGCAGGATCAATTTGGGGCCGTTGCTTTTCGTTCTTTTCATAAATGACATTAGAACCTGCTTCAAAACACCCATTTTCTCTTATATGCTGACGACCTAAAAATTTTTCGGCAAATAAACACTACTGAAGATTGTTATAAATTGCAAAGTGATCTGGATCGTTTATCTGCTTATTGTGCTGCTAATAATTTACAGCTAAGCTTATCAAAATGTAAATCTATCACATTTACTAAAAATATTAATGTCATCAATTCACATACTCTTTGTAACACTCCTTACAAAAAGTCTCCAGAATAAAAGACCTTGGAATACTATTTGACTCGAAGCTACATTTTGATGCTCATATTAGTCACATTACGGCTAAAGGCTTTCAGCTTAGTGCTTTCGTAAGAAGGACCTGTAATCTGTTTAAAAGGCCTGCGACGTATTGTTACTATATAAGTCACTCATTAGGTCACAACTCGAATACGCCACTTGTGTTTGGAACCCTTATTATGAAAAATATAGTGATCAGCTGGAATTGGTACAACGTAAATATCTTCGGTTTTAAACTATAAATGCTTTAGAAACGGTCATCGCATCTCACTTATTTAGATAAATTCTCAATTTCCACTCTAAAAATGAGAAGATTATATTTTGATCAGTTATTCTTATACAAAATCTGTCATAATAAATTAGATTGTAATCAACTCATAAACCAAATATATCTACGCATACCTAGTCGGTCCCAACGCATTCGTAATACGTATAGTCATCGTTTATTTGCTCCTAAGATGTGCCGAACAAACGCGGGAGAGAGAGCTCCCCTACGGCGTATTATGAAATCATATAATGATAACTTTACTGATCTTGACATATTTGCTTTATCATTTGTAAAGTTCAAAAAGTGTATTTTAAAAAAAATTACTACTAAGTAATGTATTGCCTTAAGGTTTAAACAGTTTATTAATGTTTCAACTGTTGTTTCTCGAGGCAAGTTTTGGCTAGCATAGCCACTACAGTGGTTGTGTTGGCTGGGATTTGCTTAGGAACGCTCGAATTGTTCATCTTTTGTGGTATCATACAACATGTTTGCTGTGCATTATTATATTACTTTTATTGTGATATTACTTTGTGGATAACGGTGCTGGTTGTGTAATTATTTGTATTTCCCTTTTTATAAGACCTGTATTTTGTATTATATTTTATTACACAATTGTTTGTTGTCCTGAAAATAAAATAAAATAAAATAAAAAAAAAATAAATCTAAAAAAACTTACCTTAACTATACAGATTTTATGTGAATCTAATTTATTGACTGTATCAGTCTTAAATAGATTATATTAAAAAAAAAGTCATTGCAATGGCGGTTTAGTTAATTTAGCTAATATTGATTACCAATTGAAGTAACCGATACTATTAACTTGTCTGCCTAAATGGTACAACAAAGTGGCGTAAATTGAAAAGTAAATAGTCCGCCCCACTCCACGCCATACTTAGTCCAAGTAGACTAAGGAGCGGCACTATACGGTTGACCAGGCATCAGTCTCCAACGAAAAGCGGTCGCGTGTCCCAGTTGTCGTCAGTCGCAAGAACATGTCCTTAGCGGAAGGTGCTTCTGACACGGAACATAGGCAAGAAGAAGACAAGGCAAGCCCCGCTGTGGATAAGAAGATCTCTGATAAGAGACAGGTGAGTGAGATTTCAAAGCTTAACAACGTGTTTAGGGAATTGTAGGTAGATTTTAAGAATTCATTAAAGAAACAGTTTCGATTTCATTAAAATTATGGTTTCTCGGAAGATTTTGAATACAGTGATTAACTTCAATAATATTGCAATGCATTATATATTATAACAGAGGCATTTTTAGATTTGCTGCACGAATTGATCGACTCGACTAGGGAAGGACCACGATTGTACAGAATTTCCATTACCATTCCTGCCTATCAAAAGTCCACTGCAGAACATGTACAGGCGTGAAAGTGTACAGGCTCTCTCTATTACCAAGTTTAAATGTTTTGTTAAGCTGAAACTGTATAAAAAGGGTTATTATAGTATAAATGAATATATAATTGATAATAACCCCTGGGAATGAGGTGGTCGCTTCCAAGCAGTTTCTAAAATAAATTTTGTACTTAAATTGTTTGTACAACCATTAATCTAAAATTTACTTTTAAAAAAAAAGTCCCGCTGGGTATTTTTTTGAACCAGTGGTAAAGTAAAAAATGACTTTCAATAAGAATTACACATGTAATCTATATTGAATAAAAAATTATTCTATTCTATTCTATAGGCATCTTCAATTGATTGCCTCCCTTATGAAGCCATAGTTGCTACGCTTGGCAATCTATATCTAAATAAGTTGTCAATCGTAGTTTTTTACCATTATTCATATGTAAACAGGAAGATGCTGCTGCCCATCTTCTGGGTCAGTTTCCCTCTGTCGTCTCTTACGACACACAGGGTACATGGTTAGGTTAGGATATCGCACAGATTATCGTATACGTGATTAATGATAAAACTGAAGTTTCTTTCTTCTTTCTTGAAGATTCTTTTATGTCTTCAAGGGTGTAAGTTGTTACACTTGTATCATTGGACCATCTAACATGTTATTTGCAAACACTTCGTCCAGTAGATTGATATTGGTCTAGATTGGTCTGGGACTACAGACAATTTTTGCTCGTAACGTGGCGATTCATCTTAGTCCTCAGAGGTAGCAACGCATCTGCATTTTCGTCCTTAACCGAGAATAGATATAGGCACCCGGGATGCAACATATCTTTAAGAGTACTGTATGCTCGTTTATCACCGTTTCTTTTTGGTTGTTTGCTTTTGCGCTATGTGTTTGGTTCATCATTAAATTATAATTATTGATGTGAGTTAATTTTTATTTAATTAGGGTGACAAACGAACACTCAGTCAACCTGATGGTAAGTGGATGCTGCGGCCCATAGATATCGCCTCTATCCTCGATAAAGAATCATAGTGTATCTTCATCATCACCCCTAAGCACTAAGATAAAATGCCTTGTCACTATAAAAACAGGTCAATTCAGGTCAAAAGTTAATTCGTCACCACTTCTTAAAAGACGGCGGTATAACACCACGTGTATAAAAGAGTTATGTGGCAACCTCTATACGTCCACTGAGCAGAGGCCTCCTGTCATTTCTGACAAATCTTATTATTCCTCTTGAACAGATCCATATACTGTTTATACGTTGAATGTTAGTATTTTTTTTTATAAAATAAGGATAACAAACGAGCAAACAGTCCACCTGATGGTAAGTGGATGCTGTGGCCCATGGACATCTACATCTATCTTCGATTAGGAAATCATTTGCACTCTTCTGGATTTTACTCTTAAGGACTAAAATGGAATGCCTCGTTGCCAGTAAAGAATGTCTTCGGTTCTCTACACTCAACATACGAAACATACGAGCGTTATGCTGCTATTCCACGGTGGTATTTTGTGCAAGCGTGGTCCTGCCTGGTCGTGGCGAACCATTCGTGGTGCAGCTATAATACACTACAGCATGGCGCTATCACAATTAGCTTATGTTTATCGTAAATTATAGAAAAATCTTAAGGATTCTAATAGAAGGTGGTATAGCCACCTCGTTTATGCCAGACGTATAAAAACCCTGACCGGTGAAGAGCAGCAGCGTCAAAGATGCTCACGTTTGGTATTGCGATTCTTAATCCGCCTTTCACCGTGTGACAAATACTCTCAACAATGGGAAAGGCTTATATTCAGTCGTAGACTTAAATAAATAAATAAAATGTAATAAAAGTTTACTATTTCCAACATATTCTTAAATTAGTACAAGTTTCAGGACTTCTTATAAGTACTTATAAAAATACTTGTGGTAGAAAGTCCTCGTCCTCCCTTAACTAAGTAAACAAAGGACTTGTGCGGGCCGTTAAAAAAAAAATGGAAGAGAATGGAGATAATTTTCATTCGTTCAATTCAATTCTAAGCGACAATAGGCTTATGATTAGGATGCGGAATGTAAACTTAACTTGGGTTCGAATCCACCATTCGACCTATCAAAAGCCTGTTAGGCTTTCTGGTCAGCGTAAATATTAGTTTAATTATCGCAATTTTAAGTTGCACATGGAAATATCCAGAGCAATAGTTGTTACATGCGGTATTCAAACCCGCGGCTTAGCAACGCCGCAAATAAACGCTTCGAAAACATAGTTTGACAAAAACATAAATTGTTGTCACCATAATAATGTTAAAAAATTAAAATTTTAAAATTTAAAATTAAAATAAGATTTTTTGAATAATACTAGTATTATTTAAAAAAATCTAATTAACTCTACTTGACTATTTTAAGATTCTCAATAAAAATAATTTACGCCTTAACTCGTCCTTCGGTTAACCAACGAAATTAACCAATTTAACCATTAGCTCAATTTGTTGCGCCAAATATGGCGTTACAGTTGTTACTGACCATATAAAAACAACTGCCTGTTCTAAATCGTATTAAGCCTGTCCACCCACTTCTCACAGTTGTAATTATAATAAATTAGTTTTGTTTAATGGTTACCGGGCCAAGTAATTGGGAAGCTACTCGGATTTAGATAAAAAGGGTTTATATTACGAGAGTATTTTTATATAATAAGGGTGAGAAACGAGCATACAGTCCACCAAATGGTAAGTGAATGCAGCCATACATCTATCCTCGATTAAGAATCAAAATCCAGATGCGTTATCACCCGTGAGGACTAAGATCGAATGTCTCGTTTCGAGTAAAAAGGCTCTCCTGTTTCCTACATTTACTAAAGAAATACAGCATTATTCCGCTGTATAGCTCCGGCACAGCCGACTTACTCGTGCTGCAGCCATAATACAGCTGCAGCGTGGCTCCACCACGTATAAAACAATAATTTTTAAAGCAGGGCGTGGGTGCATTCCGTATGCCCTTTGTCCGTCGGGTACTATCCTGTTATCTATTTCCGGTGTTCTGGTCTGAAGGGTATAGAGAGCCAGTTTAGATACAGGCTGTGAGGCAATCCAACTTAGTCACAAAAAGGCTACAGATGCGTTGTCACCAACTTGTTTGAAGTAGCCACTTACCATCAGGTGGACTTAATCGTTATCATGATAAGATCGCTTGTTACTTCAGTTTTATAAAAGGGAAATATGTAGGTACCTACTTGCCATTTGATAACTTGTATTTTTTTTAACTTACTTAGCCGATTTTAATGAAAACTTTACAATGCATTGAATGAACTTGATTGAGAATCGATATCATCATCAAAATGCAAAATAACTGCGGTTACCAACTCGGATGTGGCAATCTGTGCGGGAATCTACTGTTGATCATAATCAGCAGTAAACTTTATAGTCTGTAATAGATGTAATGGAGTATAAAATGATAATATTAAATATTTATAACAATAAAATAACTTTAAAAAAATATCATAGAGTCCTACTTCCCGTAGTATAGAGCCAAGAACACTGGCCGCGTTTCAACGCTAAATGGAGAAAAGAACGAACTCTCTTGTCACCAGCGGCGATTACCAGTCACAGATAAAGATCTTTAAGAAACTTCACCGCACATGGATCCAGCGGATTGATAATCTCTACAATACCATTACCATACCATTACAGCCTATCAAAAGTCATCAAAAGTCGCTAAACATAGGCCTCCCCCATATATTTTCTCATACAGGAGACATTTATAGCAAATGTCTCAGCAAAGTGTCACAGGAGACATTTGCTATAGTTGCCACGCTTGGGGAGCGGGTTGGCAGAAACAGTAACAGAAACTTGTTTATTCAATATAGATTATATAAATAATACTTATTGAAAGTCACTCTTTTGTTTAATTACCACTGCAAACATTTTTATCAACGGTTATCAGAAAGCCTGAAGCCCAAGCCCATCTCCTGGTTCAGTTTTCTTTACACCCACGGGATGATATGGGGTAGTGGATATACTTACACAGCCACTACACTGTCCCTACAATAAATAATAATGTCCTCCAGACTGAATTTCTGTCACGGCGGCCAGTCTAAACGGAGATTAGCCATCGGCGCAGGACAGGATTATAGTGCCCAAATGTATGGGCTAGCACAGGTGCACTCTCTATTCCCTCACTGTCATAGTCCGTTGGAATGGTAATTCGACACGATCGGAGAGAGATCAGGCGCAGGAGGCACAGGGGTGAGACACCGCCAACTTCCTGATTCCGGGCAGCTACTAAGAATTTCCTGACGTGAAATTTCAATAACTGATCTGTTTTTGCCCCGACCCGAGTTTCGAACCCGGGATCTCATGATCAGCAGTCACGTTTACAACCACTAGACAACGAGGCAGTTAATATCATCATTACATGCTCTCTATAGGAAAATAACATAAAACTCAACTCAAATACCATTTGAGTCATTAACTGAGTCTCACGTACAAATCAGGGATGGGTGAAATGTACATTGGGCTACTTCAAAAAATTAATTTAAAAAAAATTGCCAATCTGAAGGTTAATTATGGTTACTCTGTGGTTTAAATTTTTATCATTAAATCTTTTCAAATGACTCTCCATCAGCATCTTTGCTAAGTTTCATGCGTCTGCACCAATATTTGAAACACTTCCACTGAGCCGTCAAATAAAATTAGCTGTCAAAATAAATCAGCCTTCTTTATTCTTCATCTCTCAAAATTAGTCGACCGTGCTGTAATTTGTTATAACAGTGGCTATATCCATATCAAATATAAATACCATTTGAAGTTTATCAAACGATTTGTCCGATTTGAGGTGACATTTGAAATCGTAAATTCATAAATTTATATGTTATTATTGTAAGCAAATTTCTAAAAAATGTGTCTCAATAAACTTATTTTCTTTCTTTCGTTCTAAATAATCATAATATCGCAAGAAAATGTTCCCGACACAGATCCATTTTTCAATGAAACACGATATCTCAATTTAGCTCGTAAAATGTAGAGGGAAATTTGAAATTACACACATACAATAATGTGGAGAATTTTTTAAATTGAAACATTCACATTTTTCTTCTAAAAATAATAGTTTTTTCGAAATAAACTATAACAAGCCAGTGTCTCATACAAAAAACACTTTTTTTCGGAAAACTTTCTACGTGACCTATCGTATGTATATAATTTAGTAGGTATTGTAAGGGATGTATATAAATTATTAAGATCTAAGTTATATAAGGGCAAAGCAATCGTTTTAATTTGTTTCATAAAATTTCATGTCGCAACGAAGAATATATCAAACAACATATACAAAACAAAGGATAAAGCTTTATGTATTTTGCGTGAAGTCACGCGTGGTAACGTCACAATTACTTTCGGGCGTTTATATGCCATTGTATTCTTATTAGATTTATGTTGAATTGATTCTGTTTCGATCCAGGAACAAGAAGTACATTGGGATACTGAGTTGTTTAAATTTTGCGTTTATCTTAATGCCAATTTTTGATAAAGTATTATAATTCAAAATTGCAACTATTTTACCACGTTTCTTTTCGAGCATTTACTTAACTCATCGGGAATTTAGCTTAAAGTAGATTGCTAAATTTGTACTTAACAGATAAATAAACAAAGAGACAGAGAAAAAGTGAGTTAACATTGCATTGTCATCGAGTTCTGAGCTATGTTTAAAGTTTAAAGTTTCCTGCTCATCGAGAAATTAGTTTAAAACCAATTGCAAAATTTGTACCAAGCAGACAAAAAGCGAGTTAATAAAAACGCATAAAACTGGTCTTCTGCTTCTTCATCAGTCTGTAGTAGTCCAGTATTGAAAATAGGCCCATTTTTTTTGAAGGGAAGATTTGCCAATCTCCACGCTTATAAAAGGATTGGCTATAACAGCGTCAGACATGTCACACTTTTGTTGCTGCTCCCCGTCGCTTATCAGGGTATTTTACGTTTGGCGCAAACGAGATGACTGTACCACCATCTCATTCTTATCTTTTTCATTTTCTTGGTATAACTATTGACGCGAAGCTTCAATGGGCAGCATATGCTGTAAGAAAGATTAGAAGTCTCACCAATGTTGAGACAGCTAGATTAGTTTATTTTAGTTACTTTCATAGCGTGATGTCTTATGCAATTTTGCTATGGGGTAATGTGTCTGACATTGAAGCCATATTTGTTTTGCAAAAGAGAGCCGTACGGGCGATTTATAACTTAAATTGAAAAGAAATTAAATTGAAATATGTTTAAAAAAAGTTCCGCTGGGTTTCTTGCTGGTTCTTCCCAGGACAGAGGTATTTTCCGAACCAGTGGTAAATAAAAAATGACTTTCAATAAGTATTATGTAATAATCAATATTGAATAAACAATCATTCTATTCTATTCTATTCATTCCTAACAGTTTATCAAAGTCTTCTGTTGAACATACGCCTCACAATAGATTGCCTTATAAAGAGAATAATTGCCTTAGGTGCCACTCTCTGCAGGCGGGTTGGCAACCGCAATTTTACTTTTTTAGTTTCAAATCTCATGTCATTAGGAAGACGCTGCTGCCCATATCCTGGTTTATTACACTCTATCGCCTCCTACGACACCCACGGGAAGATATGATGAGCTAGTGGATGTTCTCGCACCGTCACTACACGGTTTATACCATCATCTCATCATAGTGATTCTTGTAAGACCACCCATCGTGATACTTAAAAATATTTTTAACCCCCGACGGAAACAGAGGGGTGTTCGTCGTGTGTATGTGTACTGTGGCATCATAGCTTCTGAACGGATGAATCTATTTTGATTAAGCCATTTTCGTTTGAAAGGTGTCTTAATCGAGAGTGTTCTTAGCTATGTTTCAAGAAAATCGTTCAGCCGTTTGAAGATGATCAGCTCTTTTTGTTTCAGGGTTTTTTTTATTTTAAATTTAAGTTATTTCTTCTTTCGTTCATATTTAATTTTGGTGCATAATAAAGAGTTACCTATTTATTTACCTACTCTCATTCAAAATTAGTCTTTGCATAGCAAACTTCAACTAGGGACTCTACTGCGGGAGACCTTGTGAGAAGAAGCGGCATCTCTGCACAAGAAGACTATATTTTTCTCCTACAATTAAATCCTATAAAATATTGTATAGTAACGGGGCGACCGAGCTTTGCTTGACGACCGCGCCCAAATCACGTGAAAACTTGCGGATCCTATCTTCAAAATGCGCTAAATCTCTTCATACGCAATTGGCCTTTTTTATAGGATAGGGTGACAAAGGAGCACACAGTCCACCTGATGGTAAGTGGTTGCTGCGACCCATAGACATCTATATTTATCCTCAATAAAGAATAAAAATGCAGATATGTTGTCACCCGTGAGGACTAAGATGGAATGCCTCTTTTCCAGTAAAAAGGGTCTCCGGTTCTCTACACTTATCATACGAAACACAGCAGTGTTAAGCTGCTATTTTACGCTGGTATTTTGTGAGAGCGTGGTCCTTCACCGGTCGAGCCGACCCATTCGTGCTACAACTATACAACTAATATAGCTGCAGCATGGCTCTACCACGTATAAATATGCTTTTTAATTTCACGTTTCATTGCTAGCATCTTTTCTTCTGTAACTGCCGTCAAAAAATGACTACTTCTTTTCTCATCTCTCAAAGTTACTGACCCGTGCTAAAATTTGTTTTAAAAGCGGCTGTACCTATACAAATGCCATTGGAAGTTTATCATACGATTCGTTCGATTTTAGGCGACATTTTTTAAATAATCATAATCGCAGATTCATTTTTTAATGAAACACGATATTTTTATCTAGTTCGAAAACGTGAAGGGAGATTTGAAATTGGAACATTCATATTTTTACTTGTAAATAATAGTATTTTCAAATAAACTATAGGTAACTGGCGTGTGTCTCTTACAAAAAAATCGCAATTATTTTTGCGTGGTTAGCCGTATATTGTATTACAGAACCATCTAGAACGAGAAACTAAATTATATTTCTATTTGGCTATCTTCAGATGTCAGATTCTTACATGTGGAAAGAGCAGATCACACATTAATGAAGGGCGGAGAGAGCGAGTCCGACATATCGGACTCTGAGCACTTCCTCACCAAGGGCGCCTTCCTTCTCACTCCCTCACACGGTCTCAGCATGGAGAAGGCCTCGGCTATTTGCGAGAAAATGGAGTTCAAAGGTTGCTTCTCTCTTACGAAGACGGCCACTGGAATTCTGTTCAAGTTTTCCCATGTCGACGATTACCAGATGGTCTTCAAGAAAGGTTTTCATAAAGTCACTGGATCGAGGTTCTATAGAAAGGTAATCACTTAGTTTTTTAACTTGCTTTGCCTCTTCGCCCTTATTATGCTTGCTTTCTAGCTAACGCTTTTCCTTGTAATCTAACAGATACTTGTCAAAATTAGTTATCATTTTTACTTCAGGTAGACTGTTTAGGTTGTAGTCTAACGTAAATATACCATCATTATATAAGCCGTTATTAAGCTACTGGTCTATTGAGACAACGAACTGGGTAAATTCTATAAAAATATCAATCTCATTATACCGTACCGAAATTCTTTCATTTGCTCTCTCTCTTCTTCTTTCTTTATGAGCCCGTACAAATCCACAGCTGGGCACGGGCTTCTCCGCTTATAGGAAGGCTTTGCCTTTACCATCACGCTTGGCAGGCGGACACTAGGATGTTCTCCTGTATCGTGGGAGCAGTTTACATACATAAATTTGGCAAACATCCAGACCCGGAACAATTATTTTGAGGATTCGAAACCTTACCTTAGCGCATGCAACTCATTGCTAAGTCACTGCACCACAGAGCCGTCATAAATTTTTAGATCGAGCAGGATTGAACAACTGCAGCCCTTCGCCGTTCTGGGTATTTAACGTCTGTCATAATGAGATGTTATTTGAAGCTATAAGATTTTTCTGGCATTTTCCAAAGTTTTTTCTTACGAAATCCACGGGACTAAATAGGATAACGAATTATCGATAATAATAGTTCAAGTAAAACATTTCAGTTAGGGCATTTTTGAGTAACAATTACTTTACCCAACAGTGTATTAAATGGAAGAAAAAGGAAAGAATATATCACATATTTACGTAGTAGAGTCATGCAACAGCTATATTATGGCTGTAGCACGAATTGGTTGGCTCGACCGGGGAACGACCACACTCAGAATACCATCGTATAAAAGCAGTGTTTCGTATGATGAGTGTGGAGAACCGGAAACCCTTTTTACTGGAAACGAAGCATTCCATTTTAGTCCTCAGGGGTGACAACGCATCTGCATTTTGATTGTTAATCGAGGATATATAAAGATGTCTTATAGCTACAGTATTCACTTACCACCAGGTGGACTATGTACTCGTTTGTCACCCTTATTCTATAAAAAAAAACAGCAGTACCCTTATGGCAGTGATGTTAACCTTGAAAAAGTGGTTATTTCCATTGATTTCCAGATCGCAATTCCCTGCCGTCCACAAAAGACCTTCACGATCTACGTGTACGATATTCCGGATGAGGTCCCGGAGGAGGATGTGCGTCATGCCCTCTACAAATTCACCTCAGTTGTGGAAGTCGTTCGTTTTCACTACACCGGTTCTCCGAGAGAGGGTAATACTGGTAATTAGATTTCACTACATTGAATGTGTCAATTACGGTGCAATAAGAGATTCCCGAAATCCAGGTCACGGCGGCAAGTCTCAACGGAGACTAGCCATCTGCGCAGGACAGAATTATAGTGCACGAGTGTATGCCCAAGCACATGTGCACTCTCTATTCACCTACTCTTTTAGTCCGACGGTAATTCAAAACGACCAGTAAAATCGGGCGCAGAACCAACGACGAGACACGGGAGTGAGACGTCACCAATGGATGGGCGTAGTACATGACCAGACATGAAAATGTTTAGTAATTTTTGTGGCACAAATGTCTCTGACAGAGATTTGAATCGAAGCCTAGTTATTGATAAGGTTCTTTAACGAGCAGACAGTCCACCTAATAAACCTGATGGCTGATATGACTATCCCACAGTCTGTAATTAAACTGGCCTTCACTATGCATTGGATACATTGTAGCTTGGCCATAGAAATAGGCAAGACGGCGGTACCAAGCCAAATGGACTCCAAGGTCTTAGGATATTAGATATATAAGATTTTTTTATAGAATTAATTTTTTATATATAGTAATTGTTAATTTTATAGAAGGCCACAGCAACCACTTAGCATCAGGTGGACTGTGTGCTCGAAAAAAAAAAATTAATTTTTAAATATTTTGGACTGGTGTCCATGGTTATATGTCACCAGGCTCTCTAGATAGATAGATCTCTAGATATAGATCTAGTCTAGGATAAAACTTAACTTTTTAAATAAGTGTAGAAATTGCCCAAAAAGATATACATATATACATAAGGGTCTATAAAAGTCCACAGCTTATATACAGGCCTCTCCTAGAGATAGCCTCATAGGAGAGATTTAGCTTTTATTGCCATGCTTGGTAAGCGGGTTGGCAACCGCAGTTTTTTTATAATTTTGACTTGTTATTATGAAGATGCTGGTGCCCATTTTCAGTTCCAGTTTCCCTCTGTAGTCTTTTACATGTGGGTGCCACATGATGAAATGGGGTACGTATTAAAAAAAACTGACAAACTGAAACAACATAATTAAATGAATATCATATTTTGTATTAAATTATTATTAAGTCGTATTTCTTACATAAAAGATGAAAGAATATTTACTAATTAGTCTGCCCCCCTTTCCCGTTTTAGTGTTTAAGCCGCCGTGTCCATCCTTGTCTAGTCAAATTCGTTTGCGGCTGTGATTTTGGTTCACCCAAGTCTCATCTAAATAAATTCTTGGTCGAGTGTCTTCACTATCTCTCAGGGTCTTGAGTTTTCTCAAGAATTATAGCCGCGCACAAACGATGTCAGTCCTTTCAATCAATTGTCTACGACCATCTGGAGCTTGTGTGTACTTGTACCCAAGTTCTATGAGTATTTTACGCATAGAAGAAATAGAACACTGGAATCCGTTAATTCTATCTTTTGCTGTATTCAAAATTTTAGCCGTGGAAGGATATTCACCGTCGCGATAAAACGATGACACTATTTGTTTAATTACACTTTGTCAAAGTCGTCTAACGCAGTTACTGTACAAGGCCGATAGACGCTTTCGCGGAGAGCTTACTTCTCCTTTATACACTCTTTTAATTTTGTCGACCGCTCTAACACTCACCACATATCGCCGCAGCAAGTCACGAGAACGGCAGAAATTAACACTTTGTAACTTTTCGGGATCTATTTTCATTTGTGAAAATGTTAAAACATTGTTGATAACAACACGTGCTTGTGCTGGTATATTGCCAACAGGCAAAATATTATTTTGAATAAATTCTGCCGTTTTGGTAAAACAAAGGAGTAGCCATTGTGTCACTAAAGAAATTTTTGTACGTGGTAGAGCCAAGCTGCAGCTATATTTATAGTATAGTTGTGGCACGAATGCCGGCTCGACTGGGGAAGGACCACGCCTCACAGAATACTAGCAAAATAGCAGCTTAATGCTGCTGTGTTTCGTATGGTAGAGAACCGGAGACCCTTTTACTGAAAAGGCATTTCATCTTAGTCCTCAAGGCTGACAACGATCTGCATTTTGATTCACAAGCGAGGATAGATGTAGATGTCTATGGGCCACAGCAACCACTTTCTTACCATCAGTACTGTGCTCGTTTGTCACCCTATTTCTATAAAAAAATTCAGAGGGTAATGCAAAAAACAAATTTCGATATGTACTAAATTATCATTGCACTAATTTGCAGGTATTAGCGGGGTAATAATGGAAACAAATGACTCATAACATAACAATGTCGCACCACCTTTGTATACCGCACCGCCGCCGTGTACCTGCCTTCGATGATTCATTTGTTGTTATCGATATTGGCGTTGCGCCCGCGCAACTTGCTCACCGCCCCAGCCGGGCTGAGGCCGATCTATGATTTATGACCCCAACTGCACGGACAAAATAATTTTACTATAGTGGATATTATTACACCCCTACTACACGGTCAAGATATAAAAAGATATAATCGTAGTGTATTTATTTCATGAATTACACAGGTAACTCAACGCCCAAGCCTATGGAGAAAACGCCTCCTCGTGCTCTCACGACCATCGATGGAGAGCTGGTCAGCAGTATGGTGCCCAAAGAAGCGACTAGTGTAGTCCGCGTGACTCTTGCCAACATCGAAGAAGCGAACATCTTGCTGCAGAATGGCCTGGACTTTTATGGCGCAACTTACTTCCCCACCGAGTTGGCTACACCTGCACAGGCTGCTAAACTTATAAAACCCAGCAGGTATACAGCACTGTAGTTAGCCGTTAGTTGATACGCCTTTTAACTTTAGCAGTATTGTTTTGTTATGATGCACTTTTTTATACATAATTCTATAAATTAGAAGCTCCCTTAGGCTTGGCACAAAGCGATTGCATAGAGCGACTGTCGACTTATGGTTGTGGCAGAATATCAGCGCTGCGGTAACTCTGTTACTGTAGCATTATATTAAGCCGGTATTGCGATCCATTTTTTTTTAAATTAGTTAAGTATTTCTTTTTGTTTGTAAAATTGATTTTCTATAAGTTTCTTTCTAATTTTACGTTTTGTTAGCAAATTATACGTGGTAGAGCCACTCTGAACCTATTATTATGTTTATAGCACGAATGGGTCGGCTTGACCGGGAAAGACCACGCTCTCATAGAATACCAGCGTAAAATAGCAGCTTAACGCTGCTGTGTTTCGTATGGTGAGTGTAGAGAACTGGAGACCATTTTTACTGGAAACGAGGCATTAATCTTAATCACTAAAAAAATCTTAATCCTGGTCACAACGTCATCTTGCAAACCACACTTTTCTCTTATCACACTATTTCTCACCCTGTCATTCAGATTCAGCCCTAGCATACTATCACTTTATCACACTAGCATTTATTCTACTCTCATGCTTCTTCTGCCAGACCCAACTTTCACTACCATACATTAAAGTAGGGACTAACACAGCATTGTGAATTGCCAAACGTGCCTTTTTTGACACATTCTGACTCTTCACAATAGCGTGTAGAGCCCCATTCACTCTATTTCCTGCGTTCACTCGTCGTTCTATATCCTTATCATATCTACCATCACTACTAAATAAACATCCCAAATATACAAACTCATCCACTTGCTCAATCAACTCCCCTTCTATTCTTATTTCACGAAAAAAAAATGTAATTTTTAAATCTTTTGGACTGGTGTCCATGTTTATATGTCACCAGGCTCTCTAGATATATAGATCTAGTCTAGGATAAAACTTAACTTTTTAAATAAGTGTAGAAGTTGCCCAAAAAGATATACATATATACATAAGGGTATATAAAAGTCCACAGCTTATGTACAGGCCTCCCCTAGAGATAGCCTCATAGGAGGGATTTAGATTTTATTGCCATGCTTGGTAAGCGGGTTAGCAACCTGAGTTTTTTATAATTTTGACTTGTTATTATGAAGATGCTGGTGCCCGTTTTCAGTTCCAGTTTCCCTCTGTAGTCTTTTACGGCACCCACATGATGAAATGGGCTGCTTAGTGGATATTATTACACCGCCACTACACGGTCAAGATATAAAAAGATATAATCGTAGTGTATTTATTTTATGAATTACACAGGTAACTCAACGCCCAAGCCCATGGAGAAAACGCCTCCTCGTGCTCTCACGACCATTGATGGAGAGCTGGTCAGCAGTATGGTGCCCAAAGAAGCGACTAGTGTAGTCCGCGTGACTCTTGCCAACATCGAAGAAGCGAACATCTTGCTGCAGAATGGCCTGGACTTTTATGGCGCAACTTACTTCCCCACCGAGTTGGCTACACCTGCACAGGCTGCTAAACTTATAAAACCCAGCAGGTACACAGCACTGTAGTTAGCCGTTAGTTGATACGCCTTTTAACTTTAGCAGTATTGTTTTGTATTGCTATGATGCACTTTTTTATACATAATTCTATAAATTAGAAGTTCCCTTAGGCTTGGCACAGAGAGATTGCATAGAGCGACTGTCGACTTATGGTTGTGACCACTCTGAACCTATTATTATGTTTGTAGCACGAATGGGTCGACTCGACCGAGAAAGGACCACGCTCTCATAGAATACCAGCTTATTACTGCTGTGTTTCTTACCGTGAGTGTAAAGAACCGGAGATCCTTATTACTGGTAATGAGGCATTCCATCTTAGTCAACGGGTGACAACGCATCCGTCACGATAGATGTAGGTGTCTATAGGTCACAGCATCCACTTACCTTCAGGTGGACTGTGTGCCCGTTTGTCAACCATATTCTATTAAAAAAAAGAAGAAATCATCCAGAAGTTTCTTAGGAAGAAATAGTTTGTTGAGATTTGTGAGATTTCATTGTGGGTCTCTGTAAAAAATATCAAGTAGTTTTTATAAAGTTTTGAACAACACAATTAATTGGACGTGTCGTGCACAAACTTTGGTTCAAAAAGGATTGGTACTCAATTCGATTATATTTTTTATGTGTGTTACCTCATAACTTTTTTCTATGTGGACCGATTTTGATGATTTATTTGAAAGTTGGTGCTTCTGATGTGGTCCCATATAAATTTGATCAAGGTCTGACCAGTAGTTTTTGAGTTATCTTTAATAATTTATATTGAAGTCGGTTGTATAAATTTTTTAATTTTACCACTTGTTTAATGATGAACTAATAGTTACGCACGTAGATTAGATAATCACACGTTAGTCACAGTACACTTAGTATCTTAGTAGGGCTTAGCTTGCACTTCACCGCTTTAAACCATTTTCTCATCCTCAACAGAGCATATCGTTCCAGAGTGACTGGAGGAACGATGTCCGCGAGGGTGCGCGATCTCCTCCCAGTCTTCGACCAGCAGGGGTTCACCAAATTCGCCCCGCCCGCGTCCAGACTTGTTAAACCTCGCACCAAGTGAAATACAGACTCCAAGCCGAATCCGTCTAATTTCAAGATACATCCTCCTGTGTCTGTACTTAATTGATTGATATTAGGCAAAATGATAAGTCAGTTTTATTTTATTATCTGTCTTCGAAGATTTCAATGTTACTAACATATATTTTTAAATGTTTCTATTTACATAATAATATAAAAGATATTTTAAAAACAACTAAAATTAATGTGATAATTTTAACTGCCCTCTTTTTGCGGTATACACTAGATTGTTGACTGGGTTTCCTCATTTAATACATAGACGCATAAAAACGTAGTAACTCATAAATAATGGCTAACTCCACTGTCATATTACGTCCGATAACAGGTCATTGATGTACAATAAAATAGATTTATACCTAATTATGAAGTTAGACAAAAGAAAACGTTATAATTTCCATACTTTTACGGTAAATACCACTTTTGTGTGTGTTTTATTGATTTTGTGGCACTATCAAGTAGATTTTTTAATATACTTACTATAAATGACCCTTTGCATGAGGAGACTCGACCTTCTTGTCAATTAAATTTATATTTCTATGTTTTATTATGTAATTATTGGACAGATAATTTTTTAATTAACGCTTCTTAAATAAAAAATGTAATATAAATGAATTAATCCAAGGATTAATGTGTGTTATATATTTTAAGTTATTACGATATTTGTTATAATAATTGATTGTACCGAATTGCATTTATAAATGCTAAAAGAATAATAACTTAAGTACTATAATTTATTCTGTGCTTATGTGCCATTTTTGCCGTTCAACGGAAAAGTTGTTACATTTTAATAAACCGTTGATTATGTAGTTTTAATTTTTAATAAAGGTATTTAAATAAATATGAGATTTCTCCTTACGGCCAGTAATTTTACTTTTCGAATTACGTGAAAAAAAAAAACAAGACTCTATAGAGAATAACATATTTTATTCTTAATTAATTAATATTTTACAGACTATAATATCACAGATTATAATAAATTTACGCTTATAGCGATTAAAAGAATATCATTGAACATTTACTTAAAAATAATGAACACTTATAGTTAGACTTTATTGTTTTTAATTCCTCTAAATTTATCCTCGATTTCCTGTAAACTCTTGCCCTTAGTCTCAGGCAGGATAAAGTACATGATGCCGGTTCCAACAAGCGCTACAAGCCCGTAGAAAAGGAATGTGTACACTTCCCCCAGGTTCGACATCATGCGGGGTGCTGTTTTGACAACAACGAAAAACGCCAGGAAAGTTGTCGCCGAACTGATACCAGATCCAAGCCCTCGCGTTTTCGTGGGGAACACTTCCCCGCACATCATCCAGGGTAGAGGCACGAGGCCGATTGATATGGCACAAATGTAAACCATCAAACACGATAACGGCAGCCAGGACATGTTCGTGGGCTTCCCATCTGTCCAGTATAAAAACAGTGACAGTCCGATCATGGACAATGCCGTCCAGACACCACTAATTAAACACAACGGCCTTCTACCATATTGTTTGCATACTACACATGCAACCACTGACATCACCGTCCTTAGTGCGTCAATTATCAACATCGCCACATAATGGTCCATGCCCTTCCCGACCGCCTTCTCAACTATCTCAATAGAATAGAATGCGATAGCATTCACACCAGAAAATTGGCACGTAACAAAGAATATGATCATAATTGCTAGAGGTTTGAGCAATTCTGGACTTTTCAGATTAGATATCTTCTCCCTCCATGTTAGGACAGTCTCCGACTCCGTTGTCTTACGTCTCTCAATTATCTTTTGTAACTCTGCCTTCGCTTCATCGCTGTAACCCCTTAGCCAATAATACGCAGTCACTCCTTTATCTACTTGACCTTTATAGATTAGCCAAGTTGGACTCTCTGGCACTGCACTTAGCAAAATCACCGATAGTATTGGGAACAGACAGCATATCACCGCGGTCCATTGCCAAGAGATGAAAGTGCCAATTATATGGGCTACTAGGATCCCCACCGCGATTGCCAATGACACTGCAGCTAGGAAGATACCTCTGGTCTTCGGCTCGCTTGTCTCTCCAATGTAGACCGGGACTAATGGTCCCAGTAGACCGACACAAAGGCCAGTTAGGAATCTCCCGATTAGCATCAGGGTCAGATTGTTTGCGCATGATATGAAGATCCAACCCAGAAGTAGTGGTGCACAGACTATGTAGTGCGAGTTGCGTCTACCAAACTTTTCCATCATCCATCCTGCGAGAAGACATCCTGGAGCCATTGGTAAGGCTGCCATTGCCGCTGAAAAATTAAACGGGCAACATATTAAACAATGTAATATTATATATACTACACTATTCTTACCAGAAAAATTAAGGGCATATTCAGTAATTGATATAGAATAAAATATCAAAAAATATATTTGGAAAATCCAAAAGTACCCTTTTCGAACGCTCATGTAATGTTTTGAATACAATAGTGAAATTCAAAAGACTTCATGAGGATTAAAATGTAAAGTGTATTAAAAGCTAATAAAAAAAATCAAAGTGATAAGTTCAGTTTTTCGAAAGATATCTTGTTCACATCCATACCAACCGACCGACATCCAAGTGGAATTATTTTCAATTAACTTTTTTCTTAATAATAATCGAAATAAATAATCTTATAACTACGTCAGAAGTATTAATTGAAATCTCCTCTTGCTATTGGCGTACTTTTTATTATACAAGTGCAATATAAAGCTGGGGGAAGTGATTTAAGTTGATTTTTTGATTTGGTGACAATAGAGCACTACATCTCCGCTTCGCGTTCGATGTGTGCAAATATATCCAATTTTAAATATCAGAATTTTCTAAATTGGGTAAGAGTAATCGAACATGGTACCGGCAGGTGAAGGTAGGGCCAGCCACTAGATGGATTGACGACCTGGTAAGATATGCAGGAAGTCGATGGGTGCAGGTGGCTCAGGACCGTGCTTTGTGGCGTTACTTGGGGTAGGCATATGTTCAGCAGTGGGCTTGTGAAGGGCTGTAATGATGATGATGATGAAGCGGAGGCGGTTGAATTTCACCGACAATATGTGGACTGGTTGTAGTACTTTAGTGCGATGATAATTTAGTAAAATTATTACAGTTGCAGTAAATAATACAGTCTAGTTTTGGACCCTTTTGAATTAACAACCGTGTAGTGGCGGTGTAAGAATATTCACTACCTAATATCATCCGGTGGGTGTCGTAAGATGGCACAGAGGGAAATTAAAGAGGAGATAGAAGGCATTAGAAGCATTTGAAGTTGCTGCATTATGATAGCAAGACAAAATAATAAAAAACTGCGGTTGGCAACCGGCCTGTCAAGCGTGGAAACTATGGCAAATATTCCCCCTATGAGGTAATCTAAGGGAAAGACCTATGCTCAGCAGTGGAATTTAATGGCTGTAATGAAAAGGAATGCATGGTCGGTTGACAATTGACAAAGGTATCGCGTAACATACACACAAAAAACAACATACAGATGAATTGAAAACATCCTCCTCCTAAAAAAAAAAGACAAAATAGTATAATGATTTTTTTACGTTCCTACTACATGGCATTATATGCCAAAATGACATAAATGTTGTACAACTCTAATTAATCGTTTTATAATTAACTTAATAAATTAATTAACTCCAATACGCATGGCAAAATGGCAGATCAAAATCCCGTGTAAAAGCTAGATTATTTTTAAAACATGAAATGGTGCTATCGCAATTATATTATTTTCAAGAATGCAAAATTTGGCACCGACGACCACGCGGGTTATCACGGCGGGATGTCTGGTTGTGAAATGTAATTAAGGAGCCATAAAGTCGAATCGCTTTATTTATGTACTTTTTAAATAAAAAATGGCAACACTCTGTGTTAATAAGCACTTCCTTTAAAATGTCGTAGTATGTGAGCAAGTCGAGATTTATTTCCACCGGCACTAATTAAATTCTTTAATAATAATGTACCCTAGATCGAATTCCGGTCACGGTGGCCAGTTTTAACCATCTGTGCAGGACAGGATTAATTGCACGATAATTGCGCAAGCGCAGGCTCTCTATTCTCTCAGTCATGTCCCGATGATGGCAGTCTGACACGACCGGAGAGAGATCAGGAGGACGGCTTTGCATGCTTTCCGAGGAACGGTGTTTCACCGACAGCTGCCTAACTCCGGACTGCTACTGAGAATATATTGACAGAAAAACCCTATAACTGATTTTGGCCCGACCACGGATTGGAACCCAGGCAGTCGCATACAACCACTAGACCAACGAGGCAGTCATACAAATCACCACTCAAAAGCTAAATATATTGTTGCAATTTTAAAAGTTAATTGACCTCTGCGGTTAAAGGAAACATCGTGAGAAAACCTTCTTGTCTGAAAGAATATATTTGGAGGACATGTAAAATCCGACACGCATACATTGAGGATTCTTTCTGGTTTCAAAAACCCTTTTAGAAATGAATGGAGGCCTGTGCCAGGGTGTCTGCGATGGGGGATATTTGCTATAGTTGCCACGCTTAGCAGGCGGGTTGGCAACACCAGTTTTTTATCTTATAATTGTTATTAGGTAGACGCTGCTGTCCGTCTCCTGGTCTGTTTCCCTCTGTCGCCTCTTACACCCACGGGACGATATGGGTTAGTGGATATTCTTACACCGTCACTACGCGAGTTTCATATTAAATTTGCGTAATATACTCCTTTTCGTTTGCTTTGTGCCCCATTTCGTCCTCCATACCATCTCGTTTATTCCAGACGTAATCTGACGTCAGACCGGTGATCGGCAGCAGCGTCCAAAGTGTGGTAGCTGGTATTGGTACTGGTACTGGTACTTCGATGATAACCCGCCTGCCAAGCGTGACTATTTAAGCAAACCATCCCTACAACAGGACAGGTCTATGTCCAGCAGTGGACTTTAAGGGTTCGTGAAGGTAAGTGGTGATGAAGCCGAAGATTGTGGCGATCTGGCTAAGCAAGACAAAAGCGAGCGTGATAAAATAGTATAGTGTTTTACCTATCCATGATGCTGTGTCCTCGTCCCATGGAATAACGCTATCAGGCTCTTTTAACTGTGGTAGGACAATTGCTGAGTAACCGGATGTGAGACCAGATGTGAAGGTCATCAGGATTGCTGCAGATGCTGCCACGGTCTGTAAAGTGTTTTGTATTGTTTTACGCAAAATTAAAAACGGCTTGAGTAAAATTAGCATTTTTACCATGAAATTGTAGTGGCAAACGAACGTTCAGTCTATCTGATGGTAAGTGCCTATGAACAACTGCAACACCAGGGAATTTTTTGGATTTAGTCTCCATTAAATTAAAATAGTAATAAAGGCAGACTAAGAAAAACCTGCCACTAACTTCAATCAAAAAGGCTACAGATGCCTTGTCACCTGTAATTCGCATCTGCAATGCCCCTGGTGTTGCAGTTATTCATGGGCGGCGGTAGTCACTTACCATCAGTTGAGCCGCATGCTCGTTTGCCCCCTCTTATATATTTAAAAAAAAACCTCTGATGTCATGACCACCTCTTGCCCAGGGTATATAATATATCAACCGTATATTCATTAATATTATAATAATTATTTTTATACAGTCAATGTTTAGTGTAATAAAAAGAAATAAACTTGGTAATAGAGAGTTTATTTTCTGGAACTATGTTGTAAAAAGTATATATGTTACAGTCAAAACTCATAACCGGTCTAAACCATTATAGACTGTAAAAAATCAGGCAAAAGTAGTTTTGACTAAGGACGTTGGTCAAATCCACTTTTAACTGCAAAAATACTGGGTAATAGTACACGTAATAGTTGAAAGTCACAAGACCAGCAATGTCAGTGAAAACTTCTTTTGACTTATACTTTTTGAATTTCTGAAATTAAAAAGTTAAATTTCTTCAATATTATAATTTATATCATTATAATGTACGCGGCTTTAGGGTGGCCCAAGGGCCACCGCAGCCGCACCTTAACATACTGTTACTGATATTGCGAGTTTTGACTGATAGTCTGAAGTTTAAATCAGACAACACTTTTGACTAAGAACGATGGTTAAAACCACTTTTGACTACAAAAAACAGTCAAAACTGTTTTTGACTAAGGGTATTGGTCAAAACCATTTTTGCCTGATTTTTGCAGTCAAAAGTGGTTTTGACAGGTAATGAGTTTAGTCTGTGACATATACATTGAATGAATAAATTACTGTCGAAATTAAAACTGTATTAAAATATAAATCATGACTCGTGAATTAATGCTTGTGATAATTAAATAAAAACCGCTGTCTTAAACCAGCCAACGTGTTCAATTAATAATTTTTTTATAGAATAAGAGTGACAAACGAACACACAGATAACGAACCACGTGATGGTAAGTGGATACTGTGGCCCATACACATTTACATCTATTCTCGGTATAGAGTCAAAATGCAGATAGGTTGTCACCCCTGAGGACTGGACACCATTCGAAACACAACAGCATTGAGCTGCTATTTTACGCTCGTATTCTCAGAGGGCGTGGTCCTTCCCCGGTCGAGCCGACTTATTCGTGCTACAACCATAATATAGCAGTTGCTTGGCTCTACCACGTAAAATGTTTTCCCATTTGCGGATACATCACCACTTAAACATCAGGTGGCAGCGTACGTGATCATCATTATCATCATTATTGCAGTCCATCACAAGTCTACTAGGTCTCCCCAAGGAACGTCTCAAAGTACGGCTTGGACAAGCTGCATCCATTGACGAACAAAGGCTTCCCAAGGAATGCCACAAAGCAAAGCTACTTGCATCCATCGACCTCTTATATCTGAAATCGTAACTCAATCTAATGGAGGCTGACCAACGATTATTTTACCAGCACGAGACTGCCACTCGCAAACATTTCTTTTCCATCAGTGATTGTAGAAGAACAAAAATAAACGTCGGGTAATAAATCTCAAGAAATACAAGTAATAATTAAAAAATAATAAAATGTATAGTTCTATATTTCACAATAATTTTGATAATTCTGTTTACATATTATTTTTATGTTGCTATGGTAATGGCAACGAATTCTCGACAGTGATCGCAATTTAATGCAATCACAGTTCTCTGAATGATATCACGTGATGTCACTATCACAGTTCTTTGTGTTGCATTTAAATTTATTCGTATAAATTGTTAAAACACTGCATTACGTTGTACTATCAAATGTTCAAAGTCCATTTGTAACTGGGTGAAGTAGTTCATTCATCGACTCTCAATTATTCGATTGACGTTTTCAGCTCGTGTTTATGTGTATAAATTTTATAAATCGTTTACTACGTCGTAGAAATAAGAATTTAAGTAACAAAATTAGACTTTGGAAATAAATGAACTGGAAACGAGGCATTCCATCTTAGTCCTCAGGGGTGACAACATATTTGAATTTTGATTCTTAATCGAGGATAGATGTAGATGTCTATGTGTTACACTATCCACTTACCATCAGGTGGACTGTGTGGTCGATGTATTATTTATACTCTTAAGCCGCGTATCGATTATGCGCTCCAAAAGGTCGAACATTGGCGCGCGCTGGAGCGGCTGCCGCGCGCACCAGGAGCGCTTAGTTGATACGCTTCGAACATTTGGAGCGCGTTCCGCGGAGCGCACTGGTCGGCGCGGTCATTCATGGCGCGCGCGCCTGGAGCGCGTAATCGATACGCGGCTTTATGCTATAAAAAATGAAAACAAACCGTATTGATTATGAGCTGTATAGGTCCTAGTGACCTAGTGTGGACACTGGATCATCGTCTAGAAATTATTGTATTGTAAATACACATCAGCATATTTTTTAACAAAATATAATCGATATTTTTTTATTACTTGACACTGGAAAAAGTACATCCGTACTAGGCCATCGCCAAAGAAAAATATACATACATATATTCATAGACTTAGAATATACTTACGGCAGTATATTCTAAGTCTATGCATATATTTAAACCATAGACTTAGAATATACTGGCGTAAGTATATGATAAGTTTATGATTTAAACATACATACATTGTTACATGCTAACATATATACAGACATACATACATACAGGCTATTAAAAGCATGTTAAAAATGTATTGTAGAATTTTTCTTTATTTGATCATAATGTTGTGTATTTTGTTTAACATAAAATTATAATAAGTATATAGAGGTTATGATTTTTGGCTAAGTGCTATTTTTTAGTAATCATATAATTCTTAGGATAAAATACAATCAAAAATTTACAGTTTTATAAATACCGTGTAGCGGCGGTGTAAAAATATCCACTACCCCATCCTCTCCCAGCAATGTCTTTTTTATAAACATTACATTAAAACTGCGGTAGCCAACGCGACTGTCAAGCGTAGGAACTATGGCAAAAATCCGTATATCAGACAAGCTATGGAGTAAGCATATGTTCAACAATGCACATTTGGTAGGCTGTAACGGTAACGGTATACAACAGCTTACCTGTTTCCATGCTGGCGAAAATCTGACAACAGTTTTGGAATCTGTGAATAATGGCGCCTCTTTACAATTTTCTTTGTCGTTTAACGCTAGGCCGGTACTTGAGTTAGATATTTTAATATTTTGTATGTAGTTAGACACTTTCGAACTGGTACCATCAGAGTTTTCTTTGGCTATGCTAGTTTCATTTGCGTTTGTATTTTTTGTCCCGTTATTATCTTCTTTTGCTTGGTGTTTTGGGTTTTGTTCACTTTGTATTTCTTCTATGTTTCCGTTAACTTCTCGATCCTCTCCCATTTCTGTCTGCAAAAAAAAAAGGATTAATTGTTATTTGTCTTTTTGAAACACTGCTTAGAATGTAGTTATATATTCATTTCAATTAATATTTGATATATGGTAGACTCTATTATCATCTTTTTTATAGAATAGGTGACAAACAAGCACACAGTCTACTTGGTAATAATTGGATGCTGTGACCCATAGACTTCTAGATCTATCCTCGAATCAAAATCAAAAGGTAGATGCGTTGTCATCCCTTGGGACTAGTCGCGTTACCACTAAAAAAGGGTCTCCGGATCCCCAAACTCGCCATACGAAACACAGCAACATTTGCGCTGGTATTCTATGAGAGCGTGGTCTTTCCCCGGTCGAACCGACCCATTCATGCTGCAACCCTAATATAACTACAGCGTGACACAATCATCAATCATCTTGTCGCTGTCATCTCACGGTCGTATAGGCTTAATACGAAACGTAACATCTTCATGTTATTTCGTCCCTAATTTGTGGGAAAACACAACCTATAATCATTGCTTATAATTGACCGAACGCTCTATATTGACTTAAAGTAATTTTACGGATTTTATCGAGTTTAATTTTAACTGAGACTGAGGTTTTTAGCGATACCAGATGTTTTAGTTTTTTTTATAGAAAAAATAAAGTGTCAAACGAGCTAATGGTGTGGCTCATAGATGACTTTATCATTTCAATTTAGAATCAAAAGAAAGTGTGTTGCCAATTGAGATTAAGGATGGAATGCAACGTTACCAGTGAAAAGGAATACGATTTCAAAAACTCAACAGCATTGTGCTGCTTGGTATTCCGTGCTACAGCAGTAATACGCTGCAACGTGACTGTTATATAATTAAATTACTTTTATATACTGCGGTTAAAGTATGAAATAGCCATTTATTATTGAAAAATTGAAACAATTTCAATCAACTAAGAAAAAATATATTAATTTAATTGAAGTATTTTTTTATTATAGCAATTTGGTACAAAAGAGTCAATAATTTGGCGTAAATTACCTTTTTTATAGAATATGGGTGACAAACGAGCACACAGTCCACCTGATGGTAAGTGGATACAGTAGTCCATAGACATACATTTACCCTCAATTAAGAATCAAAATGCAGATGCATTGTCACTCCTGAGCACTGAGATGGAATGCCTCGTTTCTTAAAAAGGTTTCACCGTTTCTCTACACTCACCATTTGTGGCTCTACCCCAGTCAAGCCGACCCATTCGTGCTACAACCATAATATAGCTGCAGAAGGCTCTACCACGTATAAACCAAGACGCTAATTCCTTGGTTGTTTGATAAGGATCTGTTTCCACCATTACTTTTAATTCGTCGTTATTTATCTTAGCGTCTGGTCTTGCTCGTGATTTATTCTTCAAGTCGAAGCTTCCACTACAAAAAGTGATAAAACCGAAATTGCAGAGTGCGTAGGTTGTATCCTCTCTTAACGCAGAATTCATATTGCGAGATGTCTCTGACGCGTTTGAACTTTGAACACGTCCGAACTTGTATTCGAAAATTACTCTAATTTTTGAGATGTTTAATTTAAATACTAATTGTAAAAATAATAAGGGCATCCACGACTTTTTCTGCCACCGTTGCGACGCCACTTAGGAATGACGTAAAATATTTGACAGAACTCATAGCGGGGGAAGTTAATTTGTTAGAAAAGTTTAGAGTTTAATGTTTCTTTCTGAAATATTCGTTATATTTTATATTAATTAGATAATTAGATCAGAAATGGAGTAAAAAAATAAATAGAGGATACAGCACTGAGACATTGTTTACATACATACACTAAAAACCAAATATCTTATTATTAAATCGCAACTTTTCAATAATGATAAAACTGTGTGACCATCTGTGTAACAAATAAGTTCACCTTTGTCCCAACTAGCGACACCTGGTGAGCGTAAGTTTATTAGCACTCATTGAAAGTCAAACAATGAAATGTCATAAAATTTTTGAATTTAGTTGGTTATAGTTTTGTGCGAGAAGTTTGAACTACGAATCTTGGACTATGCAGGTTTCATTATTATTCAAATTAGCCACGTCATTATAACGGAAACTTCATACTTTAACCCCTATTATTTATTGCAATTGTTTCTTGTATTAACATTAATTATGTGTTAACATTAATTATGTATTTTTTTTATTTGTGCGAGCAGCTACACAGGTCTAATAAAGCCAGTATCACTGTGACCATGATCGGGCCATGGTTATATCTGTGGTGTCAAGGAAAAAGGGGATAAGTCAAAATTTTTGAACAATGAGATTTTTGCACCAATTAACCCAAAACATTATTACGTAATACGGTAATAAGGAGATGAGTCATACAAAAATTTATTTCAATTTTTTTACCTCGTTACACATATTGGGACAAGTCTTAAGTAACAAATGCCATGCCTAAATGAGTAAAGAGAGTTTATTCGAGTTATCTCAGTATAAGCGCAGATTATTGTAAATATTAAATTATGCATAGTGAGATAAGTCGACTCATACCTAAAGTGCGTGACGATATTCGCATCAGTTGTGACGTACGAGCGGACTCGGCGCGAGTTGTCCTGACGTGAAATTTTGTTTAAATTGGTTTTACTAGTTTTTAAGTGTTATAATACATACATATGAAGAGGGTTGATAAAATAATTACTTTAGCCTTAAAAAATGGAACAACTGTATAAGTATTATGTTTTTTTAGCTGTTTTCTCTTTTTAACCGACTAAATTTGAAATTGCTAAGATGGGTAATTATATTGTTTGGCATAAGTGCTTATATGATGATGAATTAATTTGAGTGTGTGTGTTGTTGTTCTTTTTACGATTATCTTAGTAGATATATAGATTCGATAGCCACATTTATGTAAGTAGGTAGGTACCTAAACAGGCGGAAGGCAAATCGAACCACCGCACCGCGGCGGCGGCAGCCGTGCTCTATACCTACCAAAGTATTAGTTTGTGGTAATAAGGTTTAAACTGTACTCTTTATAAAAATATTTTAGTTAATTTAGATACCTAGAAAAGATATAGTTTAAGTAGGCATGTGGATAGGGATTGTGCCGCTTGCGCCGTGCGGTTTTTGTCAGTTAATTAGATACTTACGTATTTTCTAAACTATGCAAATTATTATAATTTCAGCATTACAAGGATGTTCAACGGATGATCATATCAGTACATCATTAAATACATCTGAGGTTAGCAGTGAGCTTAACCAAGATCAAATACGAGCTGCTGAGGGTTTAGAAGATTTGATTACTCTTTCTGATTTAGGATTATCACATGATGATCAAAATGATATGACAACACCACTTGGTGAGTATATTATATTTATAACAAAATGTAAAAAACTGTTACTCTTTTCACGACACGTTGTGTAGTAGGTATTTAAGTACCTGTTTTTTTTAATATTGGTAGTAAGTGACACCCTACTACCTGGGTGTGAGTAATTTGTTATGCTCAATTTTTACCTTGTTGGTACCAAGGTATAAAGTTACTAATGCATTATACTTAGCATGCCCTTTTAAGTTCGTAACCGAGTTACGTTGTAGACCTTGTTATTAAAGACACTTTGGAAGAGGTTAAGAGGTAATATTTTTCTTATTCGTGTTTCAGTTAATGAATCACTGGAATCGGCTCTTGATAGAGAATTCCTCGTCCAAGTTTTAATTTGGAGCAAACCGAGCCAGCTGACTTTGATTCTGACGATAGCGCGTGATAAGACATTCAATCTAAGGGTAGAAAAGTTCGTCCTCTGAAGAGCCTAGCTCTTCTGAAAATATTGGGATGTATCAAGAAAATGCTAGTAATGATGTTGTGTTAAATACAAGAAGGAAACGGAAAGGACAAAACTTGCGCAAAACAATTCAGATTAAAAGAAACAAAGGCCAATCTTATGAAACAAAATCAGGAAAAATAATTCCGTCTAGAAAAGTTACCGCCTTGTCAGATTGCCGTAAAAAGTGTCGTAATAAAATTAGTTTAGAAAATCAAACGATACTTTTTGATGAGTTATGGGCATTAGCAAATTACAATAAGCGTTCGGCATATCTATCATCACTGATTTTCGATGCACCAAAAAAAACACAACGCATACGTAATACTGGCGGAGAGCCTAAACCACGAACTATAAACCACACTTATCATTTAAAAGTAAATGGCCAGCTGATTGAGGTATGCAAGGGATGTTTTTTAAAAACGTTTGCAATTTCTAATAAATGCATTGAAGTGATTGTCAAGAAACAATCAAAGAGAGTATCTGGGATTACAAGCCCTGATAAACGTGGATCGTTTACTCCATCTAATAAAATTGGTAGTGATGTAGTGCAAACAATAAAAGACCTTTTATTGTTTGCACTACATCACTACATCACTAGAAGACTTTGTATGAGTCACACTATAGCCGAAGTCACACAAATAGACGATATCTACCATCAGGACTCTCGTTGACATCAATGTATCACATGTATAAGGAAAAGGTGACTAATAATCCTGTATGATATTCATTTTTTGGCAATGTTTTTCGAACAATGGGTTTATCTTTTAAAAAACCATCGTTGGACACTTGTAATACGTGCGACTCATATAAAATGAAAATTAAATTAGCTTTACCGTCAGATATAGAAAATCTAAAACAAGAACTTGAAGCCCATCAAATGCAAGCAAATTTAGCTTATGCAATGAAAAAAAAAGACAAGGAGGAGTGTACAGATGCGAAAAGGGTATATGTTTTGACCTCCAACAATGTCTCCCAACTCCCTTTTTGAAAACCAATATCGTATTTTACAAGCGGCTATTATGGACTTTCAATCTAACTGTATACGATTGCTTTGAAAAAAAAAGTTTCTGCTACATGTGGCATGAAGCTGATGGTGGCCGTGGCGCAAACCAAATAGCTTCCTGCCTATTTCATTTTATAAAATCACTTCCATCTACTGTAAAAATAGTTACTTTTACTCAGATACATGTGGCGGTCAAAACAAAATAGCCATGTGGCTGCTATGTTTCTTTGCATAAGCAAACTTATACCAGATATGCGAATAGATCACAAGTTTTTAATCCCTGGTCATACTCACATGGAATGTGATTCTGTTCATGCTCAAATAGAGCGAAAAAAGAAAAAGACTGACATGTCTATACATTTGCCTAGAGACTGGTACAATTTGGTAAGATTGACAAGTTCAAATATTACTGTCATTATCATGAGAAATGATATGTTTCTTGATTTTGCAAGTTTGTACAAGGGTCCACTACAATTAAGGAAGTTCGATTCATCTGGAGAAAAGTTTATATGGCATGATGTGAAATGGTTCCGGTACGGTGGTGAAAATGAATCAGGTACAATACAATTTAAAACCAGCATAGACTCGCCTGAATTCAAAAATATTTCTTTTAGTAGAAGAGGCAAAGCAAACGAACCGCTCAATCCCCAGAAATGTTACGATAATCCTTTGCCTATTAGTGAAGAAAAAAAGAAAGATCTCTTGAGTATTCTTCATTTAATTGACAATGATTGCCACAATTTTTATAAGAAATTAGAAACTAATTCAAGTACCCGTGATGTGGACCCCGACCTAGAGGAATTTAATGATGTCTAATATTTATAAATTTAAAGTATAACGTTGTAATTTGCAAAAGTTTGTAATGTATAAGGAGATAAGTAATTAAAATGTTTTTTATTTGATTTTCTCATAATAAAGTAAAACGAGACATGTCAATTATTTAATTATAAAATAATTATTTTTGTATTTTTTTTAAATACATTAATAACAATAAACTTGCAATTAAAAGTTGCCAAAATTTTTTTTTTAACACATACTCTCATTATTTTATTACTAAATAAATGGTTAATTTCTATTAAAGCAAATGAGTCATTACTATATATTGCCCCTGCTGTAAAAATTAAGTTTGTGTAGTTGTCCCCTTTTTCCTTAACACCACAGATTATATACTAGTTCACTGCTAAGCCGTATGTCTTCAATGAAATGAAGGAGGTGCTTAGCTGGGAGCAATTTCACTTCTTCTAGGCTAAGTACGTAGTTTCCCAGATGAGTGTTACGTTTGCGCATTAAGGGTTAATAATCAGTTAGGTTAAGAGCCTTGGTAGCTCAGATGGTTAGCGCTCGCTGTGAATTTCACAGTACGCGAGCAATCCGGGTTCGATCCCTACCGGCACCAATGAAATTGTTAATTGCAATTTTAAGTGCTGATTTACCACGTGCTCGGTGGTAAAGGAAAACATCTTGAGGAAACCTGCATGTCTGAGAAATAAGAAAAAATATTTCGAAGACATGTGAAGTTCGCCAACACGCATTGGGGCAGCGCGGCGGACACTTCCTTGCCCTAAAACCCTTTCAAAAATGAGAGGAGGCCTGTGCTCAACAGTGGGACGTATATAGGCTGTAACTTTAATCAGTTAAGATTTGCAGTGTTTCTTCCGTTAAGGAACAGAATCGGCACATCCTAGAGTTGCTTGGTTCCAAGATGGACATGTGTTTTTTAAACAACAACAATGTCCGGTCAGGGTTTTTTTTTTAAAGGATAGGGTGACAAACGAGCACACAGTCCACCTGATGGTAAGTGGTTGCTGTGGCCCATAGACATCTACATCTATCCCCGTTTGCGAATCAAAATGCAGATGCGTTGTCACCCGTGAGGACTAAGATGGAATGCCTCTTTTCCAGTAAAAAGGGTCTCCGGTTCTCTACACTCACCATACGAAACACAGCAGTGTTAAGCCGCTATTTTACGCTGGTATTATGTGAGAGCGTGGTCCTTCCCCGGTCGAGCCGACCCATTCGTGCTACAACAATACTACTAATATAGCTGCAGCATGGCTCTACCACGTATAATCTTAACTTAAATCTACCACGTAATATCTTGAAAAATACGCAGTTTGTTCTTACTTAATCCCAGGGTTTATGAAATGAATTTATGATGTATGTTGAATATAATATATTTATTCAACATATTTTGCAGATTAAGCTCGGATCTGTAAATATTTAGATATGACGTCAAATACTTATTAGACATATCCACAGTGCAGTGTTCTTAATATAATACGTAATTTTTACGATTTGTTTAAGACAGCGAAGTATTATCTGGTAATTTAAGCTAACTTACGACAGGCCTTTGTCTATTAGCTCAGATTAACTAATAGTTACTACGTAATAATAATAAAAACTGCCATTTATCAGAAATACTTTTTCTTCATCCATTCCATTAAAGCCTATAAAGATCATATATATTGGGATATTGCCATAGTTTTCCACGCTTGGCAGGCGGGTTGGCAACCGCAGCTTTTTATTATTTTAAGTTGTTATAAGAAAGATGCGGGTGGAAAACCGGTACTTGAAGTCCTTCAGAAGCTCTTTAATTCCGTCCTCCATGGTGGCACTACTCAGGAGGCGTGGAACAGAAGTGCGGTGGTCTTGTTCTTCAAGAAAGGCGACAACGCTCTCTTGAAGAACTACAGACCGATTTCCCTTCTGAGCCGCGTCTACGTGCTGTTTTCGACAGTCATTACGAATCGTCTCGCACGCAGACTCGACGACTTCCAGCCTCCTGAACAAGCCGGTTTCCGAAAAGGCTTTAGCACCATAGACCACATACATACCCTTCGGCAAATTGTACAGAAGACAGAAGAGTACAATCCGCCACCTTGCCTTGCGTACGTGGACTATGAGAAAGCCTTTGATTCCGTCGAAATTTGGGCGGTGCTGCAGTCCCTTCAGCGGTGCCAAGTTGACTGTCGGTATATCGAAGTGCTGAAGTGTCTGTACAGTAAAGCTACGATGGCTATCCGAGTACAGAACCAGAGTACCGAAACCTATCCAACTAGAACCGACAACCGATGGTGAAAAAAGGTTCTCAAGTGGCAGCCTCGTACCGGTAGGCGAAGTGTAGGTCGACCCCCTACTAGATGGAGTGACGACCTGGTAAGACATGCAGGAATTCGATGGATGTAGGTGGCTCAGGACCGTGCTTTGTGGCATTCCTTGGGGGAGTCCTATGTTCAGCAGTGGACTTGTGAAGGGCTGTAGTGATGATGATGATGATGAAGAAGAAAGATGCTGCTGTCCATCTCCTGATTCAGTTTCTCTGTCGCCTCTTACGACACCCACGGGATGATATGGAGCATTCTTACACCGCCACTACACTGATTAAGATACTAGGATAAAGTTATTAAATTCTTGTATTGTCATCGGTCCTTAATACGAGTGCAAATTTTCAAGCCAATCTGCCGTCTACAATTTAGTGAAAATTATATTAAAAGATTTCGTTATATAGATAGATAGATAGATAGATAGATATATGGATAGATGGATAGATAGATAGATAAATAGATAAATATATAGATAGATAGATTGATAGATACACGCGAACTTAATAAAAGCGTGTTAAAATTAAGACCAGATAGGACAAAATATCATAATATATTAAACACGATTTTGCCGCTTGAGAATGGATACTTCTTGAAATAGAAAAAAATATGCACATACGAGTACATGAAATACTCAGTTAAATTCTTAAAATACAATGGATTTTTAAAATACTTTATATTAATCGAGATAAAAAAATTATAACTAAATCGTTTTTTTAAGTGATATATTTTCCGATAATATGAAAGATATGTAATTGAATTAGATTCTCAATCGGCTACATTTTTATTTAGATCCCTTTTCCCTGATAATAAGCACAAACGTTTCAAATAAAGTAACTTTTTGTTCACCGAATGTCGCACGCTTACTTCGTCCTGGACCAATATGCATGCAGCGGAGAAGGGAGCGCTAGAAGCCTTTTGACGTTGGAAATCCTCGCCTTAACTAAATAATCCTTATCGCAATTATGTTGTTATCCACAACGATAAAAAACTTCGCGCATTAACCTTGCTCGTTCATGCAACAATATTGTTACAATTTGGACAATGTTAAGTTCTTCTTTGGTCTTGTCAAAGACTTATAAGAATAAAAATTGTTTTTATAATTCTTAGCAACACGACTTTCTTTTTTCTCTCTCTTCCATTTTGGTACTTCTATGTAAAGAACGTGCTATCTAATAAATAATATATTTAGCCGGTTCCTATTATTTGAATCCTTAAATAAAACGTAAAACAAATAGTCTAACACCTAGTTAATCAGACCTCTCTTTAACCTAGGATTCCTAGCAGTATCACTAATTGTAGCAGCGCTGTCGTTGCGCCGCAAGCAAAACGCACCGAAGCCTAAATCACGCTATTATAGTTCCGAAATTACCGCTTTATATATAGAACAGCTCCGAAATAACACAATAACACATGGAGCGTTGGCCGCTCCCTGGGCAGAACACCTTGCCCGGCGGGAGATCTCCCCTTTTTCTTCCATGGCTAAACTGGCGACCCCGACGTGATTTGAACACGCAACCGAGTATTATAGTACTATTATTTATTCTGTGGTATCACCACTACCGTGTTCCAGTTTTAAGGATGAGAGATTCACTCTACTCACAGCCTGTGAGTATCTTATTCTTCAGGTATGACAACACATGTGAAGTCTTTTTGTTTGAAGTTGATTGTAGGTGTTCATGCGGAACATTAAAATGAGCTGCATTTTCATCTGATGGTAAGCAGCTACGGTAGCCCTGATTACTAATACGGAATGCCTCACAGCCTGTAATTAGACTATCTTGCTGTAGGAAGCTCAGCACATCAGTAGGTAGAAGCAGCGGACGCAATAGGACGGTGGTACCTACTCAGACGGATTCCTAGGAAGAAAAGAAATAACCGGCCAAGTGCGAGTTGGACTCGCGCGTGAAGGGTTCCGTACCATCGTAATACACGTTTCTAGTAGAGCCCTTTTTAATTTTAAATTTTAAATTTATTTTAATTATTTGTTGTTATAGCGGCAATAGAAATACATATTCTGTGAAAATTTCAGCTGTCTACCTATTACGGATCATGAGATACAGCCCGCTAACAGACAGACCGACGGACGGACGGACGGACGGACAGACGGACGGACGGACGGACGGACAGACGGACGGACAGTGGAGGCTTAGTAATAGGGTACTGTTAGTTACCCTTTGGGTACGGAACCCTAAAAAGAACCTGGTCAATACGAGTATAATATGTCGATATCCACATAACAAACAAATTGTTCTCAACATTACGTCATCAATGTTATTCTAACAATACACAATCTTTCGCAATAATGAGATAAACAAACATGGGAAGAAAACGTCAGACGTGACGCAGTATATTTTTTATACGCAGTAACAGAGATACATAGGCCGTTGTAGATGAATACAGTATCCCAATAAAACGTCAAAAAGGGCCAAGTTTGGTACATACGACATTCGGCGTTGACGGCTTCGCTGATCCCTACCTACCTAGGTACCTAGTTTCAGCAATGAGTGCCAATATAATGTATACGGACACCCGCAGCTGGTAGGGTTACCAGATGTAAAATTGAAAGTCCTGACAAATCCCTGATTTCCATTAAAAAGTCCTGACATTTTGTTGCAAACTTGAAAAAAAAACTTGTGTTCGTGAAAAATAACCACATCAATTATTGGTTTTGTTCACTCGTGTGATCAATCCACGTCCCCAAGATTACATTCCTCTCACGCCAAAACCTAGATGTATTTTGTTGAAATATCTAAAAATCCTGGTATATTATGGTATCTCTAGCGACGGGGGACTGATTTATAATATGTAGGTATAGATAACAATATTATCAATGTCGATAAATAAGCAATGACAAAGCTAACGTACGAAACTGATAGGTCAGTGATCATTATGAAGGATAATTAAGGTTGTTAATGTGATTTTATATTCTTTACATTATTATTGTTTTTATAATAATGAACTAGCCCTCTTATCACCAGCAGCGACGACCAGTCGAGGATACAGCTCCTTTAGGTACTTCGCCGCACGTGGACCCCACGAACCGATAGTCTCTACAGCAAATGGCACAAAAATGTAGTCATCACTTATGGGTCTGCGTTTGCGCCACTTAGTTTTAGTTCAGCTGCCCCCGGCTTTAAGCGAGGTACTCCTGAGATGTGAGGCTTCTAAAGATACGTGGGTCATTTCATCCGTTCGCGTAAATCGCATTGGAATGGAAATAACTGATTTTAAAATACAGTTATGGAACCCGTGTATTTTTCATAACAATACTCTGAGGGTAAGAAATTAGGGACTTTAATAAGATAGCGTGAATGATTTACAGATTGATAAAATAAATTAAAAATACACTAAAATTTCATCTCTATCCAATATAAAATTATAATGCTTATGTTCAATTATATAATTCATGTAAATAAGTTAAATTACCTACATGTTAAATACAGAAACAGAAACAGAAACTATTTTATTCAATATAGATTATAAATAATACTTATTGAAAGTCACTCTTTTGTTTAATTACCACTGGTTCGGAAAAAAACATGTGTGAGTGTCGTGGAACACTCGGTTGAAACGAAGTTCCTTTCGTAGTATATTATTATTGATAACCTTTTCATATTATTGATTAACAAATACAAATAAATGAATTACTAGCGTCTATTAAAATGAAGCGTCATTTAAAATAAAATAATATTTCTTTCATGGCAAGATAGGAAAAAGTGTGAGGGAGATGGATATTATTCCATCTCGCTTCCTTATAGCCGCCAAGGCCGTCTACACTACGTCAGAAGGGGTCGTGACGGATAATTTTACACTTTTTCTCGCCTAGCCCACATCCGCCAAATTCGTACCGTCCGATAAGGATCTTCGTTCCTAAAACCTCTGTCGTGGGAAGAACGATATATTACATTTCCTAACCATTAATATTACGTTACTACAAAGGTATAGATAGCTACAATCAGTATTTCAAACAAAATCAACAAAAGTTCTGGAGCACTGAACAAAGAGGTTACTTCGCCGGCACAATTGCGCGTTAAAATAAAATGCCAAAATTAACTATCATGTTGCCATATCGAAAACAATGCTGTCAATTAGCTATTGTATTTTCATCCAAAAATGGCATATCTCGAAAAGCGATACGTTTTCCGTGTTAAACGGAACGCAAGGTAACGCAAGGTTAACTTCCATTGGTAAAGTTGCCAGACTTTACTCTTATATTAATTAAGTCCAGTTTAAATGAAAGCTTATATTATAACCACGTTCCTATTATTAAAATTAAAATCATAAATAATAATTTACGGAAACAAAAATATTGACGGTTATGTCTTTAGTCACAGAATTTTTTCAATACCGGCTCGAAACATATTATGGACAAATCTAAATAATTTAAATCGGTTCTATGAGGCTGAAGTTCAATTAATCTACCGCTCATTGGTTAATTCACCAAATACTGCCAGAAGAGCATCATGTGTACCGCAGAAATAAAAAAAATACATTATTAAGGAGTTGAATCTGTTTTGTCACACTTTATCGTTCATCGCCATCCGATAAGTAAAGCGGTAATTATTAAAGCAAGAGATATCTTTTATACGATTTCTTGAATTTTCTGAAGCTGCCACTATTGCACAACTCGAACGCAAAGCGAGAGAGGTTGGGTTTAGTGTTTCTTCACAAGGTCACGCTATTTGGCAAATGCACTTAAAAATATTTTTTATTTAAAAAAATGTAGGTTCTAGGTTAGCTTAAAATGTTCACAAAAGAGTCGGTTGGCGGATTCGAACCCAAGACCTTTTGACAGTTCGCGGCCCGCACCCTGCCATTAGGCTATTGTCACAATCAACAATTTCATTGGTGTCAACGGGGATCGAACCCGATGTGCTTGCATACTACGAAAACGTAAAATAGCAGCTTAACGCTGCTGTGTTTCGTATGGTGAGTGTAGGGAACCGGAGACCCTTTTTACTGGAAATGAGATTGATGAGATTTGATTTGTAATCGAGGATAGATGCAGATGTCTAAGGGCCGCAGCAACCACTTACCATCAGGTGGACTGTGTGCTCGTTTGTCACCCTTATTCTATTAAAAAAAAAATTACAAAACGTTTCACTCTGTAGATATATTCTATGGAAGTAAACCAAACTTTGTGCGAGAAGTTTTGAAAATACTTAATGATTAGGTATTTCATATCACACACACATCACACACACATCACACACACACACACACACATCACACACACACACACCACACAAAAGTGCGAGCACATGCGATTACATCTAAATTGTTATGCGCTAAAATGTAATAAATTAAATTGTTTGTAAAATGTTTTCTACAAAAAAAAATGTAAATCCTTATTGGTTGTAAGATATAGATGTATATGAAAAATAGTTATAAGAACTTTAAAGAGCTGTGGATTTTGTTAAATAAATAAAATAAAAATAAAAACAGTAATTTAAAAAACCCGACTGCGTAAAAAAATTTACTGTAAAGAGAAAAAATTTATACCCTATGTCACTCCCCCGAATAAGACGAAGCTAACGACATCTCATAAATGTTAAAATTCATCAAGCCGTTTAGGCTAGAGCGTTCCAAAGAAATAAACATACATACATACATACATACATACTCTCGGACAGCATTTTTTACCTTCCTTCTGGGGTAGTCTGGTAAAAAACCCAATGATAATTTTTTACTTTCGCCGTCCGTTAGTCTGTGGTTTAAAAATAGTATGTAATAATTCGAGAACGACTGGACGAAATGACATTAATATTTGTCACTATTTTTTAATATTATGAGACAGTCATCATCATCTTTATTATCATGGACCTCTGAAGACCAATGGACATGACCCTCTCATAGGATTAGCGTTGCGTTGAGGTGATCGTAAGTATGCCATTTCTAAATGTTTTTATATTTAATTGTACAACATATTATATTGTTTTAAAAACAGTGCCGCTGGGTTTGTTGCTGTTTCTTCCCAGGACAGAGGTTTTTCCGAACCAAGACTTTTGCCTAGATTATCATCGCACTAGAGTCAACATACTACAACCATTTTACGTATTGTTGGTTTAACTCAACCGCCTTCGCTTGCTGATACCCAATAAAAAAATTATATTGAAAATTTGGAATTCTTAAATAACATATATTTCTATTTACCTTTAAAAGTTTATTTTTCAGTTACTAAACATGCCTTAGTTTTTTTATTGGTAGTAAAAATAGTAGTAATATTACATTAATATAAAGATATTTTTGTTTCAGACGGGTATCTCGTTTGCTTAAAAGCCAAAAACGATTATACGAGTACTTATTAAATAAGAAACAAGTTGAAATAACAGACATATTAAACAGTCTACTATTTTTTTATTGAAATTTATTTTTATTTGTAAATACAGGTAATGAGATGGAATAGATTAAAAAACTAATTACGTCCGCAGCATTCAACCTAGGCTGTATGCAATTATACAATAAAAGCAAAATTTACATTTGAAAAATGAACAAAAGAAATATGTTTATTTGACAGAATACAACTATAATTCATAGAAGATCCATCAATCTTGTCTCTATTACTATTATTTATATGTCTTGTATCTTTTGACATCGAATCGAAGACTGTGTAATGAATGTTATGAACGGTGTGTTGTGATTGGCCGCCCGTTTGATTATCCTGTTACTTTTGATTTCCAGAATAACGTATCTTCCTCATTATAGGAAAATTTATGACTTCATATTCATGATTGTTTCTGGAATTTTGTGGTCGGGCAATTCTATTTATAAAAGAGTTAAAAAAAAGTATGAAAATGAGTAAAATAAATTAGTATACTCGTACAAGACTGATAGAGCCAAGTTGCAGCTATATTATTGTCGTAGGACTAATGGGTCAACTCGATCGCGGAAGGTTCACACTCTCACAGATTACCACCATAAATAAGCAGCTAATGCTGCTGTGTTTCGTATGGTGAGTGTAGAGAACCGGAGACCCTTTTTACTGGAAACGAGGCATCCCATATTAGTCCTCAGGGTTGACAACGCTTCTTGTCTGTGGGCATGCTGTGGCCCATAGACATCTACATTTATGTTCAATTAAGAATCAAAATGCAGATGCGTTGTCAACCCTGACGACTAAGATGGAATGCCTCATTTCCAGTAAAAAGGGTCTCCGGTTCTCTTCACTCACGTGGGCCTCTTGCCCCGGTCGAGCCGACCCATTCGTGCTACCACCACAATATAACTGCAGCGTGGCTCTACCACGTATAAAAATGCCCCTCAGCCTGTAATTATAATGGCTGTAAACCGTTTAGACCGAAACACAGCAGTACAAACACAGCTATTTATCGGCAAAATAGGTAAGAGACGGACTCTTATGCAGAAAAGGAGTCTTACCACCAGTAAATATCCAATATAGGGTTGCCACCTGTAGAGTTTTGGTTTGATACAAAAATCAAAGACAATGCCTAAACATGGACTAATGCTTTACTTTTAAAATTGGAATATATCCTTTTTATCCTAGCATTTATCGGATTTGGTTACACTTTTTGAACTATGTATGCTTATTGAACTAACTTATTGAATTTACTTATTGAATTTTGTAAATATGAAAGAATGGCGTGAGTAAAACTTTTATCTCTGACCTCCTCCAAACTTTAGCTCTGATCCGCGCCTGACTACAGAAACCAGTGACGATCAAGTTCAAGTCGTTAGTATCTCTCATTTAAGAATACGCGCAAGCACTTTATTACGTTTTGCGAGCTTAATATAGGAGCAAAAAATAGGAGATGAAGTTTTTAATGTATTATTTATTAAATTACCTATATACTTTACTTTAAAAAATCGTTATCCACACACTAAGATTTGCTCCTGTATCGTGAAGGCAGTTTGCACAAGGGCGAACATACAGAGCTGGAACCATTACGTGTAAGCCATACTAATAGGTACTTGTTCCGTACGAAATTCGAACCCGCGGCCCTCAGCTCCGTAATTTAGGGAGCCGTTAATGTTACTATTTAAATGATATTGTTATTGCTTGAGATTATAATATGATTACGTCCACTCAAAAGGTTCAAAAAATAAATTTTTATAATAAGTGAAAGCAGACTTCTTTTAATTCTTCTTAACCCTTAGTCCTTAGAAGTTGTTAGGTGGAAGTTATTTCGTCCTTTTTAATTTTTTATTTAAGTTTAATATTTTATTTTTGTTAGGAATTACATGAACTGTTGAGACTCATTTAAGTTTTCTGGCACGACGGATTAAAAAAACATATAATTTTATATTAAGGGTTATTAATATATATATTATTTATATCACTATATTAAAGGTATAAAGTTATATATACGATACGATGCATTTACCTCGTGCCGTCGATTTGTATATTATAAATTCTATTATTGTTTATTATAGTTGTTTTTTATTTAATAAATTATTTACCAGGATCGTGCGAAATTGAAGTCATAGTCTCGGCCTACCACTCTAGGCTTAAAAACTTGTTAATTTTATCGAATGTTTTATACTAAATATTTAAAACTTACTTTGATTATTGACTGGTAAATAATCACATGAAATATTTCAATTTGATCACCAAACGTGACGATGGTGATTATGAAAAAGAATAAAATATATAAAAACACGTTTGAATCTATATAATTGTTTTATATCATTTATTTTATTTTTAATGACTATTTCTTTTTTTAGTGTTTGCTGCACTGCATCATATATTTTAATCCTGTTTAGCGTAATGGTTGACATGGATAAGAACAGCTATTTGACCTGCCGTTCAGGTGAGATTACGCCTGCTGAATTCTTAGGAACTTATATGGTGTCTAGAATATTCAAAGGACATATTTATGATGCATGGAACGTGTATTAAAAGTAGGGATTATAACAGTTGAATAAATAAAATCATGCGGCAATGCTGTAAAAAGAATTCTTGAAACATGTTTGCGTGTGTTTATTATATAGTTGTAATGTATGTTTTATCTGTCGTCAATGACATTATTAATAATCAATTTTTTTCCTGTGTTTTAATTCATGAAATAAAATTAGTTCAGTGTTATAAATTTAAATATCAATAACTAAATTGCATTAAAAATTACGTCATTTAAGACGAAATTATCAGTGTCGATTATCGAAGCATAGGTAATGATGTTTTAATTTAATTCTATGTTTTTATTTAAAATAAAATAAAAAAATATGTATTTGTTTCACATATATTTTTATTTTATTTTAAATAGTTTATGTGCAGTTTCCGCGTTATAAAAATAACGTGAAAAGCAAATAAACTCACCGTCGTTCCACTCGATTGTAATTTAGGACACTTCACAAAAAATAATTTAGAAATATTAATTTATTATTCAGAAATCTTCATAACGCTCGAAAAGAAATTCACAAATAATTACCTGATTACAGTTCAGTTCCGATTCACAGAAACACTTCGTATAAATAACAAAGCAATTGATTACAACAAATTACAATTGGCGCGTTTGGCGCCGTCTATTACAATTTGCGAACTGATACGCTGTTTCTGTTTGTGTACGCACGCAATACGCGACCGGCGAGTTACGAGAATAGTGACGTCACTATGTTTGTACGTGATAATATCGACAATTTATCGATTAACTGTTTGTGCGAGCGTGACAATGCTTGCAGAGTTTTTTTCATGTTTCAAGTCAACAGTCTTTTTAAATTCACTGTATGCACTCGGTGTTTCCAAGAAGTATGCCAACTGGCATACTGGAAGATTTACCTGTAATCCTCACGTTGGGTAGGTGCGTTGGTAAGCGCTGGCAGAGTCAACCTGTCGTTTTTGGATTGATGTTCCACCACAAGTCAATCACCAGAGCCTTTACAATTAAGCATTAGGGCATCGCGTGTACGTGAGATTAATATTTAGAGATTGACAGATATAGATTTTATTATTCAATATAAATTATAAATAATACTTAATCAAAGTAACTTTTAAAATGAATTTACCACTGTTTCAAAAAATGTGTATTATATTTTAAAATTATTTATACTAATCCTATTCGAAATAGTTTGGTAGCATTTTCGCCGTAGAAGGAAAAGGAGAGATCTTCCGCCGGGCCAGAAGTTCAGTCCGGTGACCGGCCCGAACTGTTACTTTTCTGTTCCTGTTTCGTTCCTGTACGGTGGTTGTTTCACATATTCAGAGCTGCTTGGAAATTTAGATAGCGTGATTTAGGGTTCGGTTCGTTTACGCTTGTAGCGTGACGACTGCGCTAGCACAGCATAATCACCGTTACGTCTATCTTTTTGCCTTTATGACAGAGATTACATTAATTATAGTTACATATTGAATGCATTACCAGTAACAATGTAACTCTTTTTTTCTCGTTCGTTGTACTAGGATGCTTTTCGTAATCGTAAAGTCAGACCGAGATCACCAGGCATATCGCAGAGTCCACTGCTGAACATAGGCCTCCCCCATAGACTGCTTCACGGGGGGGGATTTTGTTATAATTGCCACGATTGGAAAGCGGGTTGGCAACCGCAATTTTTTATTATTTTGAGTTGTTAATAGGAAGATGCTGCTGCCCATCTCCGGTTTCAGTCTCCCTTTTTTGCCTCTTACGACATCCACGGGACGATATGGGGAAGAGGATGTTCTTACACCGTCACTACACGGTGAATTAAGCCATTTGTCACAAGTATTTTATAGATTTTTACTACAAAGTGGGTTGGCCAAGTAAAAAAAGGTCTCCTCAAAGGGTAACTAATGAACATAATCCCGCCCAAAGCCTGACACAAAGCGTGATCTGAAGTTTACGGGATCCATCGACTCTATGCATGCCTCATCAGGTTAACACTCCATCTAGTGGACAGTTGCTATGTTAGTTGCTACAATTCTACGTCGAGTACTTTTCTTTGAAAAATAAACATTACCCACAAAATAGAATTTTCGTTTGAACTGTGGAGGGTTTTAAATATATAAATCGCACATAGACAAACATTACTACCTGGAACAATTATTTGTAGGATATACAAACGCTTGTTCCGTGCGGGATTTGAACCTGCGCTGCGGTCACAGCGCTAACGAGCCCTCAACTAACTACCTACGGATTATTTCAAAATGTACGCAGTTAGTATATTTTTTATTTGTTTTGTACATAAACAGGTATAAAAGTATTTAAGTTATGATGATAACCTATTTACAATACGTCAGATTGTCTCTCAATTTAATGATATAATTAAATCGTCTATTTGCAGATCATTATAGTATAATTGTTTAGGCAATGTTACTGATAAGAAGATACCTTGGAAAGTGTGTCAAGTGAGAATGTTAGATAAAGAGGAATGTTTATCTATACATCTATACATATAAATGAAATTGAAGTGTCTGTCTGTAAAAGTTAACTGTGTAGTGGCGGTGTAAGAATATCCACAACCTCATATCGTCCCGAGGGTGTCGTAAGAAGCGACAGAGAGAAAATGAAACATGAGATGGGAGCAGCATCTTGGCAAAATGGCGAAATTCCCCAAGAGGCAATCTATGGGGGAGGCTTATGTTCAGCAGTGTACTTTTATAGACTGTAATAAAATAATGGATAGTCTGTCCGTAACATTGAAATAAATAGCTTCTATTAAGCTTAGGGGGTTATTTTCATGTGAATCGTATTAGTAAGTAATAAATTAGTTTATAGTGGTTTATTTTTATTTTCAAACTTAATAATTGATGATTTTGTGCACCCCCGTTTGAAAGGCACCTGGGGCATGTGCCCTACTTGCACCACCCAAGCAACACCTCTGCATGAGACGGCAATTGAACAGTGTAAATGTTTATCCTGTTTAATTGCAGTTTTACATTTGTCATTTGCCATGTAGGGGCGGCATAAGAGAATCCACTTCCCCATATCATCCCGTAATTGACGTAAGAGGGGACAGAGGGAAACTGAAACAGAAGATGGGCATGAAATGGGATGGAAGCAGCATCTTCCTGAAAATAACTATAAATAATAAAGTAACTGCGGAAGCTATCCTGCCTGCCTAGCGAGGCAACTATCGCAAATGATGACCTCCTATGCATGTTAATGAAATAAATAGAACACAGTTTTTATAAGTTAAGACTACAGTAAAATGAGTTAAAGTATAATTTGTGTAATTTGTCCACGGATGCAAAAAACAATCATGTTGTTTCTAGAGAATGGGTCCAGATAATTTGTAGTTCCATTCACTATTCTCTGATTTTTCAAGGTAAATGCACATACTTACAAATGTATATCTATTAATTGCATTCAGTTAGATTCTACCTCAGACATTGACTATCTTACTTAACACAAAAAATAACAGAAACAGTGTTTGTTGTATAAAACTAAATTAAAACGGTTACAAGAAGCGAAGTTACGATTTGTACAATTATCCTCTAGTTTATCTGTTTTGATTGTGATGATATTAGCGACACAACAACAAAGTTAAGATTAAATTGTTTAAAAACTCTATAAATAAATAAAAAATCCTTGAATTTTTCGAAATAAAATAATATTGATACATTCATTCATTAATTACAGCCTATCAAGAGTCCACTGCACTGCACCCTGCTAATATAGGTCTCTCCCATAGATTGCTTCATAGGGCAGGGAGGGTAATTTTGGCATAGGTCTTTCCAATTCCACCCCAGGTTACATTGCAGTATTAAAGTAAACTCTGAGCTCCTCAAATTTCTGAAAATTAATTTTCTAATACGGCAAGTTAAGTTGCTAATATGCGCTGACCGAGATAGGCTTAATAGGTCTGTGATAAGTTTTTTTTATAGGATAGGGTGACAAACGAGCACACAGTCCACCTGATGGTAAGTGGTTGCTGTGACCCATAGACATCTACATCTATCCACAATAAAGAATCCAAATGCAGATGCGTTGTCACTCGTGAGGACTAAGATGGAATGTCTCTTTTCCAGTAAAAAAAGGCTTCGGTTCTCTACACTCACCATACGAAACACAGTAGTGTTAAGCTGCTATTTTATGCTGGTATTCTGTGAGAGCGTGGTCCTTCCCCGGTCGAGCCGACCCATTCCTGCTACAACTATACTACTGATGTAGCTGCAGCATGGCTCTACCACGTAAACGTATCAGTAGCTACTCGTTAATTAGTACGAGGTATCTTATGGTAGTGGAACGAGTTAGTATTGAGCAGTTGCATTTGCTTTGTTGTTCACATGTACATATGTGCTTGAAGATAAAATTCCGCTACTGGTTGGGTCTTAACACGGTGAGTGAAGGTAATATAATATCTTGTTTTTGTTTACATTAAGTGTCAGTAGATTACTAGTAAGCCACCGCATGACCTTATCTAGTCTCTGTATAACATCGGGCTTCTTTCCAGTCCTTACCGTATACAATTAAAGCTGTATTGTCGGCATAAGAAATAATTTTGCAGTTAGGCAACGCAATTGTGCATAAACTATTCACGTAAACGAGAAAGAGCGTTGGCCCGAGTACGCTGCCTTGTGGTACACCAAACGAGACAGTTGCAGGTAAACTAGTAATATTATGGTATATACTATACAACAATATCCATGAAATTAAATTATTATCCGTTTTACTTTAAAAACTATTTGTTGGTATGTAACTAATAAGAATAGTTTTGAAAATTACACATGTAGTGAACTAGAGTGTGGTAATAGCCTAAAATTTATTTTAAAATTGAATCAAGATGATGTAAACAAACATGTAAAACAGATATCAGGCTTAGATCTTTTTGCAAATTATCGACAACTTTCTTTGTTTACTGATAAAATACTCTGAATAATTTAAGCAACAAAAACGTATACTTCTGATATAGTGTTTGTGTTTTAAGAAAAATTTATACCACTACCAAGCGGAAGAGTTTTCTTCACGCACGAGTTATAGAATAGTTATAAAATTCTTCCAACAACGATAGGGGTTCATATAATTGTATCAGCTTTTACAGTCTTATAAAGAACAAGAAGTAAAGAGGTATATGTGTATTTGGACAATTTTTTCTATTTATATATCACATGTAATGCAATTATTAATTAAATGTATATTGACATATCATGTGTAACGTCCATGTCACACCTATGCCGGTAGTTGTTGGGAACACTAAGCTTGAAGTTGTTGACGAATATGTTTACCTGGGACAAATAGTCCGACTAGGTAAGTCTCGGCTCGGGAGATTACGACACGATCTCCTCGTCAGGCATACCTCAAAACTTCAAAACAATATTGTACAATCAGTGCGTGATGCCAGTGATGACTTATGGATCTGAGACGTGGTCCCTCACTGCTGGCCGTATGAGGAAGCTCAAGGTCGCTCAACGAGCTATGGAGAGGGCTATGCTCGGGGTTTCTCTGCGTGATAGGCTTAAAAACGAGGATATCCGCAGTAGAACCAGAGTAACCGACATAGCCCAACAGATTAGTAAGCTGAAGTGGCAATGAACTGGCCATATAGCTCGAAGAACCGACAACTGATGGGGAAGAAAGTTTCTCGAGTGGCAGCCTCTTACCAGCAGGCGAAGTGTAAGGCGTCCCCCCATTAGATGGAGTAACGACCTGGTAAGACATGCAGTAAGTCAATGGATGTAGGTGGCTCGGGACCGTGCTTTATGGCATTCCTTGGGGGAGGCCTATGTTCAGCAGTGGACTTGTGATGGGATGTAATGATAATGAATATTGACATATTGAAAGGACCAGACACTTGCGTTACTAGCTTATGTGTGAGCAGAATATAGAATAGCCTAATATCTATTTATTGATTACGAATTCAATATACTGCCTACTAACCGTTCAGTGGCGGTGTAAGAACATCCATTACCCCATATCGTCCCGTGGGTGTCTTAAAACCGCATTTACACATTCGCGCGAGTGACGAGGCGAGCGGTGGTTCGTATCTGCCTCGTGTATCGCGTCGCCGCTCGTGACGCTCGCGTCTGGAGCGGTTTTTTGGACACTAAACAAAGGGAAAAGAGCGGCGAGGTGAACTAGTGTTTACACATTCGCTTTCTAGTTCATTTCGTAGCAAACGGCCTATCAAGCAAAATGGACTGGACCAACAATAAAGCTATGATGTTTTTGGAGCTTTATCAAAGTCAGCCAGTCATTTGGAATCCAAAGCATGCTCATCATAAGAATAAGCAGAAAGTATACAATGCTTGAACTACATTAAATCATTCAATGGTACTCCCATTATATCAGAACTAATATTTAATATTACTTCTGATATAATGGGAGACTTTTCTTCAATATAAATAAAGATTTAAAATTGAAGAAAAGTTCTTTGATGGCTACTTGTCATTGTACGTCATCCATTTCGTCAAGCTGAAGTAGATATGAATAGACGCGAATGTGTAAACAGTCACTCGTGAAGCCTATAGTCTTACAAATATCTCGCCAAACAATACGTCGAATGTGAGGCGAATCACGAGCACGCATGTGTAAATGCGGTATACGAGTAAGAGGCAATAGAGGGAAACTGAAACAGAAGACGGGCAGCAGCATCTTCATGTTTACACTTAAAATAATTAAAACCGTCTGACAAGCGTGACAACTATGGCAAAATCATCTGTTCAGGCATATGTTTATCAGTGAACTTTTATAAGCTGTAATGCAATTCAACATAAATTATTGATTTATCGATAAAATTTCAACCGCCATAGATACATGCCTAAGCTATCGAATGTTTTGCTAATATTTAGTTTCGTCATAACTACTGCTATCCCTGACCTCCAGTTGCGTTGCTATGTCCTACTTCTGAGAAAATATATGAAATCACTCATAAAGATCAGCCTAGGGCGTGGAACAATAGCAATTAAAATAGAACACACACACTTTGTTCGCACATTCTTTCTCTCTCAGAGTAATAAATACGATATGACCAGTAACAATAAAAAGGGTCAGCATTTAAACTGTTATTATAATATTTGCTGCATCGAATGCTGATTTACAAAATGCCAAATCTAAACAAGTGACAATATTTTGTTGACATGGATGTATGGATGTAAGGCTTTTACATTTCACTTTTTTAACTAGCCAGTGTAAGCCAGTGCTTGACCACAATCCCACCTGGTGGTAAGTGGTGATGAAGTCCTAGATGGTAAATCGCACAGTCTTAACGTAACAATAGCCTATTCACACTCCCTGTCCCTGCCACACCCTGTCCCCTGTGTCAACCTGACAAAGGCCTTCGAAACATCAAAATAGCAAGTACTTCTTCACTGTTCTTGAGCGCCTCGCCCCATGTGTGAGGTATACGTTAGAAGGTCGGAAACCCGCAGTGTCGTCGAGGTCGTTTTGTTTTAGGTATGCAATGAGGTAGGCGTTTAATATACGCTCCATAGCCTTGCAGAGTATGGGGGTAATTCAGACTTTCCGACCGTTGGCAGGGTTGACACTGCTGCCTTTTTTAGGCACAGGCAGCACATTGTCTGGCTTTAAAGACTAATAATAGTTAATATACTAAAATATGTACTGCATCGAAGAAAAATTATGTATTAAGTAACTAGTTTTTACACGAGACTTTGTCCGCGTAAAAAAACTTGCAGATCTATGCAGTGGTCTTTAGGCAAGTAGTTCAGTTATCGAAAACCCACTTTAAGCTAAGTTTTTATGCTATTATCTTGAAAACTATGGTAAGTTTATGATATGGAAAAATATTTCATATCATACAGGGTATTTTTGAAACGCTCCCGAAAACGAAGACAGACGACAGTACTAACTATAGCTTTGATGATGGGTGAAATATAAAATCGATCCTGATGAAAAAAAAAATCATCTTTTCACAACGTTTTATTAGCTTTATTCACGCTCCATCGTGTTAGTATAGTTAAATAAAATGTTAATTTCATTTAAAAAAATCATGAAATACTTAAAAATAAAACCAGCAGTGGAATTACTGAATTACAATCAGCTGACTAGGGGTCCATGTACGCGCGAACGCCGAATTCGCGCGGCCCGCAACTAGCGATGGTACCACAATACCTAACTTATCTACTTAACCTTTTGCTACTGTGCTTGTCTCTACGTAGCCACTTTAATTCGAATTCACAGGTTAAATAAACCAAATAACTGGTTTGATTCCCCGCTAATGAAAAAAATACTTAAATAAAATGTTAACAAGGTTAGAATCATGCTTTTTTATCCATTGTGTAGGTATGTTTATTATTCTGATGTATTCAGTTATGTATCTTTTCAGATCAGTTCAGTACTAAGTTATTTAAAAATTAGGTATGAAACAGCTTACCGATCCTCCGTGGCCTTATGAGATTCTCCAAGGCACATTAGCATGTTGCCGTATTCACGAGCACTATAAACGTACCTACGCGTTAGGCATTATTAAAACAAAACAAAAACACAAAATGTAACAACAAGAACAATATCATTAAGTAATAAATAACAAGTAATAACGACAATAATTTAATAAACAAAACAACTGAACTTGAACTGTCGCTCGTGATAGTCAACATGAAACTGTCTCAAAACTAAAATTATAGCCAAAACAAATGCGCACAGGTAACGTCCTTGAAGAATGTGTAAATTCCACAGCGCGAGGCGACACGAGGCAGCGTGTGTGAAAGGGAAGGGTAGAGTGAGTAGTATACCTAATGCATTGTTTCGTACCGATCTAGATAACGAGTTCGGCGCCCGCGAGGATATTGACCCTATTGTCAGCTGATTTTCTTTTTTAAGTTTCACTGCTGGTTTTATGTTTAAGTATTTTCATGATTATTCGGGATCGAATTTCTTTGTGACCCATCATCATAGGTATCCTTAGTACTATCATCTGTCTTCGTTTTCGGGAGCGTTTCACAAACACCCGGTATACTTACCATGATGTAGATGTAAAAAATGGGTCTATGGGTCACAGCAACCACTTACCATCAGGTGAACTGTGTGCTCGTTTGACACCCTATCTTATAAAAAGAAAGATTCACCATCATCGTAATCATTACGGCTCATCACAAGTCCACTGCTGAACATAGGCCTTCCCAATAGATTGCCGCAAAACACGGTACTCAACCACCTGCTTCCATTAATTTCCTGCATATCTTACCGGATCGTCATTTCATCTAGTGGAAGACCACCCTACATTCCGAGGCTGACAATCAAAACATTTCTTTCCCGTCGGTTATCGTTTCAGTTTGATTAAAGTAGGCTTGTTGGCTATATTGGTAACAAAAAAATACATTTCTATTCACTCCTTTATAACATTAGAAACTTAACATATACAAAAGTTGTGATTTGATAATAAATAATTTTGTGTCATAGCTGCCTGCGTCTTCCACCCTGAGAACTAGTTAACATTAACAAGCAAGCAATGTATTATGAAATTATTTACCACAAATAATACACAGGTTTTGCTGTGGATATATCCTTCAGAAATTATTTATGCAAAAAAAATTGGTTGCCTGTAAAGTCGGTATACGGGCGAAAGTTTTACGTGACAACGACTTTGAGTGGTAAAATAATTTTATTATGTCTGTCTCTCTCGCTCTTAGGCGGGCTAACCATGCCCGAGTGGAAGGGACGCGTGCCTCTCACTCGCTCTCATTGTGAGCGCATAACGTGAGCGGAGCGTAACGCAGTTTCTTGAAGTGTCACCCGGCAAACCAATTTATAAGACGTTGTCACGTCAAAAAAAAATCAATCCTAATATAACCGTCTCCGTAGCTCGCTTAGCTTCTTTAGGCATCTTTACACATAATATCTAAAGTTACTGCTTGCGCTATATATAAATTAAAGAAAAAAAAAAATAAAATAAATTCTTTCTGGTTTAATTAAAGTGGCATAAACGTCGTATTTCGTATTTGAACGCGCAGTAGCCATTTAAGAATACTACCTACCCCATATCGTCCCGTGGTAGTCGTAAGAGGTGACAGAGGGAAACTGAATCAGGAGATGAAGACGAGTAGAAGTATCTTTGTGATAACAGCGGAATAAAAAAACTTTGGTGCCAACTCGCTTATCAAGCGTGGCAACTCTGGCAAATATCCCCCCTATGAGGCAATCTGTAGGAGAGGTCGATGTTCAACGGTGGACTTTTGATAGGGTGTAATGAAAATATAACATCTATACATATAAAAACATATGTATACCAACCTTAACAATACTTAGAAGCGGAGCACCTTTTTACTGGTAAAAGGCATTCCGTGTAAGTACTCAAGGGAAGACATCGCGTCTGCATTTTGATTCTTAATCGAAGATAGATGTTGATGTCTATGGGCCACAGCATCCATTCAATTTTGGGTGGACTGTGTGCTCGTTTGTCGTCCTTATTCTTTAAAAAAATATGTCATTCCTAATAAGTGATATAGTTTCCTATTAGCGTTCTATTGCTATATTTTTGAAGTTATACTTCTTTTGGCATGTTTGAGAAAAATTATGAAAGTGAATTTTTACGAGGCGCGATTACCGACACCTAAAACGACAGCATGAAGTTGTTACGATGCGCGCGCATACCGAAACCTAAAGCGACAACTTCAGTTGGTAATTGTCTGTCAACTGTCAAGTTATCGTGAGAACTGATAACTATATTCATGGTAGTTATTCAAATATATATGAATCTATAAAACGTGTTTTATTTTAGTTATTTTAGTTTTGTTACGCTAAAGAAGTATAACTTCATAAGTACATACACACGTTTTTTTATAGAATATGGTGACAAACGGGCACACAGTCCACCTGATGGCAAGTGGATGCTGTGGCCCATAGACATCTACATTTATCCTCAAATAAGAATCAAAATGCAGATGCATTGTCACACCTGAGGACTTGGATGGATCTATTGCAGAAAGTCAACCTGGTTAAATCTACTGACTATTACGTCTGGAATTTTATGAGATATCTCTACACGGAACACACTTGTGTCTGAAGTCGAGTCTTTGCTGAACAAAGTCTCGGTTGGAACGACTAAATCTAGTCAGTTTAATCCTCAGAAGACACAAGTTTGCGCGTTTACCGCTAAAAGAACCCTTTGTCGTGTCTCCTCAGTTTCAAGGCACTCGCCTTGTTGCCTCAACCAGTATCGGAATCCTCGGCGTCGACATATCGAGTGACGTGCAGTTTCGTGGTCACTTGGAAGAGAAGGCCAAATTGGCCTCTAAAAAACAGCGTGCTCAGCAGAGCGGGACAGTATTTCATGCCGGCACAACGCCTGCAACTTTACAAGGCACAGGTTCGGTCTCACATGGAATACTGTTCCCATCTGAGCTGGGGCTCCCCAGTGCCAGCTCCTTCCACTTGACCGCATCCAGCGCAGAGCGGCTCAAATTGTCGACGACCGAGTCCTTCCGATCGGCTCGATTCATTGGTGCTGCGAAGAGATCTTTGCATTTTCTTTCACATTTACCACGGGAGTGCTCTGAGGAATTGTTCGGATTAATCCCAGCCGCCAAATTTCACGAACGCACATCGCGGCAGAACTCCGATATCATCCACACCATCTTGATGATTGGCGGTCCACCACTGTGCGATTTAGAAGATGTTTTCTTCCTCGTACAACTTCCTTGTGAAATAGTTTACCACCAGCGATTTTTCTGGACCGATACGACTTAGGGACCTTCAAGAAAAGAGCCTACTCCTTTTAAAGGCCGGCAACGCATCTGCAATTCCTCTGGTTCCCTGGTGTTGCAGTTGTTCATGGGCGGTAGTCACTTACCATCAGGTGAGCCGCATGCTCGTTTGCCCCTCTCTATAAAAAAGACAACTGTAGGTAATCTCAGAGGTCACGGGCGTCTGAGATTACCTACAGTTGTCTCTTACGACACCTACGGGCCGAGAGAGGGTGGTAGGTTCTGTAATGCCACAAGGCAGTTCTTGCTTACTATGTATATTAGTAATTGTTTGTTTTGAATGTTAGTACAATGGGACTGTTAAATCAACTATAGTTAAGTGCGTAAATTTTACGCGTGGTAGAGCTACGCTGCAGTTATATTATGGTTGCATCACGAATAGTTCGGCTCGACCGTAGAAGGTCTATGCTCTCATAAAATGCTAACGTAAAATAGCTGCTTAATATGAGTGAACCGGAGACCCTTTTTACTGAAAACGAGACGTTCCATCTTAGTCCTCAGGGGTGACAACGCATCTGCATTTTGATACTTAATCGAAGATTGATGTCTATGGGCCACAGCGTCCAATTACCAACAGGTGGACTGTGTGCTCGTTCGTCACCATTATTCTGTAAAAATAAATAATATAAAGGAGTAGCTTTACTTACAACAGCATCTAGTAGCCGCACAGTGTTGGCGTAATACATCACGCGACTAATTTTGTTTAAATAATTTATTTATCGTCTTGGTCAAACGAGGTCAGAGACCTTTCCCATATTTATACAACTATTATGATATCAACGAAGTGGAATACGTCGTTCGCATATCTCATGAAAAATGATGATATCAACCACTAATCCAATTTTATTCGACGCGTAAAATTTGCATCATGAACTTCTGATTTTTTCTTCAAAAAACATTATCTTGGGATTTCTCTTGTATCGTAGGGACAGTTTACATACATAAATTGCACAAGGACTAACATCCGAAATCAGGACAGTTATTTGTAAGCCTTACAAATACTTGTTCTGTGCGGGATACGAACCCGCGGCCCTCAGCGCCGCAACTAATTGCTAAACCACTGCGCCACGGAACCGTTCTTTCCGGATTAAGTTTTATTCAAACTTGATAGAGCTAAACTGCAGCTATATTATGGTTGTAGCATGAATGAGTCGGCTCGACCGGCTAGGACCACGCTCTCACAGAATACCAGCGTAAAATAGCAGCTCAACACTGCTGTGTTTCGTATGGTAGGTGTAGAGAACCGGAGACCTTTTTTTGTTGGAAATAAGGTATCGATCTTATTCATCAGGGGCGATAATGCATGTGCTTTTTGATAATTAACCGAGGATAGATGTAATGTCTTAAGGGCCACAGTATCCACTTACCATCAGGCGAACTGTGTGTTCGTTTAGTAAGTGGCTACTTGCAGTTCACGGACCGTTACCGTTACAGGCTACTAAAGCGCACTGCTGAACATAGGCTTCCCCCTAATTGCCATAGTTGCCATGCTTGGCAAGCGGGTTAGCAACCGCAGTTTTTGTTTTTAGTCGTTATTAAGCTACTGGCCATCTCCTGATTTGTTTCCCTCGGCCGTCTCTTACGACACCCACGGGATGATATGGGGTAGTGGATATTCTTACACCGCCACTACACGGTACAGTTCACGGACACCTGCAACCAATTTCAAACAAAGAAGACTACAGATACGTTGTCAACTCTAAAGACTAAGCTGGAATGCTTCGGAGCCTGTAATTACAGACACAGATAAGAAGTCCTATCAAGGAGTCCTACAAATTAGAAACACACTGCTTTTGCTGTAATTGAAACTTTGATCTATTTTTTAGAAGATAATGATTTCTTATGTTCACGCGAACATTGCACATTTAAATAAAATTAGTTTTACGGATTTTATCATGTATATTAACTTATTTTATATTCCCGCCTTTAGAGCACTTTACAACACCCATGATCACGGGGGTAAATCCATTATTAAAATAAGTTAATATACGCGATAAAATCCGTAAAAACTAGTTTTATTTACATGTTTTTAAGGGATAGAACCACTAGGCTTGCTGCCGCCCGGAACCGAGAAATGCCGTCTCGCAACAACCCACCGTCCTCCCCCCCAAAGTGTCTGTGTGCAGATTATCTACAACTTTCTGAACTTTCAATGCTACAATTTACCGTGTAATGGCGGTGTAAGAATATCCACTTCCCATATCGTTCAGAAGGTGTAGTGAGGGCAGCAACATGTTCCTGATAACAACTAAAAATAAAAAACTGCTTTTGCCAAGCCGCCTGCCAAGCATGGCAACTATGGCAAATATCTCCCCTATGAGGCAATCTATAAGGGAGTTCTGTACTTAGCAGTGGACTTTTGTAGGCTTTATGGATGAATGGTGCAGTGGTATAGAATTCAGTAACAGCTATTATTCTGGTTTTTGTTATTCTTACTAGTATCACTTAAAAATAAGGAGGAGAAATGATTTTTTCCCAAAATGCCGCCTCTGAAATCTGGCGCCGGGGTCATGCCCTCTCTCCTCCTCCCCTAACCCATTTGCTTCGCCACTGAGAGTCACACTGCAGCTGTATTAAGACTGGAGCGCGAATAGATCGGCTCGATCTTACTATAATAGTGCAAGAAAATAAAAATATTTTATCAATATAATAAATATTTATTCCGATACTTTGACAACAAGCGTCACAGTTATCACATTTTTAGCTTTTAGCGTAATATCAAAGTTTAACTGTCTTTAAACTGTGATAATATTTACAAAGCTTGCGCTACATTGTTGAATTTATTGGACCGTTGTACGCATATCAATTAAAACAAACTGCAATAGGCGGCACGATGTCAATGTAACGTTTTGAATATTGATGTCTGCTGACGTGTATTATGATCGCAGACGGCAGACCGCCTGCTAATGAGGGCTAATAATCTTACGCTCACCAGATGTCGCTAGTTGGGACTAAGGTGAACTTATTTGTTATGCAGATGGTCACACAGAGACATCATAATTGAAAAGTTGCTATTTAATTATAAGTTTTCCGGTTTCTAGCGTATGTGTATACATAAAAAATGCCTCAGTGGTTTGCTCTTTAATTTTTTTACTCTTTTTTTATTTTTCTATTTTTAGGAACATCTGTAGTCTTGTTTATCTAGTGCTATCGGATGTGGTGAAATTATCCGTAAAATGATCGTCCCCCTGATTGATATTATTCTCCACATCCTAACTCATATTTTCAATTACTCCATATCCTCTGAATCCTTTCCTCGAATTTGGAAGGAAGCTAATATCATTCCTCTTCCTAAAAAGAAGAACCCCTGTTCTCCTTCAGATTATCGACCTATAAGACCTATAAGTCCTTAAACGTTTAGTCTTTGCACAACTTAACCACTTCCTAAATAAAAACTCCCTTCTTGACCCCTTTTAATCGGGGTTCAGACTTGGTCATAGTACCGTTACAGCTTTACTTAAAATCACAGATGATATTCGCTGGGGTATGGACCAAAAGCAGCTCACTATTCTTACGTTGCTGGATTTCAGTAACGCTTTTAACACCGTCGATTTTGACGTATTGCTGAGTCTGCTACGTTCTATTAACATATCTCCAGCGCCAATTGAATGGTTTCAAAGCTACTTGCGTGGCCGCCGGTAGCGTGTGATGGTAGATGGTGCCACATCTACGTGGTGTGAACTAACTGCTGGTGTACCACAGGGTGGCGTGTTGTCTCCTTTCCTTTTTTCTGTATTTATTAATTCTATTACTTCACGAATTCCTTCTCTCTACCATTTCTATGCAGATGATCTGCAAATTTACTCCCATACATCACTCCAGAATCTTAACAATGCCATCAATGATACTAATTCGAATCTTGCTGCAATACTTGATTGGAGCAGGTCGTTCGGGCTTAATTTAAATCCCAAAAAGACCCAAGCCATTATTGTTGGAAACAGCACTCTAATTTCGAGAATTTGTTGGGATAACCTTCCACCTATTGTTGTTGATGGTGTTGTGATAACTTTTAGAAAATCTGTAAAAGACCTAGGATTATATATTGATCAGAATATTTCTTGGTCCCTGCATATTAAGGAGTCCAGTAGAAAGATGTTTGCGGCAGCATCTTATTTACGACGTTTGCTTAACTCGCTTCCCATTCCTACTAGAATTTTACCGGCACAGTCCTTGTTACTCCCTATCCTTGATTATTCTGATGCATGCTACTCCAATCTTACTGAAGATCAATTAAATAAACTTGAGCGTCTTCAGAATTTCGCTATTAGGTTCATATTTGGCCTTCGCAAATATGATCATGTTTCCGAGTACCGTGTTAAGCTCAAGTGGCTCCCTATCAGACTTCGTCGGAATACTCATATTCTATCTCTACTGTACTGTGTACTATTCGATACTAAAACACCGAGTTATCTTAAGGAAAAATTTGAGTTCATGGGCGCAGATAAAGATCATTCCAGATTAGCTGATAAACTTATATTGCGAATGCCTGTTCACAACTCAAAATTTTTTCATTCCTCCTTTTGTGTCAAAGCAATCAAATTATGGAACTCGCTTACTTTAACAATTAAGAAACCCCAGGGCATTGAGTCTTTCAAAATGGTTAAAGATTATTATTTAAATATGTCTTCTACTTAATATATTTTATTGTCATATCTACTTTTCTGTATAAGGTTTGTGTATACATATAATATATAGTTATAATGTATTACAAAAATATTTATAAATATGTATGTATTCTTAAATATAAGTTTATGTGTATATGTATAAGTGTATGTATATATGTATTTGTGTGTTTATGTGTATATGTATATATAATAATATGTATTTGATTATTGCATTGTCTCATATACTATATATACCTTGTACTATTAATATATACTTGTTCATCTACTACTTATGCACACTTCTATATATTTCAATGAAAATTATCTACTTCACCAAGGTTTGCCTGGAAGAGATCGCTGTTTAGCGATCATCATCATCATCATCACAGCCCTTCACAAGTCCACTGCTGAACATAGGCCTCCCCCAAGGAATGCCACAAAGCACGGTCCCGAGCCACCTGCATCCATCGACTTTCTGCATATCTTACCAGGTCGTCACTCCATCTAGTGGGGGGACGCCCTACACTTCATCCGCCGGTACGAGGCTGCCACTCGAGAACCTTTTTTCCCCATCGGTTGTCGGTTCTTCGAGCTACTAATCCGTTGGGCTATGTCGGTCACTCTGGTTCTACTGTGGATATCCTCATTTCTAAGTTTCTCACGCAGAGAAACTCGGATCATAGCCCTCTCCATAGCTCGCTGAGTGACCTTGAGCTTCCTCATAAGGTCAGCAGTGAAGGACCACGTCTCAGTTCCATAGGTCATCACTGGCAACACGCACTTGTTGTACAGTCTCGTTTTTAAGTTTTGAGGTATACGATGTGCCGTAATTTCCGGAACGCTGCTCAACTGAGTTGAGTCCGAAGTTGGACTTACCTAGTCGGACTATTTGTCCCAGGGAAACATACTCGTCAACAACTCCGAGCCTAGTGCTCCCAAAAAAACTACCAGCATAGGTGTGACATGGATTTTAAACATGATCTTTGTTTTGTCCATGTTTATCTTAGGACCTATCCGTTGGGAGACACTATTGAGGTCATTGAGCATAGTGCTTAGGTCTTCCAGCAATTCTGCCATAAGGACTATATCGTCGGCAAATCCAATATGAGTGATGTACTCGCCATTGATGTTAATACCGTATCCTTTCCAGTCCAGAAGCTTAAAAACGACTTCCAATGCAGCGGTGAAGAGTTTCGGGGATATCACGTCACCCTGTCTTACACCTCTCTGCAGTTGGATAGGTTCCGTACTCTGGTTCTGTACTCGAATAGCCATCGTAACCCTATTGTACAAGCACTTCAGCACCTCGATATACCGACAGTCAACTTGGCACCGCTGAAGGGACTGCAGCACCGCCCAAATTTCGACGGAATCAAAGGCTTTCTCATAGTCCACATACGCCAGACATAGTGGCAAATTGTACTCCTCGGAATTCTGTACAATTTGCCGAAGGGTATGCATGTGGTCTATGGTGCTAAAGCCTTTTCGGAAACCGACTTGTTCGGGAGGCTGGAAGTCGTCGAGTCTGCATGCGAGACGATTCGTAATGACTCTCGAAAACAGCACGTAGACGCGGCTCAGATGGGAAATCGGTCTGTAGTTCTTCAAGAGAGCGTTGTCGCCTTTCTTGAAGAACAAGACCACCGCACTTCTGCTCCACGCCTCCGGTGTAATGCCACCATGGAGGACGGAATTAAAGAGCTTCTGAAGGACTTCAAGTACCGGTTTTCCACCCGCTTTCAGAAGCTCCGCTGTAATACCTTCCTCGCCTGGGCCCTTCCCGTTTTTAAGGTGCTGGAGAGCCATTCTAATCTCACTCAGACTGACGTCCGGGATATCATCGGAATAGTGTCGGAAAAGACTCGCTCTTGGATCGTTACTTACACTTGCGTGTGGCTCCAACGATGATGTGTACAGCTGCCCATAGAACCTCTCAATCTCACTCAAAATCTCAAGTGTCCCGGAAACGACGCTACCACACTCGGTCTTCAGCTTCGACAGTTGGCTCTTTCTGGCAGACAGATCTCTAGCAAAGACTTTGGAGCCCTGGTTCCGCTCGATCGCTTCTTCAATATGAGCAGTATTAAAGTTGCGTAAGTCTCGCCGCATGCATTTGGAGATATGTCTGTTCAGTTGCCTGTATGCTGTCAAATCTACTGAAGACTGCAGCTTTATATCCCGTCTAACAGCCATGAGATTAAGAGCGTGATCGTACAGTTTTTGTGTTCTTCTGCGGCGGGTCTTGCAAAACTTAGCTCCGACGGCATGGACAGTTTCCACGAGCTTGTCATTCATATCGTCCACTGCATTGCAATCTTCTAGGCACCGAAAACGGTTTCGTAGCTCGAGCTGAAAGGTTTCGGGACTTTGGATTAGAGAACGAGGGGGACGGAGCGTTGACTTCATTAGATGTGACCTATCCAACTTAACGTTTAGGTTCAGTGTGCCTCTCACCATTCGGTGATCGCTGCCGGTTTTCACCCTCACGATCACTGAGACATCACTGAACAGTTGTCGTCTGGTCGTCATAATAAAGTCAATCTCATTTTTTGTCGAACCGTCGGGGTCGACCAGGTCCACTTCCTGTGGGGCCGCTTCTGGAAGAAAGAGTTCATCATAAAGAGTCCCTCTTTCTCCATGAAGTCGGCCAGCTGCTGACCCCTTGGGTTCCGTTGCCCTATTACGAATTTCCCTACTTTCAGCTCACCGTTCTCTCTTGTGCCTAGTTTTGCGTTGAAGTCTCCCATTAACAACATATATTATATATGTATAGTGGGTTTTGGAGGAATGCATGGCTCTAGAGATATCCTCATACATTTCCTCCACCTCCTAATTGGGGTGTGCCGAGGTTGGTGCGTAAACCTGTATGACCTTCAGCGAATACCGTTTGGTAATTCTGAGTATAAGGTACGCAACCCTCGTCGACACACTCCCAATCTTTACAACGTTGTTAGCAAGAGACTTGTGGACGATAAATCTGACACCTCCTTGTGACAGATGGTCGCCCTCCCGGTGATAGGACAAGTTGCCGGATTCGAGGATTACCGTGTCCTCCCCCTCTCTTCGGACCTCGGATAATCCTATAATATTCCAGCGCAACTTGTCTATCTCTTCTTCCAGCTCCAGGATCTTCTCGTCAGTCCTCGTTATAAGTTGCCAGGTCGAGTCGTCGTAGGTGGTAACCGAACCTCCACCGGAGATTCTTAGCACGCCTCTGCTTAGCGATAAGGCCACCTAATTGTACATACATTTATAAATTTAAGTTTGTTGTGTTGTGTAGCATATTGTGTGCAATAAAAGAGTATAAATAAATAAATAAACAAAAATTATGTTTGTAGCACGAATGGGTCGGCTCAACCAATCATGTTGATGTCAATGATGATGACACTGAGTGATTATCTGCATAACAAATAAGTTCACCTTAGTCTTAACTAGCGACATCTGGTAACCATGAGATGATTAGCCCTTATTGACACGTATATGTGGGATGCTGACCCGAATATACATTGTTTGAGTACTGTCCGAAACACAGCTCATAAACGCCTAAACATTAAGACATTTGAATTTAGTTCCTACTTCTTCTACTGCAGCGCTCTCAGTTATTTAACCACTTTTTTATTTACTTTTTATACTTGACTATGCTGAACCTACATGGCACATACATTATGTTGGTGGAAAGAAAAGCTGGTATGTCATAAAATGGCAGACGTAATAGTCAGTAAGTCTATGGTTGTCTACACTCACCATACGTAGCATAGCATTAAACTGCTATTTTATACTGGCATTCTGTGGGAGCTTGTTCCTTTCCCTGTCGATACGACCCATTCATGCTACAACCATAAAATAATTGCAGCTTGGCTATATAAGTATAAAAAGTTCTATGAATGGAATAGACTATGAAAAATTCCACAACACATTGACGTTCCTGAAACAATCATGAATATGAACTCAAAAACTGGCCTCTGCTTGGACAAGAACGTTTTCTGGATTTTATACTCAGGATATCAGAAGTAGCAGGAAAATGAAACGAACGGCCAATCACAACGCACTACTCACTACAATCACCATACAGTCTTCGAATATATGTCAAAAGATACAAGACAGATAAGTCGAGCCGACCCAAATGCGCTACAACCATAATAAAGCTGCAGCGTGGCTCTGCCACGTGGTAATCTTAACTACTTACTACTATTTTTAAATAAAACTAGTTTTACTGATTTTATCGCGTATATTAACTTATTTTATATTCCCGACGTTTCGAGTACTTTACAGCACCCATGGTCACGGGGGGGACTGAGGTGACGACACTTTCACAATTCTACCTTTACATAAATTAACTGCATTTTTAGACCATCTTAACGCCATAAATTCTAAAATTCAGTTCACAATGGAGTTAGAGGCAAACAATTCTTTAGCTTTTCTAGATGTGTTAGTAATTCGGAATCCTGATAACACCTTGAGCCACACTGTGTATAGAAAAAAGACCCATACAGATAGATATTTAAACGGTGATTCTCATCACCATCCTTCACAGTTAGCTACCGTGGGTAAATCTTTGTTTCAGAGAGCACGAGGGATCTGTGATAGTAAACACCTGGCCGCCGAGCTCCAACACGTCAAGCAAGTTTTGCACGACAATAAGCTTCGGGTCCCGCGCCTACGTCACAGTGAACGAATGAAGCCGGCCACAGTCGAGCGAGTGCCTGCTGTGCTCCGGGAAGTCTGCAGTCTGTGAACTGAACTGTGTACGTGACAGGATCGCCCCCGTTACAACATTAGATTTGATACACCACAAATCCTCGCTAAAGAACACCGATTCCTTCCAAGGATGATTCGCGAGGCTATTGAAATCAAAAAACATCCTAATTTCAATAGAGAGGATGGCTGGGTGCTACCATCTGCTTGGGATCCCATAATTAGTAAAATTAAATCCCAACCCAAGCATACAACTGCAAGACTTCAAAATACTGTAAGTTCATACTGCGTAGATCGGAACAAAAATTAATAATTTTTAATCTGAAGGTAGCCGTGGTTAACTATGACATTGGGACGTCATACACCTAAGTCCCCCCCGTGACCATGGGTGCTGTAAAGTACTCGAAACGTCGGGAATATAAAATAAGTTAATATACGCGATAAAATTCGTAAAACTAGTTTTATTTAAATAGTATGTAGTGTTCGCGTAAATATAAGAAATCATTACTTACTACTATACTACTAGTACTAAATGAATGAAATCAAAAAATGTTGAAGATTGCAAAACTAACGGATTCGAATGCAATGACCGCCAATGCCAAGCGACGCGATATTTGTGTGCGATCAATGCCAAGTTCACGTTCATGACTAACAGCAGAGTGATCGAACAGATATCGTGAGTTATGGCATTAACGTCATTAGAATGGTAAAGAGATTGTCGTATCGAATATTGGTATACCCTTGAACTAGACGTGGTCAATCAAACGCGGTTATTTTAGTTTAATTTCCGTATTTTACATTATTTGTTACCTTGTTACGAATTATTTTACTACTTCATCTATCCCGTTGCCTAGAAAGAGGGTTATATTTTTATGTCTTGAAGATTGGCTATGAAGTGTAGCCTAATGCTAGACAGCCTGTACTATTTTTCACAAATTTGGCTATAATATACAAAAAGATTTTTTTTAATCGGACTGGTAGTTCAAGATGTTAGCGTGTTTAAACAAACAAAAAAAAAAAAAAAAAGCTCTTCCGCTTTATTATATTATAAGTATAGATAAACATTAAATCACGCTGACGAAGCAACGTTCGCCGTATACAAAACAAATAACTAGTCTTCTCTCCCGTGCGCAGTCGGCTAAAATAATTTCGGAGAATTACCGTCATTTAGTTCGCAATGTATTGAGTCCGCAGAGCCCGTCTAGTAATATTCATAGAAGTCATAAAGATCGATCCACAATTAACTACGATTTCGCGTAACATACATTCAAAAAATTTATATTCGATCTCTTCGGTTCTCTACAATCACCATACGAAATGCGACAGCATTCATCTAGCTATCACTTAAGTAGAATGTAGACTTGCCCCGGCCCCGGATAAGCCGACCCATTAGCACAGCAAGCTTAAAACAAATGCAGCGTGTCTCTGCCACGTATAACGTAACGTGAGTATAAGATAAACAATAATGAAATTTTCCTGATCTGATCTATAACGAAGGGCTACCGCATCCTAATTTGTTACTTAATAAATAATAATAGATCATTGCAGTCAGGATCTTGTATTTAAACCATAATTTACTGTTCATCCGTCCATTACAGTCTATAAAAGTCCACTCCTTAACATAGGCTTTCTCCATAGATTGCCTCATGTTTAATTAACTTTGGGGTGATTGCCATTGTTGGAGGAGGTACTCAATTCGACTCTATTTTTTTTATCGTTACCTCATAACTTTTTTTACGTGAACCTATTTTGATGATTCTTTTTATTTGAAAGCTGGTGCTTTTCATGTAGTCCCATATAAATTTGATCAAGGTTTGATCAGTAGTTTTTGAGTTTAATAATTAATATTGAAATCGATTGTACAAATTTTTTACTATTTCCACTTGTTTAAATTTTGAAATATTAACAGGAAAATGATGCTGGCCCTCTCCTGTTTCAGTTTCCCTATGTCGTCTCTATCGACACCCATGGTACGATATGGGGTAGTGTATATTCTTACACCGCCACGACACGGTTATAGTTTACTTGTTGTAACGCTGATATTGTCATAATTTTAACTTACTTTTAATGTAGCTGTGTTTCGTATGGTGAGTGTTATCTACACGGGAGACCTTTTTTACTGGTAACGAGGCATTCCATCTTAGTTCTCAGAGATGACAACGCATCTGAATTTTAATTCTTATTTGGCGATAGATTTAGATATTTATAGACCACAGTATCTACTTAAAAGAGCTTATAAAACTCATTCAGTGACTGGCGAAACTTGGCGAAACATATACATGTATTTAGTGCCAGTCCGATTGAGATGGAAATGACGTATGCGCGAATTTCTTTTTAAATTGAATAATTATGTGTTTAATTATAGTAAATTTAACTTTATAAAATGCTTAGTATTAACACTCAATCAGTTGTTAGTGATTGTTTTTTTTAAAATACTAGTAATGTTAATCCCTTTAACCACTCCTGGTAAGCTTAAAATGCTTGGTTTAGGAGTGTGGTTCACAAAAGTAGTTGAATGATGGATTCAATCCCGCGACCTTTTGAGTTCGCGGTCCGCATCCTGCCATTAGGCTACTGTCGCTTATATATAATGTAATATTTGTGCCTAAAATGCTGAAAAACAGTGGCAACTTGTGTTTTTTTCTCTACTGTCTAACCGTTACTGTGACAACCTATCATAAGCAGAAAATAGATCTCCCACATAGATTTGCTCTGGATATTTGCTGTAGTTACCACGCTTAGCAGGCGGGTAGGAGGCAACAGCAGTTTGTTTTAGTTGTTATTAGGAAGACGCTGTTGCCGTTACCCCGGTTTTTTTCCCTCTGTCGCCTTTTACGACCCCCACGGGACGAATTGAGATATTCTTATACTGCCACTACACAGTCAACACCGCCTCTAGTTTGTTTCATCGTTTCTTCTCCGGACAGGAAACCTCATTTTGAAACGTTAGTAGATTATAAAACATATTGACGTTTAACTAACGAAATTTTAATTTCTTACGCCGTTAATTATAACTTTTAACAAAAAGTAAAAACCGCCTTCAAATTGCTAAAAAATAAGTTATTTATTTGCTAACCTTAGAACCACCCTTGAAGTATAACCTATTTAATAAAAAAACGAATCATCAAAATTGGTTCACGATCTGTGAAGATATCGCGTAACGTACATGCAAAAAAACAAACACTCGAATTGATAACCTCCTACTTTTTGAAGTCGATTAAAATAAAGTTTTCATTTCATTTTTACTACACGGTCAACACCACACTTACTCGATTATGTTTTCTTTCTATCGAGATAATATAATCCTATTATATATTTGAAAAATTACAGCACTGAGAATGATAATGAATAATCCTCATATATCTTTGTTTTCAGTTTTGAATTGATTTACTATTTATTAAATTCAATTCTACATCGCGTGACATTGCTATGTGCACAGCCGTAACAACATGTCCATTGTGTGATCTTTTATCGCGTCTATTTGTTTATAAAATACTCTACATTATAGATTAAAAATTCAAACGTATTACTGTAATGATGTAAGATGTTACTTAATTGAATCAGTCTTCAGATAAGTATTCGCTGGGGTTATTGTGGTTGCGGTTATCTATAGAACTACCGATAAACTACTAGCAATGGGTTAATTAACTTTCCTTGTAATTAATAACTGATTTTTTTTATAAAACAAGGGTCACAAACGAGCGCACAGTCCACCTGATGGTAAGATGCTGTAGCCCATAGACATCTACATCTATCCTCAATTAATAATCAAAATGTTAATGCTTTGCCAAGTACTAAGATGGAATTTCACTTTTTTACTGACCCCTACAGTACCGTGGGCGTTAAAAAGGGTATCCGGTTAAAAACTCCGGTTGTAAACTGCTATTTTACGTTGGTATTCTGTGTAACTGTTTTTTTTTTTTAATAATTGTATTGACTGCCTCGTTGGTCTAGTCGTAAGCGTGGCTACTGATCACGTGTTTACGAGTTCGAATCCCGGGTTCAACTACAATCGGTCACTAGGTTTTTCTGTCAATAAATTCTCAGTAGCAGCCTGGATTCAGGGAGTTAGCAGTGTTTTCCACCGTGTCTCGGAAATCACGTAAAGAAATCATAGGAGACCGGTGCCTAGCAGTGGGATGTAGGTATACAGGCTGTGGCGTTTTTCACAAAATATAATAGGATAGAATATTTTTTAATCTAAGTATAAAGACTACAAATAATTCTTAAAGTTAAAAAGTTAAAGTTACAGTCTATATATACGTCCCATTGCTGGGCACAGGCTTCCTGTAATTTCTGAGGGATTTTAGGCAAGGAAGTGTCCGCCGCGCTGCCCCAATGCGTGTTGGCGGACTTCACATGTCTTCAAAATATTTTTTCTTATTTCTCAGACATGCAGGTTTCCTCACGATGTTGTCCTACACCGTCGATCACGAAGTAAATCAGCACTTAAAATTGCAATTAACAATTTTATTGGTGTCGGCGGGGATCGAACCTTTGTTAATATTACTAATATTAACGACCTGATAACAAGTAAAGGCTTCCCCCAATTTTCGTCATCTTATCTGACACCTCTGTAATCCAGTTCTTTCGAGATGTTTGATTTATTTTGTTTATTCGTCTTTCTTTTGGTCTTCCTCTCTCTCGTTTATTTGATGGTCCTCTCTCAGAACAATAACTAAAGGGTCTCGTCCAGGTTATAGTTTTATTGATCCAATGAGAGCATCCACAACTTTTTCTGCCACCAGGGCGGCGCCAATTTGGAATGTGGTAAGTATTTAACAGATTTCATTGCGGGGAAGTTACATTTGCTAGAAAAGTGTAGAGATTAATGTTTCTTTCTGAAATATCAGTTACATTTTATATTTATTGGAACGAAGTTCCTTATCGGACGGTAAGAATTTGGCGGATGGGGGCTAGACGCGAAAAAGTGTTAGATTTTTCTGTCACGACCCCTTCTGACGTAGAGTAGACGGCCTTAGCAGTTATAAGGAAGCGAGATGGAATAATATCCATCTCCCTCGCACGTTTTCTTGCTATGAAAGAAATGTTATTTTATTTTAAATGACGCTTCATTTTAATAGACGCTAGTAATTCATTTATTTGTATTTGTTAATCAATAATATAATACGTTTATCAATAATAATATACTACGAAAGGAACTTCGTTCCAACCGAGTGTTCCACGACACTCACACATGTTATTTACATTATAAATGATGTTTTATCCATAACTACGGATATTCCTAAAAGTAGAAATATTTAAAAAAAAAATGTTTAAAAAGAAAAGAAAAAACAGTTGTCTTTTTCTGTCTTCTTTTTAAGGTTTAATTAAGTATATTTCGTCCGTGGTCCTTTGTTTTTTGTTTGTTTTTTGGGTAAATATTAAATATTCAAGTTTGAATGCCATAATATAAGAGGCATAGTATTTCACAGGAATCCAAAACCTTTTTTTTTAGTTTAATCGGTAGGTTTGACTTGAGTATTTTTTTGTAGCTCCAGATTTTTTTTAAGTGTAAGGTTAGTCATTCTGTTTAGGTCATAATGATGCATTGACTTCCTGAATAATAACTTAATATTTGTTTTCTTCTAGGTATTCTAGTGAGTTTTTATTGAATTTAATTGGTCTTTTTTCACTATTATGTATTATCTTTTTATATAAAATTCATCTGTCCATGTGTACTCGTACGTGACTGAACTCCTCCTAAACGGCTGGACCGATTTTGATGAAACTTTGTGTGTGTGTGATTAAGTTGATTCGAGAATGGTTTAGATTCACAATTGGACTCGGTAGGTGCCGCTGTTGTGAGACCCAGAAATCACCCGTGCGTAGCCATGACGGATCGTTAGTGTATAACTACGGTCTTTGAAGTGTTTAGTTCCAAACTGATTTCACAGCATACAATGTAGAGTTCGTTGACCATTGTTTCTAAATGTGATGCTGTTGAGAAGAACACAATATCGTCTGCAAATCTTAGGTGGTTTAGAATTTGGACTTTTACCTTTATACCTCTTCCTTTTCAATTTAAATTGTAAGCCTTATCTTGCTTCTCTTTATTTCAGAATTATTGGCATTCTTCATTTTTAAGAAGAAAGAAAGAGATACTTTATTTTGGCACAGGCTATTGACGTGCAAGAATATACAAATTTTTAACAAAAATACCAAATTTTAATAAATTTGCTTTGTACACCTAAGGCGTGCCTAAAAAAGTCATTACTCAGCATGAGTTGTGGAGACAGATTTTCAATAATGACCAATTTAAGAGTTGAATAGCTTCGGATGGTACGTTGCACACTTGTAACGCTTTCTAAATTCTGTTATGAGAGTACTTCGTTAGTCTAATAGTAGTAAGAGCGACTGCTGATCACGGGGTCCCTGGTTCGAATTCCGAATCGGGCTAAAATCAGTTATTGGTCTTTCTGTCAAGAAATTCTCAGTAGCAGTCTACAGCCAGGACTTTAGGGATATTTAACCCCCGTACCTCGGAAAGCACCTAAAACCGTTGGTCCTGCGGCTGATTTCTCTCCGGTCGTGTCGAATTGCCGTCCCATCGGACTATGAGAGTGAGGGAGTAGAGAGTGCACCTGTGCTAGCGTACACACTAGGTTGCTATAAAATAAATATTATTATTCCAAGTGTTTTCCAATTGCTTTTTATTATGAACTTGAATGAACGTTATTTGTTTTAAAATCACTCTCGTTATATTGAAGTTGTGTGGTAGTATTGTGCGACTACAGATTATTCCATTCAAATCATTCTACTGTAAATCGTTTAGTTTATTTAAAAAATTGGCCTAAATACTTATTAATTAACCTTGAGGTTGACTAACCTTGATTAATTTAATCGCTTTTTATCTGGTAATTCGTTAGTTTAGAACGTAAACACCCGTATATTTTAGGTAAATGCACAACCAAAAATAAAATTTTTGGGTTAGTTTATACGTTCGGCTAGCGCAGCGGACACTTTCTTGCCCTAAAAAGGCCTGTGCCCAGGAGTTGGATGTATATAGGCTATAACTTTACTTTGCCGGTATAGCTCTGAACAAAAAAAAACTTATTTGGGCGAGCCTCAAGGAAGCGTATTAGGGCCGTCCCTATTTTTAATAAATATAAATGACCTTTGCAATCTTGAACTTAACTCAGGTAAAATAATATCTTACGCAGATGATACCGTGCTCCTTTTTTACGTAAATACTACTGTATTTGTGTCTACTGACAAGGTTTATTTATGTGCACAGCAAGGTTTTGAAAGGGTTAATAAATGGCTCCAACAAAACATATTAACACTGAATACGGATAAAACCAAATATATTCAATTTCTATGCGCTGCTCAACACAGCATATAACCATTCCAGGAATTTATGCACATCAATGTCGCTCAGTCGCAGAGTCTAAATGTAACTGCCCAGTTATTTTTAATACAAAAACTATTAAATACCGTGGAATAATTATAGGCATAATTATATTATGGAATAATGGGAAACACAAAAGGGTCAAAATATTACTACCAAATACTATTAAAATCGTAGCAAAGATCATTTACATTACATTAGTTTTTATTTCACTTCAATACATGCAGTATTACCGAAGTTATAACGACGAGAAGTTTAAGCCCTTTTTTGAATTTCAGAGATTACGCGTGCTCACACTATGACGTCACACCCCAGCAGACCGCGACCGCGACACAAACGCGGCGCTCGGTCCGGTACGGTTTGACCAAATTACGCGGGTCTCGTTTCATTTTCTTTCGATCGTCTTTGTATTCCTATTACTTATAGTGTTTGTGCTTGTATTTCAAAGAAATAATATTATCCTCTAAATCCGATTACACTAAAGTGAAACGTGTAGTGCTAGAATGGAAGAAGGTTTTGTAAAAGCACAGTCGGACAATCTGCCAAGAGTGGATAGTTTGATGGTGGCACAATATTTCATGAAGAATCAGGATTTTACGGCTGCTGAAGTTCGTGGAATAAAGATGAAAAGGTACGTACCTATGTTCTAAGTAAGCATTAGGTACCTACTCTCCTCGGTAAGCATCAGGTTTAAGTTTGAACAAATACCTTTGTAGGTATTTGTACAAACTTAAACCTAACTGAAAGTTTGTGTGTTTCATTTAATACTTACATAATATGGGTGACGATAAAAAATACTAGGTACTTAATCGTTATCCACATCTCGAGGTTGTCGATGATTATTTTGTGTTTTATGCCCGCCCGCGTTTTTAAAAATCTTCGTTCGGAAACACGCACTTTGATCGTTAATATCTCAGCCAATTTTTAAGATACGAAATAAGTAAAAACACAGTTTTTCTCGTATTATTTTGTAGATTTATTTGGCATGTAAAGTAAAAAACGTTTGTCAGACCCATTATAACCACTTACCATCAGGTGGACTGTGTGCTCGTTTGTCACCCTTATTCTATAAAAAAATGGATGGATCTATACCTAGATGGATCTATGAAATGTTACTATGTAACGGGACTGCACTCTATTAAGCTGGAACAGCATATCCGTCAGAATAATCGGAATGTTAAAAAAATCCCCTTGTTATTCCAGTCATAATTATTGCTCTTAAAATATTTTATCCCAGGTGTGTAATTTGTTACGGTGTGTCTTCTACTCTCACATTTAAAAATCACATAAACTACCTGTGCAATAGAGTCCGTAAACTAATGTTTGTTTTTAAAAAGATTCATTCTTTTGTTTCATTTCATTTAATGATAATATTTTTACCGAATTAACCCTAATTAGTTGGTATGTTATTCATTTTATATAAGAAACAGAAAATATTTTTAAATGTATCTATTAGGTGCCCGTTATTGTAGACTATTTTAAATTAAGACATTATTTGAATTAATTGAACAGTTTATTGAAATAAAATTATTATTATTGTGGGGTATAGTAGTTTACAAAGAAGTCTTTCGTTAAAACAGGGGCATATGGCCAACTTTTTTTTACATGGAGAAATGCCTACGCATACATAGGGCAAGGACGCGTTATGTCGGGCTCGCTCCTAATAAAATCCTATTGTGTTCCACCTTCATCGCATTTTGGCAGGGTCACGGGAACGCGCACGCACACATCCGCGGCCTCTCCTCAGAAGAGGACTACTCCTCCCCTTTCTCCTTCTCAGGTAAGGCACATCAGAAACACAAGGCCCACCTTCCTCCTCAGCCTCTAGCTTCATTTGCGTAATGGACCCCCCGAGTCCGATACGTGGAGGCCTTGGGGCCAGGAAAAAAGAAGCACTCCGAAGCACCGGTTTTCCCCACCCTAGCGATGGATCTGGTCTGTGGCTTCGCCGCCAACCAAGTTTCGGCCGCGGAGGGTAGGGAGAGCAGCACCTCGCAATACCTTCACTCCTCTCCCCCCGCGGCCCCACCACCACCACGTAATTACGTAATCTTACTCCAAATTTAAGTTCTGGTATTGCACTTCCAACCAGTCCGCGTAGTCCACTCTTGGATCCTCACAAGGAAGTTGTGGAATCTACTGCCACTAGCGATTTCCGGATCGATACGATTTAGGGACCTTCAAGAAAAGGGCTTACCCTTTTTTAAGAGGTCCGCAACGCATCTGCAATTCCCCTGGTGTTGCAGATGTTCATAGACGGTGGTAGTCACTTACCATCAGGTGAGCCGCACGCTCTGAAAAGTATTTTAACCGTATTTTGTACCTATATTTATATATGTTGCTTTTACATATACGCAACATATATACCTATATTTATATATGTTGGTTTATTATGTACCTATATGACAAAGCTATTCAAAAGTTTTATTTTAAACATTAAACTGCTTGGGTTTGTAATAAAAATTCGAAAAAATGTTACCAGAAGACGAATCATCTCAACGCAATATTTTTGTCGGTCTGTTCTAATAGTCATTTTGACCCGGAAGAACTTGGTCAACTATTTTCGGCCATTTTAAACAACAAAAATCTAAAATAAAAGTAAAGGTGGTATAATATTGTTTCTTAAGGAAATATGGACATGGGGTCTCACAGACCCCGTCTGAACTTTAAATACGTGTAACTTATGTTTATGGCACTGAACGACACAACCTCCTTCTTCATCGAGCGTTTGGTAACTAAACTAGAAGCTACTGAGACGCTCACTCGCGGAGGTGGTGGTAAATATGTACAAAATAATAAATAATAGTAATAAAAATGTACAAAATTTGTCAATAAACAAGTTTCAATGTTTTATTAACGAAAAATTGTACAAAAAGGGTTATTATAATATCAAAGAATACATAAATGAATAAAACCCCTGGGAATGAGGTGATCGCCACCATGCTGGTTCTATTAAAACTCATTTAAAATTTGTACAAACAAAATTATTGTAAAGTGAAACATGTTAAAAAAGTCCCGCTGTGTTTCTTGCTAGTTCTTCCCAGGACAGAGTTAATTTCTATTTTCCGAACCAATGGTAAATAAAAAATGACTTTCAATAAGTATTATGTAATAATCTATATTGAATAAAAATTATTCTATTCTATTCGATTCTATGTTATTCTAAGAAATCAGCAAGTGCGAAAGGTATGTGAGACCCCATGTCCACAGTTGAAGGTTAATTTCTTACCCTACGACCCCATGTCCACAGTTGAAGGTTAATTTCTTACCCTACGATTATATCATTATTACGAAAGAAATCATTTCATTACAAAATATTCGTGTACAATGTGGTACAGCACCAGCTCTAATTCGAGAAAACTCTAAAGCGGGAGGTGCGGGAGCACGTGCTGTGTCGACCCACCCGCGCGCCTCCCGCTACACCCTTTGGACACCTTAATTAACTTAGTTGAAATCAGTGTTTTCTTATCAAATTATTACTTACCGATCAAAATAAATATCATTATTCTTCTAAGCTTGCTTCCGTGAATTGTTTTTTTAGCTTGTTACTGCACATTTCTCCGTGGTAACTTGAAATTCGAGTAAATACCGGCGAGAGAAACAATCAGCGCGGTCATTCTGATAAAGATGTGATCGTTCTCAGAAATTCGCTTTGACCTCTTATTTGTTTTAGACTGACGCAAAATCCTTAACTAGAGTCCAAGAGCAATCAAACGACTATTTGTATTGTTGCCAACTAGCGCTACGTCCGTTGATTATTTTCGAACTATTTAATAATAATGTAATGTTATCTACGCACTACGTTACGATTTTTGCAAAGTCAACAACATCTTGTCCATCTGATTAATAATTTGATTTATTAATATTGTCGTTTGTATATTTTATTTAAGTAATTCATCCATCCATTACAGCTCAGCAAGTGTACTGCTGAACATAAGTCTCCCCCATAGTTTGCTTCTTAGGAGGATTTTGCCATAGTTGCCACGCTCGGCAGGCTGGTTGGCAACCGCAGTTTTTTTTATTTTGAGTTGTTATCTGGAAGATGCTGCTGCCCATCTTCTGGTGCAGTCTCCCTCTGTCGCCACTTACGAAACCCACGAGACGATATATTAGGAGTAGGTATATACATATAATGAAGTAAATAAGGTGGCGAACTAAATAATTGGTGCAAGTAGGGGTCTCTGAGAGATGACTACATTTAAATAGAGACTATCGGTCCGTGGGGTCCACGTGCGATGAAGTTCCTACAGCAACTGTATCCGCGACTTGTCGTCGCCGCAGGTGATAAGAGGGCTGTGTTCGTTGATTATTTTCGAACTATTAATAATAATATGACGTTATCAACGCGTTACGTTATGATTTTTGTGAAGTCAACAACATCGTGTCCAAATTATTTCATTTTATTTATTAACTAGTAACCCGCCCCGGTTTCGCCTGGATAGGATCTATTAACTTGCCGTTATTTAGAATTAAGATACTCAAATACCATTTATGTTATCAATCATTAATGTTATCAATATTTAAAAACCTTTTGTCCGTGTGTATGTAATTGAACTCCTAAGCGGCTGGACCGGTTTAGATGAAATTTGTGTGGGCGTGTGTGCGTGTGTGTGTGTGTGTGTGTGTGTGTGTGTGTGTGTGTGTGTGTGTGTGTGTGTGTGTGTGTGTGTGTGTGTGTGTGTGTGTGTGTGTGTGTGTGTGTGTGTGTGTGTGTGTGTGTGTGTGTGTGTGTGTGTGTGTGTGTGTGTGTGTGTGTGTGTGTGTGTGTGTGTGTGTGTGTGTGTGTGTGTGTGTGTGTGTGTGTGTGTGTGTGTGTGTGTGTGATTAAGTTGATTCGAGAATCTGTGGCGCCGTTGTTGAGATTCAGAAATCACTCGCGCGAAGCCAGGCCAGATAGCTAGTTTATATAATATATTTATTTATAAGATATATTTTCGTTTGTGTATTATTTTAAATAAGTAATTAAGGTTTCCGAACTGAGTAAGCGGTGCAAGTATGGGTGTCTGAGAAATGAATATATATTTGTGCCATTTGCTGTAGAGAATGTCGGTCTGTAGGGTCCACTTGCGGTGAAGTTCCTATAGGAACTGTATCCGCGACTTGTCGTCGCCGCAGGTGATAAGAGGACTGTGTTCGTTAATTATTTTCGAACTATTAATAATAATATGACGTTATCAACGCGTTACGTTATGATTTTTGTGAAGTCAACAACATCGTGTCCAAATTATTTCATTTTATTTATTAACTAGTAACCCGCCCCGGTTTCGCCTGGATAGGATCTATTAACTTGCCGTTATTTAGAATTAAGATACTCAAATACCATTTATGTTATCAATCATTAATGTTATCAATATTTAAAAACCTTTTGTCCGTGTGTATGTAATTGAACTCCTAAGCGGCTGGACCGGTTTAGATGAAATTTGTGTGGGCGTGTGTGTGTGTGTGTGTGTGTGTGTGTGTGTGTGTGTGTGTGTGTGTGTGTGTGTGTGTGTGTGTGTGTGTGTGTGTGTGTGTGTGTGTGTGTGTGTGTGTGTGTGTGTGTGTGTGTGTGTGTGTGTGTGTGTGTGTGTGTGTGTGTGTGTGTGTGTGTGTGTGTGTGTGTGTGTGTGTGTGTGTGTGTGTGTGTGTGTGTGTGTGTGATTAAGTTGATTCGAGAATCTGTGGCGCCGTTGTTGAGATTCAGAAATCACTCGCGCGAAGCCAGGCCAGATAGCTAGTTTATATAATATATTTATTTATAAGATATATTTTCGTTTGTGTATTATTTTAAATAAGTAATTAAGGTTTCCGAACTGAGTAAGCGGTGCAAGTATGGGTGTCTGAGAAATGAATATATATTTGTGCCATTTGCTGTAGAGAATGTCGGTCTGTAGGGTCCACTTGCGGTGAAGTTCCTATAGGAACTGTATCCGCGACTTGTCGTCGCCGCAGGTGATAAGAGGACTGTGTTCGTTAATTATTTTCGAACTATTAATAATAATATGACGTTATCAACGCGTTACGTTATGATTTTTGTGAAGTCAACAACATCGTGTCCAAATTATTTCATTTTATTTATTAACTAGTAACCCGCCCCGGTTTCGCCTGGATAGGATCTATTAACTTGCCGTTATTTAGAATTAAGATACTCAAATACCATTTATGTTATCAATCATTAATGTTATCAATATTTAAAAACCTTTTGTCCGTGTGTATGTAATTGAACTCCTAAGCGGCTGGACCGGTTTAGATGAAATTTTTGTGTATGTGTGTGTGTGATTAAGTTGATTCGAGAATCTGTGACGCCGTTGTTGAGATTCAGAAATCACTCGCGCGAAGCCAGGCCAGATAGCTAGTTTATATAATATATTTATTTATAAGATATATTTTCGTTTGTGTATTATTTTAAATAAGTAATTAAGGTTTCCGAACTGAGTAAGCGGTGCAAGTATGGGTGTCTGAGAAATGAATATATATTTGTGCCATTTGCTGTAGAGAATGTCGGTCTGTAGGGTCCACGTGCGGTGAAGTTCCTATAGGAACTGTATCCGCGACTGATCGTTTTTATTATTAGTTTGTTTTGATTATGATATTTTTTTTTACAGTTATAAACTAGTGCTTGACTTCTATTCCACCTGATAGTAGGTGGTGATGCAGCTGAAGATGGTGAAGCGCACTGACTTAGCTTAACATAATTTAAAATAAAAAAATTGTATAACCGACTTCAATATAAATTATTAAGAATAACTCAAAAACTATTGGTCAGACCTTGATCACATTTATATGGGACGACATGAGAATCACTAGCTTTTAAATAAAAAAGAATCATCGAAATCACACATAAAAAAAAAACAAAAAAAAACATACAGTCGAATTGAGTACTTCCTCATATTTGAAGACGGTAGAAAAGCCTATTCACTCTTGTCTTAAATTTTAAACTACCACATTATAATCAAATGGAATGACAGATGTTGGTAAATTATTCTCCTTTGGTGCACGCATTATGAACAACGAAGCAAACCGTTTCGTTCGAATGCTTGGTATGTCGACAAAGGGGTGGAGACCAGCCGAGCGTCTGGTGGTCCGATTATAGAATGGAGAGGGAGGAATTAAGTCATGCAATTCCTGCACACTCTCCGAATTTATAATAAATATTGTGTACTAGCGATCCACCCTGGCTTTGTACGGGTGATTTCTTAATCTCGACAACAGCGCCACCTATCGATTCCAAATGTGAATCTAAACCATCTAGGGGCTCATTCAAACACACACAAAATATATTCAAAATAGTTTTTGAGTTTTAGCGAGATTAACGGACAGCAATTGATTTTTATGTAATATAGAGATAATAATTTTAAGTAATTAATAAATGAATTCGTTTGACCTGTGTATTCTAACAAATCAAACAACTTAATTTTCACCTACTTCAATTCGTTAACTTGAAATTTTGCAAACGTTTTAGGAACTTGTTCGACACTGAACATTGCAAAGCAGCAGTACAGTGACAGCGTTGCCAAAACTCACGCACACTCGTACTTGTTGCTGAGTAATCTTAGCGTATAATGTTAAATTGTATTAGTACTAAGTTGTATAAATTGTAAATAAAATTCTCTTTCTACTCTGGACCATGATCTTTCGTTATTATCGCCAAGACTCCTGGTAAACTTTTACTACGGTCAAGACACCTTTAGCCGTGAGGAGCCCTGATCAGTCTTGTGAGTCTGCTTGACTGGCAGTGAGAGAACCCCATCACCTAACTTTGACATCCTATCTCTGTACATCAGGAACACCAGAAATACCTTAGAATAGAATAGAATAATTTTTATTCAATATAGATTATTACATAATACTTATTGACAGTCATTTATTTACCACGGGTTCGGAAAATACCTCTGTCATGGCAAGAACCAGCAACAAACCCAGCGGGCCTTTTATTTTTAAACATATTCACTTTATTTGTTTGTACAATCTTTAAATGAATTTTAATAGAACCAACATGGTGGCGATTACCTCATTCCCAGAGGTTATTTTCATTTATGTATTCTTTGATATTATAATAACCCTTTTTGTACAATTTTTCTTTAATAAAACTTTAAAATTTTATTATGGTATTCTGTGAGAGCGTGGTCCTTCCACGGTCGAGCCGACCCATTCGTGCTACAACTATACTATTAATATAGCTGCAGCATGGCTCTACCACGTCTAAAAAGTGACAAGTTTTGTAAATTTTCTGGGATTTCGTTGTACTTAAAAGCGTATACATTGGTCCTATAAATGAATTACTAAGTCTGTGGAGTCTAGTAGCCGGTATTACAAGCTTATGTTTGTTCCTAGTAAAGTAAAGTATGAACACCTTTATTATTATCAAAGCTATTTATGTTTTTATGTACATACATTACATTTTCATAAATATATTGCGATGCCAAGGTTAATATGTTTTTTTCTTTAAATTTTTCTCTAAGGGTCTCTTTACAATTTAAGTTATAAATCGCCCGTACGGCTTTCTTTTGCAAAACAAATATGGCTTCAATATCAGTCGCATTATTATTAGGTCTCATGGTGCAGACATTCCGCACTTGCCTTATTTATTTATGTATAATTATATGTTAGCAATGACGTGTATGTAGCCAGGCTCAACTTTAGTAAAACATTTTTTTTCCAAAGTAAATCTTTTTATTTAATATAGGCTAGTTTAAAGCTCTTATGAACGTCAAAATTTACACGGGTTCGCCAAAACAAGGCTTTTAAAGAAGAACCGGTAAAAAACTTGTCTCTCTACTCTATTCTCGATTAAGAATCAAAATAGATGGGTTGTCAATTCTGAGGACTGTGATGGAATACCTCGTTTTTATTAAAAAGGTCTCCGGTTGACACTCATCATACGAAACACAGCAGCATAAGCTGCTATTTTACGCTGGTATTCTGTGAGTGCGTGGTCGTTCCCAGGCCGGGTCGATTCATTTGTGTTTTAGCCATAACACAGCTGGCAATACCACGAAAAGTGGTTTGCCTCAGCATGTACTATGGTTGCGTTCTGGTGAATAGATGCGCTATTGCTTGCCGGCAGAAATAGGAATGTCTGAAATAAGCTTAGGTCTGGCAAAAATAGGCTGACTGACTCCTAGACTAAATAGGCAGGCTAGGATAGATACTATTAGGAAAAAATGTTTTCTTTTATAGAATAAGGGTGACAAAGGCCACCAAAAGTGGATGTTGTAGACAATATACACCTACCTCTATCTTTAATTAAGAATCAAAACTCGGATACGTTGTCACCCCTGAGGATTGCCTCGTTTCCAGTAAAAAGCTCAACGGTTCTCTTCACTCAACATACGAAACTCAGGAGCGTTAAGCTGCTATTTTGACTTGGTTCTGTGAGAGCGTACTCGTAGTCCATCTCCGGTCTAGCCGACTCATTCGTACTACAACCATGATATAGATGCAGCATTGCCCTACCACGTCTAAAACGTTTTATTTTTTATTTAACATATATACCAAATAGTTAATACAATGAAAAACATCTACGTTTCCATCAATTATTAATTTAATTCTGTTGTATGTCCGTCTATCCGTCTGTCCGTCCGTATGTCACAGATCTCTATCACGTAGAGGAAATGAATTACAAATCTAAAATTTGGATAATTAGCGTAGAATATTGACATCGAACATTGAATTAGAAATTAAATTAAATTATTTTGCAGGAAAGTGGCCTCCATACTTAAAAAAGGAGAAACAATAAAATTTTTTGTTACCCTAGCATTTGAGGTGTGCCTTGAGCTCATTGAGTAGAGCATAAATATTTTTTTATTAATATTATTATTATCTTCAAAAAAAAAATGGAAGCCGTTGAAGTTGCCAATCTTAATCCGTTTTTATTATGGGCTCTATTTCAAAAACTAATTTAGTCATTAATTTTGAATTTTTGTATATTATGAGCCATATACTAGTTTAAACACGGATTCATATAGTTCTCTTTAATGTATGACCAAAATAAACAAACATTTATCTATTTAAGTTTTGTTTTCTTCAACGGGTTATTGCGATGTTGTGGAAACAATATATTTGATTGATCATAATATATACGGATCCTAATAGAGCGAAGCCGGACACTCACTTGGTTTTTATTAACTGGTAACGAGGCATTCCACCTTAATTCCTCAGGGGCGCACATCTGCATTTTGATTCCTAATCGATGTAGGTGTCCATGAGCCACAGCATCCACTTACCATCAGGTCGATCTGTGGTTGTTTGCCCCCTTACTTCTATTAAAAACATAAACAAAATAAAACATTGAGAACTGTGTGACTCTAGTCTGTAGCTAATAATGTCCTCCAGATCGAACTTTAGTCACGTCGACCCGTCTCAACGGAGACTGGCCAGGTAGACAGAATTATAGTGCCCGAGTATATGCGCAAGCACAGGTGCAGTTACTATTCACCCACTCTCATAGTCCGATGGGACGGCAATTCGACACGACCGGGCAGACACCGAGATCAGGCGCAGGATCAACTTACAACGTGCTCTCCGAGGCACGGGGTTGAAACAACGCAAAACTTCCTGTCTCCTGGCTGATGATGAGAATTTCTTGACAGAAAAAATAACTAATTTTATTTTGGTCTGACTCGGGATTCGAACCCAGGCCTCATGATCAGCAGCCACGTTTACGACCACTAGACCAACGAGGTACGACTGTAGATATCTCTTAAATAACTCTTACGCACTTGTTTTTTATTCCGCGAAACTAATTCGGATTTCTTTTTATTTGGATCCAGTTTTAAATGGAACCTTCAGGATTGGCTGACCTTGAATAATTGTGGGGTGGAGGGAACTGTTATTAGCATAAAAACTAGTTTGTAATTCAGATCACACATTCTTTCTAATCCCATATGTTATCTTAAAGTAGTTTTAGGTTCCTGGTACTGATGACAAAATAGGCTGAAGTAATAATTGGATTTAATCGTTTTACCATGTCAGTTTTATTAGCTTATAGAATTTTCTAGACTACAAGTATGATCTCATAAGAGACGGTTCATATAATGATGTTAATATTAAGGTCCGACTGGACTGCTATTTGACATTTTGCTCAGAGCAAAATTAGAAAAAATAGATTATTCATCTTCGAAATCAATCACACGCGCACTTTCTCCCCTCTACTGCCTAGAAATTTAGTATCATTTAGACGGCACCATGGCACAGTGGCTTAGCAATGAGGTGCAGCGCTGAGGGGCGCGAGCTCGAATCCTGCACGAAACAAGTTTTTGTTTGATCTACAAATATATGGATGTTTATCCTAGTGAAATTTATGTTTGTAAACTGCCTCCACGATACAGGGGAAAATCCTAGTGTGTTAAAGTAACCGCCTCTGTACGTTCCACTGCTGGGCACAGGCCTCCTCTCATTTCTGAGAGGGTTTAGGGCAAGGAAATGTCGCCGCGCTGCCCCAATGCATGTTGGCAAACTATTTTCGAAATATTTTTTTTCTTATTTTTCAGACATGCAGGTTTCCCCACGATGTTTTCCTACACAGCCGAGCACGTGGTAAATCAGCACTTAAAATTGCAATTCACAATTTCATTGGTGCCGGCGGGGATCGAACCGGGGTTGTTCGCGTACTGTGAAATTAACAGCGAGCGCTTAGCCCTTGAGCAGTACCACGGCTCTTAAAAATATTGGTGACTCTGAAACTTAGTGGCCCGAACTCCACCAGAAAAAAGTTCCAACGTTGCCTAGAAGTGTAACTGTCGGTACTCTGCACATTTGGAACCACCCCGGAATAAAAGTTAGCATCGCTTATGGTTATACAAAGGATTCAAACTCAGTATCCGTGATGCAGTGACCAGCAGTGAGATTGTCTAACTCTAGTGAGAATCGTTAGCTGGTGAGCCCCGCGACTGTATTATGTTTCATTATGATTTTTTTTTACTTACCACCCTTCTCCTAGGTAGGACTCCTTTTCTGCCTAGAAGTCTGTCTGGGTAGGTACCACATCTTATCTATTTCTGCCGCCAAGTAGCAGAGCTCGCACCGCTGTGTTCAGATCTGAACGATATAGAGACCCAGTATAATTATAAGCTGTGAGTCATTCCATGTGACTAGCATCAGGTGACAACGCATCTGTAGTCTTCTTAGTTTGAAGTTGCCTGCAGGTGTGCATGGACTGCAGTTCGTTTGTAACTTCAATCTGATAAAAAAATTGTAATCTAAAGTAAGATATTTATATACTAGATACTGATACATTGTTTTTATAAAACTGAAGTGTCAAATGAACTTGCAGTCAACCTGATGCTAAGTGGGCACTGCAGTCCGTGGACGACTGCAGTCAACTTCATACAAAGAAGATGCGTTGTCACCTCTGAGGACTAAAATGGAGCGCCTCACAGCCTGTAGTTACACTGGCTCTCTATACCCTTCACACAGAAACACAGCGGTGCAAGGGGTGCTTTTGGCGCTAGAAATAGGCAAGAGGGTGGTACCTACCTAGACGTACTTTTAGACAGAAAAAGAGTCTTACCATCTAGAAATTACCTAGACATTTAAACAATATGAAAGCAAACGTCAAACATTGAAGTATTTTTTTGAGGAGGACTTTATTGACGATAGATATAGATGTCTATGGGTTACAGCGACCACTTACCATCAGGTGAGCTGTGTGCTCGTTTGTCACCCTATACTTTAAAAAAATATAAAAAAGTACCAACGTATGTGTACAAAAAAATATAAAAGTTAACATAGGCCTCCCCCATATATTGCCTCACAGGGAGGACACCTGCTTATAAGCCTCCCTGTATGGGGACACCTACAACAGTAGTGGGGTTTTAGTTCTTGTATTTATCAAAAGTGCTAAGTTGTATCATTATTTAAATGGGTAAGCTTGTAATTAAAAATAAATAAATAAACCTCTCTGAAATGTGATGAGGCCTGGGCCTACCAGTATGAATGAATAAGTGAATGAATGACTTGTTCATCACACACAGTACAATGCATAATATTAAGCAATTACAACTAAAAGCAATACAAATATAAATAATAACAATGTCCTCCAGACCGAATTTCGGTCACGGCGCGGCCGCCGGTCTCAACGGCCAACAGCCATCTGCGTAGGACAAGATTATAGTGTAGGCTTAACAGGCGCTAGGAGCTAGTACACGCTTGGCAGGCGGATTGGCAACCGCAGCTTTGTATTATTTTGAGTAGTTTTTAACGTATAGTAGCGTTTTTTTTAAACCTTACCTCCACAATCGGATTTGCTCCTGTATCGTGGGGGCAATTTACATATATACATTTTCACAAGGACAAACATCCAGACCTGGAACAATTATTTGCATACAAATACTTGTTCCGTGCGGGATTCGAACCCGCATCTCTTAGAGCTACAACTCATTGCTAAGCCACTGCACCACAAAGCCGTAGTAAGAATATCCACTACCCCATATCGGCCCGTGAGTGTCATAAGAGGCAACAAAAGGAAATTAAAACAGGAGATGGGCAGCAGCACCTTCCAGATAAGAGTTATACAATTGCACTGAATTGCACTTTATTTGAGAACTAGCCACCCGCCATGGCGTCGTCGTGAATAGAATCTATTAATGTAGCGTTATTTAGACTTAAGATAATAACAAAACGTTTATTTTAATTAATTAATAGAATCTGGCGTTATTTTGCGGAATCCATTATATTAAAGATGTTAAAATTAATTTGCTAAGATCTTAGTAAATTATTTTAACATATTTAATACCAGTTATTTTATCAGTTTTTTAAATCTCCAAGTTTTTTTTGGATAAAATATAGCCTAGATCCCTCTTGGCATTGCTCTTTATCTCTTTGTAAAGTATTATCACAATCTGTTCAGCCATTCCAAACATTAGCCCGGACAGACAGACAGACAAATATTTTAAAAATGGTTGTTTATGTCTTAATAGCTTAGTAGAAGCCAGTTATTTCAATATTACAGTTCAATTTTATTTATGTGTAGAAAAACCACGTGTTTATAAAATCCAAACGTAGTTACGTAAAAAAGCAATTAATCACCAGAAGTTCGAGGTCAAGGACAGCTTCGGACGCTTTTATTGATAACTGAAAACTTGATTGAAGTTAACGAATCTAAATTAAAGTCGGTGACGCAACATAAAAACGCGTTAAAAGTTATTGTGTCCGAAAATAGATTTAAAAAAAAACCAGCAATTATATTAGATGTTTTGGTTCGGCATAGTTCTAGAGAAACCAACCAAACACGTGGTTAGTCAGCACTTTAAACTGCAATAAATAATTTATTCTTTTGCGCTGTCGAGGATCGAACATGGGTTGTTCGCGTACTGTAAAACTTACGACTAACAAATACCCTCTGAGCAACCACGGCTCTTTTTTTTTAAAGTTTCCTCCACGCTAGAATTTTCTCCTGTATCGTGGTGGCAGTTTGCATACATAAATTTCACAAATACAAACATCCAGACCGGGAACAATTATTTGTAGGCCATACAAATACTTGTATCGTACGGTATTCGAACCCGCGGCCTTTAGCGCTGCAACTCATTGTCAAGCCACTGCGCCACGGAGCCAAGCTTTAATCTTTAATAATGTCTGTATGTCTGTCTCTGTCCGGGATAAACTTCGGTTGGCTGAAATGATTATAATGAAACTTGGCGAATAGATAGAGATCCAGGCTATATTTTATCCGAAAAATGTAAAGTTTTTTTTTGTAAATCGAAAATTTTGGTTCTTCGAGCTATATGGCCGGCCCATTGCCACTTCAGCTTATTAATCCGTTGGGCTATGTCGGTTACTCTGGGTTATGGTTATGGTTCATTCTTGGGGCGATGTATATACGCATTCACAACAAATTTCCAGAAAATATACAAAATTCGTCCTCCGACACGGTAAAATTTTTTATTAAACAGTTTGTATAAAAAGGGTTATTATAATATTAAGGAATTTATGGATGATAATAACCCCAGGGGTTATTTAATGAGGTAATCGCTACCAAGCTATTTCTAATTTTGTTTTGTGTAGTTAATTGTGTAACGTAATACATGATTGTAAACTGTTCTTTGTTTTCAAAAAAATTTCCAACTGGGTTTCTTGCTGGTTCTTTCCGGGATTGAGGTATTTTCCGAACCAGTGGTAAATTAAACATAAGAATGACTTTCAATAAGCATTATTTATGATCTATATTTAGTAAAAAAGTATCTATTTCCTAAATTTAATAAAAAGAATGTTATCATCATCTATTTTACGCGGGCTTTAGCTTAATATCGTGATATTATCCACGAAGCAAAAGAAAAATGCTTCTGAAAAAATAAAATAGATTAAAATAGAATAGCATAATTTTTATTCAATATAGATAACAAGAAAACTTATTTTTAAAATTATTTATTTTTTTACCACCAAACCTCTGTCCTGGGAAGAACCAGCAAGAAACCCGGAGCAATTTTTTTAAAACATTTAGGAATGTATAAGATTAATTCGTCATCATATCCCAAGCTATGGAACCCCAAAGCACCAGTGAAAAAGCTTTAAGGAAACGAGTAAACAATCATAAAGTACATAACAAAAAACATACAATTAGATCCCGCCACAATCATATTAAATTGCCATTTTATTTTTTTAAATTATTTCCGTGTGACAGACAAACTGATCGAACTTTAGTCGGTACTTTATAAATCAATCAAGCGGTTGAGATAAATTCCTATTGTGTTGTTGGAATATTCCATAAGTTGCCGCGTCACGGCGACATGGGAGAATAGAATTTTGTACCTGGTAGCCTTATTATGGTTGTAGCACGAATGGGTCGGCTCGACCGGGGAAGGACCACACTCTCACAGAATACCAGCGTAAAAGAGCGGCTTGAAGCTGCTGTGTTTTGTATGGTAAGTGTAGAGAATCGGAGACCCTTTTTACTGGAAACGAGGCATTTCATCTTAGTTCTCACGGCTGACAACGCATCTGCATTTTATTATATGTCTCGTTTGTCACATTTATTCTATAAAAAATGACAAACGAGCTAACTATAAACTTGGGACGGCTTGGTAACGCAGTGTGGAACAAGTCTGAATATATGCAATTTATGTATGTAAAATGCACACACGATACAGAAAAAAATGGTAGTGCAAAAATAACGTTTTCTAAAAAGAAATGTAAAATTAAATTGGGGTAAGTAGCTACTGCAGCCTATAGACACCGAACGTAGGCCTCCCCCATAGTGCTACCAAGTGCCCGTTTCTTCTGTCATGGAGTGGCCGGCACTGATCGGGCCGCGGATGTGTACGAAAGCTTTCCCGTGTCCTTGCTGCCAATATGCGTGGAAGGTGGAACACCATGGGCGTTTCAGTCGGCACGAGTCATAATCCGTTCTTTTCCCGCGAGGCGGCTATGTGTAGGCATTTCTCCATGCAAAATAAAAAAACCTCCCCCATAGATTGCCTCATAATATTTGCGCCACAGTGAGCTCGCGTTGCTGGCAGAATGGCTACCGCAGTTTTTTAATATTTTAAGTTGATATTAGGAAGTTGTTGCTGCCAATCGTCCCGTGGGTGTTGTAAGAGACGACAGAAGGAAACAAACCAGGAGATGGACAGCAGCGTCTTCACTATAACAACTAAAAAATTAAAGAAACCGCGGTCGCCAACCCGCATACCAACCGTGGCCAATATGGCAAGTCCCCTTAAAAGATCATTTGTGAAGAGGAATATGTTCGGCAGTAGAGTTTGATAGGCTGCAATTAATTAATGAAAATCAATATCTGGAGTCGAATGCTGTAAACGTAACGTGTAAGACAGTTCTGAGAAAGGCTTCCAAACAATATTTTGTAATCGCTCAATCAATAATAACGTTAAAAGCATCTACGAATTTAAGAGCGATCGTTCTAGAATCTAAATCCGGTTTCACTATGCCTTCCTTTCAATTAAACGTTTAGGTTTCACACAAGAGCATGCACGAAATGCATTTCAAAGGACATTTCAAGGGAAATTTTCTCTGAACCAAACAATTAACAGTAGGTATGTTTTTATTTTTCTTGTTTCAGACAAATGTTATCAGACAATATCAATGTACTTGGATTTGGTAAAAATAACACATAACTTAGTCTCACGTTGCTCTGGGACTTACAGGTCTCATTATGTAGGATTTACATACATAATTATAACTTTTAACAAAAAGTAGAAACCGACTTCAAATTTCTAAAAAAGAAGTTATTTATTTGCTGCCCTTAGGGGTGGAATTTTTCTCCAAATTTATATTTTTTTTTTATAGAATAAGGGTGACAAACGAGCACACAGTCCACCTGATGGTAAGTGGTTGCAGTGGCACATAGACATCTACATCTATCTTCGTTTGCGAATTTAAATGCAGATGCGTTGTCACCCGTGAGGGCTAAGATGGAATGCCTCGTTTCCAGTAAAGGGTCTCGGTTCTCTACACTCACCATACGAAACACAGCAGCATTAAGCTGCTATTTTACGCTGGTATTCTGTGAGAGCGTGGTCCTTCCCTGGTCGAGCCGACCCATTCGTGCTACAACTGTACTATTAATATAGCTGCAGCATGGCTCTACTACGTTAAAAGTATAAGTAAACCCTTGAAGTATAACCAATTTAATGAAAAAGAATCATTAAAATCGGTTCCCAATCTGCGAAGATATCATATGCAATTCCTTAAACACTAGTCCAATATGAAACTTTTTCCCCTATTTCCACGCTTGGTGGCGGAATATTTTCTTCAAAATTTAATGGGACCACCCTTGAGGTGAAGCTTATTTAATAAAAAAAAGAATAATTAAAATCGGTTCACAATCTGCGACGATATCGCGTAACATTCGAGTACATACAAATAAATACACTCGAATTGAGAATCTCCTCCTTTTTGAAATCGGTTAAAAAAATCTGCCAACTGTGTTACTTGTGTAGCATGTCGTAAATGGCGACTAATACGATATTGGCTTTGTGAATGTGGAGGCGATGGACTACCTATTAATAATTTTACAATTTTGCATCTAAACCTATAATTTTGTTTGGCTACACGTGCTCTTTGAAATGACTACGTTACCTTCTCGTACTCTACTACTATACAATATTATATAAATAATGCTTTTTAATAACGAATGATACCGAATGAATATACTTACCCGTGTATTAAACTACTTTTTAATTTATATAAATATAATTTGAGTACAAGAACTAACGCACTGTTAATAATAGGGCCGTTGCTCATAGACTGGGGTTATGTTTGATAACAAAAACTACATTGTCGATGTTAGTATGTTTGTTGAGTAATGTATTGTACTTATTGTATATCATAGCTAAAAAGAACTTAAACAGCACAAATTGATCATAAGTAGCAATGAGGATTACTGGGTCATGTACGACGGCCCCGTGTGCGGCTTAGAAACTCATTTTTTCTGTGCTGAGGACCGCGCGTTCAAAGTTCCATTACATTCATACTTTTTATACATGACAGAACCATGCCGCAGCTATATTATGGTTGTAGCACGAATGGGTCGGCTCGACCGCGGTAGAGCTACGCTCGCGCACAATACCCGTGTGAAACAGTAGAATAATGCGGCTGTGTTTCTTATGATGAGTGTTGAGAACCGATCCTTTTTCAGTAACGAATAATTCCATCTTAGTCCTTAAGGGTGACAACGCATCTTAATTTTGATTCTTAATCGATGTTAGATTTAGATGTCTATGGGCATATACATATAGCATACACATACCATCAGGTGGACTATGTGCTCTTTTGTCACTCTTATACTCTAAAAAACATACGTACAGGTCAAGATAAAGAAAGCACGTTAAAAAGATGAAAGAAATATTTTGTATTGTAGTATTTCTTAACAGATCTAAGTTGTGAAGTGTCTAACACTGTAACAGAATCTGCACCCGGCACTTTGTAAGGATTTTTTGCAAATAAAATGTTTTGACGAGCTTAGCGATCTGTTTACTGAATCGCATGCTCGACGACAGCCGAAATTAATAAGGGAAAGGTCATAGCGATCACCATAGTCACAAATAAAATAAAAGTTAGGTGTTAGTAACAAGCAATGAGAAGTTTGTTCAAAAGAAATAGAAAAAATTGTCAGAATAGGCGTCGAACGGCCACACAGTCTTTTCCATATAAAAGTGAAGTGACAAACAAACTTACAGTCCAGCTGATGTAAATGAAATACACTGACTGTAAACGGCTACTGCAGCCTTTGGACACCTGCATTCAACTTTAAACAAAATAGAATAGAATTGAATCATTTTTATTCAATATAGATTACAGTACATAATACTTATTGAAAGTCACTTTATACTTTTACCACTGGTTCGCAAAAAAACCTCTGTCCTGGGAAGAACCAGCAAGAAACCCAGCGGGACTTTTTTTTAAAAAGCACAATTTACAATATAATATTTTATACAAAGAAGGCTTCAGATGCGATGCGGCTGAGGACTGAGATAGATTGCCTCACAGCCTGTGATTATACTGGCTCTCTTAACCATGCAGACCAGAGCACAACAGTGCATGCTCAATCAATCAACTCAGATGGATTTCAGGGCGGAAAATAGATTTCCATCTATTAAGTATCAAAATGCAGATGCATTGCCACACTTGATGACAAAGATGGAATACCTCGTTACAAGTAAATTCTCCGGTTCACTTACTCAATACGACACATGGCTAATATTTGCTGCTTTTCTCAGTCGGGTTTCAGTTATAATACGTTGCAGCTTGCCATACCAGCAGGCCTATTAACTTCGTTAACATCAAAATAATAGTCACTTTGAAGTACATTGTGTTGTATGCTATATGGCCTTTCTATAAGAGCAGAAATATTATATAACATACGACGCAATATTCTACAATGTGGCTGTTATTTGAGCCTGCAGGTGAGGTTGACCTTTGAAATATACCTGCCAATTCCCCCTTAAAACCACAGAAGGTTAGTAAGTGAGAAGAATATGAAAAAAGAAAACATGTAAACCTTGTCCACAGATTGAAAAAAAACTAGGTGAAGATAATAACGCGCAACGGACGCGTTTCAGGTAGACAAACGTTATCTGATAAAGTTTATTTATTTAATTTATTTAAATAAATAGAATTATATGAAAAAAGAAAACAAAACAGCTTGTCCATAGACAGAAAAGAAAACTAGGTGAAGATAACAACGCGCAACGGAAACGTAGACAGATAGATATTTTCTGATAAAGTTTATATACTCACTCTGTTTAAATGATTGAAAACATAAAATGCGATGAAATGCAAATATATATTCAGATAGGTTTTTAAACAATAATGATTCTTGATGTCTTATTTATTTATAATATTTTAGATTAAGTGGCTTATTTACTGCGACAGATGAGAGAAAGATGGATGTGCCAAATAAATATCTCTTTCTTTCATCTTTCTTAATTTAGCTGCACCGTTACATGGCAAACGAGGATCTAGCAACAAAACAATAATCGAATATCATTTTGAAATGGCTAAATCTACGGCAAAAAGACTAGTTAGATAAGTCACACTGCGAAAGGTCGGAGGACTCTTTTTCTAACTCAAAGTTTGCCTGGTAACCTAGGCCACGCTCTCACCTATTTCTTCCGTCAAGCATCAGTGCCCCCACCGCTGAGTTTTGTCTGAAGAGTATAGAGATCCAGTTTAACTACAGGCTTTGAGTCATTCCTCCATTGTTCCATTGAGGACTAAGCTCCTCAGAATTGACAACGCATTTGTGATCCTCTTGCTCGAAGTTGGCTGTAAGTGTCCGTGGACTGTAGCAGCCAATTGCTATCAGGAGGACTGTAAGTGCGTTTGTAAGTTCAATTTAAAAAAAAAATTACGTGCTCCAACCCAAACGCCTAACATAGTGGCAACTATTTCACGAAATGTATGTAATATTCTTGAGAAATGAGGAGTGAACTATCTATAGAAGATGTGGTTGGTTGTGACTTAATTTCCATCAGAGATGTAGTAGAAGCACATTGTTTTCATGATCAACAAACATAGGAAGAAAGAACAGTAAAGAAAATGGTGATAGTATGTAATAAAAACTGAAAAATCAGTTTTTGTCCATCAGTCCGTCATGGTGAACATAGATAAATATATCATTTATTCTCAGAAAAGTAGTAGAGAACTCACAGAGAATAAAGTATAATCTCAAACTATTGCTGTGGTGGACTACGGCGTTTTAAATTCTGATAAGGCCTTTACTTAATGCCACTCTGATACCTATTTCTGCTGCTATGCTGCAGTGTGCCCAGTTCCGTATGAGAGTTTAAAGCGTAAGAGAGCCAGTATAATTATAGGCTGTGCGTGGCATTTTTAACATAGCACTACGTAGAGCCGTGGTAGTTCAAGGGTTCAGAACCCACCCCAATGAAATTGAAAATTGCAAATTTGTATGCTGATTCACCACATTCCTGTCGGTAAAGGAAAACATCGTGAGCAAACCCATGCAGGTCAAAGAGATAACAAATATTCGAGAAATGTAAAATCCGGTAATACAGTCTACACTTCCTCGCCCTAAAAACTTTCTTAGAAATGCTCTTATTTCTAAGAAAGTTTTTAGGGAGACTTGTGCCCAGCTATGTTGGTTGAAAACAGTGTGTAACATTAATTTTATATTTATAGCACGTGTGGACTGTTAATCTATACAAATAAATAAAATTGCAGTGTCTGTTTGTAAAGTCCAAATAACAGCTTTTTACTAAATGCATATGAAAGTATATACGGTACTAATAACAAAACACACTTTTAAAATTTTTGTCTGTCTTTCTGTCTGTCTGTCTGTTTGTTCCGGCTAATCTCCGAAACGGCTGGACCGATTTCGACGGACTTTCACTGGCAGATAGCTGATGTTATAAGGAGTAACTTAGGTTACTTATATTTTAGAAAAAGAATTGGGGTTCCGCGCAACATAATTAAAACCCTAAATTACACGCGGGCGAAGTCGCGAGGAACAGTTGCTTTCTATTTCCGTTTATGTGCGAAGTTCCTCTCCAAAGTGTGTTGGCAGAGTATGTAGGAAGTGTGTTTCGGTCCCAAATATATTTAGATGTGGCTCAATGTGACTGCGTTTCATTAACGAATTTTAGAGGTCAGTGCAAATCGTCGTCACGAAAGTTTGTCCATCCACATATCCATCCATTACAGTCTATAAAAGTCCACTGCTGAACATAAGTCTCCCACAAATATTGTCTAAAAGAGGGGGAGGGGTTCCCATAGTTGCCTCGTTTGGCTGGCGAGTTGGCAACTGCAGTTTTTTATTATTTGAGTTGTTATCAGATGCTGCTGCCCATCTTCGGCAGTTTCCCTCTGTCACCTCTTACGACACCCACGGGACGATATGACTTAGTGGATAATTTTACTTTCGTAATAATAAATAACCATTTCTCGATGTCTGTCGACCTTATAACCATTGTCATCCTTGAGAAGTAAGATAGAATGCCTTACAGCATTTAATTAAACTGCCTCTTCAACCAGCAGTATTTGCACTTGGTGGCAGAATAGGTGAGAGTGGTATCAATCCGAAGGACTAATAAGCATAAGAGCCCAACCACCAATGCTTCGGTAATTAGATTAAAAATTGGTTAAAACATCCTGCTAGAGCGAACAGGCCGTAATTTAAATACCTAGCATCTAGTTAAGTAGTTTAAAAAGTTAAAGTAATTTTTATTAAGACCTTAAATAGATTTACAGACTTAGGTTTAATTTTTGATGCCCATCTCCTGTATCAGTTCCTTCTGTCATCTATTACGATACCCACGGGATGATACAGTGAAGTGGATTTTCCTCCACCGCCACTACACAGCCGAGGAGTTTTGAGTTGTTGGCAGGGAGGGCAGCAGCATCTTCCTGATAACAACTCAACATAATAAAAAAATGGAGTTGCCAACCTGTCTGCCAAACGAATCACCCCGCAACTGCGTTTAATAACATAATTTTGTTAATATATTATAACCCAAAATTAAATCCTACTAATCCTATTCCATTAGTTCTACTAATATTATAAATGTGAAAGTTTGTTTGGATGTTTGTATGCTTGTTCACGCGAAAACAACTGAACGGATTTTTATGAAACTTGGCAATAATATAGATTACAAACCATAATAGGACATATTATGATATATTTTTTGTAAAATAGTTAAGAGTCTACCGCAACATACAATTGTTTAATCCGTGGTGATATAAATTCGCCGCTGATTTGGTTTAAGTTAATCTTGGAATGTGCTGCTTACAAAAAAATTCGCAATGCACTATATATATCTTTATTTATATAATAAGGGTGACAAACGAGCACACAGTCCACCTGGTAAGTGGAAGCTGTGACCCATAGACATCTAATCTATCTTCATTTAAGAACCAAAATGCAAATGCGTTGTCACCTCTGAAGACTAAGATGAAATGCCTCGTTTCCATTAAAAACTCTATCATAGATTAGTCACAATAAATGCCTCTTCGTTTTAGAAAATAATAAATTATAGTTAAAATAACTTCAGTAATAAATAATTCGTCGGCTTTTTATTAATCGCTAGCGAAGTCGCAGAGAAAAGCTAGTAAAGTAATAATGAAAACAATAAATAGTATAAACTAACAAAACTGACCTGCTTAAGCATCGATGGACGTGCATACACTCTAACACATTTTACAAAAATTAAATATTGTATTCTCACATCACAATCTTTGCTCTCAGATTCAAAACTGATTAAAATGTTCACTTTTCACTCCGGGTTATGAGAGTTCGAGAATACGAGAGACAGCCCGCTGTTAGACAAGTGAAGTGCGCGCTCAAGATACGAATCAAGATAGAAATGAAAGGTGGATGGGAGCGTACAGCCTAAAAGATCGGATAAGCCATCAGCTTGCACATGGTGTTGGGTAGGATAATACTTGTCGATAATGTCTAATAAATCCTTTAGACTACTAGGTCACGGCGGCCAGTCTCAACGGAACAGCCATCTGCGCAGGACAGGATTATAGTGCACGAGTGAGTGTGGAAGTACAGGTGCACTCTCAATTCCCTCACTCTCATAATCCGATCAGACGGCAATTCGACACAATCGGAGAGAGATCAGGTGCAGTACCAACGGATTTACGTGTTTTCCGAGGCACGGGGATGAAACACCGCCAACTTCCTCACTCCGAGCTGCTATCGAGAATTTCTTGATGAATATCAATTGTAGTTATTAAACAAATAAAACATAATATTCTGTGATGACTGCTTCGTTGGTCTAATGGTCGTAAGCGTGACTATTGATCATGAGGTCAATTCACGAGTCGTTCCAAAAAATCTGTTATTGAATTTTTGTTTCAAAAAACCTCAGGAGCGGAGTCAGAAATTTGGTGGTGTTTCACACCCGTGCTTCAGCAAATACGTAAAGTCGATATTCCTGCGCCTGATCTCTTTACAGTTGTGTCGATTTGCCATCCCATGCGAAGGAATTGAGACTGAACTTGTGATTGCACACAAACTCGTGTACGCCTGTTCCATGTAGGTAGCTAGTCTCCGTGGAGACTGCCGTACTAACCGAAATTTGATTTGGAATTCAATAACCGATTTTTGTTTTCCTTAAATTAAATAAAACTATTTTTACCGCGTTTCATTTTCCTAATTTTTACTCAATGTGTAGTGTTTGCATAAATATAAGAAATCATTAATATTATTGTTTTTCTTAAATTCGTAAAAATTGTTTATATCGATAAAATTGTTTTAAGAACGTCTCTATTTCGTTACGAAACGACTTTCACCATGCACCAGCATACCGATGCACTGCTCAGCGAGCTGTACGGTTTGTGTGGAGACTGAGTGACCTTAGGTTACTTCACATATACGGTCCATTTATGTTGGTCGTGTTGTGGGTGGTACTAAACTCCAGTTTTGTGTGACCCGCTGCACCAATGTTCGAACGAAAGAAAATTATTACAGTTTCTTCTTTTCTTTTGGAAACATTTTCAAGTTGTTGTCATTTTCTAAAAGTGCGCTTACTGTCAACAGTTTATGTGACATTCGACTTGGAAATTCAAATTCAAATTATTATCAAAGTAAAGCATTCATTGCTTTTAAAAATATATTTTTTCTTTTTGTTTTTCTTTAATATCTTTGTGTATGCGACGGAGTAGAGTAATTAATTTGCACTATTTTTGAACACTATAAGTTTCGTCATCAGCCCCAAATCAACAAAAAACATAGACGGAAAACCATCCTCAATGTTCACTGCTGGACGCACACTAAAACCATGTTGTTGGTTGCAAATGATGATTTCTTATGTTTACGCGAACACTACACACTTATGGATTTTAATTAATTAAGTTAATATACGCGATAAAATCCGTACAACTTAGTTTCATTTAAAGGAGAGTGTGTGTTCTTACAAAACGAGTAAGTTCAGTATGGATTCGGCTTGGTTTTGTCGTCACTTGAAATGTACGCAGCACTCCGTCTATATTTTTTGATGGTCTGGTCGTATCAACACCGGGCACAGACAGCACATAACATGATTATGCAGTAAAACTAATTTTACGGATTTTATCGCGTTTAATTTTAACTTTTTTAATTCCCGACGTTTCGTGCACGGGGCAGGGGAGACCGAAGTGTTTGATGTTCCGATGTCATAGTTAACGAAGGCTTTTTTTTTATAGAATAAGGGTGACAAATGAGCACACAGTCCACCTGATGGTAAGTGGCTACTGTGGCCATAGACATCTACATCTATCTTCGTTTGCGAATTCAAATGTAGATGCGTTGTCAGCCGTGAGGATTAAGATAGAATGCCTCTTTTCCAGTAAAAAGGGTCTCCGGTTCTCCACACTCACCATACGAAACATAGCAGCATTAAGCTGCTATTTTACGCTGGTATTCTGTGAGAGCGTGGTCCTTCCCCGGTCGAGCCGACCCATTCGTGCTACAAATATAGTATTAATATAGCTGCAGCATGGCTCTACCACGTATAGCATGGCTACCTTCAACTTTTTCAAAACAAGAGCCGTGGTAGCTCAGATGGATAGCGCTCGCTGTTTAAATGAGAAGGGGCCTGTCCCCAGTAGTGGGACGTATACAGGCTGTAACTTTAACCTTCATATAAAATTTTATTAATTATTGGATCCCAAGCAGATCGGATCAAAAATTAATAATTAAAAGTTGATGATAACCTTCGTTAACTATGACACCGGGTCTTCAAACACCTCAGTCTCGTAAGAAACGTCGCAAATTAAACGCGATAAAATCTGTCAAATAAGTTCGCATAGTTATTATGCAGTTCTATAGAGCAACTTTATCTGATTTTCTCATTTATAGTCCTTTTAAAAAAAAAGTTACCTCCACACTCAGTTTTTCTCCTATATCGTTGAGGCAGTTAATTTATACAAATTGCACAAGGACACATTTAAACCCGGAACATTTATTTGCAGGAACACGCGGCCCTCATTGTAACCGTTATATAGTACGCCACGGAGCCACAGTTCTTAGTGTTTGAACCTCAAAATATCAACGAAGAGTATGAACCACACACAGTTAACCTGATGGTAAAAATACAGCAGATTCTTCGATTTAAATATAATTAACATAAAAAATGTGTTCTTTTTTATTTTAATTCTTTTGTATAAAACCGCAATCACAAAAACCATGTTTTATTTTTTATGATAGAGATGCTATATGAAGGTCGTGGAACTTAACATTAAGTAATTCATGTGTTTTAATAGAGCACTACATCTCTACTTTCGCTGAGCAATGATACGTAGTACTATTATTTATTCTGTGGCAATGAGCAATATTTTGTTTGTGTGTGACTATGACATTGACTTTCATTTGTGTTGGCAATCTGCCATGCGCATGCGTAACACATCGCCGAAATGATATGTGACGAAATATTATCGAGCCGTGACATATTATATCGCAATGAGCTCTTGTTAGCGGGTCAATATTCATTCATGTCAGTTAGGTTTTAAGTATTTCTCCAAGGTCTATATAAAGTTATATTAAGACGAAAATAAACACTAGAATTTTTGTCTGTTTATCTGTCCGTCTGTCCGGGCTAATCTACGGAATGAATTAACCGATTGTATTGAAACTTTACGAAGAGAGAGCGATGCTCGAAGGATATTTTATCAGAAAAACTTAAAAATTTTATTTTGAAAAAACTAAAATTTTGAAAGTAAATGATCTTTGATTATCTCAAATCTAAATAACGTCACAATAATAGATTCTATCAAAGCGAAGCCGAGGCGGGTTGCTATTTGCAAATAAATCTCAAACACTTCACAAAAAACCGCACCTAACACCTAAGTCGGTCAAGCCGTCTCAGGGAAAAATGCGCTGAAACTTGGCAAACACTTACCTAAGAACCATAGCCGTCCATATTCAAGTACAAACCCTTAACAGAAATCATATATAATAATCTAAATCGATCAAACCATTTTGGAGACAAATCATACCTTCTCCGTTCTATCGTGGTCCATCCATTCATTTACATGTTCATCCATCCATCATAGACTATTATAATCCAATGCTGAGCATAGGCCTCCCCCATAAATTGCTTCATAGGGGGATTTGCCACAGTTGCCACGCTTGGTAGTGGTGTAGTGGCGGTGTAAGAATATCTTCTACCCCATATCGTCCCATGGGTGTCGTAAGAGGCGACAGAGGGAAACTGAAACAGGAGATGGGCAGCATCTCCCTGATAATAACTCAAATTAATAAAAAACTGCGGTTGCCAACCCGCCAGCTAAGCGTGGCACCTACGGCAAAATCCCCCCTATGAAGCAATTCATTTACATGTAATTTTTACGTGGTAGAGCCATGCTGCAGCTATATTACTGGTATAGTTGTAGCACAAATGGGCGGCTAGACCGGGGAAGGACCATGCTCTCACAGAATACCAGCGTAAAATAGAAGCTTAACGCTGCTGTGTTTCGTATGGTGAGTGTAGAGAACCGGAGACCCTTTTTACTGGAAACAAGGCATTCCATCTTAGTTCTCAGGGGTGACAACGTATCTGCATTTTGATTCGTATTCGAGGATAGATGTAGATGTCTATGGGGCACAGCATCCGCTTACCATCAGGTGGACTGTGTGCTCGATTTTCAGCCTTATCCTATAAAAAAAATTAAACTGATTTGAAACTGATATATTTACTGCTTTTTAAAGTATTCTCCATTACATTTTAAACACTTTTTCATTCGTTGAAACTATTTTTGGAAACATAAGGACCATTGGTCAGATAGCTATCACGGCCTCTTCTGGCTCCGTAAATGTCAAACCTCTCACCACATCTTATTTATTTTATTTATTCATTATAATATCTACTTACTACTATCATTACAGCCATCGCATTGAGCGTACGTAACGCGCGAGTGAGCGGCGCCTCACGTAATACGAGTAAGTTGGTTCTAGCTCGCAGCAGTTCCAGCAGTCGCACTCGTCGCCGCCACTCGGTACTTCGATCTGGCACGCACAACTTCATCTCCTGCAGCATAGCTGGGTTGTTAACTACACTCCGTAACACCTTAAATTAGTATGTGGCCAGCGATACTTCCCTTCTTACTTCCAGTTTATTGTTTCCTACGAGCGAGGACAAACGGAGTATAGGATACAGTAACGGTAACCCGGATACACCCCATATAATTTGAGATATAAAAATCTAGCAAACTTGTCTAAAACACTTTCCAACATTCACTTATACTTATTTTCATTTGGAGCCCAAATCACAAAGTTGCACTCCAAATGACTTTTACCATCGCTTCATACAAGGCCTTTATTGCCTTAATGTTAGTGAACCCGTTCGATTGTCTCAGGACAAAACCGAGATTGCGGTATGCTCTCTTGCAGACTTCAGTAATGTGTTCTCGTAATTTTAAATAACTTGTGAAGTGAATACCCAAATTTTAAACTTTAGTGACGCGCTGCAGCTGCTCTACCTTCATGTAGTACGGGTGATGGCGCGGAAGATTTGCTCGGCTAAATGACAACATAGAGCATTTGCCCACGTTAAAATAAAGTTTAATGTCCCGGCTCCACTTCATGACCTCATTTATATCCCGCTGCAGTCTACCATGGTCTAAGTTATCTCTTATTTCAACAACTAATTTTAGGTCATCAGTAAATAAAAGGCACGTTGATTCGTTGATCACCTCTTTGATTTTTGAAATAAAGAAATCGCTTAGTGCGGGGCCTAGACTGTGTGTGGGATGAGTCACGAGCTTCACCTTTTCAGAAGCCAAAAATGATATTATCTTGTTCACGGTGTGCACCGAAGCATTGTCATGGCGCAATAGACTGCGACTTCTTGGTCGTTTTTCCTAACTTTTTCAAAGACATTGGACAAACAGATGGTGGTGTTACCACTCAGCATTAACTATAGAGTTAGTTAGTAGTATAGAAAACATTTAATACAGAATACTGTTGTCACAATGTCATACACAGCACTTGAACGTCCATGATTATACTTTAAGCGTTAGATTTAATTACAGCGGCAAAAAAGTTTTCTAATTTTTAAAAGTTGATGTAATTTTTTTTGAATTTGGCTTATACGAAAACCAAAATGTTTTCGAATCTTCTCATTGGTGATGCGGCAGTTTTCTTCAATTAATCGCCTGACAGCAGCCATATTTTCCTCAGTGATCGCTTGAGAGTCGACCTTTACGTATTTCATCATGGAGAGAAACACGGCCAACGTCTTACGGTGCTCAAACAAAGTGTTTCCCTCTCAAAAGCATTTTGGAGACGAGCAGTGCATCTTGCGGAGAGAGTGAACTTTTAAAATCATAACAAATCATCGTCCTAATATATTTTCGCGTTAATTCCATTTTGCTACGGATGACGAACTTCAACTTGTGATAAAAAACAAATGACACGCGACTTCCCGCCAAAAATTATTTTAGTCACTTTAAAAGTTTATTATATTTAAAAAAATATCATTCAAAAGGAGACTGATACGCTTTCATACATTCTTAAGCAGATTGTAAAAAGATGAAAGTGGTGTCAATTAATAGCTTATATATTATCAAAATATCACTGAAAATTCTGCGGACTTTGGCAATCTCAGAGCAGAATTATAAGAGATTTAGTAAAAGTGAGGTTATGCAAAGTTGGCAATAACCTATACTAAACAGATGATTTTGAAGTGCGATTGCTTTTGGGAGGATCGTGGGCCTAGTGTATTATAGCGACTAGTCGCTATGCCACAATTCACACAGCGATCCATTGTCAATATCTAATCGATAAAATCCAGGCCGTAAAATCCACAATAACGAGCCAAAGCCAAACAAGTAAACAAGATTATCAATGTTCGGTATGTTAGCAAGGATCGTACAAGTTAAGTAAGATCAGAAGTCCGTAAAAGAAAGCAGTGGTCGACGAATATAATCAATAAAACAACGGTAAACACTCAAAACGCACACGTACTAAACCATAAACGTAAACGATACGAGACGAGTGATCATAGATTGAGTCAGGCAGGAGCTGTCACTATCAGCACAGATTAAAACACAGTTGACAAACACAAGTAATTAATCGAACTGTAAACGTGAATAGATTTTAAGATTTATTTTTATTATGTTTATATTTTATTTTTAAACTGTTGACACAATGTTAATATATTGTAATGTATCTCTTTACTTTGATTGAATCAATCATCTGATGTAAATTGTTTTCATGTTTAATTGTTAAACTCATTCACATTAATCGATTAAAGTAATCGATTCCTATTTTATTCGTGACATAAACTTATTTTCAAGATTTCGTCTTTCAAATTGTGAATTGGGCTAATTTTTATATTTTGAAATAGAAAATATAACGTTTTTTTAAACCTTATTTCAACTTATTACAATTGGGCCCAAAAATCCCTGTCGCCTTTAAATATTTATGAGCGGCCAGGAGCGCAAAACTTTCAGTGTTTCGTTTAACGTGATGATACATAATACAAACTTATTTTTTTATTTGGTCTACTTTATTTACAACTTTTTTTCTATAATTTAGTTGCAAAAATCTTGCCTAGTTACGTTTGAGTTAATTATTATCAAAGAATATAATAGATTTTGTGGCGGCGCTGTCGTCGCGCCACAAGCGAAATACATCAGCCTAAATCGCGCTATCAAAGTTCCGAATTAAAACAGTATATAGAATAGTCTGAACTACCACTGGAGCGCAGGCCGCCCTCGGGCAGAACACCTGCCCGGCGGAGATCTCCTTTCCTTGCACCTGCCACAGTGGTGACCCTGACGTGATATGAACACGCAACCAACAACCTTCGAACACTACAACTTCAAGCCCTCGTCATTATCTTCAAGAACCCTACCATTCACTCCCAAGAATCGTCTTCGCAGTCTTCAGCTACTGCAAGCCAGTACAACTTGTCTTCATCTCGACTCACCGCAGATTTATAAGGCAGAATTCTGGCACTTGCTCCGGCACATCGTTCTCACCGGCATCACTTGCCAGTGCGTAGTACGGCATGCATTATACACCGGCATATCGTTCGCACCGGCGTCACTTGCCCTTACGCACACAGCATGCATTCCCCACCGGCATTAAGGACGCACCGGCAATCGGACTGCACTATCGACCTCCGGTCTGAGCAAGGGGGTGATGTGGCGGCGCTGTCGTCGCGCCACAAGCGAAATACCTCGAAGCCTAAATCGCGCTATCAAAGTTCGAATTAAAACAGTATATATAGAATAGCTCCGAACTACCACTGGAGCGCAGGCCGCCCTCGGGCAGAACACCTGCCCGGCGGAGATCTCCTTTCCTTCCACCCGCCACAATTTCTTCATGAAATCACACTGCCGGTGCCTTTACTTTTCTTTTAATTTTGCTGACAATACCGTGTCTAGATTTAAAAAAAAACATATAAAAGATTTATAGCAGAGAAGCCATTAATACCAGAGCACGTCATATTTTGCACACTTGCCCATCCAGACGGAGCATGTGCGTAAAAAGTCTGCTTATCAAATTAGGATGAAGTCATAGCTCAGGCAAATGATATTGGACAGTTAAAGTTTTTGTTATCATAATATATTTCATGAATGTACATTATATTTTATTATAATTAATTGGATTACTAAGCTGATTTAGCAGTCAACCATATAGCTCGAATTCTCATGACAGTCTTGGTAAGTGAATTGTAGGGTGGCTCCCACTAGATAATTAGAGTGACGACCAAATAGATAAGACATACAGAAAGATGATGGATGCAGACAGCTCAGGCTCAGGACCGTGTTTTGTAACGTTTCTTTGGGGAAGCTTATATTCAGATTTTATTATTTAAATATTTGCTGTGCTAGTTGCGCAACAGAATTTGACGGCTCCGTGACGCAGTGGCTTAGCAATGAATAACGGTGCTGAGGGACGCGGGTTCTAATCCCGCACGGAACAAGTATTTGCATAGCCTACAAGTAATTGTTTGGGTCTGGATGTTTGTTCTTGTGCAATTTATGCATGTAAACTGCCTCCACGATACAGAAGAAGTCTTAAGAAATCTTAGTGTGGTGTGTAACATCTTAAAAAAAAACAATTCATTACTCCTATGATTGTAGGAAGAGTAGAAAGACCGCACTGCCTTGATAACCTTGGTAACCGCAATCAATCATAGGTTGCGCTACACCATCGCTATATAAGTTGAAATGTACGCCGCGCCGCACCGTTATAACGCTCCCCAACACCCCCTACCTCCATCTATAAAATATATAAAATTTACATGACCGGTATAATAACCATATATTGATCTATCTCAAGGATCTTTCCAAAAGGTTTAGTTATAGGCCGTTTAATAAATTTATAGCGTGATCGTCTTAGTGAGGACGCTTATTTTCGTTTTATTCGTTTAGTAGCTTAGTTCTCTTGGAAAAATGAATATTTACCAGAGCAGTCGAAAGCTGTTGGTAATTATTTTGTGTTCATAATTATTTTAAGCTAAAGAACATCGTTCACGAAGACAGGGCTCAAAAAACTTAAGAACATTAAATCGTCCCTATTCCACTTGTATCAGGTTCACATCAGTCAATTCCTTATAATTAATCCCTTTCCGCTCGGAAAAGGCTCACATTTATATAAAATACCAGATACAAGAGCTTCGGAACACGGCTCTACACACGCCGTGTGCGGTGAGCGCCAACCAACCAACGCGCTCCCCACGAAGCGGACGTTAAGTTGGGAACTGGACCGTAGTCAAAGAGGGTCAATGTTTGTGCTTACGCTAGTGCGTCAACATTGACCGCAGTCGCGCATGTCAATGCGTGTAAACGCCATACAGAATACGATCAAATCCAGCCACAGGGAATGTACGTCACACGGTTTAGGCAACACATTGAATAATAGGCACACTGGCCATAAAAAGCCCTCCGTGAGCGCCACCACCTACCAGACCGCCGATTACCAGACCGCCGCAGACGCCGTTACTGCAGACGTGATGTAACATCACGTCTGCAGTAATGGCGGTAGTAATGGTAGAGCCATGTTGCAGCTATATTAGCTGTAGTATAGTTGTAGCACGAATGGGTCGGCTCGACCGGGGAAGGACCACGCTCTCACAGAATACCAGCGTAAAATAGCGGCTTAACGCTGCCGTGTTTCGTATGGTGAGTGTAGAGTACCGGAGACCCTTTTTACTGGAAACGAGGCGTTCCATCTTAGTCCTCACGGGTGACAACACATCTGCATTTTGATTCGTAATCGAGGATAGATGTAGATGTCTATGGGCTACAGGATCCATTTATCATCAGGTGGACTGTGTGCTCGTTTGTCACCCTTATCCTATAAAATAAAAAGTGTGAGGCATCACCACCAATTGCATGATCAGCACGGCTACTAGCCGCAGAGCGTGTCATGAGTCTACCGCTCACCTCAAGGGAATGGGGTCCTACGTTGCGCGGCTTTTTTTAAATTTATTTAAGGACCAGTAAACAACTTCACAGAGGATTAATAACTAATCTTAATCCTAAAATTTAACTTTAGTGAAGCCCACACCACCATCCTCAGATAATTTATAGGATAAATTACAAAAGTGAGAGGTGAAAGAGGACTTAGTACATATTATGCAATATTACAAAATGATATTAGTTGAAATTACTTAAACTCTAATATAAACTACATAAAAAAAGGAAATTTTAACAATATAAGTAGACAAGAGATCATCAATATCGAATTATTTAAAAACATTACAATGTAGTCATAAAAAACAAAACAAAAAAAAACATGCGTGAGTGTCGTGGAACACTCGGTTGGAACGAAGTTCCTTTCGTAGTATATTATTATTGATAAACGTTTTATATTATTGATTAATAAATACAAATAAATGAACTACTAGCATCTATTAAAATGAAGCGAAGTACTGAGGATGCTAAAAACAAAGCTTGTGACTGCCCATCAATTGAAAAAGTTTCTCACACTAAATATCTGGGCGTCGTTGTAGATCAGAGTCTATCGTGGTACCGACACCTGGGAGCATGTCATTAGTAGCACCCGAAAATTGATTTGGATGTTCAAAACCCTAAGACACGTAATACCTGATAATACTAAGCAGTCGGACTCTCCCAGATATCTTCTAAACCAAATATATTTTGTGGGGTGATGCTGCAAAGACCCAGTTTCTTAACTTGGAAAGAGCCCAACGAACCCTTATTAAGGTCATGTATTTAAAAAAAAGACGTTTTTCCACTGAAAAACTGTATCGAATAAGTGGTTTACTCTCAGTTAGACAATTATATGTTACTATGACAACCCTCAAAGCACACAAATCCCTGCCCTTTGACCCATGCATCTTGAAAAAGCGGCGAAAAGATGTTGTGGCTGTATCTTCTGGTACCAAAACAGTGTTTGCTAGTAGGCAATTTATCTCACGTACTGCATTCCTATATGATGAAATAAATAGAGAATTAAACATGATACGACGAAACGTACAAGGAGTGTAAAAACCTTATACTAAAATGGGTGCAGCTGAAAACCTATGACGAAAGTGAATTTCTGCTGTATCACATTTCATAATTCGCTGTTATATACCTATAATATAATAGTTCTTTATTATTATATTCATACTTATTATATTAAACACACACACATACACACACGCACGCACACACGCACGCACGCACGCATGCACGCACGCACGTACACACGCACGCACGCACGCACGCACGCACGCACGCACGCAAGCACGCACGCACGCACGCACTCGCACACGCACACGCACACGCACATGCACACGCACACGGGGTGTGCGTGTGCGTGTGCGGGGGGAACATACCGCCAACCATCCCGCGGTGTGAGTGCTCCATGCCGGACGTGCGGTTTACACAGCGCAAAGCACTCCTCTCCCTGGACGTCAGCAAGTCGAGTGGGCCTGATGAAGTTCCTCCCATTGTGCTGAAGACGTGTGCTCCGAACTTGCCACCGGTTTTAACGCGTCTTTTCTGATACTCCTACTCCCAAGGCATAGTCCCGAATTCATGGAAGACAGCTTTTGTCTACCCGATCCCTAAAAAAGGCGACCGCTCAGACCCGTCCAACTACAGGCCTATCGCCATCACTTCCTTGTTCTCCAAAATAATGGAGTCTATTATAAACTGCCAGCTCATGAGGTACCTGGAGGATCACCAGCTGATTAGTGACCGCCAATACGGTTTTCGTCGTGGTCGATCAGCTGGTGATCTTCTGGTCTACCTGACTCATAGATGGGCGGAGGCAGTAGAGTCCAAGGGGGAGGCATTGGCCGTTAGTTTGGACATAGCGAAGGCCTTCGATCGGGTCTGGCACAAAGCGCTTCTTTCGAAGCTCCCTTCCTATGGGCTCCCCGAGAAATTGTGCAATTGGATCACCAGTTTCCTTGCTGATCGGAGCATCAAGGTAGACGGTGCATGCTCTGATTACAAGCCTATCAACGCTGGTGTTCCACAAGGCTGCGTGCTATCACCAACGCTGTTTCTTCTGCATATCAATGATATGTTGCAAACTGGTAACATTCATTGCTATGCAGACGACAGCACTGGTGATGCGTTATATACTGGCCGTGCTAATATTTCTCGAGAAAACGTCGCCGAGTACCGGAACAAACTTGTGTCTGAAGTAGAGTCTTTGCTGAACAAAGTCTCGGATTGGGCGCGACTAAATCTAGTCCAGGTTGATCCCCAGAAGACACAAGTTTGCGCGTTTACCGCTAAAAAGAACCCCTTTGTCGTATCTCCTCAGTTTTAAGGCACTCCCCTTGTTGCCTCAGCCAGTATCGGAATCCTCGGCGTCGACATATCGAGTGACGTGCAGTTTCGTGGTCACGTTGAAAGAGAAGGCCAAATTGGCCTCTAAAAAGCTTGGCGTGCACAGCAGAGCCGGACAGTATTTCATGCCGGCACAACGCCTGCAACTTTACAAGGTGCAGGTTCGGCCTCACATGGAATACTGTTGCCATCTCTGGGCTGGGGCTCCCCAGTGCCAGCTCCTTTCACTTGACCGCATCCAGCGCAGAGCGGCTCGAATCGTCGACGACCGAGTCCTTTCCGATCGGCTCGATTCATTGGCGCTGCGAAGAGATGTTGCATCTCTTTGCATTTTCTTTCGCATTTACCACGGGGAGTGCTCTGAGGAATTGTTCGGATTAATCCCAGCCGCCAAATTTCACGAACGCATATCGCGGCAGAACTCCCGATACCATCCACAATATCTCGATGATTGGCAGTCCACCACTGCTTCCTTGTGGAATAGTTTACCACCAGCGATTTTTCCGGACCGATACGACTTAGGCACCTTCAAGAAAAGAGCCTACTCCTTTTTAAAAGGCCGGCAACGCATCTGCAATTCCTCTGGTTCCCCTGGTGTTGCGGTTGTTCATGGGCGGCGGTAGTCACTTACCATCAGGTGAGCCGCATGCTCGTTTGCCTCCTCTCCTATATAAAAAAAAATATATCATTGGTTTTTTTTCATTTCGTAAGACTCATAAGCTTTTTAAGCAATTTGTTTGTAAATGAGTTAGCACGATTATGAATGTCAATTCATAATCGTGCTAACTCTGATTAAAAATGTCAATGTCCCAAAAGTGATCATTATAATTTTACATTAAACGATACAATGGCGCTCTTTTGCCAGTATTGATTGTAAACAAGGGATGGGCAAATGTTTGACATGAGCATATTGATCTTACATGTGACCTAGTAGGTACACGATATTGTATTTTTTTGTTACAGGAATGCAATCATATCTATCATGACAAAGGTCAAATTATAACATTGCTACTAATTGTTGTCGTCGGTGCTTTAAAGTTAACATTTAGTATTTCTTTAATATTATATTATAGGAACAATATTTATGTTTACATCTATAGTACATTGACATAAAAAAACTTTTTTTGTATCCTCTCAATATAGTCTCTCAGTATAGACATTATAGAACAGATTCCATAAAGCAACATCATATTCCAACTGAGAGCGTATCAGTGCCTTATACAAAAAGATATAATATATTGCTGGGTTGATGAAATCCTTACATGCTCTCATTACAAACCCAAACATTTTAAAAGCCTTACTACATATTTGTCCAACATGTGTGTCGAGTGTTAATTTACTATCATTGGAAATGCCAAAGTCACGAATAGAATATACTTTTTCAAGAGTAGAGTTGCACAAAGAATATGATTGCCGATTAAAATTAATTTTCTTAGTAACAGTTAACATTTTGCACTTATTTATGCTAAGACTTAATTTATTTTTTAAACAATAAGCAGAAAAGCGATCTAAGTCATCCTGAAGTCTGAGGTGATCCTTGTTTTCACAAATGGTAAGATAAATTTAAAGTTGTCAGCTTATAGTAAAAATTACTGTGCTGAAAACAGGAGTTAATATCATTAATAAAAAGTATAAATAATAGTGGTCCCAAAATAGAACCTTGTGGTACCCCGGAGGTGATAGGCACAGACTCTGATTCGTAACTATTAATAAAACCCTTTGCGTTCGGTTTAATATTTATGATTTAAACCAAGCATATGATTTAACCATCGCCAAAGATTACCACGCATACCGTTAAATCCAATTTTATCAAGTAGAACTTTGTGATCAAATCTGTCGAAGGCCTTACGAAAGTCTGTGTAAATACAGTCAAATTAAATAAAACTCAATTAAATCCCATAATATTAATGGTTCAAATCCCCTATAAGGACGTTGTAAAAAACTTGGGAGTAGATTCTAGCCTTTCTTGGACTCCTCAAATAAACGCAGTGTGTCGTAAAATGTTTGCAGCTTATGGTTCACTCCGAAGAATGAACTACTTTTTACCCATCCCCACCAAAGTTATGCTTGCCCAATCTTTACTGATCCCTATCCTCGATTATGCTGACATAAGTTATCTAGATATTACCGAAGAGCAACTTAATAAACTTGAGCGATACCAAAATCTATGTATACGGTTCATATTTGGACTTCGTAACATGTCTCAGAATACCGCGCTAAGCTCAAGTGGCTTCCAATCCGTCTTCGTTGGAATACTCACATCTTTTCTGCTCTCTACTGCATCCTATTTAATATATTAAATTATACCTCAAAAAACGTTTCCAATTTCTCAGCTTTTCCTTCGGTCCACAGAAAATCTTTCCCTTTTATGTCCCTTGCACTCCTCTACTTTTTACAGTAAATCTTTTTCAGTTCTTGGAGTCAAGCTTTGGAACTCCTTACCACTAAATATAAAACGTGCTCAAACAATAGACTCCTTTAAAAAACAAGTTAAGAAACATTATCTTTCCTTTTAATTTCTCCCCCCTCTTTCATCTTTTCCTGTCGCTTTATGATCACAAGTCTGTCAATTTAGTAAATATCGGTATGTTCAATTATTTATATTTTATATTATAATATTATTTATAGATCAGATTATTAGAAGTGAAATGTTAATTAAAGGGTAGAGCCTTTAATTATCATTTCACTTTTTTCATTTCCTGTTTAGGTTGTCTGGAAGAAATTGCTGTATAGCAATAAGACCGCTTTTTGTTTTTTTTTGTTCGTTACTTGTGTTATTTATTTATTTTTTAGTGAACAATATGTGTATTGTATTGTATTGTATACACCCAGTTTGATAATTTGAATCTAAATTTTCGAATAAGTACGTAAGATATATTAATAAATTGGCAGTAGTTGAACGTCGTCTTACAAAACCATGTTGTTCGGGTATGATTAAATGATGCAGTAACAGATAATATATAGTGTTGAAAATTAATCGTTCGAAAAGATTTGACAGAGCTGACAAAATAGAAATAAGACGGTAGTTCTCAACATTTCATTTCGAACCACTCTTATACAAGATGTCTCAGAACGTAACGATCAAATGAAAGAGGGTTGTAGACCATGGAAGGACTGTTCCAAAAAAAATTAAATCCTATGCTCATGTTGCGTGGTTTAAAAGATAAAAGATGATTTATAAATTTTCTAGAAAATCATCCTTTGCGTCAATATTTTTGATGCTGCAGCTGCAAATGAAGACCGATTTTAATTTTTTTTCCTTTTTTATATAGCCTAATGATATGCCTACTATACCTATTATTTTATTTTTCAGTACCTATTACGGTTTGGGAGAAATAAATACATAAATATTCGTAAAAGTATAAAAATGTAACATTAAAGTTTTATCGAGCACGTTTGACCCGATCACCCTGTAAAAAAAATGTACCCACATGGACCTGGCAACTGTATTCAAAAGTTGGCGTAATTCATGTGAATTTCAAAATGGTATAATACTTGGTACTTTTATTTCAATTTTTTGCGCTATAATTTTTTTTCTCGCAGAGGGTAGATTTTGTGCAAATAACTCAACTAGATATTTTTTAATGATTCGTCCGTTCGATTAATGTAAAGAAAAATAATTCGATTTCACGCTGATTTGGCCGATTTTAGACCTAATATCCATAGAAAAGTAATAAGTAGTTCATTTTTTAATCAATTTTGGTATTAAACAAAACACATTCAAAATTACGATACAATATACATTCAAATTTACGAATTTATGCGTCATCTTTTGATTTAGGGTCTCAACTTTAGTTGCTATGGCGCATAGAATTAATTCTTGCAATTGCACTTACATGTAAGTGCAAGCGAGACAGAAGATAGGGAAGTAACCAGAACTATGCACAGCTCAAGTAGGTAAGATCCCTTCCCTTACCTCGCCCGTATCCTTTGTTTTCAACAACGAAATCAAAGAAATAAATAAATAGCCAGTACTTTGCCCCACTTTGTTCGCATCGCACGTTTCTCCTGTTTTCCTGTTCTCCTCGGTGTTTTAGTACTATCTGATTCGGCTTTCTATTTGACTTTGTGGCTCTTCCTTTGGTGACGACCTTGGCTTTCTACTGGACTTTGTGGATACTCTCTTGGCGACGACTTTGGCTTTTGGCAGTACCTTATCCAAGCCTTTGGAGTAATCAGTGTAAATTACTTTTACTTGCAAATGGTTATCCATGCAGTGAAAAAGATAATTTGTGTAAAGAACAAGGTTAGTTGTTGTTGATCGATGTTTTACAAATCTATGTTGTTCGGGTATAATTATGTTATGTAATATGGGACAAATTTGCTTATGTATTAGCTTCTCAAGAACCTTCGATATAGTTGGTAAAGAAGATATAGGGCGGTAGTTTGAGACGTCGTTTTTGCTCCCACTCTTGTAAACTGGTGTTAATATAAGCGTTTATTTCAGATCTGGGGAAGTCACACAGTCCCTTCTCTAAGACATTGGTTAAAAATAAGACTAAGTATAAATAAGTGTATTTGTGGAAACACGGTGAAGGGCCGTCAGGTCCAGGTCCTTTGGTAATATCAAGTAACATAAGCTCTTTGAATATGCTATCCTCAGAAAAGTAGATATTTGAAATAATCTCACAGTTGGGATTAGTAGACAGGTTACTAAAATCAAATCACATCGGTTAGCGAGTCCAACGCGCCACTATAATAATCCTTTGCAAGTCCCATTTCTATCAATTCTATTTGAGACCTTCAACATATTTGCTTTATTTCATAGACCTTACTATAATATGTTTTTATATATGGGACTTCAAGTCATAACTCTGCTATCATAATGCTTATACATCATGGAGACCTTCTACATTAATGCTTTTATATCATAGACCTTACTATCATAAGTCCTTAATATAGGATTATACATTTGCAACAGTACTATAGTAGTCAGGCAACCGACCACCCCATATATATGTACAACCTTGGGTATGCGTCTCCGGCAACTCCCTCTATAACCAATTATTACATGAACACCCTCCAGTAATACAAGAACACTCATTAACTTAATTTTTTTACCCATTTCTCAATTATTTTACAAATATTATTTATCTTCATTATTGTAATATAATCGCCTTTTAATTCTATTATTTAATACATTCTGAATATTTTAATCAGAGTTTTAATAAATTTAAAGGTTTTTAAAGACAATATTAAACCTTTACTATACTAGTATATAATACTTAATATTCGAAATGAATGTATTTGAACTTTATGCTTATTAATGCATATTAACTGTTCAAAATTTTATATCTATGATATTTTTCAAATGTCTTTATATTGAATTTAATTATTATTAATAATAATAATAATGCATCGTCACACCGTGAAGTAGCGGTGTAAGAATATACACTACCCCATATCGTTCAGTGGGTGTCGTAATGGTAGCAGCATCTATGGTGCGAGGCATCTGTGTTTGCAAATCCTTTCCTACAATAGGAGAGCCTCATGTGACAGTAAATTGTTACAGGCTAATATTTTTTTATATAAATAGGGTGACAAATGAGCACACAGTTCACTTGATGGTAAGTGGATGCTGCAGCTCATAGAAATCTACATTTACCTTCAATTAAGAATCAAAATGCAGATGCAAATGCAGATGCGTCACCCCTGAGGACTAAGATGGAATGCCTCGTTTCCAGTAAAAAGCGTCTCCGGTTCTCCACACTCAACCATACGAAACACGGCAACATTCAGCGGCCATTTGACTCTGGTGTGAGAGCGTGGTCCTACCCCGGTCGAGCCGACCCATTCGTGCTACAACCATCATGTAGCTGCAGCTTGGCTCTACCACTTGTAAAATCAAACGAAATCAGTAAGAACGTAATAAAGCAAAAATAAAGAAAAAAGAAATATTAAAAAATAATGTGTGCGCAATTAAAAATATTTAGTAAAGATAAATGAATGTCATGAGCACGCAAACAAATTTGCGTGCTCATGACATCCATTCAACTACAACAAATTGACATAATCTGGATATGGACCTTGACCTACACCTGTTTAGCTCCGACAAAGATTTCTATGTATACTAATAGACTACAGAATTCAGAACAAAAACTGTGTTACAGCTGTGGATCGCGTGGTCGCCTGCTGAGCGGGCAGCTGGCACGGTAAATATACTACGCAGTTGTATTTTTATTTACGACTTTTACTGTTTTTAGGCAAATACGAAATACAGTTAGAAAATCACGTTTTCTTAGTCATTTAACAAAATCAATGTGACATTGTACATTATTACTTATATTCATTATTATAATATACATTATTATTTATACAACAACGTTCGCGGTTTACAAAACAAAGAACTATGCGCAATATATTAGGTCCTTACATATGAAATTGGCGTTTTGTAGGGGAGGAATATAAAGTCAATTTTTTTTTGTAAAATATATTTAATTAATAAAAGTATGCACCGTTGTTATCTATGCACTTTTGCCATCTCATAGGTAGTTCATTGATCCCTTTACTAAAAAAAACCATGGGGGCGAGAATCAATAAACTTTGAAGGCGGTTTGGACTGCCGCATCGGAGTTGAATTTTTTTCCTTGTAAGAAGTTGTCCAAATTCCGGAAAAAATGGTAATCTGTTGGAGCAAGGTCCGGGGAGTACGGTGGATGTCGCAGACATTCCAATTGTAGCTCATCTAACTTAGTGGTTGTTTGTTGTGCAGTGTGTGGTCTTGCGTTGTCGTGAAGCAGCCGTGGCCTAGAGCGATTGACCAATCTCGGTTGTTTAGCAGCTAGTTCTTCCTTCATGGTTTGCAATTGCTGACAATAGATATCTGCCGTAATCGTTTGGCCAGATTTTAGAAAGCTGTAGTGAACGACACCGGCGCTAGTCCACCAAACACTCACAAGTAACTTTTTCTGACTCAATTTTGGTTTTAGGATTTGGCTGGGTATCCAGGGTTCAGCCATTGCGACGAGCGCTTCCGATTATCGAACAGTATCCACTTTTCATCACAAGTAATGATTCGATTTAAAATCCCCTCATTATTGTGTCGGTTGAGCAAAGTAACACAGCAGTCGACGCGTGTTTGCAAGTTCGATTCACTCAATTCATGAGGTACCCATCGTTCAAGTTTTTTTACTTTCCCGATTTGCTTCAAGTGGATTAATACAGTTTCATCACTTACCCCGAAGCCTGCAGCTATCTCTGAAGTGCTTTGTGATGGATCCGCTTCCACAATAGCCTTTAATTCTTCATTTTCCACTTTGGTCTCCGGCCGTCTACTGGGTTGGTTCTGAAGGTCGAAATTTCCAAAACGAAAACGTTGAAACCAAAAACGTACCTTTCTTTCTTTTGCGACACCAGCGCCGTACACATCATAAATCCTTCGAGCTGTTTCTGCAGCACTGGTGCCACAGTAGATCTCGTACTCGTAAATATACCGATATTACATGTTTTCCATTGTGCGGTAATAAGCGACGCCAAAGAATAAAATAATGAGGAAAAAACAAATAAATGACTGTTTTCAAAACTCAAATGTACCAGCTAAATGAATTTATAAATTTGAATTTGGAATTCTTAACCAAAGAGGAGATATTTCAAATCAAAGTGGTCAGTACGACAAAACGCTAATTTCATATGTAAGAACCTAATATTTGTACCGTAGTGCACGTCTAGTAGTATACATAGAAGTCTTTGAGCTTTAATGCTATTTATTTCACAGTTAAAGAGGTCAAAGAGACTAAGTTGAGACTAAAACGCCTTTCATTTTATGAATAGCAACATTTTGTATAAACTAGATGATAGTTAATAGAAACAGGCGTTACTCGCGAAATTTTATTATAAGTAGCAGTCGTCCATTGTCTAAATACGACCGTAATTCATAATTTTTTTAAGTTTGTACACTTTTTGCTGTTTGTCACTTGCAACTCGTTGGAAACAATAAACTTTTATTATTATTATTTCCAGGGTATCTATAAAGTTTTCTCATCTGGTTGGGCTGTATAAATATATAATTGTAAATGAAAATGATAAACATACATAAATATTAATAAAATAAAATAAATACATAAATAAATAAAAACCCAACCAGATGGAAGCCCTCGGCAGGGGAGACCAAACGGCCTAGGGTTAGGGGGAAAGGGAAAGAAACCGGCGGACGATGCGGGCGGTATCGAGGAGCACCGCCTTCTGCATTTGAGCTTGGAGCGGTCCGTCACGGAGTCCCAGTCGCCTCAGATGACCCGAGGGGCTGACTGGGATTAACCCGTTCGCAGAAACGACTACAGGTATAATTTCGGTCGGCAGTCCACCCCACATGTCGGTCACCTCGTGAGCCAGGTCCAGATATTTTGTTCGCTTATCTGTTTCGGCTTTCACGAGGTTCTCGTCATACGGAATGGTAATGTCGACCAAAAATATTCTTGACTGTGCCCGGTACATCAGCACAATATCAGGCTTATTCGCAAGAATAGTCCTGTCTGAGATGATGGCCCGGTCCCAGTAGAGCCTGGCGCGGTCATTTTAGAGCACGGCTTCCGGCAAGTACTTGTAATAAGGCGATTTCCGGTCCACGAGACCGTATTTGAGAGTGAGCTCCTGATGTAGAATTCTGGCTACTAGGTTGTGCCTATGCAAGTACTCAGAGTTAGAAAGTGCCGAACAACCGGAGATGACATGCCTAAGTGACGCTCCGGGATGGCGACAAGCTCGACAGATGTCGACGGTGCCATCCTTTAGGATGTATCTCCGATAGTTGTTGGTCTTAATAACCTGATCCTGTATCGCACAGACAAAACCCTCGGTTTCCCCAAAGAGGTCACCAAAACGTAGCCAGTGGAGGGAGGCAACTGTGTCTACGAAAGGCTCATGTAGAGCCTTGTAGAACCTCCCGTGGAGCTCCTTCTCCTTCCATACCGTCTCCCGGTCGGAAATGCTCTGTACTGCCGGATCTTGCCATTGCTCGTTGGCTAAGGATAGAGGAGTAAGCCCTATATCACAAGAGATGACGTCCCTATAGAATGGATCATCCGATCTCGTCACAAAGTAATTACGGAGGCTGCACACTTCGCGATTATACATGGTAAGCGCGCTCAAATAGCTACGCCCACCATGTTTCCGCGGCAAGTACAGCCTCATAATCGACGATCTCGGGTAATGCATCCTATGGGACGTCATAGTAGTGCGGACTTTTCTATCCAGGGCGTTAAGTTCAGTTTGAGTCCACCTAAGTATGAAAAAGGTATACATGAGAACAGGCATAACTCAACCGTTATATGCGTGTGTCTTATTCACACCGGACAAAAGGCTGTTAAGCACTTTGGTCAAGCGCGCATAAAACACATCGCAAACTGATTGTTTCATACCCGCCTCATCGATACCGATGTTCTGTGACATACCCAGGTATCGTTTCAGCTTCGGAAAGGGTCCTTAAGTTGATGGGCATATATTAGTCTATGCCCTCAGAGTTAGCAACCCTTCCCCTCTCAACATGGAGGACCGCACACTTATCCGTCCCCAGCTCCATTCTAATAGAATTACTAAAATCACATGTGATGTTTAGCAATTCCATAAGATGGGAGCGACTGGAGGCGAATAACTTGAGATCATCCATATAGAAAAGGTGGGTCACTTTTGTACCTCCCTTCCGAAGCTGAAATCCCATCCCGGAATCCTCCAGTAAGGTCCTGAGAGGATTCAGGGAGAGGCAAACCCATATTGGACTCAAACAATCGCCTTGGAAGATACCCCTTCTTATCCTTATGCGCCTTTCCGCATCCGTCATCCGATCGCCTAGATGACAAAGGATTGTACTCCACTGCCCCATACACTGCCCGAGAAAGTCTCTAACAGTTAACCTTGTACAGCTCGAGGACCCTCTTTGATGAGATGTCGCTAGTGACACCGTAAACATCGAGCTCGTAAATAAAAATAGTAAATAAATAGTCTTATTGTGATAGTAACCGGATATTTGTTATGATTCAGTATATTTGGTGCTAATATATACTATATAATGTTATCAGTGCAAAAACTGTAAGATTAATTGCATAATCAAACATTTTAAAGTGAAGTGTAAAAACTAGTGCAAAACAATAAATACTTAGTGATTGTAACAATTGAATAGTGTCGTGAGTTTATTTTTACCTTAGTTATACCTAATCACTCATATTTATCAATATTTAATTGCACAAATCAAAAATTTCATATATTATTTTTATGTAAGACCGTTGACCGACTCGAAAATTTGAAAAAATCTACATGAAAAATACATCATAACATTATTCATAACAGTGCCATCTAGTAAGGTGTAGTCGACCTGCACATAATATTCAATAACATGGCATCTAAATTCCATGTGAAAACTACTAATAGCGGCCACAAGATGCCGGTAGTAGTAACATGTTATAAATGCAAAAATTTAGTTGATATAAAGAAAACTGTAATATGTTCATTATGTAAAAATAGGTATGATTTAGACTGTGATGGCTAACGGAAAAAACATACCGCCTAATGGATCAAGAAAGAAAAAAGAAATGGCGATGCAAAACATGTATAAAAAATAAAAAAGACGTGAATAGCGACATAACTAATATCACAGTGAGAAAAAAACAAAATCTCCCTGGACAATGTACATCCCTAGAAGAATCATGTAATATAGAGAAATTGCAATGTATTGAATCTTTACAGATATCGGAGAAGGATACGTCTTACACATTAGACTCGCACGTACTCACGGACTATAATATATCTGATGTATCATTTTTAACGCCTAGTAAATTGTCAAAGAGTGTAGACGGCACAATGTCTGAGACAACGTCAATCTCAGAACTGAAATATACAATATCTCAGTTAACCTGTAACCTTCGTAGTACTCAAAATGAGTTAGAAAACATAATATTAGAAAATAACGATCTTCACAGACAGATAAATAAGTTAACCACAGAAATTAAAATACTAAAATCGCTATGCTATTCTCCCACAAAAATTGACAGTCATCAATCAGGCAATACAACTACGAAGAAGAGACACTCCTTGCTACTTCACAGTCTATCTTCCGTGCCATCCTCACCGACAGTCACGTCATATACCTATCCCCACCCTAATTCGACGATATCAAGCCTTCAACAAAAACTTACCAACTTGCAACAAGAATTAAAAGATGCAGAAAAAGAGATCGTATCTCTCAATAAAAAAATAACAAATCTGACACAAAATATTGACTGTGAAACAAAGGATAAATCGAGCAAGACCTCAAAATCTATGATGAGACAGCAAAATAACAGCCATGAAAAAATAATTTACATCATCGGTTCTAAAAAATGCCTTGGCCTAGCCGCAGCTATATCACACTCAAGATCAGAGACACAATATGAACATTATAAATATATTTGCGAAAGATATAAAAGTTGTAAGTTTATAGATTGTAAAAAATATTCTACATTTGTAAATCAATAAATTATGCTATTGACTATAGTGACTACGCAGAAAAATATTTAAATCCTAGTGTAATTAGTAAACGAATGGCGAGTAATAAGCCAAGTTTTAAATTAAGTAAAACCATAAATAAACCAAAAAAAGGAACAATTCCCTTCTACTTTAAAAAAAAAACTGACGAACACTCAAAACCTCCTGTTATTTATAAGAAAGGGACCATGCCCTATTATTTTCCGGTAATAAAAAAGAACGATAAATAAAAAAGCCAATAAAAATTTAATTTACACTCGTCATTTTAGAATTTTTCACCAAAACATTGCTAGTGTTTTACCAAAGCAAGATTTAATAGACGTAACTATAGAGGAGTTAAGAGCAAAAAATAATGACCCGGATGTAATATGTCTTTCGGAAACTTTCATAAAAAAAGGTTTTGAGAGTTATGTAAGAATATGGGTATGACATGGCCAACTTCTGCAGAGAAAAACAAAGAGGTGGAACATGTATTTTAGTTAAAAAGGGTATAATGTTCAATGAATTATCGTTCATAAAAAAATATGCTACCCAGAATACGTTCGAGGCATGCGGCATAGAAATCATACATATTAAATTAATTACTATTTGTCTCTACAGAACTCCCCAATCCGACCCAACACAGTTCTTATTTAAGTTTAACACACTTTTGCATGACTTAACTGTAAAATACAAATCTAAAGTACATATAGTTATAGCTGGAGATTTTAATATAAACACATTAAAAAAAGGCAAAATCACAAACTATTTACAAGATTTGTCCTATGATTATAACTTGAAAATACATTTCAATGTTCCTACACGTAGGTCATCTTGTATCGATCATATATTAAGTAACATTCAAAATGCGACTGCAACATTGCTACCACTGTATCTTTCCGATCATGACACAGCACAGTTGTTAAGCTTTCCTATAAAATGTGAGCCACAACAACATGCTATATATTATGTTTACAAGAGAGACTATAACTTAGATAACATTAGGAAGTTTAAAGAATGCCTGAAAAATTTGTCATGGTCGGGAGCATACATGGAAAATGATGCTAACACAGCATTCAGCCGATTTCATGAATTATTTTGCCTTTTCTACTATCTCTGTTTTCCGAAACAACGAATCAAAATAAATTTACAAAATAAAAAACAAAATTTTGCAAAGGCCTCAAAGTAAGTTGTAAAGCAAAACGAATGTTAAGATTTAAATATCATAAAAATAAAAGTAATGCCAACAGAATACGTTACCTATCATATTCTAAGCTCTTAAAAAATGTGTATTTAACTTAAAAAAGAATGCTAATATTAAGTTTATAAATAAAAATGATAACAAATGTAAAGCAACATGGACCATTATCAAAAAAGAAATATCTAACCCATATGACAAGAAAAATATAGAAAAAATTATAGCTAATAATAAAGTTCTTACGAATCCTGTAGATATAGCTTCTGCTTTTAACAATCATTTTATTGATTTGACCCGTGAATCAACAACACACACTACAGCGAAAAATGTAACTATTAACGGCGCGAATGTCAATTCTATGTTTCTTAGACCTATGTCTGAAAATGAGGTTACAAGGGAAATAATGCTATTAAAAAAATACTAGCTCTGAAAGCTACGGTGACATAAATACAAAAATAATAAAAAAATGTATAATTGAATTAATTGAAATCTTGACATATTTAATTAATTTTTCATTTTCTTGTGGAATCTTTCCAGATGCATTGAAACTATCAATAGTTAAGCCACTGTTTAAAAAAGGAGAGAAATGTGATATTAATAATTATCGACCTATAACCCTAATATCCGTTATATCAAAAATATATGAAAAATGCATGTATAAAAGCCTTATTGAATTTTGTAATAAATATCACATTATATCAAACGAACAGTACGGCTTTCAAAAAGATAAATCTAAAACTTTGGCAATTTTTTCACTCATAAAAATAGTACTGTCAAATATCAATAATAATAATTTTACCACGGGACTATTTTTTGACCTATCTAAAGCCTTTGACCTAGTTTCACATGACCTATTGTTACAGAAATTGGAAAAGATTGGAATTAGAGGACCACCACTTCAATGGATTACATCATGTCTTTATAATAGGCAACAATGTGTTATTGTTACTAAAGCAGATGTAAATGGGGACATAATAACGTACTCGTCCGAATACCGAAACAATAAATATGGCGTTCCACAGGGAAGTGTTCTCGGTCCAATTCTGTTTTTATTGTACTTAAATGACATTATCAATATGACGAAGCATAAATGTATTCTATTTGCTGATGACATTTCCATAATCGTGACTTCAATAAAAATTAATAATATGAGTGATCACGAAGCTGACATAAATAATACAATAGATACTTTAATTAATTGGGTTAACATACATACTTTAAAAATTAATTTAGACAAATCTTTATATATACAATTTAATAAATGCACTAATAATAAACATAATCTTAAACTTAACATTCCAAAAATAAAAGCAGCTAGTCATACGAAATTTTTAGGTATAATTATAGATGACGATATAAATTGGAAACCACATGTAAACGATGTCTCTATCAAAATAAATAAATTCGTGTATGCACTTAAACAAATAAAAAACATAACAAACGTAAAAACCGCTGTCATGTCCTACCATGCATACGTAGAATCTTTACTGCAGTATGGTCTTATAATGTGGGGCAACAGCACTGATCAAAATAAAGCATTTGTCGCGCAAAAATATGCATTAGAGCTATATGTGGGCTAAAACCGAATGAATCGTGTCAACCAGTGTTTAAAAAACTTGGCTTATTACCACTACCATCACTTTATATCTATGAAGTGTGTATGTTTGTACAGAAGCACAAAACGTTGTTTACAACGGTAGATGATTTAAATCCCCGCAGTCGTCGAGATCCATATAGACTTGTACCAAACGATAATCCTAAAATAAGAAAATATAATAAATGTTGTTTATTTATGTGTGTTCAGTTATATAATAAGATACCTAATTACTTAAAAATATTAAATACAAGATCATTTAAATTAAAACTATATCAGTGGCTAAATAATTGTAATTTCTATAGTGTTAAGGATTTTTGTAGCCAAAAATATTAATGTAAAAAAAAAAAATTGCGTGCTATGAATAACCGTAGCAAAACATGCTGATCTGAAACGTTTTGTAAAATCTATCATATACCATGTTTTATGCAAATAAAATATTATTATTATTATATTATTAGCCATGTATGGGGAACCGAGTCGAATGCCTTTCAATAGTCTATCCAGGTGGCGGAGAAGTTCCGACGGTTGCGTTTAACCACTTTGCCAATGACCGCGTCAATGAGGAGTGGTTCCTTGGTTCCACGACCACCGCCCGACATCCATTCTGAGCACGCGACATCACCTGATTTTTATTATATTACATAAACACATACGGTTACAGCCTATTAAAGTCCACTGTTGAACATAGACCTTCTTACGTCAGATTCTATCTCATTTTACAGAATAATAAAATGTTGTTAGAAAAGTATCTGTCAGACTAAAACTCACAGTTTGACGTAAATCAAAGATTTTTATTTTTGACGGATAATTTATGTTATAGCTGTACTCTTTTATTGATATCAGATATAGCCATTACATTATTATTAGATAACAAGTTGAGATAGTGTCTAGTCTTTGTCTCGCGTTACACATTCTTTATATCTCTTGCCGTCAAAATGTAACACGCTTTTATTTAAAAAAATAGGATATAATGTACCTATAAAATGGTATATTTCTTATCAGAATATACCATTTTATAGGTACATTTTTTTCTTTTTATTAATAAGTATTAAAAGCTTGTTCTTTTTAATAAAAATCTTTGTTTAAAATTTTTTTTCCTTTCCACAGAGACAACAAATTCTTCAAAACAACGGGAGACAACAAATTCAAAAAGAATTTGTTGTCTCCCGTCCAGCTGATTTCTTCAAAAGGGGAATCAATAAACCGCGTTGGTGAAGATGCATCGATTGCATGGGTTACTTTGATTAATAGAAATAAAAACTATAGAACGTTAACTTATTTCATATAAAACGGCAATTTGTAACTTTTTAGTATTTATTCTTAGTGTAGTTGTTTATTTTTTAATCATGTTGTTCCCACGAGTATAGGACATAAACGGTCTATCCCCCAGAGGTCCATTGTAGGGGGATAAAGGCTTCAGTACAACAGGGTCCGCTCTGGTACCTTGAGACGCAACGTTAGCGTTATGACATGTTTAAACACCCTCATACCATTCAGCCGTTCGGCACGTTCTCACCTTGGAATTGGGTCATCCATCTAATTAAATAGAATTCACATTCGTAACAAATGGAACGAACTTATTTTCCCAAATCTGTAAGATATTATCTAGGACCAAATTACGAATCAAACGAGCCCAAACTCGATGGGGTTATGTCGTTTTATAACGGAGTTCCTATAGCCACCTTCCAGCTCCATCATCAGACCCTGGATACTATCTAAAGATAAAGTATTCGTCAAGACAAATCGATGCGGTTGCGTCATTTCATTACAGAGTTCCAACGGCCACCTTCCAGCTCCACCGTCACATCATCATAATATTGCATTGTCACGCAATATACATATGCGCGCAAAATTTCAGCTCAATCGGAAACCGAGAATTCCTCAGAGCACTCCCCGTGGTAGATTCGATAGAAAATGCAAAGGGATGCAACATCCCTACGCAGCGCCAGTGAATCGAGCCGATCAAAAAGAACTCAGTCGTTGACAATTCGAACAGCTCTGCGCTGCATGCGGTCAAGTGGAGGGAGTTGGCACTGGGGTACCCCGGCCCAGAGATGAGAACAGTATTCCATGTGAGGTCCAACTTGCGCTTTGTAAAGTTGCAAGCGATGTGCCGGCATGAAATACTGTCTCGCTCTGCTGAGCACGTCAAGCTTTTTAGAGGCCAATTTGGCCTCCCCTTCCAAGTGACCACGAAACTGCACACTATTCGATATGTCGACGCCGAGGATTCCGATGCTAGCTGAGGGAGCAAGGGGAGTGCCTTAAAACTGAGGAGATACGACAAAGGGGTTCTTTTTAGCTGTAAACGCGCAAACTTGTGTTTTCTGGGGATTGAACTGGACTAGATTTAGTCGCCCCCAATCTGAGTGAGACTTTTTTCAGCAAAAACTCGACTTCAGATACAAATTTTTCCCGGTACTCGGCGACGTTTTCCCGAGAAATATTGCCACAGCCGGTGTATAAGGCATCACCAGTGCTGTTGTCTGCATATCAATGAATGTTACCAGTTCGCAATATATCATTGATATGCAAAAGAAACAGCGTTGGTGATAGCACGCAGCCTTGTGGAACACCAGCGTTAGTAGGCTTGTAATCAGAGCATGCACCGTTTACTACGACCTTGATGCTCCGATCAGCAAGGAAACTGGTGATCCAATTGCACAATTTCTTGAGAAGCCCAGAGGAAGGGAGCTTCGAAAAAAACGCTTTGTGCCAGACCTGATCGAAGGCCTTCGCTATGTCTAAACTAACGGCCAACGCCTCCCCCTTGGACTTTACTGCCTCCGCCCATCTATGAGGCAAGTAGACTAGAAGATCACCCCCGACCCCGACGAAAACCGTATTGGCGGTCACTAATCAGCTGGTGATCCTCAAGGTACCTCATGAGCTAGCAGTTTATAATGGACTCCATTATTTTGGAGAACAAGGAGGGGGTGGCGATAGGCCTGTAGTTGGACGGGTCTGAGCGGTCGCCTTTTTTAGGGATCGGGTGGACCAAAGCTGTCTTCCATGAATTCGGGACTACGCCTTAGAAGTAAGAGTACCGGAAAAAACGCGTGAAAACCGGTGCCAACTCCGGAGCACACGTCTTCAGCACAATGGGAGGGACTCCATCAGGCCCACTCGACTTGCTGACGTCCAGGGAGAGGAGTGCTTTACGAACCGAGCGCTGTGAGAACCGCACATCCGGCATGGAGCACTCACACCGCGGGATGGTCGGCGGTGTGTTCCCCCCGTCATCGAGAGTCGAGTTGGACGCAAAGAGAGAGCCTAACAGATCGGCTTTCTCCTTTGCGGCATGGGCCAGTGAGTCATCCTCTCTGTGCAGAGATGGAAGAGATGGCTGACAGAAGTTCCCTTGGACAACCTTGGTGGGAGACCAGAATGCACGGGTTCCCGAAGGAAGGTGAACTAGCTTCACGCCAATTCTGCCGATGTGCTCAGACCTTGACTTGGCAATGACTCTTTTGAAGGACCTGGAGGCGGAATTATACTTCTTTTTAAGAGCATTGGTGTTTACATCCCGAGACGTTGATGCGTCAGCCATGGCCCGGTAGCACTCCTGCTTATAGCGTGATGCTATTTTACAGGAGCGACCAAACCATGGCTGGGATCTGCCTCCGATGGGCACCACAGAGGATGGAATAAAAAGTTCCATACCCTGAAGTACCACATCAGCAACAGAATCAGCAACAACACTGGGATCTTCCGGCGAGAAGCAAACCCGTCCCCAAGTGTAGGATGCAAAAAAAGACCGCATCCTATCCCAATCGGCCGACCTATAGTGCCAAACACGGCCGCAGTCTGCAGAATGCAACCGTGACGTTAGTGTGAGTGTCATCACATTCCGGACAAGACAATGGTCCGACAAGCCTAAAGGAGCGTCTACGGAAACCTAATATCCATCCGGATGAGAGGTCAGCAGAAGGTTCAACTGGGAAGGTGCATGATCCTCCACATCTGGAATCCGCGTAGGCAAAGTAACCAGCTGTGTAAGATCATACGCCAAGGCAAAGTCATAAACAGATCTCCCCGCATGATCGGTTGAACGTGAACCGAGCTATTCGGCGTGGTGGGCGTTGAAATCGCCAAGGATCACGATCTCTGAGTATGGGATATGCTGTAACAAGGAATCTGTAGCCATTTGTACGTGGTCGATGAATCGGTCTGTTTCGGCATTACCGCTATGGGACTTTTAGAGGCACCCGTAGACACGGGGATGGTCATCGCTGTCTGCGCAGCCATAGGATGGTTTCGACCTGCATTTGTTTTTCATTTTAATTCTGATAAATGCAAATAGGTTTTGTTGTTATGCCATATAACTAACCTATACAGGTCTCAGTGATGTCCACAGGTCTCTGTGCTTCTAATTTCTGAGTGTTTTAAGGCCGTGAAAAATGTTAAAGTGCGTTGCTCCTGTATATTTCGACGGACTTATCATATAATAGTTTTTAGGTTCTCAGTTATGTAGGTTTCCTTCCACCATCAGCACATGGTAAATCAGCACTTAAATTGCAGTGGAATGCAAGAGCAATGGTTCCTTTGGGGTTGACGATAAAAATATAGCTCAAAGTCGCTCAGCGAGTTATGAAGATGGCTATGCTCGGAGTTTCTGCGTGATAAACTTAGAAATGAGGATATCCGCAGTAGAACCAAAGTGACTGACATAGCCCAACGGATTAGTAAGCTAAAGTGGCAATGGGCCGGCCATATAGCTCGAAAAATCGATGTACGATGGGGAAAAAAGTTTCTCGTGTGGCAGCCTCTTACCGGTAGGCGAATTGTAGGGCGACCCCCTACTAGATGGAGTGACGACCTGGTAAGACATGCAGGAAGTCGATGGATGCAGGTGGCGGAGGACCGCGCTTTGTCTCATCGTAGGGGGAGGCCTAAGTTCAGCAGTGGACTTGTGAAGGATTGTAATGATGACGATAATCAATATTTACTCGTGTAGTATAAAATTTTAATGCGAACGTTTATCTCCTGAGATATAACAGGACTTCAAACCTAATTAAATCATTTATTCGCATTAAATATGGTAAATTAGATTGGAACCTTTAGTATCAGATTCTTATATTTTGTACTGACAGACATACAAAACTCATTCAATTTTTATAAAAATTTTGTCCAGAGTTTTCACATTTTTTCAACATGATTTACAAGATTTTCATTTGATAACATAATCTTTAAGAATAGTGATTAAAAAGTGAAACTAAAATAAATCATGAATGGTCGTACAGTAAAAACTAAAAACTCTTTGCAATATTTTGCATACATACTTCTTTCAATCCTATTACCCATCTATTATTACGGTTGGACGTAAAATATACTGCGCACCGCGGCCGTATATACGAGACGTTATATCTGTGAATACACCTGTGATATCGCGCAGAATTATTAAGTGTTCGTGAAGTGTGGTTAACTGTTTGCCTGGTTCCAGTGCCGAATGGTAACGTACTTCCGTTTTGCCTACTATTATCCTTTTACATTTCCTAAATATTGTTTCCTTCACTTTCATATCTATAACAATCATGGATGTCATTATCATTAAAATATTCTATTCTATTCTATACTATTCTATTCAGTACTATAAATAATATGAAAATTTTATAGCGTACTCGTAGAGATAGTCTGATTTAAAACTGCTCGCGCCTTTCTTGTATTTTTGGTAAATTTTATCTTTTTTATCGTGTGACACATTTAAGTAAAAATGCTAAAATTTATTAAAACACAATAGAAAGGGCGTTCCCACCACCACCGTGTAGTGGCCGTGTTAGAATATCCACTACCCCATATCGTCCCGTGGGTGTCATAAGAGGCGACGGAGGGAAACTGAAGCAGATGATGGGCAGCAGCATCTTACTGATAACCACTCAAAATATTAAAAAACTGCGTTTGCCATCTCGCATGCCAAGTGTGGCAACTATAACGAAATCCCCCTATGAGGTGATCTATGGGGGAGGTCTATGTTCAGCAGTGGACTTTTATAGGCTGTAATGGAATAAAAAAAGCGCGCAGGTTTTTATTTTATGATAATTAATCCGGTAAATGTGAGAAAATCTGCCAAAAAAAGCGGGGCAGTTTTAAATAAGATAATCTCTACCTCATTTACCGGTATTGCCCCAGATTCCCCAATTATAAAAATTATAAATACTTTTTACTCAAATGCTGCTATCGTTTTATTGCTTTAATAATTTGGCCCCGGGGTTCAAGTACAGTCAACCACATATATTGAGAAACTAATAATTGCAAATCGACGAGAAGCGTTAGGGAGATATTCGCCACGTTGCGGGTCGGCAAAAGCAGATTTTTATTAATTTGAGCTGTTATCGAGAAGATGCTGCTGCCTATCTCCTGTTTCTGTTTCCCTGTGTCGCATCTTACAACACCTGCACAAAAATTTTACTGAAGAGAGAAAAAATCATAAACGAATCATTAAGACATTCACTCGAAAAACATTACCCCCCTTGTAATAATAATAATGAAATTAATAATTAAATTAAATTTATTCTCCTTCTGTGGGAGTTGAGTAAAAAGATGATGTGACTCTTTAAAAGTCATCACAAAGTCAGCTTTGCTACACTCAAGAATACATTTAACAGAACGTCATTAATTTAATAGGTTACCTCGCTTGCGTTTTGTTTCCGGTTTAATTAAATATGAAAACATTTTAATACGTTGAGAAGAATTTATTTCGGTACCAGAAACTCATGTGTATGTCATTATGATAAATCAGTCTGATGACATTTGCATAAGTGGTAAGTTTCACTCTATATTTTTTACGTCATCTGAGGTCACCCTAAATCTAGAATGCCACATCGCGAGCCACATGCATAAATCGATTTATAGATGTCTTACCAGGTCGGCACTTTATCTAGTGGGGAGCGCTCTACACTTCGCTTACCGGTAGGAGACTGCCATTGAGATTTTTTCCTTGATTGTCGATTCTTCGAGCTGAATGGCCACCTCAGCTAACTGATCCATTTTCTGCACCGGCAGCGCAGGTAGACGGGAACGCAGCAGCGTTGGCACTGTTGTGTTCCTATGTGCCTGCGCTGCTGTGTTCCGGTCTGACGAAAAACCAGTTAATTACCGGTTATGAGGCATTCCAACTTAAAGCTCAGAGGGGTGCCAACGCAACTGAAGCTTTCTCTTTTTAAACTTGGTTGCAAGTGTCCATGGGTTACAGAAGTTCAGGACATTCATTTTTCAGATTTGACAGACATCACATTTTCAGGACATTCCACCTAATAGCTTACCATTAGGTGGAATGTTAGTTCGTTTGTCACTTTAGTTTTACCTTCTTTTTTTTCATGCCCTTATCCCAAGTTACTTGCGGTCGGCATATCATGTCTTCCTCTTCCATTCCCCTCTATCAGCCGGTATCTCTTCACTCACTCCTTTCTTACGCATATGATATCTAACACAGTCCATTCATATTTTTAAGGCCTCCCTCTGCTCTTATATCCATCCATTTTCATATTCAGTCAGTCAGTACTTTTTTAGACAGTGACAGCCATTTAGCTTCGGATAATTGTTTCACTCCATTAAGAACCCTTGCTGTTTCTCTACTTATAATAGATTACGCCTCCCTCAAGAATGGTCTACATGACATTTAAAACTGCATCAAAATCAATTAACTTATCTGTTGAGACTACAGGTAGTCTCCGAATGGGGCGATGAAAATCTTATAAAATTCAACGCCTCCAAAACACAACCGTGTCTCTTCACTGCAAAAGGGAGTCAGCTAAATTTGACTCCTTCTTTCCGAAATGTATCACTAGAATACACTGACCGCCTTTTGTTGGTGGGGATTGAGATATCCCCAAACCTGAACTTGGCGCGGCTTATTCAGTCCAAGGCCCAAGCAGCTGCAAGGAAGCTAGGAGTCCTTGCAAAGATCAGGTGGTACTTCACGCCGGAATAGCTGCTTACTCTATATAAAGCGCAAGTTCGATCGTGCAGGGAGTATTGTTACCATATATGTGTTGGTGCTGCAAAATACCACCTAGCAGCTTTGGACGCAATGGAAAGGCCTGCTAAGAGGCTTATTGGTGACCCGAATCTGGTTAAAACCAATCTTACCAGCCTCGATCACTAGGCACAAAGTAGCCATCTTTTCGGTTTTCTACAGGATGCATTTCGGAGAGTGTGCATAGGAATTACATAACTTAATTCCTCCCTCTCCCTTCTACTGTCGGACGCACAGACGTTCGGCCGTCTCCACTCTTTCGTTGTCGACTTACTGCCCATTCGAACCAAATAGTTTGCTCCAACGTTCGTCATGCGTACAGCAAAGGAATGGAATAAGTTGCACGCATCTATCTTCCATCCGATTACAATGTGGGTGTCTTCAAGGCAAGTGCGGTGAATAGGCTTTTGTTAAGTCAGTGTGCTTCACCAAAGATGATGGATGGCTACATTTCTATTTACCATCAGGTGGGATTGTAGTTAAGCACTGGCTTAGAATAGTGAAAAAAGTTCTTTCGATGCCTTATCAAAATACACAAATTAAAAATCATGCAATTTAGAGATAATAAATTGCTGGTGTCATGGATATTTGTCATAGTTGTGATACTTGGCAGACGGGTCAGCGATCGCAATTTTTTATTATTTTAAGCTGTTATCAAGAAGATGCTGCTGCCCATCTTCCGTTTCTGTTTCCCTCCGTTGCCTCTTACGACACCCTCGGGATGATGTGTAGTGGTGGAATATCCTACGCCGCTTCTACGCGGCAATCTATTATGTACGAGAAGGTTAATATGTCACAGCCGGTTAAACTAACCGGTTACTATCTGCAATTTATTTGGTTGGGCACAATTTAGAGATAATAAATTTCTAGTGTCACGAATTACCCGCTTCTAACTGTACTTGAGTAATACTTCACAGTATGGATCTGTTAATATCACCATTACTTATCACAGTTATTTATACTTATAAAATAAGCGATTCAGGTCGAATCGTAGAACGAAAATTAAGTTAAAATATTTTTAGAGAGGTTTTTATAAAGTATGAAAGTATCATTTCTATATAGAATGAAATATAGTGTGAAAGTATTCTTGGTAATAGCTTTTATTTTAGTGTAGTGCGTTATACTCGAAATTTTTTGAATCAATTTACAAAAGATGGCGAAGTCAAAATGGATCACTCCATTCGTAAAACAGGTATGTACTTTTAGACTTATAACACTGGAAGAATTTCTATTCTGAAATTCTATTTTCAAGTGATTTAGTGTTGTTAGCCAGACTTTTTTGATTTTTATTAACGCTACCCCCACACTTGGATTTTCTCCTGTATCGTGGAGGAAGTCTACATACATAAATTGCACAAGGACACAAATCCAGACCCGGTACATTTATTTGTCGGCCATACAAGTACTTGTTTCGTGTGGGATTCGAACCCGCGGCTCTCAGGGCTGCAACTCATTGCAAAGCATTACGAAGCCGTCGCTTATAGCTTGGCTGGACACAGGTTAGCATAGTTATATAAAGAGTAATTGATGACGATGATGATTAGCCTAAACTAATAACACATAATGAACATTTTATGGGCAGTTGTAGTATGAGACCGGGTGTTGTCATGAAGAGGCAGTGGCGAAGAGTTGTTCACCAATCTGGATTGGTTGAGAGCCAGGTACTCCACCTCATATATAATTCTTGACCATAACGGTCAGCAATAACTTTGACGCCAGATGGCAACACTAACCACCGTGATTAACACTTGCGATTGTTGTTTAGGATCACTTTATCATCGCAGGTAACAGTTCGACTCCAAGTTCCCCCTCCTTTAAATGCCGATTCAGCATTGGACCTAGGTTTCTCGCTTGTCGCTTGCTTAGTCAGTTAATCATTTATTAAGGTACATTTATAAATAATAGATAGCCTATGTCACTCCCACAGTTAAGACGAATCTATAAACACCTCACATGTTAAAATCCATCAAGCTGTTTAGGCTTCAGAGCGTGCCAAAGAAATAGAGACACATACATACATACATACAAACAAACTCTCGAAAAACATTACCCTGCTTCTGGGGCAGTCGGGTAAAATAACCCAAAGAAACAAATGGTATTGAAAAAGGAATAAAATGCCATTTACTTGAATTTGGGATACAAAGTCAAACCAAATACAAAACTGCAATTTCGTAGGTAATTTTAAATACCAACTGTTTTGTTTTATTATCGAATTATTAATACAGTTCTACTGATCTATTGACATCGGATTATCATTGGATAACCTTTATAATGAATTTGATTGTCTGTTCTGATTCACATTAGCTATGTCACTATTTAACCGAAAGACGAAATTGAGATTGTGATGTTGCTTAATCCGCTCAAAAGGGTTAAAAACTACCTTTTAATTAAAAGTAAAACCCAACTTCAAAGAACAAAATAATTTCATAATTTTTCATAAAATTCACCTAAAACGTCACGAGTCAAAACGATTCGAAAAAGACCCTAGGTTCGATTTCGGTATGACGTACGAGTTTTGGACTGTCCATTTATCTAGAATCTAGCTGGTCCTGCAGACGTTGTTTCTGGTCTTCACGGTATATGGTGCGATGAATTTCATTCCCAATTCATCACAGACTTATTACAGTGTAAATAAAAATAAAAACTTGACAACAACGTCCTGTATCGGGTCCAGACTGAGTGAATATATTTTTTGCCATTATACCAACATATATGTACCTATAGTGGATATGCGTCATAAATATAGACGTCCATAAGTATAAAACTTTTTAATAACTTGACTGTGTAGTGGTGGTGAAAGAATATCCACTACCCCATATCATCCCGTGAGTGTCGTAAGAAGCGAGACAGGGAAACAAACCAGCAGATGGACAGCAACATCTTCTCAATGACACCTAAAAAATTTAAACTGTGGTTCCGCCTGTCAAGCGTAGCAACTTTGGCAAATATCCCCTTATAACGCAATCAATGAGAAAGGCCTACATTTAGCAGTGGATTTTAGCAAAACTGTAGCGGTAATGGTAATTATTTGACTACAGCACTTCTGATCGGATCCAAGAATAGTTTTGAACCATCGTCTCGATAAAAACTATTGTGCTAATAATAAGCATAATCGGTGAAATCTATCAGAAATTACACTATCACTAACAAACGAAACAACGATATAGACAAAGACGACCAACCGTATATTTGTTCTTCGCTCACTAATCGGATCCGATTGTAGCTATGAACCATTGATTCGACAATATAAAATCTATTGTGTTAATTATGAGTACAATCGGTTAAGTCGTTCAGAAGTTACACGATCACTAACAGACGCACCAACTACTAAGTAGTACGACGAATATCCACTACCACATATCGTCACGCGGGTGTCTTAAGAGGCTGTAAAGGGAAACAAATCAGGAAATACAACTAGAAAAAAAAAATGTGGTTGCCAATCCGCCTATGGCAAATATGCCCCATATGAGACAATTTATGGGAAGGCCTATATATTCAGCAGTGGAGTTTTGAAAGACAGTAGCGGTAATAACTTGACTACAGCGCCACTAATCAGATCCAAGCATTGCTATTAACTATGAACTCACAAAAAGTATTGTGTTAAAATAAACACAATCGGTCAAGTCATTCAGAAGTTATACGATCACTAACAGACGCACCAACGATATAGACAAAGACAACCAACAGTATGTTTTGTTCTTCTCTCATATAATACCTTTCTTCCTCAGTTCTTTGTGACCACGGGAGTGACACTTAACTTGGCTGGACATGGCGTCGCAAATGGATTTACGGCGATCTTACTGCCGCAACTTCGTAAACAGGACTCCGCCATACCAATCAATGAATCTTCAGGATCTTGGGTTGGTGAGTATTAAAAATTAGAGTGAGAGAATCCATTAGTACCTTTACATCCCGTGATGACGAAAGATGTGGTGTGATATAGCAAATGCCAGAAAAATCACACGGCTTTTGATAGCTAGCGGTAGAACTGTCTCATTACTTCAGGCATAAAATACACAGCTGCGACCGAAAGCAGTCTCAAAGATGTATGACGCAGTACCAGACGTACTGCGTCAATCCACCTGCCAAGCATGTCGATAAAGGCAAAAAACCATGTCTAACAATAGACTTTTAGGGATTGATTAAGGAGAAGAAGATAGACATAGGTCTTTCCGAGTACGCAAATATCAGCAAGGCTTTTTAAATTAAAATTGAAGTTAAAAATGAGCATACAATACACCTGACAGTAAGTGGATGCTGTGGCCCATAAACACCTAAATATATCCTCGATTAAGAATCAAAATGTGGATGCGTTGTCACTCCTGAATAAAAGTATAAAATGTCTCGTTTCGAGTGAAAAAGGTTTCCGGTTCTCCACTCTCACCATACGAAACATTGCAGTATTAAGTTGCCATATTACGCTGGCATTCTTTGAGAATGTAATTTTTGGAAGGTTTGTCCATATTCATAACAATAATAAACCTCGAGACCGTATTTCGGTCACGGCGACCATTCTCAACGAAGAATAGCCATCTGCGCAGGACAGGATTAGTATGTTCTCTATTCCTTCACACTCATAATCCGATGGAACGAAAATTCGACATGACCGAAGAGTGATCCGGTGCAGGACCAATGGTCTTAGGTGCTTTCTATGGCATGGAGGTGAAACACCGGCAACCACCTGACTTCGGGCTGCTACTGAGAATTTTTGACAGAAAACCCTATAACTGATTTTGTTCGAACCTGGGATCCGAACACAGGACAACGTGATCATCTGTCGCGCGAATGGAAAGATTGCAAATCTTATACTTACAATGGTGCTTCTTACTGCCAGTTTCTAGATGAACTTTTCTTCGTTGCTAAAGAGTACATCTACATTGGTACCACCCTCTTAAGTATTTTTACATGCTGGAGTCAGTTGTAGCGCATTATGGCTGCAGAAAGAATGGATCGGTTTGACCGGAGCAGGATCACGATTGCGCAGAATACATACAAATATACTATACTATTTGTTGCAGTAAATTATACTATTTGTATGTATTCTGCGTGGCCATGGAATCTGAGACCCTTTTTACTGGTAACGACGTATTCCATCTTAGTTCTTAAGAGTGGTCCTACCACTACCATGTTCCTATGTTTTGTTTTTTACCATAAATTGTTTTTTTTTTAAACTAGCTAAACTATCTAGCGAACTAACAGGCCATCTGATGGGAAGTGGTTACTGCAGCCCATGGTCACCTGCAACCAACTTTAGTCAAAGGCTACAGATGCGTTGTCATCTCTGAAAACTAAGATGGAATGCCTTATAGCCTGTAATCATATTGTCTCTTTGTTTAAAGAGACCGGAACACAGCAGTGTATGCAATGGTACCTATCCAAACGGACTTCTAGGAAGAAAAGAAGTCCTACTAACTATAAAATGTATTCCAAATACTCACTTCTAATGTTTTTATTCTTTCAGCGGCCGTCGCAGGCTTTGCTCTTGTCGGAGGGAATTTTATTATTCCCTTTATAATGGGAAAATACGGAAGAAGAATAGCTAACATGGCTAGCCTTGTGCCCATGATCTTAGGCTGGATGTGTATTGCATTGGCTTCCAACGTAACAATGCTTATTGTCGCAAGATTACTCCAAGGTCTATCAATGGGTATGGGAACTACCCTCGGACCGGTGCTGATCGGTGAATATACAAGTCCAAAAAATCGTGGCGCTTTCCTGACAGCAATATCAGTTATGATCTCCATCGGGGTTTTAGCTGCACATACATTGGGATCCTATTTGCACTGGCAGACGACGGCAGTAATCTGCGCGTTTATAACTCTAGCTGATTTTCTCATTGTTTTGCTGTCACCAGAATCACCGAGTTGGTTAGCTGACCAGGCCAAATTCGAAGAGTGTAAAAAAGTATTCAGATGGTTACGTGGAGATAGCGAAGAACATGAGCTACAAAGAATGATAGATGATATTGCAGCTGTAAGAGAATCAACAATTAAACAGAAGGCGTCAGTATATTTTAAGAAAATTATGCGACAGAGATTTGAGTACGTTAAAACAGTGTTAACAAAAAAGGAATTTTACAAGCCGATCCTTGTAATGATACATATTTACACACTATCTCAGTGGGCTGGTGTAAACATCCTAATAACATATACAGTGGATCTTTTAGAAAGAATAATTGGCGATAGGGTAGATCTGGCGTTGTTAGTGATTACTTTAGATTCCCAAAGGATCGTTTCAAATATTGCAGGGGTGTATTTTATTAAAAAGAAGAAACGGCGAACCATGTTATTAGTGACTGGATTTTTAGCTATATTTGCTATGTTAGTTACAGCGGTGTATACTTACTTAAAAGAGAATAATATGCTAAGTTATGACCATCCCCTTATCGGAATCATACTTCTTCATATACATATGCTGTCAGTCGGAATTGGTAGTTTGCCATTATCTTACATAATAGCTGGAGAGCTTTTTCCTTTAGAATTTAGAAGCTTAGCTGGAGGAATAAGCGTGTTATTTAATTCCATGAGTTTCTTCATAGTTGTCAAAACCGTTCCGTTTCTATTTAAAACGATCGGTCTTCATGGGGCCTACTGTATATACACCGGTGTCGTTGTTTATTGTTTGATAGTAGCGTGGTGGTTGTTACCAGAGACTAAGGACAAGACGCTACAAGAGATTGAAGACCAGTTCAGGGGGAGAACTAATTCGGAGAAATCTATACAATTATCGCCATTGAAAACCATCGCTTGAATAAAATAACAAACATTAGATGTGACATGTGAAATCATCAATGTAAGTGTTTCGCCTACAAAAGAGATTGGATGTTGGAGATTGTAAATATTAGAAGAGATTCTTTATTTTCGTCAGACCATAGTATACTACTGAACATAGCACTGAACTTAGTATTCTCTGCTTACTTATAAATTGACTGGTAGATAACTCTTAAGGTGTTAAATCCGCATTTGTACTTTTTTGTGCAACGAAATTCCGGGCCTCCCGTTGTAGATGAGATTTGCCTTAACCGTCACGCTTGGCTTGGCCACAGGTGGATTTGCGATTGCAGTACCGGTACTTTCTGGACGTGTTGCACCTTTGACGCTGTTAACTGCCGCCAGAATGGGGATGTTACGTCTGGAGTAAAGGAGATGGTTATACTGCCATCCATCGGAGTCCAGAACAATTTTTTGGTATTTCCCATAGACGTCTTTTACGACACCACAACATGGCAACACTGGAGGATTGATACTATCAAGGATAAATGAAAGGGTAGAATTAGGTATGTTTCAGCTCACGGCAGCATCGTATAACTGTCAGCCTCTTCTCTGTAGTGATCGCGAGGAGAGCAATGGCTGTCTCATGTGCTAGAAAAAACATGGGCGGACCATCGTATTTTCAACTTACACTAATAAGCTTCTTTTGTGACAGTGATCCATTAAAATTATGTATAGATCCAATTGTATTTCTTTTGATACCTGTAATGTAATGTAAAACACTAATTCTTTACGTGGTCGAGCCATGCTGCAGCTTTATATTGTTGTGGCACGGATGGGCTGGCTAGACCGGGTAAAAACCACACTTTATCAGAATACCAGCGTAAAATAGCATCTTAATGCTGCTGTGTTTCGTATGGTGAGCGTAGAGAACCGTAAACGCTTTTTACTGGAAACAAGGCATTCCATCCTTCTTCTATTCGGGAGTGACAACGCCTATAGTTATATTATGTTGGTATAATGCCAAAAAGGTTAGGTTAGTTTTTTAATTTCAAGCATTTTGTATTCTTTATTAAAGGCTTGGCGCTAATGGAATATGCTTTGCCTTTAACAGCATGTTTTGTTTTGTGTAGTAATTAGTGTTTGATAAATGTTAAGTGTGTTTAGATTGATATAGATTTGGAGATCTATTAATTTTCTTGGTTTATAATAAAGGTGCAAGAATCATTTACATATTTGGGTTGCAGTGAAAATGCAAAAATTACATATATTTTATATGTTTTATTATTCTGTCATAAATTAGTTATTTTGATTGATTTAAATAGAATTTTTAAATTATTTCTTTGTTATACGGTTGATTTACATTTTGTGCTATAAAAATTAGAACACAAGGAATATAAAACTAGGTAATAATTTAATTAATAATGATAAAATAATCAAATGTATATAAAATTAAGAGAGGAATATAAAACTAGGTGTGATTGTAAAAATTAAACTTAGCTAATAATGTAATAATAATGTAGTCATGATTATTAAATAATACTGTGCTAACTTAACTAAGACTAAAAGTAGTATTGTTCTTATTACTAAGTAAAAAAGAAACAAAAGAAACTAACATTAAGAGAGAAATATAAAAATAGGTTATTTTAATACTATATATCTTAATTGAATTAACACAACTATGATGTTAATGTATGTTTTTTCTTTTATTATTTTTATATAAGTATATATAGTTTTATAAAAAGAGTCGTCAGAAATTGCTTATTCAATATTACAGGAACTTTTAAATAATATGTGGAAAAAAGTTAAATCAATTGTAACGATCCCCCCACACACGGCTCCACACACGCCGTGTGCGGTGAGCGCCAACCAACCTACGCGCTCCCCCCGAAGGGGGCGTTAAGTTGGGAACTGGACCGTAGTCCACAGCAAAATAACTGGCGTACCAGTAAAAGAGGGCTTGGCTCCTTGGTAGTGCGTAAGCACAAACATCGACTGAAGTCGCGCATGTCATAACGTGTAAACGTCAAACAGAATACGATAAAATCCAGCCACAGTGAATGTACGTCACACGGATTAGGCAATAATAGGCACACTGGCCATAAAAAAAACCTCCGTGAGCGCCACCACCTGCCAGACCGCCGTTCCTGCAGACGTGATGTCAGTGTAAGGCATCACCACCAATTGCATGATCAGCACGGCTAACTAGCCGCAGAGCGTGTCATGAGTCTACCGCTCACCTCAAGGGAATGGGATCCCACGTTGCACGGCTTTCGGCCGCAGCTTTGAGGGCCTCCTCAGATACTCCCTCCAGCTACCACCCGCATGAGTTCGACACACATGCTCCACCAACCAATGCAATGGCAGATATGGCCAAAAGGGTTTGTGTCACTGACGCTGAGTATATGCATTTTTCGATCATGTTTGTCTCATCCACCAACAAGTTGCCTTCAATTACTCAAAGGTGGGAACTTTACAGAGATATATTATTATGTTGTTATATAAAACATCATGGAGGTCAGACAGTCTGTAGCCCCGTAATGAAGGGAACCGACTAGGGCAAAGCTACTTAGGTTGTGAGTTAAACCAAGACGCAGAGAGTGCCATTGAGAATAGCGACCCGCCAAACTACCATCGCAGAGACGCAATTCTGCAGAACGCAACAAGCATCAATACGGCTGTCGTCGGGCTTACACCATCCCAAGGTCCCCCATACAATCCCAGTAGACATTACCATCCGCATACTTCCATCGACCAGAACCACAAGATGCGTCGAATCAGGTGCAGCACACCCGCAGATCCATCACAAGACGCAATACCGCAAGTAAGCATCAATGCAACTATCATACGGATGGCGCCCCCTCACAACACACTCACATGATCCCTATCGACTTTGGTAACAAAATCGGTACTGTTGTTAACTAAAAATACCACCAACGTATCACAGTAGCATGCTACTAAGACGTCAGTAGCCAAAACTCCACGTATCATAGCGCTATTGGACTTAGTCATGGAGTTGAGTATGCTTGTTGCACTTAAAAGTAATACCAAACACACTCATCCGAAACATAGACAACGTATCATAACGCTATGCGCTAAGACGTAGCCCACAACGGTAGGGGTGTGCGATGTCCACGGGCAAGTCGAATTGCTACAACAAACTCGCTTATCACCGGCACTAAGATGATATTGTATCTAGGACACATCGGTTAGCGAGTCCAAGTTTACCTCGGTCTCGGACGCTGTGAAGCAATCTACACGCCACTATAATAATCCTTTTCAAGTCCCATTTCTTTCAATATAATGCTTTTACATATTTGAGACCTTCCACATATTTGCTTTATTTCATAGACCTTACTATTATATGTCTTTTACATATGGGACTTCAAGTCATAACTCTGCTATCATAATGCTTATACATCATAGAGACCTTCTATATTAATGCTTTTGTATCATAGACCTTACTATCATAAGTCCCTAATATAGGACTATACATTCTG